>JAPDVU010000008.1:51930558-53300201 GCA_026230045.1 Corynorhinus townsendii | reverse complement strand
CCATTCTGCCCACAAGAATGAAAAGAGATGAGAGAGAACAGCTTTCTGTCCTTTAATTTTCTCCATCAATAACAGCTCTAAATGTGTTGACATTCTGCTTTGAGAAGAAAAAAAATAACAAGTGGTTCCATGGTGACTGGTAATGACATGTTCCAAACAATTTAGAACTACACAGGAAAATTACTAAACAAGAATAATTTCAGCTATGCACCTGGTAGAACACCAGGCACCCACGTACAGTCATCACTGGAAAAGCATCTACAACAGTTTTCCTATTTTGGTCAACTGTTATGTAATCTAAACAGAGAAATCCTTCTATGGGTTAAATAAAATAGTCTTATGGCAAATAAACTCCCCCCCACACCCTGCTTTTTTAAACAAATTGTGCCAGGACTTCTGAATATGCACATGCAAAAGAATTAAGTTGGGACCCTACCTAAATCACAGACAAAAATTAACTTAATGTATACCACAGACCTAAATGTAAGTTAAAACTATAAAACTCTTAGAAGAAAACATAGGAGTAAATCTTCAGGACTCTGGATTAGGCAATAGTTTCTTGATTTGACTCTGAAAGCACAAGAACAACCCTGGCCAGTGTGGCTTAGTTATTTGGGTGTGGTACAGTGCATCAAGAGTTTACTACTTCAATTCCCAGTCAGGGCACATACCCAGGTTGCAGGCTATGTGTATCCTCACTATGGGCCTGCAGGAGACAGCTGATCAGTGCTTCTTCCCTCTCTCTCTAGCTCCCTTCCTTTCTCTCTAAAATAAATAAAAACATATTTTAAATCTTTATTTTAAGCACAAGAACAAAAGAAAAAACAGATAAATCAAATTTCATCAAAATTAAAACATTTATATCTCAAAGGACATCAAGCTCTGGCCAGTTTTTCTCAGTGGTTAGAACATAGGCCCATGGACTGAAGTGTCTTGGGTTCAATTCCTGGTAAAGGGCATGTGCAGGAGGCAACAAGTCAGTATCTCTCTCTCTCTCTCTCTCTCTCTCTCTCTCTCTCTCTCTCTCTCTCTCTCTCTTTCTGTTTCTTTCTCTCCCCACACACACATGCTCTTTCTAAAAAAAAAAAAGTATATCATCAAGAAAATAAAAAATAACCCACAGAATGGGAAAAAAAATTTTGCAGTAATATACCTGATAAGAAACTTGTATCCAGAATATATAAAATTTTTTTACAATGCAACAATAAAAAGTCAAATAACCTAATTTAAAAATTAGCAAAAGATTTTGTATTAGTTTCTTAGTGCTGTTCTAACACATTACTACAAACTTAGTGACACAGATTAACACAAATTTATCTTATTGTTCTATAGGTCAGAAGTCTAAAATCAGCCTTAACTGAAATAAATTCAAGATATTGACAGGGTGGTTCCAGATAATTCATGGCAGAATCAATTTGCTTGCCTTGTCTTAGCTGTTTTAAGGCACCTGAATTTCTTGGCTCATAAGTCTTCCTTTTCAAAGAGCATCAGTCCAACCTTTGCTCTGTCATCATATCCTTTCTCTGAATGTAACTCTTCTGCCTCCTTATAAGGACTTCGGTGATTACATTTGACTCATGCAGATGATCCAGGATAATCTCTCCATCGCAAGATTCTTAATTTAACTCCTTCTTTTTGTAAAGTCTCTTTGGCCTATGATATAACATTCACAGGTCAAAGGTAAAGACTTGAACTTCCTGAAAGGGGAGGGGGCATTTTTTAGCCTACCACAGATTTGAATAGATATTTTAAAAAATGATATGCAAATGTCCACCAATCACATAAAAAGATGTTCAATGTCAGTATTCACTAATAAGCTGAAAATCAAAATAACAATGAGATTCCACTTCACATTCAATATGGTGGCTATAATTCAAAAACTAGATAATAACAAATGTTAGCCAGATGTGGAGAAATCACAACCCCCATTCACCTATGTGAGAAGATAAAATAGTGTAGTAATTAAGGAAAACAGTTCCTCAAAATTTAAGAGTTACCACATGAGTGACAATTCTACTCCTAGTTATACATCCAAAGAGTATTGAAAACTTACGTTAACACACAAAACATTTGTATATGAGTGTCTATAGCAACATCCTCTCTAATAAAAGAGTAATATGCAAATTGACCATACCTCCACTACACCCAGAAGCCATGCCCTCCAGCCACACCCACCAGCCAATCAGGAGCAAATATGCAAATAAACCCAACCAAGATGGCTGTGGCCACAGAGAGCAGGAGGGAGGCTTGGGTTTTCCCGGCAATGGAGGAAGCCAAGCTTTCCGCCTGCTCTTGCCAACCCAGGCCTCCACTCAAGGCTACAAAGTTTCAATTATAGAAGATAAATAAATCTCAAGAGAAATGGTGGCAGCCATGGAGCTAGAGAGAGCAGGAGGTTAGAGTTGCCACCGGCCATGGAGGAAGCCAAGCTTCTGCAGCCCTGGCCTGCTTTGGCCTCCGCTTAAGGCTACAAAGTTTCAATTATAGAAGATACATAAATCCCAACAGAAATGGCTGCCACCACAGAGTGAGCAGAAGGCTTGCCTCCACTCCATGCTACAAAGTTCAGTTGTAGAAGATAAATAAATCCCAGATCCCAGGGCCTCTGCTTGGGTAGCTGGGGGGCAGCCTGCAAACCACCACAGGCCCCTCACCCAGGCCACCCCACACCCCAAGGGCCCACCGTGATCCGGGACACCCTTCAGGGCAAACCAGCTGGCCCCCACCCATGCACCAGGCCTCTATCCTATCTAATAAAAGAGTAATATGCAGATTGACCATCACTCCAACACAAGATGGCTGCCCCCATGTGGTCAAAGATCCTGCCCCCATGTGGACACAAGATGGCCACCACAAGATGGCCAGCAGGGGAGGGCAGTTGGGAGGGACCAGGCCTGCAAGAGAGGGCAGTTGGGAGCGATCAAGCCTGCAGGGGAGAGCAGTTAAGGGTGACCAGGCTGGCAGAGGAGGGAAGTTGTGGGTGACCAGGCCTGCAGGGAAGGGCATTTGGGGGGACCCAGGCCTGCAGGGTAGAGCAGTTGGGGGGTACCAGGCCTGCAGGAGAGGGCAGTTAGGGGTGATCAGGCCTGCAGGGGAGAGCAGTTAGGGGCAAATAGGCTGGCAGGGGAGCAGTTAGGCATCAATCAGTCTGGCAGGGAATGGTTAGGGGGTGATCAGGCTGGCAGGCAGAAGCGGTTAGTCAGTTAAACGGGCAGTCAGACATCCCTTGTGGGGTCCCAGATTGCAGAGGGTGCAGGCTGGGCTGAGGGACACCCCCCATGCACGAATTTCATGCACCGGCCTCTAGTTATTTATAATAGCCATAAACACCTAAATTTCCATCAACAGATGAATGCATAAATTGTCATATAGGCATACAATGGACTATTATTCTGCCAAGAAAAGGACTAATGCATACTACATCATAGATTAATCTTAAAAATAATATTCTGAGTGAGAGAAGCCAGATACAAAAGGTCACATGTTGTGCAATTTTATTTTTATGAAATGTCCAGAATATAGGAATCCATAAAGATAGAAAGTGGAATAATGTTTTTCAGGGCCTGGTAATAATATGGGATTTCTTTGGGACATGATGAAAATGTCCTAAAACTGTGTTAATGATTGCACAATTCAGAGAATATGTTAAAAATCAATATTATAAAAATATCCAGTCATTCTTTTCTGGATATTCATTCTTATTTACAAATCTGAGGATATCATTTTCTAGTTTCAGAAAGCTCACCACTTCTTTGTATTGCTGTCAAGTTACAGATATAATTCATTTGAAGTTCCATTATTTAGGAAAGTTGTTGAATCTGTTCACCAAGTAGAGAATACCTTCAGTTCAGACTCCATGCCTTTATGATCTGAGTAATATTTAAAGTCGGCAAATATTATACCATGCTCCCATTTCCTAGGCAAACTAGCAGATATATGACCTCTGTTCCAGATGCTAAAATATCAAAAATTTATAAAAATGATTCTGAGTAAAGTTTATATTTTCAAAAATTAGAAACAAGCCCTAGCCTGTGTGCTCAGTGGTTGGAGCACTGCCCTGTGTACCAAAGAGTCACATGTCGATTCCCCATTAAGGGTATGTACCTGGGTTGCAGATGTAATCCCCAGGCCTGGACAGGGCCCAAGCAGGAGGCAACCAATCAATGTGTTTCTATCATATCAATGTTTCTCTTTCTGTCTCTCTATCCTACTGCCTCCCTACCTTCCACTCCCTCTAAAAATAATAAATAAATAAATAAATAAATAAATAAATGTAAAAATTATTCTTGGGTAAGGATTAACAACAGCAACAACAAAAGCCAGAAACAAATCACTGAAGTGCATTAAAATTTAAGAGAATTTATTCAAACTGAGTTTTATAAGTCCATTTATCCAAATATACATAAGGAAAAAAATTATATTTTGATTCCTGGCAAAGGCACAATAGGATTGTTAAGACATAGATGTGATGGTTCATTTCCCTTAAAATTGGCTGCATGAGGATGTAAATATTATGATTTAATTCCAGCCAGTGCTTTGCATGTAGGGACCAATTTCTGGCACAGGTATAGACTCAAATTTACAGTTCAGACTGCAAGTTAATACGATGAACTGCTCTAGTGAAGATAAGACAGAGACCTGGGGATCTTTGCCACTAACCAGCAATGAGGCCTTGAGACAGTTACACATCCTTCTTAGTCTTAGCATCTTTCTCCATAAAATGAGTAAGCTAAGAGGATCATTGGGAATTTTTAGTTTTAAAATCAAATTCTGATCATTTGACTTTTGTGAACAGTCTGAGATGTTCAGGTATGCTATTATCACAGCCAGGAAATCAACCCTTTGTTATGATTAAATCTGTACCTCAGAGAAGATGCAATCTTCATTACATTCCTAATAACCAAAGAGCTGGTCACAGTTTTCAATGCTGAGAAGGTATGTGTTATTATTTATTTCTGATAGTCTCACAAGAAGGCATGTTGTCATTCTAATATTCTGAAACTATATTCCATATTGATTTTAGCAAATTAGCTCTTTGGAAACTATATCATAGCAAAATGATTTGGGAGAAGAGGATGGGGGATAGGGGAGAAGCTTCAAATTATCTCCTAATTTCTAGTTCAATGGAAATACCTATTATTTTCAAGAATGGTTTTACTGAACAGTTATAAATCATATCATTATTTAGAAAGGCCTAATGTGGTTAGATTTGTGCAAGCATCAGATCATTGCAAAATGGCTTAATATTTAGATGTCAAAATAATAAAGATGTTAGAGATACTTAATATTAATTCAACTCCTATGCAGAGGCTATGGCAGGTTTTACTCTGCCTTGTCCAGGCAACCTTTACTCTCAAGACATCCCTCCACCCTTCCACACACCCCACACACCCACATCTGTACATTGCACATTAGTTTCCTAGAGGAAGCTGAGGCTGGAAAGCCAGGTTAGAATTTAGAAATGTTAGAGTTCTGCACCAGGACATTTCAGCATAGGGAGAGCAGACTCCAGTCCCTTCCCCATCACATCTTCCTTCTCCCAGCTCCTTCCTGTGCCATGAGGCAGGCGGGGCGGAGGGGGGGGGGGGAGCGGTGTGCATGCCTGTAACACTACAACTCCAAGCTTCATCCACACCCTCTGCAAATAGTTGTTCTTTGAACACTTGTGAGCCTTGGGTTGTACATAAATCCTGTATCATTAACCCTTAAGAATGTGAACTTGAGAAAGAGGTCCACACAGCCACTGAAGTAGGCTGCAGTCAGGGAATTCTGGAGTATGTCTGTTCTGGGAGAAGGGAGTAGACCCTAGTGATTGCTTCCACTTGCTGACTCCGCACAAAGTACTCATTAGTGAACATTAATCCTTTAAAAGTTTATTGGCAGGTACAATGAAGGAAATATATTCACTGAGTTTTAAGGCCCAGTAAAAATAAAATGAATCATATATGTATGTTATTGGTAGAGTACTTGGCTTTTAGAATTTCTCATATTAAGTTTTATGATAACCATTGTTGCTTTCAACTCAATTTCCAGGAAATAGGGTTTTTGTTGTTTGTTTTTTGGTCTGATAAGAATTTGTTTATTTGCTTTAAATGACCTAGTTATTTTCTTGAAAACTTTATCTGAAGAAAGGAAACTGAAATTTCATATTATTTATTCATTATTTCTCCTATGACATCTAACACTGTCCCTTACTCATAATAGAATGGTTTTACTGAATAGTTATAAATCATATCATTATTTAGAAAGACCTAATGTGGTTAGATTTGTGCAAGCATCAGATCATTGCAAATTGGCTTAATATTTAGACCCTTTGAACTGATAAGAGCTGCCATTTATTAAGCTTATTTCCATCGACTTAAGTTACAAGTGGCTGAACCAAAATTCTAACCTAATCTGTTTGATTCCTAAATCCATGTTCTCCCTACCACAGCACATGGCTATGATTGTCTTCAGATCAATAACTGAATGTATACTTAAGGATCTATGAACACAGAGTCCTACCAACATCCCCTGACAGTGTTAAAAATTAAAAATTCAAAATACCTAAGTGACACTCAGATTCTTTCCAGTGTTTAGTAAGTGACTGATTAGTGTGGACTGAAGGTCTAGTCACCATGTGATCAATGAAAGAAATTGTAAAGATAAATAATTTTATCTTTGAAGATAATATAATTCTAGACAGGCTGCAGAATCTCAGAGGGAAGGCAGGGGAAGATGGGCAGGTGGGTGGGAAAAGATCAACCAAAAACTTATATGCATATATGCATAACCCATGAACACAGACAATAGAGTGGTGAAGGCCTGGAGTAGGGGGTGAGGGGATGGGGGAAAATGGGACATATGTAATACTTTCAACAGTAAAGATTTTTTTTAAAAAGAAAGTAATGCATGTTCAGTATAAAAAAATGGTATATATAGTCTTTTATAAAGTAAATCAGTATCATTCATAATCCCATTACCAAAATATCTATTTATTACATGCTTTCATATTCAGAACAGGTTTTTATATAGCTGAACTCTTCAATCTGCCTTTTTTAGTTAATATTACAACAGGCATTTCTTTACAACCAAAATACTTTGCAAACATTAGTTTAAATATCTGCAGTTTCATGACATATCAGTGTAATACTATGTAGCTTTTACCCTATTTTGGGGCATATGTTGTTGATTATACTCTACTGAACAACTTTGTGGGAAGGATTTGAAAATCTGAGAGATATTAGGGAAAATAAACAGATTAACTATCCCATTGCAAATTACGCATTTCTGGGTTTGAAATGTGTGAAAACTGGCTCCAGTAGTACTTATTACTTTTTTGGTTTAACAATTACTAGTATAGACCAGAAGTCTGCTTTGACACTACAAATGAATGGATTAAGAATAATAGTGTTTACTGGGGAAAAACAAGCTTCCAGAGAGATATTAACATGCAGTATCAGTGTTACTGCAATATTCTGAGTTAAGACAATTTACAAGTCAACCTCAGGCAAGTGACCTCTAACTGGTTTGTAAAGAACTACCTATTATCTGAAATCAGCCCAAACCATTTTTAGTTGTGTAAATTAGTCTTGTATTTAGAACACAGATATTAGGGCCCCAGTTTATAATTCACGAAACTCTGTACTAATTAAAACATTGATCTAACTTCCCCTCTACCCTTACCCTCCATTAATGCCTTTAAGTATTACAATCTAATTTAGTAGTAAATTACTAAAAAAAAAAAAAAAAAAAAAAGGGCAGACATTAGGGAGCAAAAAAGAGCAATGCTTTTTTTTTTATATCTTTTTATTGATTTCAGAGAGGAAAGGAGAGGAGGAGAGAGATAGAAAAACATCAGTGATGAAAGAGAATCATTGATCAACTGCCTCCTGCACACCCCACACTGGAGGTCAAGCCTGCAATCTGGACATGTAACCTGACTAGGAATTAAACCGTGACTTCCTGGTTCCTAGGTTGACGCTCAACCACTGAACCTCTCTGGCCTGGCAGCAATGCTTTCTTTTAGAAAACAGTGAATTAAAGAATGGATTGTTTGCTTTTTACTCTGTTCATATATGTGTTAAAACACAAATAAGCTCTTGTAATATTTATTTTCCCAGTATATATTATTGTAAAATCTCACATATTGTGTAGCTTCATTCAAAGGCATCCTTTTGATTAATTATTGGGCTGGGTATGAGAGTACCAGAGCTGCTTTCTGTGCCATAAACTCATCTCATCTGCATTCCCACTTCTCTGACATTTGGATCAAGCCATCAAACATGCAGATCTAGCTTGGCTGGCACGGCTCATTTGTTGAGAATTGACCTATGAACCAGGAGGTCATGGTTTGATTCCCATTCAGGGCACATACCTATGTTGTGGCTTGATCCCCAGTGTGGGGGTGCAAGAGGCAGCTGATCAATGATTCTCTCTCATCATTGATCTCTCTCTCTCACTCTCTCTCTCTCTCTCTTTCTCTCTTTCTCTCTCTTCCTTTCTGAAATCAATAAAAAATATTTAAATTTTTTCAATAAACATGCAAATTTAGGTTTAAAAGGGAATGAGCAGAGCCACTTTTGTGTGAGTGTGGGGAGTGAGAGGAACTAGTCTCAGGATTTTCAATGTAGTGGGATAAGAAACCTTGAGTGAGCTGATGTCACTGTTACCTACTCCTATAACAAGTCACTGAAATTAGAAAATTAAGTGAAGCGACAAACATGAGTAAAGCAAGTATTTATTAACCGACACTGAGTCTTCCATTTTGCTCTCAGACTTTGTATCCATTTGGCCAATAAATATTTACTGAGCATTCTTCTATGTATCAGATACTTGGAGCTGGGAATAGAGCAAGAAAACAAGGAAAATAGGATCTGTGTCTTTGTGAAGTCTTCAGTTCAGTAGAGGACTAAAGAAATGTAGAGTTAAAATGAGGGCTATGAAAGGAAAGTACATAAACTGAAAGGTGGTAATAGCATGAACTAATCTAGACTAGGGCATGCAAGGGAAGCCTTGTAGGCAGGAAATACTTAAGGTGAGGTATAAAGAGCATTGGTAAGCCAAGTGAAAAGGGCTGGAGGAGTTTTTAGGCAGAGAGAACTTGCCCAAAGTCCTACAGAGGAATAGAGAAAAGGCCACTGGGACTAGAGCTGGCGAGGGGATGGACAGGCACAGATGAAAATGGTGAGGTGAACATGAGAAATCAGGCAGAGAGAACCTTAGATGCCATAGTAAGTAATTTGTTCTTTATCTTTCTAAAAGCAATATAAAACTTCGAAGGTTTCAGTGAGAAAATGAGTGAATTAAATTGTTGTCTATGAAGATCACTCTGCTGTGGGAATCTGGGTTGGTGGACAAGAATGCCTGCAGGGAGCGCAGCCTAAGAAGTACTGCAGTAATTCAGGTGATAAAGGATGAGAGCTTGGACTGGAAGCTGACAAAAAGACTGGGAGAAGTGGACAGATTTTAAAATATACTTAAGAAGTAAAACTGATGAAGCTTCATGATTAATTGGAGTGGGATGTTGGGGAAATGTTTCTTTAAAATGAGCATCACTGTCTTCTCTGTCCTGGACCCCCATATCAGGTGCTGGGTATGCCATACCCTTAATTTCACCATCTAGTAGAATTAGCAAAGGATGACTTTGATCGATGGAGCATAAAAATTGCAAAGACTGATGAAGATGCAAAATTGGAATGGAAGTTTTATTTTGGACAATGTTAAGTTTGAGATGCCTGTGAAGAATTCCAGTGGAGATGTCAAATAGGCAGTTGAACATACAGATCAAAACTCTGAGAGATCTGGCTGGGGACATAATTGTGAATTTTTCAAGCCAAATAAATTAAGAGGTTACCTTGAAAACATATAGAATAAAAAGAGAAGAGGATTTAGGACTAAGTCTTGAATTATTCAAACATTTTGGTATAGGTTAGACCGGAGATTTTAAAATTGAATAATGCATACACCCAGAAGTACATGGATAAGTTTGTGGGACTCACTTTTCAGATCTTTATTTTGATTTGCCCAAGAAGCCACCTGAAGCTTTATACTAATTCTTCCTTTCCCTGTTTCAATTTATAATTGCTCTTCTCCAACTTTACGAATCATAGGCATATGTCTGACCCATTCCCATTCCTACTATGACTGCAATTACTACTTACTATTATTTACTATTTACTAGTAGTACTATCCTACTACTTATTTAGCAGTAATACTTTACTGCTAGGCATAAATAATAATCTGAAATATTGTTGTCCAGAATGAGAAAGCCAGTTATTCTAATGAATGGGTAATTAATCTTTTTTATAAGTCATATGGTTTTCCCTTCTTTGTTCTTAATAAAATTAAAAACCAATCGTCATCTAGTTGATTATTAAAATAGTTTCAATCACAGAATTTGGAAGGAATTCAAAATTCTTTTTTCATTCTCATCCACTTGTTTCTATGAACAAGTTTTTTCAGCATTTACATTTATATCACAGGATTTGGAGCATATAACTTGGAAGTAATTCAAAATTCTCTTCCCATTCTGATCCACTTGTTTCTGTAAGCAAGTTTTTCAGCATTTGCATTTGTAGAAATGAAAAACAGAAATTTGGAATATTGTCTCATTCTAACCTTAATTCATAGTTGTCAATGGAAACATTAATCTGAGAAAGCTCTACTCAACCCATTAAAAACAAATCCCCAATACAGTTCCGTTTTTATTATTTTAGAGTTATAAATTGAAATTCATAATATGTTTAGGTTATTCTGACCAATGTGCATGGTTAATAATCATCACAATAACTCAGTCCACATGAAAATGTTCAACATTTAGAGTTTCATATCTTTGAAAGTTTGAAAATAATTCTAGATTGATATTTTTACCCACACTTCTGTTTCATATAAGTATGTTTCAATGACAGATCCATATAAGAAATTCTAACATAAAATATATGAGGATAAATAAAACATAAGTTCAAGGAGGAAAGAGTAACAATGTAAAATTTCCAACTGTTCAAAAATATCTTTATATTTTAAGTTGGTGAGCATAGATTTCAAAGCAGTATATATTCACATGCCACTATCTACACTTGAAATAAAGATGTAACAGTTTAAAGTAAAATTTTACAATTCACAATAGGCCATAAGTTATATATTTAGTTATTATTTAAATTTATAATGAAAAAATTAGAGGTCCACAATAAAGCATGCAAACCAGAGCATAAGTTGTTTTGTTGTTGTTCTTGCTTTTGATTTTTAAGTATGAAAATCAACAGGTCAGAGTGGAACTAAGATGAGGATTTAAAAACAAGCAAGCAGAGTAGTAGGAAGAAAAGCAGGAGAGCCACAGAAGCCAGGAGAAGAGTGCTTCAGGGAGGGAGGAGCAACTGGCCTTAACACTGTTGTGCCATCTACTAAGACGAGGACTAAGGAGGTTATGTTAACTTTGGCTTACACCCGTTTACTGACTTTACTGGAAACAGTTTCTGTATTTGTCTCAGAAGGGACATTATGAGAGGATTCAAATTAGAATGGGCTATAGGAATCTTGGGAAGGAAGGAATAGAGAGTGTATGAAAACAGCTCTTTTGATAAACCTGATTTGTGAAGAGGAAAGAGACAAGACAGTAGCCAAGGAGAGATGTTAGTTCAATGGGAAGCTTTTCAAAAAATAGGAGATACCAGAGCATGTTTGAATATTCAGAGAATGACAAATGAGAGGCTAGGTTTGAAGATGCAGGATATAAAGAAGATGTAGTACATAAATGATCAAGTGAAGTATTTAAGAAAATGTGAATTGGTGGGCCTTTGGTATCAGAAGGAGCACTTTCTTCCTTGTAATAGGAAGAGAGGAGAACATGGGTTTGCATGTAGTTACGTATGCAAATCTAGCATAAGAAATTGAGAGACTTCCCATCACGTGGTTTCTTTTTCCTCTTTTGAAAGTATGAAGCAAATGTATGTTTTGGAACTGGTGAAGAAAAGGAAGGGTTTAACGATTGTCATTTTTGAATGAGGGATAGCAAACAGACCAGGGTGTTTAGAGATCATGAATTTATAGCAACTCCTGTCATCTGTGGATTTTCTCCAGCACTTCAGTGTTCAGCTACTCCGGAAAAGGCGATGTGCAAGATGGATGGTTGGGTTCAGTTAGAATTGAGGTTTAGCCAGACAATTGTGATAGAAAGACCAAGTGACAACAGCATAAGCAGGAGTGATAAATGGCAAGAACACGAGACCAGGAGCCATAAAACTGTGTAATTTTTATCTCTGTTTCATCAGCTGTATGAATTTAAGGAAGTTACTTGTCTAATTCTCAGATTTTTTATTTGAAATGTAGGGATACCTGCCCAGCATATTTCTAGGCTTTAAGAATAAAACAAAATATTGTTAGACTGTCTTATAAATACTGTTCCCAGTGGTTCCTACATTTGTTGCCACAGTAGTCCTGGGAAATGTGTGGTTTTACTTCTGTATCTCGTTCTGATCCCCTTTACCTTCTGGAAGCTACTCTCCCCTACTGCCCTACTACCTTGGGCCTCCTCTAATTTAAAGATCTTCAATTAAATTACCTCTCGGAGAGTCCCTTGGCCACCCATGCTCTAAAATGAAGTCTCATTGTCTACATGAACAGTTATACTGTACAGATGAATGACAGATACCAACAGTTTTTCACTTTTGTATTTCAAAAGAGAAAATTAAGAATTCAAATGAAACCCATTTGTGGAAAGCAAGACAATATCTGTGAGCAAAGGTGCCCTGCGTGGTGTCCCTGACCTTTTTGGCTACCATCCCTCCCCAGGCCTCTGAATTTTACCTCCACAACTGAGACAAGTATAAGGGACTATTTGCAAAGACCAGTTTAAACATGAAACCAGGGAGCTCCAGCTGTGGTTATAAAATCACGAAATATGTCTAGTGTTTTAAAATGTGTCATGAGTTTTCATCACAAAATTAATTTGAATTTATTTTATAAAACACAAATTAACCTAGAAAGACATGAGGGTATGGGTATTATGAAATCATGTAAACAATAACAGCTGATTATTGTAGCTCAGAAAAGGTCAAGAAACAGCATCACTAATCATCTATCCTCGAAAATTAGTATTTCCAGGCAATTTAACATTATCATTGTATAGAGAATTGCTCAGTCTTTGACAATATTAAGTGGTTCTAATCATTATGGGTTTGAATTTAAGGTGATCTTCAAGCTAGAGCTATCAGTATTCAAATTTGGATAGCAAGATTATACTTTTTGTTGACAAATACAATCCAAGCTAGGGGGAACTATTATTTATTTGTTTATTCATTCATTCATTCATTTGTTTCAACTATTTATTGAGTACCTGCTATGGCACTGTCCTAGCCATTAAATATAAAATGGTCAACAAGACAGACAAGGTTCCTACTTTAAGGAACTTACTATGTTTTTGTCTGCTGGGCAGAAGATAAGCAAATATACAACCTAGCACAGGTAATAAGTGTGCTATGCAGAGAATGAAGCATAGTTATGTAGAGGAGTTGTTGGTGACTACTTCAGAGTGAGTGATCAAGGTAGGCTTCTCTGAGGAGGTCATATTTAAGGTTAAGGTCTTAATGACAAAAAGGAACTTGTCCAGCAAAAATAATGAAATGATCCATATTATTCCCTTTTAAAGCTGAGGGAATAATAAGTACAAGTTCCCTAAAGCAGGATTGAGTTAGCCACATATTAGAAACAGAAGTAGGGCCAGTGTAGCTGGTGTGAAGGGGACAAGTGGAAGGTGGGTGAAGATGAGAACACAGGGAGAAGTGGGAGCCAGTAAGACAGATAAGACAGGTAAGGGGCTTGAATTTTACTTTATAAACTATAGGAAGGACCTGAGGGGCTTAAGCAAGGGGTGAGTGGCACCATCTGACTTAAATTTTAAAAATTGGGTCTCTGGCTACCGTGTAGAGAATGTATTATAGAGAACAGGAACCAGTGTTTCCAGACAGAAGTGATGGTAACTTGGGCTTGGTAGTAGTAGTGGGGATGGAGAGAAATGGATGGATCAGAATATATTTTGGAGTTAGAAGCAACCGATCTTGCTGATGGATTAGAAATGGAGGATGAGGGAAGTAAAGAAATATGGAAAACAGAGTGGATGGTGGTGCCTTGTTGTGTGAGGAGCTGTGTCAAACACTGGCAATAAAAAAGGGAAAATTAGAGGCCAGCCGGCACAGCTCACTGGTTGAGTGTCAACCTATGAAGCAGGAGGTCACGGTTTGAGGCAGCTGATCAATGATTCTATCTCAACATTGATGTTTCTATCTCTTTCTCCCTCTTCCTTCCTCTCTGAAATCAATATTTTTTTTAAAAAAAGGGAAAATTAGAAACAAGATTTTATTTCTAGAACTTATGTTCTCATAGGGAAGGACAATAAATTAAAAATATCAAATGAATTAAGTTTATTATTGAACTGTACAAATGCTAAAAAAATGGTTTCCTATAACAACCAAGGAATTTACTCACCGTGAGATTTAATATTTACTATTGTAAAATGCTGAACATTATTTCTTAAATATTTCTACATGTCAGAAACTGCCTACATACATCACTTGCCATCAAATAATATGTACTTGTTTTGCATAAGTACTAGTGTACAGAATGTCAGTTGGCTCATAAGGTATTTCATGCTTCCCATGGGGGGACATTAAGGCACAACTTTTATATTCATAAATGAGGAACAGTACAAAATAAAGGACACTATTACAAGCAGTTTGCCATATGGTATACTTGAATTCTTAATTATGGTTCAATTCTCCTCTTTCTATGAAAATTGAGCTCCAATAATTAATCATGAAAGTAATTAAAAAAACCTTGAAATTAAAATAAAATCTAAAGGTTTAAATATGTGTTTAAGCTAAAACAAGTCTCCTATGTAAATGATATAGTCTTCTGAACCTGTAATTCGATTTCGGGTCTTCTAACTCTTCTCCTCCTAAGCCTCTACATGAGGGGCTGTTGGTTTGTTACTCGTTCTCCACTGTGTCCTCAGTGCCTACATAATACCTGGTTTTTGCTTTTCATCACTTGGAGTATTTCTTGCCAATACCTCCTGGACTGCAGTTTCTGGTGAGAAGTCAGCTGACAGTTTTATAGAGGCTCTCGTGTAGATAACTGCTTTCCTCTTGCTGCTCTTAAGGTTATCTCTTTGTCTTTAACCCTGTCATTTTAATTTTTATGTGCCTTGGTGTGGGCCTCTTTGGCTTCATCTTTTATGGGCCTCACTGTGCTTCCTGGACTTATATGTCCATTTCCTTCACCACATTAGGGGGATTTTCACTCATTATTTTTTCAAATAGGTTTTCAATTCCTTGCTCTCTCTTCTTTCAGCACCCCCAAGACACAGATGTTGGCACACTTGAAGTTTTTCTAGAGGCTCCTTACACTATCCTCACTTGTTTTATTCTTCATTTTTGCTATTCTTATTGGGTGGTTTTTGCTTCCTTCTCTTCCAAATTGCTGTGAAGTGAAGTTTGATCCTCCACTTCATCTACTCTACTGTTGTTTGCCTGTATTCTTCATTTAAACTAATGTATTCTTTATTTCTGACAAGTTCTTCTTTATGTTTTCTAGTTCTGTTTTTATGTTTCTTATCTCTTTGTTGATGTTCTTACTAAGTTCATCTACTCTTCCCCTAAGTTCAGTAAGCATCCTTATAAGCAGAATTTTGAACTATGGATCTGGTAGATTGCTTGTCTCCATTTTATTTAGTTCTTTTTTGAAGTTTTTTTTTTTTCTGTTCTTTTATTTGGGACATGTTACTTTGTCTCCTCATTTTGGCTGCCTCCCTGTGTTTGTTTCTATGTATTAGATAGAGCTAATACATCTCCTGATCTTAGTAGAATGGCCTTATGTAATAGATGTCCCAGTGGCATAGCCTCCCTGATTACCAAAGCTGGCAGTTCCAGGTGTGAGCTGTGTGCACCCTCCTGTTGTAGCTGAGCCTTGAGTGCTGTTGATACATCAATGGAAGGGGTTTACTACCAAGCTGATCAGCTGAAAGGACTGGCCATAACCACTGTTGGGGATTGGCTATGAGGGGCCCACCCCACAAAATAGAACTCACTGCACTGGGGCTCTGGTTCCCACTGAGTCCACTGTCACTAATAAAGGAGTTTGTCTGTGCTTTGCTGTGGTCTGAAGCTATCCCCACTGTGTGTTGGATCTGCGGCCTACCGTGTGGTTCAGGCCAAAGCCAGATGAAGCTATTTTCTTCCCAATGCCATGGGAATGAGATACAAAACAATCTACAGATGGCTGCTTCTTGTGCTGGGCTTGGAGTTGCTTGGGAGAGGCCAGCTGTGAACCCAGGCTGGCTGCAGCTTAGCAACAGATATGAGGCACTTGGAGACCAGATGCTGCCTGTTTGGGTTTGTGGACCTTTGAGAGATTTCAGGAAAAGTCTGCAACATGAGCCAACATAGACTGTATGGAAAAGCCACTTGTGCAAGTTGGGTGGCATGAGCTTTCATCACAGCAGTGCTAACAGTGTTAGCCAGGTTGATGGAGACTCAGATATGGTACCTCCCAACTCTGGGGGAGGACCCAGCAAAGAAACAATGGCCTCTGCCAGCACCTCCATCTGGGAGAAAGCTGGGCCCTCTAACCCTTATCAAATACCAGACAATCCAGCTCCTCCCTGAATGTCCAAGACACCCGCAACTGCCACCCTAGCACTAGAGCTCAGAGTAAGTTAGTCTGAGAAATGTAATATGTGACCCTCTAAGAGGAATGCGTGAAACTTTAGCAGCCTTCCATCTCACTCACCCATCATCCCAGCACTTCTCTTCTCCGCATTGGAAACCTGGGCTGGGGGCCTGATGTGAGGCCGGGACCCCTGTCTCCTCAGGGGGGACACCCACAGTTGAAATATTCATCCTGATGTTCAACTGCCACACATGAGTGTGGCACCTGCCCATTCTGCAGCTCCACTGTTTCTTACCAATCTCACAGTGGCTTCTTCTTTATATCTTTAGCTATAGGACTTCTGTTCAGCTAGGTTTCAGGCACTTCTGAATGGTTATTCTATAGTTTAGTTGTAAATTTGATGTAGTTGTGGGAGGTTGAAAAATTGCATTTACCTACACAGCCATCTTGACCAGAAGCCTCTCTTTATTATTTTTAATACAAATATGCCTGAGAATCATAGCCTGTTTCTTAGAGTGATTAACTTTGAGTTTATTATATTTATAGCAGGATAAGTGAGATGACATGAGAAGATACACATTCTCATGGAAAAAAAAATCACTGGGAAGGATGAGGAAAAGACATGGATACTGGCAGTGAAGATATCATAAACTAACTTCCCCACTTGTAAAATTAATTTATCAACCATATTCAGTGCCAACTCTGTGCCTGGCACTATGGTAGGCACTAAGGATACAAAAATGAATAAGATAGAATTTCTCAGCTCAAGTGACTCGCTTTTTATAGTTATAGATAAACATTTAAGCAAAATGTTTCTTCCTATTCCTCACTCATACATCCAACCCATTGGCATATCGAGTAAATTCTTATTAGGCCTCTCATCTGTCCCTTTCTCTCTGTTTTGATTGCCACTGCCACTGGTCTAATCCAGGCTACCATACCTTTTATCACAATTATATAATGGCCTCTATTAACAATATTTTGCCCTTAATCCACCACAAAAATCTAATTAAGCCTCCACATCTCCACGCTCTACCTAGAGAGCTCTTTCTAAAACATTTAAGCATTACAATTACTATTTGTTGCCTTTAAATTTAAATTCAATTCCTCAACATTCCTTCAAGACTGGATCTCTGCTCCTCACCTTACCAGCTACAAAGCTATCCCTGGGTCAACTCTCCCTCTTTATTCCCCTGGTTAACTTCATTGGGGCCTTCAGATCTCAGCTACCTCAGTTGCCCCAAGAGGTTTTCCTTGGCCTCCCTAAACTAGATAAGGTTCTCCCATTTTATGCTTCTTCAAAAGCCTATGTTTCTCTTGCACTTATGCTGAATGTTAATTGTTTGTTTTTCTATCCTACTGTTAAACAGTAGAGTGACTTCAGAATGATCATTAGTCTTTAAAAATTTGGTAAGGTACTCACAAAAATGTGAGGTCTGGATGTGGCTATTCCAGACAGAGGTAGCGGCCTGGATCATGAACCTTCATGATGTTTAGAGAAACTGTAATGATATAGCAAAAGACAGAACTGGGGCGGTGAAGAGCAACCAGATTGTAGAAGGACTTATGTGTTATGTGAAGGTCTTTGAGCTTTATTTAAAAAAAAAAAAAAAGTAGACTCAATCTATATTCCACAGAGCCCTGTGAGCATTGGACCAAAGGACCATAGGAAGGCTTTATGTGAATTAGAAAATGATACCTACTTCAGGAGACACAGGTCAGCACCAGGGCACTTGCTTGGAGAAAGGGCACGCCCTGGATTTCTTTCAGTGCTCACTAGCCCCTGCTCCTTCATACATGGTACCTGGACTCTGAATTCCTCAGAGCCCTCAGAGGGATCATATATGAGGGCTTTCCAATAGACTGTGCTCTGATTCCCTTTTCTTACCACTGCAGAGATCACAGAAACTTTGTCTTTGTTCTATATAAACAATTATAAGTACATATTACATGGCTTCTGGGTAAGATTTGAAGAAAGAGCTTTTTTGTTGAGATATTAAAGATGTTTGAAAATCCACTGTGGGGAATGGAGACCAGTTGAAGGCTACTAAACAGGGGAATAAAGCAATCAGGTATACAGGGTGTCCCCCAAAATGTATACACACTTTAACAGCTCAGTGTTGAAAATGAAGTATATTTTAATAAACACTTCCTTTATAATTATTCTAAGAGTGTGCATACATTTTTGGGACACCCTATGTATTTCAGTAACACCATTTTGGCAATAACTGGAAGATGGATTTTAAATAAGGGGCAAAATGAGAGGCAAAAAGACTAGTTACAAATTTTCCCCTAGAATCTAAATGATTGACAATAAGGGTCAGATCTTAAATAGGACACGTGGGGATAGAGAAAAACTCTAAATATTAAAATACATATATATATGTGACAGATTGGATGTGTGGCTGAGAGAGGAGAACTCTATTTTTGTTGATGGAATGATTTACCTTGATACAAAATAAAAATGAAGTAAAGAGTGCTCAGTGGAGTGGAGATAAGGATAATTTGGCTCCATGCTCCATTTGAAGAGCACTCCAGACTTCCAAGTAGAGATAGATAGTGGCCAGGCTGACCTTGAACTCAGATTTACAGGATACTAGAGCTTGAAGAGAATTTCAAAATCATTAAGCTCAAACACAGAGATGAAAAAAAAGAAGACTCAATTGAATGGAAAGTGGAAGAACCAAGATTAGATTTCACATATGGTTTATAACTCAGTATTCTTCCCACCATACCATGCTCAACTTTTCACTGAAATGTTCATCAATATTATCAAATCAAATAAAATCAAAGTAGAATAAGAAAATGTATAACTAGGAATTTTATATATGCTGGTCCATATAAATGTATGGGATTGGAGTAGATGTGAGTATAAAAATGGGAAATCAAATTCAGCATTTTAAAATGTATTGCTTAATGTGTAGTACTCACTTTTAGATTCTGTAGGTGTGCCAAATGATATATCACATCTTCTTTACCTATCCATCCATTAATTGACACTTAGGTTATTTCCATATCTTGGCTATTATAAGTAATTCTGCAATGAACATAGGGTTGTATATATATTTTTAAATTAGTGTACTATATCCTTTGGATAAGTACCCAGAAGTGGAATTGCTGGATCATATGGTAGTTCTATTTTTAATTTAAAAAGCACAAACATCTATACTGGTTTCCAATTTATGAGAATCTACCATGTGTTTGTTTGTACTTCAGGATTTATGGGCAATGATAACTTAAGTGATAAGTAAATATTTTATGAGGCTATGGAGTGTGTCCTGAGCTTGAATAGGGCTGATTTGGGGTGGGCATTTAGGAGGCAGAAAGCACCATGAAATAAAATGGAGAGGCAGGAATGAGCTCATTATGTTCTCAGGACAGTGAGGATATAGATTGGCTGATGCAGGGGTTTGAGAGATGTAAAAAGAGGCCAGATTTAGAGGCCCTTCCATGATGCTCATTTGCTAGTATTCTTAAGTAACAATTGTGTACAGGACACTAAGAACACGAAGATAAATTAAACACAGCTTTTGTTTTATATAGTCTAAGTAACTCTTGATGAATTTTGAGGGAAAAGGAAATGACAGTAGAGTTGCTATAGGAAGTTTGCAGATGATGGTAGGGTTGCTTTAGGAAGTTGAAGCTGACCTGGGGTCATGTGTCAGAATGAAATGGATAGGCAGGAACTAGTTAACTTGGCATCAGGAAAACTAACTGGAAAGCTACTGCAGTAATCCATTTGGGAGATACCAGAGCCTTATTTCATGCAAGTTGACATGCATTCCCATCTGTGCACAGACTATTGGACTAGTGGGCTAAGTGATTTCCAGTCCTATTGCCTCTTTCCCATGTTACGTTCACTAATTTACCTGGCTTGAGATTTGTTGCTGGCCTCTCTGCTTTTCTGGCAAAGTGTCAAAAGACCAATTACCGATGCTGAAATAGCAATTCCTTTCCCCCTTGTGGAAAGCTGTGATCTTTCCCAGATGACAGCTGCAGAGAGTCCTACGAGCATTTTATATAAGGGAAATGAAGTGGTAAATGAAAAGAGAAAAACAGTATATTCACTTTAGGAGATGGCTTCTATGGATCATAAACCTGAGCAACTCTCACCCAGAATTTAGAGACTAGAGCAGAAGCCCTATTTTTTAAATGTAGAATGAAGTAGCTATCAATTGGTCTTTGCTGAAGGAAAAGAGCCTCAGATATGAAATGAGTACTGGAAAATGGCTCACATATTCATAGTCTCACATGGTATGACAGCTGTAGTCTCCCAGTCCAGATTCCCTCAGAGACTTCATTCTAAATAATGAAAAGCTGCAGCGTTGAAGGAAATGGGTCCACAGGCAGAGCTTGGGACGTTTGCCAGAGTCAGTTAGGTCTACATAAGACTGACTACTAGTACACCTGTTCATTTTTAAATGAACTACACACGAGCCAAGTAGAGTGACGCTTCAAAATCCAGAGCAGTGGTTTTCAGCGTATAGACCCCAACCAGCATCACTTAGGACCTTGTTAGAAATATGGATTTCCCTCTTCTGCTCCAGACTCTTTAGGGGTGGAGCCCAGCAATGTGTGATTTAATAAGCCCTCCAAGTAACTCCAATGCACTCTGAAGTTTGAGAACCATTGATCTAGATTTTGTTACTTGGCTTTGCTTTTCTGCTTTCCAGTATGATCTTTGACCCTGCTGATAGTCCCAAAATTATTATTTTTTTAATAGCTTATTGATTTTTAGAGAGAGAGGAAGGGAGAGGGAGAGAAACATCAATGTGAGAGCACAACATCAATTGGCTGCCTCCTGCACTCCCCCCAACAGGGATGGAGCCCTCAATCGGGGCATGTGCCCTTGACTGGGAATCAAACTGGCAACATATTGGTGCATGGGATGATGCCCAACCAATTGAGCCACACTGGCCATGGTCCAAAATTATTTTTACCAAACCAGAGAGGTGTGGATGGTACAGTGCATGAACTTTGAGGTTACCACTTACTATCATTATAGGCCTCATTAAGCTTTAGTTTCTGTTGAAGAAATAAGGAAGCAATATCTACATTTTAATGTTTCTGCTCAGATTAAAAGATATATACATAGTACACAATGCAATTATCTCCCACTATGTGATAAGCATTATGCCATTTGAATAAACCAAAGACCCACAGTTCAGTATAATAAGCATAGTTTAGCCCTGGCCAATATAGCTCAGTTGATTGGAACATCATCCTGTACATCAAAAGGTGGCAGGTTCAATTCTGGTTCAGGACACATACCCAGGTTGTGGGTTCAATCCCAGTTAGGGCACATGCAGGAGGCAACTGATTCATCTCTCTCTCTCTCTCTCTTCCTCATTCTAAAATCAATTTTTAAAAGCAGAGTTCAGTGCTTTCATAAATACAATCTATAATAATAAAAGCATAATATGCTAATTAACCGGACAGCCAAACGATCTTCCGGACATCATTCTGGATATCCTTCCGGATGAAGCCACAGCAGCAGGGCCAAGGCAGAGGTGGTTAGGCGTGATCAGGCAGGCAGACAAATGGTTAGGGGTGATCAGGCAGGCAGGTGAGCAGTTAGGAGCCAGCGGTCCCTGATTGTGAGAGGGATGTCTGACTGCCAGTTTAGGCTCAATCCCACAGGATCCTTGCGGGATCGGGCCTAAACTGGCAGTCGGACACCCCCCAGGGGTTCCTGGATTGCAGGAGAGTGCAGGCCAGTCTGAGGGCCCCCCCCACCCCAACCCTGTGCACAAATTTCATGCACCGGGCCTCTAGTATTTTATAAATATAGTACAACAGCCAAACACAAGTAATTTTTAGTATAAGTATTTCCAAATATGGTCTTTTTTTTTTTTTTTTTGAATTTTTCATAGCGGCTTTATTGAGATATAATTGATATACTATGGAATTCACCCTTTTAAAGTGTACAATTCAGTAGTTTTAAGTGTATTCAGAGTTGTGCATCCATCGACACTCAAATTCCAGAATATTTTTACCACCCCAAAAAAGAAACTCCATTTCCATTAGCAGTCACTTCCCATTCCCCCCTCCCACCAGCCCCCAGAAACCACTAACTTACTTTCTGTTTCTGTGGATTTGCCTATTCTGAACATTTCATGTAAGTGAAATCACCCACTATGTAATCTTTTTTTTTTTATTAATAAAATTTTATTTATTTATTTATTTATTTATTTATTTATTTATTTTTTTTCTTAATTAAATCTTTATTGTTCAGATTATTACAGGTGTTCCACTTTTTTCCCCCCCATAGCTCCCCTCCACCTGATTCCCCACCCCACCCCATGCCCTTACCGCCCGCCACTGTCTTCATCCATAGGAGTAAGATTTTTGTCCAATCTCTTCCCGCACCCCTCACACTTGCTCCCCCTGAGAATCGTCAGTCCACTCCCTTTCTATGTCCCTGATTCTATTATATTCACCAGTCCATTCTGTTCTTCAGATTTTTTATTCACTTGATTTTTAGATTCACTTGTTGGTAGGTATGTATTTGATGTCATTTTGTTGTTCATAATTTTTATCTTTACCTTTTTCTTCTTCTTCTTCTTCTTAAAGAATGCCCTTCAGCATTTCATGTAATCCTGGTTTGGTGGCGATGAACTCCTTTAGCTTTTTCTTGTCTGTGAAGCTCTTTATCTGACCTTCAACTCTGAATGATAGCTTTGCTGGATAGAGTAATCTTGGTTGTAGGTTCTTGCTGTTCATCACTTTGAATATTTCTTGCCACTCCCTTCTGGCCTGCATAGTTTCTGCCGAGAAATCAGCTGACAGTCGTATGGGTACTCCCTTGTAGGTAATTAACTGTTTTTCTCTTGCTGCTTTTAATATTCTCTCTTTGTCTTTTGCCCTTGGCATTTTAATTATGATGTGTCTTGGTGTGGTCCTCTTTGGATTCCTCTTGTATGGGGTTCTGTGCGCTTCCTGAACTTGTAAGTCTATTTCTTTCACCAGGTAGGGAAAGTTTTCTGTCATTATTTCTTCTAATAGGTTTTCAATATTTTGCTCTCTCCCTTCTTCTGGCACCCCAAAAATTCGGATGTTGTTTCGCTTAAAGTTGTCCCAGAGGCTCCTTACATTATCTTCATATTTTTGGATTCTTTTTTCTTTTTGTTTTTCTGGTTGGATGTTTTTTGTTTCCACATATTTCAGATCTTTGGTTTGATTCTTGGGGTATGTTGATCTACAGTTGAGTTTCTGTATATTCTTTATTTCAGACAGTGTATGCTTCATTTCTGACTGATCCTTTTCCATTTTTTTGGCATTCTCATTAAGGTCCTTGAAGGTCTCACTAAGCTCCTCAGAAGTGTCATCAAGTTTCTCGGCAGTTTTTAGAAGATTCTTGAGTAACCTTATAAATGTGATTCTGAACTCTATGTCATCCAGTAGTTTGCTTTCCTCCGTTTCTTTCATTCGTGACATGTTTCTTTGTTTCTGCATTTTGGCTTCTTCCCTGTGTTGATGGAGTGGCTTTGTGTGGTAGGTGACCTATAGGGGGCAGTAGCTCAGCCTCCCCAATCACCTGATGTGGATGCTCTTGGTACACCCCTTTGTGGGCTGAGTGCAAAGTCTTGGTGTAGTTAAGCCTGAATTGCTGTTGGTATGCTGGGAGGAATTGACCTCCAGGCCAATTAGCTGTGAGCACTCCCTGTGTCTATAATGGAAGAAGTGCTGCGCTGAAGACACGCTTATGGGGCAGGACTTGTTTCAGTGGGGCTTTGGTGCTCACTGAGTCTGCCTTTGAATGTGTCACTGATGGATGTGAGGAGTTGAAATCTGGTGTCTCACACTGACCACTAGGTACACTGGCTTCTGGATCTCCAATGGGGTGCAGGTCAGCTACTGTCTGAGGCCACTCAGCAGGAGCTACAGTGAGAGCTGCAGTTTTCTCCTCTTTGCTTGGGGTTTGGAGGTTTTGGAGCTGTCTGACCCGGGCTGCAAGTTTTCTAGGTTAAGCTGCGATAGGGCAGGCTTTCTTATGCTAATTGAGCTGCTTGGAGCTTGGGTGGGTTTGTAGGTTGTGCAGGGCGGGGTCTGAGGGCGTCACTAGGTTAGGGCGTGGCAAACAGCAATGGCTGCTAGTAAGCCCGCTCTGTGTCCTGGAATCCTGTGCCCCAGTGCCGTAAACAATTATTCCTGCGCGCAGCTCTGCTAGCAAGCCACTCTCATTGGCAGACAGTCCAGCTTCTCCCCGTAGGAGTTTGGGTCCCCCGCGTCTCCCCAGAGACTGGATTTCAGAGTAATCGGGGGCTTGTCTCCGTTGGGGTTGAAAAAAGCAACGCACCCAGTCGCCCGCCGCCAGCCCGGATCGCGCGCCTCCGTACCTCAGCTTTTCAGCGCTTGTGCACGTCTCAATGCTCTTTTCTCTTTCCTTCTAGTTGTAGAACTTCCACTCAGCCAGCTTTCCCGTGGTTCTGGGTGATAGACGTTTTATCTTTTAGTTGCAGTTTAAATTGTTGTGGGAGGCAGCAGTTTAGGTGTTTACCTATGCCGCCATCTTGGATTCCTCCCAAATATGGTCTTAAACATACTTCCACTAAAACAATTTTATCTTAATAATAATTATTATTGTTTTTTTCTGAAATCCAAATTTAACTGGCTGGGTGTCCTACATTTTAATTTGCTAAGTCTAGTAATCCTATTAATATTCCGCATTGGCTACCTACTGGAAAGACATTGGACTAGACAAGTGAGCCAGGGATGACTTCCCAAAAGACAAAATAAATTTTGAATTAAGTATTAAAAGGAAAATAGGAATTAGCTAAAGAATATAACACCTGTAAAGTGATCTTTTTTTTTTTGCCAAGTAATGAAGATCCATCTAAGCTTACTTAATCAAAAAGAGGAATGAATTAGAAAGACACTTGGAGTATCTTCTCTAAGGACAAATTGTACAATTAAGCCTTGGGAAGGACAACCATAGACTGTGAGGAAGTACTGTGGGGAGTCCAGGATGATCCCTCTCACCTTCTCAAGCCTTTGCTTCTTTCCTTATATATGCTTTTTTTATAGTTTATTTATTTCAGAGAGAAGGGAGAGTGAGAGTGAGATAGAAACATCAGTGATGAGAGTGAATCATCAATCGGCTGCCTCCTGCATGCCCTGGGGATCAAGCCTGCAACCAGGCATGTGCACTGACTGGGAATTGAACAGTGACCTCCTGCTTCATAGGTCAACACTCAACCACTGAACCCCACTAGCCTGGCCCTTGTATATGCTTTAAAAAAAATCTGTCATCTCTACATTCACAAAGAACCACAGCTGAATCTTTATCTTTTCTTCCAGTATTATTTTCTTAAATATATTGGGTTCACATTGTTTATAAGATTATATACATTTCAAGTGTATAATGTTATAATTCATCACTTGTATATTTCATTGTGTGTTCATCATTCAAAATTTACATATATCAACATATATTTGATTCCCTTTACCCTCTTCAATCTCCTCTCCCTTTCCCTCTGGTAACCGCTATACTGTGTCAATGAGTATTTTTGTTCTTGGTTATTTGTTTTATTCGTCTATTTGTTGCTTTCTATTTTATATCTGACATATGAGTGAAATCACATGATTCTTTTCCTTTTCTGTCTGACTTACCACTCAGCATGACACTCTCAAGATCCATCCATGTTGTTGCAAATGATAGCATTTCATATTTTCCTATGGCTGAGTGGTATTCCATTATATGTATGTACCACATCTTCTTTATCCAGTCCTTCATTGAAGGACACTTGGGTTTATTTCCTGCCTTGGCTACTGTTAATAATACTGCAGTGAACAGATGGGTACATATATCTTTATTAATAAATGTTTTCAAATTTTTTGGGTGGATACCCAGAAGAGGGATTGCTAGGTCATATGGTAGGTCTATTCTTAAGTTTTTGAGGAATCTCCACCCTTCCAGTGTTTTAAAAGCACAATGAACAGAAATTTTTTTATTAATTTATTTTTTAAGGTATTACATATGTGTCCTTATCTCCCCATGAACAGAAATTTTTAAATTTTTAAATCACAAGCATATAGTGATTATTTTAAATGAATTGACATACTTAAAATGTATAAAATCGCAAACCTTATTTTACAACAGAACATACTTTAATATCTATGAAAGAAAGTATGTATTACATGGTATTTTAAATGATATCTTCAAAATGTAACAAATACTTTGTTAAATATTATTTGACCATTCAGTGATAATATATCATGTTCCAGAATACGCAAGTAGATGTATCAGAATATTGAAAAGAAATGAAACTAGGAAAAGATTAAAATTAATCCTTTAATCTCATGGACTATTCTAAAAAGAATATTGTAGACTTATGTTTGAAACAGCAAGCACTGAAAGAGTGAAACTATGAGCTTAATTACATGGGTAGAGAGGAAATTTGTATGTAAATGCTTTTCTAAAACAATGGGTCAGAGATATGATAAAGGCAGCACTTCTTACTGGGCAACGTATTTTTCTGAAGTTAGTAATATATTTATATGTTTCAAAATGAATATAAGTAGTGGCTTTACTCACAAAGCTTATCTACTGGCAGAGAAAGCAAATTAATTACAGTAGCTATAGCCAAATGCTATTTGAAGTGATTGGGAGAAGGGGAAGTTGTAGTCTCTCCTTTCTAATTCAAGATTTGAATACAAATTCCTCCCCCCTACATACACACTCCCAATTTATTTTTCAGTTTAAAACAATCAATTCTGAATAACTTGATATCAGCACAGCTCCAGAAAAAGACAAACCCAGGTAGGAATCACGTTCATGCCATCACCAGCACTGTACCTTGGCAGTAAAACCTTAACCAATAAAGAAAAAATAAAATAAAATAAAATAAAATTTTAATTGTCTGCAAAACAGCTATTGGTGCTTCATGATTGGTCTGAGTTCAGTGTGAGCAAATAAGTGAAGTGACCAGAGTGATATGGCAAAATTGTTTTTGATGTATGTCATTACACTTAAAGTTGCAGACCCTACCGGCATTAAGTGAGGACTTACTCTATGTGGTCCTAAGAGGAAAGAGACGAATTTTTAAGTAGGAAAACATGAAATCATATCCATCTTAGTTACCTTTTAACAAATTCTTGAGCACAGCAACTGTGACTCACCTAACAATAGCTAAAACTCTCAGATGTGTCTTGTGTTCCAATTTACATTACACATACATCCATATCTGTCATATATATGGTTATTCCTCCCACTAACTCTGAGCATGGCTATTCTCTTTCCTCCGTGGGAAGCTGAAGTTCAAAGACATGAAGATATTTGACCACAGTCACACAGCTGATACACAGCTATGACTCAACTCCAAGCCCCCTGACGGCTAGTCCAATGCCCTTCTCAGTGCTCTAAGGATGCCTGTTTCATCCACAGGTTCAAGGAAAACCATCTGATTTAGACTGTGATTTGTTATCCCAGCAATTGACAATTAAAATTTATACTGTATATACAAAAGGAAAAAAATTACTCTTTGAATAGATTCAGCATGCAGATTTTTAAAATATATCAGCCACTCCCTTTTACAGCAAGCAGCATTTTAAGATATGATTAATGCTTTGAGCATAGGGTGATGGCAAACATAATGTTTTTGCATTATCATGAGATGACAAAATTACCTACTCTCAAAGGACCAGCTGCTGGAGGGAGGCAGACACCCATGATGCCTACATTCTCAAAACTATTTTAATTGGTAGTTTTCCATGAATTATTTTTTTAGTCAGAGTGGAAATGTATGTGTAAACCTATTAAAGTGATAGCATCTGTTAGAATGAAATAACATCACTAAATCTTAGTAAGTGAAATGTTCCACTTCAGGATTTGAGGCTAGTTAGGGTTCTCATTGAGATAAGAGTTCTAATAACTCAGCTCTTCAAATAGGTATACAAAAGTTATGGACAAAAATGATAGGAAAATTCTTTCCATACTTTTTGCATAATACTTCTGCTACCATGTTATAATTTTTTTAAAGAATAGTTTATTGATTTTTAGAGAGAGAAAAAGGGAGAGGGGGAGAGAGAAAAAGAAACATCGATGTGAGAGCACAGTATTAATTGGCTGTCTCTTGCACAGCCCTCACCAGGGATGGAGCCAACAACCCAGGCATGTGCCCTGTCTGGGAATCAAACCAGCAACCACGGTTTGCCCAACAACTGAGCCACAGTGGCCGGAGCCCATGTTATATATATTGTGTACATGTTATATATATTGTGTACATCAATTCATTAATGTACACAATATATATAAATCTGTTCATCACATAGATGTTCAGCAGGTCCTTAAACAATGTTCATTCAGTGTCATTTCATTATAATAATGAGATGCTATGGGAACTTAACTTTTGTTTTTATCAACTAGCCTGTGGTAAAATTGTTGTTTTTTTTTTAATGTCACTTCACTTAAAGTTGAAGAACTTGTCAGCAACATTTAGGACTCACTGTATGTGGTCTTAAGAGGAAAGAGCCCAAATTCTGAAATAGGAAGACTTGAGATCCTATCTAATCTCTACCCAAATTCCTGAAAATTTTATACAAAAAATTTAACCAGTTAGAACTTTCATTTCTATCATATAGATAATAAATTTTATTCCACAAATTTATGGAAAGGATCCAATACTTAATAATGTTACAAATAACAAATTTGTACTCTTCCAATAATTCCAATAATTTGTTTAGTGCTTACTACATACCAGAGTCTGTGCTAAGAATGTACTGGTATATGTACATTATCTCATTTAATTTTCTCCCAAAGTCGTTATAGTAGGTATTATTATTACATCTATTTTACAGATAAATATATAGAGTTTTACGGAGGTTAAGAAAATTACAAATATTTATAAACTTGGAAAATGGAGGGCCCAATAATTGAACTTAGACTTATTTTTCATTCATTTAACAAATATTTGCTAAGGCATAGGTGTCCTAAACAAATTTTGGCACTGTGTGGAAGAATGAACTGGGAATGAACAGTGAGTAAGCAACTAACCATGTTCATTTCACCCTGGCCATGGTGTGGAGAATGGATTGAAAGGTGACAAGAGAGGATGTGGGGAGAGCAGTCAGGATGCTGTGGAAGTAATCCAGGTGAGAAAGGACATTGACTTCAGCCACTAGGTTGCTAGCAGTGAAGATGAATCCTGGATGGATTGCAGATATACTTTGCAGGTAGAGCTGAATGTGTGGTGGTGGTGGGAGAGAGGGGTCAAGCAAGAGTCAGCCCTATTTTTCATGCTGAGCAACACAGGAAATTGAGATGGGGAATACTAGAAAGGATATGCAGAGGCAGGGAAAAAATCTTTTTAGTCTCAGCTACATGCTCTTAATCATTACTAATATTAACACTAATTGTTATCATGGATATGAAAGAGATTTGAAGTTCATAGCCATAAAACTATAAAATACCTGGAAAGTTTTATGGAAAAGTCAAGTTATGTTTTCCCATGAGAAAATGGCAAAAAAGAAAGTTTAATGTAGACTTTATCATAATTCTTAGCTTTCAAAGTAAGTATGTAGGGCAAGAATTGTCTGAGATGCTTTTTTAATTTTATGAAAGCTGAACTTCAACATCTATAATATTATCAGATGAATTTGAAAAAAAACAATAAATGAACAAATAAACAAAAAATAGAAGGTAATTTGCCAGAAAACTAATAAACTTACAGGTTTATTTTAGATGATAGAGATATGTTTGTGTGTGTGTGTTTTCTTCTTTCTACATAGTTTTATTTTTTCTAAAAAGTCAAGAAAAATTAATTTATAAAGTCACATTTGTTATATCTCTGTGCTATCAGAGAATTGCATGGATGGAACTTCTCTGATTCTAGTGGGAGTGGGATTCTTACAATATCTTGAGAAAAACAATTATCTAAGACTCACACGGAGAATGAGTGATTTTTATTTGCATGAAATTATATTCCTTGGTTTCCGAAGTCCCCTTTCCCTTAAATCAGTCCTGGAAAAGGTGCAGCTGGGGTTTCAACAGAGCTGGAAGCAAAGCCAGTGTCCAGAGTTTCCGTTTCATGGTGGAGCTGAATCTGGCAGAGCATGAGGCTAATTGTAATCCATTGATCCATTGTATGTGGGGGCCACATGGCTGTGGGCCACATGAACAAATGCAGGGGAGCATGCCCCCTACAGGAAGAGATCCGGGACCAGAAAGAGGCCAGGTGTTTTGGAGTTTAAATATCAAATCTTCCACGCTTATAGTAGCCAGGCCTATAGTGGCCAATGGTTTATTTCCAGATATGATTGACATGCAAGCACCATCCCACTTCACCCAGACCTTACTGGGCCTGTGTCTACTGTCCAGTCTCTTCCTCCAGTGATCTGCAAGGAACAGATCTGGAGCGTGTTAAACTACGCTTTCTGGCAAAGTTGTACAAATGGCTTTCCTATAGTATCTAACCTTCCCTTTGCTCCTTTCCTATTATTAATTAATAACTGGATTATTTACAAAGATATCCTATATAGTCCATAGTAGTTAAGTCTGTAACCCTCAGTCCAATCAATTAAAGCCAATCAAATTATGATGTAACTGGCAGAGATCTTAAAACATGTGTCCTTCTAACTATACCATGCCTGATGTTGAACTAGTCAGAGTGGAATGGAGTTTAGGATGGGACTTGACTAGCCAATGTGGGGAAGCTAGGGAAGCTCAGGAGTTTAAGGGGTGTGTGTGTGTGTGTGTGTGTGTGTGTGTGTGTGTGTGTGTGGTTTTTTAAAATTTCCTTTATTTGAAATATTCTTTCCAAATTTAAGCATTTTAAAATTGCTGATATTCTTTGCTCCCCCACTTCATAAGGTTAGAAGGTCATAACGATATTCTTTGAGAAATCTCCTAGACACTTCTGACCTTTGCATTTTTCCTTTCTTTCAGGGTCAATGATTGTATCTTGCGGGTGAATGAGGTGGATGTGTCAGAGGTTTCCCACAGTAAAGCGGTGGAGGCCCTCAAAGAGGCAGGGTCTATTGTTCGGCTGTACGTGCGTAGGAGGCGACCCATTCTGGAGACTGTTGTGGAAATCAAACTGTTCAAAGGACCTAAAGGTAATAAAACCATAAACGACTCCTAGTAGGACACGAGTGACAAACCATTTTGTTAAAGTTTATACTATAGCCCATCTATGATGTACTCTCTTCTTTTATCCTCCAATATTCAGTGTATAACAAGAGATCTGGGATCCTGCAATAGTGGTTATTATAAGTGATTATCAAAACTCTAAATCTGAACTCAGACAAGGAAAGAATACATTTACGTAGGAATGTCCTTATAAACAATAATAACAACAAATATTTATATTTTTTTCTATAAATTTTACATCCTACTGGGTCATCATGACTTGACTGGAATATTAATACTTCCTAATTTTTCAGATATCTGAAAAAATAGTAACCATGATTATAATAATTGAAATAGTCTATCCTGAAAAAACAATTATATTTTTATAACACTTATGGATTTGTTTTGATTTTGTAATACTCAATCTGTAATCTGTTATACCCAAATACTAAATACCATTTTATATTTGCAATAGTCAAAATAAGTTAAAATGTATTTTTTAAATATTCAAAAAAAATTACCTCTCTTGAGGTAATTGCAGTTACCCTGGGAAAATCACATACACAGTGAGAAGAATAATTGTTTTAATTTTTAGGAATAGCCCTCTGAGCTCTACTTCTCAGAATGATGACATTTAATATTAGCTTAACAGTATTTCACATATTTTAGAAATATCTAATAACTGGCTTAAATGTTTTAAATATTTTATAAGAGTATGGGTTGATAGTTACTATAATATTTTAGTAAATCACTTCTCTTTCCCTTAAAATCTATTTTATCTCTAATGCAATATGCTATTAAAAATAATAGCTATACCACCTTCTATGAGAGGCTGGAGTGGATGGGATTTAAGATATCAGAGAGTCAAACATAACTAAATTTAAAAGCCTAGTTCTTTCACTTACTAGCAGATTGACATTGATTGGACCAATCTCCTCATTATCAAATAGATAACATATTGGTACAGCTATACCATGGGGTATATGAGAATTAGGTAGTTAAATAATATCTGACATGTGATGAGCACTAGAGCTTTCTGGTTAAAAGTGCAGACTCCAGAGCCAAAAACTAGGTATGAACCCAAGGCCTTGTTAAACTAAAAATTAAAAGCCAAAGTAAGAGGGAATAAGTGTTTATTTTAGATCAAAAAGTATTGTACTTCAGGAAGCACTGATTCAGACAGAAACCCAAATAGCATTACAATTATGAGGTGAAGGCAGGGGGCATTTATGAGAAAGTAAAGGGAAATAATTACATAAATAGAAGGAAGGAATTTCTATTGGTGCTAATTATTTGGGGATGGAATTTCTACATGTACAAATAAGCTGGTTTATTTTATAACTATTCAGGGTTGTGCTAATTCTAAAGAATGTCCTTAATTTGCAGTCTTCTTAGTCAAAAATGTCTGCTTTTTTATTAGCTTTACAAACAGTTGTTTGGAATATAAGGCTGGGTTGGCCCAATCCCCAGGTTATTTTTCCCATTTCAAACATTCCAATGGTTTGAGGTGTTAAGACCAGCAAGGCAGTTCCTCTGGGATGGTAACTTTGACTCCATTTTGAAATGTCTCCATTTATATCATTTTTCACATTCTGCAGCTTACTAGTTCTTTGACCTTGGGCAAATTGCTTAAAATTTCTGAGCTTTAATTTTCTCTTCTACAAAATGTGAATAGTAACAGTGCTTGTCCCTAGAGATGTTCTCAGGATTAGATGAGTCAATTCAGATAGGGGCACAAAATGACTTCTCAATAAATATTAGCTACATTTACACATTATTTGTAGTATTTATTGCTACATATTTTTTGGTCTTCATAACAATTATTTGGCAATGTGATGAAAATACTCAAATTCTTCATGGGCTAAATTAAAATGCATTAAAACCCCAGAATTAAATCTGAAAATGAAAAAGAAATAAAAGAAGTCAAGCATTTCCATACCACAGTGTCTGGTGGTATGAAAGAAAGGACTTTCTTTCCTACACATTTACTAAATGAGATTTGCAAGGAACTCTAAAGCAGAACAAAATGAGCATCACACTATTTCTATTAAAAAGATATACTATCTATATATATAAAAGGCTAATATCCTAAGTTTCCCTCCAACTGTTTGACCAGTTGCTATGATGCACATTGACCACCAGGGGGCAGACACTCAACACAGGAGCTTCCATGACACACACTGGCCATTTACAAAGAAACGGCACCAAGGACCTGGCGCCAACAAAGCAACATTCGGCTTCCCCAAAGTGGGACACAGGCCCCACCACCAGTCCAGAGCAACAGCCCACCAAATTGCAGCCAATGCTGCTGAGACCTCATGGCAAAAAATGCAGCCCGCAGCCCACAGCCCATCCCAGAAACAGTTGCTGTGGATGCCGAGTAATGACATCACGTAGCAACACCCAGCTTCCTCTCCCTACTGACTAGCCTCCTTGGATTTCTTTTTTCAGCCCAAGAACATGCTTTATAGCTAGGTGCAAACATTTTACACTTCAACCAATATCTGTGAAGTGTTTTCCCTGGCCTCATCTCATTTGATCCTCACAGAAGTCCTGGAGTAGGTAGATAGGAGACTCGGAAGAATCCTATTTTCTTTTCATTAGCCAGAAAATGGAGATTTAGAAAGCTTAGAAGCTTGACCCAACTAAAAAGAAGTAAGAAATGGTGGACCTTGAAAATGACTTCAGGTTTTCTCACTGCACAGAATATAGTCAAACACTGCTGCAGTTAAATATTTTACCCTTTGTTCTCCCTTTGTGATCTACAATAACAATCTGTTTTGTGTTGATATTTACTGCTGTGTTGCTGACAATTAACTGAAAAAGAAGTTGGGGTGCTTCACTGGGCTGGAAAAAGTTTAGCTACATCAGAAAGCAGGTCTAATTAAGCAAGTTTTTTCTATATAATAAAAGGCTAAGTTGACTCATGCAGGCAGGATACATAGAAAGCTATTGCTGGTACCAATCGCAATAGCTTTGTGTGTTTCAATCTGTCATTTTTGATCGTGAATTTGGTTGACACTTCTATTCCAGCGAAAGGGCGAATAGCGACATTAAAATATTTCTTCTAGTTAATTTCCTTTCAATGTGCACAAATCCAAGCACTGGGCCACTAGTATATAAATAATGCGTAGCTATTTCTACAGTTCAATTACCAGCAATTATTCAGCACAGCCCTAAGGCAAATACTAGTTTTAAGCTCCCAGCAAACATTAGCATTCATTAGCAGGCCTCTGTCTAGCTGAGTCACTTGATGACCTCCAGCTGCTCAGCAAAGCACTTAAAGGCTCTAGAGAATCCATAGACAGAACTCTTTAATTTTATAAGGAACACTTTTTTTAAAATCTTTATCTTTGATAACAGGGCCACCTCTGGCTGGTTTACTTGGCTCTGAACTGTTTTCTCCTTTGATCCTGGAGTGGAGTGGGAATTACCCTAGGACCAGGTCATGGAAGCGTACACAGATAAACTTGAATCAACCAGAAATACCCAGGCAATAACCCAATGGCAGTACCCAGTATAGGGGTCACGGGGTTATACCTGGGCTTGGTTTACTGAGACAAGGAGAACAAGAAAACTGAGAACTAAATGTATATTCCCAAAAGCAGACTCCTGCCAAATCCCTGCAGAGTGGGGTAGTTCTGTTGGTCTTATTGGGATTGTGCTGGGCCAGTTATGCTTTTTTGTACTGTCACCATACAAAGGTCACAGATGGGGATGTGTTTCTCTATATAAAGCTTATTGATGTATTGGGAAAGTAACTGTTTTGGTCCTTGTTTAAATTCCTAATGCCTATTACAGCGTCTTAAATTCAGGAAGTGCTGAATCAGAGTAAATTGAATAATTAAATTGGATGCTATCTTAAATCTGGTGATCCTGACAATCTTATCTTCACTTAGCACCTGTAATTCTTTATTTTTGAAATATTTAAAAGGAATTTTTACAAAGGGGTTGTATGGAGGACATCTCTAATAATGTCAACATTAAAAATAATTTTTTTTTTGAAAAAAGACATTTTTACCAATGTTTAACTCATATCATGGAGGCTCTTCTGCACTGTAGTGGATGAAAATGTATCAATGTGATTCTGATGGGAGAATCAGAAACTTCTAATGGGAAAGAGAGATATAAAGTCAACTCACTTTAATGCAAGCAGAATGAAACCAGCTCTGTGATAAAGTTTACTATTATTACAGTGAGGCAAAAAAGAAGATGTGGTTCACCTTAACCAGGAGAGACAAAATCCTCCAGAGAATTTAAACTTAATGCACCCACAGGTCCTTATCTGCCTTTATTGCGTGCAAACCACCTGGGTGTTGCAGGCCAAGGTCAGCCACCAACTGTGCCCTTCCCCTGGGTCACCTTCTACAGAGCGCTTTGTAGTATGGCCTACAAAGCGCTCTGTAGAAGGTTGCAAATTGTGCTGGACTTGGAGGTGTCCAGGGGAGACCAAGCTGTGAATCAAGCCTTGGGGTCTCTTGCCAAGAAGCATGGGCATGCCAAAGCCAGATGCTGTTTGTTTGAGAGATTTTAGTTAAGTCTGTAGCATGAACCAAGACAGACCGTTATTATGCAAAAGCCACTGGAACTGGCTTGGGTGACCTGACAAGTTGGGTGGTGTGGGGTCTCAGGTAATTACCAGACCTGGGCTAACAGTGTCTATGGAGACTCAGATATGGTGCCCACCTGCCAGCTCTAATGAGGGAGGGCTCAGCAAAGGAATAATGGCCTCTGCCAACATGTCTGTCTAGGAGAAAGCTGCCCATCCAGCCAGACAATCCAGTTCATCCTCATATGCCCCTGTTACATTTTGAGCTGCTGCTCTAGTGCTGAATTTCAGAGTGAGTGAGTCTAAGTCCCTGGCACAGGACCTTTAAGAGGAACTGCCTGGGTATGGGACCAGCCCGTTTTGCATCTCCACCTCTCCTACCAGTTTCCATGTGGTTCTTTATATCTTTTTTTAAAATATATTTTAATGATTAATTTACAGAGAGGAAGGGAGAGGGATAGAGAGTTAGAAACATCGAAGAGAGAGAAACATCAATCAGCTGCCTCCTGCACACCCCCTACTGGTATATGCCCCTGACTGGAATCGAACCTGGGACCCTTCAGTCCGCAGGCCGACGCTCTATACTCTGAGCCAAACCAGTCAGAGCTCTTCTTTATATCTTTAGTTATAGGACTTCTGTTGAGTTAGATTTCAGGTGGTTCTCAGTGAAGGTTGTTCTATAGTTCAACTGTAATTTTTATGTGGTTGTGGGAGGATGCCACCATCTTGCCCAAAAGCTCTATTACCTATGCCACCATCTTGCCCAAAAGCTCTATTAACTCTATTTTATGGACATTTTTAATGCCCAGACTATTTTTATTTTGGGATTGTAAATTGGTTTTGTTTGTTTTTACATGGGATACAAGGTAAACAATGTTACTCCTTCCTGTTGTAAAAATAAAATATTAAGGGATTCTTTAAGAGAATAATTCTTTTGGCAAAATTAAATTTCTAGTTTTTCAATTCTATACCTTGTGCTTATTCCATATTTGTACAAATGACTATTTCTGAAATGACCTTGTGTATGTAATTCGGTCTTTATAACAGGGTTAATCTTCCAATATTCAACTGGAATCATTCGACTGGTCATTTATGGCCGTGTATTTCAGTAATGAATATTTGAGTAATATGCAATACTGTTTTAGAATGTCTTTTCTTAACAATACATAAAAATTTTCCTCACCTCACAGTTACAGATTTGGTCATTGCAAGCAGCTGGGGTGGCCGTATGTGGGCAGTCTGTTGAGGAAAAAAATGGATAATTATATACAGGAAGCAGTGATTAGGCAAATCCATTTAGACTTGCCAAGCAACCAGAAATAGGCAAGGAAGAAAATCTGAAGTACACATGTGGTTTCCGATAGGTTTACAATAAAAAGTCTTTCTAGTGACTTTCCCGAGAACACGCTAAGTCATAACTTCTAGGTGTTACCAGAGAATTGTGTGGCTTGCCCTTCTCCTTTGCTAATGGGAGTGGGGTTCTTAAGGTACCACTGGAATAAGACTATCTGGAGGCCCCACAGGAAGATGAGATGTGGCAGAAAGCTTTGTTTGCATGGAATTACATCCCTCCATTTGCAAAGTCCAATTTCTTTTAAACCAGTCCTGGAAGATATGCAGCTGGGGTTTCAGCAGAGCTAAAAGCAAAGCCACTGTCCAGAGTTTCTGTTCCATGGCACAGCATCAGACTAGTTCCAGTTCATCTGTCCATTGTGTGGGGTCCACCTGGCTATGGGCCATGTGGGCAAACGCAGAGAGTGAGAGCTCCACAAGCCAGGAGTAAGACACAAGCAGCAGAAGAGGTAACTCCTTTGTTTAGGAGCTTATATATGTCAAATCTTCCCATGGTGCTTGCAGTGGCCATGCCTACTCTGGCCAATGACCTGTTCCTAGATGTGACTGACAGACAAGTACCTTTCCTATGTCACCCAGACGTTACTGGGCATGCACCTATTTGGCCTTCCTTTTGCTCCTTCCCTGTTTATTAGTAACTGGGTTATTACAATGATATCATAAGGAGATATATAAACATGTTTCTGTAGCCTAAGCCAAAACTATAGAAGAAATGAAATGCTTTAAGATGTCTTTGTTGCTTAGGGATACTATAGTTGAAGTCCAAATTCTAAAACTAAAAGTATGATAGCCACAGCTTTACTACTATCCAAAGGTAGACTTGCTTGTGGCTCTATTTCAGCCACCTTATTACTTAATAAAAACTGAAAAAAATGATAAAGTCTATCTGGCAACAAATTTCAGCCATTCTCCATTACTTTTAAATATTTTTAAACATCATCTGTTTATAGAGATAAAGGTTTGTATCAGTGAAGACTAAAAATGCAGTGAATACTGTAGCTTTCTGCTTTGTACAAAAAGGAAAAATAACTATACTAATGGCCATTTATGATGTGTATAATTCAGTCATTAGAGATGCCATTGGAAGTGGTGAAGTTCTTAAAAATATTTAAGTAGCTATGGGACCTGTAGCAAATATTTTAACCTATTTGTGCTTCAGCTTCCTCATATGAAAAAATTGATATATTTAAGTATCTAATTGATAAGGTTATTTTCAGGATAATTGTAAATTCTCAATGCATATTTTAATATATATATATATATATATAACATATTTAAGTAATATATATTATATATATTTGAGTATTAATCTTTGTTGAATTAATGAACTGAAAGTTAATTAAAAGTTTTTAATATTTAGCAGTTTCAGATGGAGCCAAAATATATTTTTATATGTTAACTAAGATTTCTGCATATACACACACACACACACATACACACACACACACCCCTATGTATACAAAACATAGTGGTGTTAACATTGTATGTGTACAAATATCATAAATGCAGCTGTTCTTTTCTCTCTAGCTTACAAATTTATTTTTAACAGGTCTGAGTTATGATGTGGCATATGAATTTATATTTTATGAAAATGTGCATTTTTATTTATTTTATATATTTTCTTTAGTTTTCCTATTTTGGGCATATATTTCAATAGACTTCGTGTATAGAAATATCTTAAGTCTGTTGAAAATTAGCATCATCATGTCACAACACCAATTTCCCATATGTGCCCCTCACTGGGGCAATATGTTCCTCCTTATGACCTCTCCATTTATGTTAAGGATTGTCCTAGTCAGACAAATTAAGACTCAAAGTCATTTTTTTATTCTTGTCTCTTCTTTGCTGCCCCTATCTAATCAGGCATCATGTCCTTAGGAAGCTACCTCCAACATAACTAGTTCTCTCTTTAAATTATCTACTGCCACTACTATGGTGCTTATATCTTTATTAGATAGGGTGGGGAAAAAAGCAGGTTTACATTTGCTCATATGGAAAGCAATACAATAATTAATAAATAATATAATGCAAGATAAAATCTGTTTTGCATACTCACATCTGTAAACCTACATTTACCAAACCCTGTTTTTTGTCTTACCTACTGTAGTAGACTACATTACCAATCCCTCCCTACATATCTGTTCTAAATCAATCTTCCAGATATCACAGCTCTGCTCATTGTTCTCCCATGCTTCAAAGTCTCAGGTGGTTTTGCAATGTCATTAAGTAAAAATCTAAATTTCTTGCTATAGCATTTCACAGCCTCGATGATTGCCTCTCCTCCAGCAACAAAATTTACTTTGAGCCTTCTCTTCTCCCCTTTCTGCAGCTCCTCATCCAGGTGAGCTGGACTACCTGCAACTTCTTAAACACATGCCTCCAGGCCTGTGCTCACCCCTTTCCCACCTTAGGAATGCCTTCTCTTACCTCTGTGACCACTACCTGTTGACATCATCATATCTATCCCCCACAAGCCAAGCCAGTTCAATACTACCTTCTCCACAAAGCTATCCCTAATTGACCCAAACAAAAGCAATCTTTCACTCCTAATAACTTCTAATATACGTTATTCCTCCCTCTTCTTTGTTTTGTTGTAGTTGTTGTTGTTTTGTTAATCCTCACCCCAGGATATTTTTCCATTTATGTTTTTTAGGGAGAGTGGAAGAGAGAGGGAAAGACAGAGAGAAACATCGATGTGAGAGAAACACATCAATTGGTTGCCTCCTGCACAAGCCCTGACCAGGGCCTGGGCCAGGGAGGAGCCTGCAACCAAGATATGTGCCCTTGACTGGAATTGAACCCAGAACCCTTTGGTCTGCAGGCTGATGCTCTACCCACTGAGCCAAATCGGCTATGGCCTCCCTCTTCTTTAGTTGCCAGGCCATCTAAGCTATCCCCAGGACATAGCAAGGATAGATAATAACTCAATTTAAGGAGATTAACAAACTGCTAATTCTAACACTAAGACACTGTGTTATGATCTCTACCCTCTGCTAAATTCAGAGCATTTAGTGAATGCTTAAAAGGAAAATAAAAGCTCTATGTTGAGTCTGTGACCAAATCTGAATAGAAATGGGAAGAGTCAGGGTGAAGAGATGAAGGAGAGTCCAAGACAAATGATGATTGTCACTGCACTGGGGCAACGTGGAAAAGCAATGCCAAGATAGAAGCTGAATTATTTCACTGTCAAGAGGAGTCCCTTAAGAGGGCAGCCCTTGTGTTGGCCCATTTATTTTCATAATTTACAGAAACTATCTGTTCAAGAGATGGGGACAAAACAGTGTTTGAAGCATCTAGCAGTTTTCTTAACAGGATGATCAACCAAAAACCAATTTCCAAGTTATTGAAGTTTTTTATATAAATTTGTCTTAATAGTCTATGTGACACATATATTGTCCAGCTTGCTTAAATATCAACTTGACATGTGTCTCATATCACAGGCAATTTATCAAGTATCTAACTTGAAGGTTTCCAGATTGTCTACATCTGCATACTCATTTGCTTTCTCTGGTCTGCCCTTGTTCCTCCATCTGCTCTTCTCTTTTCTCTCTGACACTAACATGAACACAGTGAACTTTCTCAGTGTTGATGTGAGAAACCCATCTGACAGTTTTCCGAGGTGGTCACTTGATAAACTGACTATTCCACAACTTGATTTTGTTATGTAGTCCTCGAGTTGCAGGTATTGAGCAAAATAAGTGCCCAGAGAACTCTGATGAACTAAGATTTTAGTTGAAAATTAAATGTACTTCCCTTATTCATAGTAGAGGTTGCCTGCATTGAAATTCTTCTTTTTATTTCCTCTGTCCATGGATAGCTTTGCTGATAAACTGCTATCACCTGACTACCGCAGTTGGAAATGTGTAAGTTTTCCAAAGTTTTTGGTTGTCCAGAATTCAACTGTTTAAACCAAGGCAGTTCATCAAACCACTGGGTAAAAACTAAATACAAAGGTTATGCAACTGTTTTTGAATACTAGCATCCACCATTTACTGCATCAAGTATTTCCCTTTTTCTTGCCAAGGGGTAAATTATAATTTGTATTTGTGTTTTAATGCATGTGCAAATGTGTCTCTGAATGCAGGGCACAGTTTACAATTTATTCAGACCCATGTCCGGGGCCCTGAGTTCTAAGTGGTAGGTAGACCTATTTGTGGTAAAAGGCCATTCTTAACAATGGTTTGACTCTTAGTAAGAACAAATGGAAAGCGTAGCTGTTTGGCATGAAGTCTCAAAACACTGCATGTTCCTTTCAGTGCTAAAAATGTTTTTAGTCCTTTTGATTTACCAAAATTGTTCCCTTGAGGACACAGGAAAATTTGTGTGAGTGCATATGTAGTGCAACCTTTTATTGAAAGATAATATTCACAGTCAAGAAGAAAATGCCTTAACTATTTGTGTTACGCCAGGGAAATAGTCTTCTTGAACATAAATTGTGGTTAAATCACCGCTCTCCGTCTTTGCCAAAGAATAAGTCCTTATAACACATTGGTGAATTCACCTTGTTCCCAGGCACTTTCTATAGACTTTCTTGAATATGTACATGGTTCTTTTCTGATTATTTCTGGATAAAAGATATGTGTTGTGGATCGGATGCTCTTTCTTTCAGGTAATGTTTGGTCAGTCTTCATAACGATATCTGCAAAAAGCTCTTTCCTGAGACCTCATAGCAAATGATTTTTATTCAAGAAAAAAAAAAACTACAAATATTGCCCTATAATCCCCAATGTTTTGTACATTATAACATTATAGGAGTGCAAAACAATCGATTATGTTTGCTGAATCCTTTTGGAAATTAAGAAATAAAGCCACACCTCTGAGCTGCCCTTTGAGGCTAAGATGTGGCCATTGTGTTTTTGTTTTTAGTTTATTTCTTTGCAGTTTTAGGCTAGTTCATAATTTTAACAGAATTGATGATCAGTCACTCCTTGAACAAATATTTAAAGTTAAAAATATTTTTACCATGGAAACATCAGATTTAAAAAATGCATAGTACTGGATGTAGTTTGTTTTATTGACATTCAAACGTTATATAATTCACACAGAAAACTCTATTTACCTAGCTGTGAATCTAATTTGCTGAGGTAAATATTTACCTGTGTGGTATTTTTTAAAGTTTTAAAAAAAGGAATTATGTTGCCATGATAAATACTATGACTATAATTCTTTCTGATTTATGTTCAACAGCAAATCAATTTCATGAAGACTTTAAGATTTGAACCAGCACCAAAGTTTAAATCTTTACTTTGCCTAACTATCAAACAGGAATATTAAGTTGCTTCCCTGGTGATTGGAAGGATGAAATGAGATAACTGGTACATCTCAGTGCCCAATAAATTTAAATTGGTATTCTTCCTCGTTTACTTTCTTAAGAAGCAAATAAGTGCAGAAAATAATCATCCATTCACTCGATAAATATTTTATTTTATAAAACAATTATGAAGCTAATCAGTTCTAAGTGCTTAAATCAAAGGATTGACAATAATAGAGAAGTTTTGGCTTCTCTCCCAAATACCTGCTTAGAACCCTGGCATTCATCTAGACTGAAATAATGCAAGTCTCCTCTGCTAGCTGGCACTGCCTTCATGCTCAATTCATCATGGTCTGCTAACTAATGTAAATGGATTTACATTTTGGTTCCCAACTGATCAACCAGTGTACATTGAATCCTTCTCCTTTTATAGAACATTGGCATCCAATAAAATCAAAGCTTGCAGTATTTTTATTCATGGACCATGACTCCTAATGCTACTAGCTGTCAGTCAAAAGCCTTGTACTACATGGACTTTGTCTCTGAGCATAAGTCAATTGCAGCTGGGTATTTGGACATTTTATCCCTTATAAAATAGCAAATAAGAAAGATAAAATAAGATCACTATTTTTAATATCCATAAATAAAGCCAAGTTAGGGATTTTTAAACATGGAATATGCTGTGGGTTAGCCAGTTATGAGATCCCACCAGGAATCTACTGAAAGTTGAAAATTTGCACAATGAGATGATATTAAGAAAGGTGAGACTTGTCAGTCAAGGCTAGAAGGAGAGCAGTTAGGAGGAAGGAAGAGTAAAAATAATAAAGGAAACAGACTAGGCACATTTTTCTAGGTGAGTCACTGCCTTATTGCCATGAATGAAGAAGGCATATAATTTGTTCCATTTAGGCCATCAATCTTATGAAGAAAGAGTTCAGTAATTACTTCCCAGGGATCTAAAAATATTTGTTGAGTCATATGAGAAAACTTAACCTTCATAGATGCATTCATTTGAATCAACTAAATGTGGTGGCAGGGTGTGTTTTTTTTTTAAGTAATTTTCATATGCAAGAATTCTTAGGTGTCAAATATCTAATCTCTCAAAACACACACATTTGCTCATGTATTTAACAAAACATTCATTGAACACCTATGACTATAGAACTAAAAGCTAGGGATAGAGAAATGGTATAAGCTCAAAGGGGATAGTGGTTCTAATATAGTGTGTGAAATGTATGTATGCATAGGTAATTACAATATCACTGGGTAAATATTTGCATAGGCTCTTCCAAGGAACCTTGACCAAGACTTTAACTTCTGCTTTAATGTTTCAGGAAGAAACAACTTTCTAATGCTGGTGGTAGCTGTTCACTTGGGACACTGCCCCAATTATTGGATTTGTTTTTCCTATACTTGAGCTGAGAGCTGGAATTCCTTTAAAATTGTCCAGTAATATTACTTCTGCCCTCTGCAGCTGTGATGAACAATTCCTTCTTGACACATTTGTAGGCCACTGCCCAGTCCCCTTTTAAGTCCTCTCTTCTTTAGACTACGGAACCCCATTTGTTAACCATTCTTGTCACGTCATGATTTTCAGACCCTTTCTTTTACTGTTTCCATCCTATAAATTTTCTCAAGGTTTGCAATATTCCACCCAAATGACAGTACACAGAATTGCATACAGAGATTCCCTTGATAAGCTTGTAAGTATAGACTGTGGTGAGCAGAGTTCTACATGTGAGCTCCATATGCTATTTAAGTTCATATAATATAAAGTTTTAGATATGGTTTTGGGACTCTTTTTGTTGGTTCATATAAATATTATAGACAGTTAAATACTTCAAATGAACTGCTAGCTGTGAAATATATTACATTTATGTTAGGATAATTGATTTTTAATGTAAATTTACATCTATCTCCAATAAATATAATATTGTTGAACTGGGCCTAGCATCTAGTGCTATTGATATCATTCTTAATAGTAATTTAACTGAGTTTTAAAACAATGGAAAAATAAAGATAAAAATAATGCCTATAAGCAAAGTTTTCCACAAGCAGAATGTATTTACTAGTGAAAACCAGGTGTCCAGATTATTATGAGAGCAGATTGATCTTCTCTGCTTAAAGAAATTATCTCCTACAATAACTCACAAAATGAACAAACCATAAGGAAAATCAGTAACAACAATATTTGCTAACAGTGATGAAAGGAATGAAGCACAACTTTATGCAATGCCCCCCCAAAAAAACAAAAAAACAAAGAACCCTATGAGGAAGAAAAAAAGAAACAGTGGAGGAGAGGCTTAGAAAGGTCAGGTGCTTCTCCACTCCATCCCCCTCCTGAAGCTATATAGTTGATTGACAGAATCCTGAGATTATCACCGATACGGCTAAATCTGGACAGGAGTAACTGAACTGATAGCCTTATCTTTTTTCAAACAGTAGCTGAAATTTGCTGTTGGGAGAATCTGAAGTGGGGAAAGTGAGCAGGAATGCTGATATTCTCTGATGGAAGTTAAGGTCCTGTAGCCATATACCCTGAATTAGAGAAATTACCCAACTAGATGCACCTTGGTGTTGGACATTTAATAAGAATCTCAGGAGGCAGCAGAATCTGGGTGTTCTAAGAAGAATGGCACACTTGACTACAGCCTCTATTGAGTTCTCCTCCAACTCCTTCTTCAGCTATTGCCTCAGATGCAGAAAGTGATTAGAATACAAACTATCCAGACACCCCCTCACACACACACTATACTTTGAAGGAAAAACAAAATGATTGTAAGTAAAAAGAAAAAGGTAAAAGAGTGACCTACACCATATCAGAGCGAATGGAGGGTCTGATTGAACTGCCCAGGCATGAGCAAGATGAAAAATAATGTAGTAACTACCACAATTTAAACCAAAATGAAACACCACCATTGTCATCTAATTTATTAAGCACTTTTTAAGCATTCGCTATTGCTCTAAGGGTTTTATGTGTATATCTCTTTCAGTCCTTATAAGACTCCCCATGAGGTACTTTTATTACATAATATGGAGGTTCAGTGACTTGCCTGAAATCACATAAATGGTGTCAGAACCAATATACTAATCATGGCTGTCTGGCTTCAGAATGCAAGCTATTAAATCTATATAATTTGGTCCTTGTAACCTGCAAAAAAAGAACAATGGGAAAAAAGCAATATGCTTGTACTAGTATATACATAGAACGTATCTAGAAAAGAATCTGGTATCAGTGGTTGCCCCAGAGAGAGAAACTGTGTGTGAGGAAAAGTTACATTCTTGCTGTGTACTCTTTATACTTTTTAGATTTTCTATTATGTACACGTATTACATATTTTTAAATGACAAAAAAATTTTAAAGAAAACACAAAGTTTAGCCCAGCCGGTGTGGTTCAGTGGTTGTCAACCTATGAACTGGGAGGTCATGGTTCAATTCCTGGTTGCAGGCTGAATCCTCAGTGGGGGATGTGCAGGAAGCAGCCGATCAATGATTCTTTCTCATCATTGCTGTTTCTCTCTCTCTCTCTTCCTCTCCCTTACTCTCTGAAATCAATAAAAAGATATTTTAAAATAATAATAATAATAATAATAATAAAGAAAACACAAAGTTTGGAAATAGAAAGATGAGCAAAGATACATAAAAGAAAATATCATGGCAATAGTAATACTACCAGCAAAATACAATTCACAGCTTTTTTAAAGTGTTTTGTTTTTTTTCTGGTTATAAAGAGTGAAAAATACTATGTATAATGAAATCATAACCACTCATAAAAAATAACCTAACATTAACATTTATAAATTTAAAAGTGTTAAAATACAGAAGGAAGTAGAAAGAAACACCACCTGCTATATACCCTGAAAAATATTTGGCTGGAGAGAGAATTTTTGAGTAGATTCCATTCAATTCATTCAACAAAAAACTAGTTTAATATCTCTCACCATGGGCCAGGGAATGTAACAATGAATAGGACTTTCCTCTTTCCTTCAATGTTAATGATATAATTATTAGGGCCTTTAAAAGCACAATCCTTTAGTCAGAACTTCCTTGACTATAGTTTTTCACATTTAAATCAGTACACTCTATATACAGTCTGAACAGTCTCTCTTGAACCAAGATGATTTAAAACTATTATTTTCCCTGTCTGTCAAGACTATTTCTTTTTCATAAAAACAAAACTAGACTTATTTTATGGATTTTGTTTTCAGAAACTTCAACTGTTTTTCTTCGATATGCAGTTCTTTCCCAGGTGTTTGTACTTGATTTTCTAATGAAGTAGTGTGAGGTTCTCCTTTTTTAAGGAGAGAGATGTTAGAACAAAAGGTTCATCATTTTCAGAAGTATCTGCACCTTAAAAATTGATTTTTTTTTTACAGTGTAAAATTTTTATATTTAGAATTAGGCAGCTGGACTCAGTTTAGATGATTCCAATTTTGTTGGCAACATCCAAAGCATCATAGTCAGGAGCCAGTCGAACATATGCCTTCTTCTCGCCATCAGGCCTGATCAGGGTGTTGACCTTGGACACATCAATGTCATAGAGCTTCTTCACAGCCTGTTTGATCTGGTGCTTGTTGGCCTTGACATCCACAATGAACACAAGTGTATTATTGTCTTCTATCTTCTTCATGGCTGATTCCGTAGTCAGGGGGAACTTGATGATGGCATAGTGGTCAAGCTTGTTTCTCCTGGGTGCGCTCTTTCGAGGATATTTAGGCTGCCTCCGGAGCCTTAGTGTCTTTGGCCGTCGGAAGGTGGGTGACGTGCGGATCTTCTTTTTTTTGTGGCTGTGGACGCCTTTCAACACTGCTTTCTTTGCCTTCAAAGCCTTTGCTTTGGCTTCGGCTTTGGGAGGGGCGGGGGCTTCCTTCTTTGCTTTTGGCGCCATCTTCGTAAAAAGGGTTTTTCTAAAATTGATATTTTTTTTACTTGTTTACTAGAAAGCTAACCCTTTGAGACTCTGCATTGATATGAACTAATAAAAATCTTTTAGATCTGCTAGCACATGGATTTCTTCACTGCTCTAGGATAGCTCAGCAGTGCATTCATTTGTGTGATTACCTGACATACTCATTTCTACTCTAGATGTTCACTGGCAACAAGCTTTCAGGTGGCCCTACCAAGATCTGTGGTGCTCACATCCTGAGGCTTCTGCAGATCAGGCTTCGAAGGGTTTTACTTTGGATGAATCCTTGGAAGCCAAATATGACAGTTGAGTGTTTGGCAGCTCACCAACTGGTTGTTGATATTGAATTGCTCCCTTCTAAATATTTCCTTCAGCACTTGGAAATTAGTTTCTATTCATTCACAGAAAGTGCCATGACCTGTTCGATGAGGAATCATGCCTAGTTACTTTGCTCATTAGCTTAGTGGCATAGTTCCTCATTATTATAATTCACAACTTTTAAAACCTTTATCTGGAACTTTCTCCTGGAACTTTTCTTAAGAAAACTCTTGTTATTTAAGGAAACTTAAGAAAAACAAAAATCATTCTGGACATTAGTTATAAATTCAGTGATTTTATAGATACAACAATTCAGAACTATATTTCTCTGAAATAAAACATAATTGTTAAGCATAGTACTAGGAAAAATACAACAGTTACTTATGAAAAGTTTCAACTTTGCTCCTGCCATTTGCATTCATGATGGCTTTGAGTTAATACCAGTAATAGGATTAAATGAGACACCTGTTAGAGTGGAACACTTGATCTATTAGACAATGTTTTAGAAAAACAACTTGAGGCTTCTGGCTTATTTTTTCTACCTTAGCTCTCAAGTCCTAGCAATAACATTTCATTTTGAAAAAGGATATCAGATATTTTTCCAGGAAAAAGCTACTTTGGTTTTCTAATAATGTTCTCTCAAAATTTATCTGTGAAGTTATATGAGAAAATAAGTTGAGGGAAGGAGGTTATAGAGGTTTTCAAACATTGTCTTTTTTAAACCTCTAAAACCTGGAGTTCCCTAGGACTCAGTACTGGCACTTCCTTGTTTCTTTATCTACTCCTCTCCTCCTAGGTCATTTTATCTGGTCTGATGGCTTTAAATTTTATCAATATACTACAGACTTAATATAATTACTCTAGTGCTGCATATCTGATAGGCATTTCAAGATTAACATAAATGAAGCACAATTTTATTTTCTAAAACCAGTTATTCCTATAGTCTTCCCTAGGCCATTAAATGATACTCCATTGCTTAGAACAAACATGTATGAGTTATCCTTGTTTTCTCTTTCTTATATTCTACATCCAACTCATTAGCAAATCATGTCAACTCTACCTTCAAAATAAACCTTGAATCAGGTCACTTTTCACCAACTTTACTCTTGCTACTGCTGTAATCCAAACCACTATCATCTTTTTCCCAGGCTATTATAATAATACTAGAAGCCTGGTGCACAGATTGGCGCACCAGTGGGGCCCCTCGGCCTGGCCCACGCCCTCTCGCAATCTGGACCCCTTGGAGGATGTTGAATAGCTGGTTTCAGCCCAATCCCCACAGGCCCTATCCAGACAGGAGGGAGCCCTTTCCTGATTGATCACCTGTCCCCTGGTGGTCAGTGCATGTAATAGCGACCAGTCAACCAGTCGTTTGGTCGCTTAGGCTTTTATATATATAGCTTCAAACTAGCCTCTGTTTCCACATTGCCTCTTCTACAATCTATTATTCTCCACACAATAGCCAGGAAGAGTTTTTTAAAACATAAGTCAGATTATATCCACTCATCTTTCCACTAGCTTCTCTTCCCACTTAATCAAACTCCATGGCCTTACCACAATCCATGGCTGCCCCTTTGACTTTATTTTCTCTCAACCTTCCTGTAACCATGAGGCTTGTCATGTTGGCTTTCTTGCTTTTGATCCAAAGTTCTAAGCATGTTTCTGCCTCAGGCCTCTGTACTTGTACTTTTTTCTATCTGGAACACTCTTCCCCCAATGTTGGCTTTTTCCCTCACTATATTCAGGGCTTTATTTTTCTTCATAGTATGTATCATCACAAGGCATTATATTGACAAGTTAGTTATTTGTTTAAACTGGAATGGTAGTCCCAGGAGGGACAAAGCCTTCATTGCTTTGCCTCTAAGCACCTCCAACAGCATCTCTCACAGAGTAAGTAAATATTGAAAGAATGCTCTTTGCAGTATTTTTTAGCCATTCATATCAAGTTTGTTGAATGAACTGGATTTAGTAAAGTATAAAGATAAACCAATTTTATTTTTCTCCCTCTGCCCTCCCACAAACCACTCTCAGGATAAATTCACCTCCCCTTTTGATAGTCTCTGGCATATCACTTATAATAATAATAAGTCTACTCCAATCTAACAATCCCATAATTTTAATGCAGTTAAATGTAAAATAAAAAATCTAAGCTCTTGTATGATTTAAAATGTCTCCCCCTCCTCAGCTCCATCTTGCCTCAGAGCAAAAACTCTGTAATGATTTGTCTCTGCAAATATCTTTGCTTACTATCTATGTCATTCTCCACCTTTCTTGAACAGAGCAGGAGATCATGGGGAAAGGACATAGTTTCATGGCGGGAGATCATTGTCATCTGGTTTTAATAACCTTGGGATGGCACATGTGTCATCTGGTGCCTTCTCCTCTCTGGGCTTTTATGGGCTTCTTAGAGCTCTTCATTCCAGCCAACTCAAAGCTGTGGTCCTTCGGGTGGAAGAAAGACTCCCTCTGCATAGCCACATTTAACTCCTTTCCTCAGCCTTGAGCGATCAGTCGCCCACTCCTCTGTTTAGATGCAGGCAGTCCTCTTGAATAGAGTCCCTTTAATAAATAAACCTAGCCAGCTGCCCAACTCTAGACCCCACGTGTAGTCCATGGGATGTATGCACTTTTCCCTGTGGCCTAAGAAATTTCTGCTTCTTCCCATTGTAGCACCCAGACCCCAAAAGGAGCAATTTGAGGTACCGTCTCCCACTTTGCATTTTCAGGTGAAGGCAACTATCCAGACTTTTTACCCTCACCATCCAAAAGTCATATGGCAAGAGCCCTGAGTCTCTCTAAACTAAGTTGAAGGGCAGCATCCCTAAGACTGACAAAATCAATTTGAGATCACCCCCTTTTCAAGTTGTGTGTACTCTTGATTCTGTATTTAATTCTGAATATGGGGATGTTTTGAGTGTTCGTTTGTTTGTAAACAATAGAAAGAGTTGTATTTGATTCTTTTTCATGTTAGTTTTTTCTTCCAAACAATCCTATAAGGTAGATACTATTATTGCCCAATTTTGTAATTCAAGAACTATATCTCAGAAAGTTTAAATTGCTTACCCAAGATCCTGCAACTGACATTGGTGAGTGGAAAAGACATCACTGCTGTTGTCACAGTAGTTATTTTTGTTGGGGAAGATAGAAAGTAAACTAACATACAGGGAAACAAATGCATACTTGTACATTTACACGTGAATATAAATTGTGACACGCTGTGGAGAAGAAAAGTATGCAATGATTAAAATTAACAGGGAGGTCAGAGGAGGTCTTTTCAAGAGGCGATCATTAAACTAAGTCAGTAAGTAAAAAGTTTCCTTAAGTATATAGTTTCCTTATGAAGCATAAGAAGTGAACACTCCAGGCAGAAAGACTAGCAGATGGCAAAGCCCTGAAGTGGAAACGAGTTCGGTAAGTAAAGAACATAACATTGACTAGAACATAGATGGGGAAAAGTTGCATAAGGTAGGTTGGACAGGTGAGCATCATTGGTCAGAAGACTTGGGTGAGAGTCCTGGGAGGTAAAAGCTTTGGCTCCATTCAACTTTGTTGTATCTATAATAATAAAAGCATAATATGCAAATCAACCAAATGGCTGAACAGCGGAATGACCATCCAGAGACCTTCTGGATGAAGCTGGGGCTGCGAGGGCCGAGGCAGCTGGAGCTGCGAAGGCCTACTCTTGCACATATTTCGTGCATCAGGCCTTTAGTTGTAATATAAGCCACAATGTTTTTCTCTCTTCTCTGACCCAACCCGCTCCTCCCTATCTTTCCCTTGAAATTTGCTGGCAAAATAAGAATTTACCCATAGAAGCTTAATTTTCAACCACCAACCAATCCACCAAGCAACCTACAACTAAAAGGCCATGTTTATGACAAACAGTTGAATAGTTGTACCTGTTGATGCTACTAAACTGGAAGGGCTATATTTTCCTGTTGCCCCTCAATCTGAAGTAAGGAGGAATAAGGATCTTCAGTTAGATGTGAAATTTCTGTGATTTTGAACTGCAGTTTAGAGAGTTTGATTCACTTTTAGCATTTGAGAGAAATACAGATCTTTCTCATGATTTAAAAACTCTAGAGTTCTTCCCTTTGTAGAAAAGTGTGCACTGCCACATGGAAGAAAGCACAGGCCACAGAGTCAGAGAGACCTGGGTTCAAATCCTGACTTTTCTACTTATGAGCTTGTCAACCTATGTGAAATGCTAACATGTCACTAGCCTCAGTTTTCTCTTTTATAAACAGAGATAATACCAGGATCTACCCTAGTTAGTGGTTTGTTGTGAGGCTTAAATGAATCAGTGGTTCTTATTTTTGTCTTTATTACTGTTATTATTAAGTAACAGCATAATGATTTGGGGGAACCTCTGAAAATGATAGTCTAGAAAGTGTTAACAGTTAATATCGTTCAGAAAAATATTCAGGAAGTAACCAATTGAACACTAAATTGAGGAATCCATCCTTTTTGTTGGTGGTTAAATATTTTGGAGCATCATGCTTAGTTTTCAACAGACACTTGACAATTTTACTAGTGATGAGTTCACTCACTGTGTCTTCTAGTTTTTACCCCCTAAAGACCATGGGTTGCTTTCTTCGTTTAAGGAAAGAGAGAGATAATTTGTTAGCTTATTTAATTCTCAAATCCACTTCATTTTTAAAATGAAGAAGCTGCCTCTTTCATGAACCACTTTTGCTTCCACATTCTCAGGTTTCACCATGTTGGGTTGACCCAACCAAAAGCAACAAAAGAATTATTCATGGTTGCTTCTTGGGGTCTTGCATGAACATTTTGGACACCACTTTTGAAGACGTCTTGTCTAATAAACTAGCTTTAACTCCCTGATGTGTTTCTTAAACGCATGTCAGGCAGCCAACTTCCCACTACCCAACCCCCACAAAACATCTTCCTGATGTTGTTTTTTCAACTTACTATTCTACTTTCTCATGCTCTAAAATATTATTTCAACAAGGACCATCATTTCAGTATTAAAAAGCTACTTCTGCTTTTTCTCAGAAGTCAGAAGATAATGCAGGATGATGTGTGCTTTACTTATATGTGTTTCCTTTGGAGGGAAGAAGAATAGAGAACAGGCATTTGCTCTCCTGCTGGCAGCTGAGTCCTTTTATTTGCCTGGCCCAGTGAGGCTGCTTTTTTTTTTTTTTAGTCACAGAAAGCCCCTGTGATTTTTCAAAGGCTTTTGAGTACAACAATCTTTCCTGTGGTTCTGCTCACCCAGCACATTTTGCAGGAGTGAACGTTAAAAAGACTAAGCGTTGTTGAGTTTGTGTGTTTTATGATGTTGTTCTTGCAAATCTTTCATAAACAGGGACTTAATTCAGTTGCTTAAGAGTGGATGTGTTAGCCATTTTGGTTGCTTGCTTGATTTTGGTAGTTTGGGATCAGAGCAAAGGATGCCTGAGTATTTTTAACAAGCTTCACTTGTGAGTATTGCTGTTTCTTTCAAATATCTGTAACCTGACAGAAGAGCATCCCTCAGTGTAATAATTGTGAAACTTGAAAGTACATTTCATCAGAAATTTTGCCTGTACTGTGTTCAAGGTCATCTCTTCCTTGACGTGTTCAGTAACACGTGCTTATATACTCAGTTAAGAGCAAAGAACGATGAGAAGAAAGTAAAATTACATATTGATAGCTTAAAAAAATTATCTAAGTATTTACTTTATTCCCCCAAGTTGATGTTACCACATGTCCAGGGTATCTGGATGGCAGTGATTTCTCTACCTGGAATTACACCTGCAGGACTAGATTTCCTCAGCAGTTGCTGCTGACAGACTCTGAGACAAATATCCTCCCCCTAGCAGCTGGTTAAGGACCAAACTGGTGAACATTTCAAACCTGTCAGCTCTTTTCTCTTGAGAACTACTGTAGCAGCACAGCCAGGGTTAGCTCTTTTGTCAAGACTAGGCTGAAACATGAACTCTTGGAGAGAAAAGACTGTATCTCACAGCAGACTGTGATCACTTTTGCTTTGTCAGCATGGCGAACTGGAAAAAGTATAGGCTTGGATGTCAGATGAGGTTCAATTCCTGTATATGATTCTTATGAGTAGATATCTATAAACACAGAAATCCTCTGAGTCTCAGCAACTTTCTTCTGTAAGTTGAGAATAATAATACCAATGTCAAGTGCGGTTTTCCAGTTTAAGTAAGATAATAGCAGCTATAAAGGGGCTACCACACACGGCAGCTCTTATTATTTGTGTTCTAGAATTAAATGCTCTTCTCCTATGGTCCCTCTTTCTGTTTGTCAAGTGATTCTCAACCTCTATTTGCTGATTCGGGACACCAAGCTGCCCAGGGTCTACTGATTTAGGAAGAAAGTGCAGAGGCCCAGCTCTCTTGACATTAGGGACACTTGGGTAGTATCCATAGTGAGAAGTCACCCTCTAAATGCCCCTGTAATTGGCTCTGGGACATTAAGGCTGTGAAAATGTAACAAACAGAGCTACCCACACAATCATTTAATGGTAATAGTTCTAATTTATGGTCTTTATATGCAGAGAAGCTGCCCAGAGGGAGTGGAAACGGGAGGCATTATTGCAGAGGGGCTGTGCAGGTAGCAGTACAGATGTCCTTGCCCACAAGGCATGAAAGACAAACACTGAAAATGAAAGAAGAAAAATAGCCAAGCAGTACAGTTACAGAAATAACTTGTGTGACTTCAAGACATTAAAAATAAAACTGCTTTCCTTGTGTGCCTGCCCTTGACAGTGATTTCATTATTTTAGTCGTCTTTCAGCTGATTTTATTTCCTCTGAATGAAGAGTACTTTTCTCCTTTTTCACACTTAGACACACACACATATATATATATATTCATGTTCTCTCTGCATACTATTTATATACTAACAAGTATACAAACAAAAATAGGTTTATTAAGTGTTTATCTAATATATACTAGTATACTTATTTATTTTTTCAGTAACACATTCCTTATCTGTATAAATGCAATTGTTCCTCATGTGTGTAATAATAAACATAAATACTTAATACCTGAACACATGCAATTATCTATATGTGTCTCGATTTATACCCTTAAAGTCACAAACTCTCTGCCTTCTGGAACCATTCTTTTCTTTTTTTAAATATATTTTTATTGATTTCAGAGGGAAAGGGAGAGGGAGAGATAGATAGAAACATCAATAAAAAGAGAGGGCGTGAGTGGGGGGGATAGGGGTAATGGGCGAATAAGGACACATATGTAACACCTTAATCAATAAAGAAATTAAAAAAAATAAGAGAGAATCATTAATTGGCTGCCTCCTGCATGCCCCACAATGGGGACTGAGCCCACAACCCGGGCATATGCCCTGGCCAGGAATCCAACCATGATCTCCTGGTTGATGCTCAACCACTGAGCCATACCAGCCGGGAGCATCCTTTTCTTTAACATCTCAAAAGGGGTTCAAGACCTCAACCTGTATGCTGTGGGAAGTCCAGCACCCTTCTCAGCATTTCAGAAGATTGCCTCCCAGCTAGTCTTAAAGTCCCTCAGTGGTCTCACCACAGGGAATTTCTACCTGGTGCTTTTCCCTTTAACCCAGAATGTGTTATTATTTAACCACAGCCTGCTCTGTCCTCCTATTAGTTTACCAGGGCTGCTCTATCAAAGTCCCACACACTGGGATACTTAACAACAGAAATGCATTGTGTCCTGGTTCTGGAGGCTAGACATTTAAGACCACAATGTTGGCAGGACTGATTCCTTCTGAGGATTAGAGAGAATCTGTCCCTGCCTCTCTCCTAGCTCCCAGTGGTTTGCTGGCATCTTTGGCATCCCTTGGCTAATAGATGCATCACCCCCATCTCCATCTTCATCTTCACATGCTGTTCTCTCTATGCATGTGTCTGTTTCTGTGTTTAAATTTCCCCTTTTTAAAGAGACATGGTTATATTGCATTAGGGCCCACTCTAATGACCCCATCTTAACCCAGTTATCTGCAAAGTCCCTATTTCCAAATAAGGTAACTGATACTACGGTTAGGATTTAAACATCTTCTTGGGGGACGCAATTCAACGCACAATATTCCCATTCTGGTAATTACCGGAGGGAAAGAGGGGTGGAGAGGTAGAAGAGTAAAGTGGGGGAGGTATTGGTGATGGAAGGAGACTTGACTTTGGATAGCAAACACACAATACAATATACAGATGATGTATTATAGAATTGTAAACCTGAAACCTATATAACTTTATTAACTAATGTCACCCCAATAAATTCAAATACAAAATTTTAAAGAAAGAAAAAAAAAAGTTCACTCAGGAATTTTCTCTAATAAAAATATCTATCATTAGCCTAATAGGACATATTATGTTCTTCTAAAATGGCCAGTTCAAACTAAAGTCAGCTTTTCAAAAATATTTTTCTTTTTCTTTCCTAACTTGTATATCACATCTATAAATGCATATACACAAAGAGAATAGTGAGCAATATATTGTGTATGTTTTATCATATTGTAAAATAAAACACAGATACAGAAAATCACACAAAAATAAATGTCTAGCTTACTGAATTATTTCTACATATTAGTCTAAAGTAAACATCCTGTAACCACCACCTGGAATAAGACTAGAAGTTTCCCAGCCACCAGAGGCCTTTGTTTTACTTTATTTTTATAATATATTTTATTGATTTTAGAGAGGAAGGGAGAGGGAGAGATAGAAACACCAATGATGAGAGAGAATCATTGATCAGCTGCCTCCTGCATGCCCCACACTGCAATCCAGGCATGTGCCCTGATGGGGAATCGAACCATGACCTCCTGGTTTATGGGTCTATGCTCAACCACTGAGCCATGCCACCAGAGGCCCTTCTATGCACCCCATTGTGATCACAGCTCCTTTCCACCTTCCAATTAATTGCTAATCTGGCTTTTCTAGTCATCACATCCTTACATTTGTTTGTTTTTATCACCCGTTTATTAGTTTTATGCATCCCTGGACACTGTTTTAGTCTAGTCCACCTTTTTAGCTTAATATTGCTTATAAGTCTCTCTTCATCTATAGAATCCCCTCCATCACTTTATTTTCTGATGGAGTTCTTGTCCTAGCATTAGAAAAGAGTTCAGCAATCTGGAGAAAGGAGCTGGTGCGTAGATTCAAGAAGGAGTCCAAAGACGAAAGGTAGTTTTGAAAGACATTGGGGGTCAGAGGAGCTTCAGCTAAAGGAGCTGAAGACTACTCCCTTGACTCAGGACCCCTGCTTTTATTAACACAATTTGTCCAAAGGCAAGGTGGAGACATACACTTCAAAGGATAAGGTTTCAAAGGGTAGGATTTACAGAAGCATTGTCAGATTGGGGAATAGCCTACAGCTGTTCAGGTGTTTGGCCAACAGGAAGCAATAACATGCGGATTAAGATGCTCTGAGCTATCTGGCAGCAAAAGATTAAACAATTCAGGTTTGGGGGAGATGCTTTTTAGCCTTTCCCAGATGATTCAGCCCTGCTGACATGCTGGAATTAGCTTCCTGCATTTTCCTTATAGTTTATCTGCTGAGGAACAAAAGTCATTTGACCTGTTGAGTTTTCCAGTCCACATCTCTGGTAAACTCATGATATTGTTCAATATGTCTCTATCCTCTTTATTTTCCACAAATTGGCAGCTGAACTCAGAGGTATAATCAGATGATCCCTTTGGCAAGACTATAACTAATAGTATGCTCTTTTATAAGAAAACAAGTAATACTAATGTTTACTCTTTTTTAATGTTAGTAGCTATTAATGTTCAATTCTTAAATATATTATTATATAATAAAAAGCAGTGAAATGGTAATATTGTAATTCTATCATAATTTTTAATTTATTATATGAAATTATTTTATTATGGAGCACTTCCTCTCATCTATTACAGTTATAAAGTTCATATAGAAAATGCACAATAAGTGACTGATTCTTTCCTATTATTTACACAGCTCACAAGATAATGAATTGGTTCCTCATCATCCTCAAAAGGTGGCCAATCAGTTGCATTATTATTGCTTTTATTAATACTATTATTATTAATATTATTGTTATGAACTTATAGATTTAAACATAACTAAAACAAAGAGAAAAAAGACTAAAAAAAATAAACACAGCCTCAGTGTCCTATAAGACAATATTAAGCAGTTTAACATATGTGTACTATGAGAGGAGGGAAAAAATCAGTAGGAAAAGAAAAAAATACTAACTAAAATTTTCCCAAATTTAATAATAATAACATATCAACACAGACCCAAATAAGAGCAATATAAGCAAATTATATATATAGATATATGCACCAAGCGACCGGAATGAGCAGAATGACTAGAATGACCAGTTACTGTGATGTGCACTGCGGCCGGCCAACTGGCCCAATCAGGGGTGGGGCTGACCAGTCAACCTCCAGCAGCCCCTCCCCCTGGCTGGCCTGACCCTGATCAGCCCCAATCGGGGTGGGCCAGCTGGACCCCATCTGTGCACAAATTTATGCACCAAGCCTCTAGTAGACTACTATAATAACAACAGAACACAGGGACACAGAGACACTGAAGAAAACCAAAGATAAAATAATAAAAGCAGCCAGACAAAGGAAACATTACATACAGAACTATTATAATTATTACTGATTTCTCATTAGAAATGATAGAAATCAGAGGCCAATGGAATGACATTTTTAAAGGACTGAAAGGTAATGTGTAAAATGCTGAAGTGCTTAGACCAGTACCTGGCACATAGTAAACACTAAATAAAGTTTAGTTGTTGTTACCTGTATTATCAATATTCTTCTTTAAAGTGATAGGGACCACTGGATAAATGTGGTCCTTTCCTCTGTACCTAAAGGATAATTTGAAGGAGTACCTTCTAGTATAGAAACATAATCTTCATGGGAAGTAGTAGACCACCAGGGGCCATGGTAGTTATTCATTGACATTATTCTAAAATAGCTAGTTGGATAAATGAAACTGAAACATCTGCATGAGATTTGCTGCTCTTTTTATTCAAGGCATAGATTTAGAAACTCCATTTTGATTATATGAATGATATGTAAGATGTTTTTCAACTATTTGACTGCAAAATGATAATTAGAAAAGGAAAAAAGTTAATGGATTTTCACTTAAAAGTGTAATAAAGAACCCCTTTCTATTGTGATTGGTTTAATTTATATATAATGTGGCTTTAAACCCCCATGTGATTTAATTCTTGCTTTATTTCCTTTGTTTATAATCTTCTGTGAACTTATAGGAGAGAAGACTGCTTTATTGAATTAATGCATCATTCAGATAATATGATATTTGAGAAGATTGTGCTTATTTACATACTTTTTACCAGTACATATCTCTCTTTAAAATCCATTGGTTAGATGTCACTGCTCCTCCCAGTTTTAAATTATAATTCTCTACAAAGCTGAATTGTCATACTTGTTTCCCCAAAGTGCCATTCTCTTTTTTTACTCCCTTGGCACATTTGCATACAGTATATTTCCTGCCTTGGTTAACGTCTAATATTTTTGATAGTATGGTATGAATTCACCTGACATCACATGTCAAACTTTCTTTTCTCTTTCTCTCTCTCTCTCTCTCTCTCTCTCTCTCTCTCTCTCTCTCTCTCTCTCCCTCCCCCCTCCCTCGCTCTCTCTCTCTGCCTTCCATTTCTCTTAAAACACTTAAAACTCTTATCACATTACCCATTTTATCACAGCTATATCTCTAATCTTGTCCATTATACTTATAAAAATTATTTCATGGTCCTTTGGAAAGTGAGGAACATTCTAGAATAGTGATTAAACCAAATCCTCACAGCTGTCTGAAATAGACCCACATCCCAAAATCACTGAACCTATACATCCAAAAGATCTGAGCTACTTGTGTCAATCAATGAGATATTCATAGTTTCTGTACATTTGGAATTGTGCTACCTATTCCCGCAGTTCCAAATGTAGACATTGTTCATTAAATTTCATAATATGTACAGGTGGAGACTCTTAGCAAGATGAAGAACTCATGACTTACACAATGTGTAGAATAACTGGGGATGATTCACTAAGAAGGTGATCTAAAAGTAAGGGATTAGAACCCAGATCTGTAATTAGTCTCATTTTCTCTCATGGGAAAAGCCAAGTGTAATGAGTATTTTAAGAGAGTTTGGGAAGTAAAATATAAGATAACTAGAGACCCAGTGCATGAAATTCATGCACGGGGGGTGGGAGGGCTGTGTCCCTCAGCCCAGCCTGCAACCTCTCCAATCTGGGACCCCTCAAGGGATGTCCAACTGCCCATTTAGGCCCGATCCCATCGGGCAGTTGGACATCCCTCTCACAATCCAGGACTGCTGGCTCCCAACCACTCACTTGCCTGTCTGCCTGATTGCCCCAACCACTTCTGCCTGCAAGCCTGATCACCCCCTAACCACTCCCCTGCCAGACTGATCGACACCTAACTGCTCCCCTGCTGCCCCCAACTGCCCTCCCCTGCTGGCCTGATTGCCCCCAACTGCCCTCCCCTGCAGGCATGGTTGCCCCTAAATGTCCTCCCCTGCATGCCTGGTCACCCTGAACTGCCCTCCCCTGCTGGCCTGGTCACCACTAACTTCCCTCCCTTGCCAGCCTGATTGCCCCCAACTGCCCTCCCGTGCTGGCCTGGTTACTCCTATCTGCCCTCCCCTGCTGGCCATCTTGTGGCAGCCATCTTGTGTCCACATGGGGGTGGCCATCTTGTGTGTTGGGGTGATGGTCAATTTGCATATTATCTCTTTATTATATAGGATAATACCTAAATATATAAATATGTGATTTATAGTTTATAAAGAATTGTCACATTTGTCTCATTGCAATCTCGAGAGGTAGGACAAAGGGAATGGAAATTCTGTGAATACTAGTATTTATGCTGTGTGGTTCCTTTTGATACATTATCATAATTATCACTGTGATATTATGAGGTAACTCATATCCTCCTGATAAAACTGATGACAAAAGAAGCAAAATAACTTGTTACAAAGTCATAAAGCTTTTAAGTGGTAGAACCAAAGTTTATGTCATTAGTCTTTCTACTACACCGCACAGTGGTCATGGCATATATTATACCTATCTTACATCTTAGAAAAAAGACCTATTGAGAGTAACTTGTTCCAAAAGTCCAGTTATTATTTATCATGTAAAATATGGCATGACTTTTTTCAAGTTTTATTGAGATATGATTGACATTCTTCACTGTATAAGTTTGAGGTGTACAGCATAATGACTTGACTTACATACTAGTATATTGTGACATGATTACTGCAATAAAATTAGTTAGGATTCATCATCTCATACAGATAAAATTTTGAAAAGCAAAAAAGGGGGAAATTTTCTGTTGTGAGAAGAGCAGTTAGGATTTACTCTCTTAACAACTCATATGTATTACACAGTATTGTTATCTGTAGTCATCATGTTGTACATTACATTCTTAGTACTTATTTGACTTATAACAGGAAGTTTGGACCTTTTGAGATTTCTTCAATTCCCCCTCCCCTACTCACCTTCCTCTGAACAAATCTGATCTCTTTTTCTATGATTTTTTTTGTTTTTTATATTCCTGATATAAGTGAAATACAGTATTTTTCTTTAGCTGTCTGACTTATTTCACTTAGCATAATGCCCTCAAGGTCTGTCCATGTGGGTGGTCACAAATAGCAGAATTTCCTCATTATTGTGTGGGAATGAGGAAATCTTGATATTTGAGCATTTGTGGGCAACATTTATATCACAATTTCTTTATCAATTTATCTGTCAGTGGACACGTAGGTAGTTTCTATGGCTTAACTATTGCAAATAAAGCTGCAATGAACATGTTTGTGTTTGGGGTAGTGTATATTTTCAGAAGTGGAATTGCTGGATAATGTGGTAGTTCTATTTTTAAGTTTTTGAGTCCCCTCCATACTGTTCTTCACAGTGGCTGTACCAGTTTACAATACCACCAACAGTGCACAGGATTACCTTTTCTCCACTTCCTCACCAGTATTTGTATCTCTTGTCTTTTGGTGATAGTCATTGTAATAGGTATGAGGTGATATTTCATTGCGGTTTTGATTTGCATTTTCCTTATGACTAGTAATGTTAAGCACCTTTTCGTGTACCTATTGACCATACATATATTTTCTTTAGAAAGATGTCTATTTGGATTCTTTGCCCATTTTTAAATTGGATTCTTTCTTTGTTTTTGTTTTTTTCTGTTGAGTCATCTGAGTTCTATATATATTTTGTACATTAACTCTTTATCAGACATATGGTTTGCAAATATTTTTTTACCATTCTGTAAGTTGTCTTTTCACTTTGTTAATTGTTTCTTTTACTGTGCAGAAGCTTTTGTGTCTGATGTCATCCCTCTTATTTATTTTCCATTTTGTTGTTTGTTTTTAGGTGTATTATCCCAAAATTCCAAGACCCATGAATTTTTGCCAAGACCATGTCAAAGATCTTTTTTTATTTTGTTTTGTTTTGGTTTTGTAGAACTTTCATGGTTTTAAGACATATATTTAAGTCATTAATTCATTTAGAGCCCATTTTTGTGAATGGCATAAGATAGGAGTCTAGTTTCATTCTTTTACTTGTGAATATTCAATTTTCCCAGAACCATTTATTGAAGAGACTCTATTTTCTTCATTGTGTATTCTTGGGTCACTTGTCAAATTTTAGTTAACTGTGTATAATTGGGTTTATTTCTAGGGTCTCAACTCTAGTCCATTGATCTATTTTTATCTGTTTTTATGCTAGTACCATACTGTCCTAATTACTATAACTTTATAGTAAGGGTTGAAATAAGGAAGTGTGAAGCTCCTGCTTTGTTCTTTTTCAGAATTGTTAAGCAATCCTTAAAGAGTTTTGAACATATAGCCAGATTTCTTTGTAAAAACTAAGCCAACTTGAGTGAAAAGTATAAGATTAAAGACAGAGGCACATACTGCAAGCTTTATGTAACATAGAATGTATACAACATAGAATGTATTGTTATAAAAGTTAAAGAAGTTGATATAAAATATCTTAATCTCCAATGAAACGAATGTTATGACAAAGTAAAGGTACCTTAATGCCATTGCTGTATAATTGAAGACATTAGTACTTTTCATACATAATCCATTAAGAGAGTCTGTTGCTTAATAGTTCCATACAGTTTCTTTAGCATATCTGAAATCATACAATAAATACTGGAAATACTGGTTAGCCACTTCATAAATCTGATCCATAGTAAGTAAGTTCTTCGTGGTTTCATACTGAGCAAACTGTCCTTGCAAAAATAGGCACTTGTGTAATTATCTCAATTATATAAATCTCATTCTTAGGACCTAAAGCTGAATCCAGATTTTATAATTAGTTCTTTTACACAAATGCTCCATAAGGATGATCAGGTGAAGTAGGGAAGCCAAACATCTGCTGAAAAGGCCCATTTAAAATATTGTAATTGGTGAATTACAATATGCTTATAAATGAATTTATGAATTTAGGGTTATCTTTTTAGCAGATTACAAATGCCTGTTTGTTTTATATTTTAAAGTTTGGTTTTTTGAATAGGCTGGGACATACAGGTAATGGGAGAGGGAGGAACCAAGAAAAACTAATATCTCAAACTAAATCAAGAACATAGAATTGAAGGGAATTTTTCCCATGTGAATTATAATGAGTGACAACTAAATATAATTAGGGAAAAGGGAAAATGTGGGAAGGAAAAAATGCTTTATCATACAAAATTGAGCATCCTCCCAACCACACAGGATATACTTTACTGTATGTTTTACACAACAGCTAACACTAATAAGGTAAATGGAAAAGACAAAATATGATCTTAAAACTTTTCAAAGGCTTCCTATTGCCATTAATATAAGGCCCAAACTCAACACAGCATCTCTAGAACTTCAGGAGCTTTTCTTTCTCCAACTTCAGTCTCTGTATCTCATCCTAGCCCCATTCTCTCCTTGACCATAGTGATCTAGGCTGTTTGTACCTTTCTACAGGCTATTCCTCTCTGCTTAGTATTCCTTGTAGCCTCTCTTCTTCCAGCCATTCAACAGAGCTCAGCTCAGCTGTCACTGTCTCCAAGAAGTCTTCCCTTACCTGACTCTCTGCCTTTCCTCCAAAGCACTGGCTTATCCTTCTGTTGTCATTTCTTCCACTTGTTCTATAAGCTCCTTGAAGACAGGGATGGTATCCTATTCATATTTATCTTTCCCAATACTACTGTCATGATTTGAATTGTGTCCCCTGAAAATAGATTTTAAAGTCTTAAGTCCCAGTACCTGTGAATGTGACCTTAAGAAAATAGGATTTTTGCTGATGATCAATTTAAGATGAGGTCATTAATATGGATCCTAATCCAGTATGACTGGTGGTCTTATCAAAAATAAAAAGGAATGTTGGACACAGAGATAGACACACACCCAGGGAGAACATCATGTGGAGATGAAGGCAGAGTTGAGGTAATGCATCCAACTACGGAATGCCAAAGCTTGCCAGCAAACCACCAGAAACTTGTTGAGAGGTCTGGAATAGGTTTTCCTCCACAGCCCTTAGAAAGGAACTAGTGCCTTAATCTGGACTTCTAGGCTCCAGAATTGTCAGACAATAAATTTCAATTTTATAAATCACTCAGTTTGTGGCACTTTGTTCCAGTAGCCTAGAAAACTAATGTAGTCTGGAGCTGAAAGTTTTTAATGAATGAATGAAGTAACTCACCACATTATTTTACCAGCCTCAGCCCTTTCTTGTACAGTTCTTTATAGCCTGCTTATGAGAACAGGATTCAGTGATCTTTATTTAATTCAGTAGTTAATTTTAAAAATTACTTTTGGAGTATCTACTTAGTTCATAACACTCCTTGGGAACATAAATAAAAGCATTATTGTTCCTTCTAAAGCAGTCAGCTAAAGTATACACATCTCTATTAATGTTAAATACTTGGCATTTAAAAGTATACCTGTGCCATGTGATTATTTAGTCTTTGAACACATCAGTCATTAATTCATTCTCAAAATACTTATTGAAAAATTACTCTACACCATCACTGTGCTCAGCATGGTCTATTTTATGCAATCCCTTCTTTCTAGGGTCATATAATTTAGTTGAAGAGAGAAGATAAATGCACATAAAAGATTAATTTGTAAAGTGATTTAATCTAACTGCTTTCATTTTCTGTGCTTATATCCAGACTGTTGAGAATTGCTGAAGGAAAAATAAATTACTAGAGGAGTAATAGCCACTAAACCTTAACTAGACAATTAGCTATTCCTTGTAACTTGTCTGCATTTCTCCAATGAATTTTCTCTTCCATTTTCCTTAATAGCTATTTTAAAACTTCTGTACTTTCCTCAAATCTCTGACCTCACTATTTTATTCATTCTTGGTCAATGCCCATACTTTCTTGCTATCAGAATGAATTGAAGATGAGAACTCCTTTAATGTTTTACCATTAAACCTATATTCTTAACCTTTATCTACAGCACCCCATTCTCCTTTCCCCCTGAGGAGAGAAAATGTCCTCCTATCTCCATTTATTAACGTATCCCAAAATATTTATTAAGCACACCATCAGGGAGTAAATGTAAATTGGTGAGTATAAGAGATATAATTCCTTTCCTCCTAGAGCCTGTATTCTGCCTAAGATTACTTGTTACTTTCACCTAAACTATTTTTATTTTCTCAAATAAACCATGTCATCTCTCAATTCTGGGTCTTTGAATACATGTTTTCCTCTGCAGGAATGTTCTCTCCCAACTCCCTTCTTTTTCCTGGCTCACTTCACCTTCCAGGACTCTGATTGGCTATCAGGACCTACAGTTAGCCTTCTATGACACCCATACTCTACTCAAAATAGGCAGCCCGCCTCTGTGCTCCCATTGCCCCTGTTCCTCTCTTATCAACTTACCACTGGATTTTTATTGCCTGTTGTCTTATCTTCCACTGGATAAGAACCATAGCTTTCTAGTTCACAGATATAACCACAATGTCTGGGCCAGTATTTGCACTTAATTAGTCATCAGTATGTTTGTTGAATGAGTTAACTCATTCTATTTAAGTAGAAGTGAAAAGGCTGATACAGATAACTGGTTCTACTGGAATTCAACTTAGAAATGCACTACCATAGTAGGTTAGAGTTGGCAAAGACTTGAGTTGTCTTGAAAATTAAAGTGGTGAAGGCATTCCAAATTTAGGGAATAGACATACTGGCATAAAAAAGTACCACAGCAAGATCAGCTTGCCTGGAGGAAGCTTAGCTGGAGAGAAGTAAGGAACAGTGACAAGAGGATATGTAGAATTTCTATAGCAAATGAACAGTCAATTTGAAGTAATAGAGCAACATAATGAATGTGGATCTTTAGGGAATAATAACCTGGAAAATACTTGCAGAATGGGTTGTAGAAAAATGAAGGGAAAAACTAAAATTGTGTAATACAAATCATAAGCCTTTTACAATAAAGCAGACATGATTGGATAAGCATTTGATTTAGTGAAATAGCTGGGGAGAAGAATAATATATTCTGATAAACTATAACAACTACTATATTATACAACATTATAATAAATATTGTCTAGCAACTCTCTGCCAAGTATCATAATAAGCCCTGGATTCAGTGATGCCAATCTCAGAGCTTGCAGTTTACTCTGAAATATTAGTCTAATTGGAAAACACAGAAGACAGGAAAGAAGGGGGGTCATGAGTGCATTCTTTCAAGCTTATGAGCTTAAGGTGACAAATCAAATCCAAGAGAGTGTTGAGATACAAGAAGTTTGGGCACTTAACATAGCAGTGGTAATTGAAACTATGGAAATGGATTCTCTACAAGAAAGAGATTGTGGAAAGAATAGGATTCTATGGAGTGTGCCTCAAGGAGTAACTATTATTCTAGGGAAGTGATTATCAAATTTAGCATGCATCCCCCAGAGTTTCCGATTCAGGATCATCCAGCATGGGCCCCAAGTTTTGCATTTCTAACAAGCTCCCACAATGATGCTAATGCTAGTGGGGTAAGGGCCATATTTGGAGAACCACTTTGTGGTTCTAGGACAATAAAATGAACATAAATAAAATGAAGAGGGAAGTAATAAGAGAAGGAACAGGGCAGTACAATGTTATGAGCATAGGAATGCAAAAGTAATCAGTAGAGCTGTGTGAGATGCAGAAAGAGCAGAAGCCCATCAGAAATGTGTATGCCTTTTGGAAGAAAATTCTGTATCAGTATGACTTCCATTAGAAAGGAAAGAAGAGCTAGATATGTGTACAACCACTCAGACCATAAGAATTAGATGCTGTTCTTGAGGCTGCCCTAACAAATGACCACAAACTGGGTGGCTTAAGATTTATTCAGTAGTTCTGGAGCCTGAAAGTTTAAAATCTAGGGCTCAGCAAGAATCATTCCTTCTGGAAAGTTCTGAAATACAGTTTGCCCCATATCTCTTCCCTAGACTTTGTCAGTTTCTGCCAATCTTTGTTATTCCTTGACTTGCAGATGCATCACTTCAACTTCTGCCTCTGTTATCACATGCATTCTTCTCTGTGTGTCTGTGTTTCTGTGTCTAAGTTTCCTCTTCATTCAAGGTCACCAATTATTGAATTAGGGCCCACACTAATCCAGTAGAACTTTATCCTAAATTGATTACATCAGCAAAGATCCTGTTTCCAAGTAAGGTCACATTCACAGGCACCGAGCCTTAGGACCTCAGAATACCTTTGAAAGGGACATAATTCAACCAATAGCAGATGCCATATGAGTAGACGGTGGTGTACGGAATGAGATGGATGAGATTGAGAAGAGTGTGTGTGAAAAGGAAACAGAGTTAGTAAATACATGCTGTATGAAAGTTTCAGCTCTTAACAGTAAGGAGGCAGTGGCAAGTTTAAGAGATGGTATTTTCAGGATAGGACAAAGGCAGAAGAGAAGAAAAGCAGTAAGAGACAGAATATTTTAGAGGGCTGGGAAAGATTAGTAAAGTCCTAGAGTGGAGAGGAAGATTTAGACTTAGAAAAAAGGAATGATGTTTATTTCATTGAATGAAGGGAAAGCAGAAAGGATAAGTATAGACATGGGGACTTTTAAATAGGCGTTAAAGTGATGTGCTAAAACATATGAGGTCCTAAAAGAAAAAAATTTGGAACTTTGTGGTAAATTAATAGTGTGATCTGTGAGGTATTTTTTAAGCAGGATTGTGAAGAATCCAGAGTAAGAAAATAAAGCTTTGACTTTTAATTAACCACATCTACAGTGCCCAATAAGGTTAATTAGGGTCTCAAATTAAAAGAAAAGGTGCATTTCTGATATTTATTTAAGCAAAAATTTATTTCTAACAGGGAAGAGATGTGAAATAGTTTTTATCTGTGTAGACCAGATCCATTGTATTTTTTGCTTGTTTTTTTTTTGTTGTTGTTGTTCTTAACCAAAATGCATATACATTCAGAAGTTAAGTTGCCTGTGTACACGGGTGTTTTCTAAGAGGAGGCTAGCCAGGGTTCAGTTTGGATTTTGTGTTTCCTTTCATAAAAACACGTAATCAAAATGTACAGAATGCCACTAGTGTTTTCTTTGAAGCAATAAACACCTTACCTAGCAGATCCTAGATAAATTATGTCAGAAGCAGTCTGCTTAATATTGAATTGTACCTGGCCAGTGTGGTTGAGTGTTGACCTATGAACCAGGAGGTTATTCCTTGTCAGGGCACATGCTCATGCTGTGGGCCTGATCCCCACTGTGAGGTGTACAGGAGGCAGCCAGTCAGTAATTCTCTCTCATCATTGATGGTTCTATCTCTCTCTCACTCTCTTTCTCTCTTACTCTCTCCCTTCCTCTCTGAAATCAATAAAACTATATTTAAAAAATAATAATATTGAATTGTTTAGAGAAGCCCGAAGATTTCTCTCCCAGTCGACTCATATCACATGAAGTTGAACCAACTTACTGAATGACTGTAAGACTTCATGGAGCTTGGTTCTTTACAGCCCCAATGAATATATGGGTACATTGTAATCATATGACTTTTAAGCATTTGGTTTTTATTCTGAGCTTCTCCAGCACAGTATCAGTCTATCTTGCCAAGACTTTTGCTTCTGTTCTCCACCTCTCACTCACACCTCCTCCATAGTGTGGGCAGGCAATAAGGGAAAAGGGTGAACTGTCTTCCTCTTGTTCTTTCTTTATAGAGTGCAGAAGAGATTTTGTGTGGAAAGAGGTTAAATTAAAGATTTGAACAAGGCTCAGGCATTCCCTGTTCCTACATCTCTCATGTTAATGTGAGGAATAGCAATTTGGGGAAATGCAAGAACTATGGGAAGGGTAATCTAACTGTAGGTAATAGATATAAAACAATTTCTGTTTATATATCACATGTTTGTCATACAGATCAGTTTTTTTTATTTCTTGGAAAATTGGGTTTTTAAATTCCACACACTTTTTCCTTTGCTAGAGTGCTAAAATATGCAGATTTTTCTTCCATGATTTCACTTATATTATTCTGTGTCAGTTTTGTTTATTACTAGCACACATGTAGGCATATTTAGTATAATTCTTAATAACCAAACATTTCACAGTAGAAAGTGTTAGGGTCAGTGTTTGGGGTGAGACCTACCAACTCTTTTCATGGAGTTAATTTTATAAATGACTAGTCTACCATGGAACACATGAAAATATGTGATGTAAATGACAGAGATTTTAAGATTGCAGTTCTGAAAATACTCAGAATGTAAGAAAACACAGACAGGCAATTCAATGCACTCAAAAAACAAATTAATGAACAAAATGAGTACTTTACCAAAGACATTGAAACTTTAAAAAAGAACCAACCAGAAATTCTGGAAATGAAGCATGCACTTAAGAAGATTAGGAGTGATCTACTAAGCGTAGGAAACAGAGCCAACCAGATAGAGGAAAGAATCAGTGATATCGAAGATAGGCAATGACACAGATGGAAGAAGAGAGACCTGAGCATAAAGAAAAATGAAAGAGTTTCACAAGAACTATCTGACTATATCAGAAAAAGCAATGTTAGACTAATAGGCATACCAGAAGAAGAGAGGGAGAAAGGAATGGAGAGCCTATTCAAACAAATAGTGGATGAGAACTTCCCAAACTTATGAAATAACTAGATCTTTGAATCCAGAAAGCAAATAGAACACCTAGTTACCAGGGATATTTCTTAATTATGGACACTTCTTTTCAAAACAATGACCGATTCTCTAAACTGGAACCTCCCCTCAAATCAGTGTTTTGCTATATTCAGTATTTGTTACTCAGATCTTTATGAATATTACTGTATTTACATTGTTAGGGACCAATCTAGCTTATTTTATCATGAATACATATTTTGGGAGATTGCTAGACAACTCTGTCTCAATAGTCAGCCCAATGGAGCTAGGATTTTATGAGCATCATGTGACAGAAGTCAGAGCAGCTGACTCTAGTCATTTAGCCAGTCTGGAATCCAGAGGATGTGTTGGTTTGAAAGGTGCATTCTCTTTTATCAGTTCTAACTTAACCTTCAGGACACATCTCAGACACTAAACATCTGTTGATTCTTCTCCTGCTCTTCTAAGTCTTGCTTACATAACACTAGTACCATAAGAGAACTCATCATAACCAGTTAAATAATGCCAGTGTGTTTAGGTGTCTATTTTTCAAAACAATTTATGGAGGGCAGAGAATTTTTTTTACTTATCAAGCATCTATTATATGCCAGTTACTATAGAACATTATTCCCTCATTACAGATCAGTAGTGTACACAGTTAGTAGGTGAAAGAATCGGGATGCAAAGCTGGCTATGCTGTTGCCATCAGAGTTCACCTGAAGCAGGGTAACACCTAACAGTCATCGACTGCAACTCCAGCCCTCTTCTTTTCAGCTGTCCCTCACTCACTAAGCCACCAACTTCATCTTCAAGGAGAATCTTTCTAAGAGACATGTGGCTTTTTCTGTCTTCTTATATTTATTTGTCCATTCCTTTTGTATGTAATATATACTTATAAGGTAACTACAGTTGTTCCCCCTTATTCATGGGGGTTACATTCCAAGACCTCCAGAGGATGACTGAAATTGGCTAGTACTGAAATCTGAATATACTGTGTTCCTTCATACACATACATACCTATGACAAAGGTTAACTTATAAATCAGACACAGTAAGAGATTTACAGTAATAACTGATAAACTAGAACAATCAAAACAATCCTATATAATAAAGAGCTAATATGCTAATTAGACCAGACAGCAGAACAACCTTCTGGAATGACCTTCTGGAACAACCAGTGGTCAGACAGCGGGGCCTTGAGGCAGCCAGGGATGCAAGGCAGCTGGGTCCACAAGGCATTCAGGGCTGAGAGGGCCGAGGCAGCCAGTGCTGTGAGGGCCAAGCCCCTTGCACGAGTTTTGTGCATCGGGCCTCTAGTATCTTACCCAATAATTGACCGTACCTCGGCTATGCCCACAGCCAATCAGCCAAGATAGAAGTCTTGCAAATTAGAAGGCCAAAGATGGCGGCTGCCCAGCTGCTCCAGGCAAGGAGTGGCCAGGCAGGGCAGGACGCCTGCTATGATAGGGAGGGTGGGGGGTGAAGGGATCTACAGGAGGGGAGTGTCAGAGTGAAGACAAGGCTGCTGACGAAGACAAAGATGGCAGACTCCGGCCTGAGTCTGCAGCAAAGATGAAGAAGGCAGACTCTGGCCAGAGCGAAGGCCTGGGTCCCGGGTGCCGGAGGAAAACCGGTGCTGGAAGCCAAGGGAAGGAAGGCCTATTGCATGAATCTCTTTGTGCAACGGGCCTCTAGTACTATAATAAAACTTATGTGAATGTGGTCTCCCTCAAAATACCTCTTTGTACTGTACACACAGCATGGATACACTAGAAAAGGAATGATTCATGTCCCAGGTGGGATGGAGTGGGACAGTGAGAGATTTCATCATGCTATTCAAAATGGTGCACAATATAAAACTTATGAATTGTTTATTTCTGAAATTTTTAAGATTTCAGATGGTGGTTGATCATGGATGACTGAAACCATGAAAAGCAAAACCACAAATAAGGGGTACTACCATATATAACTGGCCTTGTTCTATTGCATAACATAAAACAGACAAAAATTCCTGTCATCATGAAGTTTATATTTTCTCCAAGGAGACAGACAAGAAATAAATAACATAAAATACATATATGGCTTGTGTAGTATATTACAAGGTAATAAATGCTAAGGTAAAATGAAAAGTAGAGCAGAAGAAGGAAGTGGAGTGCATGGTTGGGGCATAGTATTAAATAAGTAGGTCAGGTTCAGGCTCCTAGAGAAATTGAAATTTGTACAAAGCTCTGAAGAAGGTGTATTCCAAGCAAAAGGAATAGCTAGATAAATGCCCTAAGGTAGAAGTGTGTCCAGTGTGTTGTAGAATTATCAAGTCTGTGAGTGCCTAGAGAGGAATGAAGGAAGTCAATATTAGCTAAAAAGGGGAGAGAATGATCCTTTAATGTAGAAAGCCTGCCCCTGCTTCGCCAGAATGTATACAAGGAACTCCCAGTGCCTCCAAACTGATTATTTGGATGGTCTTTTTTGCTCAGCAGTCCTAGCCCACATTTGTCTTCATAGACTAGTCCTCCAAAAATCACTGGCATCCTCTGAGTTTAGACATTCCTTCAGCCAGGTTCAGCCCACTCACTCATATAGACCCACTTAGGAATAATTATTTCTATAGTGTTTCTAGTTAATCCATTCATTTATGTTGACCACAGTCAAAAGCAACAACGAATAGCATGTACTCAGGGGTGTTTGTTGAATGAATAGATATATGTGTGAGGTTAGTGAATGAATGAATGAATGAATGGAGGCAGATTGAATCTTATGACACAGATGGATATTCCTACCTCTAAAAAAAGTTGTAGTCTGGATGTAGAAGAAAGCTACACATTTACTTATGTTGAATTAAGTATCTAGAATATGGTTGAGTGCTGATTAAATATTAATTCTTTTAAAATGTATTCATTTTTTCATCAAAGTAAGAGATATCAGAGAAGTTTTTTAGTAGCTTCAGAGACATTCTCTGGCTTTTACTAAAAATATTTTGCTTCACCTTGAGCAGAGTCACCAGTTAAAATGTATTTAAACCTAATCTCAGAAAAAAAAAGTTATTAACTTTTTAGTGATATAATTTTGTCTAGAGTATCCACAGTGATTTCATTGTGCTGGTAAAAACTTTAACTTAAAATGTCAACTGCATAATTATTCCCTTTGTTGGATTTAAACTTGTTTAAAGTGGTGATTTGTTTCCTTAGCTCTTTTGTGAGTTAGATTGTCTGTGGCATTTACTGTTGACATAGTGAATCAGAGTCCCTGGATTTGTTTTCACCTTTTCTTTCTACAGTATGAAATTACTTCTGTAATACTCTTAAGTGCAGTAGATTGATTCTAGCATGTGGCTATGAAATTTTTGTAACTATATTTTTAAGCACCCTGTAATCATATATAAATACAAACATGAGCTGATATGTATTTTGAATTTCAAAGGAAAAGCCAATTAGGTGCATTTTATTTATTCTGGATCATCATTTGCTTGTTAAAACAATTTTTTTTTAATCTGAGGCAAACAGATATATGTATAGATCTGTGGAAGTCAGAGCATCAGTAAAGAATAATTACCCACTTCAGTAGGAAATTAGTTAACACTAATTTTAATTGCTCCATCAACTTAAATCCATTTTCCATTTATATTAACAACTATTATATTTAATTTAACAAAAATCATTTTATTCCAAATATAATTTCAGAGGTGTTTCTTTATAATTTGCTATGCCACTGTTTCTCCATTAACTAATCATCTTAAGAGCACATAGTTCTACTTAATAGTTAATAAAAGCATAGTGAAATTTAGTATTTTTAAAAGTGTTTTTCATTATTTTTGTATAAAGTGCCAGGTAGGTGTGTTGTTGGGTGTTGTTGTTGTTTTTTTATCATAAAACAGGTGTTCTAGTTTTTTAAATTAGGTTACAAGATATGTGTGGTTAAAAAAAAACAACAACAACAACTCTTACACCAAGTAAGTTACAGAAATTTTCTGTTTTTACTAAAAAAAAAAAAAACCATTTGATATATATATATATATATCTTTCTGAGTAATGTGCATGTTAATTATCACTATAATTTTAAAATGCAATAAAATATATGCTGTAAGTATTATTCTGAATGTATATTCAATCATATTCTGAAAAAGATATTTTTATACTTTTAAAGATTCAATAAGTCATTATTTTTAAATGACCTCATAATGATTTTAATAACTATTCTTATTATCATTCCATAGATACATATAAATAAAAAAATTTTGTAAGCCATAGCACAGTAAAAATTATCTCTCAGTGTAGAAAACTTTCATATTTAAAGTGATTTGATATCCTGTGGTATAAGAGTAATAGAGAATATTATCTGTTTCTTTATTCTTAAGAATGTATATGGGGATCATTTATTTTGTGTGTAGCTAGCCTATTACTTAATAACAGTAAGTGCAATGAAATGTGAAGATAGACAAGGTGGTCAGAGAAGAAAATGGGAAATGTAAGAATGTGGCTCTTATCTCTAATTTGGGGAATTTTCTAATAGTTGTACTTTTCATCCTGAAATTTCAAGAGTGTCTAGGTCTGAATTCAAATAATTCTCTATGCCAGAGTAACAGCAACAATGAAGATGAGCCCACAGACTCAATGTGAGCAGAACTGTATTTGTGTTTTGCCTGGCTCACGTAGGATCCTTTCACACTTTTGCCTGATCCCTATTTTGTCCAATCACCCAGTAGGAGCTGATTAGGGAATAACAAAAAAGTGTGCAGTCATAAAGTAGAACAAAACTAAGGGCCACAAGGGATTGACTTCAAGAGCATTGGCTCGACTCATTGGCATTAATCAACAAATCTTCAAATATTTAAAGAAGAACAAATCAACCGAAGTAGAACCCTTGCTGTTATTTATCACTGTTACAATAAATTGAGGATTAACATTTTTAGACTGTTGAAATGTGCTAATTGCATTTTCTTAAAAAAAAAAAAAGGCTTTTCTTTTTCTGTTTCTTCCCCCATAGGTTTAGGCTTCAGTATTGCAGGAGGTGTGGGGAACCAGCACATTCCTGGAGACAACAGCATTTATGTCACTAAAATCATAGATGGAGGAGCTGCACAAAAGGATGGGAGGTTGCAAGTAGGAGACAGACTACTCATGGTGAGTGTGACTCAAGCAAAACTATGTGCATATTTATAAAGCTCCTTTCCCAGTGTAGGAATCTTGGTTGGTTCGGGCTCTCATAACAAAATACCATAGACTAGGTAGCTTAAACAACAGAAATGTTTTCTCATAGTTCTTAAAGCTGGCAAGTTCAAGATCAAGATTCTGGCCCATTTAGTGTCTGGGGAGGTCTCTCTTCCTGGCTTGCAGACATCTCTCTTCTCTGTGTGTCCTCACATGGCTTTTCTCAATGCTTGTGCTAAGAGAAGATCCTTCTGTGTCTCTTTCTCTTCTTCCTAGACCACCGGTCGCACCAGAATACAGTTCCACCCTTAACGCATTTAATTAATAACCTTGGTTACCTTCTAAATACGCTATATCCAAATACAGTGATATTAGCAGTCAGAACTACAACATATGAATTTGCAGGGAAGGGACACAATCCACTCCAGAGCAGTGATCATGGGCAGAAATAGAAAAGAAGGGAGAGCATATTTTGTGGTAAGAGATCTCAAAAGTACAAATATAATTGTATCTGACTTGTTGACATTTTAAAAACAGAAATCTAAATTATCACCAGTTTTCATAGATATGCAAGGCACAGAGATTTTAAGTTGTTTTTCCAATGCAATCCATCTCCTATTAGAAGGGAGGTGCTAAAGCAGGACTACTAGAGAGGTGGGCTTTGCATAACAAAGGGAATTGCCTAGTGTACTGATAAATACATTTGTATATCTCTCTGTGGTCCATTGTTCAATCAGTGTAGACTCAGTCCCTACCTTCCAAGAATTCATATGTGGAAATGGATCCCTTCCTCCTCACCCCTCAGTCAGCATTACAACTATTATATTTGCCAGCTGCCCATATGCTTCAGGAGTTCTGCAAATGATTGATACCAACACATAACCACCCTTCTAAGCCCTGGAGTTATATGCTAAACTACGGTAACATCTGACAATGATAAGCAGTGAAACAGTTAAGATTTTACTTAATAAAACTACTTCATGTCCATTGACTCTTTTATATCAAATCTATAGGATAATAATGAAATACTGAAAATTAATAGAAGATAGCTCTCAAGTAAGATACTAGTAAGTATATCTAGTCTTATGTCTGCCCTTAGACAATAGAGTCTCTAATGTATGTCTGTAAGGAGCCATTATCTCCAACACTTTTGTGAGAAGTGTTTGGGAAGGACCAATATCCTCAGAATAGTAAATTCTAGGACAGGTGCAAGTTTGTGAATTGAACCTCAAAGTTCATTGTGCCCACTTCCTTGTTCTAGACAGCTTGTCTTTAGTCTCACTCTAATTTCATAGTTGTCAGTGATTTTTGTATTGAATTATTTAGACAAGAACTTTATAATATTCCATTTTAAACTTTATTATTGATTTTATAAAGAAGGAGGAGAGATAGTGAGAGGGAGAGCAAGAGATTGATTGCCTCCCACACATGCCCCAACCAGGATTGAACGTGAAACCTGTGTATATGCCCTGACCAAAAATCAAACCCACAACCTTTGGTGTACAGGATGATGCTCCAACCAACTGAACCACACCAGCCAGGTCTATAATGTTCTTGATATTTATTTGGCTTTAACTATTTTCCATGTACTATTAAAAGTGCTTTTCTAATGGCTTATTTTATATAAGCAAAAGGAAACTGAGGTATAGAGAGACCTACTTGCTAACTAGTCATATAGTTAACAATGGGCAGAACTGGGTTTCAAATCCAGGCAATCTGGCTGGCATTGATGCTTAAAACCACTAAGCATGGTCTTTGCATTTGTTTCCTAGAATTTGTCAGCCAATTCTTTCCTTCCTTTAGTTATCATTCAGTCATTTCATTAATTCCTTTGTTTAACAAGTAATATATTGTGCACCTTTGATTTCCCAGCAATAAGCAATACTCAGAAAGCAATTCTGGCAGGAAAAACATATGGCAAAAAAAAAAAAATGTAGCATTAATGACTTTAGTCAAAGTTGCAACTAAGAGTTTTGGCTTTCTTACTACCTGAAGTTATTATCATTTTATTTTCTTTTTTTAAAACCACTTTATTGAGGTATGGTTGGCATGTAAAAAACTGTACCCATTTTATGACTACAACTCCATGAGTTTAGGGATAGGTATACACTCATGAAAACACTACCATCATTAAGGCTATACATATATCCATTACGTCCCAAAGTTTTCTCCTACCCCTGTAATTATTATTATTATTATTACTATGATTATTACTATTATCTATATAATAAAGAGGTAATATGCAAATTGACCCTCACACCCTCGCACAAGATGGCTGACCCCATGTGGTCAAAGATGGCCACCATAAGATGGCTAGCAGGGGAGGGTAGTTGTGGGTGATCAGGCAGCAGAGGAGGGCAGTTAGGGGCAACCAGACCAGCAGGGGAGGGCAGTTGGGGGTGACTGGGCCAGCAGGGGAAGGCAGTTGGGGGGAACCAAGCCTGCAGGGGAGGGCAGTTGGGGGTGACCAGGCTGGCAGTGGAGGGCAGTTGGGGGCAATAGGGCTGGCAGGGGAGCAGTTAGAGAGTGATCAGGCTGGCAGGCAGGCAAGTGGTTGGGAGCCAGCAGTCCTGGATTGTGAGAGGGATGTCCGACTGTTGGTTTAGGCCCAATCCCAGGATCAGGCCTATACCAGCAGTTGCATGTCCCCTGAGGGGTCCCAGATTGGAGATGGTGCAGGTTGGGCTGAGGGACACCCCTCCCCCCCGCACCTCCCCCCCCATGCATGATTTTGTGAACCGGGCCTCTTGTTATTAATATAATAATTATATATATATATATATATATATATATATATATATATATATATATACACACACACACACACACATACACTAAGAACACTTAACATAAGATCTAACCTAAGTACATTTTAAATATATAATACAGGCACTATGCTTAATAATAGAACTACCATTTTTATTCTTAAGACTTTCTGAATTTTCTTGTTTGTTTGCTTTGTTTTTTTGCCTTTCATGTAAAAGCTGGTTCTTATGAAGTTGTGTCTTTTGAATCAGAACAGTGTTTTGGGGGTGTAGGCCCTAACAAATTCATTTCAAGAATATAAACTTTATTATTTGTTGACTTGAGAATGAAATAAACTGAGATATCCATCGCCTACATAGAGCTAAATTGAAATGAAGAGGACAGTTTCATTCTAAAGTAATGGCCGTCATAGATGGTTGGTTATGATGTGACCCAGGACTCATCGTTCTTCTGTAAGAGTTTGGTTGTAGACAACTCTTCTGGTATTTCTTCAACGGCTGCTATTGAAATATCATTCTAGATTTGTGTGCTGATTTCTTAGGGTTCCATTTAAATTTCTAGCTTTATTTTCAAATTCTTACAAAAACTTGAAGTCTAAATAATTCTGTCAAAGAGTTTTCGAGGCAGCATGCTATTATTTTATTACAATTTTCTCAATATTCATTGTAGATACAATGATTTCAAAAATAGCTGTGACATAATATTAACTGTTTGAGTGATAAATAAAGAATAGCTTTTAAAAAAATGAACCTTCAACAATAATAGGCCTCTCCCCTCTTATGTAAGGAAAACCTAATTATTACTTCCAAGGCAACTGTCAAGCTAAATTTGGAAATAAGGGGAAATGATTCATTTTATAATATTCTGAAAGAAAAGTTACCATGAGGGAGAGAATAAAGAAAATAATCATGGGAGCTACCCCAAAAGACCAATTATCTTGTTTCACCCCCAAAATATTTATTAATGCTCCCCCTCTGTCATTTCTTTCCACCTCCTCTTCCTTTTATTACCCTATATTCATGTCTCTTCATCTTCTTCGTCTTCTACTCTCCTCCCCCAAAAGAAATATGAATAATTTAGGTTCTGTGATTTACCATCTGAACCATACTCTACAGTTTTCTCTAAATATTTATTCTTTTTTCTAAAGTAATTTGTACCACTTCTTAGGGAAAATCCCCCCTATATTATTAATTCATTGTTCTGTAAACCATCCCAAAACCCTCCCCATGCATACCCCCACCTCCCTGCTGTCTGTGACCACTGGTTAGGCTTATATGCAGGCATATAAGTCCTTTGGTTGATCTCTCCTCCTTATCCCCACCCTCCCCTACACACACTTTAGAAAGTCTCACAACATCTGCCCTTCAGTGAAAGCAATGAAATCACAGTCCTTAGTATTATTATTTTTTAGACTCATTGTAATAACCTACTACAATAGCTGAATTATACCATATATATTGGGTACATTTTTCCTTATGTACTTGGTACATCTCAGAAATGAAGTTTCTAATTTAGATATTATTTTGTTTCAACTCTTTTTGGTACATCAGAATCCCACAGAAAAGTCGGAAGTAATCTTTTACCTCTGCTATGATATGCTAAGGATGGAGAACTTATTGCCTCCTATAAGCTATTCATTAGATACTGACATTCATTAGCAATTTTTCCTTAAAATTATAGCAAAATATATGTACCAATACATTTCTGTCTTTATTCATAGTCCTGTCCCTTGGAAAGATGAATACTAATTTCTCACCCACATTTGTTTGAAAAATTTTATCTGTCACTTCTTCACTTCTCATTCTTTTAAGGTGTTTTACACATTTTTCTGTCACTCTTGAAGTAACTTTGTCCACACCTACTTATATTCTATAAGTAGATTACCCATTCAACAAGACATTTTTCCTTTCTTAATATGTTATTTCTCTATCTGACCTTTACATTATTCTACTATAAGAAAAAAATTATTCTGCCTATCACATATGCAATAAGCTTCTTAGTTTTTCAGGTGTTTAATATCAGATCTCTCTGTTGTTTCATGGGTCAACCAGATATTCTCTTTATCAAAATAATAATTTTTTCCTGCTGCTTGACACTAATCATTAACTAGAATATTGCTTTATTTATTTTGTCAAATGACAATGACATCTGATTTTTGCAGATTATACCAGTAGATTCATGTTATAATCTCATACTGAATAGATTATCTCCTGGCCCTGAACTTGATGGGACAGATGATCAGAAGTTAACAGTAGTAATTTTCAAATTCTTTCATAGATTTTTATACACTGGTTTTTAGTAAGCCCTACCAAGGAGAAACATAGAGCCATATATGTTACAGAAATGCAATGTTGTTCATCTTTTCCTTCACAATACTGGAAATTTTGATTCCAGGGTCATCTGTCTGTCTTCTCTGTAGGGATAACCTGAGCTGTTAATTGTCATAGCCCCTTGTAATTTAAACTTTATAATCTTAGTCTCTTTTACCTATAACCTCTGCTTGAAGTTTGAAAAAAACAAATAAACATAGACAGTGAGAAAACTTTTACATCTTTTACAGAGAACAAATCTGTATGGGTTTGTTTGTTTTTAATTCTTCTTAAAGGGAAGCAGTAGACAAGGGAAATGGTAACACAGGAATTGAAGTAGGATGGAAAGACAATGGACTCTGAGATAGGATAACTGGATTCAAGTTCTAAGCAACTAGCACTAACTCTACCTAATTGACCTTGGCAAGTTATATACATCTTTGATCTTCTATTTTGGCCTCTTTACCATGGCAGCATTGCCTTAAATCAGTACTTCCCAAAACACCAGTCTCATTACTGACTGTGTCACATGAAGAGGATCCGTGGTCAAATAAATTTGGGAAATTCTGCAACTTGTATCTCATCTCTCTTGTAAATTCTCAATGAACTTAGCACATTAAAGAGTTTGTGAAGTCTTGCAGTCAAGGAACTAATTTAACTTTGGTTAATACTATAATTTTCAAATGTATTTTATTGTGGAATTTTTTTCTTTTTGGGGAGGAGATAGTCTCTACTCTTTATTTTCTTTTTAATTTTTTTTCAATTACAGTTTATATTCAATATTATTTTGTACTAATTTCAGGTATACAGTATAGTAGTTAGATAACAGTATACTTTACAAAGTGTTCTTCTGCTATTTCCAGTACCCACCTGGTACCATACAGAGTTATTACAATATTTATAATTTTATTCCCTAAGCTGCACTTTACATCCCCATTACTATTTTGTAACTACTAATCTGTACTTCTCAGTCCCTTCACCATTTTTACCCAGTCCCCCAACAATCTTCCCTCTGGCAATTATTGGTCTGTTTTCTGTATCTATGAGTTTGCTTCTGTTTTGTTTGTGGAACCCTTTTCTTAAAGTAATGTTTATAAAACACCTAAAACTAGTGTTTAGTGGAGTGTACCCTGGGATGTGCTATCTCTTATTTTTAAATTAATATCCCATGGTAATAGGCAGTAAATGGATTTAGGGAATGTGGATGGAAACAATAGAATTTTCTCAGTGAGTATTAGCTGTAAGGACCTAAATTATTATTTTTGGTAGATTTATAAAAATTGCTTAGTTTCATCTAAATAGTAATAAGAAAATCATCTTGAAGATGATGCAAATATGTTGAAATTTTCTGAATAATGATCAGGAGTTTACTTTTATTAGTTAGATCAAACTTAGATAAAAACCAAAGGCTGTATGTACTCTCTGTGCACATGGCTGTTTCTTACCACCAACACACTGCTTCTTCTTAAAAATATCTTTCACCTAGTGCATCCCACACAGTCTTCACTCCAACACTTGAGAGATGGATGGGGCAGTCATTTCTTATTTTCTAGAAAAGGAAGTTGGAACTTGGAGAAGACAAAATAATTTCTAATATTGCATAATTACTAAATTGTGAAATTAAGTTCAGACCTAAAGATCCATGTCCTAAAACCACATTCCTTTCACCAGTTTACTCAACCTCTCTGGTTCTCAATCCTGGTTTCACATTTGAATAGTGTGCTAAGGTTTTGAACTCTGTGGATCCCCAGGCTTCAATCAACCCTGAATAATCAAATCAGGATCTCTGGGGTAGGAGCACACTTTATTTAACACAGTGTTTTTTTAAAGTTTTCCATTCTAATGTGCACCTAGGTTATGAACCACAGTCCTACCTTTACCTAATCACATCCTAGCCCGCTCTGCTGCTGCTTCACTGCTTCTCCTGAGGGAGACTTTGGTAGAAATGCCCATTTTATCAAGCTAGTACAGCATCATTGAGCAACTTCCAGCAATGGGCTGACAGATATTTACAAATAGTTCATGTTTAAAACTCTGTCCCCTGACGTTGGAGTCACTTCCGAAACAGAGCAAGAAAAAAGCTGGATAATTATTTCTTGGACTTCCTTCTGACTTGTCTCAAATGAAATAAAGTTACAATGAAATGCAATTGCAATGACATTTTATGTAAGGTTGTTTTCTGGCTTATATATAATTTAATGACTCTGTTTCTGGAACTTGCTCATAGTTTTCATATATGGTGCCTACTACAGAATGGTGGTTTTAAAATTATTTTTAATAACATACCCCATCCATAAAACATAAAAGTTACCTTTAATATATGTATATTTCTCTACTTTAAGTTGCATACATATATAACTATGTTAATATATGATACATATTTTTAAACATACAAAAGCATATTTTAAAACATACACAAAAGTGGAAAGATTAAGATCAATGTGATAAATATTAGTAGAAGTTCAAATATTTCTTCCTGTACCCAGTGAGGTCTCAGGGCTTCATTGTGGTGACCACTGCTAAGAGGAAGCTGGATTCAATCAACACATCACTGTCAATCTCTCTCTCTCTCTCTCTCTCTCTGGAATAAGATTAAGAGATGCATTAATAATTAATGTAAAAAGGAGAAACATACACTGTTGGAGCTCTCATCTTGTTTCTTATAAGCTGATGTGACCCAGTGCTCATGTTCTATGCCAGCCTCTTATCCTTATATCCTACTAGAGGTCCATTTCATGAAGATTCGTGCAATAGGCCTTCCTTCCCCTGGCTGCCGGCACCAGTTTTCCTCCAGCACCCAGGACCCAGGCCTTCACTCCAACGGAGCGCCGCTCCTATAGCTCCCTCCGCCCCCCACCCTCCCCCTCACTGCAGGTGTCCCACCCTGCCTGGCCGCTCTGCGCCTACATGCATGCTGCCCAGAGGCCTGGAGTGGCTTGGGGGCAGGGCCGCCGCCATCTTTGTGAGCTTAATTTGCATACTCACTCCTGATTGGATGGTGCTTGTCATGAAGTGATGGTCAATTTGCATGTTTCTCTTTTATTAATGTAGACACCTGACAGAATGAGTGTAGAATAATTGTGTTGTTGGTTGAATGACCTTCTTTCCCTATCTCTTCTTCTCTGACTCGACACAAATGTAAAATAGAAACTCAGTACAAATGCCTCATTATCCCTAAAAAATGGGGAATTTTGATCACTTTTCCTTTGGTTATTTTTTAACTTATTTAACTTAGTATTTCAACATTTATGAAGTGCCTAGTATTTATAGTGTATCAGATGGGGGGATGCAAAGATAAAAACTATCTAATCATTGCCCTGGATGTCAGTCTCTGAGGTGGGAAGAGGCACTGCAGGATGAAGTGCTATGGAAGGGGGTGATCCATTTTCACAGAAAGAACCCTGCACAGAAAAAACTATTTCCAGTAGCAGGATCGGCAGAAGCGCTACGTCTGATTATGATGTTTGATATTATTTATATGCTGCTTTTTATTATACAGTGTTTTTTCAGATTTATGGTATCATTGCTTTCTTATAAACACAAGTAATCAACCAATAAAGCAACATTATTCACATTTTACCTATAAGAAAATGATCAGCAAACATATTAACTGACCAAAATCCATGAATCTAGGAATTGAAACCCAATTCTATATTCAAAATTACTCTCATTATACCAAGTTGACTTTATTTCTAGAAACACCTAAAGTTAAAATATGGCAAATTATTTTTAATAAATGTTGGTCAATTCACTGGGAATGAAAAATCACCTTCCTTCTTTCCCATTCCAATTTCCATCTCCCATGAGACCTTGCTATGGTGTTTCATAATGAAGCCACTGTACTTAGTTTATGTTCTTTCTTTCTTTTTTTAAAAATATATTTTATTGATTTTTTACAGAGAGGGAGAGGAATAGAGAGTTAGAATCATTGATGAGAGAGAAACATCAATCAGCTGCCTCCTACACACCCCCTACTGGGGATGTGCCCACAACCAAGGTACATGCCCTTGACCAGAATCAAACCTGGGACCCTTCAGTCCACAGGCCAATGCCCTATCCACTGAGCCAAACCAGTTAGGGTTGTTTATGTTCTTTATTAGTTAAACTTCTATTCTTTCTCATTTAAAAATATAGAATTCATTTCATTTTAGCAATAACTAATACATGCTCATTGCTAAAAAGAAAAATAAGAAAATATTTATTATCCAAAGGTAACCATTATTAGAGTTTCATATTTATTCATAGTTATTTTAAAAGTCAATTCTTCCATAAGAATTAATTTCTATGTCCTGCTGATATTTTAATCTTTAGTTTATGCACATTTAGTTTTATATCATGACATTAGTATATTAGGTTGATCTCCTTTTAAATTTATCATACGATCTAGTGAGTAATGACTTTGTCTCCTTTTTTAAAAACTAACTTTGGAGTTTGTAATTTTTTTAGTGTTTCTAGAGTCTCACATTTCCTCATGGTATGTTCTGGGTAACTTTTATGTCCTCAATCAGCTCCCAGTTTGTCCCACCACCTTGGTATTCCTGAATGAATGTGGGAAGGTCAGGATCTCGCCATCAGTACTTGGATCATTCCTCTTTATTCCCACCCTCTCATGCCCCCACACCTCCTGTCTTTGTACCATCACATATACAGGGATAGGGTGTCCCCAAAAAATGTATATACACTTTAACAGCTGATAACTCAATTAATGTTTCTTTTCTGATTTAACCCATTGGAATTAATAATTATTCAAAGTTGGAATAAATAATTATTCAAAGTGTGTATACATTTTGGGGGCACACCTGTATATGTGCTTATACTCATTTGAATTCTCACCACACTTGCCATGTTCCCTCTGACAAGTCTCCTAGCACCTCTTCTTTCAGCTGGTTTGCCCTCTTTTATCTGCATTGTCCTCAGATTCAGTGCTCCCTCCTCTATTTGAGAGGATGAGTCATCTCACTTCCAACCTCTCTTTCTTGGCCTCAGTCCAAGGTCCTATTGCATACGTCCTAATGGACATGCTGCACATATATGTCCCCCTCCGAGTCCCCACCATGTAGTACACACACTCTATGGAAATACTTCATTCAGATGCACATGATTTTGTTTATAAAACCAGGCCAGTTGCTCAGTGTTCACCATTATAGGCAGATACTCAGTGCAAAAGAAAAGAAAAAAGACAATGAAAAACAATGACAAGAGCAACTAGCCAATCAGTATAATATCCCTTCTCTCTTCATACAATCAGCTCCAGCTGTAGGCCCTTTATCTTGAGGGTTCATAGAATGCACACATGTAATTAACCCAAATAAACCCACATTTGTGAAAAAACATTTTGAAGATTTCAGCACAAAAGAGCACTTTTTGATCCAGATCCTGTACTATTCTGAATTAAAAAAAAAACAAAACACACACACACAGAAGCCTCATCAACAGTACCCCAATTAAACTCATCAGTTCACAGATGTTTATAGGAAAATGCTCAGCACAAAATTTCACCAAGAATTTCTGTTTCCTGGTAAAAGGGATGGATGATGACAATAGTAATGCTAATAAGAGCTACCATTAATAAGTACTTCAATGCACCTGTCACTTTACATAGGTCAGTGCATTTAAATCCAGTGATTCTTATCATACCTATTTACACATGTCAAAACTGAGGCCAAGAAGGTAAGATAAGGTCACACAGCTAGAAAGTGCCAGGAAAAGGACTCAGATTCAGGTCTGTATGACAAAAGCATGTGCTCTTAATGACTGCATCCTGTTTTCAATATCACACCACTCATTCCATGTCTAAAATCTGTGTAAATTTTCCAACACTTCCTTGTCACAAATAAAAACAGACTGACTTACCACCATTATAAATTACGCCCCGAATGTCCTCTCTTTCCCCACTCCTCACCTCCACCCAGTCTTCATCTGCTTTCTGGTTCAAAGATGTTCCTTGTGGTCTAAGGGTCTGTCAGCAAAATCATTCTCAGAAAACATGCTTGAAGGTACCATTTTCAAGACTGTTTCACTGCCCACCTTAAAAATGGCAAAAATGCAATTTAATAAGCACTGCCCACATCTCTTTTTCATGGGTAATCTAATGAGCTGTGTGCTTTTTGTACCCTTGCGAGAGAGACAATGAGCCCTTGTCGAAAACAGAGCTCCTGTGCCACATATAATTTAATCCAGGTGGTTTCTAGCCTTTGAGTCGTTATTCCTTGACTGTCATCCCCTCTGTATTACACCAACAAATTCCTCTTCCATTTTGTTTTATCAATATACAGGGTGTCCCGCCAAAATATATACACACTTTAATAGCTGATAGCTCAAATTTGAAAATGAAATGTATTCTAATAAACAGGGCCTTTATAATTATTCAAAGTGTGTGTATACATTTTGGAGACACACACCCTATAGGTGATGCTAGGAACCTTGGTCACAATATTCAGAGCCACCTTAAGTAATAATTTTTTGAGATAAAACATCTACTTCAATACACATTTTAAATGACTGTCTATGAGCATCATTTGTAAATAGTCATTATTTAGATACAAGTGATACTGTCCTAAAACAAGTGATCAAATATATAAGAAGGTCTCAAAGAGACAGATATATCCAGCTATGATCCATTTTATTTATTTACCTTTTAACTATGTCAGTGTATTTGGATGATGCAATATAGTCACCACTGTATTGAGCAAGAATTATAATGATTACTCAGGCTTATATAACACTTTGGAATTTATGTTACTTCTATATGTAAACTTTGGAGGAGACTCTGTTCTCTTCAAGGGAGAAAGAATAGATGGTGTTAAGTCCTGGGTTTCAATGAACTAGCACTCAAGCGCAATCTCATTTTCATTTTTCAGGAGGACTGTAATCCAACAGATGGCTTTGCCCTTTGGAGGCTATGTGGTCTCTTTAAACATCAGTTTTTCTCATCTGTAAAATGGCCCTAATTATTCATGCTTTCCTCACATAGCTATAACCAGGATCCATTATATGATTTATGTCAGAACTTATACATAGTACACCAAAAACATGTGACATGCAAATTTCAAATAAATGTTAGCTATTATTATTATTATTACTGTTATTTTTTTTTCTCTTTTACTTAAGGGCTGCCATGATCAACTGTGTTCTCATACCTGTAGTCCCTCTACATTCTCACTTTCTGCATGGATCCATTCTATCCATTCATTCCATAAACAACTGTGTCCTTATAATGTATTAGAAAGTGAGTTTCAGGGAAGCTGGGACCTTGTCTGTCTGGAAGAATAAATATACCATAGATCAAGCATGTCAAACGTGTAGCCCGCGGGCCACATGCCTCGTTTGTTTGGCCCATGTTAGCCTTTGAGTTTAACATGTTTGCCATAGATGAATAGTTAAAGTGTGGTCTCTAGTGCCAAACTGACTGGCTTTTAATTCTGCCTCTACCACTTATTGGCAGATTTCTTAACCTCTTGGAGACATGCTTTTCTCATCTATATAATGAAGGTAATTATAATAGCTACCTCATAGGTTGTTGTGAGGTTTGATTATTTTAATGTATGTAATATAATTTAAAATAGTGCCTGACGTGTAATACAGGCTGAAGTGTCTACTATGATTGTCATTCTTACTGTTTATTGCTATATCTATAATACATAAAACAATGACACATAATAGGTATTCAATAAACATTTGATCAATGAATGAACAAGTGCTAGACATTAAATGCACAAAAGAATTTAAGAGAATGTTTCTTATCTAGGAAAAATCTACAGAAACATGGTGAGGCTTACAGCTTACCAGAGAGTTGACAGTCAGAATTCATACTCATCAGTCAGGTTCATTTCCCTCTGGTTTCAGGGTCCCTAACTTGGGCTACACCACCAAAGATTAACTGGTCTATGGTATTTATATAACAACTGGGGCCAAAACAATGCAATGCTGAAAGGTGTTTGTAACTAACTTGCTAATTAGCTAGTATAGAGACTATGCAAGGATCCAGTCTTGGCTCATTTATTTTAATTCTACATTATTTCAGCAGAAACTAAGTAAGAATCCTGTCATAATAAAAGAATAGCCTAGTAAGGATAACCTAGGTACTTAAAATACTTCCTGAACATTTTAAAACCATTGAAGAGAAGTGCTGCCGAGTCCCACTGCAGTGCCACTGCCATGGAGTGATAACTGCAGTTGTAACCCGGGCTTTTCTGTCCAATAAACAAAGAGGGGTTGCTGTTCAAGCCACTGGCAAGAGGGTACCCTTGAACTCGCTCACCTGCAACGCCCTAGGTCCCAACATGAGCACTCTTTCCTTAGAAGACAGACTCATGTTAACTGGGACATTTTTATGGGAACAATTTTTAAAGTAAGAAAAGCCAAGTTTGGTGAAGTTGAGGAAAATAGGGGCTTTCCAATAGTTGGTATAAGAGTAAACTGGTCCATGTTTCCAGAGAGCACTTTGGGAATAGGTATGAGAAGCCTTGTCATATGTATTCATGCAGTTTGGTCCAGCAATTCTACTTGTATGATCTATCCTGAAGAAAACATCAAAGTGGTGCACAAATATAGAAAAGGTTTACTGCAACATCACTTATACTACAAAAAAATTAGAAGCATACTAAAGGTGCTTCAGTAAGAGATTAGTGAAATCATTATGTTTTAGCCATGCAAGACAGTGCTCTGTAGAAAACAAAACTCATGTTATGGAAGTACATTCACAATATGGACAAGTGCTCACTGTAGATTTAAAAAGCAGATTCCAAAACAATGTGTATAATGCAGTCAGAACTGTCTATAGAAATACAGTATATCTAAATAGGGAGATTATGGATAATTTTTTTCCTTTTTCTTTTTAGTTCAATGAATATGTATTACTTTTGTAATCACAAAAATTATAGCATAACTAGTGGCCCAGTGCACAAAATTCGTGCACATTAAAAGGGGATTAATTAGAAGAAATAATTTAATATTGCATTTGCTCTTTCTCTATAATAGAAGTGTCAGAGATGAAAGAAAATTAGTAAAATGTATATGAAAACCTTCCTCCTATCAGAGTCTGGGGTGCACCATGAGACCCAGAGTAAAGTCCCCACCAACCCACATGCGCCTCAAAATCACGTGATACCCAGACCCGGATGACCCCCCACACACACACCATTGAGCTAAATCCAGACCCGGCCAAGACCCGCCAGGCAGGGGGTGTAGCCTCAGATCCCCTGGCCCTGAGCCAGGATGGGGGGCGTGGCCTGAGGTCCCCCATCAAGCCCTGCCAGGCAGAGGGGTGCAGCCTCAGGTCTCCCAGCCCAGCACCATGAAGGGGGGTGCAGCCTCAGGTCCCCCATCAAGACCCACCAGCAAGGGGGTGCAGCCTCAGGTCCCATGTCAAGCCCTGCTGGGTGGGGGGCAAGGCCTGAGTTCCCCTGACCCAGCTCTGGGGGTGCACCTTGAAGTGCCCTGTCAAGCCCCACCTGGTGGTTGACGCGGCCTGAGTTCCCCCGACCCAGCACTGGGGGTGCACCTTGAGGTCCCCTTTCAAGACCCGCTGGTTCCGGGGCACAGCCTGAGGTCCGCTGTCAAGCCCAGCCAGGCAGGGGGGTGCAGCCTCAGGTCCCCTGGCCTGGTGCTGGGGCAGGAGGCATGGCCTGAGGACCACATCAAGCCATGCCAGGCGGGGGGTGCAGTTTGAGGTCCCCCAGCCTGGTGCTGGGTTGGGGGGCACGGCCTGAAGTCCCCTGTCAAGCTCCACCTGGTGGGGGGCGCAGCCTGAGGTCCCTCTGCCTGGCGCTGGGGCAGGGGGGTAGCCTGAGGTTCTCTAGCCCAGCACCCGAATGGGAAGCGCACCTTGTGGTCCCCCGTCAAGCCCCACTGGGCAGGGGTCATGGCCTCAAGTCCCCTGGCCTGGTGCCAGGGCAGGGGGCGTGGCCTGAGGTCCCCCAGCCTGATGCCAGGGCGGGGGGTGGGGCCTGAGGTCCCCTGTCAAGCCCCATGGGGGGTGGGGGGGAGAGCGGCGTAGCCTCAGGTCCCTGTTGATTGCTCATTAAGGCTCCTTATGGGAACTTGGCCTCAACTGTGGGTGCAGCCATTTTTGTGACAGAGTGGTGGTCAATTTGCATATTCCTTCTTTATTAGGTAGGATAAGAAAGACATTTGACCACTGCTTTCACTTTTCCACAAAGAGTATTCTGCTTGCTGTTATAATGTATTGCTTCATCACAGAAAAGGGCAGAAGCCACCTTGTTTTTTAACATCAACAGCTGTATCTTACCTGCTTTGGCTAATGCCATTTATCTATCTATCCTGCCAAAATATGAAATAGATACTGGGCTGTAAACATTGCAATTTAATCTTGAAATGAGGTCAAAATTCTATGTATCTTCTTGCCTGAGTATTTCCCTTCACCTGCATAGTTTTGACTCTAATATTGAATTTTTCACCCTTAGGTAAACAACTACAGTTTAGAAGAAGTAACACATGAAGAGGCAGTAGCAATATTGAAGAACACGTCAGATGTAGTTTATCTAAAAGTTGGCAAGCCTACCACCATTTATATGACTGATCCTTATGGTCCACCTGATATTACTCACTGTAAGTACCACCCTCTGTGTCATCTTCGAATAGCATGTCAGGTTTGTGAAATTGGAATTCTGCAAAACTTGGCCAAGTCCTACGCTCACACCTGCCCATTTGTTAAGCCTGTGGAAATATTTCAGGGGCATCCTGTGCTCTACTCCCTGGTTGCCTAGTGTTCTGAAGGTGAGACCCCCTGATGATTTGGCAGGCCCGCCACTGTGGAAAGGCTTAATAATGTATGTTGTAGACAGTGTGGTTGCAATAACATAGGAGCAACACATTTTAAAGGGCTATTTCTTAAGTCCCTAAAGCTTAATGGCTCTCATGCCATAATATTTTCTCTTCCTTTTTCAAATCTATATAATAGCAGAGTGGAAAAGACAGGCTGGCAAAATAGACCCAGGATAATACTATGCTTTTTCTTGGTGGGAAGGCAGGGGGGGGTTCTTATATTTGGTGAAATTATGGTCCGTAATCACCATCATCCTAGCTCTCACCTTTATCTGATTTTGTTATATTGGTAGAGAAGCCAGATAAATTTGTTAGTCACTAAGGCAGTAAAGGTGGGTTGAAGGTAGGGATTTCTAGGGCAACAACTAACTGTGAGATGCTGTACTGGCCTGTCTTTTCTTGAACTCTTCTTAATAGGTCAACAAGAACTTTACTTAAAGTTTTGTCTTAGTGGACCTAATTGTGAAGCAATTCATTTTTTTATTGAGTTTAAGGGACAGTTTTGTTGACATCAGTAAGTTTTCTCACTCTGAGATTTTGAGCAGCCACTTGTAAGGTTAGGAACCCAGAATGTCTTCAGGACTTGCCATTAATTAGTACTATGGTCTTAAGCAAATCAGTTAACCTCTCTTAGATATAGATCTTTCTCTTGAGAGAAATTAATTTACAGGTTGAATAATTTTGTTACCTGCCCATTACATTAGCTATTTCTTTTCTTAATGGTGATTCTAAAATGACTTGCCCCCAGATATGGCTTTTTTTTCCAAACAGGTAGTAATCTGAGATCAGCCTTACCTTAGGATATGAAAGAGGTTGAACTTAAAAGTGTTTCAAACTGAATGGACTTAGAAAATCAGCCTTGATACTCTGTGAGCTACTTCATGAGGGCTTATAAGGTCAATGCAAAAGAGAGAAAATAAAAGTAAGAAATATGTATTGAGTAACTTTAATATGTACAAAACACCTTGTGAGGTAATATGAGGGATAAAAAGGATATACTACCATGGCTTTCATTGGAAGAAACACTAGTTCAAATATATAAATAGCAGCAACATATGGCAAAATAAAAGGATGCATAGGCCAGTAAAGAGGTAAAAAATATATGTGCTTTGAGCACTTAAAGGAAGGGGATATTACCTGTTTTTGGAAGATTTAAAAAAATTATGCAGAAGGTGGCATTTGAAAATTATCCTGGAGAATAGATGAAATTTCAATATCAGAGTTGGGGTAGGAGGCAGAAATTGTTGCAGTGAATATAGTGGAACAAAGGTACAGATGTTGTGAAGGACAGGCTTTGTTTGAGGGCCATAGGACATGTGGAAGGGAGATTGGAAATGGGCCAATCCTGTAAGAACGGTGAAAGGGAGAGGAAATATTCATTACTCTCCTGGCAATGAAGAGCATTTAAGTTAGAGAACATCATGATCAGAGCTGGAATTCTCAATGTATAAAATGGAAAGAGGGCGACAGGAGAGCCAGTTAGGAAGGGTTTTCGGCCTCCCAAAAGGAGATGAATTAGGGTGGGTGAATAGAAAAGAAGGCCTGAGTTCTTAGTCTTCCTGCGCTGTGAGTACAGCAGATTTTTGATTAAAATATATACAAGAACTTGTTCCTAGGGACCTTTTGCTTTTGATGATTGTGTAGTAATTATGTGAAAAGAATGTGAACTCTGTACTTAGAAAGCCAACATTTTCATTTCAATAGAAAAATTAATCATCATTCTGAAAACATGTGTGCTAAATCTCTCCTCCAATTCTTTGCTTCACCTAATTATGCTAACAGGGCTTATAGTATAACTGCTATTCTATCTTCCAATCCTAAAGGTCACTTTGTGGTCATACATATTAAATGCAAACAAACAGCACCCGCCCCCTCCTGGAGGACAAGAGAATCCTTGGCATGTAGCGAAGCCTTTCTGTTTTTAATAAAACAGTGATTCATAGCTTGAGACATTGAATCACCCACATAACAGGGTTTTGTTTTTTTCTTTTCTTTTTCACCTCGTAGCTTACTCTCCACCGATGGAAAACCATCTACTTTCTGGCAACAATGGCACTTTAGAATATAAAACCTCCCTGCCACCCATCTCTCCGGGAAGGTACTCACCAATTCCAAAGCACATGCTTGTTGAGGACGATTACACCAGGTCAGATATGTTTGTTGGTAAATTGGGTTTGTGGTCATTACCAGGAAGAAATTGCATTTGCCTAATGTGTCAGCTGTTGCTTTGGAGCTAACCGAAACATTTTAGTGCCATTCAAATGTATGATAGTCTTGCTTCCAGTGGAAATCTGCAAATACTTGTCAACATGTGTCATTGGTCTCTGTTAGGAAGCAAAATCGCAAATTCTTTGTGGAGAAATAGTAATATATACTTATCCATCAATTTTTAAGACTTTTAATATATGATCCTACTTGAGTTTTATAGCCATACTGTAAGAAAAGTATTATTACTTCTGAAGGGAGGATGGTGCTGACAGCACAAAAAGAAGAAAGTATCATACCAATATTTCATATCTGGTGAATGGGAGAGTCAGGACCAAAACTCTTGTCTTTTGACTCTAAACTCCACTTCTTGCCCACAAGTCAATGGAATTGGGAAGTCAATTAATCCTCCTTCTAATGTGATAACTACAGGTGGAAAGGACAGGAGTGAAATTAATTACAAGTGGTTTGAATTTAATATATCCTATTAATCCCCAAGGGGAATAAGATGGGATTTTAGGACAGAGCACAGAATCACATTGCTAACCCCACAAAGTAAAATCATAGTTAGCCAGCATGCCTCTGAAAAAGTCAAGTCTGCCAATTCACAGAGAAGACCAATCTTTAATCATTACTACTAAGGATTCAATAAATATGGGTTAATTAATAAATGAATGGGTAGATAAAGACTTTTAAAGAAGTGTACATTTTTCCTTCTATAGCTTTAAATATTTTTGGTCCAAAGTAACCTATGCTCATTGCATTTAGTGAAATAATACAAAAATGTCAGGAAGCAAAACTCTCCCCACAAACTTTCTCAAGCCAACCAGACTCAAGGTTCCCACTATGACATCCTGGCATGAACCATTCACACCTTCTCTGTGTTTATATACATCTGTAAAATGCACACTCAGATATGGGTGGGACTCAACACTGTTTTTACAAAAGAAGTTCATATTTAACACATTGTTCTGCAATGTACTTTTCTCGGTGAACAATACTTTTTTTCCCAAAACGATACTACATATAAATATGTACACGTTTTTCTGAAAGTGTTTGTGTAAAAATACTAGAGATGAACTCTTTTAATTTTATAGCCTGACTGTTTAATGAAGGCATTTGTCAGTCTTTCAGAATGGTCTCACTGGTACCCGGGCATGCTTTGCTATTTCTTTTTAAATGATTAAACGCTTTCCATTTACCTTGCAATTTCAGGTTTGCTGAAGTAGCTTCTTAGACCTATAGCCACGGAATAGAATGTTGAGATGCTGCAAATGTGCATCTGTGGTGTACTAGTAAATCAAATATAAACTTATACCCATGCTGAAATTTCCGATCTCCACGTTCTTAATTGAAAAGAGGGCTGCAGCAAAGATAATCCTCATGGCTCTCCAAAGAATTCTGTAAATTCAGGCATCTTTATTCACTAGAGTAATGATCTATTTGCTCTCATCCTATCCCCAATATTTAATACTAGAGGCCCAGTGCATGAAATTCGTGCATGAGGAGGGGAGGATATGTCCCTCAGCCCAGCCTGCACCCTCTCCAATCTGGGATTCCTTGAGTGATGTCCAACTGCCCCTAAATGGACAGCTGGACATGCCTCTCACAATCCAGGACTGCTGGCTCCCAACTGCTCACCTGCCTGCGTGCCTGATTTCTCCTAATCCCTTCTGCCTGCCAGCCTGATCACCCACTAACCACTCCCCTGCCAGCCTGATTGATGCCTAACTGCTCCCCTGCCAGCCTGTTTGCTCCTAACTGCCCTCCCCTGCAGGCCTGGTCCCCCCCAACTGCTCTCCACTGCAGGCCTAGGTCCCCCACAACTGCCCTTCCCTGCAGGCCCAGTTGCCCCCAAATTCCCTCCTCTGCCGGCCTGGTCACCCCTAACTGCCCTCCCCTGCAGGTTTGATTGTCCCCAACTGCCCTCCCATGCAGGCTTAGTCCCTCCCAACTGCCCTCCCCTGCTGGTCTGATTACCCACAACTTCCCTCCCTTGCAGGCCTGGTCCCCCCCATCTGTCCTCCCCTGCTGGCCATCTTGTGGTGGCCATCTTGTGTCCACATGGGGGCAGCCATCTTGTGTGTTGGAGTGATGGTTAATTTGCATATTACTCTTTTATTAGATAGGATAGAGGCCTGGTGCAAGGGTCGAGGCCAGCTGGTTTGCCCTGAAGGGAGTCCCGGATCAGGGTGAGGGTTCCCTTAGGGTGTGGGGTGGCCTGGGTGAGGGGCCTGTGGTGGTTTGCAGACTGGCCACACACCCCTGGTGACCTAAGCAGAGGCCCTGGTATCTGGGATTCATTTATCCTATCTAATAAAAGAGTAATATGCAAATTAACCATCACTCTGCTATACCCACAAGCCACGCCCACCAGCCAATCAGGAGCAAGTATGCAAACTAACCCAACCAAGATGGCTGTGGCCATGGGGTGAACAGGAGGCTTGGGTTTCCCTGACAATGGAGGAAGCCAAGCTTCCTGCACACCCTCCGGCCCAAGCCTCCACTCAAGGCTACAAAGTTTCAATTATAGAAGATAAATAAATCCCAACAAAAATGGCGGCAGCCATGGAGCTGTAGAGAGCAGGAGGCTTGAGTTGCACCTGGTGATGGAGGAAGCCAAGCTTCCACAGCCCTGGCCTGCCTTGGCCTCCGCTCAAGGTTACAAAGTTTCAATTATAGAAGATAAATAAATGCCAGATACCAGGGCCTCCCCTTGGGTCGCCAGGGGGCATGGCTGGCCTGAAAACCATCATAGGCCCCTCACCCAGGCCACCCCATGCCCCAAGGGAACCCCCACCCTGATCTGAGACACCCTTCAGGGCAAACCAGCTGGCCCCCACCCTTGCACCAGGCCTCTATCCTATCTAATAAAAGAGTAATATGCAAATTAACCATCACTCCAACACACAAGATGGCTGCCCACATATGGACACAAGATGGCCGCCACAAGATGGCCAGCAGGGGAGGGCAGTTGGGGGGACCAGGCCTGAAGGGGAGGGCAGTTAGGGCAAACAGGCTGGCAGGGGAGCAGTTAGGCATCAATCAGGCTGGCAGGGGAGTGGTTAAGGGGTGATCAGGCTGGCAAGCAGAAGGGGTTAGGAGCAATCAGGCAGGCAGGCAGGGATCGGGCCTAAATGGGCAGTTGGACATCCCTCGAGGAATCCTAGATTGGAGAGGATGCAGGCTGGACTGAGGGACACACACCCCCATGCACAGATTTTGTGCACAGGGCCTCTAGTCTTCTATAATTGAAACTTTGTAGCCTTGAGCGGAGGCCAGGGCAGGAAGCTTGGCTTTCTCCATTGCTGGGGAAACCCAAGACTCCTGCTCACTCCATGGCGGCAGCCATCTTGGTTGGGTTAATTTGCATACTCTCTCTTGATTGGTGTGGGCATGGTTTGTGGGCATAGCAGAAGTATGGTCAATTTGCATGTTTCTCTTTTATTAGTGTAGATGATTTTAATTCAAAAATATTTTATCTTACTAGGTCCCTTAGTGATTAACATTATGAAACCCTCTTTATAATCCACACCATTTGCTAGCTATTTTAGATATACTATCCATTTAATCCTCCCAAAAACACAAAAAAGAGTGCTTTCATCCCCATTTTAGAGATGTAGAAATTGAAACTCAAGGATGTTAAGGAATTTGCTTATGGTCACACAGCTTTTAAGTGGAAAACAACTGGGTACCCTGCAAGCTTTATCATCCTGACTAGAAAGAAACATTTTAATTTTCTCATTTTTAAAATGAGTGACAAGTCATATAAAACTCTGCTCATTGTAGAAATATATGGCTAGAAAGGGATCCAAGAGTTTTGGTAAACTCTAAAATCAAATGTATCAGGGTTGAACCTACTTCTACCACTGGCTAACTGTGTGACGCTGGGCAAATCATTCAACCACCTCAAGCCTCAGTTTCTTCATCAGTATAATGGGAATAGTAATCACATCACCTCAACAGGTTGTTGTTGTAGTGATTAAGTGACACAATGCATGCAAACAACTTATAATACTGCCTGACACAGTGAATATTAAATGAATGTTATCTATTTACTATAGCTAATTATATATTAGCTATTATAATTATATATTATAATTTTAATGGACCTAAAATGTCACATGTAATATTTTAAATTATGTCCCAGGAAGAGAGTCCATTTCTTCCTATCGTGATATACCCCAGTGTCTTACTTCTTGCCCTGCCTCCTCACTTGTTCTCTGGCAAGACAACCTCATTTATAACTCTGCAAAAATCTTCTGAATGGCTGGTGCCTGGCAAACCTGGGAAGTAAGTGATATCAGTACATGCACAACTCCAGTGCTCTCTCACTACTACCCCATCCTCTCACAGGTGCTCTGCGCTGCCGGCATTGCCACGGGTCTCAGTTGTATTTGCTCAGAGGCAAATTCACTGCCTCATTCATAAACATTTATTGAGTACTTCCTACTAGGCAGAGAGCACTGCACTAGAAATGTAAATGTGACTAAGAAAAAAATATCTATAAGAACTATCAAATTGGGACAAAAATATATTTAAACCAGTGAATCCCCCAAGGCCTGTTTCCTGATAATGCAGGCCCCCTCAATGAAGTTTCCAAAAAGCTTAATCTATTAATTATTTTTATCCTGAGATTTTATATCTTGGTATCAAATGCCATTTCTTGTGTGGTGGTTTATTATATCCTCACTTAGAAAGTTAAAAGTTGGTATTTCTACATTAGTCCTCACTTTTTAGACATAAAAGGTCTGTAAAATCCCAATGTGTGGGAACTCCTTAGAGAAACAAACAAAATTAGATCAGTTCTATGAAGTGTTCTCAGGTTGCCCTAGCAGAGTTCCCTAGCACCACAGGAGGCACTTCGTAAATGCGTATTGGGGAATTTGAGTTTTGCATGAATGCCACAAGAACAGCCTATGGCATCAGAGAAAGTGTTAAAGACAAGATAACTCTGGAATTTGAGCTTGAAAAAATGTGTAGGCATTCATCAGAGAGTCAAAATATCAGGAAGGACATCCGGGTGGGGGATAGCAATGCATACTCAAGGAAGAATGAGAAATAGAATCTGATGAAAACAACTATTACAGTTTGAAATGTAAGGCTCATAAAAAGAAATAGTACCTTTAAATTATCTTTATGTCCCTATCCTTTCTCTCAGCCTAGTTGTAAGATTAAAAATACATCACGTGGTAAAAACAAAAAGACTACACTATGCATTATTAACACCAAGTGCTGTAATGTATACTATTGCCCCTATATTACTTACATAATATTCTTCTTCCTGATTTTTTACAGAAAACAAAAATGAGTTTAAGTCATTATATGACACAGCAAAGAAATAGCAGATATAAAATTTGAATTCAGGTCAGTCAGCCTATCTTTAAAGGCCTCATCTCCATATTCTGACCTCCTAACTCATGCAGTCTCTTTCCAATGAGAAATGTTGGATAAAGAGAACTGGGATCATCTCAGGAGGCTGGGTTCTAATCTCAGTTCTACTACTTGTTGCCTAGATGACCCTAAACAAGTCATTTAATCTCTAAGAGTCTTGATTTTCTCATCTATAAATTAGATAAAGGGTCTTCTAATTTCTTCATGGAATTATGAAGTTTTCATGTGATAATATGTGTGAAAGTTGTCATCTTTAGAGGGCTATACAAAATTATTATTTAATAGTAAAATTACCAAGATATTATAATAGCTTATATTTGATGCCTGCTTTATACTTTCCTAAAATAGTAAATATAGGGAATGAATCTTTAATGATGAGACTCGAGCTGATGGAGAAACATTTCTGTGAAAAAGGAATCTTCAATAACTATAGAACCATATCAATTGGCAGCCTTTTATTTCACATGCTCATAATATTTTACTCTGTTATAAGAAATATTTCTCTATTTTCTTTATTCACATTCACTTGTGTTGAAAAAAATCATGAGAATTTTTTAAAAGGATTTTTATTACAATGACTTAGCTGGAATTCTTTAATAAATCTCTTTCTTACTGTTTAAGGAAATATATACCTGAGTAAACTAGGAAATTTTGTTTTTCTATTGATTTATGAAAGAGCATAAACAAAAAGTCCTTGGGTAAAATTATCTTAGTAGAAAGCCAGTTGAGTCCCCTATAAATCAAAGTGATGTAATATTCTGCCCTTCAATGTTTGGAAAAGAAAGCTATTTCAATGATGCAGAGATGGGTTTTTAGCACAGGGAATTATAGACTATCACAGCTGGAAGGGCCACAAATGAATATAGTGTCTAATCTTCTTCCATTTGTTAGGTAAGGAACACAAGGCCCAGCACGATTCGTTAGCTATCCCAAGCCCCATACTTATAAAAAATAGAATCAGATTTAGAACCCGTGTCTTCAGACACCCGATCTAGCACTCTTTCCATTCCTCTCAGATGATGTTCACTAATTTTTTCTTTTTGGGTAAAGTCAGAAGGTAACAATTACACAAAGCTACAATTGCCTAGCCGAGTGGCTCAGTGGTTTAGTGTCAACCTATGAACCAGGAGGTCATGGTTTGATTCCAGGTCAGGGCACATGTCTTGGTTGCAGGCTCAATCCCCAGTAGAGGGCATGCAAGAGGCAGCTGATCAATTATTCTCTTTCATCATTGATGTTTCTATCTCTCTCTCCCTCTCCCTTCTTCTCAGAAATCAATAAATAATTTTTTAAAGCTACAATCAATCAATGATCATCTATGAGCAGTACCTACAATTAGGGATTCCACTTCTACTGAGCCAAGTCTTCTCTGGTCACTCAGAAGAGAGACAAACTACACACCTCTTCCCATCAGGCTAAATATTCTCAAGAATATACAAATAAATTATTGGCACTAAAATGACACCAAAAAATTGGGGGATGCAGAATAAAACTACTCTTCCTAGATATGGGGACAATTTCCTAAGTTATGAATGTGATAAATGTCATTCTGAAAGCCACGGTTCTAATCCATAGCTGTGATTGATATATTATTTCCTAGTGATAGAAATCAAGTTTACCTGATCCTAAACTCAGGATACCCAGGTGTCTTTCTGATTTGTCCCATGTATTGTTCCCTCACATAATTTGGTTGATCAATAAACTAAAGCTAAATAAAGTCTCAGGAAAGATTTCTTGTCTCCAGAAGCTTTCAAGGGCCACTCTAAATTGTGACTTCAACATTGACCAGTTTGACTTTCCTGTTTACTAAATAAATATGAACCTATCGTACGAGAATCTGTCTCTATTCTATTCTTCCCAAATGATAGAACACTAGCTTACTGGATATAGTATCTAAAATGTATTCCAGTTATTTTTCTTTCTTTCATTCATTTATTTGCTTACTCATTCCATCAATATTCAGTTTCTACTATGTGACAAGCACAGTTATTAGTGACAAAGTTACAATGGTGAACAAACCAGGTAAGATTCCTGTCCTCATGGAGTTTACAATCTAGTGTATTGAATAAGAGCTGTATAGATAAGTAAGTTAATAATAGTGGTAAGTGTTAGAAAGAAAATAAAAGAATAATGTGTCAGAGAGTGATTGGGGGATAGAAGAACATTGAGTAGGATAACCAGGGAATTCCTCTCTGAGGAGATAGCATATGAACTGAGACATGAACAAAAGAGAGGGAAAAAAAGTAGTGGTATAAAATTCAGAGAAGGTACATTCCAGGGAGAGAAAATAGCAATAGCAAGGCCTCAGAGTCACTGAGGCAGGAATAGATTTGTGTGTTTCTGGAACATAAGGAAGTCCAGATTGACTGGAAAGAAATGAGCTAGCTAGTTAATGGGAGCATAGCAGAAAATTAGGTTAGAGAGGGAGTCAGGAGCTGGACAACATAGGACTTTGTAGGTAATGATGAAAATGTGTAGGTTTTATTTTAAGTGCATTCAGAATCCAATAAAGGATACTAACCAGAAGAATAAAATGATCTGATTTTATTTAACCTCTTGACTCCTGTGTGGAGTAGAGGGACTGTTGAAGAAAGAGGGGAAAGTTTATGGCAAATGAGACTAGAGGAGGGACAGCAGTAGACTACTGACTATTTGCACACCTTTTATCACCTATGGAATAATCTTTCAAGAACAGAATAAGTGTTTGCCATGGTTATTGATTATTTTCCTTTGGTGTTTACCTTTGTGTATCAGAACTGGTTAGAGGCTAGACCATGCACCATTTCTCAAATGTTTCTACCACGTGCCCTGAGGCCTCAAAAAATGTACTTGTTCTTCTTTGGATCTGGGATAGAACATGAAGCTTTCTGTCAAAGCATGAAACACAAAATCTTGTATTTTCTCCTAGAAACTTAGAAAATATCCATGTTTGCTTTATTGTGGAAATATTTTAATTAAGCATGAACTTATTTTTATCCAAAATCTGCAAGTGAAGGCGACACACCAGATAGGTTTTCTTTCTGAGGATACTCAGTCTATGGCAACTACCACAAATCCCAAGGTGTGTGAGTGCCCAAGTTTGAGAAGCACTGAGCTAAATTACACAAACTTGCCAGTTATTAACTCTGTGTTAAAGAAACAGCCCCTTAATTATGGCTTAAGGTATAGGTGTTCATTCAGGACAAGCTCTCAAAGGATTGGATAACACCTTCCATCAGATTCAAGTCTGGGCATGTACTAGACTCTTTTTTTAAACTTATATTTAATGACTTAAACCAGTGATCGGCAAACTCATTAATCAAAAGAGCCAAATATCAACAGTACAACAATTGAAATTTCTTTTGAGAGCCAAATTTTTTAAACTTAAACTTCTTCTAATGCCACTTCTTCAAAATAGATTCGCCCAGGCCGTGGTATTTTGTGGAAGAGCCACACTCAAGGGGCCAAAGAGCCGCATGTGGCTCGCGAGCCGCAGTTTGCCGACCACGGCCTTAAACCAATTCTGGATGAACTGGAAGTTTCTTCTTCTGACACAGGAAAGAAATCTTTCTGTCATGCATTTAACTAGCTGTAGTAGAAAAGAACTGGGTGTGCCCTGCACAGACCTCCAGCCCTGCTTTAGAGTTAGGATCAGCATAGCAGAGTGATTAGCACCCTGCTCAGGGTCCCACCTTGACCCCTTCCTAGCTGTGTGACCTTGGGTAAGTTATGTAACTGCCTTTTGCCTCAGTTTTCTCATTTATACTAGTAAAAGGAGCAGAATAATACTTTTGACCTCTCAGGTTTATTGTAACAATAAACTGAGTTAATACATGTGAAATGCTTGGAAAAAAGTCAAACTCAATAAATGTTAGCTATTATTGTTATTGTTTAAAACAAGGATTTAAGATGAACTGCTCACAGATAAAGTAATTTTTTCAGTATACATCCTCCATGAAATGAAAATGTAGCCAACAACATTATACAGCACCCAAAAGCAATCTTCATTACATATACATTTTCTCAACTTAGTTATATTACAGGGCATATTAGAACATTTTATTACAGGAAGTCATTATAGCCTTAATGCTTTATTAAAGGTCTTTATTTTTATGACTACAACAAATATCTAGTACAATGTACATTGGCAATCCAATATAAGGTTCAGTCTGGCCTCTGTGGCTAACTGCAATCATCCTCTGGATAATTTTTTTATTTTGCCCTATTTTAGTCATAGTGGCTCTCAACAACTAACACCATATAGCTTTCCCTTTTTAAAAAAATCTGCAAAACATGGCATCAGACTCCTCACAACCTTTATAAAGTGGATTCAAAACAAACAAATCAAAGATTCATCAGCAATGTCTCTGAGTTATCTGCTTTGCTATGTGCTGCATCCCTGCTTTCCCCAGTATAGAGTGTGGCATTCATTATAATGCCTCTTTTGAAGCAAAGCGTAGCAATGGGAAGGGGCCAGTGGGGCAAAACTGGTGAGACAGATGGAGGATAAACCATTACATGGAAGCTTCAAGGGAAAGTTTCTCTTTATTGATGGTAGCTCCACACAGCCATTTAGGTTAACTTACATAAACTGTGAGGCATGACAGATAGAGCTATCCAGATAGCAATAGAGTGGGTATGCTAATGGGGAAGCTGACAAATCTTAGTTAAAGGCAGCTATCCAAATACGTATTAGAAAACATGTTGAGCTGCTGTTTGCTGTCAGGGAACAAATTTAATGTTGGGGGGGGGGGGAGGAAACAGTAATGGGGATTTTAAAACTATCTTTTCTAGATATTTATCATTCTCCTATGCACCTAATAAATTAGCCAGACATAAACACACAACAACAGGCCTTATAATTTTATGGGAGACCGTTATTGCACATCTGTAACTATTGTTGTTTAATCAATGCTGCAATGCATTTTAATAGAATGAGTTAATCCTTGGTCTTCAGGGCTGGTTGCAGGAAAAAAAGGATAAATGATGGGCAATGGAGAATTTTGGAGGGACCACTGTAGAAGCAATCAACTGTTAGCCCTTGTCCCGTTGATTGCAAGTAACGACTATCACCAACACAATGTGTAGCTTATTTCTGACCCTTACCTGTATGATATTGAAACAGAGTGTATTTTATGACTCAAGACAAGTAGAATCGACCTCCTTTTCTAGTTTATTTTTACATCCATGTGTCAACAAAGTAATAGTAAACAGAAGACAGCTGATTCCTAATTCTCCACATGTGGATGTATAATTTGAAAATTATTAATGACAGTATTGTAATCCCTGAGTGACTTCCTGCCATCTCCTATATCATTAACTGCTGTGAGTGAGGTTACCTTATTAATATTACTGATTGCCTTCACAAAATATAAGGTCATTGTAGGATATAATTATTATGTTCCAAAGATTTATATTCTTTTATGGACTTTATTAGGATTACACTGGTTAATAAACTTATAAAGGTTTCAGGTACTCAGTTCTGTAATACATCATCTGTATATTTTATTGGGTGTTCACCACCTCAAGTTATATCTCCTTTCATCACAATTTATCCCCCTTTAACCCTCCTCAACCAAAGACATATTCTTACATATTATAGACTTGTCATTACATAAGTTTTGGGTTGAATTATTCATTTATTGCTTCTAGGTAATTTGATTAATCTAGGTAATGAAGCAAGCTATATCTGAGTAAAAATCTTTTTAAAAATATTGCCATCACACACTTTCCCCAGACAACCATTTCAATATTTATCTCTATATCTATTTCGTGCCTTTTTATTAACTTACTAGTGGCCCAGTGCATGAAATTCGTGCATATTAAAAGGGGATTATTTAGAGAAAATATTTTAATACTGTTATTTGCCCTTTCTCTATAATAGAAGTGTCAGAAATGAAAGAAAATTAGTAAAATGTATATGAAAACCTTCCTCCTGTCAGAGTCTGGGGCACACCGTGGGACCCAGAGTCAAGTCCCCACCCTCTCCCCATCCACAGCACCTCGTGTGAGACACAGACCCAGCTGGCCCCACCCCCAGTAGTTGAGATCCAGACCCAGCCAGCCCCACCCTTGTCAAGGCCCACCGGGCAGCATGTGCAGCCTCAGTTCCCCTGGTGCACGCCGGGCAGGAGGTGCAGCCTCAGGTCCCACAGCACATCCTCAGGTCCCCTGGCCTGGTGCCGGGTGGAGAGGTGCGGCCTGAGGTCCCTGGGCCTGGCGCTGGGGTGAGGGATATGGCCTGAGGTACCCTGGCCCAGGCCAGAGCAGGAGGCACACCTTGAGGTCCCCAATCAAGCCCTGCCTGGTGGGGGGTGTAGCCTTAGGTCCCCTGTCAAGCCCTGCTTGGCTGGGGGGCACAACCTTAGGTTCCCTGGTGCCAGGGCGGGGGGCACACCTTGAGGTCCCCCATCAAGCCATTTCAGGCAGGGGGCATGGCCTGAAGTCCCCTGTCAAGCCCCACTGGGCTGGGGGTGCAGCCTCAGGTCCCCTGCCCTGGCCAAGCACCACACAGCCTCAGGTCTCTGCTGATTGCTCATTAAGGCTCATTACGGGAACTCAGCCTCCGCTGTGGGTGCCACCATCTTTGTGACAGCATGACAGTCAATTTGCATATATCCTCTTTATTAGATAGGATACTCCTCTTAAATTGTTTTTTCTAATAAGTTCTATCTTATTTTATTATTTTTTCCTAATTATAAAGTAATATCCATTTGTAGAAAAGTTATAAAAGAAAAATATGAAGAACAATTAATAAAAATTACTCTTACCACATAACAATAATCATTATTAGTATTTGTTATATTTTTTGTTTTTCTGTGTTTGTTTATAAAAATTGGATTATATTATATATTGTGGGTTTTTTCTTTTTTAATTTAACATTATAATTTGACCATTTTCTCATGTTCTTAAATAGTTTTCAAAAATATTTTTTAGTAGCTGTATAATACAGAGGAACAATAACTTACTTAACTGCATTCCTACTGATGGACATTTAGTTGTTTCTAGGAATTTTCATTACAGATAATACTTGAATCTTTCTGACCCCCATCTCTTGATTATATATTTCTTTAAGATAAATGCCTTGATCCTCACTGCCTAATCAGCACCTCAATTGGTTGCCTTATAAGCATCACACATTTAACATTTCTAAAAACAAAATCTGATGGTTTTCCCCAACCTTCCCTCCCAAAGGAAAATATCCATAATCAAGAGAAAAATTAACCAACAGAAACAGAGGAAGAAATGATAGAACTGGTGGACAAGAATAAAAGCTATTAAAAATATGGTTTACTCACAAAAAATATGGAAAGACATATAAATTAAAAGGAGAGAAATGAAATAAACCCACATTAAACAATGAGTAATGAAAATATGGTATCTGAATTGAAAATTAATATCACAAGAGATACTGCAGAAGAAAGAATTGTGAACTTGAAAGCATAGAAATAGAGCCTGTTCAGATGAAACAGAGAGTAAAAAGACTCTAAAAAGAAATTCTAGTAACTTCTGGCACCAGTAAAAGCAGACTGTGAAGTACCAAATAGTCATAATTGTTAAAATTTGTTGAAAAGTGTGATCATACTGGTCTGAGTCTCAACCAAGCCCAAAGACATTATGAGGAGAGGGACATAATAAAAATAGGTTTCTTGTCAGAACTAATGCAAGCCAGCAGACAAGAGAGCAATATATTTAAACTACAGGGGGGCTGACACCAGAGTTTGTAGCCTGAGCAACAGCAGAGAGGGGCTGTTATTACTAAAAAAGGGAAGACTAAATGTGGGGACAGATACCAAGAATTTGTTTTTAGATATGTTAAACGTATAGTGTCTATAAGGCAGTGATTTTCTATTGTTGTGTTGCAGCAGGCATACTGCTGTGCCCCAATAATTTTTAAAACATACAATACCTGACTATTTAGTCAGGGGCACTTACCTCTTTTTCCTTAGATTGTCAAATAAAAAAATGACAGCTGCCAACACAACAATAGCCATCCAGTATGAATGGATCAAAATTATAGCTATTATTTTTTGTCATAAGGGCAAAACATATTTTTTTGGTGTGCTGCAGAATTTTAGTAATTAGTTTATGTGTGCCAACAGATGAAAAGTGTTGAAAATCACGGCTACAAGGCAACCACGTGAGATGCTGATTAGGCAGTCGGGATCTAGTAATTAGCAAAACTGAGATCTCAGCACTATCAGACTGGCTCCAGGATCCATATCATTGGCCATGGTATTAAAGGTCTCACAGCTGGTACGTAACAGGATCAGAATTCAAACTAACTCCAAAGTCTGGCTCTTTTTGCTGCAACACATAGGGTAGCATTATTAGCTTTAAGATTTCTCAAATCTATTCTATGCTTTAAATTAATCTTTGTGTTTTTGGAGGTTTTAGCCCATACCAATAGAACTAAAGTTTTCTATCATTGCCTCCTCGCAGCAACACCTACAGCCTATTCAGGGTAGGCAATCAGCTTTTCCCAAGAAGAAGGGAGGCGTCCAGGTGCAGTTTCAGGCAAGTGCTCAGTCCTTAATGCCTTATGAACATTTTAAGTCCTCAGTGAAAGCACTTAGCAGTCCCTGCCAGTGTATGTGCCTCTGGGTAAACATGTAAATACTAGATGTCCGGTGCATGGATTTGTGCACTGGTGGGGTCCCTCAGTGTGGCCTGTGGGGATTGGGCAAAACCAGTAGTCCAATGCTGCCTGCTGCTGCCCCTGCTCATCCCAGCCCCGCTGCACCTGCCACCACTCCGTAGGCTTGCTGCTGCTCTGCAGTGGCCAGCTGTGAGCCCTGCATCTGGTGCCCCTGGGTCAGCTGAGCAGCCCTCCCACTGTGGGAGCACACTGACCACCAGGGGGCAGCTCCTTGTGTTGAGCATCTGCTCCCTAATGGTCAATGCGCATCATAGCGACCAGTCAACTGGCCAACCAGTCAGTTGCTTAGACTTTTATATATATAGATCAGCCCTCATCATAGATGTTTTTAAATTATGTTGACCTTGAAGTAGAACATTGTGAGTCTTCTCCTCATGGAGACTGCATCCTAATGAAAGTACTGTCAACTGATCCACTTGAGCCCCATATTTTGTTTTATGTTCGTTTTCCCCTCCCCTAATCTTTTAAAGTCTCATTTATCATCTTGAGACAGGGGATAAAAGCAGAGTGAAACAGCTGAAATATATGTGATAGCCAGAGATGTCAAAGCCAATTATGTGAGACCTCACTGTGAATTTGTAATAGTATTAGTAAGCCCTTATAGCTGTCTAGTACTGCACAGATGCTTTTGTTTCTCATTTAGTTCCTATGAGATCATACAAAATGAGCAGAGAAATGTTGTTAGGCCCATTTCACAAATTGAGATTTGAGCAGATAGTCTGTAGTTTCCCCTACAACATGTAGAAAGTAAGTGGCAAATCCAGATAACATCTTGGTTAAGAGCAGCGATGTTGGAGTAGGATAACTGGGTTTATCACTTACTCGCTATTTGACCTTGGATGAGTTATGGAACCTCTCTGTACTATTTCATTATCTATGCCTATACCGTAGGTTATTATTCAGATTCAATGAAATAATCAATGTAAAACACTTGAAAAAGAGCTGGACACAAAATAAGCTGCATGCAGGTTAGTTGTTATTGTTATTATTATTACTATTACTATTATTAGCCTTGGTTTCTAGTCCAGTGCATTATGGTGATTATAGAACTGGTTGCAGTTGTGGGGATGGTAGGAGGAGATTAGAAAGTGAATGAAGGGAGAAGTATGCCTCCAGTTTGCCTAATAAAACATAGACTTACGCTATATTCACACTTGCTTTATAGGGTAGATTTGGAGACTTTATGTTGATTTAGTAATGTTTCCTTTATATCTCAATGTCTTATATTGATCCTAATAAATAAGACTCTATTTAAAACCAAGCCTACCTATAAAAGTGACTTTTTTTCAAAAAGTCTGTGTGATAAAGAAAATTATTTTTAATTTAAAAATTCAAAAATTAACAATTCTAGAATGTTAAGTAAACAAAAATATATATCTTCCCCAATATTCAGACTACTCAGGTGTCATAAAACTTTATAAATGAATGCAGTGTTTACTTTTGCATACCTTCATGTTTGGGCACAGAAATCAAGTATGTACACATAGCCATCCCTAGAGTGGTGCCACCCAGTTAGTTCCCAGAGGGCGGGGTGGGGGGAAATTAATTCTATGGCTTCACTGTATAATGTTAGACTGGACCACGGACAGTTGTACAAGGTTTCACATACACTGTAGATCTAAATCTATATAATGCTGAGTGAGCTCTAAGAAGGCTAGGCTAAATTTAAAATCATGAGAACTAAGGGGAGCTATATAAGAGCTGTGACCAAGTATAGAATTCAAGAATGTGGTCACTGGCTCAAGTAGAATCTTCCCCAGAACCACTGTGTTCTGTAGCCTAGAGAGAAATACTTGGTTAAATTCTTCTTAGAAAAGTTAAATTTTATATATAAATGTATATTTATAAATATATAACTATATGTAAATAAATAAAAATAAATAATACTAAATACATAATAGATCATAATACATATAAACATATATAAAAATAATATCATTGCTTTACATTTCCCCACTTAGTATCCTTCAGTGAAATATTGCATAGTGAATGTTGGAGTCAAAGAGACCTACATTCAAATCACATTCAAATTTGACCACTACCTCATCAGTGTCACCTTATTCTCTCTGAGCCTCAGTTTCCTTTAAAAAAAAAAAAAAAAACTATGATAGCCACTGTTGAAAGTTTGTTGCTGTGAAGATTAAAGGTGATGATGTATGTGACCAAACAGTGACTGAGAAATTTACGGACCCTCTGTTATTGAAACTTACATTCAACCACTTCTCTTTCCTACCCCAGTGCCCAAAAATATCTAGTTACAGAGCTCAGGCAAGTCATGTAGATTTTATAGAATATTTCATGTGGACAAAATAGAAGATTGTAGGGTGACTTTAAGCTCTATATTCTGCATTCCACCCTGCTGGCACTGAGGTATCCTGAACTGACATTGAAGATTTTTATTGAATTTATTGGGATGATATTGGTTAATAAAACCATACAGGTTCCAAGTGTACAAGAAAATTCATCTGCATACTGCATTGTGCGCTCACCATCCAAAGTCAAGTCTTCTTTTTCTGCCACCATTTATATCCCTTTTGCCCTTTCCACCTTCCCCCACCTCCTTTCCCTCTGCATCCCACCCTGCTGGCAAAAAGGTATCTGAAACTGACATCAAATTCTTGACACAAACCTATGGAGTCCGCTAGCTCTTTGATGTTTTGATGTCACTATATCTGTATTCATTATGACCCTCATGCAGTTTTGTTGACTGATATCCATTTTAACTGCAATCACAATGTATAGTTCTAACATTTCTTCCGGAATCTCACTGAATCTACGTGAGCTTTGTCACATAGAGTAGATGAAAGGTTCCTCTCTATTGACAATCTTTTAAAATATCTCTTCCATGTTGTTATATTTTCATTCTAGTCTTTCATTTACTAGCAGCTCTCACTTCCATTGGGCATCCTGGTCCAGTTGGGATTACCAACAAAAGCAGTCTTCTCTGATCCTAGAGATAGGCCAGGAATCCTCTCCCCACATGGACTTCAATGCTAATCATTGCATCCCTGTGGCTAATTTGTGCTCTTACTCAACTGCTGAAAATACTTTGACCAACAGTGTACAAGGAGAGATCTCCTATTTAAAACTCCCCAGAGCATGAACAATAGGGACAAAGGTATAATTATCTCCAAAATGTGTTTTGTAGCTAGGAAGAGGAGGTTTGGGAGGTACTTTAGTCAGAATAGTCTGGTGAATGGGGGAGTACAATTAATATTGGCTGAGTTCTGCCAATGCCAAGCACTCTAATAAACCATTTGTATAATTTTGTTCTATAAATTTTTACAATAATCCTGTCATGCCCATTAAAATTGAATGGGACTGAAAATCAGGAAGATTAAGTAACTCATCTAAATATGCACAGCTATTTAGGTAGTAGTTAGGATTCAAACTTGGTCTGTGTTTTACTAAAATGGGTTACTACCTAGGGAATTGAATATCTGTAAAATTCCTCAAATATGCATACTATACTTAATGGCCCCAATATTTGAGAGAATTTATTTTGTCCATTTAAATAGAAGCTCTGCTATAAATGGGTTCATATGTTGTACATTGTCATATTTTCAGATATATTGTCACTTCTTCCCTTAATGCCTCCAGTCTCCAACCAAGGAAAAAGAAATGACATCCAGTAGGGAGAATCTTATGAAGAGGTATCACTGGAGCTGGACCATGAAAAATATAGGATTTGAACATGGGAAAACAAAGATAGATGTGTTTTGTGGAGGATGTTGAAGAGCAGGCAGGATGGCGGGTGAAGCCTCCAGTGATACCTCTTCATAAGGTTCTCCCTACTGGATGTCATTTCCTCTTCCTTTGAATTTCCAAGACAATCTAGCTTTTCTTCCCATCACACTTGACCAGCTTTAGCCTTACTCTCTCTCTCTCTCTCTCTCTCTCTCTCTCTCTCTCTGTCTCTCTCTCTCTCTCTCAAGACACAGTGCTTTAGGGAAGAATCTACATCTAGCTCACATTTTTATCTTCCACATCACCTAGATTAGTACATAGAAACAGTACATAAAAATAGTTATTTATTGAGCACTACCATATGGTAGTGATTTGTTAAGGCTTTGCATAATGTATCTCATTTAATCTCATAGCAGTCCTATAAGGTAGATCTTAAGGTAAACCATTTTCTAAATAAGGCAGCCAAGATTCAGATAATTTAAGTGATTTCCTGGAGTCACACAGCAAAGTATGTGGTAGAATAGTATTTAAACACAGGTCCTATAGCCTGAAAGCTCATGTTCTTACCCTCATGTTCATTGTCTCTCTATATATGTTTTGTAATTGTGTAAATTATGTTAAATGAATGCATAGATACATTGGTAAAAAATAGTATGGTTGCTGCAAATTTGTCTTTATTGTCATCATTTCTATAAAAGGATTTTAGCTATCCTTTCTGATTTCTCTGAATTAGACTAAATGTTAACTGGAATCTTCTTAGTAAATGAATATATTTTCATAACTGAAAACATTTGTGATCCTGACCAATTTAAATAGCCAAAGTGCTGATGACAGTTAACCATCTCCTTAGTCATAAGCAATTATAATGCTGCATTGTCACTCTTATAACACCTTGTTAGTACCTATGCATCACAGAGAAATATGCATTGTTCATTATTAAAGAAAAAATAGCCCTAAATTGGAAAACGTATTTTCTACCTCTGAGTTGATAATCTGTAGACCTTTGGGCTGAATTCAACAAGATCCACTATGAATCAATAACAGTCCTCTGGAGTAGAAAAATATTTTTATTTAAAATGATCTTTAAATGCAGGAAAATGTAACTAAGAAAATTAAAATTATTTATAATTCAGAGGAAGCATTGTTAACATTTCATTGGCTTTTCCAAATACAAATGGACATACAGATATGCTTCTTGCAAAATTGGCATCATACTACATGTGCAGTTTATAGCTTTTTATCTTTCAGCTTATATGATGAACAATTTTTAATGTCATTTAAAAGTCATTTAGAAAACATGTAATGTTGAAAGAAAATAAAAATTGCATGTAGACATATTTCCCAGAAATGATATTTAGCAAATTCCCTGGCATATGCTTCCAAATTCTTTTTTTCTTAATACCTCTTACATAAAATTGGGATAGTACTTTCTATTTTTTATTTACCAAACTGCATATATACTATTAAACTCTATCTATACTATTTAACCTGCTGTCTTCAGTTAATAATATGTTGTGAAAATTTTCCCATGTCATCAACTCTCCCACAGCAATGTCTTTCATTCCTACATGTCTGTTCAATACTGCTGAGCATTTTTTCAGTGTTTTGCTTTTATAAACTATGTGACAATTGCATTCTATGCACACTTGAACTCAGTTTTGTAGGACAGATTCCTGGAAGTGGAATTTCTGGGTTATAAGCTCAGCAGTTTATACCACTGATGTATGAAGAGGGAGGGGTCTTTGCAGCTAGTAGAGAAAAGGTAGATGGTTCTCTGTGTGCTGACCTGGAAGAATATCTAATATACAATGTAAAATTTAAAAAAAGCAATAGCATGATTTTGTCATCATATCAGGAAATTATCTCTTAAGAATAAATTCACACTCACAAAAGGAGACATGGGTATATAAAACAGGTGACTGACTGCCTGATTTCCTGTTTAAATACTGTGGTAGTCATGGTATCTACTGGGCACCTGGCAGGCTAATTAAGCATCATTTTATCTAATATTCATAATGTCCTAAGAGGTAGGCACTATCCCTGCTCACAGGGGATGAAACCGAGGCATAGAGGTAAACACATTGCCCAAGGTCACCTGGCTTATAAGTGATGGCCCAGACTTGAATCTATGTGGTCAGACTCACAGCTTACTCTCTTTATTCTATTCCTTACTACCTTTAAAAGAGGAGGTATAATGGCCAAGATGAACATGAAATATAGTTCATGACCCTTGAGGGAAAGTATATGCTAGAAAAAGAGTTTTAAAAAAGTATAATGGTTGCACACCCAGGCTTTGCAGCCAGACAACCTAGGTTCAAAGCCCAGCCCTACCACTAACAAGTCATCTATGTGAACAGGAGCAAGGTAGTGTGATGCCTTGAGACAATGGTATTACATACATCTATATTTTAGGATTAATTAGAGGATTACATGATATATAATACTTAGAACATATATAACACAGGGCCTAGCTCATAGTAAATTTCCAACATATGTGTTAGTAATTGTCATTATTACCATTATTATTTAAAATACATCGGAGTACAAAATCAAGTGGCAATCATAAAGAATATTCAGAAAGCTTTATGGAGAAAGTAGGAGTGAGACCTTGCTAGAAACAAGGAACAGCTTAGACAGACAGACATGCACAGAAACTTCCTAAAATATAGGGTTGGAAGAAAGAACCAATATATCTAGATTTTAAAAGGATGTGACCCATTCACTCCAGGGAATGTATGACGTTAGTCTATTCTCAGTCTGAAATCCCAGTAGAAGTGCAAGGAGTCCTCTCCCAGGACAGCAGGGCAGTGCTACAGAAATCACCTCTTGTTCTGATGGATGGCTTACCCTTCCTTCTGGCCACCAGGCAATCTTCATAACCCGCCTGCAATAACTGTCCTAGAGGGGTAAATAGTAATAGCTGCATAAAATAGAGGATAATGTACCGTTTGGATAAAGCCACCTCATCCTTCCTGTTGACATGCAGAGAATTCCATGTGAACATAGTTTTTTCCTTCTAGGGAGCTGCTATTATATTTAATCTAGGCTCTCTTTGAGGTAAAGGCATAATGGTTTTCTCCCCTATAGAGTCTGTATAAATCTTTTAAAATGGCATACAGGAGAATATAGTTGAATTACCATTTTTCATTCTATTTTGGGAGGTATGATTTGATTAAACATATTCAAAAATTCTTATGTCGGTGTGAATGTTAAAACTAAGAGCCTATCAGATTTGGAAACCTTTAGTTTAGATGCTATAGATATAAATAATCTTGGAGCCTCTGAGGAAAGAAAATGATTATTGTAGAGGTAGAGTTTCTATTCTATAATGTTACATTTTAATACCAGGATAAACAGAAAGAAACCCTGGGGAGTTGTTTAGCTTTGGATCTTCTTTTGGGGGCCTTTGTAATGTTTCCCATATTTTTCTATCATTCAAACCCTTATATTTTGTTGTTTCCAAATTTTTCTCCAAAAGGAATGGCCTTGCTTTTTTCTCTATACCATCTTTGAATAGTACTAGCTGAGAATATAGAAATGTAGGTAGTTACTCCACAGAGCAAATCTAAGCATACCAGTGGAATGGTCAGCTCACCTCAAACCCAGAAGGATCAGATGGCTCATTCCCCAGTCAAACCTGAAAGCACAGGGTATGTCCTTGACCCAAAAGATGCCAATCCAGAAGCTAGCCAGTGACCAATGAGGTGAGCTAGATATGTCAAATTCTTTCTTAGGAAATTTTAATTGAAAAGCAGGCCAAATGAGAAAATTATCAATGATAAGTGAAGCTAATAGGTCATGATATGAAGGAGGCCAGAGGGCCCTCTGAGACATTTGCAAGTTGATGTATTAGGAAGCATAAACTAAGAGGTAGAGAGTATGTATGTCATTTACAAATTAGCGGTTAAAGAAAGGGATGGGTAGAAAGAAGTAGCACAAAGAGATAAGATATTACCGTGATGGGAAAACTCTAAAGACCCAGTTCTTTAGATCTCACTCTTCCTGACCTCTGATGGTTCAACTTTTTCTGAGTTCCCAGGCACATATGTCCTGTTACCTGAAATAGCTTGAAAAGTCTGTTTCTTGCTATAACATTTCCTTGCATTCAGAATGTTTTCTCAATGAGCAGAGAGAACATTTTAGCATATTCACTACTATATACCTAATACCTCTCTCTGGGCCTGGTACACAGTAGGCCTTTGGTAAATATTTATGAAATGAATGCATGACTATACAAATGGACAGCCAAAATGACTGAACTCCTTTAACTGCACTCAGTGGGAAAGCCACTAGCCTCCATGGTTTCCATCACTGTGGATATTAGAGTTGTACTCACAACCTGCCTACCTTTTTCACATCTGTCTCCTACTCAAGCTTTTCACAAACTTCCTAAATAAGCATGGTTTCAGATGTCTCTAACTTTGCAGGTGTTATTTATTACCACTTCCTAGAAAGCCCTCTTTTACCCACCCAGACTCTGCACTCGCAACCTTATTCTCCACTGTGTTTCCTTTTACATCTCCTTAGTTCAGTCTCTTTCCCAAACAGTAAGAAAATTAGGTGCTTTCACACCTCCCACTGTTCCCATATATAATTTTGTACTCCATTTTATTCAAGGTTATAAAATACAGTATCTTCCTGTATCATTAAGATTTTTATGAATATTGACTTTAATGGATATAGTTTACACTCTATACTTTGTCTATTTGTTGGACATTTTGATTGTTTCATTTTGGTGTGTTCTATTTTGCTCTTATAGCAAATCACAATGACTTTCTCTCCGTGGAAACCTTTGTCCACATTTTTCATTTTCTCCTTAGGCTTGTACACTAGTGGTAGAATTACTGAACCAAAGAGCAGAATTACTTCTAAAACTCCTGAACCATATTGCCAAATTGTTTTCTTAAAGTGTTGTACAGGGGGTTTTACACTCCATAAACCAGCAATTTGAGTGTCCATCTCACCATACCACAACTACATTGTACTTTATCAATTTTTAAAAATTGTATTATTTTTAACTGACAAAGGAGATATATTATTTATTTTACATTAGTTGTATTCCTAGTAAGATTAAACATTTATATTGTGTGTCTGTAAGTCATTTGTATTTGCTCTTTTTTTTTATTGGATGCTAACAGCCTTTGTCTACTTTCTGTTCTAAGTTTATGGTTTTGCATATTGAATTACAAGAGCATCTTTGAAAGATTGATAGATATATTTGAGCAGATGTTTCCCCAGCTTGTTGCTTGTTTATGAGGTTATTTTAGTAGTTTTAAATTTTTATGTAATCAAATCTCTCATCTTTTATGTGATTTCATTTTTGCTTAAAAATATATTTTCCATCAAAATACCAGATAATTACCAACCTGCTTTTTTGATAGATTTATACTATATCCTATGAGTTCAGTTAAAAAAAAACAAACTTTACAATTAGGTTTACAAAAATATGAGTTAAAACACTATGATAGGATATATTGAACCTTCCTTAAATAAATCTAATCCATGTCTCAAAGGTCTTGATGTGGCCATAATCCTGACTTTAGCATGTTGGGTAATATTTGTTGAAACATCTTTCAGAATGCCTTAAAATACTGCTATAGCTGGACACACCCAGTACCAAGGTACAGTCATCCCTACCTTGGAAATAAACCTGCTACAATCATCATTGCTAAGGTCATTGACTTTTGACTTTCGATTTCTTATTCCATGTCACTAGCATGACAGGGCCCAATTCTGTTGAAACCCAAACATTCTTTGAGAAAATAAAGCACCTTAATAATTCAAAACTTTCCCAATTATTTTATGTGGTACAGCTCTCACTCATTCTTCTCCTCAATAAGCAAACTGCAAAATATAATTGAGAATGATGTTTATATAGAGGAAATGGTAAATCAATTCTAATTTCTATTTTAAAGAGTAAATATTTATAGATGATGGTGCACAGACTATCATTAATAACAAATTACTTATAGCTCAACAATTTGATCTCCACACCTGTTAGCCATACAAGAAGCAAATCATTGTGAAGGTGCAGGTGCAAATTAGAGGTGAGAGTTAGGGATGATACCTTATTAGGGGCAATGATAATAACTGAGAACTTTCAGAGAAAGTGAGCATCAACTTCCATGGCTATGCTAGAGGATCAATTACCTTTTCAACAAGGGCAGCAAAAGTGAGTCTTTAGAAAATACCATTATGCAGTGTCTTTTGTGATACTAAAAACCAGTTGGTTACTTACTTTGTTCAACCCTCTTGTAGAGAATCTGCATTACATCAGAGTGTTAATATGTTAAAGCAGGGAAGGGGGATGACTGGCCCAATGTAAGGCCCTAGAAACCATTTGGTCTGGCATTGCCAAGGCATTAGAGGTGCGTTAATTAAATATGTGACCAAATATAGCAGATTAATTTTTAAGTTGATAATTTTGTATGGTCTGAGAATGATGTTATAAATATCCAAATGGCATTTAGCAGAAAAAAGGTTCCCCACTCCTGTGTTAAAGTCTGATTGGGGAACTACATTTTCAGAGGCTATGCATCCCTGTGAGTGGGAGTGCCTGAGAGTAAAAAGAATATCATTGGGTGAGCTCACAGTGAGTGTCAAGCACTAAGTTGGGTGCTTTACAAGCATTCTTCCCATTTTTTAAATTTTTTTACTGTTTCACTTCATTACTGCTGTGTATGTGCTCCATGTGAGTGACATAGATGCTTATGTAGGTGGGTTATGTTGCGCTGTAGGAACGGATCTCCAACGTAACCCAAGGACCTACTGTAGGCATCTATTCCAACGACCCTACTGGAAGTCCTTGGGGGCCCAATCCGGTGGTGCTTAGAATTAAGGGAGTGCATGGGTTTCTTACAAATCAGAGGAATCCACTCCTCAGATTTCCCTGCTCCTTATTTTTAAACTTTTAATAGCTTCTTCATCAAATGACTAGCTCTTTTCTGCTTAGAGTTCAGTGTAAGAGAAGTGGGCCTCTTGCTTAATCCTTATCATTACAGTGTTAGATGTTGAGCCACCAAGTTCACAACCAGTCCTGTATTCTCTTTTATCCCCTGGTTTCTTCCCAAAATTCTGCCCTTAACACCTATTTTCTCAGGCCTGGAAATCAGTCTTCTTATGCTTACTTCTCCACATCCATGGCCAAGAAAAACCCCAGTGTATTATGTATGAAGAGGAGCATGAGTCACCCTTATAAAATTAAAACCCTTTTCTTCTGAATTATGTCAGGCAATATACTAGATGCTTAGGGATCCGAGCCCTTGGCCTCCCAGCTGCATCCTTAATATAGTTTGGTTCTATGTCCTGCTTATACGGGGACATGAGGCTGGATGTGCCCTCCCCATTTGGGTCAGCCAAGCAAGGCCACAGAAGGATGATGTTGGAGAATCTGAGCAGTTTACAGGTTTATCCGGATCAGTCTATAAGACAGAGAAATTTATGTTTGAAGGCATACAAACATATAACCCAATTCCTTCCTATTGCAATTTTAGGTTCTCTATTTTAGTTCTAGCTCAGCAAAAGAGAATTAAACATACTGAACATTTTTTTTGCTGTTACTACTCTATTTCCTATGGTAGTGCTTCATTCATACAGTCTTGTATTCAGGAAAGCTATGGGGAAACAAAGATTAATGAGATTCAGGCCTGATCCTCTATGAGCTAAGAGTCTAGAAAGGAAAGAGCCCTGTGAACCAAATGTGACAGTACATTAGGTTAGGGACCTGAGGGCTTGGAGAGCAGTCCATTTCATGGAGGGACTCAAAATGTGAGTCACTTTAAAGAAAAACCTAATAAAGTGTGAGTCACTCTTACTGTTACCTCTAAGAGAAGGGAGTCATATTCCTTTGACCTTTTTATCTGCAGGTCCTACACAGATGAGCGTTTACAATCATTATCATTGCCATTATCATCATTGTGTGAAACATTTATAATCTCTGGTATGGGGCTGGGACTAAGATGAGGTAAGTGAGGTCAGCGCAGCAGACACAAAATTTAAGAGGACATCAAGAAACTCAGTAATTAAAATAATATGTTAATGCACTTTTTTAGATAATAGAGTTAATACAAAATAGCAGAATTCTATAGACAGGGTCTCAGGTATTATGGGATTACATAGGGGTCCAAGGTTTCATCTTTTGTCTTTGCGTGGCATGGTCTAGTTCAGTGGTCAGCAAACTCATTAGTCAACAGAGCCAAATATCAACAGTACAATGATTGAAATTTCTTTTGAGAGCCGAAAACAGACTTCTCCTCATGGGCCATGAAGTTTTAATCACACTGCACGTGCGTGCCCGCACGTGATATTTTGTGGAAGAGCCGCACTCAAGGGGCCAAAGAGCCGTGGCTCATGAGCCGCAGTTTGCCGACCACTGGTCTGATTGAAATGATCTGAGACATTAAAAACAATCAAAGGGCCTGTTTTATTTTCACTCGGTTGGTTGCAAGTATGAGGTCAGACCTAAACTCCTATAAAGGAATGGGGTGGGAGATGGTGGTTTATTATCATTGTATAGCTAATGTCATGTGGGAACCAGTAGAGAAATTCCATAGCAAGAGCCATAACAATACCCTTAAATAATGAACACAGACTTATTCTAAATGCAAGGAACCTCTAGACACATTAGCAACAACATTTGGAAGAGCTTCACTCTGGTGCTCTATAATTCGTGAACAGCTTCCCTCTAAACATCTGTGTCTTTCCCTGATTCTACCAGCTGATAATTCATTTTTCTTCCCCTTCATTCATGTTCCACAGGAGAATCCAATTAGCCTAGCTTGTTTTATTATTTTACTTAATTTAAAAAAAAATTTTTTTTGGAGCCCCGTTATCTATACAGGTCATGTTTGCAGTCAGAGGCCCAATCCTAGTCTAAGAACATTGGCGAGGGCCGTGGTCAGGAAACTGCGGCTCACGAGCCACATGCAGTTCTTTGGCCACTTGAGTGTGGCTCTTCACAAAATACCATGGCCTGGGCGAGTCTATTTTGAAGAAGTGATGTTAGAAGAAGTTTAAGTTTAAAAATTTTGGCTCTCAAAATAAATTTCAGTTGTTGTACTGTTGCTATTTGGCTCTGTGGACTAATGAGTTTACCGACCACTGGGCTAGGGGAAGACTGAGTTGGGTTGGTCAAGTTGGGCAAATGACAAGGGACAGTTGCAGGCAAGGTAGTTTTCTGTAGAATAGGATTAGATGAAGCACCTCCCTCTAATACACCAGCATTATGGACTAGCAATTGAAAATGCCAAGGAAACAGAATAGCAAGTGCCAATGCAGTTCAGAGAAGAGAGATCACCAAGTGCCAGGCAGTGCTAATTCTATGTGACAAGAACCTGTAATTATAAACCCATAGATATGCAAATATATGCAGATGGATCAGCATTGGAGACTACAAAGCCATTTATCTCTGGCCCCTGATAAGTGGACAACAAGGTAAATGATTGTTTATAAATTCACTTAGAGATTCTACTAGAATCTCTGTTTTTCCTCTCTTCTGGAGGCATCCACAGAATGAAGAGAGACAGTTAGGTTCCTCAGATTGGATTTCCATATTCATTACCTTCTGACCTAGGTGACTCTGGAGGTTTATAATAGGATAAACAGGCCTTTACAGGTTTGACTGGCTGATTTACACTGCCGGAAATCATTTCACTTCTTTACTGAATAAATGGGAAGTGATGGAGGCATCTGTTTCTGCCACCTAAATCCCAGTGACAGCTCATAAACTGGCATTACTTTTCTGTCTCTCAGAGAGGTCAGATAATAAAACTGCAGGGAAATTCTAAGAATGCTGAGTGCTGGCTTTAGGCCTTCTGGAACTCAAGGCTGAGAAGTCTTTGAGGAGCCCCATGACCATGGGGTGACTCTCACAGGAACTGGGGCAAGCGTCGTAATGGCCAGACTTGCACATAGAGGAAGCCCATTTCCTGAGCTTCAATGCCCATTTCCCGAGCTTGAATGAACCGTGCACAGCAAACTGTCAGTTCTAATTGTAAACACTGGGATCTCTGTTCTGTATAATCTGTGAAAACTAATGATGACCTAAAAATGTAAACCTACTTAAGAGATTCAAAATAACTAAGGGCTTCCTTTTTCATTTTTTTCCATGGAGAATGGTAAAAAAATAAAAATTAAAAATAATTTTTTATTCTGGCTGATTTGGCTCAGTGGTTAAAGTGTCGGCTTGCGGACTGAAGGGTTCTGGGTTCTATTTCAATCAAGGTTATATGCCTGGGTTGGGGGGCTCAATCTCCAGGAGGGGGCATGCAGGAGACCGCCGGTCGATGATTCTCATTATTGATATTTCTCTCTCTCTCTCTTCCTCTCTGAAATCAATAAAAAAATATATTGAAATAAATAAATAAAAATTTTATTCATTCAAAGAAACATTCCTCAAGTATCAAATATATGCATTCCCTGTGTTCAGACTGTAGCTTGCTATAGTACTTCTGGATATTGTACTGTGGCCTAGAATTCTAGGACTGTAATGAAGTTAGCAGACAGACATCTTCAAATCTGAACCCCATTTTATGCCACTTGAAAGGAGATTCTCACATTTTTTATTTTATTAAATTTATTGAGGTGACTTTGGTTAATAAAATTCTATAGGTTCCAAGTGTACATTTCTATATATTGCATTGTGTGTTCACCACCCAAAGTCAAATCTCCTTTTGTCACCATATATTTGATCTGTTTCACCTTTTTCTACCTCCCTTCATCCCTCTTTCCCTCTGGTAACCATCATACTGTTGTCTGTGTCTATGAGGGGTTTTTGTTTGTTTGTTTGTTTTCAGTATCTTTGTCTTTTTTGTTAGTGTGTTGCTTTCAGTTTTATGTCCCACATAGGAGTGAAATCATATGATTCTTAACTTAGTTTGCTTACCATGATATTCTCAAGACCCATTCATGTTGTCACAAATGTCAGTATTTCGTCTGTTCGTATGGCTGGGTAGTAATCCACTGTATATATACACCATGTCTACTTTATCCAATCATCTATTGAAGGTTATTTCTATGTCTTGGCCATTGTAAATAATGCTGCAATGTACATAGGGGATATAGATATCTTTATAAATAAATGTTTTCAAATTTTTCAGGTAGAGGGATTACTGGTTCATATGGTTATTCTATGCTTCATTTTTGAAGAACCAACTGTTTTCTGTAGTGGCTGCACCAATTCATATTTTCACCAGCAGTATATGAGAGTTTTCACCACAACCTCTCCAACACTTGTCATTGTCTTGTTGATAACAGCCATTCTAACAGGTGTGAGGTAGTATCTCACTGTGGCTTTGATTTGCATTTCCCTAATAGCTAGTGAAGTTGGGCATCGTTTTAAATATCTGTTGGTCATTTGTATGTCTTCTTGGGAGAAATGTATGTTTAGGTCCTCAGCCAATTTTGTTAATTGCATTGTTTGTTTTTTGTTGTCGAATTGTACAAGTTCTTTATATATTTTGAATATTAACACCTTATTGGAGGTGTTGTTTGCAAATATCTTATCCCATTAGGTTGGTTGCCTTTTCTTTGTGGATGGTTTCTTTGCTGTGCAGAAGCTTTTTAGTTTGATATAGTCCCTTTCATTTATTTTTGCTTTTACGTCCCTTGCTTTTGAGGTCAAATTTATAAAATTTTCTCTAAGGCCAAGGTCCATAAGTTTAGTACCAATGTTTTCTTTTATGTATTTTATTGTTTCAGGTCTTATATTTAGGACTTGGATCCATTTTGAGTTAATTTTTGTGTATGGTAACAGTCTAATATCCTTCTTTTATATGTGGCTTTCCAATTTTCTCAGCACCACTTATTAAAGAAGCTTTCTTTTATTTTTTTTTTCCATTGTATTTTTTGGCTCCTTCATCAAAAAGTATTTGCTCACATATATATGGGTTTATTTCCGGGCTATCGTTTCTGTTCCATTGATCTGTTTGTTGGTTTTTCTGCCATTATCATGCTGTTTTGATTATTGTCACTAACGTTTTCAATTTAGTTATTTGGTTGCAAGAGAACATTGTCATTATTGCAAAAAGGTTTAGTCAAATTTGTTGAGCAGTTATTTTAATGTTTTTTTAATCTACCCATCTTCTGAGATATCAATTGTTCTCTCAAAAAAAAAAAAAGAAAGAAAGAAACTGGATTTGATATATCTACTCTTTAGCCAGTGACTGTATAAAAAATGTAAATAAAAAGGGAAGGAATGAAATATAAAAATGAGCCTGCAATATCAGTAGCTATATCTCTGCATTGATAAGGCAATGAATCATGAGTATTGATGCTTAGGCAAGAAATCAATCCACTATAAAACAATTCTGGAAGTGACTGTAGGCAAAGAAATAAGGGCCTCTTTCTAAAATCTAATGTATTTAAGCTTCCTCCAAATAACAAGTATACTAAACTCATGAGTCATAAAATAATATTGCACCCATAAAATGGTTCCAAAAGACATAGGTAAAAGTCTTAAAAGTTCAACAGTGTGCATTATATAGGCCTTCATTTTTATTGTCTTGAATTTATTGTAGTGTTTACAGGGAAGCTGATTTTCCCTTGATTTAGTTGAGTACAATACAAGTGGGGATTTCCCCCACTCTAAGATATGTATTAGCCAGCTTTGATTCTGATAATTTGTCTCAAAATATACTGCTACTGAGGTAAACGGACTAGGGGAAAATTGCTAACATAATTCTCTTGGTCTGTCGAGTCAACATCAGACTAAGAAAATTGAATCAGCCCTCCTAGGCAGAAAGTACAATGTTATTGAAATGACATCATCCTGAAAATGTTTTATGGCTTAAAAGAAATCATCAGTTCCTTTATTCTTAGGCCTGTGCTGGCAGTTTAGATCAGCTACCATTTTATATATCTAATGTTTTTAAATAAAGATACAGTGAACTCTCTTAACAGTCATAGACTTAAAATTTATAGTCAGAAAAAAGTATTCTTTCTTCTGTGTATACAGAAGGTGTTAGATGAACCTCTTGCATAATTAAATGTATTGTCACCTTATCAAAGGCCCTATATATAGTTATTTCTTTTTAAAAATATATTTCTATTGATATCAGAGAGGAAGAGAGAGATAGAAACATCAATAATGAGAATCATCCATCAGTTGCCTCCTGCACGCCCCCTACTGGAGATCGAGCCTGAAACCCAGGCATGTGCCCCTGATAGGAATCTAACCAAGGACCCTTCAGTCCCCAGGCTGACGCTCTATCTACTGAGCCAAGCCAGCTAGGGCTAGAGCTATTTCTTTGTATGAGATTGCAAACCTTTGTGGAGCACAGGTCCTGACATTATGCGCCACTAGTGATATTGTTTGCCTGCATCCTCAAGGTTGCTTCATGGTCCAAGATGACCACTGAAGCTCCAGCCATCACATATAGATTCCAGGTCAGCAGAGGGAGGAATTAAGAGAGAACAAAACTGCAGGGGTCCCTTTAAGCAGTCAGGGATCTCACAAAATCCTTCTGCTCAAATCACAGTGGGCTGAATATCTGCACAGGCCACATCTATCTACAAAGGAAAGTGACAAGTGGAAACTTGGGTTTCTATTATTAAGAAAAGAAGAGTACGTGGATGTTTAGAAGGCAATCAGCCATTTCTACTACAGCAGCTGTATCTCAGAGTGGACAAACTGGAGAATGATATCAGGTCCTCTTGTGATAACCTAACCAGAGTAATTCCCATAGAGCTTGTACATGCCCCCTTATTTTTATTTGATTGATATTTATGCAGCTCATTAATACAAAGCCCTTATCAAACTGCATTTTTGTGTGGACATGCATATTTTAGGTGCAGAAAAGACTGTCATCTCTGAAGGTGACTTTCTTTATCTGACCAGCATGTAGGTCTTTCTGTCTCCAAGACCATGAGAAATGTGTGAATATCTTCGTAAAGATGCACATATCAACAAATCAAAACAGACTCCCCCAAAATAAAAATAAAAAATACTATTTAATCTATTTTGACAGATATATTTCAGTAGCTGATACAGAAATTTACAAACATGCTAGGTTTACCTGAAAGTGGCATAGTTATCTTAATAAATACATGCCAACTTCCCTAAAGTAAGAACAATTTTGGTTATCTCATTGAAGGAGCCTTAAAAACCATACTAGATACTGGGCTAGAACAAGCCAACTGTATTGTAAAATACCTCATTTTACTACTAAGATGAATATTCTGGAGGACAAAATAGGCCTCTGAATGTCTCCTGTTTGTCCTCAGTCCCTCTATGATATAAACAGGTCAAGACATCTCTTTCTGTGTGGTGGAAAGTTCTGTGTTACGGAAGAATCCAATTCTCTAGACAGTGTGTCTGCCATGACTGGCTCGCAATCGATAATAATAAAAGCGTAATATGCTAATTAGACCAGACAGCCAAATGACTTTCCAGATGTCCTTGTGGATGACCTTCCGGATGAAGCTGGGGCTGCGAGGACTGAGCCCATTGCACGAATTTTGTGCATCAGGCCTCTAGTAATATTATAAATGAGGTAAAGTTCGCCTTTAATAGTTTGCTTATTCTCTTTTCCTCCCTGATCTCCCTCCTCAGTCAGTTCAGGAAGCATTGGTTGAGTACCTATTATACATTAGGGGCCATGTTGGGGGCTGGAGCTATAGAAACATGGACTGTGCCCTCACCAAGTTTGCCACATACATTTCCTATACTTGCTCAGGCACTTGGCCACTACTTGCTGCCTCTGGTGTCTTGTGGGCAAATGGGTGCTCTTGGCACTGTGTCCTGACCTGCTCCTTACCTTCCCAGTCAAGCTGACTCTTCCTGCATCTGTGGCCCAGTCTGCTAGATACCTCTTGCACTTAAATTTATATCTTTCACTTCTTACCTTAAAGAATATTAGTAGCAATTTCAGGTATGTTAAAAGTGTGGGATAGAGCTATGGGATTTTTTTCTTTATAGAACATGGATCTTTGACCAAATATTATAGGTAAAAGTTGTCTGATTATACTATGTATGATTATAAGTAATAACTATTAAAATGTTGCTATTTTAGATAATGTTTCAGTATCCCTAGATTAATTAATTTAATAGACATTTTACTAAAATGAGTATCCTATGTATAGAAAACTCTGAAATCAATTGTTGGGGGGGAGGATAACCTATAAATAAATATTTAGAGGAAACACCCAGATCGTAAAAGCTATTAGATTCCTAGGTAGGGCTAACAACCACCCCTAAAATATGTGCAAGATATGTGAAAAGTTGTATGCATATATTTATTTATGTAGGCATTCAATAAATATTTATGCAAGGTGTGCTGTGTCCCAGACTCTATTTTAGTGGCTAGCAAAACAAATGAAGTCTCTGTCCTCATAAAATCCATGGTGTAGTGACAGTGGCAATAATAAATTAAACAAAACAAACCAACAAGAAAGATTATTCCAAGCTGAGAAAAAAATATTATGAAGTGAAATATGTGCTGCAAAAAATAACAGGATGTCTTGGCCACAATGATCAAGGAGCAAACATCTCTATGAAGTACACATTTAAGATGAGACTAAAGTTTACAAAGGAGCCATGTATATGTGATACTTTCAACAATAAAGATATTAAATAAATATATAAATAAATAAATAGGAGCCATGTCAGAGAATCCCAAGGTGTGGCATTTCAGACTGGATTATCCAAAAAGGCATGGCATTTGCAGGTTGATATTGACACTACTGAGGTATCTGGCATGTAAATGTTAGTCATGCCAAATGTGAGCCAAAGTTCCATTTTCTAACCAGACATCCTGTTTTCTAAAAAGACTCTTAACTCAGGCCTAATGGAGCCCATAGCATTGTTCTGGGTTTTTACTTCTGCGTATGGTGAAATGCTACCAGGTGCACCGTTGTTCAGTGTGTGTGCTAACCATGCAACTCTTTCTCTTCCTCTTGTGTCACCAGGCCTCCGGAACCCGTTTACAGCACTGTGAACAAACTGTGTGATAAGCCTCCTTCTCCCAGGCACTATTCCCCTGTTGAGTGTGACAAAAGCTTCCTTCTGTCAGCTCCCTACCCCCACTACCACCTAGGCCTGCTCCCTGACTCTGAGATGACCAGGTACTGCATGCGCTTCCTCACTTCATCTTCTTGAATTGCATGTGCTTCCGCCAGGAAAGAATGGGCAGGGCCCGCCTCTGCTCACTTCTCTTGCACTGGAAACATCTTCCTCGAGGTGGAGAGATGTGCTGCTCCCTTGGCGCAATGGGAGAAATTAAGAACATTGCCTTGTTGTTTTTCCTGGTGTGTTCACAGAGCATTCAGACATTACCACATGATGCTCCAATGTTCTTGGTTCCCATGCATTTTTAATGAGGCATTAATTATATTTTTCTAGAAGAATTAATTTTGAAATTTAAGTAGCACTATTTCCCTCAATCCGAGGATAAAATGGAACATTTATTGAGTATATTTTTAGATAATATTTAGTAAAAACTTACTGTGCTCCAGGCATAACATAGCCTAAGAAGTATATGCTGTTATCACCATTTAATATTTTAACTGAAGTATTAAATTAGTGCCATCACCTAAGTACTCCTTGAGGTATTAAACAACTGGTCCAAAACTACAAAATTAACAGTTCTATCTGACCACAAAAAATATATTCTTTCTCACCATTCTTTTTTTTTTCTTTTCTGTTAATCCTCAGACAAGGATAGATGTCCATTGATTTTTAAAGAGAGTAGAAGGGAGGGGGAGAGACACAGAGAGGGAAACATCGATGTGAGAGAGACACATCAATTGCGTGCCTTCTGCAGGTGCCCCGACCAGAGTCGGGAATCGAGCCTGTAACTGAGGTACATGCTCTTGACCGGAATCAAACCTAGGACCCTTAAGTCTGCAAACCAAAACTCTAGCCAGTGAGCCAAGCCAGCCAGGGCAATAATATATTCTTACAGTGTGTTATCAAGCTAGGAAATTACATATGTTCTCTTATTTAGTTATTCCTATTTTATATAAAAATAATAATAGCAAAGTTTAAAGCAGTCAAGGCATTGCCATCAGTATGATATTGCTAATAAGTGTGGATTCCAGATTTGACTTTAAAATACTTTGAGTCTTTCCACAATTTTGTAAACAAATTGTTCTAAGTCTAAAGGTTGAATGTAATTTTTGCATTAATATTCTAAGAGATATGTATGGTAAATAATAAAACTTCATTTTACATAAGAACCAAAGTTGGAGAGAAAAGAGAGTCGGGAAGGAAAAGAGAATGCAGTGTTCCGTAAAGTAGACCCAATTCAGTTTCAATTGAGAGATCTCACTTGTGATATTCCTACATATAAGGGGATGCTTACATAGGTATGTTTTCAGATGTAATATTTTCATATGTCTTCATAATATTGTTAGGGCTGAGAAAATATAGATTTTATAATGACTCAAAGTGATAATGAATATTTCAAGGGTTTCAGAACATTATCTCTAATTTTTGGTATTTTCAAAGAATAAGTTGAAAGTTAATTACTGACCTCCCTAGGGAGTTAAATAGCAAATTTTAAATTATAGCTAACATTTTTAGAAATAAATGAGAAAACATATTTTTAGCTATGTAATTAGATGAGGCATTTTCACTAATTTGCAAAAATTAAACCCTAATAATATTTTAGGATGCCTTATAAATATTAATTATATCCTCCTATATTTTTAACAAATCATAAAAACTATTTTTTGATACAGTGAACTATACAGTTTTGAACCTAAGAGAGCAAAGTCACCATAGCTCTAGGGAAGTGAGAAGGTACACACACCTACAACCACTTTCTAGTAATTATGTATTTGCTAGAGGCCCGAAGCACGAAGATTCATGCAAGAATGGGCCTTCCTTCCCCTGGCTGCTGGCACTGCCTTCACTCTGGCCAGAGCTGCCTTTCTGCCTTCCCACGCTGCCCAGAGGCCCAGAGTGGCTGGGGCAGTGCGGAATGCCTGTGTCATCACCATGGCAATGACACAAGTGCCCTGCCCCCTAGAGCCTGTGTATGCAAATTAACCCACCATCTTTCTTGGTTTAATTTGCATACTCCTGATTGGCTGGTGGATGTCACAAAGGTACAGTCAATTTGCATCTTTCTCCTTTATTAGTGTAGATAGTCAGCTACAGAAAGGCAGCTGACACTTTTTGAGCTCTTCCTCTGTGCCAGGCATTTTAAGCACTTCTTATGAGTTATTCCTTTTAACCTTGACAATCGCCATATGAGATAGGTGCTATCATTATCAGTTTTTAAAAATAAGAAAACCGAGGCTGGAGAAGTCGCCTGACATGCCCAAGATCACCTACTGACAATTGTCCTGGCTGGGATTCAAACCCAGGTGACCATTAGCACCTCATTGGCACAGGCATGAGGGCAGAGATGTCCTTGCTTGCTGGAAAAATTCTCCGCCCATTTCTCTTCTTCTCTCCTTTGTTTTTGCCATGTTTTCTCATTTCCCTTCTTCTGCTCAGTGTCAAGGAATCTTTTTTTTTTAACCTCCTGCGCTCTTTTCCAATTAACATAAAAATTACACTCCTTGCATTCCATTGGGGATTTTGATGCATCCCTCCATAAAAACTCACCAAAAACCAATAAACATATGATACAGTCTACCTTTTGTGTAGACCCACCAGATATGATTCTTTTTAGTTTACTTTCTGTAATCTATGTTATCAAGAACATAGGTTTTTTCCCCAAAATTAAAAAAAATTACAGTATAATGTCGAATATGCCTTTTTACAAATTGTACATCCTCTGCAATCCTGATAAGCATCCGTCTCCAACCTCTACTGTCCATCTTTCCTTTGGGAATTTTATATTTATTTAAATTGTCATCTGCTTTTTGCCCCTTTTCCTTTCCCCTTTTCATATTTTATTCTTCCTTTCTAAAAAGAAATAAAAATAAAAAAGCCTCTCTCTCTCTCACACACACACACACATTTTAGTTTTATTGCCACTACTACACTGATACTAAAATTCTTTATTTCACCCCATTTTGCTCCCCTTTTAAGCTTCCCCAACTCAATAAATGGCACATACATTTACCCCATTGCCCAAGCCAAAAACTTGAGAATTATACCTAAGACCTGTTCTCGATCACATCCATCATTCAATCTATCTTCTAGTCCTATTGATTCTACCTCCAAAAGGTACCTCAAATCTATGTATTCTTCTCTACTTCCAGTTCCACTTTCATCCAAGTCTCAATCATCTCCCATCTACAATAGCTCCTCATTGGTCTCACCACTTCTATTATTGTCCTCCTGGTTTATTCTCAGTGCAGCCAGTGATCTGTAAAAATACAGATCAGAACTACTGCTCTCTTTGCATTAGTATAAATGCAAAGTCATTAACAGAGCATCCAAGCTGTGCATGATTTCACCCCTGCCTGCCTCTTAAACATCTTCCCTTTGCTGACCACGTTACTTAAATTCACAAAATGCATTCAATCTCTTCCTGTCTCCAGCGCTTCCCACATGCTCCTTCCTCAAACTGGAAAGCTCTTCTTATACATTGCCTGGTTAACTTCTGGTCATCTTAGATCTAAGCTTAAATTGCATTTCCTTGGAGAAGATCCCTGAGAGAAAATTTGGTCCCCTATTATATTATTTCTCTTTATTTTTTTCTAGAAAGTTCACATAGTTTGATATTGTACATATATTTATATAAGCTCCATGAGTGGAATTGTGTCACATTTGTACACTGCTATACCCTTAATGCTTAGCATAGTGCCTGGTGCAGCAGGAGCTCAGAATTATTGAGTGACTAGTAAACATAGAAATAAAATCAACAGGCAGACTAGCCAACAGATACCTGTTCCAGGGACAGGTCATGGCTCTAGCTGCTCTTGACTCAGTTCTTGGCACGTGCATAAAACAACTCCATGAATGAATGAATCCAAGCATGGGAACAAATCACAATGTACTCTAGCTCACTCTGTGTATTGCACTTTCATCTCAGCTGACCTTGATGTTCAGTGGCCACGTTATAGATTCATTAGATAACTGTCACTCCTTCATGGAGACTGAGGGATTCGTTTCAGAGGCTTTTCACTTCCTCTCCAATGGATATCTAACTTACAGAATCTCAGAGGTGGATGAGAACTTAGAATTAGATAAATAAGCCCTTACCCAACTCCAGTAATGATGAGGAACCCAATTCCTTCATGGATCCATGTTTTACTTCTACTCTTGGTAAAATAAAAGTATTTGGGGATATCCTGCCCTGAAAAGATTATTATAAGAATGTATGTATCAATTCGTTCAACCAAGATTTATCAAGCTCTGACAAAGTGCAAGATACTATGTTAGGACAATGTTTATAAAGATGTGAACTGAAAACACTAACCAGAAAAAAAAAGATTAAAAATGACTAACCTTTAAAATGGAATATGTGGTAATACATATTTTTCAGGGCATTTGAGAATTTCCTAGTCTATTTCAGAAGCATGTGCATACTGATACAGCAGTTACTGTCTCAGATTAGGATATGAGCTACCTCTGTGGAAGTTAGCATGTGAAACCACTCACATGCCAACTTAATCCCTGATCAGCATTCAGAAGAATGCAGGCCAGTCAGCAGAAGCTGGGAGAGTCAACCATCTGTTCTCTATGCATTTCAGTGGGAATTCCCCAATTCTAAACTCTTTGAGTTGATAGCAAACATCAGGGATGAATTAATTGTATATACAATTTACTTCTGTAACATCAACCAAAAGAAAATAGTGAAATTATTAGTTTTCCTTCGGGAAGCTCTTGAAATTACTTGGCAAAGTACCAGCTTTTAAGGCTGCAGATTACATTTAGAATAATTGACTTTTCAGACCTTACAAAAACAAGAAATGGGCAGAGCCTAGAATCAAACTAACATTTGGAGCTCTGTGGAAAACAAATGGGATTGCTGTGGGGCTCCTGCTTATCCGGTGTGTCTTTTTTGTGTTTTTTTTTTAAGGTAGTTTTTGATGTACTAATTGGTTTTATATTTTGGGAGAATGGTAAATTATTTAGCTTTTAATATTCCTAGAGCAATAATATTCCAGTCTGTTTTCTCAACATGAATGGCATATTTTCATTCATCCTTTTACAGGGCAGGTCCTAATTATTGTTATTTTGTAGTTGATAATCAGAGGCAAGGTAAACCTGATAAAGGCTAATTAAAATATGTTGGCTGCCCTAGCCGGTTTGGCTCAGTGGCTAGAGTGTTGGCCTGTGGACTGAAGGGTCCCAGGTTTGATTCCAGTTAAGGGCACATGCCAGGGTTGTGGGTTCGATCCCCAGTAGGGGACGTGCAGGAGGCAGCCGATCAATGATTCTCTCTCATCGTTGATGTTTCTATCTCTCCCTCTTCCTTCCTCTCTGAAATCAATATAAATAAATAAGCAAATAAATAAATAAATTTTAAAAATATGTTGGCAGATAGATTGGAAATGGATTCTGAGGCATTATATGATCACTAGAGGCCTGATGTATGAATTCGTGCATGGGTGGGGTCCCTCCGCCTGGCCGGCAATCAGGACCAATCGGGGCCATCTCGCCCAGGCCCTGTGGAAGGTTGGCCAGCTGGGGAGGGACCGTGGGAGGGCTCCAGGGCATGTCTGGCCCCATCTTGCCCAGTCCCAATCGGCTGGACCCCAGCAGCAAGCTAATCTACTGGTCTGAGTGTCTGCCACCTGATGGTCAGTGCACATCATAGCGAGCAGTTGAGCAGCCTTAGCATATCATTAGCATATTATGCTTTGATTGGTTGAATGGTCGACTGGACAATCAGACAGTTAACATATTAGGCTTTTATTATTTAGGATAGTGTATATTCATGACACTTCAGCTGGGTACCAGGCATCATCTTGGATGCCAAGGATTTGGAGATAAATAAGGCATGGTCCTTCCCCTTACACAGTTCAAAGATGTGTATATGAAGAATTCATCAATGTGTTGTGATTGATGTATATCTGCCAAAGGCTCTCAGTTTCTCCAGTGCACCTAATCTCCAGGGAACTAAAGTGAGGCTAGTGTCAGAGTTTGTGATGGAAGCATGATCTTAGGCTGTCCCTTCTGCAGAGGTGTGAGCATGTGCTCAGGCATGTTCCCCACTCACACCTTGTTTCATCTGTTCCTAGTCATTACAAAAAGCATTATTTTCCAATGGGAAATTTACCCTTACCTTCTCATAGTATACCTACAGAGCTCAGAATGCAGGTAGAATTCACTTTCTTCAAGCCAATCCCAGTTTGGGGATATGGAGTAAGATCTTTATCTCACAAGACCTCAACCACATGTTATGGTGGCCTATCTTTGGCAAGATTTAAATTGTTGCAAAATAATAGAAAATGGATGCAGACCTGTAATTTTTTAGCTGTTTCAAAGTCTGCATATCCAAAATCCATTATGGGAAAGGTTACATGGTTTGGAATTAGCAGATTTAGTTTGTCTAACTCTCATCTACCATTCTGACCTTTGTGCAGAGATTTTTCATAGTTCCTAAGGACAGATAGGGCACTGCTCTCACTCCCTCAGGTAGTGGGAAGTGAGTGAACAGAACTGGGCAATATTCCATTAGTGTATGCAGAGTGGCCAGAGAGGTCAGCCTCCTTCACACTGGGAACTGCATGAATGCAGGGAGCACATCATGTCCACCTCTTTGTCCCAGCTCCCAGGAATAAGCCTGGCAAACAGTGGGGACTTGATGTGTCTGTTTACTAATAACTGAATAAATAAACAGTATGTACCACCACCACCAAAAAAAATCAAATATAGTTTCTAGAGATAATAATGCTGTAACGGAAGTACCTGTGAGTCTTCAAAGGTAAACAGAGGAGGAATCACATAAAGTTTTCAGAAAGACACTGAGTTCATCAGTCGCACGAAGGAGGAAATGGGTTGCAAGTAGAAGGAATAGCACCAGAGCCAAGCCTCAGGGTGTGTAGAGCACAGGGCACTCTGGGGCTCCCAGGAATTCTGTGTGGCTAAAGACTGTTGAGTGGCTGATAAAGTTGGAGTCACAGGCTGCTGCAGATCACAGAGAGCCTTACTTGCCAAGCTGAGGATGTGGGACTTGATCCCGTAACTAGTGAGGAGCTGCTGATGAGTTTTAATGCTAAGAGTTTTAACACTTCATCTCCCTCAGAGCCTCAGTTCACTCGTGAGAAAAGGGAGAAAATAATCATATCTGTGCTATTTTCCTCATCGGATTGTTGTGAGAATCAAATATTGTGGAGCAGGTGAATTTTCATCTATTCACTATCCACATTAGTTATTGTTTTTTCCATAGGCTTATTTTTTATTTTAAAGCCTTAAGCTCATATATATTTATGTTTAGTTATCACAAATCAGGAGAAAAATATTTATCAGCACAGGAAAATTCTCTGAGAAAATAAGAAGGCTGTTGATGCTAATTTCTTCTATCATTTGTAGCAACAATCCTTCTTGTCACCATAGGCAAAAATATCCATTTCCCTTTTTATTAATACATTTATAGGCTCCATGTTAAAAGGTGGCCTGTTTCTAAAGCCATATGTGACTTCACTGAGACAATGTTCTTCCTTATCTTCTCATGTAGCAGTTTTTCTATCCTACATGTAACTTTTTAGGAATGTAGACAAAAGAACAGCTACTCTGTGGAGCACTGATAAGTAGCCAGGCATTTTACATACTCACCTCATTTCCTAATAACCACAACACCTTTGTAAAGTGTGGGCTTTGATCTAGCAGGAAAAGGGGCCAGGATTCTAACCTGAGCATTTTCACACCTCTCTCATGCTCTCATGGAGCCTTAATCCCTCCCTCACACACACATCACAACTCCTCACTCAGTCCCCCAATTCTCATATCCACTCTACTGGGAATCTGTGGACTGAAAGAGAATTTGAGTCCTGTTCACAATATTTCACCTGGGAAGTAGCATATGAAGAAGAGAAAAAAGATGCTTACCAAATCATTGACCTTCTCATGCCTTTAAAAGGCTGATATAATCTTAAAGAATCCTTAATTTCATTGTTAATTAAAATCAGAAGGGGAAAGCCTTGGCTCAAAAAGCACAAGCCTTTCCCAAGTTTATGCAGTAGTTTCTTCTTCAAAGGCCTGCCCTGCCTTTTTGAAGTAGGTGATCACTAAGCCAAATTTGAATTAAGGAAAATAAGGAGAAATTAATTGACTCCCACAAAGTCACAGAGGTTGCTTTTGCTATATTCCATTTTCTAGCTTCTCTCTGCACTGTGATATCTGCAAGAGTTCACACTGAAAAGAAAGAACCTCTGGCTTTAAATTAATGCATTCTATATGTAGATACCTTTTTAAAAACATACTACTTACTATTGCCCTTCACTTTATTTTTGATATTGAGGTGGAAATGTTTTTTCATTAAGAATTCAAGATTTTTGCTTGGCTGGTGTGGCTCAATGGTTGAGTGTTGACCTATGAACCAGGTGGTCATGATTCGATTCCCAGTCAGGGCACAGGCCCAAGTTGCAGCATCAATCCCCAGTGTGTGTAGGGGTGGGGGGAGGAAGGGGCGTGCAGGAGGCAGCCAGTCAATGATTCTCTCTCATCAATGATGTTTCTATCTCTCCCTTTCTCTTCCTCTCTGAAATCAATAAAAATTATTTTTAAAAGAATTCAAGATTTGTTAAAGAGCACATTTCAAATTACATTGTATAGTGTAAAGAAGGAAGGCAGACAAGGAGCTCAACCTGTTCCAACAGCTCTCATTTACTCTTCACGATAACCCTGGAAGTTAGGTAGAGTGTGGGAGGCTCAGGGAAATTAAAAATGAACCCAGGTTCATTTTATTCCAAAATTCCTGTTGGTGATATTCAAATAAAACTCTGTGATGAACTAATCTAGAGTTCATTGATTTGTTTTTTTAAAAAAGAGCCAGATTATGTACATCTACCTGAGATGTTAGGAATATCTTCCCTTAATTTTAGTATATCTTTTTTGTGTTTTGGGAACAATTTTTATATTTAATTTAGTAGTCATTATATTATTTGATAACAATAAGAAACTGAGGAATAAGCATAATTTTTCAAAAGCAATCCTCTATGAAGGCAAAGTAGCTGTGAGGAAATGCTGGGCAAAATCACTATAGCAACAAATTATAGGAACTCAGAAAGAGTCAAAATAGTACATTAAACCGTAACACCACAACATAGATACTAATTAAATCCACTAACAGTAGGACTTATATTTAGAATATTGATTTTATGAGAGCAGATCTTTGTTTTATTTACTGTTGCATTCCCTGTGCCAAAAAAGGTTACTGGCACGTAATACTAACAGTAATAATGATGGTGGTGGTGATGATGATGATGATGATGATGATGATGGTGGTGGTGATGGAAATGAGAAAACAATCACTATCATTTATATAATCTTATTACCTGCAGACTGCACTTTACATAAATTAGCTCATTAACTTACACAGCAATGCTAAAAGATGTTTGTTGTTACTATTATCCTCATTTTACAAGTGAAGAAATTCAGGGCTGAAGAGGTTGGTCACACAAATAGGATTTGAAAGAATCTAAATGCACTGGCACCAGAATCTATGCTTTTAAATGTGCTCAATAAATATTTATTAAATGTTATTCTTGTCACACATAATGCTCCTCAGGTATTAAATTATACTTGAAAAAAAAAGTACACCTTATTTACCTATAGTCAAATTTCAATAGATAGATGATTGACAGATAGATAGATAGATAGATAGATAGATAGATAGATAGATAGATAATACATAGATATAGATGGCTACATAGGCAAATAGATAATGAATATATGGTTAAGAATCTAGACTCTAGAATTACAGTGTTAGGGTTTGAATCCTGATTCCACAGCTTCCTACTTATATAAACTCGGGCAGATAACAACTAGTCTGAGCTCCTGTATCTTCATCCATGTAATAGCAGTAATCATAGTATCCATCTCGTAGGGTTGCCATAAGGATTTAGTGAATTTATACATAAAGTGCTAAAACAATGCCTGATAAATGTGAAGTGCCCCATTAATGTTAGCTATCATTATGCTTGTGACATATTATGATCCTGTAAATAGAGACCTCAGGCTGAGGTGGGGATGAATTTTCATGAAAACACTATTATAAAAGTCTGTTTTTATTCATAGCCTGATGGTGAGCCCAGTGAGTTGTATAGGGAAGTGAATGTCAGGATTGGCAGTATGGGAGAAAGGGCTATGCAAGACTACTTTATATAGAGACCCAAGTATTTTAAAATGTAGAAGTTTATTTTGATTAGGGGATCAAAATTTACCTCTCAGAGCAGAGAAAGTCAATCTCCTATTTCAACACTTTAATTCAGTTCTGTGGACCTTAAGCTCATATAAAGTTGAAAGGATCCCTAGACTTATTTTTAAGTCAGCAGGGATGTGTGTTCCAAATTGAATGCTAAAACCTAAAATCCCTCTATTCCAGAGAAAATAAATACATTAGAGGATAAAGAAGATACTTGTGGTTTTCTTTAAAAGGGGGGAGGGCATACTGGGCCTATCTAACTCAGCCAGAGCTTTGTCCAAAATTAAGAAAAGAAAGTCTCTTCTCAATAAAGGACAAAATATGCCAGGACCCAAGGGTGACATGGCAAACAGAGTTCAGACTGGATTTCAGCCCTAGCTCATGCCCTTGGCCAACTGTTCTCATGAACAACCTACGTAACAGAATAGATTGGCCAGACTGAGAATGGGGATGGAGGTAAGAAATGAGAATCGTATTTCTCTTTGTTATTTTCATCTCTCATATCCATTTTCATGTTCCGCTTGCTTTCTTATGACTCTAGCATAATTACAAAGATGTCATTCTGTCAAACTTGCAGGTTTAAAATTAACTGGAAGCTAATGCAAGTTCAGGGATGGAAGACATTCTAGAAACAATTTAGTCTCACCTTTATATGTTCCAGATGAGAAAACTGTCACTCAGATCACAAATATGTATTAAATGCCTATTGTATGGCTAATACTTCTGGGGATACGCAATCCAGACATAATTTAACCCTATTCTCAAGAGATTTAGGTACCACTCGCCCAGGGGAGTGTGTGTGTGTGTGTGTGCGCGCGCACGCGCGCTATTGGTAATGAAAAATAAAAAAAAGTTTAGAAATGTGTTATGGATTGCATTTTTCAAATATGTGTGAATTTCACTTAGCTTTTAGCCTTATTTATTTTGGATCTATTCTGGTTTCTCCTAGATATTATTACACTTTCAGGTTGTGTTCATTGGTTTCTAAGCATGCAGATCGTTTTTATGTGAAATCTGAAGGTCAAGTGACAGCCCAAATTTCCTCCCAGCTCTCCCCACTCTCATATGACAAGTTCTTGCTATCTTGCTGTCATTGGAATCTGTGTTCCTTGTAGGTTCCTTGAGCAGGAGGAAAGGAACTGCAAGTAAAAAAAAAAAAAAAAAAAGGGGTCTCTGACCAGATTTACACCAGTATAATTGCTGTAATTCTGAGACTTTCCTTTCCTTCTTTGCAGGGTCTCTTAGTAACCCATGCATTGTCCTGGCCAACCTTTTTCATCTCATAAAATACAACCTTTTCCCACTGTTTCCCCATAGGAATCCACCCATTTATAACAAACTAGAGGCCCAATGCACAAAATTCGTGCAAAAGTAGGCCTTCCTTCCCCCTGCTGCCAGCACCAGCTTCCCTCTGGAACCCAGGACCCAGGCTTCCCTCTAGCCCTGGCTTCATCTGGAAGGACATCCAGAATGATGTCTGGAAGGACATCTGATCTAATTAGCATATTACCCTTTTATTATTATAGATTAGCCTTCTCATTTTCATAATCATCAATGAGATTAGACATCTCATTTTCTACTATCGTCCATACTACCATGCCCAGGAGCTGGGCAATGTCTGGCAGGGCAAGATGAGAAGCTTTTCATTTCTACCCTGGACTACTACTCCTCAATTAGAAGTCTCCTGTTACAACACTGAGGTCCTTTTGACGGGTGTCGTGTGAGATGTGTACTCACCTGGGGCTTTTTTTCCCCAGGTGAGAACTGCTGCCTTCCTGTTTCTCCTCTTCCATGGAAGCTCTGTTCCTGTCCCTGCTAGATTTCCTGCCCTGACTTTCATATCAGAGCCTTTTCCTCTGAGGTCATTGTGACCTATAAAATCAGCTCTAATCCAGACTCTTTTCCAGCAGAGAAACAGAACGATGGACAGACTTTTCTTCATTGAGCAGCTTTAATATGTAGTTTCAGGAGCACCAAACCTTTCTCTGAAGATAATCTCCTTTTTAAAAACCCCAGAGTTTAAAAATCACAATAGGAGGATGGGAATAGTGACTGTGGGGGATCAAAATAGAGGCTGGTGAATGCTCGGACATCCAGTTGGGCAAGGGTTCCTATAAACCTCTGGTCAAAAACCTCCTGTAAACCATAGCTCCACAGTACTAGATATCTTTCCCAAGTCCTCACCTCAGCATATAGAGTTGGCTTCTCTCTGAAAGGCCTCTTAGTGAATCCTATGTCTTTGCTGTACTTCTCAAAGAATGTCTGTTTCTCCAGGGCATCAAGTGTAAATCCACATGTGCTCAAGATTCAAGCTCTTTCTCACCCCACATCTGTCTTCGGACCCTTTCTGTCTTCCTGATAGGTCCAAAGTCCTCTACTGAGGCAGATTGCAAATGGTCTTTAATTCTTTTTCATGCACTTCCATCCCATAATGCCTAGAGGAATAGTGAGCCTCAAGAACAGTCACAGTCAGTTTGAAAAAAATTTCTCTACTAATAGCTCTGTGTGACATGAAAACAGAGTGTCTCTCTGTCACCTCGGTATGGGTGGGAACCATGCTGTATTCTGTCCATGTGACACATGAGCATATAGTAGACATTTGATGGAACAGGAAGTGGTAGGTGTTCACTTAAACAGTGACTCAAAGCGGAGCTTACAATTAGTGGAAGCCCTTCTCCAGGCTAAGGCAGCGCATGGACAAGTTGATAATTAGAGAAGAATCCTTCTGTCTGGGTCATAGTTCACCCTTATTTCTCTTGGGAAAATGTAATTCCTACAGTTTCTCCTGAGATTTCTGAGTTAGGCCACAGAAACAGATTTTCTTCATTCTGCCTAATGTGCATTGTAACAGGTGGTCTATTTTTGTGTTCAGATGTGTTTCATTTGCACTCAACATGTGCCAATACCAAATGCTCTGGAGAAGATCCGTCACACACATGTGGATTCCTCAAACATGCCTTAGAGGGGTTGGGTCATGGTAATGTGCACTGATTAGACTTTCAAGGTCCATAGTGAGCGACCTCCTCAGCAACTCTGCTGACCCTGTGAAGAGTAATATAGAAAAATCAATTCAGCAAACAGAAGACTGAAAAGAAACAGGTTAGGACGTGCAGAAGGACTTTAGTTATGGCACCAGTCACTGAAAGTTTGCTTAGCTTGCTAAGTAAATGCCAGTGCTTGGTAAGATGAGGCTAATTGCCATTCCATTTCTCTAATGTTCCCACCACCAACTATAAAGAAAAAGAAAGGGAAAGAAATATGTGTTACAAAAAAGCCCAAAGCCCAATAGTACATCATTAAATCATAGACTGCTTGATCAGAAAGGGTTAGAGAAGATTGCATCCAAACACTTTTGTAAAAAATTGAGAAAGTCAGTCTAGCAAAATTAAGAGACTTACTCAAGCTCATACAGTCACATAAGTCGTTTGTGGCAGATATAGGACTTGGGCCAGAGATGTCAAGTGCCAGTGTTTTGTGTTTTTGTTTTTTCTATGCCAGCTTGTAATTTTAACTCAACACAATCTTCTAGAATGTTTCATGCTAAGAAAGATTACATATCATAGACCAAGCCTGGAAGGAAACAGAACTGTTAACTCAGAATAACAGTGCTTCTTTACCCTAGGGGAGTAGGATTGGAATGGGGAAATAAATTATCTTTTACATTGTACAATTTTAAATTGTTTTAATTGTTAGTAAAAATTAATTTAAGGACACACACACACTTAGACTCAGCAATTCCATTGTTAGGTATAAACATAAGAGAAATAAAAACATAGGTTCACACAAAAGTTGTACACAAATGTTCATAACATTTTTCACAATAGCCAAAAGGTGAAAATAATTCAAATACTCATCAACTGGTGAATGGATAAATAGTATGTGATATAGTCATACAATGTACTATTATTCAACCAGAAAAATAAATGAAGTACTAATACATGCTATAGTATATATGAACCCTGAAAACATGCTAAGTGAAAAAAGCCAATCACAAAATGCAACTTATTTCTAATATTCCATATATATATCATGCATCCACAATAAGCAAATCTATTGAGTCAGAAAGAAGATTAGTAATTGCCTAGGCCTGGATAGGGAGGTGGCAGTGGAATTAAGAGTGACTTAATGGATATGGGATTCCTTTTGGGGTTATACAAATGTTTAACTTAGTTAATACACTAAAATCCACTAAACAATGTACTTTAAAAAATGGGTGAATCTATGGTATGTGAATTATATCACAACTAGAGGCCCGGTGCATGAAAATTCATGCACTAGAAGGGGGGTCCCTTAGCCTGGCCTGCCACATCTCACAGTCTGGAAGCCCTCAAAGACAGGAGGCAACCCGGCGATCAGGGGAAGCCAACGCCCCCATCACACCTCTGCTGCTGCTACTGCCAGCAGTGCAAGCCTTGGCCGGCCCTGGTTACCTGAGCCTCAAGCAGCCCTGGGCAGCTGGGCAGCCGCCATCCAAGGCTTGCCTGTGCCTTGGGCTGGCCCTGGGCAGCTGGGGGGTTGAGGGGACTGGGGGACTCCAGAGACAGGCGCGCGGAGTGGCCAGGCCCACCTAGGAGTGGGCCTGGCCTTGCCATGCACCTGCTGCCCTCGCAGGGCTGAGGGGACTGGGCACCACCATCTTGTGGCTGTGGGTGCCGCCATCTTTGAGGGCATGGCAGTCAATTAGCATATTCCCTCCTTATTGGCTGTGGGCGTGGCCATCTTTGTGATGGCATGAGGGTCAATTAGCATATTCCCTCTTTATTAGATAGGATAATGCTATTAAAGATTCCCATTTTAAATTTAAATAATTAATATAGCAACAATAAAACTAAGGTTATGTCCTTATGACATTAAATATTCAGATAAAAATAATAGAAAACTCACTTAAAAAGTTTAGTTGATTTTTCTACCCTATGATAGACTTCAAATAGTATTTAGAGGAATTATAGGTCTTCAGACTTTTTACATTTTTAATAGGGCTAGAGCTCTCATTTACTGAGTACCAATTTTTGTTAGGTGTTCTACAAATGTAACTAGTCCTCATAATAAATCTAAAACTAGGTATTTTTATCTCTACTTTACTGAGGAAACTAAGAGCTGGCAAAGCTGAAATTTGAACCCAGCTTCACATGCTTTTACTATACCACAGTCATCAACCCATTATAGAAAAATGATATTAAAATTGGCCTTCCCACTAGAAGAATTGTTTAAACTCTCTTCCTTCCTTTTATCCCATTCTCTCTTCAAATACCAAGTTTTGCCTCACCCATCCACTGAAATTGTTGGCAACCAAGGTCACCAAGACTTCTCTGTTTCTAAATCCAGTGGAGACTTCTTAGTCCTTATTACATGTTAGCTTTCTCTGCACTTGTCTCTGTTGCTTTCTCCTTTCTGAAATATCTCTCTCTCTCTCTCTCTCTCTCTCTCTCTCTCTCTCTCTCTCTCTCTCTCTCTCTCTCTCTCTCTCTCTCTCTCTCTCTCTCTCTCTCTCTCTCTCTCTCTCTCTCTCTCTCTCTCTCTCTCTCTCTCTCTCTCTCTCTCTCTCTCCTGCAATTCCACTTCCAAGCTCATGTTACTCCTTGCATCCCCGATTTTCTTTCTCCATCTCAATAGACATTTCCTCTTCTCATCCCTTTTGGTCCACTTCACTCAGTGATGTCTGCTCTTCTCTGCACACTCTCCCTAGTAGCACACATCCACTTCCACATCCACATCCACAGATTTGGTTCCCAATCATGTGCTTATGTCTCCTATCTCTGTAGCTATAACCAGATCTTTCCTCAACTCCAGACTTATACATTTAGATACTTACTGGCCATCTATCCTCAAATGCCCTCAGGAACATCAAAAATCTCTCATTATCTTTATCTTTCAGATTCTTGTCTCAGTTGGATCCATTGCCTTAAAGACCATTAATAGTATGATGTAGTATTTAAGAGTATGTGCTTCAGTTCAGATTCTTGCTCTACTCCTCACTAGCTGTGTGATCTCTATGCCTTAGTTTCCTTCATAACATGGGAATAATAAAAGTATCCATCTCATAGAGTTGTTTTGAGGATTAACAAGTTTATACAGGAAACGTGACTGCCACATAAAAAGCTTAGTACTTCTGTGGGTATAGAACCAAGACATTTTCCTAGATTCTTCCTACTGACTCTCTTTATGTTTATCTCTAAGTATCCTATCAATATTTCTTTAATGTCTCTTGAATCATTTCTCTTCAGTTTTTCCATGTTTCCTCCTCTCTAGATCCAGCTAGAATTATTGCTTATCTGAAGTACTTACTAACTGGTCTCCACCACAAACTCTATGCACCTCAACCCATTCTCCACACTGTAGCTCATGTGGTCTCTTCTAAAACACACATCTGATTCTTTCCCCAACCTGACTAATCTGATTAATCTCCTACTTTCTGTATCACCTGCTTTTCATTCTAATCAGTTCTCCTTTCAATCCCTGGGAGGGGGTAAGGGGGAGGGAGGGCACTGTCTCCCTTACCTTCAGGTACTTGCTCATGCTTCTCCCATTCTTAAACTCCTCTTCTCTAAATAATGACACACACACAGCATTCACCTGGCCATCTCAACACCAGCCCCCATTCACAGATCTCTTCACCTGGGTAACTACCTTCTAATAAATCTAGGGAGGGCATCTTCTGTGGTACCACTAGAAACCCCTGCCTGATGCTCTCAGCCTGGGTGGTGGGCCCCTTTATCCTTAAGAGTTATAGAACTCAATCTACTATGCTGATTATTTGTTTGTCCGCCTTGTCAACTAGATTGAGGTTCTTTTGCTTGGGAACTATGTTTTAATAATTTCTTGTTGTGGTGCCCAGCAATGTGTCAGGAAAAGATTAACTATTTTTAAAAGACAATAAAATTATGTTAAACATTACTAATTTGTTGTTACAATAAATGTTTAGAGAGCCCTATATGTAGTGAGATTGTGACAGGCTCTGTGCTCTGCATTGGGAATACAAAAACAAAGTAGACATAACTCTTTCTATAGGGACTCAGTCTAACAGAAGAGACCACAGCAGACAGGAAAATAATTAGAATTCCATGCAATAGATGCTGTAATAGAGGGCATGTGCTGACAGGGTGTCTGGAAAGGACGGTGTTATCAACATGATTAAAGTGGTGGCAAAGTTAAGAAATATACACACATACCCATTGATATTCAGAAGTATGCAGGATGTTAGCTAATGGGGTGATTACATTCAATTTGATATGAAATTGGCCTCTCTTTTTTTAAAAAAAAATCTTTTTAATGATTTCAGAGAGGAATGGAGAGGGAGAGAGAGACAGAAACATGAAATATGAGAGAGAACCATTGATCGGCTGCCTCCTGCATGCCCCACACTGGGGATCAAACTCTCAACCCGGGCATTCCCTGCCTGGGAATGGAACCATGACCTCTTGGTTCATAGGTTCAATGCTCAGCTCCTGAGCCATGGTAGCAGGGCAAAATAGGCCTCTCATGCACATAACAATAACCCTTCCTGCCTTACTCTTTCTACTATTTAAATTGGCTAGTTAAGCTATCTCCAATTATTGACACATTATAAAATATTCTATTCTACATAATTTCAGCATTTTTTGGTTATTCTCTTGGTAGTGTTTGCCCAAATTCAGGTTCATAGACTGGTGCTGGTTCATTGCCTAATCTCTACTTCAGTAGAGCAAAATGTGGAGGGGGAAGGACTTTGTTAAATACACATATACATATCAGCATTAGATTGCCCACTGTCCTTCCTTGGGAAGAATCCTTCTTGAGATTATAATCTTCTCTAATTTTATATTTTGTTAAACATATTTTGTTTTATGAAATTCTGGTGATAATTGATAGTTGATATTGTATTCATAGCCTTCATCTGAAAAACCTAAGTAGTAGATTTGTCTCCAAATTTGTGTATTTAAATTCTTCCTGTCACTCTATGCTCTTGGCATGGCTCCTGGTCACCCTCTCCAATCAGCAAGCACACTTTGTTGTGCCTCTGGTGTCCCCATCCACAATGTGTGGTAGGCATTGTGTTGACTGTCTGGTTGGTGCTGGCCTGCAGTTTTTGACTGTGAACCCTTGGACTTACACTTTGCAGCTTGTAGGCCAGACACATTGAATGGCTAAATAAAATAGATCTTAAATATGACAACCTAGTCATAAATTTGATAATTGGCATACATGTTAAGTCATCATTGATAATGTTATTTTAATGTGCCTTTTTGGGTTTTGGGTTGTATCAGGGACAACTTTTCACAACTCTAGTTTAACAGTACAAAATTCACATGTTTTTTTTTTCTTTTTTGGTATAGCTGTGGTACATAATTGCCTTGATCTTCTGCCAGCCCTCCCCCCCAGCAAGTGACATTATATAAATGCAAAATACCATTGCCATTTTTGCTTCTGTGCTTTGTTCGTTACTATTTTAATAATCCTTTTTTCTTTCCACTACTCTAAGCTGCTTATATTATAACTTTGGGGAAGAAACTAACAAGTTATCAGTATAACTTTTAAAGCACAAAATAAGGAAACACATTTTATAATTGCACTGTCCAAAAAAGCCTTTTGCTTTTCTCTTAGAAATGGACATAGAGGGTGTCATTTTATTCCCTAAGATTTTCTGCTCTAAATTGATCCCTCATATTGTAGTTGATTCATTACACAATGCTAGCATTATGAGAGAACATTTTTGTAGCTAGATAGAAAAGTCAAGTGATTTAATAGCTCTATATTAATAAATACTATGAGGCTACCATGTTGGAAAGTGGAGTTGGTAATTACAATGGCAACAGAGGCCAGCAATAACACATGGTGTGAATGTGCTGTAAAACTAGTATTCTTAAATGTCACCCATTAACACTGTATATGCAGAGGAACTGATCTGAAATACACAGAAAAACCCCACACATTAAAAAAAATGAAAGAAAACACCTTAGTTCACAAAAACATTCCAAGACAAGGTAGTAAGGAGTAGAAAATTATAGGTTTTGCCTCTCAATTCTGCTAACATGAAGCTGCAACCTGGAGAAAAAAATAGCCATGGTAAAAGCAATACAGAGTTCTAAGAGAATGTTTTTCACACTAAGCCTGCATTTTTGTTTTGAATTATCATTAATTGACTTTTCCATTCAGTCAAGTCTCTCTGGTGTCACTTTCATTTCCATGATTCTTTTCCTTTTTGTACTTTTGCCCACCCTGAATTGGACTGCTTTCTCCATCCTCCTCTGATTTTTCAAATTCTATTATTTTACCAAATATTCTAGCTCAAATACTTACCACTTCCATGAATCCTTCCCTGAAAATCCCCACCTGTATGACCCCTGACTTCTCATGGTTTCCCCTATATAGGTGAAATTGTCATTACTTGATTAAAGATCACCTTGTGTATTCACAGATCATTCATTTCTATAGTCATGTCTCACTAACTATATTGTAAACCTCTGGAATACAGAAATATATCATTAAATATATATTACATTTTTATATTAATTTTTCAGCATCCCCAAACCCTAGAATGATGGCAAACACATGGTAGGGACTCAGAAGCCCAGTATTTCATCTTTTCAGTGCAACTTTTTGATAATCATTGCTTTGTTGTTACCTGGCAGTGTGATCAGCAACAAGTGAAATGTATTATCAAAATATCTGTATGAAAACCAGATTTTGCTTTAAGTTAAAATCACTGTATCTCCCACCCCCCGTCCCGCTTGAATAATCATTTGTAGCGCATATTAAAATCACAGAGAAAACAAGTTCCACATGATCCTTCTAGCACCTGGCCACTTGATGGTAAGGTTCCATAGCACTTTGACCCCTTTAGGACTAGAAAAATTAAACCTTAGTAAAAACATTGACCATTAACCAAATACTGTTTCTTAGTTCCAAAGTTCTCAGCTTAGAGTTTATAAGGTGTCGCTTCAACTTCTGTTCCTGTGTCACAGCATAGCATGTGTGTACCTTTGCAATGCACATTAACTTCCCAAATAGTCCATGATGGTGCTCAAGAACTGCAGTGCTAACAGGTTTGACACCTTTTCAGTTCAGCTTTTTCAAGGCAGCCTGCATTCTACTTCACTTACTCTGTTGGGTTTATTACTAAACTGTTCATTTAATTTAATGACTAACAAAGAACCTAGATAAAATACTTTATCCCATTTTTAGTGTCTAGCATAATTAGCCGCATCTCCCACACCTTCAGCTAGCAGATTTAATTAGAATCTCCAGTGGATCATTTTCTAGGGCAACAACAGGGCATTGAGGTTGCTTCTCTGTAGCAGAGAAAGTCTTCCCAGGCTTTCTTGGTATTGACCTGTATCAGATGTCTCAGAGGAAGGTTGGGCTAGAAGATAAACCTGTGATATATTCAAAACCTTGTGCAATATTATCCTCAGAGATCAAAGTCTTTTCTCTCAACTAGGAATTGTTTGATGAAGCATGACAATTAATGACCCTTGTAGTTCCTCAGGTGGTTCATCCAACAAAAGTCTCTCCTTGCTCAGGTAGTTTACAGCTCCTGTTTTCATCATAAATTTGAAGTTGACATCAGTAAATTTGAAATGTTATACTTTTCTTTGTTGTACAATAACCCATAATTTAGATATATTTTCTTCTCACTTTTTACTACCCCATAACATGACCTTACAGCTTTTCCTGCAAGGACTCTGCTTTCTTGCTAGTCACCAGAATGAATATAAGTGAGACCTTGGACAATTGCTCATATTGTCCATCTCAATGCTACCAGTCTGTCCTGGGATGTTATGCAGTTTACTCTCAGGAATTTTTATACTCATTCCTCTGATTAATTACTGCTTTTGAGCACCTTGCAAATAGATAAAATCAAAGAGGGCTAGCACTGAAAGGAATCCCAGAAATAGTGTGTAGCATTGTCTATTATACAAATGGGGAAATCGTCCCAGAAGGGAAAATTGCTAGCCTACGGTTGTTTAAAAACTTAGTAATAGAAGTCTTACTAGAAGGAAGGTCTTTCTTGTTGTTTTCACTCCACTTGTCATTCTAGTACTCTACACTAAAGTGTTTGAAAATTGTACCATACAACCCTGTATTTCCTTTAGTTCCTTTGTGTTGATAACTCAGCAGATGAGGCAACAAAGCAAAGCCTATAAGGCTGAAAAGCTGCATACTGAGTCCCTTTCTCTGGCCAGTGGCCTATTACCAACTGTCTTTAATTCAACAAATGTTTGCTGAGCACAGACGTACTTACTCTGCTGGGAATGGCTCAGTTAGATGGTTATGGTAAGATAAAAAAGGACACTATTTTGACCTTCAGGGCAAATTTAATGACCAGTGTGAGACAAAGGAAAAAATACTGCATTTTTTATGTGTTCATATGCGCATGTGTGTGTGAGGGAAAGAGAGAGAAGAGACAGACATGTAATCAGTAGAGCTAATCTGATTGATTAGCTCATGTAATCCTATAGGAGGCCCTGAGGAAAGAAAGAGATCTTAAGTAGTTAGGAGTTCACGTGGGAGGGTTAACCTGGTGAGAAGACCAAGGTGGTGTCCAAGGCTGATGAAAACAACCAAAGGTGAAATGACCTGAATAAAAGGGGTGCATATGAGAAAATATGTATGATCATTTATTGAGTGCTGTTCTTTGCCAGTTGGTAATAGAAGTTGACCTCTGAGAATTTGTACTTGAGACCAAACATCTCAAACTTTAAGAGTTTGAGAATCACCATTCCTAAGGAGCTCCAGGAAGATGATGATGATACTGGTACTTGGGCCACACTCTAAGTATCAATCAAGTTCCCTCAAAGAGATCATTATAGTCTAACTAGAGGCCTGGTGCACAAAATTCGTGCATGGGGAGTGAGGTGGTCCCCTTAAACCAGCCTGCACCCTCTCCAATCCAGGACCCCTCGGGGGATGTCCGACTGCCAGTTTAGGACTGATCCCTAGGAGTCGGACATCCCTCTCACAATTTTGGACCACTGGCTCCTAATCACTCACCTGCCTGTCTGCCTGGTTGCCCCTAACTGCCCCCCCAGCTGGCCTGGTTGCCTCTTACTGCCCCCCCCTTGCCGACCTGGTCACCCCCAACTTCCCTCCCCCCCCCCCCCCGCCTATCTGGTCACCCCTCATGGTCCCCCCGCCAGCCTGTTCGCCCCATGCAGCCTGCTTGTTCAGTCATTTGGTCATTCCTCACTAACCCCCCTGCCAGCCTGGTCATAGGCAGCCATCTTGTGAGGGTGTGAGGGTTAATTTGCACATTACGTCTTTATTATATAGGATATGACAGTTGCCATATTGAGGCAAGTCCAAAGTGCTTTGGGAACACAGAAGTGGAGATGTTGGCAGCAGTTCTCCTTGGGCCTAGAGAGTGGGGTATGTGCATGGCATGGTACATGAGTCTGAAATCATAGGCTGTAACCACAGAATGGAGGGCCTTGAATGTGGGAGCAGAAAGGAATTCAGAACTTGCTTATGAAAGTTTATTATCACTGCTCCTGAGCATGATTTTCTTTTTTTATCAGTAGTTATGGGTGGTGAGACTAATACCAATAACACTGGTAATTATTGAGCCCTTATAATGAGTCCGTCCTGTACTAAACATGTTCCATTATTATTAGCTCATTTGATCTTCACAAGCATCCTATGAAATAGGTGCTCTTGTTATCATTCTTTTTGAGAATTAGAGGCTTAGAGAGGAAATCTGGGCTACTTAGAAGTAAATCTTATCCACCCCAGGGCAGCTATCATCCCAATTAGTTTGAAATAAAGAAAGGCTCCATGTTCATACATTTTCTATTCTCTCTCCTATTACTTACTTCTGTTATCACACTAAATAATAATTTATTTGCCTGCATCTCCCACTATGCTATATTTTATTCATATTTATTCTGAAGTGTCTAGGATGTAGTAGGTGTTTGGTGAATGATCCTCCTACTCTCTTTCATGCCTCCTTCCTCAAGCTGTTTCTCCCACATTAAATGTTCTCTCACAATCTCTGCATCTAAAATCTCAGTCCAAGAGCTTCAAATGCCATCTCCTCTATGTAGCTTTTTCTGGTTCTTCCTCTGCAGACCTCACAGGAAAACAGGCTCTTCCTTCCTGGCAATTTCATAGCATTTGTCCATACTTCTGCTATTGCACCTTTCCTTTCTATTTGTATATGCAGTTATTTGTGTGTTCTTACATCACCACTTGACTGTAAAACTCTTCATAGGTGTAATCAGCCCCTGTGGTGTGATTATCACTCAAGTGGTTACATTTTGAGGCCAGACTGAACTGGGACTTATTTAAGCTAGTTTTGGTTTTGGTTTAGTTGGTTTTGGTTTGTTTGCTTGTTACAGCATCTCTGCTCATTGACTTGATACATGGAAGCCATTGTTGTTATCATTTGCGTTCTAACCACACCATACTACTTTCTCCCCAAAGTAGAAGGTAATAATATTTTAGAATTAATGAATGAATAAGTGAATGTTCAACTATTTTATGAGGCTCACCCCCTCTACTCTATCTAATAAAAGAGTAATATGCAAATTGACTGTCACTCCAACACACAAGATGGCTGCCCTCATGTGATGAAAGATGGCTGCCCCCATGTGGACACAAGATGGCCACCACAAGAAGGCCAGCAGGGGAGGGCAATTGGGAGGGACCAGGCCTGCAAGGGAGGGCAGTTGGGGGTGATCGAGCCTGCAGGGGAGGGCAGTTAGGGGTGACCAGACTGGCAGAGGAGGGAAGTTAGGGGCGACTGGGCCTGCAGGGAAGGGCAGTTGGGGTGGACCAGGCCAACAGGGGAGAGCAGTTAGGGGTGACCAGGCCTGCAGGGGATGGCATTTAGGGTCAAACAGGCTGGCAGGAGAGCAGTTAGCCATCACTCAGGCTGGCAGGGCAGTGGTTAGGGGGTGATCAGGCTGGCAGGCAGAAGTGTTTAGGGGCAATCAGGAAGGCAGGCAGGCAAGCAGTTGGGAGCCAGCAGTCCTGGATTGTGAAAGGGATGTCTGACTGCCAGTTTAGACCCAATCCTACAGGGATTGGCCTAAATGGGCAGTCGGACATCCCTTGAGGGGTCCCAGATTGGAGAGGGTGCAGGCTGGGCTGAGGGACACACACCCCCATGCACGAATTTCATGCACTGGGCCTCTAGTATTATTATAAGCAGTTTTATTATATTTCCCTCTACTCTCTCCCAAATTATGTACATGATATGTCTTTGTTAAATATTTTCATCTAACATAGCAACCTTCCCATTTGCAACCTGGAAGCTTCAATTTGCTTCCAACAAAATACAGCTATTTGTGAAAATATTTTCAATTCCTATTTTGTGAGTGCTGAAAGTGCAAAACTATAATTTTATTAAAATTTCTTCTTTAAAGGGGAAATTCCCATATCAGAATGTATCTGGCCCACCCCATCTATCATGCAGTTGCATAACAGAATGTTGATAATGTACAAATGGCTTATGGCAAAGATAAATTAGACCATTAAAATGTAAAAAGCAGCAACCCCTCAAAGGATGATGATAAAAGCTCAATGAGGCATTTAAAACATTTAGTGAGCAGAAGTGCTTAACAATCAATTAGAATAAAATATTTCAATATGTTCTCAATAAGTGGTCTATAAAATATACATGTGACCAGAAACATCCATGGCAAACATATCTGCTTGGCTGCTACATTCTTTATTACCCACTCCACAGTGTGTTTTTCTGCAATTCTGCCTGCATACCACAGGCTCTGAAAATGCTTCTGAAATTTCTCATGGGGACAAGGCCCTTGAGTTTTATTTATTTTAATAATATAAATCTACTATTTTCACAATAAAGGCAAAATAGCTGCACTACAGAATATTTTAGAAACAATAAAATCAGTGCCATGCAAGCAAAAGTTTAGGCTATTTGCAGTCCCTTATCATATACAGTTCACTAATCCCTTCATTCTTTCAGCACATACATTGAGCATCTGCCATGCTAAAGCTTTGGAGAACAAAGTAGACCTTATCCCTATGCCCATGGGTGTGTGTAGTGTGGAAGACAGTCTGTAAGCAATCACAGGGTCCCTCAATTAATCATTAAATTATCATAAACTGTGGTGTCATGAAGGAAGAGGACAGAGTTCCAAGTGAAAATAAGTCTGGAGGGAAGGTCAAGGAAAAGTTTGTTTAAGCAGAGCCCTGAAGGATGGGTAAGAATCAGGTCCTGAGTAAGAGAATTTGCTATACAGATGGATTATGATAATTAGTGACCTTGGTTCTCCTGAACAGCTGAATTTATTCCTCACCTATTAAGCAGTGATACCAACATATCACCTATTTAGGGTGATATTTACCCCTCAGGATTATTTTGAGGATTGTATAACATGTAACATGCTTAGTACAGTGTTTGGTACTCACTAAATATTGGCTGTTGCTTTTGTTGTTGTTTTACTAGCTATTTTATCCTAAATGCAATGGAATACCACTGAAAGCAAGGCAAGCAGATTTAAGCAAGAAAATGAATATCAAGAAATGAGAAAGGTCTGAGATTGTTTTCCTTACTTGCCAGCTAACCTGTTAGCCTGCTGTGCCATCATGGATGCTGGCAGAAGATGTGAGACACCTGGTTTAGAAACTTTGTCGATCAAAATAATAGTTGTAGGCAGAGTAATAGCATTTAACCACTGACTAGCCCGTTCCCACAGGGCAGAACAAGGAAGGCCAGCTGATGCCATTCGGTGCAGTGGGCTGCATTACAAGAGAGGAACGCCAAGCCTAGGAGACTTGAATCTTTTGTAACAAGCAATAACCACTTGGCATTGGAGATAGAGAAAGACTTTATTTTTATTGTGCTGGACAGTAAACAAAAGGACTCTTTTTGCTCCAGAGAGAAACACACTATCTCTATCTTCCCAGTTGTTCACTATATAAATATCCTTGAGAAGACCAGAACAAAGGCAGTCAGTGTTTTAGCAAGATGTGTAGACATGCAAGACTTAGAAAATTGTCTTCTAAGAATTATAATGATCAGTTCTGAATTCTTTAATAAGGTCACTCTGGCAGCTGTTGAACTCATAAGTATTTATATAATTTTATATCATTAACCTCATTTTTTACATCATAAGCATTTTTTTCAAACTGCCCATCATCTTTGTAATTTCTATTGATTGCACAGTATATCAATTATATGATCCAGCATAATATATTTAGCTATTCTCCTAATACAGTAGAATTACTTTGCTTCTAATTTTTGGAAATTATCAAGGAACATTTATTTTAAGGCATGGTTTGGTTGAAAATGTGAAGCGACTACATTCTTTGCTGAAGTAACAATATAGATGACTTAGGAAATGTTGTGAGGCTAGACGCTGTTGCCAATTTGCCTAAGCCTGCAGTTCCCAATAAGAGATTATACTAATAATGGAACATCTTCAACCAGAGAGCAAAGGTTTAGAATATATTTCAATGAAATGTTCAACATATACATAAAATGGATTTTACTTCCACTAGAAATAATTTCTGAGACTAAGAATCAATGAGCACTACTTATAAAACCATAACTACTTTCTTCTATGGAATTTTTACCCTGAGAGGATATCAAGAGCAACAGAGTATTATATCAGATGAAATTTAAAATGGGCTTTTTCCAACTCATTTTAAAAATCAATGTTTTGATCAATATTCATATTGTTAATAGAAAGTAAACTTCATATTTTTAATTATTAGAAAGTTTCCTGAATAGCATTAGTTAGAAGGCCCGATCATCAAATTTAAAACTCTTGTGTACTGCTAAGGAAATTCATTAAAAGGATAAATGAATTGCTCATGGGCTTAAAATTAAATCAATTCCCATTATTGAGTATCTTCCATGTTAAAGGAGCTGTGCTTGGTACTATTAGGAAAAAGAAGCCAGCAACACATTTCACATCCAGAAATAGCTTTCATTATAGTAGTTGAAGTAGAGATGCAATTTGTTATGTGGAAAGTGTTATGATAATGGTAACAACTGCAATGGAAAGTAAGAAATGTGTGTGTCATCCTGACTGTGAGGGCAAGAAAAAGTTGCATAGAAGATGGGGTTCTTGAGTCACTGCCTCTCAGGAACATCACAGCTCATCTTGTTTATTACCTACTTGGGGCTTTAAGGCCCTTTTCAATGTCTCTCCTAGTCCCCCAGACCCTGCTTTATTATCCTCAGGGGAAGGAAATTCAATCTCTCCACACAGTCCAATCTGCCTTCCAATACTCCTGGTGATTAGAAAGGGCTTCTTTGGGAGGCATTCCTGTTTGACTCTTTATAACCTTGCCTGTTGGTTATAGTGCTACCCTCTGGAACCATGCAATAAAAATGCGCTGCCCATTTCATAGGAGGGTATTGCACATACTTATAATTTGCTTAGAGCCTTTTCCTCTCCAGATTAAATGTGGCCAGTGCCTTCTACAGCTCCCCCTGTGGCATGATTTAAAAACAGTCATCATCCCGGTCCTCTTTAGGTTGAAGAGTTTATTTTGTCGCTGTCTCTTTTAACTGTGGGTTCCAAATCTAAAACAGCACTCCTAATGTGGGCTGGTCAGTGGAAAATAGTGGAACTAGTCCCTCCCCTGCTCTTGATGCTATCTTCACGAATAGAGCCTGAGACCAGTTTCTGTTTTTGTATAACATTCTTGATTCATTCAGTGCAAGCTTGTCATCAAATGAACCCTCCAAATTGTAATTTTTAAATGAAGACTGGTGATTCATTGGTGGATACTACAGAATGAAGATAATGCCTATGGCAAGAAATAGGAGATAGGAGGAAGACATTCCAGGATGGGGGGAACCATATATAAATGTCTGGTGACATGAAAAAACACGTGTCTGAGAGTGAATACATCATAAAGTATGCAGAGGGAGATGGAACAAAATAATGGGCCAGGGAAGACTTTTTAGTTAGATTATTGAATTAGTATTTTTCAAGATTAAGTTTCATAGAAGTTTAAATATGAATTGGAAGGGGTAAAAACCTTAAAGAGTGGAAAGTTGCTTCATAATAATGAAAATAATAACAGTAATATTTTGCAATTAATTGACTACCTATTCTACCTATTCTGCATATGTTACCTTTGATGTCACAAAAATCCTATGAAACACTATTGTTCTCATTTTATGAATGAGGAAATTGAGATTTAATTAAGTGGACTGATCAAGGTAACCCAGGCTATTTGATGGTAGATCTTGAATCAAATCCAGATCTTCTGACTTTGTACTTTGCTACACTGTGGTGATAACTGGGGCATTGTGAGTGGAGGCCAATGTGAAAATATTCTGGAAGTAGAACAAGTATCTCTTCACAAGTGGGGAAATGAGGGGGAGGGAGGAATCCAGCATGACTGATCTTTCCAGCCTGGGGGACCAAGAGGATAGGATGTTGGTCTGAGGCAGGCTCCAAGTGCACTTCTCAGCACCTAAAGAGGCCCTTTTTTGGGAAATGAAACTGGTGACTCCTAACCAGGAGTATAGAGTAACTGAGAAAGTCTGAAGCATGATCAGTATGTCTTTGCTGACCATTTCACAGGCCCAGAGTTGGTAATAAGAGTCATCCATGTATTCAAATACTATTATCATTCGCACTACTTTATCAAATGATTCAACTTGAAAATACCCTCATTCATTGTATGTAAAAAAACAAAAATACTCAGTGCATAAATTCAACCCTCTGACAATTGGCAAGGGGAACTATGCTGTTCAATCCTCATCTATCAGAACAGACCTGCTCTCATATTGAGACTTGGTAAAGCTGTGAAAATAAAAATTTAGACCATATCATACTACATTTATATCTCTTTAGACTTATACAGGATATGAAAAGAAGTACATACACAAAGCTTGAGGAATGTAGACATAATTGGAGAAGATTAAGTCAGCAGAGAAAATCAGAGTTGATGATTAGAAAAAATACTCTTGCCTATGAGATTTATTTTCATAACAGTATCTTATGGAAAGTAATAATAAGAAAAAATAAAAAGAGAGAAGACTGTTCTTCAATTCATTTGCTCAATGTACAAGATTCCTGAGTTATTAAAGAAAAATCTCCATCATCAATAGGCTTATAACAAATGACACAAAACATCATTATGACTTTTTTATCTCATGAGACTGCACAAAATAAAATCACAGATTATCATTTTAGACACAAAATATTAACTGATGCTCCATAGTCTAAAGAAATCACTCATTTATAGGTTTCTTGAAAAGATAGTTTATATTTATATGAATGTAAGAGAGATTTTTATATTTATATATAGAGACATTTGTGTATGCATGTATGCACATATATGAGTGTATGATATATGCACATATATTTACAAATGTATATAAATATACAGATATAATTTTATTATGATTCAGCCAAATATTTTCAAATGTAGGCAAAGATATCCATTATTTCTTATAATTCCTTAAGAGTACTTTTATCTGCAAAATTTATTTAATAAATCTTTATTGTTCAGATTATTACAGGTGTTCCTCTTTTTTTTCCCTCATAACTCCCCTCCACCTGATTCCCCACCCCACCCCACCCCATGCCCTTACCCCCCACCACTGTCTTCATCCATAGGAGTAAGATTTTTGTCCAATCTCTTCCCGCACCCCTCATACTTGCTTCCCCTGAGAATCGTCAGTCCACTCCCTTTCTATGTCCCTGATTCTATTATATTCACCAGTCCATTCTGTTCTTCAGATTTTTTATTCACTTGATTTTTAGATTCACTTGTTGGTAGGTATGTATTTGATGTCATTTTGTTGTTCATAATTTTTATCTTTGCCTTTTTCTTCTTCTTCTTCTTCTTAAAGAATACCCTTCAGCATTTCATGTAATCCTGGTTTGGTGGCGATGAACTCCTTTAGCTTTTTCTTAAGCTCTTTATCTGACCTTCAACTCTGAATGATAGCTTTGCTGGGTAGAGTAATCTTGGTTGTAGGTTCTTGCTGTTCATCACTTTGAATATTTCTTGCCACTCCCTTCTGGCCTGCATAGTTTCTGTTGAGAAATCAGCTGACAGTCGTATGGGTACTCCCTTGTAGGTAACTGACCGTTTTTCTCTTGCTGCTTTCAAGATTCTCTCTTTGTCTTTTGCCCTTGGCATTTTAATTATGATGTGTCTTGGTGTGGTCCTCTTTGGATTCCTCTTGTATGGGGTTCTGTGCACTTCCTGAACTTGTAAGTCTATTTCTTTCACCAGGTAGGGAAAGCTTCCTGTCATTATTTCTTCTAATAGGTTTTCAATATTTTGCTCTCTCCCTTCTTCTGGCACCCCAAAAATTCGGATGTTGGTTCGCTTAAAGTTGTGCCAGAGGCTCCTTACACTATCTTCATATTTTTGGATTCTTTTTTCTTTTTGTTTTTCTGGTTGGATGTTTTTTGTTTCCACATATTTCAGATCTTTGGCTTGATTCTTGGGGTACGTTGATCTACAGTTGAGTTTCTGTATATTCTTTATTTCAGACAGTGTGTGCTTCATTTCTGACTGATCCTTTTCCATTTTTTTGGCATTCTCATTAAGCTCCTTGAAGGTCTCATCAAGTTTCTCAGCGGTTTTAAGAAGATTCTTGAGTAACCTTATACATGTGGTTCTGAACTCTATGTCATCCAGTAGTTTGCTTTCCTCTGTTTCTTTCATTCATGACATGTTTCTTTGTCTCCACATTTTGGCTGCTTCCCTGTGTTGATGGAGTAGCTTTGTGTGGTAGGTGATCTATAGGGGGCAGTAGCTCAGCCTCCTCAATTACATGAGGTGGATGCTCTTGGTACACCCCTTTGTGGGCTGAGTGCAAAGTCTTGGTGTAGTTAAGCCTTAATTGCTGTTGGTACACTGGGAGGAATTGACCTCCAGGCCAATTAGCTGTGAGCACTCGCTGGGTCTATAATGGAAGAAATGCTGCGCTGAAGACATGCTTATGGGGCAGGACTTGTTTCAGTGGGGCTTTGGTGCTCCCTGAATCTGCCTCTTGAATGTGTCACTTATGGATGTGAGGAGTTGAAATCTGGTGTCTCACACTGACCACTAGGTACACTGGCTTCTGGATCTCCAATGGGGTGCAGGTCAGCTACTGTCTGAGGCCACCCAGCAGGGGCTACAGTGAGAGCTACAGTTTTCTCCTCTTTGCTTGGGGTTTGGAGGTTTTGGAGCTGTCTGACCTGGGCTGCAAGTTTGCTAGGTTAAGCTGCGATAGGGCAGGGCTTTCTTATGCAAAAGCCGCTTCTTGGAGCTTGGGTGTGTTTGTAGGTTGTACAGGGCGGGGTCTCAGGGTGTCACTAGGCTAGGGCGTGGCAAACAGCAATGGCTGCTAGTTAGCCGGCTCTGCGTCCCTGTCGGCAGCCCAGTGCCCCAGTGCCGTAAACAATTATTCCTGCGCGCAGCTCTGCAAGCTAGCCACCCTCACTGGCAGACAGTCCAGCTTCTCCCCGTAGGAGTTTGGGTCCCTTGCGTCTCCCCAGAAACTGTATTTCAGAGTAATTGGGGGCTTGTCTCCCTTTGGGTTGAAAAAAGCAATGCCTGCCGCCAGCCCGGATCACGCGCCTCGGTACCTCAGCTTTTCAGCACTCGTGCACGTCTCAATGCTCTTTTCTCTTTCCTTCTAGTTGTAGAACTTCCACTCAGCCAGCTTTCCCATGGTTCTGGGTGATAGACGTTTTTTCTTTTAGTTGTAGTTTTGAAATTGTTGCGGGAGGCAGCAGTTTAGGTGTTTACCTACGCCGCCATCTTGGATTCTCTCTATCTGCAAATTTTGAGGACAGTCATTATTCAAAATCTAATAGTTCCCAAGGCCCTTTGTATAGGCAACATTTATAGTGGTTAAAAGTACAGGCTTTTAACCATGAGAGACTGGAAGAGAACTTTATCTTAGTAGTTTTCGTGGCTAGAGACAAAGCATTTTACCTCTCTGAGCCTCAGTTTCATTGTCAGCAAAATGGGGATAATACAACCATAAGTGGATTAAATAAAATAATGTATGCAAAGCAATTAACAAAGTGCTTTAGACATAGTAAATTTTAAATAAATATGAACTATTTGTATTACTGTATTTGTTTTTTTCTGTTTTTGTTTTATTTTTTGCTTCCTACCTATTCCCACCATTACATTCAGAATGTAAACTGAATGAGAAAAGGCATATTTTTTTATTCAGTCCTTTATATCTAAGTCCTAGAAAGTACCCGGCATATATTAGGCATGCAGTAATTATCTCTGGAATAAATCAATGGGTGAACAATTGATGAATTACTTGGCTTCAGCTTTATTCAGAATGGCCTAGAGAAATAAGTTACTCCCTTTGCTTTCTATAATGACAAATGGTATTTTTTTTTGTTAATTTATTTTGTTCATTGGATTCCACATATAAATGAAATCATATGGTACTTGTCTTTCTCTGACTGGCTTATTTCATTTAGCATAATGCTCTTCAGGTCTATCCATGCTGTTGTGAATGGTAAGATTTTCTTCTTTTTATGGCCAAATGGTATTCCTCTGTGTAAATGTAACAGCTTTTTATCCACTTATCTACTGATGGGCACTTGGGCTGTTTCCAAATGTTGGCTATTGTAAACAATGCTGCAAGAACATTGGGGTGCATATATTTTTTCGAGTGAGTGTTTTGGACTTCTTTGAATATATTCCCAGAAGTGGAATCACTGGGTCATAAAGCAGTTCTATTTTTAATTTTCTGAGGTAACTCCATACTGCTTTCTGCAATGGCTAAGACAATCTGCATTCCCACCAACAGTGCACGAAGGTTCCCTTTTCTTCACATCCTTGCCAACACTTGTTATTTGTTGATTTATTAATAATAACCATTATGACAGGTAGGAAGTGATACCTCATTATGGTTTTAATTTGCATTTCCCTGATGATCAGTGACATTGAGCATTTTTTTTCATATGTCTATTGGCCACCTGTATTTTCTCTTTGGAGAAGTATCTATTCAGTTCGTTTTCCCATTTTTTAAATTGGATTGTTTGGTTTTTTGATGTTGTGTTGTATGAGTTCTTCATAAATTTTGGATATTAACCCCTTATCAGATGTATCATTGGCAAATATGTTCTCCCATTCAGTGGGTTGTCTTTTCATTTTGTTGATTGTTTCCTTTGCTATGCAAAAATGTTTTAGTTTGATGTAGTTCCATTCTTTTTTTTTTCTCTTTTGTTTCCTTTGCCTGAGAAAATATATTGGAAAATAATATTGCTATGAGAAATGCCTGAGATTTTACTGCCTTTGTTTTTTTCTATGGTTTTTATGGTTTCGAGTATGACATTTAAGTCTCTAATCCATTTTGAGTTTATTCTTAAGTATGGTGTTAGAAAGTGGTCTAGTGTCATTTTTTGCAAGTATCTACCTGATTTTCCCAACATCATTTATTGAATAGACTATCTTTACCCTAGTATACGCTTGCCTCCTTTGTCAAATAGTAATATAATGATAACTAGTATTTTAATATTCAAATAAATTTTAAAGGCTGATTTGGTGAATAGAGGCTCAAGGAAATAGAAGTTTAAAGTAACAATCAACATTTTAAATATTTTAAATAAAATATAATTTGGGGCCTGGTAGTTCTACTTAAATATCCATTTATTTTCAGAGAGGTAGTTAAAGGAATGGAAAAACAAAACACCTTTCCAGTTCCTTAAGGAAAGTTTATGTCCTGCCCTTTGAATCTGTGCTTTTCATTTTTGCTTATTTGTTAATATTTTCCCATGCTACAAAGCTTCAAAGACAGCAGTTACAAGTTATCTGTGGCCCAAATATAAGAAATTGACCAAAGGCCAGATAGCAGCTTAATCACCACATACTGGTGGGTGCCCCATCATATTGATTTTAGCCTTAGTGGTCTGCAGTTTGTCAATCCTCTGAACAAATCTCTTTTCTGATTCCAAGGCTTGAGACAAAAACATGACTAAACATAAATGTCATTGTCAGATGGTTCGCCTTTTATAGAAAGTAGTGCTTTCTGCTTGGGTGGGATAAGATCAAAAGTCTGGTAATTTAGAACTTAAAAAATACAACAATAAGAAACCCAAAAATAAAAATAAACCCAGTAAAAAAATAAATGCACCCCTATGTTCATTACAATATTATTTACAACAGCCAAAATATGGAAGCAATACAAGCGCTCATCAATGAGTGGATACAAAAGCTGTGGTACATATACACAATGGAATATTACTGAATCATAAAAGAGAATGAAATCTTACCATTTATGACAGCATGTCTGTTCCTAGAGGGTATTATGCTAAGTGAAATAAGTCAGACAGAGAAAGACAAATATCATATGATTTCTCTTATATTTGGAATCTAAAGGACAAAAGAAGTGAACAAACCAAACAGAAGAAGACCTTAGATACAAAGATCAGACTGATGGTTGCCAGAGGAAAGGGGGTTGGAGAGCTGGGTGAAAAGGTAAAGGAGTTAAGAAGTACAAATTGGTAGTCACAAAATAATCATGGGGATGTAAAGTACAACATAGGGATTATAGTCAATAATATTGTAATAACTATGTATGGTGCCAGGTAGGTATTGAAATAGCAGAGAGATCACTTTGTAAAGTATATAATTGTCTAACCACTCTGCTGTATAACTGAAGCTAAAAGGATTTATTAAGAACCCTTATTTAACAAAGTCAAACTGTTTTCTTTCCTTTTTTTTTTTTTCAGTTTAACCAAAGCAAATATAGCCGTTCCATCTTTCACAAAACTAACTTTAAAATGGCATTTGACTGGCCCAGCTGAAGCAGCTTAGTTAGTTGAGTGTCATCCTATGCACTGAAAGGTTGCTGGATTGTTTATGATCAGGGCACATACCTCAATTGCAGGTTTCATCCCGGTTGGGGAATGTATGGATGGCCCATATGGATGGCATCCAATCAATGTTTCTTTCTCACATTGATGTTTCCCTCTCTCTCTTGCTCTCACTCTTGCTCTCACTCTCTCCCTCTCCCTCTTCCTATCTCTCTCTAAGCATGTCCTCAGGTGAGAATTTTTTTTAAATGACATCTGACTGTAATGACAGTGAGAAGATTAGGATTCCGTAATTTCATGCCCAGCTGCATTGATGACTTTTAACCTTGTTTAAGCAGCACCGACCATGGACAGCAGTAAACCCTGCAATGCCTTGTCCTGGCTGATTGCTTAAATTCTGTATCTCTATAACTTTTATGACTGCCGTTTTAAATCAATGTTTTCAATAAGACACAAGTTCATTGTAGCAGAGAAGAATTCATTTATTGTTATTTTCATATATTAAATTCCACCACATATTTTATTCCAAAACTAAGATTCACTGTTGTGTTCTGTAAGTGGCAACAGATAGATCCCTTCCCTTTTTTGCATTGTCCTTTTCCATGATTTTGAGATTGCCTGCTAGGCAATATATTTCCATTTCCTACCTTTGTCAAGGCTATATTTTTCTTTTAGTTGATTAGTTGATCACTTACCCATCCCTGTATGTAAACTCCATGTAGATCCTTGATGGCAGTAACTTGGCTTGCTTTCTATTTGTATTTCTCATGGTGTCTAGCATAGTGCTTACTTCTGGTAGCTACAGAAATGTTGATGACTGAATGCAGGATGTTATAAGAAAGCAACAAGGAGAATAATTTAATAAATATGAGGTGGAGGGATTAAGTAAAGTGAATTGTGGAAAGGGTTGTTGCCAGGCACGTATATGATCTTCACTAAATGTTGGTTGAATGAGTGTACAGATGAAAAAGGATTCGCCCTGATAAAATTTGGAAGTGGATAAAAGTATGTGGAGCATTTACAAACCAATGAAATGCTCATATGAGATGTGACATAAAGTTGGGGAACACACTAATCCCCAGTAAGGTTTGACTGAATGGTCCCTCTGCAATACAGTCAACACATGGTTCTTAAGTATTTCAAATAACCAGGACAAGAAGGAAAATGGAGTCTAAGAGAGCTTGACTTCAGCAAGATATACAGCATAAGTTAAGTGATATTGAAATAATGATTTCTGATTTAAATCATGGCATTAAAGAATCTTGAATGAGTTGAGTTTGCCCTATCCAAATAGAGTTAGGCTAAGTATGAGTTCATAGACTTTTCTTGCTCTATATTTCATTCAGTAATTGTGTGTATGTGTGTGTGTGTGTGTGTGTGTGTGTGTGTGTGTGTGTGTGCTCCTTATTCCTACTTGTAGAAGCAATACTATTGAAGGGAAAAGATATCAGTGAACATAAAAATGAATCAATAAACAGACAATTTCAGCGAGTGTTAAGTACAAGTGCTAAGGAGTAAATAAAGTACTAAAAAAAGGCTATGTATTGCCTGGGATGGGAGTGGAGTGTCTTTAGCTGGGAGACCAGGGAAGGCCTCTCTAGAGAAGTAACCTTTTACTTGAGACCTGAATAAGAGGAAGGTGTCCACAAAAAGACTTCGAAGCAAAGCAAGCAGTCAGTGCAGATGTCCTTAGAGAGAAACTAGTGAGACTATTTGAGTTAGGAAAAAGGTCAGATGCCTGGGTCTTGGGGAGTGATGGACAGAGTGGTATGCAATGAGCCCTGACAGGTAGACAGTGACATCAGGATCTTATGGCCCTGGAGGTGACTGTGAAATTTATTCTAACTGTAATCATAAGTCTTTGGGGTCAGCATGATCTGATTTTATGATTTTAAAATATCTTATAGGCCACTGTGAGAAATAACTATAGAAGGACAGGAGGAAAACCAGTGGGAGGCTGTTGCAAGAGGCTACCAGGCAAAGGTGTTGTGTCCATTAGGGTGGTCACATTGGAGAGGTAGGATACATTTTTATGGTAGAAGTAAAAGAGTTTAATAAATTGGTTATGGAATATGATGGTGTGATGGTTGGAACTAAAGAATCAGTGAAAATTTTTGGACTGAACAACCAGGTAGGCAGTGCTGCTGTTTACCAAAAGGCAGACTGGAAGAGAATAAATTAGAATGATAACATGAGTGGACTTATGACATTTCTCCCAAGTTACATTATAAATGCTTGAAGATAATAGTCCTTGATTTAGCCTTTATTGTGTGAGTGTGTGTGTGTGTGTATTTTCATTATATCAGCCATCGTAATTTGCATACTGTGGGTGCTATTTTTTAAAGTTTATTTCTTATTGTTGACATTATTACGGTTGTCCCCTATTACCTACCCCCCTCCACCCAGCCCCCACCCAACCACAGGCCTTCACCACATTATTGTCTGTGTCCATGGGCTATGCATATATGCATATAAGTTCTTTGATTAATCTCTTCCTACCCACCCCCCTTCCCTCTGAGATCTATCAGTCTGTTCCATTTTGTTCCTCAGTTTACTTTGTTCATTAGATTCCACATATAAGTGAGATCGTGTGATATTTCCCTCTCTGACTGGCTTATTTCACTTAACATAATGATCTCCAATCCATCCATATTGTTGCAAAAGGTAAGAGAACCTTCTTTTTTAGAGCTGCATAGTATTCCATGGTATCTATGTACCACAGTTTTTTTACCCACTCATCTACTGATGGGCACTTGGGCTGTTTCCAGGTCTTTGCTATTGTAAATAATGCTGCTATGAACATATGGAGGCATATATTCTTTCTGATTGGCATTTCGGGATTCTTAGGATATATTCCCAGAAGTGGGATTGTTGTAGATAAGCTGCCAGGTGGCACAGGAAAATAATCAGTCAGGTACTCAGAGGAGTCAAAAGAGGAGCCTTTAATGCACTAGTGTGGTGACTCATCAGAATCAACCTCCAAAGCCTGAGAGATGATTATGGATGAAGCCTTCCTTTTATCCCTTTTAGTTTCTTTGTCCCCACATATGGATCAGGCTTCAGAACTTTTCACGGGCTTTGCAGCCCCCCATGAGTTGGGATGGGAGAAGTGAGATTATACCCAAATGCTTGGCCTGGCTGGCACCAGTGCTAACAACCCCCTCTGAGGGTTGTATATGGTTCATGGTTTATGGCTTCTGTAAAATGAGAGTATTCTGGGAAACAGGTTCTGCAAGGCAGGACAAGCATCACAGATAAGAATGGAGCAAATTATCTGCTAGCAAAAGTATGCATCAGAATACTGGTTACTGGCACAGATTCAGATAGCTAGTCCCTCAAATGTCTTATTTTCCCCTTCAGGATTACTGCAAAGGGCATTTCCGTTCTTAATTTTTTGAGGAAACTCCATACTCTTTTCCACAGTGGCTGCATCACTCTGCATTCCCACCAGCAGTGTACCAGATAGTGTTTGTGGGTGCTATTGACTGATAATTGGCTGATGAGACAATTGGGAAATTGATGTATAGAAAATTGATGCATGAGCCTTCTAATTTTTTAAACTCTTGCACATCTTAAGAAAGGCAAAGAAGAAAGCTACCACAGATTTAAAAGTTTATGCCCTTTCAAATCCTCTCACTTGCATTTTTAAAAAATATATTTTTATTGATTTCAGAGAAGAAGGGAGAAGGGAGATAGATAGAAACATCAATGATGAGGATCATTGATCTGCTGCCTCCTGCATGCCCCCTCCTGGGGATCGGGCCCACAACCCAGCATGTGCCCTTGACAGAAATTGAACCTGGGACTCTTCAATCTGCAAGCCGACACTCTATCCAATGAGCCAAACCAGCTAGGGCTCACTTGCATCTTGACTTGTAACTTGAATCCAGTTTAGTTGCTAAGAGATTGTAGTTTTCAATAATGAAGATAAATATTCAGTTTCCTTCATTTGGGAACCTGTCATTAAGATACAATGTTAAAGCATTTTAGTGTTTTGATACTTTCCTTACATTGATATTTTACGTTTAACATTTTTCTTAGATGGATAGTCCAATGAACATGAATGTGAAATATTGATAAGCATTTCATAGCCTTAAAGACTTAAAAACAAAAAAACAACATTGCTTTATCCTGGAAATTAATCCCTGAGGCAAGCATTTATTCACACAGAAAGGGTTTTCTGCTGGTGCCTAGTTTCACTTCACTGACCTAATTAAAATCTACATTAAGAGACTTAGAAAGCATTATACTTTATCATGCTGGCTTCCATGTCCAGAGTTTTAGCTCTGGTAGTAAGTAAAAGCTTAGCTGAACCAGTAACCACATGGCTACTTTGTATATATTCAACCAAGGGAGAATATCAGAAAAGATAGCTCTTACTTGGACATATATATTGTGAAGAGTGGAGGAGAAATGAACAATTTGTGTTTTACTAGTTTCACTTCCTTTTCTATGGTGATCATTGTAAGGAGGATTCAGACTGTAGATGTTAAATGAAACAATTTCCCTTTTGCTACACATCTGGACTTTTTTTATGAGACTCATACAAACTAATAGATTTTACCAAGCCAAGCAACCCACATTTATTTGAATGTTCCAGCTGTCTGTGTGAAAATCAATAATGCAACTAAATTATAGAATAAGAGCAATTTTTTTATTAGAAATAGAACTCAATGGCATGATAGGAGGCACAGGTCTCCATTTTTAAATTTCATTTATTTATTTCTTGCCTTGATGTCTATGCTGGTTTGACATTTGTTCTAAAGAAAAATTCTCTGAGGACTGGCTTCTAGTGATTCTAAGACAGAAAGCTTTGGTATTCACACCCAGTCTTCTTAAGATAAGCTTCCTCTTACAGCTCCTTGGTTTTCTTGACCCCTTCTCTGTTTTATATATCTGGGGATTGTAAAGGCTCATTCTAAATTACAAAAGTGACTATATTTTAATATTGCTTAACATTGTCTATGACCTCCTCTTTGCCTACAGAATATAATCCAAGTTCCAGTGACCTGTTTTCCCTCTGTTTTGTGTTTAAGCTCTTTAAAGTCTTTGGTAACTGTTGACCAAACTCTCCTTGAAATTCTCTCCCTGCTTCTATTGTCAGCTCACATTACCTCATATTTTCTTGGTTTTACTTCTATCTCTGCACTCATGCCTTCTTTGTTTACTTTCCAGGTATAGCTTTCTGTGTGCATATTAGAATTTTTATTATCTCCAGGTCTTCATCTCAGCTTCCAGTATTTTTCACTACAATCTTTTTTTCAGGAATACCATGATTTTAAATGGATTTAAACTATGTTCACTCCAAAATGTATTTTTTATATCAGAACTCTCTACTGAAATTGATCTTTGATATCCAGCTATATTAGGAGATAGCTCTACCTTAATGTCAGACAAGTTCCTCAAACTCAACATACACAGTGTTAACGTAATTATATTCTTCCCAAATAATAACATTATTCTCATATTTTTTATCAGTTTGAAGTAGCATTATTGACCCAATCACCCCAGCCAGAAATATGGAAGTTGTCCTAAATTACTCACTCATCCCCATATGCAATTGCCAAATCCTATAGATTTTATTTCCTTGATATTTTATTATATATTTTTATTTACTTTAGAGAGGAAGGGAGAGGGAGAGATGGAAACATCAATGATGAGAGAGAATCATTGATTGGATTCCTCCTGCACAACCCCTACTTGGGACTGAGCCTGCAACCGGGGCATGTGCCCTGGCCAAGAATTGAATCATGACCTCTGGGTTCATAGGTCAACGCTCAACCACTGAGCCACAGGACAGGACCCTTGATATTTCTTAGCTCTAGCTATATTTTTCTTCCTCAGTTCCATTGGTTAGTTCAAGTTCAGGTCATTTGAACTAGTTTTAGACACCTTATGACAAAATCATGCTGTCTCCCTGGAAAGTAATTTCCACTTACTACTCCCCATGCTTGATACTTTATAAAATTCCTTTCACATATGTTGCTTTATTTTTCCCTTCAGAGCAATCTGTGAGAAGGCACTGTTCTCTATATTACACTGATGACAGGAATAGAGATGGAGTGTTTGGTTTTTGAGGTTACCAATTATCCAATTAGGAAGAGTAAGAAATCCCTAACTCAAGGCCAGCAACTCTGAAGCTCATGCTTCTTCCCCATCACAGGATAGATGGTCCCTGCTTATGATGGTTTGACTTATGATTATTCAACCTTATGATGGAATGAAAATGATACTTCTTCAGTAGAAACCATACATTGAATTTTGAATTTTGACCTTTTTCCAGGCAAGCGATATACTACAATAATATAATTTATTTTAATGCTGGGCAGTGTCAGAGAGCCACAGTTCCCAGTCAGGCACATGGTCACAAGGATAAATAACTGATACTCTACAGTGTACTCATTGTGGTAGATGATTTTGCCCAACTAGGCTAACATAAGCATTCTGAGTACATTTAAAGTAGGCGAGGCTAAGCTATGATGCTCAGTATGTTTGATATATTAAATGCAACCTATAGTGGGTTTATTGGGACATAACCCTATTGTGAGTGGATGAGCACCTGTACTGTTTCCCATCAATAAAGTAAATGTGGGGAGCAGGAATAATTGTTTTCTATTTGAACTGCAGGGAAAAAAATCAAAACAAAGTGGGCAAGTAAGATGACTTATTTCAGGCCATTGAACTCTCATTAGGAGCACAGTGGGAAAAACTTCTAGACTTCTGCTCTTCTGTATACACAACTCTGCTTCCCAGATATTGTCAAAGAATAAAAACCAGAATGTTATCTTGGGGGAAAAATGTGTTTTCTGTGTTAAAGGAAGGGATACCACAGGACCATATCAATTAAATGCCTCAAATCACAACAGTGTACAAAAAACTTCCCATTCAAGATTCTGTCATTGTTGGTGCATTCCCTAGTTCTTATCTGTATTTTAAGTAAAATTCCTAACTAAAATTGACTTTTCTTTTTGCAGTAACTACATTCATGGTACTAGCTGTCACTTGATTTAAGCTATTATAAATTTAGTTTTTTAGTTTCCTTAAAGAATTGTCTGTGTTGCATGACATTTTTGGATAGATGTTCATACAACACCTCATTAAATGCAGCTTGTATACTCCAAAAGTCAAGAGGAGTGATGTGCAGTCGGCCGTCCGAAAACAAAATGAACACAGGCAGGACTGTGCCTGCTATATTGAAACACTACATTTTGCTCCTGTGTTTCAGGCTTGGAGACCAGTCACATATCATTTGGTTCAAAGTCCAAAGGCCAAAATACTAGAATTTCTCATTATTACTTTAAGCAAAAAAATTTTCGTAGAGATTGGACCAGCATTTGGAGAGCACCTTCAGGGCCTTCCAGCTACTTAACAGTGATAACAGGATTTTTAGAATGGCCAATGTTTGGCTATCATGTTCATTACTGAACTGTTGTCACAGAGAAGAACATGAATAAGTGACAGCGGCATGGGGCAGGGAAACCATGGGCTAGGAATTCGATTTGTATTCTGGTCTCACCTTAAACATAATGTGGCCATGCAATGTAACCTCTCTAGGTCTCCCCTATGAGAAGACTCTAAGGTCTTCCATGGTATTCTTTAAGGATAAGAAGAGAACTAATATCTGGGCTAGACATCGTTACAATGGAACTTTTTGTAACCCACGCAACCAGAACCAGTTATTGATTCATTAGTCAAAAATCATATACAAGAATCATCATGTAGAGAGGGGGGGAAAAGTACTTGCATGCCTTAATTATTACTTTAACTTAAAAAACAAAAACCATCCATGGGGACATTTGTAATACTGTGAACAATAGAGTTTAAAAAATCATTAAGATCATCAGAAATATGAAAATGTATTGTAGTCACTAAATAAGAATGTTATATTTGTAAAGTAAATGTTAAATAAAAACTCAAAAAATAACTGTATAGTGGCATAAGAAAATCAATGTGTGGTGTTATTTAAAAGAAGAAATGGAATTTCTCCCAATAAAGCTTCTCTAATTTTTTCTTTAGTTACCATGCTATTGCCGAGTGTTGATTGAAGCTGTTTAAGCTAAAGCCACATTTCTAGCATCTTTGGCTATTGCATGAGAAATCTGGGGCACTAAATTTGATGTAGTATATTTCTTCATATTTAGATGCATCTGTTTGTCCCAAAATGCATGATTTCTTCATTGTTCACATTTTTTATTTTAAACAAATTCTCATTAGTCTGTTACACATCATCTCTCTTAAATTATCAGAACTTTTAGTTTGCCTGAGATCAGTTAATAGACTGTGTTCCTTATCATTTCTATATGTTAGGATCAACATTTTTTCTAGCATTGTCAACCTCTAGCCATAGTTTTTCCAACATCTACTAGGTGTAGAGTTAATAATGGTGGATTCTGTAATCAAAGAAAACATGATAATTACAAGAGAAACATCAAAAGTGCTTTATTCAAAGTAATGTCCATCGCTAGCTACACATTTCCCCATCTTTCAGGTAATTTGTGAATACCGTCCCAATAGAACTTTTCTTGTTTTGAGGCAAACCATTCAGAGACCCAGTTTTCCACTTCTTCGTATGTTTTGAAGTGCTGCTCAGAAAGTGCTTGTGCCACCGATCAGAACAAGTGGTAATCTGAGGGAGCAATGTCTGGTGAATATGGTGGGTGGGTTAATACTTCCCAGGCAAGATCTTTTAACATGTCTTTAACTGGTTTTGAAGTGTGTGATGGTTCATCATCATGAAACAAAATTACTTTGCGTGTCTTCTGGCTCATCCTGGTCATTTCATGATCAAAGCATGGTTCAAATTGATTATTTGTTGGTGGTAGCAATCAGTATTAACCATTTCACCTGGTTTTAGAAGCTCATAATACACCACACCTTCCTGATCCCACCAAATGCAGAGCATTGTCTTCTTTCCGAAGCGATTTGGCCTTGCAGTCGATGTTGATGGTTGACCTGGATCAACCCATGATTTTGTGCATTTGGGATTCTCAAAATAAATCCACTTTTTATCACCAGTCACAATTCGATGCAAAAAGACTTTCATGCCGTTAAAGCAACATTTTACTGATGACTTTTTGGTTTTCCATTTGTCTTTCGTTCAGTTGATGTGGCATCCATTTTTCTTCCTTTAACATCTTTCGCATTGCTTGTAAAGAATCAGAAATTGTTTGCTGAGCAACGTTTAATCTTTCTGCAAGTTGTTTTTTGAGTTTGACACGTATCTTCATCCAATAATGCTTGCAATTGTTAGTCTTCAAACTTTTTCCATTGACCTGGACGTTCTTTGTCTTTCACATTGAAATCATCACTTTTAAAGCATTTAAACCAGTGTTCACAAGTATCTTGAGATGGAGCATGTTCACCATAAGCTTCCTGAAGTATATGATAACTTTTTCTTCAAAATAAAGTAATGAATTATAACTTCCCACAAATGCTCTTTTTTTGGCACAAAAATTTGACATTTTTAAGCATAAAAATATCTATAATGTTAACACCTTCAGTAAATTTGACATATGAAGTTTTGAAGCTTGCTTTCAATACAACAAAATAGCATATATAGCAAATCACATATATATCAACATATGTGTAACTCCATCTATGGAAAAAAAATCCACATTATTAACTGGTACACCCAGTAGATTGTCCATCGTTTGCTTTAAATGTTTGGTACAATATATTGATTTAAAGGGTTGGACTTGGGTCCCATTTTTTACGAAGTTCTACTTCATTTTTCCTGCATAAAGTATACAATTAATTTCATTTTGGATTTCTGTAAATTGAGATGAGAATTAAAAGTAAACTAAATGAAGAGTTCCATTTTGTAATTACTTTCTGGTTTTTGCGTTGTCTCTCTCACACCTGATTTGGCAACAATGTTTATAACCACATACAATTATTAAGTCTTTCTAGATCAGTAAGTTTGTTCTTGACATAAACAATTCTTTTTTACACACTTATATTTCATTTTGGTAATGTTTAATTAAATTACATAATTATAAAAATGAGTACAATTGGAACAGACATATTTGAGGACAATTACAACTGATCTCTTGTAAGCCTACAAGTCACATGGAAGTATTGAAAATATATGAGCCATGAGCATTCTACTTGCTATAGTCATTGGTCAGCTGTCACTGAGGGGATGGAGAGCTGTCAATAGTGAAACATGTGAACTAACTATTAAACTTGAGGAAGACCTATGATGATTGGCTACAATGCACAGTCCTTTTAAAAACTTGCATGAAAATGTAAAAAGTATGTTATATTTTAAGATGATACAATACTAAATGAATGAGATGTTTTACAATGGCTAGCACATATTAGATGCTCAATAAATACTTATTGAGTTGTATTGATGATGCAATGTTAGCTCACCAAACTGTAAAACGAGATTGAAATCAATAACATTAAATTTGACAAAAGTAGATATTAATAACTATATTGAGTTGCCAAAAATCCAGTGTACCAGTACTTGATAGATTTGATGTTGAATTGTTTGATGTCAAAAATATACAAGTTTAGATTGACCCTAAACTTAACAACTCAGCAAATTTTAAAGTCCATGTTATGCTGGGCTGCTCTGGCAGGAGTATGTAATTCAGAGGTAGGAAAGTCAGCATCTCATTGCACTCATCCCTGCTCTGAACACATCTGGAGCTCTGAATGCATTTCTAGGTTCTGTAATTTAAGTAAAAGTCAGAAGAAAAATTTAAGAGTGTATAAGAAAAGATAGCTAGTAATCTTAAAACTGTCTCACAATGTAAGAAGCAAAAGTGTTAGCGGTGTTTATTTGAGGAGTAAAATATGCAAGAGAGGAAGACCAAGTATGAGATGAATAGATTCCATAAAAGACTTTAGAGGTCTAAGTCTGTCTACAGGACTCTACTGGTCTCAGGCTCAATTTTATTCAATGACAGCATGATTTAGAAAGGCAATGGCCCTGTTGCTTCTCTCTGAGTTTTAAAAAGGTCTTGGTAAATTCCCAGCCAGCATGTCTCAGTGGTTGAGTATCATCCTATGCACCAGGATGTTGCAGTTTGATTCCCAGTCAGAGCATATGCCTTGATTGCAGGCTTGATCCCAAGTTGAGGGGGGCAGGGTGCAGGAGGCAGCAGATCAGTGATTCTCTCTCATCATTGATGTTTCTATCTCTCTCTCCCTCTCCTTCCTCTCTGAAGTCAATAAAAATATATACTGTTTTTTAAGTCTTGGTAAAATTTGCCTCCACAGTTACCTGATTTGACACTCAGCCTAGCTACTTAAATACAGAGTTGGTACCACAGGTTTTCTACCAGGTGATATAGCTTCTTCCCCAGCAACAATGCTGTGGCAGGATGCTGAGCCTTCCTCATTCTCATTTGACTCACCCATCATTCATTGTCACTTAAATCCTCATAAATGCCCATGGCTTACCAATGAGGTAGTGTGAATAGGACAGAGAAATTCCTTTATTAAGTGACCTTTATTTTTTAAAAAAGACCTTCAAGAGCCACCAACATGCAAGTTGGACATACACCATGAAAATATGGGTGGTATTTTATGAAAAAAACAAATAGTTAGTAATCTTTAGTGAGAGTTCAGCATTTTCTAACTGAATGTGTTGGATCATCTGCATGGAAAAATTCTTATCACTTCCTCTGAAAGCACACACAACTCAGCAGAAAACACAGGCACATAAATAAATGGTTGTGATTCCTAGCCCTGGATGTTACTATGCACATGTGAAAAAGATGAGTTGGGCTACAGAGCAGCATGTTAGCTGGGCTGAAGAGACATTTGACAGTGTCTAGAAAAATAATAGATATAGGAGGAGGATGGCCATTTGTGGATAGGGTTGTGGGTTTTTTTTTAAGACAAAGGATATTCCAAGCACTTAGCTGTCTTTCAGGCTTTAAGTTTTGGCTGTGTGTTTTTTTTTCTCCCTTGGTTCTTCTACTCCAATTTTCAGAATTCCATCTAGTCAGCCTCTGTGCCAAAGGAGGTAAAAGAGCCACTCGGTGGTTACCCATAATTTCTTAGTCTTGGTAGAACTAGCAACATGCTCTCTGTGGAGCCAGTAATATGGAAAGAATAGAACCTGCATGGTCCCAAGGGAAAGATATTTGGTGTTTTTTAAAAATACAAGTTATTATTACCATCAGTTAGCTCCTAATACCCACTGCCTGTGTTCCCCATGAAAATACTGCTTAAACTTTATTGTCAGGAAACAAAAATTACCTTATGCCCAAAGGTCTTGACCATCAGATAATTCGCTGTAATTATCTCACTGTAATTGTCTTAGTAGAGTAAAAGGGTAATTACATGTTATAAAAGTCTCTGTTTGTTCCAAATTTACATGGTAAAAGAAACAGCTAACTTCACATGAGTAATATAAAAGGAGTCAATTTCTCTGAGCACTTCATGGCACCTTTTGCTTTTAATAGCATCATTAAAACTTTAAGAGGAACATTGTTGAAATAACAGGGCAAAATAATAGAGTTTAAGGAGGTGATAAGTGAGATTACTGAATATTTTGTTGTTTTAATTATGTGGTCTAAGCTAATGGTGAGGAAGCTATCAGGGATTCCAGTTACTTATTAATCTTGGTTAGTGAGCATCATTGATCTTTACACAAGACCTGGTAGTACTTTCCAAACCAGTGGAAGATAAATGGTAAAGGAAAGGATTAAACAGTTTAAACAAAAGAAGTATAATTAGCATAAGCATATAGAAAAAAGTGATCATTCTCACTAATAAAGAAATAGTCATATCAGAAATATCATTCCCACCAATTAAATTATCAACTTTTTAAAAATGTTAATGTCAATACTTGTAAGATTGTGGTGAAACTAGTGTGGTGGGAAATTTATATATTTTTATATATATATATGGCAATAAATGGTACAAAGTTTTTTTAAAGTAATTAATAACATAAATTAAGAACATGTTTTATTTTATTTTGGTGAAAACACTTAAAAGAAATTGTAAAATATGAAAAAGTCATTGATATCAATATGTTTATTGCAGAATTGTTTATAATATTAAAACAATGGAAATGACCCATTCCCTAACCATTAAATTATATCTTTATAGGGAGTAACATTATATAACACCAAAATAATAATTATGGAGAGCCTATCAGAAATGTTTAAATTATAATATAAGGGGAAAATGTAGGATATGTGGTTCTGTATGTTCTGTGTGTATATAAAACTATATGAGACACATGGAGTCCATAGCATAGAATGAAAAGTACACATAATTGGGAGCAAGATTAGCTTCAGTTTTAATTGTGGCTCCATGTGTGCAAGCTGTTGATCTCTGACAAGTTACTCATACCTACCTTGTAGTTCAGCTAAAAGAATTAAATTAGCTAAGTGTGTAAAGTCTGAGACAAGTTAATGGAATTGTAGGTGAATTTGTTTCTCTTATTTTGATTTGTATTCATTCCATAATGTTGTTTTCATAGTAGAAAATATTTTGAACTTAATATTGATTACCAAAGTTATACTCAAAAGTATACCCCTTGTAGTAGTGCCTATATGGTTAACTGAAATTATCTAAATAATACTTTTTATTTAGTGCCAAATATCTCAAATTACACATGGCTAAATATATTAGTTTATTTATTTAACAAACATTTATAGAGCTTTTAGTACCATGTCACAGACATTGTTCAAAACACTTAATTCATTGAATCATTATAATAACCCCATGAGAAAGGTACTATTATATCCCAGTCTTACAGATGACAAACTGACATTCAAAGAGCTTTCAGTAACTTGCTCAAGGTCACATTAGGATACATGGAGGAGCTGGGATTTGAACTCAGGCCATGGTTACATGGTCCACCTCCTGAATGCTATGCTCCTTTTCAACTGGTCCAGTAAATATGTTGAGAGATGCTGGGAAACAAAGGATGCAGTCCTTACCCTGCGGAAGATCTATTTAGCTCCAGACCCAAAGTTCTGCTCCCTCAACTCAGGTAAATGCCATCAGGTCACAACTACATGCTATTTTGGAGAGCCACCTTTTCTCAGTCCTAATGACCAAGGTTCTAAATGAAAATCTTCAGTCTACAGCTTGGTTTTTCTGTCAGTCAATGTTTCAGAGCACATGCTATAAAATCCAAGAGCTGTGTGAAGGAGTGTCATGTTCTGCAAAGATTTGACTCGAGTTTCTCTTTATATGTATATTTGTATAAACACATCTTCATATATGGCATGTATATGTAACTAATATTACAGCTAAAATATTAAACTAATACTACGAACTAAAATTATAACACATAGGCACACAATGCATTATTTTATTGCTGTTGGATTGTCATTGTCCATATCTCAGATAAAAGAATCCATTTACCTCTAATTGAAGAATTCTGAGATTTTAAGGCAAGTTCTTACAAACCTGAAAAATTATCATCATTTGGGAGGTGGTATAATGATGATTAAGAATAATGGCTCTAGAATCAAACAGTCTAGATGCCATTTCATGCACAGGTATTTACCAAATGACTTTGGGTAAGTTTCTAAATATCTCTGTACTTTATGTCCCTCATATGTTCAGTGAGACAGTTCATACCTCATAAGGTTGTGAGATATAAAAGATATAAACACATAAACTTAGAAAATATAAGTGTTCACTAAATGTGAGATATTAGAATTATTTTTGCAACCATTTATCTATAAAATCAGTCTTTGCTTGCTACCCTACAACCAAAACAAAATGTGGAATTTCATTAAATTCTAAGGTTGATATGCAACTGAAAATTCCATTTTTCAAGTTTTTGTGTTTATCTAACAGCTGAATTATTAATTGAATTATACAAGTAAGTGTTGCAAATTTGAACTAATAAATTTATGCTAGTTAAATTCTATCCCAATTTGCAAATTTGCTCTTTTTGAATTTTTGCTTGGGAAAAAAAAATGTTCTGCATTAAAAAAAAAAACAACTAATACATTGCATCATAATGAAATTTGTTTTTGTGCTCTGTTTTGTCTTATTCCAAGGAGAAAAAAATTACCTTTTCTAAATATGTTTGTTTCTTTTCATGTCTACCTGTGATTTAAAGCCTACTTTTGAATAATACATGTTGAAATCAAATTATATGGAAATAGTAATCCCTTATCTGGCAGAATGTTGTATTTGGGGGGATTCTACTTATCATCAAAAGAACAGCAATTTAATCTCTAATACTAGTATATTTCTTTCAATAGCAGTTCTTTTCTTGACAATAAGATTGATCTGAATGTGTGAAGTCATTTTAAATAAGTGATCTATCTTTGTTTTTCTTTCTTTTCTTATAGTCATTCCCAACATAGCACTGCAACCCGCCAGCCTTCAGTGACTCTCCAACGGGCCATCTCATTGGAAGGGTAAGATAAGAATACTACGTGGCCTTCTCTTAAACTAAACTGTGCAGCCTCATCACTTTGAGCACAAAGAAAGTCCTCCTTTCTTTCCTTTTCTCCCTTCCTCCTTCCCTCCTCTCTCTCTCTCTCTCTCTCTCTCTCTCTCTCTCTCTCTCTCTCTCTCTCGGCAAAGATCTATAAATCTTATGTGATATAACAAACACTGTACTATGTAATAGATTTAACCAGTAAATAAGATCTCTTCTTTCTCTCCAGAGGGCTCACTGTCTAATAGGAGTGAAAGAAATACTAACACATACTTATATACAGCATAAGCATCTCACAGGAAATACGCGTAAGGGACTAATGGAGATTCAGGAGGTATATCTGGCTGAGAATGTGTATATGAGAGAGGGAGAGAGGAGCAGGGTGGTTTCAGAGAAGATATAACTCTCCGTAAGTGAAGCATCTGTGGAACTTTGCCTGACAGACATTAGAAAGAAGGGTGTTGCCTGGCCAGTGTGGTTCAATGGTTGAGCATCAACCCATGAACCAAAAGTCACCAATTTGTTTCCCAGTCAGGACACATGCCCAGATTATGGGCTCAATCCCCAATAGGGGGCATGTAGGAGGCAGCCAATCAATGATTCTCATTGATGTCTCTATCCCTCTCCCTTCCTCTCTCTCTAAAAATCAATAAAAATAAAAGAAAGAAAGAAGGTTGCTCTCAGCAGAAGAAAGAGCACGTGCATAAACATGACCACATAAGCAAGCATGTGGTGTGAAAAGGCATTGAGTGATTCAGTGCTGAGGCATGGGGTGTGTGAGGCAATGGAGATGAGAATGGAGATGTTGCCTGGGTGGGCTTACATGTAGAGGACACAGTATTTTGTATTTCTAATTTCCCCAATCAGATAAAAGCTGGGGGGGGAGGGGAATGGGCAAATATTTCTTTCCACTTGCTTTATAATTGCAACTGGTTTAATTAAGAATATTTAATCAGTTAATGTATAAAATTATTTTATTTTGTCAATATCTGTCACCAACTATGCTTTGTTTAAACCTGTTTCCCAACTAGTCTTCCTTAGTGACATTTCAATACATATCTCTAACTTTATTATGTATTAGTCCTTTCCACTTTAAAATCTTATGTTTTATCAGACCTTTGTCCCTCCTTCCAACATAAAATCTTGTGTTTCACCAAAGTGTTCTGGAGTTGATAGAGACATTGTCTTCTCTCTCTCTCTCCACCCTCTAGATCAGCAATTTCAATATTTCTCCTCTCATGAAACACATAAGCTAATTTACTAAACTTCTGCAGCACACCAAAAATATTATATTTTTTGCCACTCTGACAAAAAAAATAGGTAAAATTTTGATTCATTCATACTGAATGGCTATTGTTATGTTGGCTGTTGTCATTTTTTTTCTTTTTCTTTCTTTTTTTTTTTCTTTTTTTTACAATCTAAGGGAAAAGAGGTTAGTGCCCCTGACTAAATAGTCAAGTATTGCATGTTTTAAAAATTCTTGAAGCACACTGGTTGAAAATCTGTGCTCTAGATTCTTTCTCTTAGATTTACCCTTCGGGAGTATCAGAGCAAAAAGAAGTCAAGAAATGGCATTTCCTTACCATTCTTCTGTGGCTGTCTCCTTTCTGTTTATCTTTGGTGATGTAGTCTGGGAAGGTGGAGAACCAAACAGGCACTGATGCTGAGACTCAAACAACTCTTCCAACCTGTGGTTGGTGCCCTGGGGGACTCAGCTGTCTCTTCCACAAAACCCTCAGCAGTAGCACACTGTAGTCTCCTGATGTGCTCACCACTTTACCCAGGCTGCAGCAATCCCTCAGAGCCCAGAATCCTCCTCTCTCATCTGTCCTCAGCAGCTTCAGGTTGAGGCTTGCAAGCATGAGCAGTGTCCCTCCTTCCTCCTCCTCAGGTGGAACTTATCAGACAGGCCTTGCCTCCTCTCTCCGTGGCTGACTTCATCTTCCCTCCCCTGGGTTCTTTCCAACCTCAGTGGTAACAGGGAAGGCAGCAGACTCCATGGCTAAGAGGGCATCCACCTGGTAGGGAGATGTTTGGCATTTTGTTCCTGGAACAGTAGAATGTCTACAAACACTTTTCATGGAGTGCCCTTTTTGCCTTCAGCTCAGGAAACTCAGTGAATTCCCACAAACCCATGGAAAAGGAAGTGAAAGGAATGTGGCCCTTCCATGAACATCGCACTCCCCCAAAAGGATACCTGCTTCTACTAATTCACCTCTTCTTGTTTTGATGGTAAAAAACAACAAACCACTCTAATTCTTATAAAAAGAAAACAAACAAACAAAAACAGAAAAAATAATATAATTAATAAATAATAATAATCCTATATAATAAAAGGGTAATATGCAAATTGACCCTAACAGTGGAATGACCAGAATCACCACTCGACCAGTCACTATGAGGTGTACTGACCACCTCTCGGTCCCTCTCCCTGGCCAGCAGGTTCCCATCACCCGATGGCAAACAGGAAACTGGGGGTGGGTGGTGGTGGGGAACTGGGCCAGATATGGGCAGCCAGGGAAGATGGCCCTGATCGCAGGCCAGGCCCAGAGACCATACCCATACATGAATTTTGTGCATCGAGCCTCTAGTGTAAGAATAAAGTCTTTGTTTCATGTATTCACAACTATAAAACCCACTTTTTCCCTACCCTGTATAACTTAGCTCTGGAGAATTGAATAACTTTTTTCTCAACAAGACACTATCTCCATTGTAACATTTGTTCTATTCCATTAAAAAAAAAAGTTCGCAATCAATCCTTCATGGCAGTTGGCTCTATAATAATATACAAGGTGGCCTAGATCATGGATCCAAGCTAGACTCCCTGAGTTTAAATCCCCGCTCGGGGACTTGCTAGCTGCATGACAGCAAGTTACTTGGTTACTTGCCTCAGTTTCCTCATCTATAAAATGAAGATACTAGTAATATTATTAAATATTCTTTTTTAAATCATATTTTTATTGATTTCAGAGAGGAAAGGAGAGGAAGAGAGAGATTGAAACATCAATGATGAGAGAGAATCATTGATCAGCTGCCTCCTGCATGCCCCATACTGGGGATTGAGCCCACAACCCAGGCATGTTCCCTGACCGGGAATGGAACTGTGACCTCCTGGTTAATAGGTGGATGCTCAACCACTGAGCCATGCGGGCTGGGCTAAAGGGTCTCTTTTTAAGAATTAAAGTCATATGTATTATTTTCTATGATAGTGCTGACATTAATGTATGTTTATTTTTGTAATTGTTCCTGTTGTTATTATACATAATATGTACTTAATTTATCACATGGGAGAGTTTCTCATTTATATTAAATAATAGTTTGTTAAAGCAGTCAGGGACTTGTGTCTTCACTATACTTTGGAGAGACATAGTCCTATATACACAGCTAGTAATCATTGGTGGAAGCAATCCAAATCATTGCTTGAGTCTGCTTCATTGCCTTGTTAATATTTATATAAAGTATTTTAATTACCAAGATTATACTTCAATGCTTATTAAACACTTTAAAGAACAAACTAAGCATTTTCTATATATTGGCTTATCCTCAGCACCGAAAGAAAGAATTTAGGACCAGAATAAGAAATGCCCTTACATTTCTGGAATTACATATCTCAGACAGTTTAAGACAAAAGAGGCCACTTAGACACATAAAATAGGCTCCCAGCCTGGGAGCATCCTCCAACTGGACTTGAGGACCAGTGGGCACTTGCAGTCCAAGTTTGCTCAGCCCTGTGACTACATCCTCCTTACCACTCCCCTCAATTTCTTCTTTCTGGGAAGTGTCATGGTTCAGAAAAACTGTTCCACACAACCAGGTGCTGGTCACATCCTCCAAAGGACTGTGGTCAGTTTTGAATTCTGTACATTAAATCAGGCACATAGAAAGAGTCTAGAGAAGACATGGGGGGTTGACAAAAAGAAGGGCAGCATCTATCAAGAACACACAGGCAGTATTAGGATTCTATATTGATAGGCAAGGGAGTTTCATCGGGTGCTTAATTATAATCAAAATGTGCGCTTGTTGGGAGTAAATATAGTATAAATTCATGGATATTCTTTCAGGGAAGAGAAAAGAAGCTAAGATTTATTGAGCACTTATTAGGTGGCAGGCTGTCTCTAGCTATCTATCTATTGATTGATCAATCCATCCATTTATGTATCTATCCATCCATCCATCTGATTTTATTTCTGAAATAGTCTTATAAGATATGCAGCCTATTTTCTAAACCTTGATTCACAGAGAGATTAAGTAATTTTCCCAGAGCACCTACATAGAAAGTATACCACAGCTTAATTTAAGGTCAAATTTGACTCCATGGTACAACTCGATGCCCTATAATGTGGCATGAAAAAGCTTTATTGAACTGGTCAGGACATTCATAAACCACATTCATGGTAAGTTAGACACAGTGAAGATCTCCCTAGGGTAAAAGTGATAAAGAACTAGAACTGACTCTAAGCCTAGCAGTCATTAAATAGAATTCATAACCCACCATTTGGGGTGGCTCTGGAGGCCCACATGCATGCTGAGTGGCTAAGGTGTTGTTTGGGGTACATAGATGTGAGGGTGTGGCTGAGCTCACCACTGGTCTCTACCTCACCTCCCTTATTGTTTATGAAGGTATCCATTGGCTGGGTGGCTGTTATTCCATGTTTTGGTCTTTTACACAAACATTCCCTCCAGCTATGCTAAATAATAGCATTTCCTTCTAAAGCTATTTCCAAACTTTTCCTCTCTTTCTACGCATTCACAAAAGCTCATTGGTTTGCCAATAAGCATGTTTAAGCATTTTGTACTGTTTTTCACTTAAATGAAATGACTTCTGTGATAAATGCAGTCAGTTATTTTAATTCTTTGCTAAGCCAAAAATGTCAAGGCCTTTCCCTGACTTCAGAACACAAGAGTGACTGCTTTTCTCAAAAAAACAAAGAGTATTCTCAGCTACACTTCATTGTTCCAACTGGTATAGAGCAATTTGCCTCATGTCTAGTGAATAATGCACTAAGAAAAATATTCTGTTACCTGCAATCATGGAAGGAAGCTGACTCTGGAATCAAAGCATTGGTTTTGAATGCTGGCCTCAGTGCCCTCTGTAATTGATAATCTTAAACAGGTCCTTTCCCTTTAAGTGTGTATTTCCTCCTGGGCCAAAAGGGAGAATAGCATAGGATTCACCAACTTTCTGAAAAAGTAGCAGGCAAAAGTATTCTGAGAAAACAACCAAAACTTTATTTTTATAGCCTAGATTAGTTTGAAGACCCATTCTGAACACTTGTTGTTAAATACATATATACAGGATGTCCCCCAAAATATGTACACACTTTAACAGCTGACAGCCAATTGTTGTTTCTTTCTTTTCAGATGTAACCCACTAAAATTAATAATGGCAGCCAAAGTGTACATATATTTTGGGGGGACACACTGTAGGTATTTATTCATATAAAATGGTTCTGAATACAAATAAAATAAAATGTTTGAAGTAGAAATAATTTTGCCTTGCTAGAATATTTAGAAGGGAATACCTCAGTATTTGTCTGTAAAGCCCAGAACACTAGAATCAATGGTATATAATGTGCCCAGCTGGCTATCAAATAGATAATGCGACATCTAATCATTGGCACTGAATGCATAGTGAGAAAGCTGTTTTCCACTTTGTGTAGGCCAGTGGGTCTTTAACAGGTTTCCCATTCAGGTGTTACACTGCTGAGTGTAGGCAATCAGCTGAAATTGGAATGTCATTATTTTAAAACTCTCCTTCCTAATGTTCTTGTGAAAAGCAACTGCACAGGATATTTTTTAAATGAATGTATTTTAAAAGGCCATGTGTTTACATATTTTTCACCTAAGTTGCTATTTGCTTGACATAAAATAAGTGGAAATATTTCAGATTTCCAGTTAATTTGATGCATGGAGACAACAACGCTGTCTAATTGGGCTTCGACCTAGAATTACTGCTGCTTTTCAAATGATATCTGAGTCGTCTATAACTGTGCCAGACATAACAAGGAAGAATAACGTCCCCATTAACAGTTCACACTGTTCAATCCTTGCTTCATATTCAAGTTGACAGATGTGACCCACACCTTAACCTTCCCTTCCTCCTGTAACACCTATTAAAAGGAAGCTGATGCCCTATTGGGGCAGCTCATTTGGTTAGGGCATCCTCCTGATATATGATATACCAAGATTGCGGGTTCAATCCCTGGTCAGGGCACATACAAGAAGCAACAAATGAAGGCATCAATAAGTTAAACAACAGCTCTCTCTCTCTTTTTTTTTTTCTCTCTCTCTCTCTCTTTTTTTTTTTTTTCTCTCTCTCTCTCTCTGTCTCTCAAATCAATCTTTTTAAAAAAAAAAAGGAATCTGATAGAATAAAAAAGGGATAATCTCATAACAGTAAACAAATCAGGAGAGGACTCAAAGGCCAAAAGAGTTCATCAGCTTTGATTACAGAAAACAGACAGAAGGTATAAATTGATGAAACAGAACATAGTAGTCCCAGTCTTAGATCATCTATGGAGGCTGGGCCATGTGCTGTCCAACTCAGTCTCCTAAAATTGTGTTTCCAGGGAGGCCACCCACAAAAAGGCCTGCCACAGTGCAGTAGCAATGTACAAAGGTGCCTACAGCTCAGGAGGAAGCAGATCTGCCCAGCAGAACCCAGGAAATGCAGAGACTTCAGAATAATGACAGCAGATGGGATTAGGAGCAGAGTCTGAGAATAGGACTGAAGATGCCTGCCCTCCTTCCCCCCACTTACCCCCCCGCTTCGGATACACACCCCTGCACACAGAGCAGCTGCCAGGCAAGTGCTTACCACCAGTCAGAAAACAAAGGCTCTTTTCTAAAGTCATGTCATTTCTTATGAGGAACTCAGATAAGCTAGTTCATGTGTCACCCACACAGCAAAGCCTTTACAGTGTGTGCCAGTAACGAGGACAGTTTCAGGATTGCTCACCTAACCTGAAGCCTCTCAGTGAAAAAGCTTTGCTCTGGCTTTTATCTGCAACATCCCTGTAGTCTTTCTACTACTTCATTCTTAAATATGAACAGATAGCCACAAGTTATCAAGTATTTTAACAAAACCAGCAAAATAACAGAAATAAGATTAAAACACACATGCACAGAAAAAATAATATTCTCAGAGAAAAGGAGGTAATTCTGGGAAGAAAATCGAATTGAAAGAAATACTCTAGTATAAGCATATTTTTAGAAATAAGGAGATAACCACTAGACTTAAAACTGAAATGGTTAAAAATTATTGCCTCTGGGAAGCCAGGTAAGATTCTCAGGGGAGATGACACAAATTGAGTGTTGAGAAATATATTTAGAATTAGAGATTTACAAGAAGAGAAAATCATGTACAAGAACCTAGAAGTATGTGGCTAACACTGCAAAAATGAACAAAGACCCAAATAACTTTCATCAAATAACTTAGAGGGCCTACATTTTGTTTTTTCTTTCTTTCTTACCTTAGGAGATCATTTTAGCAACAACATAGAGGCTGAATTTTCTAAAAATATATATATAGCATTTTCATGTCAATAAAGCCAGCTGCCCTGTGACTGTAGCACTTAACAAGAGCCTAGATGGCCATCTGCATGAATATTATAGAAGTAACTCTTTAAGCAGTGGATATCTAATTGTCCCAAAACAAAAGTCTCTCCCAAATCCAGAAGTCTATATCTAATGGAGAACTAAAACATGGTCTTGTCTATAACCAAATATGTCTAAGGGAACCCATCCTTTCATATGACCTGGTCTATGATGAGATCATTGTCATTCTTCCTTGGAGAGACAACCTAACTGTACAGGAATAGTCATTTATACCCTCTCCTTGACACAAGGGAATCCTTATTCTCCACTCTAAGACCACTCTAGGCTCCTGAGACCATGGTACCATTGGGGCCAGAGAGCCTCTTGTGTTCCCATGTTGGGCATGAGCAGGTGTCCTTTCCAAGGAACATTCTGGGAACAGGACCTTGACTGGAATCATTGTGTCTCTTGTTCTCTACCCAACTGCTCTGCCCTTGGTGGGAGAAGCTTTCTTATAGTTCCCAGGATGATGCTGACTTAAAATACTCAATTTTCTTAGTCCAAGTTCCCAGACACCTGTCCCAAAGTACACAGTCACTGTAGAAAGTGGAAGCATCATTGACCTGAGAATCATAGGCCTGGGCTCCAGTCAGCCACCTATTACTGTATAATTTGTGAACAGTTACCTCACATACAGAGTGATGAGGCTTAGTTAAATAAACAGTGTCTTTGATTCCTTCTAACTCTAGCATTTTATAGGTTCGTGAGTTTTGAAAATATAAAAGTTTGGCTACTGACTTATAGGAATATTTCCAGATATGGAGCCTAAAGGATCAGGGGGCTCTAGACAGCTGGCCCTCAGGAGAAGTTGGCTTGAGTTATCGCTACCCACATATTCACAGACCCAGACATCTTTCAGGATTTGCAATACCTGTGAGTGTTCAACTTCTTCCAACACACTTCCTCTTCCTGACCTTCAGAAAACAGTGCTAAGCAGTATTTCCCAGAGTGACTGAGGAGGCCTGGAATTCTGAGAAATATACTGAACTATTTTCAGACTCAAAAGAGAAACTTTATTCGGGTTATTAGTAGCTGGGGTCACTGATAAAAAAATCTGAGCCTTTGTTAACCACAAAAAATATAAGTGACCTCATTGAAACAGAGGACCAATCTGGGTAAAATGGAGAGGATTTCTGTGTATCTTTAGACTGTATTAAAATGATACAAGTAGTTGTCACCTTTATTTTGCTCTCCTGCCAGCTAAAGAGCTTATTGGGGGAGAATATAGGAAAATTAAGGAGATAAGTAACTAGTTGGTTTTAGAACTGCTTAAAAGAAATAAAACCTTCCCCTATCCCTCCAAAAAAAAATGTTTGCTTGTGATTTATAGTCCAATAAAGACAGACCAGCCCCATGTGTAGAGTGCAGCCTTACTTCTGCAGCCATATCACATGCTGACGGATCCTAGCTACTTTGTAGGACTAAGGGTGTTTACAGATGGAAGAGGGACCATCAGAACTCAAACCTCAGGGGACTCATAAGGAATCGATCAGAACAGCAGATATCCCCAGATCATCTATTTCCCCCAGCTCACCATCATGAGTTTGCTTTCCATTTCTCCTCATGTCCCTGCAGTCTCCACCTCTGCCCCTGGTGCAGCTGTCAGCTCATTTTTCTTAGCCCCATTTCCCTTTGTCTACTGCTGCTTTTTTCTATTTCCTTACTTTATAAGACATCCTTTTCTAGGCCTCCTAATCTTTCTTCCTTACATGTGTGGAGCTGAAAATATAAAAGGTGGCATTACAGAAAACTTTAAGGATTGCCCCAAATTTATCAGTATTGATAAAAAGTGCTGAGGCTACAGAGAGCTAGGGTACACTTAAGGGCTAACATACATGGGATTCTAATTCTCTCATGGGGCCTGTATCTCTCATTCCAACTGCTATTGAAATAACAATTGTGCGTGTGTGTGTGGGTGTGTGTGTGTGGGTGTGTGTGTGTGGGTGTGTGTGTGTGTGTGTGTGTTTTAAGTGTCCAATTTCTTGTACAAGACAGATAAAAGTTTTCAAATTTGAAATTTTAAGTAGAATACCAAAAAGTATTTTGGGAAATGACTGAGAATTTAGATTTATATTTTTCCAGATAAAGACTTTTATAATTCCTTTAAAAAAAGGCTTCCTTAAGTGGTAGAAACTAGGAAAGATATAAAACAAAAACTATAGAGCACTCCATCATAAAAGCAGATACTTGACAGACATAAACTGCAAAATTCAAAAAGGATGTTTTCTGTATTCAAATGCTAAACATTAAACATTGAATATTGCATATTGAATAGTGGTTGACATGTTGTAAGTGTTTTATGGGGATTTCATGTGGTTCTGATGATAGTTATTATTGTTGCATATGGGGCACATTATCCCATTTTATGGATGAGGACACTGAAGCTTCTTAGAGAAGTACCTGATGCCTCAAGTCACCCTGCCAGTAAGTGGAAGAACTGGGATTTAAACCCACATTTCTAAATCACTACCTTCTACCTTCTCCTTGCTCCTCAGAAATATATGTGTTTTGTTATGACAGGTTAGCCAATTTGGTAGCCAAAGGAGACATTGAAATACAATGTGGAGGTCAATGTGATTTACAGGATTTAGGAGTTTTCTGTTATTATAGTCATTGTCAAAAATTCAGTTTCATATAGGAGTGTTAGTTAACAAAATTAGAATGACCACCTAATGTAATTTCACTAACCTTGAAATGTGCTAAATTAGAAGAGACAAAGGAATCGTTTTTTAAAATATATTTTTATTAATTTCAGAGAGGAAAGGAGAGGTAGAGAAAGATAGAAACAGCAATGATGAGAGAGAATCATAGATAGGCTGCCTTCTGCATGCCACACACTGGGGTTTGAAACCGAAACGCGGGCATCAGCCTTGACCGGAATCAAACCGTGACCTCCTGGTTCATAGTTTGATGCTCAACCACTGAGCCATGCCGGCCAAGAACAAAGGAATCATATTTCCACACTTTGTGCATTTGTTTTACCCTGGAGGACTAGAAAGACACCCAGAGGACAGGTCAGGAGTCTGCTTGTCCAGAGCTGCTGGGCTCTCTTTCATGGTGGCCTTGCACACTAAGGCTCAACATCTGGCAGCTGGAGTGTATCTTAGAAGGATGCCACAGAATTCACTGGGGAATGTTGTTTAGGATTGTTTTTAATAAGTAGTCCTTATGCACATAGTTCAGTGCCAACATAATTACTTATCATCACCCTGCATATCTTCCTTGGCAACCTTTTATTTTTTTTTAATAAATTGGTCTAATAAGGGACTCGAAATAAATTATGAATAAACCACCTCCTCATTAGTATATAATTATACATGCCAGGAAAAAAGTTTCCTGCAGAACATTCAACTAGAAAATTGCTCCTCTTCTTTAATACTCATAATTATTAATGCTAATACTAATATGATCATCTATGGTGTTGATTGAGATGGCATTGAAAAGCTAGTTAATATACTGATCCAAAGAGGAATTTTAAAAATACTCAGTCAAAAGTTTGTTAGGTTAGTAAAAATGATTACATGTAATTCCATGACAGGGTTTAATTGCCCAAACTGTCAGAAAGATTTATCAATTACAAGCCACCTAATTATAGTCCTAGCACCAACTTCCTCTTTATATTGCATCATTATCTCTCTTTGAACACTGCCCTTTTTCTAGTATCTTTCTAGTATGATGGCTGCCCTTGCTGACTTCAGTCTGTTTATGACCAATCAATAAATTCAATTGGCAAATATAATGGCGAGCCTTGCAGATACTAACCCTACCCTTAGTCTGGTGGGAAGAAGCAGACATTAATCAATAACCAAACAAGCCAATGTAAATCTCTGTGCCAAATTCTGTGTAAAAGTAGCCTGTGGTGCCCTGAGTGCCTGTAATAGGGAATTTGACCTTGTCAGGGAGCTCAGGGAGGTCATGGAAGCCTCTGAACGATGAGCGGGTTAACTAGGCAAAGACAAAGGGCCATCAGTGTCTGCACAAGCAATGATTACAAATCTGTCTGAATGTTGTCTGAGCTGAGCACAGACTAGAACAGCATGCATTCAGTAGAGCTTGGCATTTAGAAATTTGTAATGAGGAGGCTGACTCATGGTTGACTGTCTGTCTACTCCAGGGAGGCTTTCTGATGAAGACTTCCAGTTGCTTACCAAACTGTATGATCTCTGCGTAGATGCAATTTCCTAAATCCCACCTCTGGTGTTCCATTGTTTATTTGTTTTCTAGGTGCTTGTTTGCTTGTCATCTGCCTGTGTGGCAGAACTCTACGATCTTTCCGGCAACTGACTGTTGCTTCCAACCTGCTCGTTCTCTTCCAACACCTTTCCCTGGTGCTGCTTATTTTGTCTCTTTCCTCTCTCTCTCCTCCATTCTCTCCGTAGACTTCCCCTTCCTCCTTCTGCTTTTCTTTTTGTTTTTGTTCTCCATTCATTTCCTTTTTTTTTCCCTTTTTTATTCTTCTCCTCTGTTGCTGTTCACCCTGAAGGTGTTAGGCTTATGTTTGTACAGTGAGTTACTATTCAGAGAGGCATCTCATGGACAATATCCTATCTGAGTCCAGTAACAATTTTGTAAAGGAGGCTGGGTAAGAATCATTTGTACTGTTTACAGGTGTGTTGGAAGGTTAAGTGGCTTCCCAGGATCATGTATCTAAAGAAGGAGAGGAGCTTTGACTGCAACCCAGATGCGTTAATCCCAGCTTCATATTCTCACCACTAGACCAACCTGCTTCAACAGAAATGTAGAAGACATTCCAACCACGTCTTTTAGTCTGACTGACTGAACAGGTCCTTCTCTGTCCTGTCTTTATTATTCACAAAAATATGAGTCTAGACAGAAGTTGTGGTCAGAGGGTTTTCCTGTTGCTCATTCATCATATGAATTGAAACAGCCTCAGTCTCATCTGATGAATATTTACTGGAGATTGCATTTGACCTTGAACTGAACCCCTTATAAATAATGACTTTCATTTTAGTTTTACCTTGCTGGGCTGTGACCTGGGAGGTGGTGTGGCTGTGGAGAGCAGGGAATGACGAGGAATGCTTTGGTATCATTTGTCAACCTTCATTAGATTACTCATCTTGAAATATCCAAACTGAATCTGGTGTTTTGTTCTGCACATATTGCTAATCTCTCCAAGACCCTCAAATTCCATTAGGACTTCTGTTTACTTCCTTCTCCTGGCCAATTATAAGAGAATTTAAAGAAAGAGCACATCCACATCCTAAGCCGTAGGCCAGATGCCCATCTATTACCAGAAAAGCAGCCAGGGGTCTTTATCCTTTATTTAATCTCTCTGCTGATATCCAGTCCTGGTAAATATTTACTCCACTGATGTATGCTTTTAAGATATCGGTCAGCAACTTTTACTGACTGATGGATGACAGTTAGTAGAGGTTCCTGCTTGTTACAAAGAAAATCAGACTGTTTAACGAGAATTGTGGAGGAAACAAGCACCATCATTCATTCATTCATTCATTCAATGATTGACTTGAGTGATTAACCTCGTATTCATTCTTTTGTTCACCTAAGCGTTTTCTGAATGTTCAGTACATGCTAGGCACTCAGCTGAGACATTTGAGAAAATCAAGAAGTAAAAAGCCCAAACCTGCCCTTGAGGAGTACAGAGTCTGTGGAGGTGACAGAAAGTTGAAAATTGCAATAACTCACTGTGCTTACAAGTGCATAATTTCAGAACAAAAGAATAAGCATCCAATTTGGAGAAAACTAGTGCACCATTCAGGTACAGGTTCAGTGATTTTTGTTAAATGACTACCAAACCCGAAGGGATAGAGCGCCCCCTCCAGACTGAGAAAGGTCCCTGCTCATGTGGGCTGGTACCAAGAGTTGGAAAATTTTCTTTAAAGCACAGGTCTGTAAAAAATACGAAGTTTATAAGAGAGCCTTGCTTTTCACAGCCTACTTATTTTGCAAATGAAGAATTCTCCTGAGGTCAAGCATTAATTATGTACATTGATGGGAAATTGCATTTCATTGTCAATGTTGCATGATATTAAAATGTGTAAATATTTCTCCCCTTATGGTGCTTCCTCTATACCCCAGAAATCCTTGCTTGTTCTCAAGCCCTTCTCCTTGTTATAGCAACCTGGTATAATTTAAAGAAAATTGTATTTTGATTTATGTCTGCCTTCATTTAAATGCTGTTCTTACTAGCTGTATCACCTTGCACTGTTACTGAACCTCTTTAAGCTACTATTTCTTTAATCTATAAAGTAGACATTAATATCTATGTCGTAAGATTGTTTTAAGAATTTATTTTTTTCAATATGCAAATATTCTAGCACAGTTCTTAACAAACACTAGGTATTCAGTAGGGGTTAGTTCTCTCTTTTGTCACTCCCTATCCCATCTGTGCCTTTCCCTTCTGATATTCTAGAACTTCCTCCCTCTTCCCCCATACCAGGAGTCAATAGACAAAGTCTTCATTAATCATCCTTTTAACAAACATTTCCTATGCATCTCTCTTGTGCCCTCAAGGAGATAAGTCAGTGATGTGAAAGACAGCACATTATAGAGAAGCAAAGGAGGAGGAGAGAGTATGTGCCATTTAGAAAGAGACACAAGAGTCCAAACTCCCTTCTAAACCCCCCAAAATGCATTTCTTATGGCAGATTTCAGAAAGAGTAGTATATGGGGAAAAAAGGATACTTTGGGGCAAAGTGTCACCTCATCCCACTTCCTTATTTTATACATGGCGGAATAAGTCCAGGGACCATGCACGTGTGTGCCAGCTCACATACCTGCACACATATATGTTCCTTCCATACCCTTGGGTCTCCAGTGATTTCCATTAGTAAAGGAAAAAAAACAACCTCATAGACACTGACAACAGTATGGTGATTACTAGAGAGAAAGAGGGTTGGGGAGGAAGAAGAGGATAAAGGGGAGATAAATGGTGATAAAAGGAGACTTGACTTGGGGTGGAGAACACACAATACAATATACAGATGATGTATTACAGAATTGTACACCTGAACCTATATAATTTTATTAACCAATGTCACCCAAATAAGTTCAATTTTAAAAAGGGTTTATAGGAAACTGGTACATGCATATCCCCAGGATCCCTTCTGGATTGCCTTTATAACAGATCAAATCTCTGCCACACAACCTAGTGCTTGTTGTTTTCTACGAGTTTCATATATAAGAGTGTCTCTCACTTACTAGGCACAAAAATAATCTTAAGTGTAGCTCCTAGGTTTTATTCTATTGTGTGATTATGAACCAATCTCCCAAACACAGACTATGTTTAACAAAGGTGATTTGTACAAGTCCCTTCTAGTATGACCCTAGGAATAGGAGATTCATTTTCACTGTGATTGATTTTCTTCACTATTAATCATTTTTATAGTGAAGTACATAAGCCAAATGATCATTATTCTTTTTCTCTACAGTCATATAAGGTAGTGGAAGCAGCAAATATTTTTTGTAGGCAATTAGGAGTAACTATGAATTCTTCTGCCACCACTTTGATTGATCTCAGACAAGAAACAACTCATTTTTCAAGCCTCGGTTTTCTCTTTTTAAATGAGGAAAATAATATCTAAGTTATACGATGTCATAGGACTATATTTAATTAAATAGCCTTAGCTCTTAATAAATGTTGGTGACTATAATTAAAATTAAAGTTCATCTCACTAACCCAAATATAAATTAGTGTTATGTTCAGTTATGAAAAATACCAAGGCTAATAGTAGTGGTTTCATTCCCAATTTTATTGTGTAGTTCATGACATATTTAATTGGGTTGAATGTGCCACAGTTTACAAGGCAGTAGGAGTGCCAGATCACTGTGTGTGTGTGTGTGTGTGTGTGTGTGTGTGTGTGTGTATGTGTACATGTGTGTACAAATATATCTGAGCTAACAAGTGATTTGGGCACAAGGAAAAACTAAAGGCTCTATCAACACCTGTCACCCTCAGCAAGGAAGAGAGTCACAGTTATCAAAGGTCAAGCCTTGTGTTTGAGGGTGTATATGGCTTTTGAAGAGGAAATTGTTATCATTACCTGGCCTTGCATATCAGCAAAGGGGAAAACTACCTGAAGCCAGAGACAGACATGAGATTTTCTAAGGCTACACCAAAGTCAAGACCAAAATTCAGCCTCCTAATTTCCTGGCAAAGACTTCTCTCTCTCCAGAGGAGAATGAGAATAAAACAAGCATCATTGTTTCTCCAATTCTTTTTTCACCTCCTCATGGCTTATCTGCTTTTATCCTGTTAAGACTTAGATGAGGTCCACTGGCCCTTCTAGAAATGTGACTTTCATGGGGAGAGGTAAGAATTATGGCTAAGTGATACATCCAAACACCAAGTAACCCAGATGAAATTGAGCGATGGTTGTGGCACCACTGTGAGTCATACACAGGGTTTATGAGTTAAGCAACAGCTATATCCTACTGTTGATATAAACATACCAGGAGGAAGGAGACAGATTCACTGAGAGATTTTTCTTGGTGGTTATTGTTTGTTTGTTTGTTTGTTTGTTTTTATAGAGCTTCTTTTGCCTGGAGAAGGAATGATCATGGGGAAACAGAAGTGATTTTAGCAAAAGATGGTGGGAAGTGATATAAAATATTAGAAAGCATCTTGCCCTGTATGATGCTGCTCCTATGACATATCCATAAAACCATTTCTTGTCTGAAAGCAAGAATTCCTTCCACATGACCAGAAGTATGAGTCAGGTTTAGCAAGAATCCCCATTTGTCCTTATGTAGAACAGACCTCACATGCAGCAAGTGGACACATGGGGCATTTTTCATGCCCCATCTCCACTCCTCCCAGACCACACCCTCTCTTCCCTTAGCCCCGTGTTTTTGGTTCCTAGAATTACAGTCTTCCATTTATCAAAACTGATCATTAGGATCAACTAATTCACACTAATGTATACTGTAGATGTCGGTTAGGTTTTCATTCCACAGTCATTCATTGAGCATGTACTTGGTGCCAGGTACTGAGGACACAGAAGCAGAGAAAAGAAAGCTCATATTTATTAAGCACTTCTTAGATGTTATATATTAATTCACAAATGAATATGATACTCAAAAATCTCAGAGTCAAGTGGGAAAAGCAAGCATGCAAATAAATTAGGATCATTGTAGAAGACTGTCTTATACTCTGCAGTTTACTCTTGTGATATACCACTCTACTGTAGAATCCTGGGATGCTGAAAGTCTGCTTTAAGTTATGGTCCTGACCCCAGTGGAGCCTTCCTAAAGCATAGTGGATTCTCAGTGGATGCTTGTTGAATGGATAAAGCATGATGATTAGGATAGTTCATATGTGAATCTATGGAACAGAATCCTACAAGAGCTGGTGTTCTTAGAGCTGAGGAGAGCAAACGTTCTGGCATGAAGAAAGAAGCAGCTTCCCAAGCAGACAAAAGAGAAGAAGCCATGCAGCGCAGGCAGAGGGGACTGTATATGCAAAGACCAAGGGAGGGAAAGAGTCAGGTGTTGGAGGAAAAGCTAGCAATTCAGAGAGTCAATGAGTCTTGATGTGACTGGAATTTAGAGCATTTTTGAGAGTGTGCCAAGAGGCGAGGCTATCCATGTTTGTTCAGAGAAGAAAATGCTGATGATTCCTTTAAAGTCACATTGTGTTAATGTCAATGTCCAAAGTTGGCTTTCAGATTTCATCATGGGAAAAGGAACTAGTCAATGAATAACTTTAAGAATGCCATGCCCAAGAAGGTTTGGAACCAACTTCTGCTTCTAAGGAGTCTAGGCAGGAGAACGTAGATCAGTGAAAGAAATGAATTTTTTTCAATTGGAAAAGTCAGATGTGAAGCAATGATCTTACACTTCTTTTCCTGGGGAAGAAAAAGGAAAAGGGTCAGAAAATCCATCAGTGTTCAATTAATTGTTATGTAGAGCTTTCCCTGGAATTAGCAAAAAAAAACAAATTATAGCAGGAAAAGGCTAGTGTGACATTTGTATAAGCCAACATCTGCTCCAGCCCAGAGAAGAGAAAAAGTGAATGTTTCTTTTCAAGGAAGAATTTTTAAGGCTTCAGCTACAGCTAAAGGTTAGTGAGGCATTGATATTCCTTGTATATTATTTTTGAAAATGAATTTCACAAATAGTAATTAATGATGTGTTTATGTTAATGCTTTGTCATTTTTTTTCTTTAGTAATTCTTACATATGTCTTTTTTTAATTGCTTTATTGATTAAGGTATTACATATGTGTCCTTATCCCCCCATTACCCCCTCAACGCCCTCCCACTCATGCCCTCACCCACCTGTTGTCTGTGTCTTACATATGTCTTAAGTGTGTGGAGACTTCTGAAATTCTGTTACCAGGGTTTATGGGAAGTCTTGCTATTTGAATACCAAGGTGAATGCCCAGACGCCTGGTGATAGCTACCAGTTTCTAAAATGACAAGCAGAATAAAATAAAATTTTTAAAGGGCACTGTAAAAAAATAAAATAACATAAAGTGACAGCCGTAAGGGGGAGTGGATCAGCCCCCCTTTCCTTGCTAAGCAGGTTATGCTCACAGCTGCCTGTACATAGGCACATGGAGTCCCTACCAAAATGCACTAGCTTTCTCAGGTGCCATAACAAATTATAACAAGCCATGTGACTTAAACAGCAGAATCTATTGTCTCGCAGTTCTGGAGGCTAGATGTCTGAAATCAATGTGTCGGCAGGGCCATACTCCCTTTGACATCTGTAGGAAAGAATCCTTCCTTGCCTCTTCCTACTTCTGGTGGTTTGCTGGCCATCTTGGATGTTTCTTGGCTTGCAGTTCACACATGACTCCTATCTCTACCTCCATGTTTACATGGTATTCTCCCTGTGTGAGGGGTAAGATGATTTTATTTGTTTTATAAGAAATGTTCCCCAACAGCATCACGAGGAGAGAGTACAGAGAGGCACCTGACTATTAGGAGTACCCTAGTGAGGAATCCCCAGTAGGCCCAGGTGCGAGATTCTGTAGGCTTGAAACAAAGCAACAATGCTAGGGTGATTGGAGAGGCATTTCTCAGGTAAATTGATTGCATGTATTCGGTGATTGAAGTGCTAGATGAGCACTAGAGAGGCAATGCAGAAGTTTCTGATTGCAAGATTGGACAGACAGCATTAACTGGATAAGAAATAAAAGAGAAAAAGTAATCTGGGAAGATAAGTTCCTTGTTAGGCAGGTAAATAGAAGTTTGGAGTAGAGGAGGCTGTGATCTGGTCTGGAGATATGAATTAGTGACTCATCAATAAGGAAAAGATAAGAACACCCATGTATTGTCCAGTTGGCGGCTCAGTGGTTGAGCATTGACCTATGAATCAGGACGTCATGGTTTGATTCCCAGACAGGGCACATGCCGGGGTTGTGGGCTTGATCCCCAGCAGTGGGCGTGCAAGAAGCAGCTGATCCATGATTCTCTCTCATCTTTGATGTTTCTCTCTCTCTCCCCCTCTCCCTTTGTCTCTGAATCAATTTTAAAAAGAACACCCATTTATTAATTCATTTAATAAATATCAGGCCCTTACTATGTGTCAGGCACTATGCTAGGAGCCAGAGAAACAAGGTGTTCCCACTGTTACGGAAATTAGAGTCTAGTGGGAGATAGGCAACAAAGAAACAACATATTCTTATCATGAGGAAGACATGAGGGAGGCAGTGTTAAAAAATAATGGAGTAGGGGACTAGTTCAGATGGTGTGGTCAGATAGTACCATTTATACTGAGACCTAAAGGAAGAAGAGTTGTTCTGCAGGAAAGAGATAGAGGAAAGGAGTGAGAGGAGAAGGCAGCCAGGGAACAATTTTTGGAAACACCATATATGAAGAGCAAGACAATGAGGGGACCGGACCCCTTCAAGGAAACTAAGAAGGAACAGACAGAGGTAAGAGAAGGAAAAAAAACTATTCTCTTTAATAAGAGAGAAAGGGATTCTCTAACTGTGCTGTCTCCTACAGTAGCCATTAGGTATGTATGACTTTAAATATAAGCTGTTTAGAATTAAATAAAATGGAAAATTAAATTTCTAAGTCACACTAACCACATTTAAAGTGCTTAATAACACATGTAGCTAGAGGCTACTGTATTGGACAACACAAGCATACAATATTACCATCATCACCGAAAGTTCTATTGTCAGGGTTGATGTACCAGTAGAGGAATGTGTATATGTCAAAGCTGAAGACAGGTCAAGTTGGAGGGGAACTAGAGGACCATTCCTGTTCTCTCTCCTCTCCTCAAGGTGAGTCCTAAATCTGTGTTGAATCATCAAATGGAGTTGTCTTTTTAGAACTGGGAAACTCCCTTTTCTGGTTTTCATTAAGTAAATGTACATAAGGCTAGAGTTGGAAGGGGTGATAGCAATTTTCCTTTACTGTATTCACCACTCCCTCTCTCATACAGCATGGAAACTCACCCAGAGAGGCGGGTTCCAAGGACATCCAGGGCTTCACGTTGGAGTTGAGACTCCCCACAGGTTTCAGTCTAAATGTTTTTCCCACAATAATGTGGATGCATCCAAATCGAGTTAAGGGAAGACCTGTAAACTTGAAACCGATGACTCTTAGTTTAATTCATTCAAGCCATTTCCCCCATAGCACAGTAATTGCAGAGAGTTTGAGTACTTAGTAATTAATTGGAAATTCATAATACCATTGAACTCTATTGCAAAAGACAATTCAAGTAATCTTTCAAAACATGTGCTTTGCCTTTAGGAAGAATATGCAAGGTGTGTTGTTGTTTTTTCTCTAATCCCATTATCAAATATTAGTTTAGCGTATACCTGGCTTTCATAAAGTTTTCAAATAGTATTTTACCAGTTGTGAAAGCTTGAGGACAAATGTGCAACTATAAAAAAAATAACTCTGTCAAATGCTTATAGTTTTATTTAATAAGGTTGCTAAAATTATTTATTTCATAACTAACTGTTCTTTAAAAATTCAAAATGCAACAGGAAGCAGAAGCAAATACCTGTCATTATGGATAGAATATATAACTTAATAGGGAAGTTTTCAGCCAAAACATTATGAAATAAAGGAAAACAAGGTTAATCCTATTTTCTTTGACTTTGGAGATGAGATGATGAATACAAGCTATGATTATGAAAAGTGAGAGCAATACTTAACTGCTTCCTTATTTGTCTTTTGGAGGAATTTAGACAAAAGCAAATTGAGATGAAACATGGCTATCATATTTGATATGTGAATAAGCAAAAACTCCAAATATTTCAAAATCAAACTAATCAAGACTAGATTGATACAAATCTATAGTTGATTTATGTTTGTATAGTTGATTTCTACTTATTTATTTGATTTATTTTACCAAGAATATTGGATGTTCTCAATCATGTAACTAATTCTGAGATTTCATCTAGAGAAAAGAGCTAAGAGAGACTTTTTTTTTACAAAGGTTGCAGACTGGATTTTGGCAATTAAAGCTAATGGTATTTGTTACAGCCTCAACCAAAGCCCCTTGCTCTGCAGCAGGGATGTCTGTGGAGACCTTTAGAATATATACTTCAGCTCCGTGCGGGCAAACTTGGGAGGTTGTAGAAACAGTATAATATGACAAACACTTAGGCTCACAAACAGAAGTTGCTACAGGAAGGGAGTCTCCCCTGGGGACAGAAACATTCAGTGCCTTCACATTGTCCAAGTATAAACTTTGAATTCCTTAGCTTGGCATCTATGTTCCTTCCCCATCTGTCTTGGTCTTCTCATTTTCCTTGACACATACCCTGCACGCCATTCAAGCTGTGAAACTCCCTGTTCTCCAAACACATCTTGCATTTGCTCCCCTCTGGCCCTGGGTTCATACCACCTACTGAAATACCATCTACTTTCCTTTCCACTTAACCAGTTTCCACCTATTCATCAAGATCTAACTCAGATTCTGTCTTCTCCATGACCTAATTTTTTTTTCTTTAAAACAGAAATTTCTCACTATTCATAACAATCATTTGGTACTCAGCATATGTGGTCTTGCATTGTTTGTTTATTATTTTGTGTATGTCTATTTGTTTTCCAATGGCCATATTTCCCTAAAGGGGAAAGAAGTGTTAGCATTTATTGAGCACTTGCTGTGTGATTCTAGTACTTTATATATTATTTCAATCCATCCTCACCGTGTCTTAAGATAGACATTACTGTTCACAATTTACAGCTGAAAAAATAAGACATCAAAAAATTCCAACAAGGTTAGTCAGCTATTAATTGATATGATCTCTCTAGTTCCAATGTCCTAGTCTTTCCCGATATCACAGAATACCATACTATCCCCATCTAATAGAGTTCTTTTTATCTCGCAAAATACCAATCACAATATATTTACTATATACTCAATATCTGTGTTGCGACCATTTTGCTGAAGTCAGCCTATTCCCTGTTGCATAAAGTCTAGAGCATAGATCCTCCTTTGTAATGCCAGATTTCCTGTGTATTATCTTATCATGTCCTCATAACAGCAGTTCAACAAAACCACTTTATCTTTGTGTATCTATGTGATGTACAATAATCTGCTTCAGTGATTATTGGACTAATTGATGAAATTAATGATTTGAATATGAATATTAAATACTACAGTTTTCTGAGGCATTATGTCCTGTAGATATAAGACATCAGTCACAATCAATCAGCAGCTTTGAAGCCTTCTGTGATTGGCCACTAAGCCACCACCTTCAGCTATGCCCCCTCTTCAACGTGTACTAATATGCATCTGCTTATCCTGCTGAAATGTCTCTTTCATCTCCTATTACTGTTCTTTTCCTCAACAGCATTGTTTACATCACTGCAGTTGCATTTATAGAGAAATGAAGATGAGAGAGCCCATGGAGTCTAGCCGGCCCTTTTTGTATGACCTCAGTTGGTAACAGTCCCTTATTGGATTATCGCAATACTAGATGAGGGTCTTAGGTCTGCCTGCTCTGAAACTCAATTTTTGTCAGTGTATCCAGGGATAATTAAGCTCATATGCCATAATGCCAAGTTACTAATTTACAATGGGAAATATATCTGCCCACAATAACAGACTGTGCTAATTAGTACATCCACTCCCATTAGCAAAGGCACTGTGGAAAACCATGATTTAATTAACAGGTGGCTTGATGAGCCTGAACTCTGAGAGAGGGAAATCAGCCAACCAGATGACCTTTATGGCTTCTGTCGTTGGGGTAGGGTGGCCAGATGAACCCATCTCATGAGTTGTCCCAACCAACAAGCACATCCTTATCAGAGACCTGGAGCTGGGCTGGTGAGCACCTCCACCGCACAGTGCTGGAGCTACCCTGCATGCTCTTCCTCCTGGCACCCAAGAGAACACTCCATCCCTCTTTTTTTTTCCCAGGGTGTCAAGTTTTATGAATTCTATTTCTAAAGTAAAACTTCTTCCACATTTAAATATGCCCTGTTTAACGTGACCTGAGCCAAAGGCAGATCAGATATGTATCTTTGACATTGGTGAGGGGCTAATATTTTTGCTTTAACCTTTTGTTTAAGGTACATCTTTTCAGGGTCCTGATTTCAGCATGGGTCTTTGATCTGACCTCCACCTCTGGGCCCACATGGTCCTATTCTTCATGCCACTATCCACTCTGGACACTGGAATACTACCTCTTTGCTACCTGTAGAAACTCCTTAGTCCACTGCTAGTCTCAGTACTGGCTTTCTTCTCTGAACTTGTATTTCCACTTTATTTTGAGCCACTGAGGATTTCTCTCAGTGATGTGCAAGCTTAGCCAGTCATTTAACAGTATTTTGTAAGTATTCTATTCAGAAGTTGAGCTGCTTTGTAATGAAAAGGCTTTTTAGGACATCTAATCTGCCAAATGGCTAGAAATAGAAACTCAATGTATACTTTCCTTTAATACTTTTTGCTTTCTAAATGCTTTTAACGCATTGTCTTAACTGAATAGTATCACCCCCTCATAAGGCAAACATAATTCCTTGCCAAGTTATTGCCCAAACAAGGAACCTGTCCCACAGAGAGCATTCTTAGGTTCTCACAAATCTCTAGAGATGGAATTAGAATTCAGTATCATTTCTTCCAAACCTTCACTTGTATTTTCTATTCATGTAATATATTTTGTGTTTTTGTGTGTCTCTCATAAGCTCAGCCTGTACAAGTTCCCAAAATTACAAGAACACATAAACCATAGTCTGTATCCTAGAGGACCATACTGATTAACAGACTGATAAAGTTATTCAGAATAAGAGAGACAACAATAGTGGTATGACCAGTGAAAAGACAATGTGTTTTCAAAAAAGAAGTATTCAGGCCCTAGCTGGTTTTGCTCAGTGGATAGAGTGTCAGCCTGCAGACTGAAGGGCCCTGGGTTCGATTCTGGTCAAGGGCACATGCTTGAGTTTCTAGCTCAATCCCCAGTAGGGGGCATGCAGGAGGCATCTGATCAATGATTTTTCTCTCATCATTAATGTTTCTATCTCTCTCTCCCTCTTCCTTCCTCTCTGAAATCAATAAAAAAAGTATTTAAAAAAATAAGAAGTATTCAGTCTGTCTAGAGGCAGGGGTACATGGGGCAGCAGAGAGGAGACCTTCATTAGATAGATGAGGACAGAAGGAGAAAATCATCATTTTAATCAAAGAGAAACAGCCTGAGAAAAGACATTAAGACAAGGAACAACCTGGTCTAAGGAGCTGTGGTTGGCAACTTTATGTGCCTGGAACATGGGGTGCCAGGGAGCACAGTGAAATTAAGCATTGGGAAAGTAGGTGAAAGTCAAATGATGAGGAACTTTGAATGTCGTGCTGGAAGTTTACATTGAGTATATATTGGAATTCTATTTCTAGCCATTTGGCAAATTTATCCTATGGGCATAGAGATCCCTGGAAGGCTTTTGAGCAGGATAGAAGCATGATCAGATGTGTATTTTAGAAAGACAACTAGACACATTTTCATAGCTTACTTCCCATTGCAATACACAGCCTCTCACCATGGATGTTTGGGGAGTTGACCAGAGGTTCAAAGCTCAAGGAACATCCTACTAATGGCCATGAGAAAGGCTTCAGACTTAAGTACTAACTTCCCTTTTTAAATCTTGACCCCTCTTTAAGCCATCTGGTTTAAAAAGACAGAATTAGCCCATAGCATCCTGCTTCTGAAAACATTCCAGCCGGCTTAGAGCATCCTCCGAGACTCCCGCTAAACAAGATTATGCTGCTGCTGATGTGCTACAGCTGGGAGCAAGTCAGGCTGGCATCTCTCCAGTTGTTCAGCATCCAAGGGTTTTATAATTATAAAGCCTTTTTACATCACATTAGAAAGAAAAATAAAACTGCTTAAATGAGTGTAGCAAATTTCATCCAGGTGATAAGAAAAAGAAAACCTTTTTTAGATGAAGACCGGTTGCTCTTTGCTCGTGGCTACTTTAGCTTATTGCACACAGGTTTCTGGACGAGTCCCACACCTGGGCTTTTACAACTGTTCACATATGGCTCCTCTCACCCCAGGCTCTGTAATCTTTGTATTCACAGTGCCTGACACAAAGTAGATACTTCATAGAGGCTGTGTATTGAAAGGTGGGATGGATTAATAAACTATGTTTTAAGTAGATAGATGAATTGGTGGGGTGTTTTTTTTCATTTTGTTTTTAAATCTTTATTGTTGAAAGTATTACATATGTCCTCCTTTTTCCCCCCATTGACCCCTTCTAGCTGGCCCTCACCCCTGCCCCCACTCCAGGCCTTCACCACCCTGTTGTCCATGTTCATGGGTTATGCATACAAGTTCTTTGGTTGATCTTCCCACCCACCCCACCTTCCCTTTATTACTCTACAGTCTGTTCCATGCTTCTATGTCTCTGGATCTATTTCGTTCATCAGTTTATTTTATTCATTAGATTCCACATTTGAATGAGATCATGTGATACTTGTCTTTGTCTAACTGACTTACTTCACTTAGTATAATTTTCTCCAGGTCCCTCCATGCTGTCTCAAAGGGTAAGAAATCCCTCTTTTTTACTGCTTCATAGTAGTCCATGGTGTAAATATACCACAGCCTTTTTTTTTTTAACTCATCTACTGATGGGCACTTGGGCTGTTGTTTTTTAAAATCATATTCTGAGTAACCAGTTTCCATCTTCTATAGAGTCCATACTTAAAATCTAATATGAAAACTGAAATTATTAAATAGTACCTACTAGTAGTGGATACAAAAGCAAATGGTATGATCCCTGCTCCCTAATTTATCACTGTAGCTGGAAAAGGAGACAAGTAAACCAAATGTGTAATAAGAATTATGATAGATACATGGAGAGAATGCTAGAAGAGGCACTAACACAGACTAGAATGGGGAGATTAAGGAGAGTGTCAGGGATGGCTTCCAGAAAATCATGATCCTTGAGCTCCATCCTGAATGAAGAGTGAGAGTTAGAATTTTGTTCCACGATCTATGTGTTACGATGTGTAATAATGACTAGTAATGGGCCCCTAAGTCATCTGAATCCTTGATGATTAATGACAGAGTAAATTGGAGCCTGAATCATTTCAATTATAAAGGTATTGCAGTTCTTTATAAACTGAGGGTGTGCACTCATTTATTCAGTCATCATGTGTTTATTGAGCAGTCTTCTGGGTGTATCGGGGATATCTAGAAGATATGAGGATGCCATATCTTCAATATATTATAATCTCACCAGAGGCTACAATGACCTCACACACAAAACAGTTCATGGAAATATAGGGCATTATATTTACCAGACCCAAAGTCATTGGCCCGGGCAATAAACATGCAGACGTGAGAGCTGTAGCTCAAAATATTTGCGATGGGCCATTATGAAGAAAGTGGACCTTAAGCAGTCTAATATAAAAGGGGGGAAATAAGACAAAGGGGGGGGGAGGGGAAGGGGATAAGATCAAGGAATGGAATATTCCAGATGAGAAAACTTGAACGGGAAGAACAGAGGTGGTGCTGAGAATGGAATACTAAATCAAGTTAAAGTTACAGAGACCTACCGTGAACTAAGTGCCAGGCTGAGCACCATGGAGGAGACAAACATGAAAGTGACATTGAATAATGCTATCAGAGTGCCCACAGCACAGAGGCTCACTGGCATCCCGGAGCTGGATCTACTACTGACATGTTGGGATCCAGCACCATACCTTTAATTTTTTTATCGTTGTCAACTTAAAATTCTGGAAAATTCACATAAAAATCTAGATTCCTCCCATATCTTTAGAAATTGGAGAATCTGGCAATACTAGTTGGTGTTCCTACTCGAAGAAATGATCCAGAATTGAGTAGAAGCCCTTTAAATGGAATATATTCCCCAATTTGCTACCATCCTTACTCAGCCTGCTTCACTCATTATTGTTATCAGTCCTATCCCTGTGGACTTTAGATGCCATTTTTGGTTAAAATATGCAAAAAAGGCTCTGGCTCATGTGACTCAATTGGTTGGGCATTGTTCCATGCACCAAAAGGTCACCGGTTCAATTCCTGATTAGGGCACATGCCCAGGTTGCAGGCTCAATCCCAGGTGGGAAGCATATGCAGGAAGCAGCCAATTGATGTTTCACTCTCACATAAATGTTTCTCTCTCTCACTCTCCCTTTCTCTGTCTCTCCCTTCCTCTCTTTCTCTCTAAAACTCAATTTAAAAACTGTTTTCAAAAATCTAGCAAAAAGGAACAATATTTGCATAAATAATTATACAGTCAGCCCTCTGCATCCACAAATTCTGCATCCACAGATCTAACCAAACTTGCCCAGTTGGTTGAATCTGTGGATGTGGAACCTGCAGATAACCTATGGATAATATGAAGTAAAGAGCAAAATGAGGTCTAAATCTTTGTGGGAGTTCATTCACTCATTTAATAACTATTTTCTGAACTACTGTTATTTGTCAGTCTTATTACAATTGGGGAAATGCTGGTGCCTGGGTTCCCAAAGTTCACAGATTATTGAGAGAGAGACATACAAGAGCAAATAATCACTGCATTGCGTGATAAATACCACAATAAAGTTATGTGGACAAGACACAGTGTGTCCCCGAGGAGCAAGTGATCACCTGTACCTGGGGAGTCAGAGAAGTAGCACTTGAGCTGAGTTTTAGGATGGCTTAAGCCCAGGAATGGACGTATGGAGCAACATGTCAAACTCAGGGGAACATGAGGAGTTTGATATGGCTGGAGTATAGGATGGCTGGAGGCATTTAAACAGGAAACTAAGAAAATCAGATATGCATTTCAATAGAGACAATATGTTTGGAACATTGAAACTGGAATCAAAGACATTTCAATTAGGAGACTACCCTAAGAGTGTAGGCTTGAAATAGAGGGGACAGATAGGTTGGGGTGGATATCATGACATTCAGAGAGAGACAAATGCAAGGCAACATAGGATGAAATATTAAAGTGCTTGGTTCAAATGATGGAAGCTAGGGGAAGTTAAAGTGAATCTGTGAGTGTCAATAATCTGGAAACTGTATTTTATAAATACTAGAGGCCCGGTGCATGAAACTCATGTACGGGTAGGGTCCCTAGGCCTGGCCAGCAATCAGGGCTGATCTGTGGGGCAACCAGTGGGACGATCAGGGGGCCCCCACCTTGGCTGGCCTGGCACTGCCCGCTCACTGGCCTTGCACCCCCCCCCCCCCCACTGCTGCCAGTTGCCTCCCTCTGTGGGGCGATCAGCGGGGCAATCAAGGGCCCCCTGCTGGCACCCTCCTTGGCTGGCCTGGGGCCTGTGGGCTGGGGGAAGCTCCTGTGTTGAGTGCCTGCCCCCTGGTGGTCAGTGAATGTCATAGCAACCAGTTGTTCCACCCATTGTTCTGCCGTTTGGTCGATTTGCATATTAGGCTTTTATTATATAGGATATTGTATTCCTTTTTAAAATTCCAGATCTTCCTCTGGATTATATAAAATACATTTTAGTTTAGTTCTTTTAATTTTTATTAAGTTCTCTCTCCAATTAATGGACAAAACATTTTACTTGCGGTAAAGAGAGAAGCTCTGTCAAAACAATGAGATACCACTGCACCCCTTTTATAATGGTCAAAATCTAGAACACTGACACCAGGTGCTAGTCAGAAACTCTCACTCATTGCTGGTGGGAATACAAACTGGTACAGCCACTTTGGAAGACAGTCTGGCAGTTTCTCATAAAACTAAACATATTCTTACTATATAATCTAGCAATCATGCTCCTTGGCATTTACCTGAAGAAGTTGAAAAAAATCACATCCTCACAAAAACCTGCATGTCAATGTTTATAGCAGCTTCATTCATAATTGCTCAAACTTGGAAATAAGCAAGGTGTCCTTTGGGAAGTGAGTGGATAAATCAACTGTGACACATCCAGACAATGGCATATTGTTCAGGGATAAAAACAAATGACCTATCAAGCCATGAAAAAACATGAAGGAACCTTAAATTCCTATTACTGAATGAAAGAAGCCAATCTGAAAAGGCAACATACTGTGTGATTCCAACCATATGGCATTCTGGAAAAAAGCAAAACTATGAAAACAATAAAAAGATTAGTAGTTACCAGGGGTTGTGTGAAGAGGGAGATGAATCCATGAAGCATGGGGAATTTTTTTTAGGACAGTGAAACTATTTTGTGTGATCCTATAATGATGGGTACATGGCATTATACAGTTATCCAAGGCCATAGAATGTATGATACCAAGAGTAAACCCTATGGACTTTGGGTGATAATGATGTGTCCTGTAGGTTCAACAATTGCGACAAATGTACCACTCTTGTGGGGGATGCTGATAGTGGGTAGAGGGTTATGCATGTGTGAAAGCAGAAGCTATATGGGAAATCTCTGTACCTTCCTCTGATACTATGAACCTAAAACTGCTCTAAAAATAAATATTAAAACAATCAAAAAAGGAACTAGCTCTAATATTTATTAACTATGTGTCTAAGCTCAACTAGCATAGACAAGTTGGCTTATCTAAGTATTAATAAAATAAAACTTCTAATACTTCACAGGGTTTTTATTTTCTAACAGGAAAAAATAAATGAAAAAAAATAAAATTTACACTTTAATATAATCAGTCCTCAGTATAAGGAATTTAAATTAGAAAAAAAAGTAAATCATTTGGAGTGTGCTTTGGACATTATATTTACATATTATTTTACAGATTTATTTCTTTGTTATTTCTCCCCATTATTAAAATAAGCATTATAATTTACTGCAATATAAAATTGTATTTTAAAAAAAGACATTTAAATTTCCAAAGTTAAGAAAATTCTAAATAATTGGGTGCAAAGAGTTGGTCAGATCATTTGAATAAATGAGGTCCAGGTAAAATACATAAAACCTACTGTCACTCAATAATTACATGCTTTATGTCCATACAAATGGGAAGCAATATACCAAAGTGCAGAGGTCACTAATAAAACAGCCCACATAAGTAACAGAGAAGTTATGGGGAATGAGGTTTCACAATGTTCTTTTTTTGTTTTCTAAATATATATTTCAGAGAGGAAGAGAATATTGTTTCAGAGAGAAACAATGATGAGAGAGAATCATTGATTAACTGCCTCCTGCACACCCCTACACTGGGGACTGAGCCCACTACCCAGGAATATGCTCTGACCAGGAATTGAACCATGACCTCCTGGTCCATAGGTCGATGCTCAACCACTGAGCCACACTGGCCAGGCCACAATGCTCTTTTAAAGCTGTATTCTTTCTGCAGAGAGTCCCTTTGCATAGTAAGCATGTAAGGATAATTCTTACTTCCAAAGGAATGATAGTCTCTCCCATTTTTCTAGTACCATAAAGCTTTCACTTTCCCATTTTTGATAGAAGCATCAGTACAAGATACTCCACTTTCTTCTTAATTTTGCAAGAAGTGTACATGAGGTGCAACTGACAGCTTTTTTTGTCTGAAAATCATGAGAGAGGTGAGATGATGGCACACTAGAGAATAAATGCCGCTCTAAAGAGGACCCTGCTCTAGCCAATGGTTGCTATGCAACAAGTTTGAGAGTCAGTGTTTGATAGAATGTCTGATTCCATATGAAGCCATAAATCTATACTTTAGGCAATTTTTTTCTAATTTTAAAAATAAGTAACTAATTAAAAAATTTGTAAACACAGTATGTCAGATTAAACCTTCAGCTTGCTGATTTGCAGTCTCTGGAATTGATCATGCTCTGGACTCAGAGATTTTGAGTCAGAATCTGTGTGTTAATCTTACCTTTACAACTTAAAAACAGTAAAAACTTAGGCAAGCATTTAATTTCACTAATTTAAAAAGTTGTCATAATAATGTCTCCATCAGGTTGATGATTTTTCTTAACAATTTTATAAAAATGTTCAAGCACAAATAAAAGTTTGAAGACTTTTACTACAATGCACAACCTAGATTCCACTATGAACATGTTACTACGCTTGCTGTACAGGATACCTATCCATCTATCAATCAACCATCCATCTTTCTTTTGGATCCGTTTCAAAGCAGTCACAGACATCAGTGAACCTCCTTCCAATGACTGCTTTGAGGAATAAATGGGATGATGCACAGAAAGCATCAAGCATAATGTCTAGCACATGGATAAACATTAGAGTCATAATAGCCCCCTTCTCTCTACTAGTATCTACTAATATGTTTACTATGTATAGCTTGAATCTCATTGGATCCACTAAGAGTGTTTTTTATACTCAGGAAAAGGGAGATTTCTATAGTAACTCCCTGTAGAACCTTGTTGACCCCTATCCTCAAATTGTGTTCAGACCCAGACTTCTAGCTCCAGCCAAAATAGAGTATTCCCATATCTTTCTAATTCTAGCCTCTTAATTAAAAATAAAATTACCCCAGCTCAGTGGTTGAGCATCGACCTATGAACCAGCAGGTCATGGTTGCATTCCTGGTCAGGGCACATGCCCAGGTTGTGGATTTGATTCCTGGTTGGGGGACATATAGGAGGCAGCCGATCAATGATTTTTTTCTCATCATTGATGTTTCTGTCTCTCTCTCCCTCTCCCTTCCTCTCTGAAATCAATAAAAATATATTTAAAATACAAAAACAAGTAATTAAAAAAAGAAGAAGAGCCAACTCCTATACCAAAAGCCTGGGGCAAGGGTGGGCTAATAGGACAGGGAAACTTTTGATAACAGTAGCCTGACTCCAGCCAAACACCAAAGGGAAAAGTATCCCCTGACCCTTACAGTGCTAGTACACTATACAATAGCTAGAGTTCTGACCCCACCAGAGACAGCCTGGAGAGGCAGTTATGAGATGCCCGCCACTCCCTCCACTGGATGGTGTCAGTGGGCCAAACAGAGCTGGACTTGCACTCCCATCAGGCAGCAGAGAGGCAGAACTAGGTGGTGTGAAGATATTCGTAGATGAGATTAACATCTGAATTAGTTTGTGGACTGAAGCAGATTGCCCTGTCTAATGTGGGTGACCCCAACCAACCCATAGAGGGCCTGAGTAAAACAAAAAAGCATAGTAAGAAAAAACGTTCTCTTTCTCTTTCTCTTTCTCTTTCTCACTGTCTTTGAGCTGGGACATTGCTCTCCTGACTTCAGACTGGGACTTGAACTGAAACTTCCATCATCAGCTCCCTTGGGGCTCCAACTTGCCACCTGTAGATCCTGGGACTTCTCAACATCCATGGCTGCATGAGCCAATTCCTTATATCTCCTATTGGTTCTGTTTCTCTGGAAAACCCTAACTCATGCAGTCCTACTAACTGCAAGAAACTGAAGAAGCTGGATTCTGCCAACAGCCTGAATGACATGGAAGTGGATTTTCCCCCAAGCTTCCCAATAGAGCTTGGCCCGGCTGACACATTGAGTTTAGCCTTGTGAAATTCCAAAAAGATGACTTAGACAAGCAATCAGATTTCTGACCTACAGGGCTCGTTCAGTAAGCAACCAATCAATGTGTTTCTCTCACATTGATGTTTCTCTCTGTCTTTCCCTCTCTCTTCCACTCTCCCTAAAAATCAATGGAAAAATATCCTGAGGTGAGGATTAACAACAAAACAAAAGTAACAAAAGGCACATTGGTCAACCCTAAGGCTTTCAGAATACATTTCTTAAAACTACTTACATAGAAAATAGAACTAGATGCCTTCTACAATCCCTTACAATCTTATATTCCATAATTTTCTGGCCTCTCCACAATCTCAGTGAACTGTTGGCTCAAAATATAATCTTTTATCTTTTTATTGATGACCTCAAATCTGCACGTAAGGACCCAAATCCTATACTTTGTGTCCGACTGCTTCCAAACATCTCCACGTGAATGTGCCAACATTATCTGAAACTGAAACTTGTAAAAATCACATTCACCCTGGGCTTCACTACCTTTCCCCTTTTGTGATTTATTTAGATGATCTTACTCCCCTCCTCCCCCAATGTCTGGGTCCTTGTCCATGATCATTGTTTAGGCTGTCACTGCCTGGAACTGGATCATTTGGTCAACATCCTCACTGATTTTCCTGCCTCCCATCATAATTATTCTTGGTACCTCAAAGTCTTCCAATAAGTCCCTACTACCTACAGAGTAAATTTTAATTAACTCTGTAAGATCTTTCATGCCTGGCCTAGTCAGTCTAGTTTCTTGCTCCCCAAGTTTTCTCTCTCTTTTTTGGATACATCCATCCTACCGAGTACGATTTGGTGCGCAATACAAAAACAGATGTTTTAAACAATGGTAAAGTGAAAGTAAGGCTAGTTTAAGGAAATGTTTTGGAATTAAGAAATGGCTTTGCATGGTATTTTGGCACTTATTTCAGTGAGGAATTCAGTACTTCCCCTGATAGTAACATCTTTCTTGATGTGCAGCTCTATCTTATTTTGAGAAGCGAAGTAAGTGAGTTGCTGGTATCTCACATCTCAGTGAAAGTAAAAGCCCTCTAAGTCTTGACCCGGTCACCTATGAGCTGTGTTCTCTGCTTGTTTCTGCAGGGAGCCCCGCAAGGTGGTGCTGCACAAAGGCTCCACTGGCCTGGGCTTCAACATTGTGGGCGGGGAAGACGGAGAAGGTATTTTTGTGTCCTTCATTCTGGCCGGTGGACCAGCAGACCTGAGTGGAGAGCTCCAGAGAGGAGACCAGATCCTATCTGTGAGTATTTCTCTTTAATCTTCATTCCCACCATTCAAGAAAAAAAAAATGACTTTCAGTTATGACTCCAAAAGCACCTTAATTACAAAAGAAAATGATGAGAGCATTATGGCTTCAGGTACATGTTACAGTTTAAATGGTGTTCAGGTGCTTGATGTTTGTTTCTTCCTTAGATACAGGTAAAGGGGCTGGTGTTTTTACTTAGATTTTCTTAGAATATGTGCATCCAATTGAACATTGAGAAACATGCCTCTTTAAGGTAATTATTTATATTTTTAAATGCTTTTTTCTTTTTACAAATCCAGGATTCTATTCTAAAAACTGCACCTTTATAATATTATAGTTTTGTGCATACAACTATGCAAGGAAATGCATAACATAATAGCTATCCATAATTTGGTGACATTGATAAGTGATAGCAGCATCACCATTTACCTAAATGCAAGAATTACCAACAGCAAGTTATTGAACACTCATTGTTTACCAAGAATTTTATAAAAGGAACTTTTAATTCTCACAGTTACCCTGAAAGGTGTTGCCCCATGTTCAGATGAAGAGAATAAGATTCAGAGAGGTTAAGTAACTTGTCAAAGTTTATGTAACTTGAGAGAGTCAAGGGTTTAAACAGTCAGTTCTAATATCCATTACGTCTTCCCTCTCTCCTTTGCCACTTTCTTCATTTCTTTTCTTCCTCTTTCCTTTCTTCCTCCTTTCTTCTCCATGTCCTTTCTTTTATTCAAATATTTAATGACTGCTTCTTTCCACTACATTAAGCTATCTCTCTGGTACAAGCTTTATGATAGATAGTTAAATCCATTGTGAGTATTTATGTCTACACTGAAATGTTGGTACTCATGCAACTAATAATGGGGAATTACATAAGGAGCCTGCTTCTTATGACTGAGGTTATGGTTCATAATTCAGTGAAGCACTTAGTATGATTTTTTATCATGTACTTAGAAAAATTTGCTTTTGTTTTGTAGTTATAGCTTATAGCTAGAATTTTCCAAGCAACCTTATATTTGTTAGCCGTTATTCCATCCCCCCGCCCAAACACACACATGACTTACCTATATAACATAGTCAGTTGACCTGAGCAAAGTGTTCAGTGATCTTGCCTCATGTGTCATATGGTTCTCCCATGCATGTGTACCTTTGTTCAGTCATCAGCTAGCAGGTGTCTGGGAGGACTGAGTATGGAAGGAATAAGGAAAGGCCCCAACCTTGTTCTGTCATCCAAGAACTGAACATCACCCCTTCAACTACTTCCCCCATCTACTTCTTCTATACTTAAATGATATATAAGATATAATGATAAGGTTTAATATACAGTATTAAACCTTACTGCCTATATTTTTTTACATCTTTCTTTCTGTACTAAGTGGAAAAAGCTCCCTGAAAGCAAATTCTCTATCTTATATGAGTTTGTATCCTTGACATTTAGCAAAGTGCCTGGTGTTTAGCAGTCTCTCAAAAAAATGTTTATTGAATGAAAAAGTTTTGAATAAATATGATGATGCTTTAAAAAGTCACTGTAGCCTGAGAGATGAACTCTAAAATTCTATCTAGGACATACTAATGTATCCTCATTTTCCTGGCTCAAAATCTGTAGAATGAGAATCCACTTATCCTTTTATTATAATCAGCATTCACATCATCATAGTGTGTTCCCAGATACAAAGCATTTTAACATGCATTAATTTGGAGGATCTTAAAAGAAATTCTAAGGATCAAGACAGGTTATTGTTACTCTCACTTTCCACATCAAGGAAAGGGGACGTGAAAAGGCTACATGATTTGTTCAAAACTCTGCAGCTACTGAATGTGGTGTTGAACTCAAAATGAAGTCTTCTGACCCCAAATCAGTGTGGTTTTTTTTCTCCCTACAACACACTCTCTCTCCGAAACCTGTCAATGGTCTTGTTCAGCCCTTCTTAGTACACACTGCTCTGTATACACACCACACTCAGGAGCACACAGAACTAGAAAGAGCTAATATTTATGTGGTACTTTTGAGTCAGTCAACTATTATAACTAATTTAACTTTATAACAAACAGCCCTATGTCTTATTATGCTCATTTTAATAATGAAGAAAACTGAGGCACAGAGATGTCATTAGACTACTTAACTCTGTTTAAATGAGAAATCCCCTAAGCTGCAGGTTTTATTCATTTTAATCTCTGTGGCAGAAAAAGGGATGAGCTAATAATCTTCTTATGGCTCATTAAAGAAAACTCACAAGTATTTCTACTTTCAAAATAGTTGTATCTATGTAAATATTATTGCCAGGACCACATAAGGCAACCAATTGGAATTATATAGTCTTTTTAGAGATATAGTTCAGAGAACAAAACAATCTCTGAAGTTCAGATATATCTTTTTATATGTACAACATTTGTAAGAAATAGTTCAATGATGAAACTGTTACCTGCCCTTTTGTAAGTGGAAAGGAAGAGGGGACAGTTCTCCTTTTTAATTTTGTGAAAATTATTTAAACTGTGGCTAGACAGCAGCTAGTTTCAAGGCTCGGTATTGGAATTTCATTGGTTAACACTTCGAGAAAAGAATAAACAGATTTGAGAAGCTCAAACATTACAATATGAAAATAAAACTGTCAGAATAGAATGATTAACAGTGAAATGTGTAGGAAGAATATTCTGCATCTACTGCTTACACTGGACGTATCAGGACAAGATATGCCTTCCTGGAAAATACAAGAACAAAAACTATGAATAGTAATCAACTTTAATAAAAATTCAATACATATTACTAGGTCATATAAGGTTAATTGCAAACAAGTTATGCTAACAGTAATGTAGTATATAGAAGAAAAATGGAATCCCCAGGGAAGAGAACTGGAAGGTAGGTCTCTACTCTCAATTAGTCTTTATGGAGAAGAGACTTATGTAATAGGCAATTACCTTTCTGATCAGGAGCATAATGTCCATTTCTATTTTCCAGAAGTATTTTCCCACACAAATTATAGAATCTTCCTAGTTTATTTATTTTACTAATGGTTTAACTATGTGCCAGGTTCTGAGATAAATATCCTCAAAATGTTCACAGCCTAAAAGCAGATATGTCAACATAGCTAATATGTGCGTGAGTAGAGATAGAGATAGAGATAGAGATAGAGATAGAGATAGAGATACGTGGATATAGCATACTGAGGAGAGAGAGGAGACAAAAAAACTTAGCATGTCATATTTCTACTAACAACTGTGCTTTAAGAATGTGCCAGATGATTTTTAAAGAGTGTCAGGTAACCTTGTATAAGGAAGACCTCTTGAGGTAGTTTGAGCCATTCCTTCTTTGGGACAGAGCTTGGACTAGATCAGCATTTCCCAAAATAGGAAACAGCAGGATTGCATTAGAGTGCTATTAAGAGAAAGGATACCAAGTTTCTTCACTGAAACACTTCTTAATTACATCTGTTACCAGTGTTCATTGGGAATCTCCTTAGAGGCAGATAAAGTATATGATTCCTCCCAAACAGATTTGACCACCAAATCCTCACTAAGGAGCACCTCAGAGGACACCAGCTGTGGGAAATGTTTTATTTTTATAGTTCCCCTAACAGACTGTTTTCCTACAAGGTAGTCGGCATACTTGCCTCTAAAGAAAAGGCAATCAGCTTTCTACTCTGTATTAAGATTATGGGTGCCATCTAGTGTTCATGTATTGTCGAAGATGGAGGTTCTACCTCCCTTGTAGAGATTTATCCCCCATGCTCCCGCCCACCAGAGCTAAGGAACTAAAGTAGCTAAGATGCTGAGAGATAAATAAATTATCACCGGAGGCTACTACATTCCATGCATGTATTGTGAGTGATCTTTTCTGTCTAAATTCTCCTTTGTGTATTCTGATTCTCAGGAGTTTGTTGTAGAAAGCCTAATCCAAATCACTGAACCTTTTTCTATCTAGAGGTATTCATGAAGGGGAATTTAGGGCATTCAGCATGCAGTCACGTTAACTGTTAACTAGTGCAGTTGTTTCCTCCGGCTTCCTTCCTGCAGAGGGAAAGATAGAAAAGCTTCTGTTATTTGTTTCAGTGCTTTGATATGAAAAAAAAAAAAAAAATGTGGAGCAGAGCAATAGAGGTAATACCCCTGTAAAGAAATTCCTCCCTGGCTCACCAAGTGATTTTAGTTTCTTCATTCTTTGGGAATCCAAACATGACCACCCTTGCTGACCTTGCTACTCCAAAGCTCCCTTTGGATGGACTGGAAGTATTTAACTAACCTGATTGGGAATATGTGCTGTCAGGAGTGAAATGCTACAGCTGTTTAGCTGAAGGAACAATAGGTAATTGTGAATTTTTAAGTTGAAGTTGGAATTATATTGTGGATTTAGAGAGAGTGACAATGCGTCCCAGCTGAACTGGGTGCTTGATTAATTCTCATAGTACCTACTATCTTCATGTTTAGAGCCATGCAGAGGGAGAGACTTTATATTTGCCAGATCCTTCCCGTCAAGTTATTTAAATAAATTTGAGTACTATGTACACTGTTCACCATCCTGGGGTACTGATTAAGGCACCCTTATATTGTTATCTCAAATGGCAATTCTGAATCCTTCCTAGCATTATGCCTGAAACCCCCGTGCAGCAGTCCTCTTACCCAGCCCTTCCAGGGACCACTACGCATGGGCCATGTCCTTCCTCTCTAGCTCTGGCCGCCCCCTCTCAAAGGAGCCTTGCTTTCATAGTTTTCAGTGCTTGAGGGTTTCTGCATAAGGGGCTGTTTCCCGGTGTTTCTGAAGCCACCATACCCTGAGATACCAGAGAGGCTTCTGAGGCCCATGTATAGACAGGAACAAGATCATCTCCCCGCTCTATGCTGCTCTGTCACCTCGTTTCCAAAAGCAGAACAACTTCAACTAGAAGTCTCACCTAAGCAGCTCCTTTAGCTTCTCTCCTCTCATCCTCAACACAAGGAGTCACCCAGGCTCTAGCAAAGCTTTCGCCCTCCCCTCAGGGACAAATGTCAGTCCCAGCTCTGGTCCACCATGACCAGGAGAACATTTTTTCTAGCAGCTCCACCCGCCTCACCTTCCCCAACCCCAGAAGAAGGACAAAAAGACTTAGAAACCAACACCAGCTTAAACACAGCAGTACACATCTGCAAACTGGGATGATTCAACATCTGTATTCAGGTTAAGGGTAATTTCACAGCTTCCCCCAAGAAAATGGATAGACTTGTTCTCCCTACCCAGCTTCATCTCCAAGGGCCTCCTTTATAATTTTGCTCAAAGAAACAGTATTTGCTGAAGAGAATACTGAAAATCTTCAGCTTGAAAGACATTGAATACCATGTATTTTGGGTGCATTCCTACCCTACTCCTTCTCATCAAGATTTGAGAAACTTAAGCCCTAGCCAGTTTTCTCAGTGGTTAGAACATCAGCCCACAAACTGAAGGGTTCCAGGTTCGATTCTGGTCAAGGGCACATACCTCTATTGCAGGCTCAATAGTGGGCCCAAGTTGGGGCATGTGTGGGAGACAACCAATCAGTGTGTCTCTCTCACATTGAAGTGTCTCTGTCTCTCCCCATCCCTTCCACTCTCTAAAAATCAATGGGAAAAAATATCCTCAGGTGAGGATTAACAACAACAACAAAAAAAAGAGTTAAAAGATTTGATCAATATCAGGGTCTGTATCAGCCAGGGCAACTATTAAACAACTTTGAAGTGAAATCTAACCAAGTGGAGTTGCTGATGGTTTTGAAAAGATGAAGACTTCTTGCCCTAACTATGACCCCCTCATCCCCTCCACACACACACACCTGTGTGCCTGTTCCAGGCATTGGTCTCTCTGCGGAACCCCTTTCTCTACACTCACTGACTCTTCTCTGGCCTTTGCCTCTCAATTGTGCAGCCTACTCAGCTTTCCCACCTTAAGGACTTATCTTCCTGACCAACACAGAGTTCACAGCTCCCCTGCTCAGGAACATCTCAAATAAACAGTGTGGCCAGTGAGGAGGCTCTGGGGCAGGGATCTTTCCTCAGCCTTGGCTTCAGAACCCCACCATCCTGGCTAAACCCTGGCTCACCTGGCAGAGGGTAGGGACTCAGCTAGTGGTAGCAATGCCCTCTGAGTCCTTTATTCTTGTTTATTGCCCAGGATGTATAAACATCTCCATCGCATACTAACTTCCAGCCTCTGGGAAGAGCTCCTTTATTATTATGATGATGATTATTATTATTTAGATATTCCTTTTTTATTCCTTACCATCTAGTCTTTTTAAATTTATCTTTATTGTTGAAAGTATTACCAATGTCCCCTTTTTTCCCCATTTACCCACTCCACCCCACACCTCCCCCAGGCCTCTCCACCACACTATTGTTGGTGTCTATGGGTTATGCATATATGTATATAAATTCTTTGATTAATTTCTTCCCACCCACCCATTCCCGCCTTCCCTCTGAGGTTTGTTCCATGCTTCTGTCTCTGGATCTATTTTGTTAATCAGTTTACTTTGCTCATTAGATTCCACATATGAGTGAGATCATGTGTTACTTGTCTTTGACTGGCTTATTTTGCTTAGCATAACACTCTCCAGGTCCCTCCATGCTGTTTCAAAGGGTAAGAGATCCTGGGAAGAACTTCTTTAAGAAGCATGTCATAGATCTGGTATTATACAGAACACACTTGAGAATAGCTGGAACTGGTATCATCAAACTGAATTTCAGACTTTTGAATGGTCCTTTAAAAAAAGCATGTCCAATCAAAAGACAAGATAAGAGATGTTCTTTACACGGACCTTATTAACCTATTCATATAAAATAAATATGCAGACATTGACTGGGTGCCAAAAACTACTAGGCACTGAGGACACAACATGGGAAAAAAAATAGTATATCCTTAGTGAGCAGGTAGCCTCGGGACAGGAGATAAACACATCAACTGGGTATTCTTAATATAACGTGGAAAGTGCTGATGGTAAAGTCTGGGGACCATATGGTCACAAAAGAGAGGCTGTCCTTAGCCCAGCCTGGGAATGTGAGAAGGCTTCAGGAAAAGAAGATTCCCAAGAAAGAGGGCCCTGAAGAAGCAAGAACACTAGAGAATTAAGGATAAAATACCTCATATTTCTTGAGCATGAGCTTAGCACTGGCTATTGCGCAGGATACCACACTATAATTTTATTGAATCCTAACAACCTTGTCAGGTTGGAGGCTCAGAGAAAGTAAATAATTTTCCCAAGATCACACACATAATCAACAATGACAGTGGTATTTGAACCACTATTGTTTCTGATTTTAAAACTATTCTTTTCTGCAACTCCAGCCTTAAGAAAGAATTGAATTTAGCAGTCTGTCTGAAACTAACTGCACTCTAAGTTCAAACAGTGACATAAATGCCTGAAATAATAGAGCAAGGGAACAAATGAGCCACCACAGGAAGCCATTGTACACATAGACACTAAAATTGAGGTGATTTAGAAGCAACATCTAGAACCACTGATGCTTCTCTTAAGGGCACGGTCTGTGTCTCATCCATCTCTGCATCCCATTAATTAGCATAGAACCCAACAACTAAACAAATATTGAATGAATTAATGATGAATGAATGGATGAATGAATGAATGAGACATCCTTGCCCACTTTTCTGAAGACCCCTGCGAATTTTAGGGCTTCTGTCAGTTGTATTAATCTGGGCTTTTGGCAAAGATTCAGAATATCTTAAAGTTCTTATCTCTCTGACCAACGGAATATATCTTCCAAGTCAGACAGATTCTTTCCTACTGGCTAGTAGGAATTCCAATGGATCAAGAAAATGTTAAGTAAGTATACTATATGCTAAATGCTAAATACGTGATGTTTGTTTAAAATCTGTTTATAGTATACTAGTGGCCCGGTGAATGAAATTCGTGCACTTTGAAAGGGGGACCCAGAATCAAGTCCCCACCCACCCACATGCACCTCAAAATCATGTGATACCCAGACCTGGCAGCCCGCCCTCCCCCCTCTCCCCTGCATTGAGCTAGATCCAGACCTGGCCAATCCCACCCTTGTCAAGCCCCACTGGACAGGGGGCATAGCCTCAGGTCCCCTGGACTGGTGCCAGGATGGGGGGCGTGGCCTGAGGTCCCCCACATGGGACAGGGGTGTGCCTTGAGGTCCCCTGTCAATCCCCACAAGGTGGGGGAGATGGCCTGAGATCCCCTGTTAACCCCCGCTGGATGGGGGGCATGGCCTGAGGTCCCCTATCAAGCCCCGCCAGGTGGGGGGGTGCAGCCTCAGGTCCCCTGTCAAGCCCCACTGGTGGGGGGGCGCAGCCTCAGGTCCCACATCAAGCCCTGCTGGGCAGAAGGCACGGCCTGAGTTCCCCCAACCCAGCACTGGGGTGCACCTTGAGGTCCCCCGTCAAGCCCCGCTGGGTGGGGAGCACGGCCTGAGGTTCCCTGTCAAGCCCCACCAGGCAGCAGGGTGCAGCCTCAGGTCCCCTGGCCCAGTGCTAGGGTGGGAGGTGCTGCCTGAGGTTCCCTGGCCTGGTGCTGGGGTGGGGTCACGGCCTGAAGTCCCCTGTCAAGCCCCACCTGGTGGGGGGCACAGCCTGAGGTCCCCCGGCCTGGCGCTGGGGAGGGAGTAGCAGCCTGAGGTTACCTAGCCCAGCACCAGGACTGGAAGTGTACCTTGAAGTCCCCCATCAAGCCCCGCCAGGTGGGGTCACAGCCTGAGGTCCCCTGTCAAGCCCCACAGGGGCAGGGGAGGGCGTAGCCTCAGGTCCCTGCTGATTGCTCATTAAGGCTCCTTAAGGGAACTTGGCCTCAGCTGTGGGTGCAGCCATCTTTATGATGGAGTGATGGTTAATTAGCATATCCCCTCTTTATTAGATAGGATACTCTCCTCCCAGAAAGGTGTTCAGGTGATTGAGTCCCTACACAAGCCTCAAAGGCTAACACTTGATCCAGGCCTTCTCCACACAAACACTGAAAATGAGTGATCACAGCTGACCCCTGATAAAGAGGCAAACTGGCAGAAAGAGCTCAAGTTGTAAAGAAAGAGTGATCCTCAACCAAAAGTAGACTGACTTTTAGTTCCAATCTGGTTTTGCCTCAGACTAACTTACTTTGCCAACAACCCTTACATTTGCATCACCATTTCTGTGTACAAAGTCCCTGTATATGGACATGGTCTCATTTGATTCTCACAGCAAACCTTCAGGACACCAAGGAAAATGATCACTTGGCCATGTTTATACAGTAGGAAGCAAAAAGAGCATTGATTTTCTAACTCAGAGCCAGTTAGACTCCAGACATAGGCCTCCTTCTGTCCCAACCAGCTGCCTTATCTATAATGCTAACTACTTTAGGGGAGTGCCTGATGAGAGCCTGGACAATGAATTCACGTGCCTGAGTTCTGGACTCCAGACAACAGATATCAGCTGTGGGTGACTTTACTGGGAAAGGAATTTATTGTATAAACAACAGCTAGCTCACTGGATCTTTAGGGAGGCTGGGAAAGCAGGCTCAGAGCCAGGAGGAAATTCTCCAGAAGGACAGTCTGTTAAGGACACTGCTCCTGAGGCCATCACTATTAGCCACTTATGGCCAGGTCACACCTGCTGGAGGGGCTGTGAAAAAATCTCTCTCCATCCACACACCTTACACCTTAGTGTGGGAATTCCAAGTTCCTGGCAGGAACCTCTGCTTGGCCTGCCCATGCTATAGGTACCAAGGGGTGGGGAAAAGGAATATCTGCCCTCCTTCCCCACAGCTTCTCTAATGGGGCATAAGGCTGGATTGGCCTCCAATACAAAGGATATTTGGACAGTGAGCAGTAAATGGTAAATGTCTATTAGAAGTTATGTGGCTCATTGAGTTCTATTTGAGGAATATTTTAGATCTAAAATCTTGAGAATCATAATTGGTTCTTAAACAATGGAAATGATTTGTGGGGAGTAGCCTCCACAGGGAGGGGCATGGGCCTACATCTGGGTAGCGGGCAGTGCCTTCCCTAATGCTGCTTACCCCAGGATGCCAACAAGAGATTCAGGCAAGGACAAGGTATCAATTTTGGCAGTGTCTATGGACCATTTCTAATGCTGATGATTTTCAGTTTTAAGCACTTTGAGCCCCAAAATAATTAAAAATGTCTTTCTAGGGTAAAGGGATTTGCAAACCAGTGTACCTTGTCTTGAAATATCTGTGTGGGTCTATTAAACAGCTACAGAAGCTCTCTAACAAATGAGTAAATGGATCATTGGTTCTTTTCAAGTGATCTACATTTTGGTCTTTAAAAGGGATGAGAAGCTGGTCAAATGGGGCATGATCTCCAACCTATTATTTTTAGTTTGTTGGGAAATAAAAATATATAGAAAATTATAGATAAAATATATAAATATATATATATATATATACAGAAAAATGTAGAAAATATATTGTCCTACTCTGGATGTAACACTGCACCAGGGAGTAGAAATATAGTGGCAAAGACAATAGATGTCATCCTTACCCTCACAGACTTTGCAAATTTGAGTTCTGAGTGTGCACAGGTATTGGGGAGCACAAACGGGGTGACCTGACCCAAACCAGGGGACCAGAAAGATATTTCTGAAGAAGTGATTTCTTACCTTGGGCTGAAAAGATGTACAAAGGCCCAGCCAGGAGTCAGGGCAAGGGAGGAAAAGAGAAGCAGGAAATCAGCATGTCTGGTGACCCAGAAAGCAGGGAGCACCCTCTGTGAAGGGTGATGAGGAAACAGAGTGAGAGGGAATTTGGGGAGAGGTGAGATTAGCCAGGAAAGGGGAACATACACTTTCTAAGGCCTTAAAGGTGAATGGGGATGAAAGGGCAGCAGGAACTTGTGGAAAGGTGTTAAGCAGAGTAGAGGTTGTAGTCACCAATTCCAACCAGGGTGGGGGCGGTGCTTCCCCACACTAACAACTAACAAGCAATTTTACAACATCAGCTGGATCTCCTACAATGTAACTCAGTTCTTACACTGTCTACCTAGAGATAGCATTAGATCCCGCAGGTTAAGGGCTCAGTCCTATAAGACTGCCTACTCCTCAGCCCTAGGCCACTTCAGATGCCAGTTTCGTGTCCCCATTATCACCTGTGCTTCTGATCTACTGGCTACAGATCAGAGCAACCCCATCCTTGGGTTCACAGAACTCAGAGAAATATTTTGCATATTAGACCACTGGTTTATTATAAAAGGATATAACTCGGAAATAGCCAGATAGAAACAATGCATAGGGCAAGGTATAGGAAAGGGTATGAAGCTACTGTGTCCTGTGTCTTCTCCAGGCACACCAGTTTAACCCAGGAAGGAACTCTTCAAACCCTGTCCTTTGGTGTGTGTTTTTTAATTGGCTGTTTTTTTAGTTTATCTTTATTGTTGAAAGTATTACAGATGCCCCTCTTTTTTCCCATTGACCCCCTCCATCCTGCACCCACACCACCACCCCCAACCAGGCCTTCACCACATTATTGTCTGTGTCTATGGGTTATGTATATCTAGATATATAAAAACCCTAATATGCAAATAGACCGAATGGCGGAACAACCAAACAGCTGAACAACTAGTCACTATCATGTGCACTGACCACCAGGGGGTGCGCATGGAACATGGTGGGCATCAGCAGCAGGCGGCAGAGTGCAGAACATGGTGGGCATCGGCTGCGGGAGGATGGTGGAGCAGATGAGCAGGGGTGCCAGACCAAGGCGGGGTGCTGATCAGTGTCATCGGGGCAAGCCTCTGGTAGTTACTGAAAATTCTTTGCTCCCATGTGCCGCAGTCCCACCCAGTGCTCACACCCACTGCTGGCCCTGGAGCTGCCACTCACACCCGCTGTCAGTGCCCGGCTCCCCCCTCAGCGCCATCAGTGGGTGCCAGTGGCAGCTGCCAGCCTCACTCACCCCTCAGGGCTTCTCCACCTCCCCCTGCTCCTGAGGGGTGATCGGGGCCACCAACTGCCTCTCACACCTGCTGCCAGTGCCGGAGCCACTGCTTGCACCCACTGCTGGCACCAGCCCTGTTTGCACTCGCAGCCAGTGCTGGAGCTACCGCTTGTACCCACTGCCAGCTCCCAGTGCCAGTCTCGATCGCTCAGCGCTGTCAGCGAGTGCAAGTGGCAACTGTCAGCCCCAATCGCCCCTGAGGGCTTCTCCACCTTCCCCTGCTCTTGAGGGGTGATTGGGGCAGCAGCAGCTGCTCATACCTGCTGATGCACTGGCAGGCTCGCACCCGCTGCTGGCGCCGGCCCCAATCGCTCCATGCCATCAGCGTGTGGGAGCAGCAGCAGCAGGCAGAGGGCTGCCGGCAGACAGGGGACCAGGGACCATGGTGGGAGGGGCCGGGCACGGATGATGGGTCGAGACTCGCCTCTCTGCCCACCACAGCCTCAAGGCCCACAGTTCCTTTCAAGGTGCATGAATTCGTGCACTGGGCCCCTAGTATGCATATAAATTCTTTGGTAAATCTCTCCCCACGCCACCCATCTTCCCTCTGAGATTCATCAGTCTGTTCCATGCTTCTATGTCTCTGGGTCTATTTTGTTCATCAGATTCCACATGCCCTTTGGGGTTTTATGGAGTCTTTATTACACAGATATCATTGATTAAATCATTGACCATAGGTGATTGATTCACTCTCCAGCCCCTATCCTCTCCCAGGAGGTCTGAGGATTGGGACTAAAAGTTACAACCCTCCAAACATGTGGTTGGTTCTCCTGGCAACCAGCCCCATCCTTAGATACAGTCCAAAAGTTACATCATTAACTTAACTAAAGACACCTTTGTCACTCTCGTCACTTAAATTTCAGTTTCTGGGCCAGAAACTGAATGAGAACTAAATATTTATTTCTTATTATAAGTCATAACATCACACAGGAATAGCATGTTCAGAGCTAACAGACCTGGTGAGCTTGACTTGGAAATTGAAAAAAACACTAATTGTGAAATCAGGCAGACCTAGGGTTCAGTCCTAACTTCACCCTTTATTAACTGTGTGGTCTTGATTAAGTTTTGTAAAATGTTCTGAGTCTCAGAATTTTACCCTGGGAGATAGCAGAAATCAGACTATGTGAAGTATATACCACACAGGATGTGCACAATAAATATCTCTTACCCCTTCTACCTCTCACACTAAATTCAAAATCATTTTGTCCAGAACTGGCCACAAGGAGCTTGCTGAATTAATCTCATTGGGCTTACTTAGGGAATTCGAAGTCCATGAAAGATTCCCAAGAAAATTAATAGTGGTCGTATTTTAAAGCCAAATAAGAGTTGTCATTTGAAGAGAACAATAGTCCAGTTCCAATTACAAGCAACCTGGCTTTGATTATGCTAAGAGTTTCTGCCACTATGTCCACACCATGTTCTTCCTTCCCAGCTGTCCCTGCCTAATTAGGTTTTCCTCAGCATAATTTTCTATGTCAAAAGGCTCTAAAGGCAGAGGAGAGAGAATTCTGTTTACATTTCTGCTTATTGAACTGCACTTATGAATGGCCTTCTATGGATCTAGCATTATACAGAACACACATATGCACAAACATACACCCACATATATGCACACATCCTTACTTCACACTTTTCGTGAAGAAAAGTTAAGTAATGCATCCAAATAAATAAAATTAAATGGAAACATGGGTATTTAGCTGTCTGTTCCTTATACATTTTTCTAATTATGTTCATCTACTGTGGTATATGAACCTCGTACAATAAATGAACCTAGTACAAAAATAGCACAGTGCGACTGAGGTTATTTTCTGGGAATCCACAAGATGGCAGGAAAGGATTTTGCACAGAACTGTATGTCTCTACCAGTGGTGTCTGGTTGTAGGCTGAGCTTTCATGCTATTATTAAAACTGTTGGCATAATGCTAGACTTTCAAAACATAATTCAAGGAATGAAAAGTGAAATCAAACCTGAAAGTAAGAATTTGTGGCTTTGTTGCTTTATCTAACGAAGCACATAGAATCAATCAGGAGACCTAAGAGCCAAGCTGGCTTGAGAAAGCTCAAAGTGAGAAATGTTGCTCCTCTCTGAACATAGACTGATGGGATCATTCTCCCGCTTGAGAGAAAGAAAGACAGGGCTCAGGGAAGGACCCATAGTTAATCTTTCATATAATTCAATTGCTAGAGATTTCTCTGTGTTCAAAGTCTACCCTGGAGGGAAACTTTCCTGCTGGTCCCTGTTAGAAATGATGCTGATTACAAACATGTATTGCCAATATCTCTCATATTTCCTGGGCACCACACACTGCACTAAACTATCGCTATTTTATCCCTGTATTTTTATTATTCTACTGGCGCATTTATAATAGTAATAGTCCTTATAATAGTAAAGTCCTTTGGGCACTCATTGTCCTTGCTGCCCGATTTCTATGTTTCCCTTGCTCCTGACCTATCTTCTCTAATCTCTTACTACCTTCAAATTCTTGGGCATTTTTTATTTTTTTAAAAAGAGTATAACTATCATTTTTGCTTACGAGTAAAAGACTCTCCTTTCACTTCTGATGGCTTGTCTTTGTATTTTCTAAACTCGGTTTCTTCACTGAGAAAAATTCTGATACATGCTATTAAGATAATATGTCTTTCATTCCCTTTCTAAAATCTACTTAAATCTTCTGGTAGGAAATAAGATATCTCACTCTGTTCATTTACTCACCCATCCCTGTCAACAACAAACTCTATAGGAGTTTTCAGTGCCTGTGTTATTTTGCTGTAAAGATGTAGTGATGACCAAGCTGGGTATATATCCTCAAGATGCTTGTGTAAGACCCCTGTAGCAAGGGAGTTCCATAGAAGAGACAAAACCTGACCTGGTGGTCTGGGGGAGATTTTGGCTCTCCTTAGGAATGGAAAGACTCTCCAAGACCCGCCCACCTCTCAAGTCTAAGGTAAACCATCTTTTCTTCATACCACAAATGAGGAGCATGAATTCCAGTACAGAGGAGGGAAAGCAGGATGCTCAGGAATCCTGAACAGTCCAAGCCAACAGACATGAGCTACAGGAGACCAGTCAGGCCTCTGACTCCCAGAGTTTGAGCTCAAGGCCAGGTAGGAAAAGTTCCCGGGCAGAGCCACTCAGTGCACCTGAGGAAATTCCTGACCCCCTCACTCCTCTGTAAAATAAAAGGAGGAAAACTTGCATCTCAAAGTCCCTTCTAGCTGCAACATGCTGGGAATGTACCAGGTAGGCAAAAGTGGGTTTACATTTGTGAGTACATGAAATAGTTTATTCTTGTATTACTATTTATTAATTATTATATTGCTTATTATTATTATCAACCTACTTGTTTCCACCTCTCTATGTGTTTGAGAGAATCTCGGGTGATAAAAAGGAGACCTTGAAAGTTTTTTGAACAATCACTTTATAATTAATAATTAAAATATTTCCCTTTAAATAATGAATTTAACAAATAAAAATTGAAGCCATGCATTGTCTGAGTCCATTGGTTATAATTTAACCATCAGGCTAAAGTCTAAATTCCCCAAAATAGCTTTTTCTTTTTTAAGTTCCAGCCTTATCTTTAACCCTCCCCCCCCTTCTCTGTTATCTAACCACATTTAACCTGTATCCTTTCCTTCAAATACTCTCCCCAGCCCACCTTCTCCTGAAAAACTCTTCTATTCATTCTTCAGATCTCACATTGCTTGTTACACTCCCAGTGCCTGCTCTCATAAATCCTACTTCAGCCTGGCTGGCATGGCTCAGTGGTTGAACATTGACCTATGAACCAGAAGGTCACCAGTTTGATTCCCAGTCAGGGCACATGCCCGGGTTGCAGGCTCGATCCCCAGTAGGAGGCGTGCAAAAGGCAGCCGATCAATGATTCTCTCTGATCATTGATGTTTCTATCTCTCTCTCCCTCTTCCTTCCTCTTTGAAATCAATAAACACACACACACACACACACACACACACACACACACATATATATATATATATATATATATATATATATATACATTAAAAAATCCTACTTTACCGTCCCAAAGCACACAAAACTGCCTCCTGGTTAGGGTTTCTTTATGCACTCATATACCCAGTACTTTCCCTATCATAGCATTTACATGCTCATTTGTAATGATATATTTGATAACACATTTTCCTCATGAGAAAATAATCCAGGGCACTATCTCTGTTGGCCTGACACAATAGATATCCTATACATATTTCATCAATGACTAAATAGATTTGGATTATTATTTTAAGTCAGTAGATTCTTTGTGAAGACCTAACAAAATACCACACAACCAGTAATGCACAGCATTGAATATCTCTACTATGCAGGGCATGAGGGTAGGAGCTCTCCTTATAGGTTGACCCTTGAAGGTTTCCAACTGACAGGAATGTGTATAGCCCAACAATATCTGAAGAATGTTTACAAGTCTGCTCAGCATCCCTAAACTAAAAAAATTTTTAAGTAGTCATGTCTTCTGTATAACAGCCACTAGAGGGCAATGAAAGCAAACTGTGAACATCTTTTAGAGGAAAAATAGAATTTAAAAAAAATTTTTTTTCTGATTAAAATCTGAATAGATGATCTTATGTTTGGGATAGTTTTAGGACCCGTAGGCAGTAGTTTCTGTGATTATGAGCTTAGTAGTTATAATTACCTTTCTAATGTGGTATTAAAACCTAGATTATCTGTGATAACACCACCTAACATTTTGTGCTTTATCTTATTTAAACGTCCCACAAAACTAGCAGGGAATATATTTTTGTCCCATTTTGCAACAAAAACACTGAGGTCCAGAGGTGTTAAAACAGTAAGTAGCTATAAGAAGGCAAACTACTGGCACAAATCCCACAATTGCTTCATGACTGCTTACATTTTCCAGGCGTCCAGTGGTTCTTGCTAAAGCAGAGAGCCTGAGAAAATACGGTTCCCACACTTAATTGCATCAGTTTGGAATGGAGCTATATGGCAGCAGCTCCTTAGAAGAAAGTCTTTTGGTTTTAGGTGACTACACGGTAGCCATCTGATAATCCTGCCAAAATACCTACCTAGACTCTGTTTACAGAAATGTACCTAGGACAGATATTCTTCTGGACCCACACTGGTTTAGACACTTCTTAGGATTATATGTTTCATTCTAGTTGCTGCATTTTTATAAAGGAATTGAGAAGCAACAGATTGGGATTAGTGCATGTGGTATATTAGAGAGTCAAAGGGGAATGGGTTGTCCTGAAGAGGGGAAGTCAAGGGAGATGTAGTTAGAAATAGTGGTGCTTAAACATGTTAGCTCTGGGGTCAGGAAGAGTGGATCTGACTTGGCATACACACTAAAAGTAAACAACTAATACTCCCAGGAATGTGGGTTGGCCTATTTGCATGTAAAATATGGAAACCAATACATGTTTGTAAAATTGTCACTCTAAGATTCACTTACTAGAGAAGAACCCCTTGACAGCCACAGTGAGCGGACAAGAAAAGTCTTTTCTGGAGACTCTGGTGAGGTGGGTGAGGTGGGTGTGGCCTTGCATAGCTGCACAGGCCAGGTGAGGGGGAGCTAAAACCCTCAGCGGCTTTCTCCCTTTTGCTAGGTAAGTTGGCCTCCAATCTCTCCCACCACCTGTTGGGTGAGCCATCATGAGCTGGACTGTGGGTGCTGCAGGAGGGGATTTCCTTTGCTTGGAATGGCTCTGGGTTCCCTACCAGTGGCAGGCCTCTCTAGGGCTCAACTAGCCCTTCACCCCTATCTCCAAGATGGCATCTGTCAAGTGTGAATTTATGGCAAATTTCACTTCTGAGGAGGTCATTCATCACAATAAGTTCTCCATTATAGGAACTGAATCAGTTAGCATGGCCTGGGCTACCACCATTTTATTAAAATGCTTGAGCGATGAATATGCCTTTGTGGATATTGATGAAGCAAATGGAAGGGTGGCACAGTAGATTTTAAATGTGACAGTACTTTCATGAAAATGCCAAATACTTTTGCCAGCAAAAATTATCTTGTTACTGAAAACACCAGTTTAGTGATTATTGTAGTAGGTGAGTGCCAGGAAAAAGTAGAAACACATACACCTTAATTTAATACAGTGAAACGTGGCCATGTTTAAATTAGCGATTTCCAATATTACCCAATAGAGGGTGTGCTACAAACTGATTATTGTTTCCAATTCAGTGGACATCTGAACTTATGTAGCCTAAAAATTGAGTAAATTTCCTCAAAAGTGTGTTATTAAAAGTGGCTGACTGCATGTTTTTGTTTTTTTATTACTATTATAATTTTTTAAAGTTTTTTATTGATTGATTTGAGAGAGAGAGAGAGATTTGTTTTTCTACTTATTTATACATTCATTGGTTGATTCTTGTATGTGCCCTGATCAGAGATGAAACCTGCAATATTAGCATATTGGGACAACACTAACCAACTGAGCTACCTGGCCAGGGCTGTTTTCATTTCTTGACTGAACCACTCTGAAAGCTGTCATGGGTGGATCGTTGGAGAGCATGGAGACTCAAGTTTCCGTGTGGAGTAAAGTTAGCATTGCTGGTTGAAAGAACTGAACTCAGATCATAAGAACTGATAAAGATCCTGAACAGTGGAAAAAAATATCTACAAAGAGGTGAGCTAGTGCCTATGAGATTATTAAAATGATAGGCAATACATCTTGTACCATGGGCCTATCTATAGTTGATTCAGTGCAAAATCTTAGAAGTGGACACTGAGTTTTCACCTTAAGTAAGGGCCTCTGTGGAATACATATATCCCTCAGTATTCCTTATATTCTGGGAGAATGGTATTACAGACCTCATAAAGCTAAAGTTGAACCCTGAAAAGGAAGCCCATCTGAAAAAGAGTGCAGAAACACTGGGAAATTAAGAAAAAGCTCAAGCTTTAACATTGTTTAAAGCCACCATAAAAAAGTTATTAAAGAAGATATTATAGATAAAGGATGGTCTATGTTAAGCTTTTGAATATACTTGAAACCCTCAAATTTGGAAATAGGGAAGTGGGTAGAGTGATTCCCCTATATATTTAGCCCCCATCTTTTTTATTAAGCATCCAGATATTGGATGACACTTATTTTATACAATTCCTAAGAGATTGTGTCAAAGGAGATATTTTTGGTACTTCTAATGTACAATACTTGTCTCCTCTATATGTGTAGTTGCCATTTGGTCTAAAAGAATGTACGATGTTGGTATTTATTGTGTTATACGAAGTTTTATTCTAAGCTGGAAAATAAAGGAAATAATTCTAATTCTTTTAAGTATATACTAATTATTTTGTTCTGGCTAAATTATACCTATGTTCATTTATATACTATTAAAAAAAAGTTGTAACTGCCCTGGTTGGGTGACTCAGTTGGTTGGAGCATTGTCCCATATACCAAAAAGTTGCATGTTCAATTCCCGGTCAGTCAGGGCACATACCTAGGTTGTAGACTTGATCCCTGGTCTGGTGTGTATGGGGAGCAACCAATCGGTGTTTCTCTCTGCCCACCCCCCCTTCTCTCTCTCTCAAATCAATAAAAATGTATCCTTTGGTGAAGATTTTCTTTTTAAGTTGTAACTACCTCTACAATCTATAATAATAAGAGCATAATATGCTAATTAGACCAGATAGCCAAACATCCTTCCAGACAAAGCCATGACAGCTGTGAGGGCCGACGGCAGGGAGCCGCGGAGACCAGCAGTGGCAGCAGCAGTGGAGTGATGGAGGCAATGCCCTCCCCTGATCGGCGGGTCACCTCCCGCAGAGGGAGGCCAGAGAGAGGCCTAAGCCAGTAGGACATCCTCTGAGGGCTCCCAGACTGTGAGAGGGGGCAGGCTGGGCTGAGGAACCCCTCCAGTGCACGAATTTTCATGCATCGAACCTCTAGTGTAAAGATAAAATTATATACACATGGGGTGGGGTGAGGGTGAGGGAGAGTGGGTCTGGATCCTGACTCTGGATTTATAATAATGAGCTTGGGAATTTTACTTCTCTGTGCCTCTGTTTCCTGGTGATTTTTGTCTATTTATAGAGCTGTTGTGGGAAATAATCAATATAAGGCATGTATGTGTACTGAAATACTTGGCATGTGAAGGATTTAATAAATGCTGTTTGTTTCTGTTATGTTATTAAAGGCTAAGGCTTTTGGAAGACTTCTTTTGTGTTGCCCCAGAAAATGTATCAGAACCAAAAGAGGCACCAGCTAAAAGCAAGAGTTAGTGAATCTGACAGTTTTGCTTTAAAATTCTGTTATAACGCCTAAGTAATCTTAAGCAAGGTACTCAGCCTCACTGAATCTCCATTTTCTTGTGTTAGGCATTTACTGTGAGTCTTCACTGTGCTGAGTCCAATGGCTAGAGAGATAGGGCCTCATTTCACTCCATTGTAGTCAAACAGGGGCCAGCTGACCAACTACAGGGATTTAGGGACTTGGGAGAATGTATTCCTACAAAGGATGGAACTTCTTATTAAATATCAAAGGATCCTATCTAGAGTATTTCTTTCTACTCTTGAAGATATTAAAATAAATGTTTTCATATCCAAGTTGTCTTCACACAGTGTGTCAGAAACTGGTCCTCAAGTGGTCACTTATTCAAAATTATTTTCCTTGGAATAGCACTTAGCCTTTAAGGATGACTGATTCCTTTATTTCCCAAGAAGTAAAGAGAAGGAAAATGGTGGCCTTGGAGCCAGAGGTTTGAACCTTGCTTTACTGCTAACTCACTGTGAGACCTTTGGACAAGTACTTAACCTCCCTGAACTGAGTCTTCTCATCTCAGGGCTGACTTCTACCACAAAGGACTGTTATGGGGCTTAAATGTGCCAGTGAATATAGAACAAAAAGCATGGTACCTGCCACAGAGTAGGTGGTCAGTGGTCTTGCCTTCTTTAGTGGTGCCACCAGGAGGCACAATGCTCACAGCCCTGTGATCCAGCCTCAAACTCCTAGAACAATTGACATTGGCCTTTTTTTTTTTATCATGATTGCCTGTGTCCTCAACCCAATACTAGTGCTCCCTCCAGGTGAAAGCTGACTTCTGATACATTTCCCACACTTTTGGTCTATGAACTCCCCTTCCTCACACTCTGTGTGTACCTAGAATTCTAGTGTCCTCATGCTCTTTTGCTGTCCTCAATGAAACCCTATTTCTTGATAAATCAAATGCCGCAGTTCACATTGAGGTCGAATGTCAGGAAAAAGGCAATGTAGTATCCCAACTACATCAAGATTTTAATATGTAACAAACTTAAAGCCAAAGCAATAAATCTCAAATGGCAGAATTATGGGATTTCCAACTGCCCTTATAAGGAAAGACTTTCAGAAACATAGTAAAGTCTTTTATAGCATGATATGTTTTTACAGTTTATGAGGCTGTGATCTCCCTTATGGCAAACCCAAGTTTTGTTTTTATTGATTCTGGTACATGGCACAGCCTCTGGCACATGGTAGGCATTCAATAAATGTAGACAAAATGGTCTTGAGGCCATGTCAGATGGACAGATTTATTTCTTATCCCACACATTACTATTAAACACAAACACAAAACATTTACAAAGCACCTAAGAGTAGGGAGTTGGAAGAAACAGAAACACTAGCTTTAGTTTTGAGGATAGAGGAAGTAGATTCCCTTTACTTACTAGGAAGAATTTCATAGAAGAAATAGAATTTGAATTGGGCTTTCCAAGGCCAAGGTGACCATGTGACATGAGGCTATCAACAAGATAGAGGGTTCCCAGCCCAGCAGACAGCACAGATGTAAGTTCAAAAGCTACTAGAAAAGTGTTCTGATGATAACATTAGAAGCACTTGTCTGAATAGCTGGTTTTGAAAAGTTAAAATCTATGCCCAGTATACATTTTTCTGCTCCGCTTTAGTTTCCTTTGAACATTTTAAACACTTCTTCTCCCACATATCCTCACACTTCTCCTACACACTCCCCATCCTCCGTCTTCCCCACGAATATAGAAAAAAAAAGGCTCTCTTTCTCTCTTTGTACTAATTTCCTCTAATCTTTCTCTCAGTAATGTGAAACAGTCAGAACAAATTTCAGCTCATTAGTTGGCAGTGTTAATGCTTTTCTCTTCAAATAGTCGAAGATTTTCTCTTTTCCTTAATAGCCAACAATGAATATGGATTTCATGTCCCTTATCCCCTAAGGCTGAAATTTTCACAATATCAAACTCAAATTTGAACCTTCTAAAACTACTCTGGCAAAAGAACCAAACAGATTTATTTTACAGTTTTTCCCTTAATCTAAAAGCAAATAAAATGGATTTCACTTATTAAACATTTTTTTAACCAGGAAATTACCCCCCCACACACACAAAAATTTTTTTTTAATTTCACATGACATTCACATTCAAAAGTACAAAACTGAAGTTTGCTTTTTACTGTATCAGTAGTAGTGTTAGGTTGAACCATATACATTTGACACTTTTGTAGGTCAAGTCTAATACTGGCAATTTTGTCTCAAACTAACTTGGATTCTTATCTAGCTAGTACCCACAGAATCCTAACAGGTGTCTTGGTCCTAGAATTTTTAGGTAGAGGTTACAACCATAGATGATAATAAGTAAAGAGTTTTCAGATGGTTCAGGCAAAAAAAAAAAAAAAAACCTACTTCTATTGGTTTACTCACTTGAAAGAGTGTTAAATCAAGCAGGAATATTGCCCAACTTTTAATATTGAAAGTAATAGCCATCATTCATTGAGTAGGCTTTTGCATGCATCATCTTATTCCAACCTACTTTAACTCTGCAACTCTTGAAGTAGATGTTCCTGTCATCACATCATAGATGTGAAGATGGAGTCTCAGAGCAGGTTACTGGCTCAGGATCACACAGCTGATAAGAGGCAGTGCCCAAATTTCAAACCTGAATTTGCTGGACAAAACCCACATTCTTTCCCTTCTACCACACTGCCACCATAGATAGACAAAGAGAGGAGTCAGGAGCAGAGAAAATGAGGTAAGGAAAAAGAAAGGAAGGAAGGAAGGAAGGAAGGAAGGAAGGAAGGAAGGAAGGAAGGAAGGAAGGAAGGAAGGAAGGAAGGGAGGAAGGAAGGAAGGGAGGGAAGGAGGGGGGATTCTCCAAAAGGAAATACCAATTATCATCAGCACTTAATATTATGGATATGTTTTGAGTTCTTTGCAAAGAAATTTTGACTTTCTACAATTAGGCCTTTGAGATGACATTCTGTAAAGTAGGAGATCCTCTTAAAGACCCAGAACTCCTCAAGAACAAAGGCTGTGTCTAGGTAATGTCAGTATCCTTGGGGTGTGGCATAAGACCTGAAACAGAATAAATCCCAAATAAATGCTTCTAGAATGAATATTTGAATGAGTAAATAAATGAGTGTCTTTTATTATGGAAGGAGGCAAAAGAGGTACTTAACTGTTTGCAAAATTAAACATCTTACAATATATATGTATTTTTTAACCACATGATTGAATCATAGAATCTTAACTCAAAATGGGACCTCATGGACTCCTTGTGCAGTATTTATGTAGTAAATTAAGGAACTAAAGCACAAAATTCCAAAGCTAACTGATACCAGAATCTAGAACTATAGTCACTGAGCACTCTAAAATATACCTATCCTTGGATTTTGCCACCTACTGAATAAAAGCACTAATTTAAACCACAGAATTATCCTAACTCATTTATAGTTTGATACATAGGATATAAATGCATATGTGTATGTGAAAATACATATACACTCAAATAATTGCAGAACCATTTACTTTAAGAAAATGTTAAAGTTAATCGTTTATTTGCTCATCACAATTGATAAAGATCAATGTTAGCCAGGAATTTGTAGATGGCAGAAAGCCAAAGACAAATTCTTTGCTCTGAGAACCACCCGTGCATCAATCCTCACTTGGATTAGTATTTCAGAACGGAAACTGCATGAACAGGCAGCCACCAGCCAGCAAAGAAGAAAAGCTTTTCATACATACAACATGTACTTTTACATACATTACCCTAAAACACTTTGTACATACTTCATCTTAGTGATTTATGCTCTTAAGGCACATTTATTTGGACTCTTATTCATTGAAAAAATTTTCTAGTTTACCTGACTTTCTCATTACACCTAACTTTGAGGAGAAGCAATATTTACAACTATTTCATTTTCTGCATGCATAATTATCTAATATCTAACAGGATCTTCATGGTTTTCTGTCAGTCATTGCACGTGTCTCCAGTGTGACTTTTCCCTGAGTACTTCTTTAACTGGGTATATTTTATTCAGGTGCATATTAAAATTGTATCAATACAGTGATGTTTTCATGCTCTGAAGTGGGAATGAGTTGTTGGCAAAGTTTGGGTAACAAATGGAGGTTACTGTGGAGGTGGTGTAAACCTTGAGCTACGCATGTACCTAAAAGTGCAAAGTTAAGCTACCTTGACTGACTAATGCTAATTAAGGAACAAGGGACAGCAGGGGAGTCCCAACTTCGGGTTAGAATATTCAGCTAGTAATGACAATGTTAAGAAGTTTGGCCCGGTCAGAGTGACTCGGTTGGTTGAGTGTCATCCTGTGCTCTGAAAAGTTGCCAGTTCAATTCCCAGTCAGGGCACATATCTGGGTTGTAGGTTCAGTCCCAGTCGGGGCATGTAAGAAAGCAATGGATCAATGTATCTCCCTCGCTCTCTCTCTCCCTGTTCTCTCTCTCTCTCTCTCTCTCTCTCTCTCTCTCTCTCTCTCTCTCTCTCTCTCTCTCTCTCTCTCTGAGCATGTCTTTGGTTGAGGATTTTAAAAAGGAGTTTAAACAATCAGTTTCTTGATATGCAACAAGGCTCCACATTAGACAGAAACAAGTGGGTTTGGGGAAAAACAACACAACAACAACACATGTTGTACAGCAGCTCCAGGGCCCCATAATTCTAGGGAGCTTCCCTAGAAGCCCAACATAGAAAAACCCTAACTCAAGGCTTGTCCTTGACTTAGAGTCACAGAGCATTAAATATAAACAAGACAGCCTGAGATGGCATTTCAAAATGCAAGTAGAGATCAGTTTGAATATAAGTTCCTGAAGTTTGCTATATTTGACAGTTTTGGTTGTAATAATGGAATGAGAACACTTTTTATTTTTTATTAGCATAATTACAGGGCTCTTGCAGTTTATACTTCAAATGGGCAACACAATTCCAGAAAGTGTGTGCTAGGTGGTAAACACAGTAAGTGGTAGGCTTCCAATAGAGCTAGAGAAATCTACCAAAGGAAAAAAAAAAAGGACAGAGCAGAAAGTGGAGGCAGATGCAGATGGGTCAGAGGGAGGGGGTATGAGAAAGGCGAGAGAGATCAGCAGCAGGAGGAGGAACAGACAGCCGCAGAGAAAAGGTACGGAAGGGAGAACCAGGGGTTGCAGATGCAGAGAGATCGGGAAGATCACAGAGGTGAGACCCAGAGGCGGGGAGGCAGGGAGGCGGGGAGGCGAGTAGGGGGGAGGGGCGGGAACCGGTGTCCGGTGACCGAGGGAACCCCACCTCTGCAGGGCAGTGGTAACTTTTCCAGGTGACTAAGTGTTTGGCAAAAGAGAACATTGCAAGAGGAAGCCTCATGCACTGCTAAATCGTAAGGGTAAAAGATCGGAGAAAGGGATTTTAAAGACTCCGGAATTCTGCGTCTGGGTTCCAAGAACTCCCAGTGCCAAGAACAACAAGGGCTAGTCGGTATATTTTATTCAGCTGCTGTCAACTGTTAGGGCGGGGAATGCAATCTGCGAGTTCCAGGTCCGGGTTCAGCCTCCAACGCTGCTTCTCCTCTCCATCCCGTGCTTGTGCTTATTGATTGAATGCCCGTAGGTCTCATATCGCAGATGTGGCAGAGCCTGCAGCCTGTCTGTCAGGGAACTGGCCCCAAGTGTAGAGTGAAGTCCAGTGCAAAGAGTGAGCTGGGTGGGGAGGTGCTGAACTGGCCACAAGGATGTAAAAGGCTTTGTTTGATATTTCTTGATCAAGATGCTGGGCAGGCTGAGGAGGGAATGTTGAGCTCTGTGTAATGTGCTAAGTGGCAGAAGGGCCTGGCCCCTGCACTGACCGATGGGAGTTGAAGGGGACAGCCCCTAGGGACCAGGACTGGACAGCGTGCCTGTAGGAGGCTGTTAATGGAACTGGAAATGCAAAGTGCCCCGCAGTGATGACAAGCACTGGCGGGAGCGGGAGCTGCTGTTGAAAAGGCATCCTTTAGTGAAACCATGGTGAAGGGAATTTGGTTTGGGGGGATGGGGCACTGATTCAGCAGCACCCTGGCCTAGGTGGCTGTCAGGGTTATTACCTGCAGTCCTGAGGTTGGAGGAAGCCAGTGCTGTAGATCGGGGCAGCAAAGTGTGTGTTGCTGGGGCAGGGGTGGGGGAAGATCACCATCTGTGTATCACAGACAGAATGCTTATCCCAGTTCTGATTCTGTGGGAACTTCTAACCTCTCCGTGCCTCAGTTTCCTCTTTTTAAAAGTTGAGCTCAGCTAAGTTCTTAGGAGGATTAGCAATAACAAACTCAGCACAGTACCCTCTTAGCTCAATATTTGGTTACTAGTACTATCTTTATTAGTAACCTCCTTCCATCCACATTTAAATTTCTGCAGACAGATTGAGGAAAGCCAATTTCAGATTCCTTCCCTCCTTTTTCTTTTTTTTTTTTCGTTTTTGCTCTCCGGATTCTCCTTTCTCTTCCTTCCCATTAGTTACTGAGCTTTTACTTTGTGCAAGGAAGTGATCCAGGGCAGTGGAATGTGATTTCTTGGGTTTTCAGGGAGCATGGCTTCTCGGCTCTGCTCACATCCGGAGCCCCACAGCTAACCATGGAAGCTCAGGCTTCTTAGCTGGGGCGTTGTTTTAAGGAGTGGCGTTCTCTGCACTAAATTACAAGGGCTGGGAGGAGGGAATTGGTAGTAATTAGGAAAGATTTAAGTCACTGAAAATACATTCCTGACGATGTAAATGGAAAATGTTCTGAGGCTTACAGTATTCCCTGGGGACTGATGGTAAAAGACTGCACACAGTCTTGGCTGCTTTTACGAAGTCCCAATACATGCTTGAGAGAACAGAGGAAGCGATGATGGAGACATAATTCTAAAGGCTGCTGTGCTTTCACACTCTTTGGATTTTATGAAGCTTATCTTCTCAAAGGAGTTTTGAACTGACTTGTTGCTTCCTCTGGTTCTCCGATTGACCAGAAAGAAAGAAAAATTAATATATTTTTATTGATTTCAGAGAGGAAAGGAGAGGGAGAGAACGATAGAAACATCAATAATGAGAGAGAATCATTGATTGCCTGCCTCCTGCACTCCCCCTACTGGGGATTGAGCCCACTGCCCAGGCATGTGCCCTTGACCCACGCTCTATCCACTGAGCCAAACCAGCTAGAGCCAGAAAAAAGATTTTTTTGAAATCATTGACTCTTAGAGTGAGGGCCTTATGTTGTGTGGTCCAGCTAGCACTTCCCCAACGAGACCAAATTCAAGATGGCAGCTCCAATCCCGTCCTTCAAGGAAAGATGATGCCCCCTTTTCAGGGTCCTGCATATTTCCTCCATTAATTCTTCTCTCATTACTTCCTTTTCTCGTTTGTCTTCTTTTTATTATCAGCCCCTGGAATTAGCCACCAAATCTTTGGTGCACTGGTTAATAATGCTTTTTTAAAGGAATAGGAGTCTGTGAATCCTAAAACCTCTTCAGAGTAGAAGAAGAGATACATCAGACACATGTAATTACTATCACTTTCAATATTAATCTATGAGGAAGGGAATTTATGTTGCATCCCAGAAATACAAGAAAACTAACACAATAGCTGGTCCTGCCCTCGTGAGGTTTTGGTGACATTTATTCATTAAAGAGTAATTTAAATGGAAAAAGAAAGTGAATTACACAACAATGTGTCATATGATCTATTTTTTAAAACAATAACTATATATGTAGGCAAATATATGTGCTTTTGCACCTGTATATATTCACTCAGTTAGATATACCAGGTGCTAATCTAGACATCAGGAATATGGGTGAGGATATTATCTATGTTTGTGTGAGAAATGTGTAAAGACAGCATATATTCAAATTTATGATCAGTGGTTACCTGAAAGAGTAGGGGGAAAAGGAGATACTCCATATAATGGCTGTTCTATAGTATTGCTTTAATTAGTTCAAATGAGCTCGAATTATTTCTGTACCTTTTTCTTACTTAAGCCTTTCAGATGTTTTAGGAACGGGCCACTTGACAGGTATGTCTCTAGAGACAGGTTTTTTTCTTTCTTTAACATTGATTTTAATGCTTACAAACAAGGTCAACTGTGCAGAAAAGGAGAAAAAAGACTCTTTTCCATCTATACTAGCATCTCATGAAGGCTCATTTGGAATTAGGATACTTATGTGAAAAACAGTGCTGATCCAATATTTTGTATTGCAGATGCTATTACTTTTTTGCTAGGACAGTTTTTCACTGTGTTTAACTGTGTCACAGTTTGCAGGACATTTAACATACACTGGCTTGCACAATTAATACCAATACTGATCCCAAAATTTGACACTTTAGAAACAAAAAATATCTACACCTCCCCCACATTCCCATATCCAATTGAGAACTTATGTTAGATCTGAAGTCACTGAGGGCAGAACCATCACTTTCTTCACCAATGCATCCCCCAAACTTAGTACACAGTGTGCCACAAAGAAGACACCCAGGGGTGCTTGACTCCTGACTGAATCTATGTGGTGCTTGAAAATTTGTTCAAATTTACTCCGTTTTCCTATAAGCACTACTCTATTTTTAGTTTGCTTTGGAAGCCCTTTTTGTTATTTTATTGCCAAAGTAATAAAAATCTTCTGAGAAGGGCGGGTACAGGATAGAGGACATCAATGGGGGAAAAAACACAAAGTAACAAAGGGGACATCTGTGATACTTTCAACAATAAAGAACCCTATATAATAAAGAGCTAATATGCTAATTAGACCAGATGGGGGAACAACCTTCTGGACCGACTTTCCAGAACAACCAGTGGGCGTGGCTGAGAGGCAGCCGGGATGTGAGGGCCGAGCCCCTTGCATGAATTTCGTGCATTGGGCCTCCAGTTATAAATAAACAAACAAATAAGTAAAACAAAGTAACACAAACCTTAAACTCAATAGTTAAAACTTTTTATATACCTTCTAAAGTTATGATAAAGTTAAGGAATCTGTCAGCCTGGAAACATACACACATCTAATGCCAGAATAGAGGGCTTAGAGGTTGAGGTGAGAAGCAGATCTTTGAGGGCAGGGTTTTCCTCACCCCCCAGAGTTTGACCCTTTGCCTGAGCAGTTTGGGAACTCAGGTGATACAGAGGTGAGTGAATCCTTAGCAAAAGTGTTTTCAAAGGCACCACGACATGGAATGGGGGCTTCAAGGATTTCTCCATCATGATACCCAAAGAGACATTTATATCAACAGAGACCCATACACAAAGCACCCAGGAATGAAGAGACTGGATCTGTCATGGGATGTATGCGTCACCGTTGTCATGTTTACATATTCCCTTTCAACGTATATCTCAAAGGAAGTTCCCAAGTCATTCTGCCAAACCCTAATTGGCAATAAAGCCCCAAAGGGACAGAGAGTTTGTAAACAGCGAAGCCACAGCATGACCTGAGACTTAAAAATCAAATATAGCATGAATGAAGGGCTATCCAGAGTACATCTGAGAACAAAGAGCTACTTCTCCACAAGGGGTGCCATCTTCTGACTGAAGATTCCTGAGCCTACCCTCAAAGATTCTGATCCATGAGTCCAGATAATCAACCATTCTCTCCCTATATGGCAAATCCCTTCTAAAAAAGCCTCTGATCAGTACCTTGCCCTTAATAAACATGCAATAAATGATAACGACTTAAATAAAATTAGGTGATCTAATAGTTATAAGAATGTATTATCTCAAGAAATATTAAGTATCTAGTTAGTGTTCCAAATATCAGAGGTTTAGAAGTAAAAGAGACAAAGTCCCAACTCACAGAAAGCATTTCTTGGGGTGGGTGAGATAATAAACAAGCAAAATAGCAGATAGGCCTAAGTTCTATAAGAAATTAAAGCAGGAAGTTAAAGGTAGGCTGGAAAACTTCTTTAAATGGGGAAGTCAGCAAAGAGCTCTCTGAGGAATTGGTCTTTAATCTGAGATTTATGAACATAAGGGATCGAATGTGAGAGGATATAGGGGAGAGCGCTATCTTCAGAAAGACAGCTGCTCTAAGTGCCCAAGGCTGGAGGAAGTTGAATTTAGGCAAAGCAGAATGAAGATCCTATAGCTATAGACAAGAGAAGTGAAAAAGGTAGACAGTGGAATGAGATAGACTCAGAAGGACAAGTTGAGGTTAAGGGGAGGTGTTTGGACTTTATTCAAAGTACAAGAAGCCAATGGGGAAAAAATTAACAAGACATAGACATGGCCTGATATAGATTTTGAAAATATCATTCTGGCTGGTGGGTTAAAAATGGATAGAGGCGAGTGGGGAGCCAGAGTGAGAGCAGAGAGCCCAATAAAGAAGCTCTTGCAGTGTCCCTGGGAGCAATGGTAGAGTTGGAGAAAAGTGGATGGACCTGAAATATGGTGTGGAGCTGGAGTAAACAGACATGCTGATGGGTTACATGGGGAGGTTGGTGGGGGGGCGGGACAGGAAGAGAATTAAGGTTGGCAAATGGGTTCTGGTTTGAATGGTTGATGTGTGTATTACTTTTTGTTGAAAGTGGAAAAATTCCCCAGAAACAGGTTTGGAAGAAAATTAGGAGTTTGCTGTTCAGCATGATGAGTTTGAAAAATCTTAGACATCCAACTGGAGAGGTCAAGTAAGCCAGTAGATTTACAAATCTAGAGTTAAGGGAAAAGCCAGAGCTGGAGATACTAGCATCATCTTATGTTTGTGTAACATATATAAGGAAGGTTTTTATTTACATCTATATAATAAAAGCCTAAGCAACCGTTACAGCAGAAGGACCAGAACAACCAGTCACTATGATGCATACTGACCACCAGGGGGCAGATGCTCAACACAGGAGCTGCCTCTTGGTGGTCAGTGCGCTCCCACAGGGGGAGCACTGCTCAGCCAGAAGCCGGGCTCATGGCTGGCAAGTACAGTGGCGGTGGCAGGAGCCTCTCCTGCCTCCATGGCAGCACTAAGGAGCAGCAAGCTGAGTGGTAAGGAGCAGCAAGCAGGTGGGTGGTAAGGAGCAAGGGGTCACAGATTGCAAGAGGGATGTCCACCTGCCAGCTTAGGTGAGAGGGTGCAGGCCGGGCTGAGGAACCACTCCCCGCCACACACACACACACACACACACACACACACACACACACACATACACACACTGCACGAATTTCATGCACCAGGCTTCTAGTGTTCTTATAAAGATAGTTACCTGATCACTCAAAATGCATGAATCCTAAAAGTTGTTTACTGTGTTTTGGCCAGTAGTAAGTGGGTTCAGATGGCCAAATTATATCTTATCATTTTCAATGAAAGACTCTAAAATGATCAATCCTCTATAAACACCCTAGTAAACCAACACATTTTTAAAGACATTTTTTAATATATGCCCATTTTTGCATCAGCAAGCCATATTTAAAAGGGAGTTAATTTCAACTGCTAAGACATGCAAATATCCAATATCAGTTTTCATTTTGCCTCTGCTCCAGGATTCTGGCCTTGAGCTCTCATGCAGCTACTGTCAGAAATGTTATCACTCTCCACCGAGTGTAACAGCCTCCAGCAGGAAAAGGGAACTTAATTAGAAATTTCCACTTGAAATTCAATTTATAGTTCATTCACTCTGAGACGTGCTAGAGGGTATTTCAAAAGTTTAGTGCTGAAATGCTGAATGAACTGTTTGTTTTTCTCATGTTGTCAACAAAATACACTTCACACATAGAATATATTGGTTTAGTAAGCACAGGAAGAGAACGCAGAGATTTAGCATGAAGCTCTCTTTCTAGAAGAAGACACTGAGGCCCAGAGAGGTAAAGGGACTGCCCAAAGTGAAATTAACAGCAGGATGGGACAGCAACTCCGGACTCCTGACTCATAAGATTGCTCTCTATAGCACCAGGCCTCCTCTCACAGTGTCCATAACCCTGGCCCTGCTCCTGGGTCTGCTGGGTTTTTTATTGAATAATTTTATACTGGCCCAGATCATCCATTGTGTGTGTCAGGGGAGGGTTCAATAATAGCTAAAATTATATGTTTTTCTATATTCAGGCCCTATTGTGTTTTACATGCAATAACTAAACTAGACTTACAGCAACTCTGTGAAATGGGCATGCTTATTATCCTCTTTTTGTACAACAAAACTCTTTGAGACAACCAGGTGTGTCTCAGTTGGTTGAGCATCATCCTGTGTACCAGGAGGTCATTGGTTCCATTCCTGATCAGGGCACATGCCCAGGTTGTGGGTTCAATCCCCAGTAGGGAGCATGCAGGAGGCAAGTGATTGATATTCCTCTCTCATCAACATTTCTAGTTCTCTCTCCCTCTCACTTCCTCTCTCTAAAATCAATACAAACATATTTTTAAAAAAAAACTCTTTTACATCAGGGTCTAGTCAGATCAGAGCACTCACCTTAGAAACAGCAAGGCTAAAATGATTATTAATATTAACTATTTTTCTAAGCTCCAGATAGATATTTTCCAACTACCTGCAAGATGTCCAATAGTCACAACAAATTGAACATGTCTTAAAAGGAATTATCTCTTGTCCAAACCTGTTTTTTGCCCTGTGTTCCCATCTTGATTAATGGTATCATCTCCCCTCTAATCACCTTTCCCATCTCCCATTTCCAATCCATTCAACACTATAAATATTATTGAAGCTCTATTTGGATCCCAGAGGTAGTTGAGGAGAAGAGCTGTGTAGAGCCTCCCTCTGTGTCCTTTCTCAAGTCTGTGCCCATTTCCCACTTTCAATTCAATTCTCATTTGTCTAATTCAGGTCTTCATCATCTACCATTTGTAATTTTACAAGCATTTCCCATGTGATTATCCTATTTTTGATCACTTAGTTCTTCAACCCCAACATTTTACAGTTGCCATAGTTGCCCCACCTGCAACATAAATCAACTTGTGTTCAATACCTCTGTAAAGCCCTCCTGGCTACTTATTATTATTACTAGAGGCCCAATGCACAAAAATTCATGCAAGAATGGGCCTTCCTTCCCCTAGCTGCCAGCACCACCTTCGCTCCAGCCAGAGCCGCCTTTCCGCCTTCCCACACTGCCCAGAGGCCCAGAGCAGCTGGGGCGGTGCTGAACGCCTGCTTCGTCACCGTGGCAATGACACAAGCATCCCACCCCCGGCCGCTCAGTGCCTGTGTACGCAAATTAACCTGCCATCTTTGTTGGGTTAATTTGCATACTCCTGATTGGCTGGTGGGCATCGGGAAGGTATGGTCAATTTGCATCTTTCTCTTTTATTAGTGTAGATTATTTTTTAAATCCTCACCAGAGGATATTTTTCCACTGATTTTTAGAGAATGGAAGAGAGAGGGAAAGATAGAAACATCAATGTGAGAGAAACACATCAATTGGTTGCTTCCTGCATAAGCCCCAACCAGGCCTGGGCCAGGGAGGAGCCTGCAACCTAAGTATGTGCCCTTGATCTGAATCGAACCCAGGATCCTTCCATCCACAGGCTGATGTTCTATTCACCGAGCCAAACTGGCTAGGGCTCTCCTGGCCACTTGTTTACAAAAATTCTTAACCTGATATTCAAGGTCCACTTCTGATCAAACCATTTTTCTTTTCTCTCTCTCCATGCTCTATGACAACTACCCCAGCCCACTCACCATTCAGGATTAAGTGGGATATTTATAGTTTCCTTGCTTCCCTCACACATATGTGATAAGGATCGGGTCATACATGTGAGTGCTTTTATTATATTTGTTGTTTATATCTCACCTTGTAGGGTAAGAAATGTGAGGTAGGAAAACAGCTTTCTCACTGTAAAACACTTTTGAGATGTTATGTTTAACCCATGGAAAGCATTGAATTCTGAATCACAGGGGACCCTAGAGATGGTGGGGCCGAGCACCTTCCATTTTCCACAGCAGTTTAGCCACTGGCCTGAGTCAGTCAGTGGCTGACTTAGCAACTGAACTGATTTCCACCTCACTGCATCGCATCACTTCAGGAAAATGGAAAATAGTTTTTTTTTTCCTCTTGAGAAAAGATGGAGCCTTCTACATTTATTTAATTTACTGGTAATATATCTTACTATCTCTAGTCTCTCTGAATAAGGAGGAAGTGTTCGGATTCTGCCCCAGTTTCTTCCCTGCTTCTCCCAGGCCATGTACCAACCAGACCCCCAACAGTGAAGTAATTTGCTTGAAATGGCCCCTTGTGTGTTCTGTACCTAACTTATTTTAATTGAAATCTAGTGCTAATTATCTAGCCTTCCCCACTGGGTCACCCCTTTGTATTTTTTCACAATTAATAATTCAGTTAAAATTGTAGTTCTTAGCTACTCTTAGCTATTCCAAGACAGTCTTCTACCTAATCTATTTCTTAATTTTATCACTGTTAATAAAAAACATTTAAAGTCTGGGTTTTGTAGATAATGGACATGCTATAATACAAATAGCAACCATTAATTGAGTACCTACTCAATGTGCCAAGTGTTAAGTACTTTATGTGCATTATATCTAATTATCTAAACAACAACCCAGAAAAAGTAGGGTTAATACCTTTGTTGCAATATAAGGAAATTGAAGGTCAAAGGGGTTAAGTAAGTTACCCAAGTACCCAAGGTTATAGAGTTAGTAAGTAGTGAGACCAATTTTTGAATCTTGTCCTTCCCAAGTCTAAACCCAGTGTTCTTCTCAAGGCACTGTTTCCATAGCAGGCAGATGACCTGAGCTGGGATGTAAAAGTTCAGCAGCCACAACCAGTAGTGCTGCCTTCTGAGAAGCATCTCTGAAGGGACCAATTTGCCTTGGGAGGCTCTGAAAAGGCCTGATAATAGCACAAGGTTCCTGCATATTCCCTGTATTTTCTCTAGCTGCAAGCACTCCTGGAGTATAGGAGTAATGATAAAATAGTATTTCTCAATTCTAAGCTGAGGAATGGTTCCCTGTTGCAGTCACAATAAACTCCAAACTCACTAAAATGGCTATCATACCTGTACACCCAAATCCTTGGGAGATGGTAATGTGTCATGGTTAGGATTGCAGGCTCTTAAACAAGAGTGCCTGGGTTTAATTCCTGGCTCTGCCATTATTATCAGTGCAACCTTGCACAAGTTGTTTAATCTGTCTATGCCCCAGTGGACTCCTTGAGAAAATGGGCATTGTTTATGTGTTCTTATGTCATAGAGCTGGTATAAGTGTTAAGGGAATAGGTATATAGAAAATGCTTAGAACTGTGCCTGTCAGCTATGACCATCATCATCATCACCACTACCACCATCATCATCATCCACCCCATCACCTTCATCTCTCCTACTTTATCGTTCACCTCTTTCCCACTCTGTTTTCTTCCCTCTCTGCCCTTCAGTAACAACTACTTTCTTTTCTTCAGATATGCCTGACCCTCACTCACTTCCACACCATCCTAACTGCTTCCCTCTCTTCCTCAAATATTGCTACTCCTCTACTGCCGAGGTTCTTGTCCCAGCATTACAAAGGGTTCAGCAATCTGGAGAAAGGAGCTGTGCATAGATTCAATAAGGAGTCCAAAGACGAAAGATAGTTTTGAAAGGCATTGGGGTTCAGAGGAGCTTCAGCTAAAGGAGCTAAAGACTACCCTTGACTCAGGATCCCGTGCTTTTTATTAACACAGTTTGTCCTAAGGCAAGGTGGAGATAATACACTCCAAAGGGTAGGGTTTCAAAGGGTAGGTTTTATAGAAGCATTGTCAGATTGGGGAATAGCCTACATAGATGTTCAGGTGTTTGGCCAACAGGAGGCAATAACATGCAGATTAAGATGCCCTGAGTTGTCTGGCAGTTAATGATTATCCTATTCAGGTTTGGGGGAGATGCTTTTTAGCCATTCCAACAGGTAAACTACATATGTGGCTCAGCCCTTGTTGAGCCCCCAAGCTTCACCAACCTTTTGATGAAACTCTTGTAATTATGACATGCTGAAACTGGCTTCAGGCACTCTACCCTCACAGCCCTTCCTGGATAACTCATTCAGATCTTGTTTCTGATGTCACTTCTTCCAGAAAGCCTTCCCAGACCTCTTCATACTTCTGTAGGGGTCCCTCCTCTGGGTCCCAGAGCATTCTGACCTTTTTGTGTCATAGTACTTTTCACCAGATGCTTAATTGTGTGTTTACCTGTCATTGTCCTCTACTGGGTGGTCAATGGCTCAACAATGGTTATGTGTCATTCTGGTCCACTCTTTCCCTTAAATTGGAAGATTAAATTACTAAAATGGATATTTTAAAGAAACAGAATTTGTATCAGCACTGTGTTTAGCTCTAGATACTATACAAGGAGCACATTAAAGGAAAATAATTATAGTGACTATCCAAGTTGCCATAATTGACCTCATATGATCTCTGCTGAGTTTGATGAGGTATTAAATAATATAAAGATGATAAAAATAACACTCACAAGGGCCATCCCAAAATGGGATGGACAGACTATAAAGGAGAGAGTTCCCTGTCACAGGAGGCATGCAAGCAGATGCAAATTGTCATTTGGTGAGAATGATATGATGTGATGGGGAAGGGAGTAAGGCTGTTTAACTTGGAAAAGAGAAAACTGTCTTCAAATATGAGAAACACTTGAACCCTATATAATCTTATTAGCCAATATCACCCCAATAAATTTAATTTTTAGAATATTAGAAAGAGGATCATATGGAAAAAAATCATAAAAAAGAAGAAGATTCTGTGAACTCTCAGAGGGTAGGACTAGAAGCAATAGGTGAAAAGTACTGGGAAGATGATTTAGTTTCAACACAAATAAATTTTTTATTGCTGGAGCTGACCCCAAGAGGAATGGATTTCCCTGTAAGATACTGAGTTCTTTATCAGCATGGAGCCAGGGTCAAAAAACTTAGATGACCATTGGCCTGGGGTAATGTAGTGTGACTAGCTTTATCACTCATTTACTTGCCTATTTCACTCACCTCTTCACCTACTATATCCCAGGCACTTTGCTAGGGACACAAGTTCCAATGAGACAAGCGCCTATCTTTAGGAGTTCACAAATAAGTACATTCCATGAGTCCTTTTAGTCTGAATCTTTACAGACTAGGAGAAGTTTTCCAGGTGATGAGAGGGTGAAAAATTGGGTTCTAGATAAGGAAAACAGCCTTTGCAAGGATAGAAATGCCTGAATCAGAGAAATATAAAAGTTCAACATGGTGGAGGAGAGGGATAGGGCATATGAATAATGTGGTCATATCTCCCCATTTCTAAAATTCTCTCATTTTTATATTATTCTTTCTATAATACTAATAAATATATTTCTAAAGAACATACAGTAATTTATTCAAGGAACCTGGAGCCCCAGGCCAAGGGCCCTAGTGGCTGAAGTAACAGACATAATGCTCACCAAAAAAAAAAAAAAACAAACAAACAAACAAAAAAAACGTTGACTCTGGACATGGTACACTGTTCTCCTTCACACCAGCATCTGAAAAAAAAACTCTATCTACTTCAATTAACTAGAAGTCCTAACCTTCCTAACCATTACTAACTTGGTGTGAAAAGAATACCATAACAAATAGAATTTAATGTTTTCTATGATCCAGTGACAGTTGTATACATAAGAAGATGGCAATAGATGGAATTTTTCTAGCCTCTCAAAGCCTTTGTTTCAACCCTACATGTTCTAATCGTTATAAACTGGGCCATAATGTCTAAACCAGGTTGCTTGAGCCCATTGCTGAGCTGACCAGCATGTCACACCCAATTGTGGGCTGTCAGTCTCAGGGAGCTTGAAAGGCAAACTTCAGAATTAGAATCTTGCAGGTGTAGACCCTCAGAATTAGACAGGCTATTGAAGGAAGAACAATAAGAAATGGTAGTAAGAGTTCAAGAGTCTTAGTTAGACTATTTTAAATTCTTAACTTCTTCCAACTATTTAACCTTGAACAAAGGTAGTGACTCTCAGTGGGCTTGGTTTTCTTATTTTATAAAATCAGAAAAGTAATCCCAGGCTTCTGAAGATTAAATGAGATAATGAACATATATCCCTCTAGATATCAGCATGACTGCTCATCAGTGAATGTTAACAATGATTATCATTATTAATCTCAACAGTATTTAATGGCATCCATTCTCCAAGTTTATGCTTCAAGAAGAGAAAATTCAAATTGAAGTAGAAAAACAGAAATAATAAATATATGAGTCTTTGTCACCCTTGGTATTTTGAAATGTCATGTCAGTGATGTAAACTGTTTTCAAATGCCTCTGAAAGTGTTATTTGAGCAAAGATTGCTGATAAAAACTCAAGCCATAGGGAGAGACATAAGAAGCAAAGTGACCTTGAAAAGTTTAAAGGACTGAAAGAGAACATGTGTGCTAAACCCTGGAGGAAAATCAACAGGGCCCTGGGCAATGTGATATGGTTCAGGATGATGGCAGCACCCAAAGCTCTACAAATGTGGGGGCCCATGTAGAAACAGGCCTAAGAGGAATAAGATTTCTACTGGTGCAGTGGAAAATAAACACACACCCATCACAGGGAACATCTGCTACAGTGGAAAGAATCCTGGCTGAGCAAGAGAAGCCCTGGCTACAACTACCTCTGATATGACTTAAGGCAAGTCCCTTACCATAATGGGTACCATCTCTACTGTGTAAGTGCTGGGTGAACAAGTTTCTAAGTCTCTTTCAGTACTGAAACTGGGTGTTCTGAAGGAAAAAAAAACATATGAACTAACCTGTATACTATATTCCATATTGGTTAATTTCCAGTAGATTTTACTTCATCACTGATCATCACAGCTCTTTGAAGAAATATAGTAATATTAGATACTATTTGCTGAATGCCTTTTTGTGCTAGATTCTGTGTTAAGGGCTTTACAGATATTGTCATTTACTTCATGCAATGTGTAGGCATTATACCTATTTTACAGGTGAGGAGGCTGAGGTTCAAAGGTTAAGTGACTTTCCCAAGTTACTTATATATAGCTGGTGAACTCAGGATTCAAACCCAGTTCTCCCTGACTCTAAATCTTTTGTTTCTTCTCACTATTTCATGCTCCCTCAGTTCACTAACTGAGAAAATTTTAGGGCATAATTACAATATGAAAGATGTAGAAATCTGATGCTACAAAAGAAAGGTCCAAGGAAGGATGGTTGTTCACCTGGTTCTCACATCAAGCACCAAAATATATTCACAAAGAAAGAAAGAAAAAGAAAAAAACCTGTGATTGTACTAAAAGAAAAATTGGGTATTTAGTAAATATATTACAGAGGGGAAGATATAACACAAAACTTAAAAGCTAAAAGGAAAAAAGTGCTAAATGTGACTAAACATTTTAAACTTCTATATGACAAGAAATAACATACAAGTGAGAAGCTAAAATAGTTAAATGCAATAACACAAAATACAAACACCAAACTAGTAAGAATATTTATATGAAATAGAGCACTAATATTTTTAATATACAGATAAAATTTTAAAAGAGCAAACAGCCAGTGTGACTCCGTGGTTGATCATCGACCTATGAACCAGGAGGTCGATGATGAGAGGAATTGTTGGACACGAGATTATGTGATCCTTGACTTGTGTATTCAGTTTCCAGTAGACAAAAGCCTAGATGAAATTACTTTTTCTGTCTCTTCCAGCTCAGTCATACTTCTGACCCATCAATGCCCGGACAATCTCTGAAATGACCATCAACTACCAAGGAGTTAATCTGAAATTTTATAGTTCAAAGGGACTGTTAGAATTAAAGAGTTCTTTGACTCTAACTTAGAGAGTCAGGAGAGAATTGAGACTCAGATTGGCAATAGAGCTGTCACTCAGCTATTGAGTGGCCCAGGGAGGCCACCCATAGCTCAGCCGGCTTCCCAATTTACTGTGTAAACAATGCTTTCAGTATGGAGTTACCATAATAGAAAGCCAGGGAAGAGATCATGAAAGTTTTAAAAGTGAATAAGGAGTGCCCAGCTGACCTGCCTCAGTGTTTGAGCGTAGACCTATGAACCAGGAGGTCATGGTTTGATTCCCAGTCAGGGCACATGCCCAGGTTGTGGGCTCGAACCCTAGTGGGGAGCATGCAGGAGGCAGCCAATCAATCATTCTCTCTCATCATTGATGTTTCTAACTCTCACTCCATCTCCCTTCCTCTCTTTAATCAATAAAAATATTTTTTTAATAAATAAAAGTGAATAAGGAGACTTTAACAAGGTTACTATGAGATGTCCAGGATGTGGAATTAAGAATGACAGATATTCCAGGCCTGACAAGGAAACAGAGTAGCAACCTCCCACCAATCCTGTATCATTGTCAAAGAGGATTTATGTGAGGCCAAATAGAATTCTATATTTTATGGGTAGATAAACTGATCAGTTATTTTATTCTTTTCCATGGGGGGGGGGGGGTCGCCATCTTCCCTGTAAATAAAAGGAAGCAGAATTCTGTTATCATCTGCAAAAACCAGCCTCTGTGTAGGTTAGAGAGCTGGACTTACTATGTGCTAGGTTAGAGAACTGGACTTACTGTGTGCTCTGTTGAAGCAAAAAGGCTTCCTCGGACTTGTCTTGTTCACTTTTGTTCCCCACCCACAGTCCCTCTCCTGGGGCAGACAGGGAGCCCTGTCATTGACAAGCACTCAGTAATTACATTGTGTGGATTTAGACCGAATTGATTGGAGAAAGATTTTAGCTTTTGCTTGTCATTAAATTTGACTTCAGAATGAATTTTCCCTCTCGGCAGTTCTGTGCTTGTTTGGAGATGCTCTGTTTCTCTTCTGGCGCAGACCCCAAAATGAGAGTTAGCAACAGCAACATAAACTGCAGGCATTCTCTATTTCATTTTGTCAAAAGCCATGCTGGAATTGTACATGAGAAATGGGGCGGTCAAATTTATTTTGGAACAAAGCTCAGGCCTATCTAACTGAGCTCAGGATGACGGGACCAGGCTTCTGACCAAAGAGGGAGTTCTGGCGGGCAGCCAGTCAGTGCCATTGTGTACAGTGTCTCCAGAACCCTATCTGAATATATTAATCTGTCAGTGCATGCTTGTCTATGCACATTACATGTGTCTCTCTTTATTACCATTGTCCCTCTAATTTTGAAGACTTCTATCCACCACAGAAATCTAAGAAACTTGCAAAGGCATATGAACTGCACACACTGAGAGCCTCATGGCCGTAGGCCTACAAAAGAGTTTCAACGTGGTCAGACCACAGCACAAACACCACAAGATGAAATGTCATGTGTCTGCTACCTAAAAATTCTCAGGAGCATAACACACAAATGCCTGGGTAGGACATGAGGGGTTTTGAGACAGATGGCATAATCTTAAACAGACTCTCCGTTTTGGGAAACTTTGTCCTTCTGTCGATCAGAATAATATGCCTTACGAAACACCAACATTCTCTGGCTTCCTGTCTTTCAGGTGAATGGCATTGACCTCCGTGGAGCATCCCACGAACAGGCTGCTGCTGCACTGAAGGGGGCTGGACAGACAGTGACGATCATAGCACAATACCAACCTGAAGGTCAGTGAGCACCCAAACGTCTAATGTTCTGATATGTGATGTGTGAATGTGTACCCGTGTTTCTGATCACTCATGTTAACTAGTCACTGGCAACAGGGAAAATCGATGCTTTATATGCCTAGGCCATGAGGCTGTGTTACCCTTCATCTTCCAAGGAAAACTTCAGACAGTTAGGAAGGTCTGATTGACATACGAATTCAAATAAATAACAGCCAGCATCAGCTTTATTTCATTTATATTCTTATCTGATACATACTTTTTGGTCAGCAATGGACACTATAAAAACAATTGAAATTTAGGAAGCAAGGGGGAAGGATTTCATCTACAGAAACAGACCATGATCAGTAGATCACATTCTCTCCTTGTAGCATTAATTCTTTGACACTAACATGGGTTTGGATGCCCTTGATGTGGATTTATTTTTTATTTTCATTTTTACTTTTGCCTTTTCTGCTACACTATCACGTGTTTGGAATGCATCACTATCAACCCTGAGATGTGGTAAGATGTCATAAATCCTATTAGCCTCCTGAGCCTTGATGAGATATCCTAAACTGGATTAGCCGTACCCTGCTCTTTGGTTTGTTTCAACATCTGTTTCTGTGATCAGAATGAGGAACAATGAGACAACTGGGGTGTTTTCTATTGACGTTGATTTCTTAGCAGACTTGTGGGTAGAATGTGCCTTTCTTCATGAAACATAGTTAAGCGCACCATGGTGCGCTAGACTCTGTACAAAATAACAGACGCTTAGGCCTCTGTTCTCAAGAAATATGGTTAATTGCTTTTGCTCTACATGGCTAGCAAACAGGAGTATTAAACAGCCAAACATGAAAACACAAGATGCCATCAAGGAAGAGCCTTTGTGCCTGTGGGTATATGGAGCTTCTTTGGCCTCTCAAATGATTCTTTCGTGAAGTCAGTTGATCTGTTGTTGTTTGGAAGACTGATGTTTCTGTCCTGCCTGTGGCATCTTAGATTTTACCATTAATGGTGGCCAACCACTATTTACCCGAGAATAGAGTAAACATTCTGCCCAGTGTGTTTTGGTACATTGCTTTCACTTTGCCTGGCTTTAGAATTAGACTGTGCAATCGTTATACCAATATATATATATATATATATATATATATATATATATATATATTATTATTATTATTATTATTAAATGCTTTCTCATATTGCTCTAGCCCAGATGTGGCTAGAGAGGCTGGGGAAGAAGGGATAGATCAGTGAAATAAAGATAAAATTTGTATATATATATATATATATATATATCTTCTTCTGGGGGAAACAATACTAACGATGATAACACCAAGAGAAATGTTCTTCCTAGACAGTTTTGAGAAGCCTTTCTACTTCTTAAAAAGGAATGTCTTCTAATAGGAATAAATGGTTCCAAATGTACCCATTGTAAAACAGAAAATGAAGAAATCTGGGTTAGCACAATCTGATGAACAAATTCTACTTCATAAAGTGTAATAACTTTTTCATGGAATTCTTTCACTTTCTTGATAGCTGGTTTCTTTCAGTCTCATAACCTGGCACCTGGCCTAAATACCCTGGGCTGTTTTCCCATTTTGGAAAAATTTCATCTCAAACAATTCTGTAGACTGATAAGATGGTCACAACTATACTTATATCAATTAGAAGCTCTTGATAGTGAAGACAGCCATTCAAATAACCTTGAACAGAGTGATTTCAAGCCTTAAAGGCTACGATAAAGGACAACCAGCTTGTCCTAGTTCTATCACCATAAACCATCTTAAGCTTCAACTTAGGTTCCTTTAAGCAATATACTTAATTTAGATACTGTGTTGTACTTTATCAAGATGCCTGTTCAAAGCATGTCTTATCACATAAATCAATTTTTAAAGCACTTCTAATGAACCCTGCAAATAACAAACAAGAAGCTTATTTTAAAATGCCAAAGTACAGATCAGATTCACAGAATGAGTTCCCTATTTTAACATTTTAACTGTATTGTCACTTGTTGCAGCTTTAAATTGGTTGGAAACATCAAGCAAGTATTTTTCTTTTTTTTTCTTTTTTTACAAATTTAATGTTCAACTAAGTCTATTCTAACTATTATTTGAAATGGAAGACTGATTGCATTGTTGCCTAGGCCCTTTAGGGAAATTTAAATTATGCAACAGCTTGAGGAAATAATGAACAATTTTCTTTTAAAATAACAGATGGAGCCTAGCTGCTTTGGCTCAGTGGATAGAGCATAGGCCTGCGGACTGAAAGGTCCCAGGCTTGATTCCAGTCAAGGGCACATGCCTGGGTTGCAGGCTCAATCCCCAGTGGGAGACATGCAGAAGGCAGCCAATCAATGATTCTCTGTCATCATTGATGTTTCTTTCTCTCTCTCCCTCTCCCTTCCTCTGTGAAATCAATAAAAATATATTTTGAAATAAATAAATAAACAACAAGGGGAAAGAAGAGTACATCATGAGATTTCATTAAGAAATTCTCACCACGTCCCCTTCGTTTGTACCAGTATTGTGAGGTGTCCATGCTAAGACACATTTTATTGACATCTCTTTTGGTATGGTCAAGAACCACCCTTCCCGTAAATATGTTTCACAATTACATTCAAATGCTTTTACTAGGAATATTCTAGCTGCCTTGCTCAGTATTACCAAATACTCAGAAAATGTGGCCCTTGACCCCATCCCAAGTCTTGGTCATGAAGAATTTTTTTATCTTATTGAGCAGAAAGAGTTTAGGCACATTTAATAGAGATCCGTTCCTGATGACATAGGACCAAAATTGTATGATAATGGTACCACTTCTACAAAGCATGAAACATCAGAGAATGGATAAACCTGCAGGAGATAGAACAGTACAAATAGTACTTTATGGAAATAAGGGAATAGACCCGGACCTTGAAGAATGGATGGGATTTTTGTTCAGGAGAGGAGGGAGAAAGAATATCTTGCTAAACTCCACAAGACTGTGAGCTCCATGCGTGCAGAGAGAAACCTATATTTTTTTCACTGATAAATCGGCCTTCAGTATTGTGCTATAATTGGTATTTCTTAAAGAGTTGCTGAACTAATGAATAAAAGTTTGCCATTTTTCAGTATTTGAATTTCCATTTGAATGTAATTAAAGATTGAAGAGATTCAGCTTTACTGTGCATTTTTTATTTTTGCTTCAAAGCAGAAAATAAGTGCTAAACAAGTGGGCGTCGCAAAATATAAAACCATTTCAAATTGTGTTTTTCATAGCACTTGGCATATTTTTTAATGTATTTTATTGATTTTTTACAGAGATGAAGGGAAAGGGATAGCGAGTTAGAAACATCAATGAGAGAGAAACATTGATCGGCTGCCTCCTGCACACTTCCTACTGGGTATGTGCCCGCAACTAAGGTACATGCCCTTGACCGGAATCGAACCTGGGACCCTTGAGTCCACAGGCCAATGCTCTTTCCACTGAGCCAAACCGGTCAGGGCACACTTAGCATATTTTTTGAAATAATTATAAGTAATTTATAAATATCATAAGGTAGCAATAAATGTTTTTCTTGGCAAGTTTCACTCACCCATATCAACTAACATCATCCTTTTTAAATATATATGTTCTCATTGATTTTAGAGAGAGAGGAAGGGAGAAGGATAAAGAGAAACATTGATCAGTTGCCTCCTGCGGGGGGATGGTGCCCACAACCCAGGCATGTGCCCTGATGGGAATTGAACTGATGACCTCCTGGTGCACGGGATGACACTCAGTCAACTCAGCCATACCAGCCAGGGCCAATATCATCCTTTTTCATCATCCTCTACTACTGCTGCATAAGACTGCTCCCTGTTCCTAAGCTTGATTCTGAATTGTCATGTTTCTGGACCTTTGCTCATGTGGGTTCCTCTATCTGGAATTCCCTTTCCTCCCTTTCCACCAGTAGGATTCCTAGTCATTTTGAGGACCCTCCGATGTCACTTCCACTAAGAAATTCTTTATTCTGCTAAAACAACATTAATTGATTATGTCTATGAGCTCCCTAGACCTGTTTTCAGGTGCCTGGTTTACCCCTTATTGTGATTTGCACATTTCTCTACTCGAGTAAGCTTCTAGAGGGCAAGGACCCATCTATCACTCATTTTATCTCCCGGGTTAATTTGCTCAATATGAACTTGACTGTGCTTAATTAAAGAGTTATCAAATTGTTCTCCCTTTGTTTTAGAAGTACAATATTATATCTTCAGTGTGTTGGCCAATATTAATAATAGGCACTTAAATAATTGATTAGTAAACATTGAATGAATGGCCTAGAGTTTTGATATTAGATACAGAAATGTTAAGAATCCAAGGAATGGACAGTTGGTGTTGCAATTTGTAGATGGTGCCTTTTTGGTTTTTGTTACAAAATTGCAGAAAATTTACAGCTGTTGCTCTATAACATAGCACAAAGAATAGATGATTAAGGTTCTAACAGTTTTTAAAGTTCTAAACTCTACTTTTAACAGCATTGATAAATAAAGGTATTGATTACATCCTAATTGTACATTTGTCACAGCATTCCTCTGTGTCAGAATGGGGCAAATCTTTATATCACTTATTACTTTCTCACTAGTATAATAATACCTATATTTAGTGTGAGACTACTGACTTGAGTTGAAATCATAAACCACCAGATATTCAGTAAGAGCCAAGTGAATGATATAAATTTTTGTATAAAGCACAAAATGAAGACAATTAATAGCCAAGCTATTCCTATGAAAGTCACAAATATCCACTTGCCTTTAATCTGTCTACTCAGGGCATTGTTGGGAACACAAGTTGGTATGGTTCATGGTGTTGTGATAGAATGGCCATATGGTTCATATATACATTCATTCATTCGGTAGATTGAACACTTTATTATGCCTCAGTCAGTGTTCTAGGGAAATGGTAAGCAGTGACTCGATATAAATAAATACAACATTTGTCAGATAGTGATAAGTAGTATAAATAAATATGAATAAGGGTAAAGGTATAGTGACAGAGAAATATACAGTATGTTGGGCAGGGAAGGCCTTCCAAATAAAATGCTATTTCAGCAGAGACTTAAAAGAAGTGAGCGAGTAAGCCTTGGATGAGGAAATTAATTATTCTAGAGTTTTGGTCTACCAAGAGTGGTCCATGAACTACCAGCATAAACATCACCCGAGAGCTTGTTAGAACTGCACAATCTCAAGCCCCCATTCAGGCCCACTAAGTCAGAATCTGCATTTTTATAAAAATCTGCAGGTTATTTGTACATACACTAAAGTTTGAACACTGCTCTGGAATACTCAGGGACCCTGTAAGAATTGTCACTTGTCACTACTAAATTGGACTCTACCTGGTATACTGGGCCAAGTTATATGAGACTGCAACACCAGGTTTGATTTCTGGCATGTATCACTCAATGAGTATTTATGCCTCAGTGGTTTTATTAAAGATATGTTGGGTTGCAAGGGGTCTAAGAAGTTAATGTGTCATCCACCTCTGCTTTGTCTACCCCTATCCTCTAAATACGGATTTTCAAGCAAATTCATAAACCTTGTTCAAATTACTCAGTTAATGAGGCAATGAACCTATTCATAAGGTTTCATTCTCTTTAATTCTGGTCTCTCCTGCAGGTGAGTAAAGAAGCATTGTGTTGGGAAGGGGTCAGATTGAACCCCATCCTGATGGATAGCTCCATGAACTGAAAGTCACTGAGGCATCATTATAAAATTTCTTTGAGTAATTCACTATATTTGAGATGAGAAGTTCATTTAAGTAACCTTTTTCACTTCTTTTAAAGTATGAAACTAATTCAGAAAGAAAAGTAGGTATTCTTTCAGCATGACATGAAACTCTGATCTTATTCAGAGTAACAATTCTGAATGCAGTCCCCAGGCTTAAACCAGAATTGTAGTCTATGGCGCATTTTTCTATGGGGTCAAAGACAATGGCGAGAGCTTGAAATGAATATCTGGTTTACTCTCTGAAGAATGTGGATGCCTTCAATACCTGGAGTTTCTTAGAAATGAAAGCATATACAACATCCAAAAAGCTTACTTAAAATGCATGCTATATTTCTTTCTTTAAATTGATGTCTACATAAGTTTATGCATATGAATGAGCAGCTGTGGCATGTTGAAATGTTTTCTTGGTACAAATAACTGCATCTTAAATGCCCAGGCAAGATTCATAAAGTCTAGCTGTGGGTCTTGGTTAGAAATTACATCAGCATCCTCAGGGAACATTTAAAATGAGCTTTGGAATGGAAAGTACTGTGCAAGACTGAACTGGGAAGAGAAGATCAGAATTCTAGTGCCAACTCTAACTCAAGCTGTGTGAACTTGTGGTATTATTCATCTTTATGAGCCTCAGTGTTCTCACTGATAAAGAAAAAAACAAAACAGTTTGGGCGGGTAAGACATTATCAGAACACCCCTCCAGTTATTAAATTCTTTAGATAAAAAACATAACCCCTAATCTCAGGTAGTTTAGAAGCATAAATTCCATTATTTGAAAGCTTTGTCATTAACATTACATCTTTTTGCATTTTTTGGATTCTTTAAGAAGAAATAACCACACAATCTGGTTAATTTGATGCACTTTGTGTGGTTTTAATAGGATCGTTGAGAAACAGAAATTAAGAGTTGGAAGAATCCTCAAAAATCATGTTATCCAGCTTCCTCATTTCACAGATATGGGGAGTTGAAGCTCAGTCAGCATTCAGATGAGAAAGCAGTTCACTATCTTAAAAGTTGTCATAACTTCAGTCTGCAGGCCAATGCTCTATCCACCAAGCCAAACCGGTTAGGGCATGTGCCCACCATCCAGATATGTTGCTGTCATGTACACATAAGTAACTGTTAGACATTGAAACGGGGACTCAGAACTGTTGGACATTGAAATTGGGACGCAAACATTTTTTACTATTATTATTATTTTTTTGTTATTATATGTTCATTTCTAGTCTGCAGAAGCAAAATTTTTTAAAGGAAAGAAATGGGGGGGGGGCGGGAATAGATAAAGAGGCAAAGAAGTATTGAACAGACTGTCAAACTACATTGGGAAGGCAGGGGAGCTTGGACAAGGGGGGCTGTAAGAGATCAACCAAAGGACTTGTACGCATGCATATAAGCATAACCAATGGATACAAGATACTGGCGGGGGGCAGGGGGGAGAGGGCGGGCAGGTGAAGGCATGTACTGGGGGATAGGGGAAGCTGGGGGGAGGTCAATGGGGAAAAAAAAGAGACATATGTTCTACTATTTGTAATACTTCAAACAATGAAAAAAAGGGAAAAAAAGAAGCATTGACAAGGGGAGGTAGAAGAGGGTAAAGGGGTGATAAATGGTGATGGAAGGAGATTTGACTTGGGGTAGAGAACATACAATACAATATACATATGATATATTGTATACCTGAAACCAATATTTATTAACTAATGTCACCCCAATAAATTCAATAAAAAATAAATTAAGAAATAAAAAAATAATTTAAAAAAATAATAAATAAAATAAAAGTTGTCATAACTACTAAAGCCTAGGCTAGCTAAACAGCTAGTAAATTCTTTAATTCTTTTAACTAACTATAGAACTCATGATGCAGATGGCTTAAATAGCCCAAGGAATCTAACTCAATAAGATTATTATGATCAAATGGACATGAAGGGATTAAAAAATTCTCATGGAGTCTCAGGGCTTTCTCTTGTATACAACTTCACTTTCATTTCTAACTTGTTGCTGTTATGTGTGTATCACAGTTGAATGATGTGTAAAAGAAAGCTTTAAAAATATAAGCAATTATTGTTCATTTTACAAATAACAAACAATCTTGCAATACTGGTAATTCTATATATAATCAAGTATTTTTTATTTTTCAATTCTAACTTCTTCCTGCAGCCTCTTCATCCATTTATCCATCCATCCCTCCATCAATCCATCCATTCACCTGTCTGCTCATCCATTCATTTATCCATCATCAATCAGTTCATCTTTAGTAATAGTCTGTATTACCATATGTCAGATTTCTGCAAATAGATTACATTAAATCTGGTTTAATTAATCTGGTTGGCATACTCTATTTTTTACCAGAATATTAGGAAGGAAACTTAATTAAATTTTTACATGACTCTGGAATTTTTATTGCTTGACCATGTCTTTCTTCACAGCTCTCTCTCACACACATATATTCCACTAACAGCTACTGCCTCTTCCTGCAACTAAAAATCTCCCTGGATATCCCCTCATTCAATGTATCCTTTGTTTTAGCCTTTTTCTTATTGCTTTTGTTTCCTCTCCAACCTCCATCTAACACATAGCACCATAGAATATGACTGAAAAGATTATTTCTATATCCTGCAAGTAGAGTCTATAGATTCGAAGAAGGTTCTCTCCAGATACTTTATCTCTCTCTCCATGCTCACACCCCAGTTTGGGCCCAGAGAAAGAAATGTAATGGACACAAACAGAGGTATCAATCCCTGACTCTCAGAAAATTCTCTTGACCTCATAATCTATCCTGGGAATACAACATCTCAAACTCATATCAAAGGAGCTAAATATATTTATAGTTGATTCTAGATTATGCCTCCTTCCCCTATTTCATCTATGTCCCCATCCCCATAACAATTCTCATTCCCTAATTAAATATATTCATCTTTTGAGTGTCTCATCCTGTAACTTTATATTATTTGGCATCTAGTGACATAAAGCACTCACTTGTTAATACAGAGGTTAAATAAATCCTTTGCTAAATACATTTTGACAACCAAACAGGTCACTTAGATCCTTACTTGTCTTTAGTAACAACCAGATCAAATACATAGAAACAAAGGGTTTAAATCCCATTCTTGATTATACAAGTATTACAAGATTAACATACATCCTCATTAGAAAACCCTTCTACTTGATATGGCATTTCAGAATGTTAGAGAACTGTAAACGTGTATTCTTCAGAGACAAACAGAAGGGGAATGTAAACCAAGAGAGATTGAAAATACCTACTAGCTTACCGCCATAGTCTGGGTTCCCAGACTACTAGTAGTTTATCCCCACATTTGTTTGAATATAACCCCTATTTAAGCCAATCCCTGGATTTAATAATGAATAATGAGGCATCTTTCTTTTCCTCTTCCTGACTCTGCAGCTGATGCTTTATTGACCACATCAAAGCCACATCACTTTTCTGAACATTGATTCCCTTGTTTGTTAATGAAGATGGTTAGAGAAATTATTGTTCAGGCTCTTTCCAGCTGATGTTCTATGAAATTTAGTTTACTGTGTTTCCTAATTAAAACTTTTCCTCAAAGTACAATAGTTACAAACAGATAATTTCTAAATGTCCCCTTTTATTCCACACATTTTAAAACATGGAAATTCTGCTTTCACCCACTTATGGGAAGGGAAAAGATCAATATCTGTGGAAATTGCTCTCTTTGTGTTCAATAAGATTTGAATCCTCCAATAATGGTTTAAAGTTTAATTCAATTAGAAGCACTTATTGCTTGTTGGGGCTTTCAAGATAAACAAGTTATTGAGAATGGTCTCTTTGTTTACAGAACCATGGTAGTCTGAATATTATCAACCTAATAAATTATTAAATTATAAATTATAACTGCTAAGCTTGTAAATGGATTTACTAAGGCTGAAAAGATGAAATATGAAAAAAAATAATTTCAGGAAATCAAGGCTGCAGAAAGTTGAAATAGTGACCATGTCTTCAATTCTCAGAATCAAAATAATAGCTACTTTAAAATGGAAAAGCCAAGCATAGAAAATATATGCATCTTCAATGTGCTTTATAAATCCCTAATCCAAATAGGATTCCTAGTAGACTCAATGACAGTCTATAAAAGGCAAAGATGTCCAAACTGCACTTTGGCTCAAGGTAATATATTCTAGTTTCCCTCTCAATTTCCTCATATTCATGTTCCCACTACTAAGGGTAATTATTTTCTTAATAAAGACTTGCTGACCTATTACAAAAATTAAATAATGACAGAACAAACATCCACTCAGTCTTCATTCACCTGATGTTTACTGAATGCTTCTGATGAGTGATACATTGCCCTGGACATTAGAGACAGAATGATGAACAAAATAGATGTGGCCCTTTCCCTAGTGTACCTGTAGTTAAACAAGGAAAATCACACTAGTGATTACAGTAGCTAAGGTTCATCTAGAAAAAGAGAATAATTTGGATTTAGATTCTTAAGATTTAGAAACTCAAGTATACTCTTACAGTGTATTAAACCAGGCCAGACCAAAACAGACAAAAAACTATGACCTAGGTGGAGGTCAAGAAGGCAAAAAAAGGAGACATTTGTGCTGCTATTGATAATACTTTAAACAATAAAATAAAATTTAATTTAAAAAAAAGGCATTCCAAGGAAGCAAGACTTCGTTCATCTGAAGGGTGAGTAGGCATTAACTTATCAAAGCAGAGGAAAGAGTTTTAAGGAGCAGGAGAGAAAGGTATGTTAAGTCACCTGTGAAGGAGAGAGGGTGGTGCTGTGGAAGGACTGACAGCAAACCAGGGAAAGTGGGAGAAACACCATGCATAAGATGTGAAAGAGGGCAGCAGAGGCAGATCATGCAGGACTGTGTTGAGTATTTGGTTCTTTCTCCTGAAAGTAATAGTGTTGAAAGGTTCTAAGCCAGAGGCTCCCAGAATCGGATTTGCTTTCCAAAAAGATTGACATGGCTGCTGAATGGAAAATAGGCCTGAGGGGACTTGGGAAGCACCAGGTGAAAGTCACTCATCAAGGTGAGAAGAGGTGGTGGTTAGATCAGAATAGTAGCAGAATAGGTGGAGAGAAGTAGACAGACTCAGGGGAAAAGTATGTGATAAAACCAATAAACATATATATTGGCTTATACAAATATATATAAATTCTTCCATTCCATAAAAATGTGGCCAACCATTATTAACAATTTATAAGATAATAAATTTCTCAGAGAAAAGCATGTTATATTCATTTTTACATATCCAGACCCTAGCACAGTGCCTTATTCATAATAGGCATTTAATAAATGTAGACAATAAAAAATGAATATAAGATTCTAATGAATATATATATATATATATATGAAATCTCTTTTTACTTTTAAAAAAAAAGTATAGCTAAAGCCGAACAAAAGAAAGATGGAAATAGAAAGAGAGGTGATTGCAAGAAAGAGAATAATTAAAACTAGCCTGTATGGAACACTCACTCGTGCCAGATGACATTCTAAAATCTCTGCATATGTTAACTCATTTAAACTTCTCAAAAACCTAGAACACAGGTTCTGTTGCTTTGCTCATTTGCTCATTTACAAATGAGGAAACTGAGACTCAGCATTAGAGGTTTTCCCAAGGTCAGACAACTAGCCAGTAGAGTACAACCAGGATTCGATCTTAAACAGAAAGATTCCAGAACAACCATTGCACTAGACTGCTTCTCATAGGAGAAGGGAAAAGGAACCAGATTTGTGTGGCTCTAAAGAGGTTGGAGAGAAAAATGGGAAGGAATAAAGGCCACGGGGAATCCAAAGAAAGGAAGATGACATGTACTTAGGGAAAGAAAAAAAGAGAGGCACAGAGGGATCAAAAATGAGTCTAATGGGGAAATAGACATAGGAATGTTCAAGCTAGGCCAATGGGTGGGTAGGATCATGGAATCTAGCAATCTGATGTGATTGAGAATGGAGGCAAGCTGTACTGGTTTGGAGTAGAACCTGGCTGGGGAACAGATCCAGTCTAGGAAAGTGTGCTCTCCTTTCTTTTTGTTGTCATTGTTTTTGTTCTTTTCAGGACATAGGAGTCTTGGGCCTGCAGTTTGGCTCTGGGAATAGTTGTGATCCCAAAATGGTATAAAGGCAGGCAGAGAACTCATCCTTTATTACCTGTAAGGCCTTAAGTGAGTGAGGGACAATCTCTGAGCCTGAAATTCTTCACCTATAGCATGGGGATGATTATATTTCCCTTCAAAAGTTGCTAGAAGAATGGAGAAAATGGATGTAGAATCTGGAATGTAGTGGGTCATCCATAAATTACACCTAGTATCACAACCCTCAACAACAAGCTTGTTTAAGTGAACACTGTGCTCCTCTCTGCCCTACACAGTACTTTGCACTGTACTTAGAACTATCGCTGAGAAGGTCAAAGAGCTTCACAGAATTTGGGAAGCTCTGTAGTTAAGAGTTCCTACTGTGAAATCAGATAGATATGGTTCAAATTCCAACTCCACCATTAACAGCTGTGTGACTTTGGACAAATTGCCACTAGGAATATCATTCTTTACCTATAAAATAGAGGGATTTACACCTATGTCACTGAACAATCTTGAGGATTAAATGAATCAATTCACGTAAAATGCCAAGCACAGTTCCTGCCAAATAGCACATCTTCATTAAGTGGTACTACCATTACTATGGGAATTATAAGAAAAACCAGAAAGCCTATAATGTGGTTATTATGTGGAGAGAGACAGACAGAAGCAAACCCAAAGGGGGAAAGAACCTTGAAAATGCTCTTGGAAGACTGGATTCAGTGTTTTGAGGGATTTTTTTCAAGTAACACAATTGATATTGAAATAACTCCTTCTGCGGGAGTGTCAAGTAACCTGCTCTCTGAAGACTCCTAGGGTCTGATAAAGGAAATGCAAGGGCAGGGGTTAGGGAGTATGAAAAGAGGCAGCTTGGGCCCTGGCCTCAATCCCATTCCAACCAGAGCAGGCTTTATTGTTTTTCATATTTGGTCTTGGATACATAAAACAATGATTCTACCACCAAAAAACAGTTTTAAGCTATTTTAACAGAAGGCAAGAAAACCTATTCAAATCAAGGTGTGTGTATATGGTTAGGATCTGAAAAAAAAACAAACCTGTCGCCTGGCTGGTGTGGCTCAGTGGTTGAGCACTGACCTATGAACCAGGAGGTCACGGTGTTATTCCTGGTCATGGCACATGCCTCGGTTGTGGGCACTATCCCCAGCATGGGGTGTGCAAGAGTCAGCTGCTCAATGATTCTGTCTCATCATTGATGTTTCTATCTCTCTCTCCCTCTCCCTTCCTCTCTGAAATCAGTAAAAAACATTTTTAAATAACAAAAAATCTATAAACTCAGTTAATTTCCCATTAGAATGTAAACTCCATGAGAGCAAATTCTCTGTTTTGATCACAGCTTGTGCCTTAAGGCCTAGTATAGTGCCTGGCACACAGTAGGTGTTCAATAAATATTTATGCAATGAATGAATGAATGTGCTAAATAAATGTTCATGCCTTGAAGTTTTTCTTGAACTGTAGGGGGTAGAGCAAACACATCCCCACTGAAATGCCTGATGGAGGCATGTTAGTTAACTAGAAATCCCAAACATTGATTTTGGGTGCTAAAAAATATTCAGTCTGTGAGAGTAGATCATGCTATCCAAAGATAGATTCTGGCATCACTGCCGATCCTTTCAGTTTTATTTTCATTCTCTGGTGTGTGAAAGAAAAAAATATAAGCAAACAAATAGACTTTTCCCCCTCAATGAACTCAATAGTGGCTTTGTGCATTTTATAGTCTTGGAAAAATTTAATGAAATCTAAAATAGTAACTTGCACAAGTTTAATACTTTGTTGTTTCTCATCAGATCTACAGAACAACTGAGATAAATAGACAGGTATAGAAGGTTATCATCATTCTAATTCATAGAAAAGAAAGTGAAGCTTAGTGAAGTTAAGCGATTTGCCCAGGGTCATGGTACTAGTAAATGCTGTGAGCTTAACTTGTACCCAGACCCTCTCATTCTATTTCTTGTGCTTCATACATTTTAACTTCATTTTTAATAGTAGTATAATTGCATGGGTCAAAAAATCAAAATTTTAGAAGGTATACACTGAGAAGTCTCATTTTCAACTTTGTCTCCATTTACCTCATTTCCCCTTGCCCTGATAGGCAGGCATTTAATTAATAAGCAACTTATTTAAATAAAAACTGAAGCTAAGACCATAGAGGAATATAGGCAAATCTTATTTTCAGTGTTTTAAAGGAGAAAAATGTTAAATAGGAGGATACTTAATAGCCTGGAGAGTTAAGGAATAAAAAATTGTATTTCTTAGTTGGGTTACCATTTACGTCAGCTCTTCATACTATAAGATATTTCCCAAGTCAGAAATAATTTTATAAATATTAATTTTCTTTCAATGTGACTATAGAATACCGAATTGCTGTGTAAATTGCCAAGGGATCACAAGTTCCAAAAGGAACCTTCATGCGATTGCTCCTCGTAACTGATATGCTTTCTTCCTAGAAAAATTTAGGACACTAATATCCTCTAGAGAGGTCACTGAAATCTAAAGGGATCTGAAATCAAGGTTAAAGCCACCACATTTCCTTGGAAACATATGCAAGACTTACCTAGCTTCATACAATAGAATCTTCATGTAAAATATTTAACAATCTTTCTTTGTGTGAATTGAATATATAAATTCCTCTTTGTTTATGGTCAATCAGAAGATTCTTTATAAATGATTGATTTCTTAGTACTGTAAATAATCATACCCTATATTACCCAAATTTTTAATACTTTTATTTTCTTTTAAATATTTGGATTTCTTAAAATTAGTTATCACTCATTGCAGGAGATTTTTCCAGGAAGCAAATCAGGAAAGTTAAGAGTTTTAGTGATAATTTCCAGCTGGTAAGATTTAGCAATGAAAACAAAAATACAAAGGACATTTTAAAAGAAACACAATTACCTATAAAATTGCAGACAAATAACTGCTTTGGCAACTATTAGTAAGAAATAATGAAAATAGAATGTCTACCTAATCATCATCAAAACACAGCAGATGTAGTCCAAAGAAATGAAGATGTGAAGATTATTGAGGCAGTGGATGGTGAGGCAGAGAACACATGCAGAGAAAACAACTAAAGAAAAATAAAATGGTTTCAACTTGGATAGTTGTATTTACAGTTAGGAACACATTTTTCTCTTCTGGTAAATTCAAGAGAAAACATTTTCAATAGTCTTCTGATAAATGAAAACTGAATCTTCTTATTGGAAGCCAAGAAAGTGGATTTTCTTATTGATCATTTACTTGATCATTCTGTGATTGTTGATGGTATTGAAATATTACGTATGCAATATTTTAGTTTTTTGTCTGAGCTGTCAAATTTCTCTCACAATGTGTTTTCTCATTGCAGTTCCATATCTTTGTCTTTCCTAATTGTAAGCCAAAAAAAATAAAACTTTACCAAGAACCTGAGACTACAGAACAAGCTATAAAGAAACTACAAATATAATATCTATAATAATAAAAGCATAATGTGCTAATTAGACCAGATGTCCTTCTGGATGACCTTCCGGACAAAGCCAGGGCTATGAGGGAAGCCTGGGTCCCAGGTGCCAGATGGAAGCCAGTGCCAGCAGCCAGCGGAAGGAAGTCCTACTATTGCACGAATTTTGTGCATCAGGCCTCTACTCTGAATATAAAGAAGAAACTACTTTATTTTATGAGAGTTGATCTTTAGAATAGTACTTAGATGCACCTATTGAGTATTGTATGCCAGGCATAGTCTTCTTAGTACTTTTCATCTAAATGCTTATATTTAAATGTATGTCTCCTCTCACATCCCTAGTTATACCTCTCCTTGAGCTTTATATTCTAACTAGAGGCCCGATGCATGAAATTTATGCAAGGGGCTTGGCCCCCACCACCATGGCGGCTGCCTCTGCCTCAGCCCCCATCACCACGGCTTCGACCGGAAGGTGGTCCAGAAGAATATCCGGAAGGATGTCCAGTCCAATTAGCATATTATGCTTTTATTAGTATAGATTAGTATAGATAACAATAGATGGCTTATCATTTGCCTAACAGGCCTTGATGTTTTGTCTCTGTGACTTAACAATTATTTCTGTCTGCTCAGAATAACCTTCTTTCCTTATCTACTTGACAAATTTTTCTTTCAAAGAACAAGCTAGAGATCATCTTCTCCAGGAAGCCTTCCTGGCTTCACCATTCCCAGAATAACACTGCTTCCTCTGTGTTACCTCAGTATCTTGTATTGTTGCACTTCTCCCTTCATCTTGCAATTTATGTAAACAAATGTCCAATCTCTCTGCAGACTATAAATGTCATGGGGGAAGGAAGTGACTATAGTAAATAGTCAATGAGTGTGCTTTTTTCAAATAGTTCATTGAATTTTAGAAAGAGAGAAAGGGCCAGGGAGAGAGAGAGAGAAGCATCATTTGGTTGCCTCCTTCACGCCCCATACCAGGGAGTGAGCCCGCCACCAGGGCATATGCCCTGACCAGGAATCAAACAGGCAGCCTTTCAAAGTACAGGACAACACCCAAGCAACAGAGCAACACTGACCAGGGCTATATAATCAATGAATGTTTGTTGAATGACTCAATCAAGGAAGATTTGAGTGCTAATGTTTTTTTTTAAGTCTATGCATCTTGAAAATGGGTTAGACCATTTGGAAAAGCTGCTAGTGGCTCTAAAGATAATAGTAAAAATAAATGGCAAACAGTTGGGTAGAAGCAAAAAAAGAGTTTCTGCTTTATTCCACCAGGAATTGTGCATACATTAAGGAATGAACTAGGTTCAAGGACTCAAGTAATCACAAATACACATGGAGAGAGTAGATAACAACTAATAATTATTATCATTAGGCTCAGTATGTCTAAATATTTCTGTATGTTATGCCATTTAACCCTCACAAACCCTATAACATTGTTATCCCCATTTTGCACATGAAGGAATAAAACTTCAGAGAAGTTACACAATTAAGTGGCAGAAGCAAAATTCCAAGTGGTCACCTTGACTCAGGTGCCCATTTGCAACATCACATCTGCAAGTGGGCCAATAGTCAATCAACACTTCCTCTCCACTTCCACCCTCCATGTCTTCACCTATTCTCCATGTCACACAGCTAGTGTAGGCCAATTTGAGAGCATTCGCTTTGCAAAGCCTCATTCCCTTTGCATAGTCTTAGAACCTGCAGAGCTACATTGTACTGCTAAGCCCTGGAGCCTTGGAACTCTCCTTTGCTCTAAGGAGCACTTTTCTTAAATCTGGCAAGATGTTGCTTAATAAAATGCACAGCAAGTATCCAAGCAATTGAAGGATGAGAGTAGTGATTAGAATTTAAAAAAGAAAGCAGATTACCACTGAAGTGAGGATTTTTGCATGTCATTTGGTTTAAATGGAACTGTGATTAGAGAGAGAGAAAAAAGACATCTGAAAAGGTCATTAAAAAAATAGTAGCAATTTTGAATTTCAACTAAATGGATAAAATCTGGGGCATCACAAATGGAAATACTTTCTAAAGCTCTCTGCACTAAAGCATTTCATGTAAAAAATAAAAGCGCCATGGGAAACTATGTAACCTCTAAGGCTCAACATAGTTGGTTGATAATTAATGAATTCTACTTGAATAAAATAACATAAATGTGTATAAAATATGTTGCTAAGATGAACAGCTGAACTTTAGGCAGTGGCAAAATAGACTCATACAAAATAGACTTCTATAAGAGAAGAAAAAGTATCAAAATCAGAAAAGAGAAAACCTAAGAAGGATGAATTTTATTGTTGGTGAATCTGTATTGTCTTTCTAGTCACAAACATGAGATTTTTGGATACAATGGGCTTCATAAGTGAGTAAATACTTGGAAAAAGCAAAACTTCTTATGAAGAGAGGCAGATGTTGGAGGACAGAAGTCAAAGACAGTGCTTCTGCTACTTTCCTGCTGTCTGACCTTGTGAAAAGTAGTTAACCTCTCTAACCTCCAGATTTCTCCTCTGTGAAAAGGAGTTAATAATAGCTTCTTCCTGTGGTAATTGTGATGAATAAGTCATAATCATAATTTCTGGCTCCTAGAAAGTGCTGAGTTGCATAGTGCCTAATATATGCCAGACATTGTTCTAAGGGTTCCTCATCTATAACCATGTAATTCCTAAAGCAAGCCTCTCAGTTGGCAGCTAAGGTTGTACCCATTTTGGAGATGAAGAAATTAAGGTATAAAAAGGCTAAGTCATTTGCCCAAGATCACACAGGAGGAAAGTGTTAGGGCTATGATTCAAACTCTGGTCTGACTCCAGTGTCCCATCATAGCAATCTACCTTTCCATACTAAAATGATAACCTGTTTTAGTTTCTCCATCGAATTTATCACTGTATAAAATGATCTCATTTGTTGACTTCCTGTCTTCCTTCTCCCATCCTATATAATAAAAGGCTAATATGCAAATTGTTCCCTTGACTGGGAGCTCAACCAGGGGTGGGGCTGGCCAGCCAACCGCCCGTGGCCCCTCCCCCTGGCCAGCCCCACCCCTGGTCAGCCACCCCACCGTGATCCGGGAGGGCCAGCCAGACCCCACCTGTGCATGAATTCGTGCACTGGGCCTCTAGTTTTAAAATAAGCCCCAGAAGAGCAAGAGCCTTGACAGCTTAGTTATTAGTTTATCTTCAGCAAATAGATATTTTTTAAAATTACTTATAGCATGTTGAATTATAATTATATTTGCTATTGATAAAGAAATATGTTGAGAAACCATAAAAGGTGATGAAAGAATGAAATAAATAGAGGAAATATATGTAAGAAATTAAGATTCTGAGATAATAATATGCAAAATCGTTACTAGTAATGAATCAGAAGCATTCCTGAAAATTAATGGTGTCAGTTTGTTTACGAAAGATAGTCTTGGAAAAAATCCATGGAACAGATGTTTTCCCTCAGTTTTTGATAACAAAATTAAAAACAGGCACAGCCTAATTTTTCTTCATTTTCCAAAATGATAAGAAGGAACACAGTAGAATCCAGCGTTGCCATGGAGCACAAAGAAGAAATTTACTAGAAACAAATAGTCTTGCCTCTTAACTCCTGGTAAAGAAAGCAGTCAATGACATCCCCAACATTCATCTTACTATCCAAATTGTTTATAACAAGAAAACATGGTAATAGCATTTGCCAACCTCCAAGTTACTGAGCAAAGCACAACATTAAGGAAGCAAAATGGACATTATATTTTGTCAAGTGCTTTAAAGATTCCACATGGGCCAACTTTTCATTGATAAGCCACATCTACAGCCCAGGCAAATATACCCTATCACCGCATTGTGTGTGTTTGACTCTTAATTTGATGCCTTTGCATTCCACAGGAGGGGTAAGATCAGGCAGCACTTTCCTATCTCTGTCCAATCATAGAAAACCAGCAAATACATTGATTGTGCCTCCTTTGTTCCAGCCCTTTGCTAGGCACTAGGAACAAAGCCTCCCCACTCTCAAAGGCTGGAAAAGCAAGGTCTTTTTGACTACCCTGTTTTTCTGAGGCATCTTTCTACATATGGGTCCTAACCCTGTATTTGGGAAACTTCTAAACTGTTAAAACTGAAAGCATAAAAAACCAAGATGGCGGCATAGGTAAACACCTGAAATTGCTGCCTCGCACAACCACTTCAAAACTACAACTAAAGACAAAACGAACATCCTCCAGAACCACAGGAAGGCTGGCTGAGTGGAAATTCTACAACTAGAAGGAAAGAGAAAAGCACACTGACACTCAGAGGAGGTGCAAAAGTAAAGTGCAGAGGTACGGAGGCGCATGCGAAAAGGGCTGGCAACTGAGTACACTGTTGTCTTTCTCAATTGGGAGGGAGACACAAGCTCCCGACTGCTCTGAACTCCAGTTCCAGGTGAGACTCTGGGGACCCAGACTCATAGGGGGAGAAACTGGACTGTCTGGCTTCGGGCAGAACTCCAGGGCAGCTTTCTCCCAGAGGTGCTTGCAGCAATTACCAAGAGACACTGAGACCCAGGGGGGCCTCTTAGGACAGGGCTGAGGATCAGCCATAGCTGTTTGCTCTGCCCTGTTGATCCCCTGAGACCCCACCCCACCCAACCTGTGCACAGAGGCTTTTGCATATGAATGGCTTGGCCCTTTGCAATCTAAAATTACCTAACAAACTGCAGCTGGGTCAGAGAGACCCAGAACATCCAAAAGAAGGCCCAAGGCCCCACAGCAGCTTGCATTGCTTCACAGCTGTGCCTCATCTGGGCACCTCCAAACCCCAAACAAAGAAGAGGAATCTGCAGATTTCTCCATAGCTCCTGCTGGGTGGCCTCAGGCAGAGGCTAAATTAGCACCTCCTTGGAGATCCAACAGCCAGTGCACACAGGAGTCAGAGTGGGACCATCCAGATTACAACTCCTCAGATCCATAAGGGACACACTCAAGGGCCAGACTCAGTGAGCATCAAAGCCCCACTGAAGCAAGTCTTGCCCCATAAGGGTGTCTCCAGCACAGATGTTCTCCCATCGTAGACACAGCTGATTCTCACAGCCAACTGGCTGGAAGTCAATTCCTCCCAGTGATACAACTGGGGAGGCTGAGCCACTGGGCCCTATAGGACACCTAGTACATAAAGCCACTCTGTCAACACAGGGAAGCAGCCAAAATGCAGAGACAAAGAAACAGGTCACAAATGACAGGAATGGAGGAAAGCAAACTACTGGATATAGAGTTCAAAACCACGGTTATAAGGTTTTTCAAAAATTTTCTAGAAAAGGCCAATAAATTTAGTGAGACCCTCAAGGATTTGAAAAAGGACCAACTAGAAATTAAGCATACACTGACTGAAATAAAGAATAATATACAGAGATCCAACAGCAGACTAGAGGACCACAAAAATCAAGTCAAAGATTTGAAATATGAAGAAGCAAAAAACACCCAACCAGAAAAGAAAAAAGAAAAAATAATCCAAAAATATGAAGATAGTGTAAGGAGCCTCTGGGACAACTTCAAGCATACCAACATCCAAATTATAGGGGTGCCAGAAGAAGAGAGAGAGCAAGATATTAAAAACCTATTTGAAGAAATAATGACAGAAAACTTCCCCCACCTGGTGAAAGAAATAGACTTACAAGTCCAGGAAGTGCACAGAACCCCAAACAAAAGGAATCCAAAGAGGACCACACTAAGACACATCATAATTAAAATGCCAAGAGCAAAAGACAAAGAGAGAATATTAAAAGCAGCAAGAGAAAAAGAATTAGTTACCTACAAGGGAGTACTCATACGATTGTCAGCTGATTTCTCAACAGAAACTATGCAGGCCAGAAGGGAGTGGCAAGAACTATTCAAAGTGATGAATAGCAAGAACCTACAACCAAGATTACTCTGCACAGCAAAGCTATCATTCAGGATTGAAGAGCAGATAAAGAGCTTCACAGATAAGAAAAAGCTAAAGGAGTTCATCACCACCAAACCAGTTTTATATGAAATGCTGAAGGGTTTCTTTAAGAAGAGGAAGAAGAAGAAAAAGGTAAAGATAAAAATTATGAACAACAAATATGTATCTATCAACAAGTGAATCTAAAAATCAAGTGAATAAAAAATCTGATGAACAGAATAAACTGGTGAATATAATAGAATCAGGGACATAGAAAGGGAGTGGACTGACAATTCTCAGGGGACAAGGGGTTGGGAGGTACAGAAAGAGACTGGACAAAAATCTTACACCTATGGATGAGGACAGTGGCGGGGGGGGGGGGGGGGGAGCGGGGAGTGGTAAGGGCAGAGGGTGGGGTGGGAACCGGGTGGAGGGAAGCTATGGGGGGGGAAAAGAGGAACAACTGTAATAATCTGAACAATAAAGATTTATTTAAAAAAAAATAAAAGTCTATGGTTCCCACTGGCAAAAAACAAAGAAACAAAAAAACCTGAAGGCATTTTGTCAGTGGCAAGTACCAGAGCCCAGATTCCAGTCTACTGTGCACACTGGGACAGACAGGATTTTTGTTGGAAGATCAGCCCAAATTAAAACACTTCTCTCAATCTGGATAACAATGCTGGAGCCAGCATTTTAATTTAGAATGCAGTAATAGTATGGAATTCTTAAGACAGAAACTAAGACATAAGGAGAATTTACAAAACAAATCTGCTACCTCTAAGTGGTTTCCATTAATTCCTCTATTTTACAGTAATAAAAAAGTATTTGCTGTTGATTGTGTCCTATTAAGATGTTAATTTCCCATCCCAAGAATTTGGGAGAAAATGAAGACTTTTTAAAAAGTGCTTTAAGCACTCTGATAAGAGAACTAGGTTGACATGTAACTACAAAAATTTCCCTAGAGCTTTCTTTAGGCTACATTTTTGCAACACCAGGGACAAAAAGGAACAAAGAAAGTCAACACATTTTCTCCAACATTAGTTCTTTCTGGCCCGCAAAAGAAGGAGATGAAGAGGGAGATATATCATTTTAACAGTATAATAGAAGAGGCAGTTCTGGGTAAAGATTTGAATACTGTAATGGAAGAGGCAGTTCTGGGTAAAGATTTGAATACTGTAATGGAAGAGGCAGTTCTGGGTAAAGGCCTTTCCAGAAACCTGGATCATGTTCAAGTCAAATCCAGGATGTGAGCTTTTCTATCTGCCAACACCTACCGAGCAGGCTTCGCAGCCTAACTTCTTGCAGCCTGGAGCTGACTTTGTTTCTCCTCAAGGCTGGAACAACTGCAGACATCTGGTCTCAAAGGAGCTCTGATTATAGCGGCTAAACTATTTAGAGAGCACCTGCTGGGTGAATATAGCGGCAGTATAGTGGAGTGGTCAAAGCCCACACTCTGGAGCTAGACTTCCAGTATTCCAATCCTAAACCAGCCACTCCAGCTGTGAGACCTGAGGCAAGGTACTCATCCTCTTGGTGCATCAGTCTCCTCATTAGTAAAATAGAGATAATGATAGTAGCTATCTGATAAGATCATTGTGAAGATGAAATGAGTGAATATTTGTCATGTTCTTAGAATAGTGCCTTGAAGATATGTCCTAAGTATTTATGGAGAGAGAGTGACTTCCATCAACCTTCTGACCAAGGCTGGGTCAGTGATATTAGCCTTCTACCTCCTTTCTGCACCTTCCACCACAACTGGCATTTGTGATTTTCACTAGTTTTCAGCACCACTCATTCAGATTACTTTAATCAGATTTTGCCTGGCTAGATGTGGTCATTCATGCAACAACCATATATTGAATATCTTCTAGACATCAGCCTTCTCTAGGTCCAGGAGCTGGGGGGGAGAGGGGGCAGAAGGCAGGAAACTGCCCCTCTAACCATCACCCATACCATTACCCCTACTCTGATTTTCCCAGCTTTCTGTACCTGTCCTAGAAGACCTGATAGCTAATACGTTCCTGGCCATGTGATAGTATTGTTGTGATTTAAGATAAACTGGTATGAAGCAAGGTTCCCATTCATTTAGAAATGGCCTCTCATTTCTAATCAACAGATGCCAAAACTGAGGCTCAGAGGCTGAATGACCTGAGCCACATAGGTGCACAAGGGCTAAGCAGATTACATGCATTGTTTTATTTAATCTTTAAAACAAGTCTTTGAGGTATTCTCCCCATTCTATGCTTTAGGAATCTGAAACTTGAAGAGACTAAGTAATCAACCCCAGGTCACCCAGGGATTAAGTGACAGAGCTGGGTTTCATACATGACTCGTGTATGATTTTTATCTATGCTGTACTGTGCCATGGAAACCAGCAGGATTTGGATAACTGTGACTAGAGAATAAGAGGTAGCAACTTGAGCTCAGATCTACAAAGGTACAAAATGGGAACATGCCTGGTAAGCTTAAGGATCAAAGTACCTGTCTGCTGATGGACTGGCAGGGGGTGGGGGGCGTGCGGTGTATCTCTGCGCATGTCATAGAATATGATATATGTTAATATTCTGGTTTATAATAAGAAATATGTCTTTGGTTTTCTGGCATAGAGCTCCTAAAAACCCTTGGAATTTCCTCTTTTTTTATGTTAATGAGGTGACTTTTAGATCACACCTAAGGATGCCAACTGGTTGCCAATAGAACTAACCATGTGGCAGGGGTCCTCAAACTACGGCCCGCGGGCCACATGCGGCCCACTGAGGACATTTTTCCAGCCCGCCGGGTGCCGCTGCCTGTCCTGCTTAGCAGCTGACTTGTCCCGGGCCCGCAGTGCGCATAGGAATTTGTTCATAGTTTTTGTTTTAAACTATAGTCTGGCCCTCCAAAGGTCTGAAGGACAGTGAACTGGCCCCCTGTTTAAAAAATTTGAGGACCCCTGGGAGGATTGACACTTTTAGTCCCACCCCTGATCTCCCAGATGGAGAGAGGGACTGGTGGTTGAATCAATCCCCTATGGCCAATGATTTAATCAACCATGCCTATGTAATGAAGCTTCCATAAACACACAAAAGGACTGGGAAGAGTTTCCAGGTTGGTGAACCAGAATGCTTCCACGTGCCACCGTGCTGTGCCCCAAACTCCACTAGGACAGAAGCTCCTTTGTTCAGGCCCTGGCCTTATGAAATGCTTCACCTGGCTGTTGATTCATATTCTTTAATAGCCTTTGGAATAAACCTGTAATCTAGTGAGTAAACTTGTTTTTTGAGTTCTGTGAGCTGCTCTAGCAAATGAATCAAACCAAAAAAAAATGATTGTGAGAACCTCTCATTTATATGGAACCAGTTGGTCAGAAGCACAGGTCACAACCTGGACTTGTGATTGGCATCTGAAACGGAGGGCAGTCTTCAGGAACTGAACCCTTAACCTGTGGAATTTGATGATATTTCTGGGTATAGAGTGTCAGAATTGAATTGAATTGTAGGACAACTAGCTGGTGTATGAGAATCACTAGGTGGTTTGGGGGGAAAAACCCACATATTGGGATTGATGATCATCATAATGTGGAAGAAGTATGGGATCTGAAAGTGGACAGCATTCAATGATAGACTAAGAAGCCTGGACTAGATCCTAAAGGAAATGAGTCGGATACTAACCAACAGAAATGGCAGGTTAAATTAGTCTGGCAGGGGTAAGGAGAGTCGATGGAAAGCAAAGAGACTAGTTGGTTACAGAGCTTTTTATTAAGAGCTTTAGAGTCATTTTCTCCCACCCGTCCCCCACCAAAAAAAGAGAAGTTTAAAAGCAGCAAAAATATTTGAACTTAGGTCTCTATGTGATAACCTCCATCCAGCCATTTTCTAAACTAAATTCTATAAAAATTATGTGAGTATATGTGTGGTCAGAAAAACTCTTTCAGAAGCCCTACAAACCTTTCATGAAACCACCTCTCTTAACTGAGATCAACAAGAAGCATAGAATCCCTGGTTCTGATAACCCCAAATTGTTTGTCCCCAGTGTCTAAAATGTTCTATATAAAAGTAAATAAACAAACAGACAGATTAATTAATTAATTAATTAATTAGTCCACTTACTCATCTCAGCCTCTATTTCAAACACCGTGAGTTGCCCCTACCATTATGCTCTTAGTGGCTATCTTGGATCCCTTTCTGAGTCCCTGGCTTACCTCTATAACACTTTTAGACACTTTGGGTCATAAAGTAGTCATTTGTTAAGTGATGACTTTCTAGCTCTAAAAAGTTTCAGAATGTGAATAATGCAGTCTGTATCCAATCCTATGTGTTTGAAATATGTAAATTTGTTGGAAATCAGTCAGGAAGAGCCAAGATAATATGGGGAAGTGAAGTGCCCCAATTCCAGAATCAGACTGACCTGGTTTGAATTTCAGCTCTGCCACTTTACAGCACAGACCTTGGGAAAAAAGAAATTTTGTCTCTTTTTAATTAGTATTATTTTATTTTATTAATTACAGTTCATATTCAATATTAGTTTCAGGCACACAGCAAGGTGGTTAAATAATCATGTACTTTACAAAGTGTTCCCTCTTTGTAAAGTGTACCAAATTGGCACAATATATAGTTATTACAACATTATTGACTATAATTCCTATGCTGTCCTTTACATCCCCATGGCTATTTTGTAACTACCAAATGTACTTCTCAATTCCTTCACCTTTTTTCACCAAATCTCCCTCTGGGTACCACCAGTCTGTTCTCTGTGACTATAAGTTTGTTTCTTTTTTGTTTGTTTGTTCATTTCTATTGTTCTTTAGATTTCACATATAATTAAAATCATATTGCATATGTCTTTCTCTGACTGGCTTATTTTAAGAAGCATAATTACCCTCTAGTTCCATCCATGCTGTCCATCCATGGTAAGATTTCATTTTTTAATGACCAAGTAATATTATATTATATATATGTGCCACCACATTTTTAACCACTCATCTATTGAGGGTCACTTGGATTGCTTCCATAGCTTGGCTATTGTAAATAACACTGAAATGAACATAGGGGTAAGTACAAGCTTTTGAATTAGTGTTTTGGGTTCCTTCAGATATATACCCAGAAGTGAGATCATTGGGTCATAAGGCAGTTCCATTTTTAATATTTTGAGGAACCTCCATACTGTTTTCCATTGTGACTGCATCAATCTGCATTCCTACCAACAGTGCACAAGGGTTCTCTTTTCTCCACATCTTCACCAACACTTGTGTTGATTTAGTGATGACAGCCATTCTGACAGGTGTGAGGTGATATCTCGCTGTGCTTTTAATTTGCATCTCTCTAATGGTTAGTGACATTGACCATCTTTTCATATATCTGTTGGCCATCTATATTTTCTCTTTGGAGAAGTGTCTATTCAAATCCTTTGCCCATTTTTCAGTGGGATTGTTTGTTTGTTTTGGTGTTGAGTTGTATGAGTGCTTCATAAATTTTGGTATTAACCCCTTGTCAGATGTATCAGTGAATATGTTCTCTCATTTAGTGGGTTGTCTTTTCCTTCTGTTGAGGGTTCTCTTTGCTGTGCAAAAACTTTGTAGTTTGATGTAGTTCCATTTGTTTATTTTTTTATTTATTTCCCTCACCCAAGAATATATATTAGAAAAAATATTGCTAAGAGAAACATCTGAGATTTTACTGCCTATGTTTTCTTCTGGGATTTTTATGGTATCAAGTCTTATATTAAGTCTTTAATCCATTTTCAGTGGTCTAGTTTCACTCTTTTGCACGTATCTACCTAGTTTTCCCAACACCATTTATTGAAGAGACTGTCTTTACCCCATTGTATGTTCTTGCCTCCTTTGTCAAATAGTAATTGACCATATAGACATGTGTTTAATTCTGATCTCTCCTGTTCCATTGATCTATATTAGACCAGCAGAAAACTGCTTAATCTGAACCTCAGTTACCTCAGGATAAAAATGGGGATCATGTAAGTACCTCAAAAGTAAGTTATGTGAGTGAGATAATGCAGGCAGAGCCCCCTGGTAGATAATCAAGCACAGAATAGGCACTCAATAAATGGGAGAGATGATGATAACTATCACCATATACACATTTGCCACCAATGCACTTTATAGATCCATTTAATATAGAATCGATGACTTCTATTTTTATATTTGTATTTTATACAGGGTGTGGCAAAATTAGGTTTATAGTTGTGAGTATGCAAAACACACTTATTCTTGTATTATTGTTTATTAGTTATTGTATTATTTTCCATTCACATAACTGTAAACCTACTTTGTATATGTGTGTATGTAAATTTATATTTATATATGAGACTATTAAGTTGAAGACACAGTTGTCATCATAGTCATATCTAGTATTTAATGCTTTTTTGTGGACATCATCTATCAGATTGACTTGAGCTGTGACAAACATATCACATATTCTCAGCATCAGAATGGAGTTGATTTTGAGTAGGTTAAAGCAGTTTTACATAATTTATAATACATAATTTATGTTGGCTGTGTAAAAAACAATTTGTATTCTTTTTTAGTCAGATTTATTGCATTTATTTATTTTTTTATATATTTTATTGATATTTTACAGAGTGGAAGGGAGAGGGATAGAGAGTTAGAAACATTGATGAGAGAGAAACATTGATCAGCTGCCTCCTGCACACCCCTTACTGGATGTGCCCGCAACCAAGGTACATGCCCTTGATCAGAATTGAACCTGGGACCTTTCAGTCTGCAGGCCGATGCTCTATCCACTGAGCCAAACCGGTTTCGGCCATTTATTTATTTTAGCAATCTATTATTAAATAAAATATTGCTTTACTTACATAACCTTTGAAATAAGGTAAAAGTATTTAAGAACTTATAACACCATTTTACCTTTCAAATGTTAATCATAGGCAACATTGATTTAAATGCTCTCATAAACAAATGGTTCTGACATTTAAACTATCTTGGTATTTAGCAGCTAGGAATATGTACCAATATTTACATTAAGTAATATCACATTTTTCTGGAAACAAGTTAACTTTTTTTTTCTTTTTTATTGAAACCTATTATAGCAATTGGAATAATAAATAATTATAAATTAAATTATCATTGATGTAATTCCAGCATTTTCATCCTTAGCCTATGTTTGTCAACATTCTTTATTAGTATTTCATCACTCCTTTTGCTTTCACATTGGTTCTTTCTTACATAGCAAATTATTTTCCTGTGAAACCATCCTCCTATTATTTTGTGTTTCACTGAAATGCTCATATCTCTTACTTGACATATTTGAGCAATCATAAGTAAAGCCCTTAACCATTGGTCCCCTCCCCCACACACACCACCACCACCGCTTTCTAATCATCAAATCAGAGGCCAGAAAGGTATATGCCAAGGGAGGAATGTAAAGTGATCAAGCTCAATAGGTCCTCATTTTATTTAGCATCAGCGAGGACAAGAGCCCTCTACCTTCTCGATGTAAAGAATAAATGTTTCAGGTGCACTTGACCCAGCTTAATTAGCAGATGAACTGCTTCTCCATAATGAGTATCCTGCCCACAGATTTCAACACAATAAATTAAACAGAATTAGGCGAGACAGAAGTCAAATTCATTATTTGTAATGTCAGTCCTCTTATTGAATATGCTTGAAATTTAATGTAAATAGAGTAAGAACTCTACTGTCTTCCAATAAGTGTTTATAAAATGAGTATAAAATAGTAGATACTCATTAAGAAGTTAATGTTAAAAACTCTATCCTCCCCAATGGAAAGTAAATCACCGTTGATTTTAATAAATGTATTTTGCTACTAGTGTTTTTTTAAGATAGTCTATTTGTAGTGTATTAAGATAGTTATTTGCACCCTAGCTGGTTTAGTTCAGTGACCAGAGTGTCAGCCTTGCAGAGTGAAGGGTCCCAGGTTTGATTCCCATGAAGGACACATGCCTGGGTTGCAGGCTTGATCCCCAGTGGGGTGCATGCAGGAGGCAGCTGACTAATGATTCTCTCTCCCTCTCCTTTCCTCTCTGAAATCAATGAAAATATATTTTTTAAAAGATAGTTATTTGGATAATTTGGGATAAATTTTCTCAATTATAAACCCAGCACTTTTTTTTTAATATATTTTATTGATTTCTTACAGAGAGGAAAGGGAGAGGATAGATAGTTAGAAACATCGATGCGAGAGAAACATCGATCAGCTGCCTCCTGCACACCTCCCACTGGGGATGTGCCTGCAACTCAGGCATATGCCTTTGACCGGAATCGAATCGGGGACCCGTCAGTCTGCAGGCCAATGCTGTATCCACTGAGCCAAACCGGTCAGGGCTAAACCCAGCACTTTTAATTAAACAAGCTCCATGATCAAGACAAAGGCATATTTGGGTGCAGGGGGAGGCAACGGGAGAATGGGGCAGAGGCAGGATTCAGCTGAATTGTTTTTTGCTGCCTTCTTATTTCATTTGGCGTGTAATTTCATTATGTAAAGCTATGAAATAGACTCTAAGTATATAAAACTTTCGATGAACATGGAATGAAAGGCCTGTGAGTAGAACAGATGAAAGTACAAATGATTGTAGAGTACAGCAAGGAAAACAGCCTCTCTCAATCACTTCTATGACTCTTCAGAACAGAGTTTAAAAGTAACTGGAGTCTACAATCGTTTATTTTAAAAGACCTATTCTACATATAATATTTCTTGTCAGTCTGATTATTCAATTAACCAAAAGACCCCATTCTTTAACTGTATTCAATATCATTGTATTAGGACTGTTAGGGAAATACTACTCATATTTGTAATAGTGTTATATGTGGTCAGGAGCCTCAGTGATAGAACACAGACTAGAGGGACTTCCTATATAGGAAGATAGAGAACACTAGGCAATGTCATTTTTTTTTCACTCCTAAACAAGTGTTAGCCTTAAATGTAGGGACAGCAAGCTGGGTCATATTAAAATCTTGGGGGTTCCTCATGATGCTTTAACTTTAAAACTAGAGCAAAGACAAGCTTGAGCGTTTTTTTTCTGGTGACTCCCTTTGTTCTCTGTCCTTGATTTTTTTCTTAGCACAAATCAGACCTCTTCCTCCCTGAGAGTGAAAAGGAATATGGGTCTAGTTAGTTCGTGGCATTCTGGTCCCAGAGAACAGTGTGTATCCAGCAGTACAGGTGGCTACAAGTAGGACACTCTTTGTGATTAATAGCAACATAATTCTTACTAGGAAGCAAAGAAAAGCTATACTTATTTTATCTCATGAGGTCAGGCTTCATGGCCTTTCTCTCTTTAGAATAAAACATTGGTATTTATAAAATATACCTGTAGTATACAATTTAAAGGTATCTGCCAATTTCCTCCATAATTACATATTGATATCAAATGATCCCTAACAAATATCGATACAAAGTGATCCTACCTCCCTGTGCACAGCCAGATAGGAACCCAAGTGAATTTATCAGACTCCACTCCAGGATTTGAAATTGGGTCTTAGAGATAGATGTTCATGTCTCCGTGGTGGTGCTTACACCCAAAGATGACACAAAGCTGGGACTGGAGCTTGAGCTGCTGTATGTGGCCGTGTGGGGGAGAAAGTGGGTCTGAAGAGGTAAAGAATAATACAATTCATACAGGAGGACAGCAAGAGAAGACTGAATGGCAGGGAGAGAGAGAAATGGTGGAAGCAATGACTGAAAACTCCGTTTCTAGACATTTTCAAGATCAGGTTCCATGGTCTTTCCCTTGGGTTCTGAAATGACACTTGTGTCCTGGCAATAAAACTCCCTCTTTAGCTTAAGCAGTTTGAAGGAGTATCTGTTTTTGCAACAAAATTATTCCTGAAAGGGACACTATTGTGACAAGCACCTTCAAGAAGAAAGGGCAAACCCTGGCAGCTATGACTTGATTCTGTGGCCTTCCTCCCATGCTATTCATCGCTGCCCCTCTCATCAGTGTTGTGCTGCTGGGATTTCAATGTGGTAGCTGTCTGTGCATGTCTAGAATGAGCAATCTCTTGTAATGGTCAACCCATACAAGCCGGATGTGGAGCCGAATGTGAACTTCATACTACAGCTGCCACAGAGGTAGTCAAAGTGAACAAAATCTATGTAGTATTTTTCCCATAAAAGATTAGAGTGTTAGAAAATGTTTTAAAGCTAAATCAATCTGTCCCGGCTGGCGTGGCTCAGTGGTTGAGTGTCGACCTGTGAACCAGGAGGTCACAGTTCAATTCCCGGTCAGGGCTCATGCCCAGGGTTTGAGTTTGAACCCCAGTGGGGATGCAGAAGGCCAATTAATACTTCTGTCTCATCGTTAATGTTTCCATTTTTCTCTCCCTTCCCCTCCTCTCTGAAATCAATAAAAAGTTATATTTTTAAAAAAGGTAACTCAATCTGATCTTGTCAGAGGTTATAAAAAAAAACATTTTCTTTCATTTATTTCATTTTAAATGTGTGTGTGTGTGTGTGTGTGTGTGTGTGTGTGTGTGTGTGTGGAAGCAGGGCGGGGGGCGGTTGTGGGGGTTAGGGGAGAAAACCTGAACAATTGCTTCTTATTTTGGGGGCAAATGGAGAGAGAACAAAGTTAGAGAAATTACATTTTGGAGTTAAAATGAAAAGATTATTGTACATTTTCTAATACCAATATAAATGGTGCACATAAAAATATTCTTCAACTATATGCAAAAGACAAGGAGAAAGATGCAAACCGTCACTGTTTTGAGATAGTTTAAATATTGCCTTCGTAATGAAGCCATCCCTGACCCTGCAGTCTCAGGCAGAGTCCTAGCTCCTTCTGGCCTCCTTGATCTTTTGGGTGTATCCATGTAACTGTCACATGCCCATGGTAAAACTGGTTTGCTTGTCTCTCTCCCCTAGTAAACAGTGAGCCTCTTGAGTGGGAAGTAGGCCCATTAAGCAAGAGAGAAAATAAAGTAGAAAAAAGTAGGTTTATAGGACTAGGGGTAGAGTGGAGGAAAGGGAAAGCTTATTAGAGTTCAATTTAGGTTGAACCTGAGGTGGCTTTTGAGACTTGCAGGTGAAAATGTCCAATTGGTTATCCGTATCCCGAGAGCAGGCTAATGCTCTAATCTGCAGTTAGAGATCTAAAAATAATCAGGATTGTCAAAACTACAATAATCAGATGTTGTGCTAGGAGAACACATCAAGTAGAAAGAGAAAAATGCCCAAGGCAGAACCCTGGTGACCATACTGTATCCCAAGAATAGACCATATATTCTAAGGTAGCATTTTTCATACTTTAACAGAGTAAATACAGGCTCTGTCCAAAGGGAGGCAGCAGTCCTTATGGTTCAAGGCAGGGACGCTGGAGCCAGCTTGCCTGGGTTGAAATCCCAGCTGCACCTCTTACTAGCTGCGTGACCTTGGGAGGAGTATTGATCGCTCAGAGAGGTCTCCTTAGCCACGTGGGGATAATAGTAACGCCTACATCATAAGGTTATTATAAGAATTACCTAAATCAGTTAAAACTTAAAACAATGTCTGGCATATAGTAAGCAGACTTGAGTGCCAATATGCAGAGAATTTGGGAACTGAGATTAGTGCTTTTGGTTGTTTTCACTATTTGTTAATGACAAGTATGAATGTTATAACATTCTGAAAAGACAGTTGGCATAGAGCCTGGGTTAAAATTCTAAGCACAGAAGTGCATTATTTCCCCCTCAATGTAAAAGATTCTGGAAATTAATCATTTTGCTTCAGAATGAAACCTGATGGCTACAGGGCAAGCCTAGGCAGCGAACTTAACATAGTTTTACCTCCTGTGTAGGAGGAATAAAAAACTTCCTGAAACCCCTGTTTATACCAAAGCCTGGAGCCGAACAGGTAGCTCAGACTCCCAGAGGTGGTGAGTCATAAACATTCACATGGCATTTTCTTTGTTGGCATTTTCAGAGATCAAAGTGACAGTGGACCCAGACCACACGCGGTGGAAATGGGCTCTCTGTTATGAGAGAATGACTAGGGGACGTGTCTATATGTGAGCATGGCTAGGGGACGTGTCTATATGTGAGATGGTCATTTCTGAAGAGCAGAGGGTGGTGATGACTCCACAGTCAACACAGGAAATGAGTTCACCTATTTGCCAAAAGTGACACCTTACAGATGGAATTCCTTATAAAGCCCAGAGCCTGGGGAATCTCAGTCCCATACTCATGTGTAGGTCCATGGGTCTCCATGTGATCAATCAGAGTGCATATGAGAAATAGAAACGATCCTATGTAATATAAGATGATTTTTAATTCAGGGAATGAAGTGTTTGTAGTATCACTGAAGAATTAGTAAGAACATGCTTGCAATCTAGAGATAAGGGACAAAGGATTAGAAAGTAGTTGCTATACCCTCCACCACCACAGAACTGCCTCTCAGTACTCAATTCTGGATGATCTGTTGACAGCAGAAAGACAAGGGAAAGGTGGCCTCTTTCATACTAAAACCTTCCAAGTCCAGAAGAAGGGCATCTAATGATGGGAACTTAATTGGCATTATGAACAATACCTGGATGGGAATCTAAAAATGTGGATTTTAGGGTTATAGCTCTGTAGTAAGGAGAAATTCCATACAAAGAAGTAGGAATAGATGCTGAGGGTTAACTGACCATACCCAGTACATCATCATAAAAATAGCCACCCTTTATTGAACATTCATTCTTTTCTGGGTACTCTACCTATTTTCACTCATTTAATGCCCATAGCAACTCAATGAGGTACATGATGGTTTTATACCCAATTTATAGATGAGGAAACTGAAGCACTGAGACTTTAATCTAACCTGCCCAAGGTCATAACCTTGTTAAGTAGAAGATTCAGGATTCAAACCAGGCAATCTAGCTCCATAGATACCTACCCCTCCACAGAACTGCCATTTATATAATAGCTAACATTATGCCTTTCATTTAACATCTAACATTTTTCTACTGTTTTATAGACTTAAAAGCAAAATACAATTTACCAAAATACGTAGGCAGCAAGCAGGAAGGAAATCTTCAAAGCCTAGATTATCAGGGAAAGCTTCTCAGAGGAGGTGGCACATAAACTGAAATGTACAGGATATAAGAGGATGTGGACCCTTTGGGAGGTGATTGGGCATTGTACTGTGCACTGAAAGATTGCTGATTCGATTCCCAGTCAGAGCACATGCCCAGATTTTGGGCTCGATTCACGGTAGCTGGGGGCATGCAGGATGTTTCTTTTTCTCTCTCCCTTTTCTTTCCTCTCTCTAAAAATCAATAAACTATTCTTTAAAAAAAAAATGGAGGATCTCTTACAAATAACATCATTGAATAAGGCCTCGATACCCAAGAGTGAAATGAGCTCTGGGAACCACGTGGAGCCTCAAGTTTGAGGATGAGACTGGTGAGGGGTGAGGCTAAACAGGTTTTAAAGGGACAAGGTCAGGATGTATAGTGGAGTTTGATTCTTAAACTCTGAAATTTGACTCCAAATTTTTTCTGTCAAATAACTTTAGAACACTCTCCTTATTTTTATGTTTATTTATACTATGTTGAGCCTACCAATTAGTAGCTGTGTGACTTGGGCAAACTATCTATAAAATAGAAATAATAATAATAGTGATTATCTCATAGGAATATTGTGAGAATTAAGTGAGTTAATATGTGAAAAATATGTATGAAAATAGTGCCTGGAACCTAAAATGTGATCAACGAGTACTAGTTATCATTACTTTTGTCATTTTATTAAATTAAATTAAATTCAGTTGCTATAAACTAAATGTTTGTGACCTCCAAAATTCATGTTACTAAATTGATAATCCATTGCTATAGACTAATTGTGTTCCCCAAAATGCATATGTTAAAGCCTAATCTCCAATGTGATGATTTTGGGAGGTGATTAGAGCATGAGGTGGCACCCTTATAAGTGGGACTAGTGCCTTTAAAAAAGAGACTGCAAAAAAGAGCTCCCTCACCCCTTTCATCATTTAAGAATCCAGTGAAAAAAGACATAGTGTCTATGAAGCAGCAATTCAATCTGCCGGCATCTTGATGTCAGACTTCCTATCCTCCAGAACTGTGAGAAATAAATTTCTGGTGTTAATATGCCATGCAGTTTATAGTACTCTGTTATAGCAGCCTGAACACACTAAGACATCACTAAAATCACAATATCACTGAATATTAAACCAAGAGCATCCACACTGGCATTATTAATAAGAGTTCAAAATCCACTGAAACTTCTCATAGAACAGGATAATAACTGTGTCCCCATGATTTTTATTGTATAAAGAGCTGACATGCAAATCATTTTGAACAGTGAAGGCACATAGCAATAAAACATTTTCTGAACTCTTATATGCAGAATGCTCTCTCCATGGTACAAGTATTTGTCAAAAGCAGTTACTTTCTCACCCATCTCTAAAATATAACCCTTGTATCATGAGGTATAGAGAAAGTGTATTTGCCTTTACCACTTTATAAACATTTTTACTAAAGTATAACACACAGACAGGAAAGTTCACAAATCAGAAGTGTACAGCTTGTGTTATTACATGGTAACTACACCCAGGTAATCACCACTTAGACCAAGAGATAGGACAGTACCTTTTTTTTGCCTCTCCCAATTATTCCCCTCTGCCTCTTTCCAAAGGTAACCACTAGCCTAACTTCTAACCGCCTTCATTGGTTTTTGCCTGGTTTGCACTTTACGAAAGTAAAATCATACCATATGTATGCTTTTGTATAAGGCTTCTCACATTCTGCTTGATGTTCTCGTGAGATTCCCCCATGTTGTTGGGTACAGCTGTATTTCATGCACTTTTATTCCTATATAGTCTCCACTGTGTTGAAAAACAATAATTCACTTACCCATTCTAATGTTAGTGACCATTTAGGTTGTTTCTTATGGCCACTTTCCAGCTTTTTGCAAAATACAGCAAGTATCCTACCATTCAGATCCCTCTTGATGAGACGCACAAAAACCTATGGGTCACACTCTTGCCCTTCTGCTTTGAGAAACTCCTCTCTTTCCTCCGGTTTCCTACAATTCGTAAACAGAAGAGAGATGCACGGACAGAGACCTGAGTGAAAGCATCAGGAGCAATGCACACGTGGAGTAGAGCGAGGCCTGATTTCTGATTGTTAAGGAAGCACAGTACAAATAGAAACACTGCTATTTTTTCCTGACCTTTGCACTACCTTGTGCACTCCCTGGGCTGTGCTCAGCCCCAGCAGCTTAGATCTCACTGCTATAAACAGTGGGTATGTTTTGAAGGAGTTTGAGGAGGAGTTGTGTATTGAAAGTCCACCCTGATATCAATGAGGAGGATGGATCAGAATAAAGCAGGGAGGTTATTCTCGTGGTCCAAAGTGAGAGATAGTACAGCTAGAGAAACATATAAGAGGTAGGCTTGATAGGACTCTGTAATTAGGATGTGATGCTCAGGCATTTGGATGGATGGAGAACCTCTGAGGAGAGCAGATTACAGAGGGATGACAAAAGTGACAGCAACTTGCCCTGGCTGGATGGAGTGTCATCCTGTACACTTTAAGGTTGAGGGTTCAATTCCCTGCCAGGTCACATACCTGAGTCATGGGTTCTGATCAATGGTTCTCTCTCACATCAATGTTTCTCTCTATCTCCCTTCCTTTCTCTAAAATAAATTTTTTTACATACATATCCTCTGGTAAAGATTAAAAAAATAAATAAAAAGTGATGGCAACTTTAGTGATAGCTGATGCTTAGAATTCCTTCTCTCTTTGTACAGAACACATTTGTCCAGTCTGACTCTATCTTCTTTTGCTGTGAGGCAGAAGTTGGGATCATATTCAAATTATTTCAGAGCTATTCTGCCTCATGCATTTAGGAAAACACAGCTAACTCAGCTGGACTGTCCCAGACACGTACATTTCATGTGGACAATAATGCCAGTGGCCCACATGTGACTCATGTGTGCCTTTAGGTAACAAACTCTAGAGAGAAGCGTGTTTTCACATGTAACAACTAGAGAGAAAAAAAGTATTGGCTAGATACTGCACATCACATCATCTCCAGGCAGCCTGAATCATATATTATAGCATTAATGTGGACAGTAAGTAGTTTACTAATGTGAATTTTGTAAACATTGTAATGGTAGTTGTCTGGGTGAATGAGCAGGAGTATATAATTAGTGATGGTGTATGTTTAAACCCCTGGAAAACATAGACCCTTTGGAATCTGAACTTGATGTGAACCTCTTTTTCTCATAGAAGGGTCAGGAGGGAGAGAATTGGTATCAGCACTAACCCTTTTTTCATTAGCTACTCAGTGCCCCTCCTCTCACTCCCTCTACTATCTCCCTCTGGGGCCCTGAATATGGAGCTGGGAGCAGAGAAGTGGAGCAGAGAGGGTCACACATGGAAGTAAGAAGAAGAAAAAGGAAGATTTTGGCCTTTGCTGATGTTGCTCAGTGGTTAAGAGTGTTGGTCCATGGACTGAAGGGTCACGGGTTTGATACCGATCAAGAGCATGTACGTTGGTTGCAGGTTTGATTCCCTGCCCTGGGCCAGGGTGCGTGGGGGAGGCAACCAATCAATGTGTCTCTCTCACATTGATGTTTCTCTCTGTCTCTCCCCCTCCCTTCCACTCTCTCTAAAAATCAATGGAAAAAATATCCTCTGGTGAGGATTAACAACAACAACAAGATTTTTTAGGACAGCATCATTGGGAAAATAAGAGAAGATGGAAAAATTCTAAGTCTAGAAGAGCACCTCAAGAACCAGTTCAGTTCAGCTAACCCTTTTAGAGACCTACTATGTGTCCAACACTACAATACAGAGGATATAATTAAGACCAATAGGTAAACATTATAAGGAAATAAATTTGAACTCAAAAAATAATTTTTTCATCTGTGGAATTGTTCAAAACCAAAAGAAACTGCCCTGTACTATAGTGAGGTTCCCATAACTTAAGTATGAAAACAGGACTGTTTCAGAGGAGATCATTATGTTGGATGGGAGTTGTCCAGTTGACCTCTAGGTAACCATTTCAATTAGACATTTCTCTGACCATAATATTTGTTTAAAATAAAGCTGCCTTCAGTAACCCTAGCCTTCCATGGTTAAGGAGTTGAAGTTAGAGATACTACCTTCACCTTTTGTCCTACTCTTCTCTGCCCATGTCATCAACACAGAAAACAAAACAAAAATGGAGGAGGTACAGCTCTGGCTGGAGTAGCTCATTGGGTTGGAGTGTCATCCCGCACACAAAAGGGAGGTGGGTTCGATTCCCGGTCAGGGCACATAACTCAGTTTTGGGTTGATCCCTGGTCTGGGTGTGTACAGTAGGCAACCATTCAGTGTTTTTCTCTCTCTCTCTCCCACACCCTCTTTTTCTGAAAGTCAATGAAAACATATCCTTGGGTGAGGAATTAAAAGTTAAATAAATAAACAAAGATGGAGGAGGTGTAGAATGTTCCAGAGAGGGAAGAAGCTTCTGAGAGATGAGCCAGCTGGAGTCCTGAAAGATTATGAAAAGTCAGGACACCAAAAAGGAGGAAAGACCTCTTCGAGGTTCCTTGACTCATTACTTATCCAGTTGTGTTGATATAGTATTTGAGAATGCCCTAGTACAGTGGTCGGCAAACTCATTAGTCAACAGAGCCAAATACCAACAGCACAACAATTGAAATTTCTTTTGAGAGTCAAATTTTTTAAACTTAAACTTCTTCTAATGCCACTTCTTCAAAATAGACTCGCCCAGGCTGTGGTATTTTGTGGAAGAGCCACAGTCAAGGGTCCAAAGAGCCGCATGTGGCTCGCGAGCCACAGTTTGCCAACCACAGCCCTAGTATAAGAGACCTAGAGCTTAATGATCACTGAATTTGGTTTCCATAATTTTTCTATAAACAGTATTATTAAACAATTTGCTCTGTAAGCTAAATGGCTATCCTCTTTATTCCCTTGCCTCCAGAAAAAACAACAGCAAACATTTATGGAGAACTCACTAAGTGTTAGACACTGTTTAAAGTGCTTTAAACAGATTAATGGACATAAGCTTTATAACAGCCCTATGAGGTTATGCTAAGGACTGAATTGTGTCCCTCCCCCCAAATTTATATTTTGAAGCCCTAACCCTTAATGTGATAGTATTTGGAGGTAGGGCCTTGGGAACTATCTAGGTTTAGATGAGGTCATGTGGGTGGGGCCCTCATGATTGGATCAGTGCCTTTAGAAGGTAAGATACCAGAGAGCTCTCTGGAAAAGTCGTATGAGCACACAATGAGAAAGTGGCTATCTGTAAGCCAGGAAGAGAGATCTAGTTAGAAGCTGACTTTGCTGGCACCCAAATCTTGAACTTCGAGTCTTCAGATCTATGAGAAAATAAATTTCTGTTGGTTAAGTCTCCTTGTCTGTGGTATTTTATATGGCAGCCAGAGCCAACTAATACAGGTCAATACAATTATTATTCCCTTTTACATGAGGAAACTGAGAGATGGAGAGGTTAAGGATCTTGCCCAAGACAGCACACTAGTGATGGGAAGAAGTGGTACTCAAATCCAAGCAGGCTGCACCCAGAGCCTTTGCTCTCTACCACAGTGATCTCCTGCCACCCTGTAATGTATGTGCACCTTCTCCCTTTACTGCGTTTCCCAAGTCATTTCACAAACTGGTTTAATCATTCTTCACAACATTGTAATGTAGATAGAGCAGATGTTGCTGTCCTATTTATATAAGCTGAGAACATTGACAGATTAGGTGGAATGGCCAAGGAGAAAACTCCAGGGACCAAGAGAACCAAGAACAAATTAAACACAACTAGTAATTTTCTGAACTGAGCTGACATGAACATCATGAGGTCATGTATATCCAACACCGAGATGATGAATGATGCCTGATATGAAGAAAGTACTAAATGAATTATTGAATGTCAAATGAATGGGTCAAAAATGACACAAAACCCCAAAGTCAAAGCAGTGCTGAGTAGAAGAATCTTTTATTTTTAATCACAATCTTAATTATTCATCAATTCGTTGTTTTATTAATTATTAAGTAAACAATTATCTAGAGTGAACAATGGACCAAGCATTCAGTTCTATTTCTATCCTTTTCTAATCGATGTGCCCTGACACAATGTACTTTGAAATACCTAGTCACTGCGTATATTGCTACCTGAAATGCATCTTAAATAGAAAAATACATATTTTAGATCCAAGTGAAAGGGAGAGAAAAGCTTAGATCCAAGAAAGGAGAAAGACTTACGCCATTAATCAAAACATGGTATAAAAATTCAATCAATATTTCATTTCTCAGCAAACCCCCATTTCTCATCATTTTTGTTGAGTTAATTGATTTTCTTCTGCTTAATTTGCTTTTTCTTGAGGAGAATTTGTATCTTCAGTAGGAAATTGTAGGGGTATAGTGAAAAGTAATCCATAAATAACTCATTTGATAAAAAGAGTCATATTTTTATTCTAGCCCCACCCCTAAAATCTGGGAGGTCAAGAATCATTCCCAGCATCACTGTAGCTTCTCTCTTCTACATCTCCGTGTTCTAAATCACATGATGAAGAGGCACAGCTTCTATGGCCGGATCTGTTTATTTACTTACTTCCAAGCAGGTGTGTCTTTCAGAGCCCTGTAGTGTGTCCCATCACTGAGGTTTTGCACTCCTGTTTTATTTCACCCAACAAAATGATGCTTGTAGATGGACTATTTGACATTGAGAGTTATGTAGATATCTTGGAATTGTACCACACACAGTGTCCCAAGTTCTGTCATGCACAGAGGCTCAGTAAATTGATCGTTACTATGGAAAGTAATTAGTCAGCATCAGGTCACATTGGAATCACTTTGCTGCACTCTGATTTACCCTTCAATTGTTTTCTCTCTATGCCATGAGCTAAACAAACCTAGTCTTCAGGTTTGGATACTTCCTTCTTCTTTTTTAGTTTTTAAGTAAGATTTTAGTTTAACTGCCTGGAGAATAAACAGGCACTTTTGAAAGCAACCATATTTTCAAAATTACATGAAGTAAAAACAGAGCAACAAATTACACATGCAGTTGACTTTCATCGTTACGATGTCTCAGGCTCTGCTTTCTTTATTAACCCATGTGTCTGCAGAGAGAAGTAGCACTTTTGAGAGGACCACTGGCAACTATAAAGCCAAATGCCAATCAAACAAACCAATAGCCAATCTTCCCAAGGAAAGAGGTTGAAAATCTCTCTCTCTACAAAAGACGTTCATGCCTGAAAATGCATTTCAGAACAAGTGCATAAAGTTGCACTAACTTGGTCTGGCTAATTAGTATGTTTAGTTTCAGGAATAATAACAATTAAAATAATAATTACTAATAATATCAAACACTTTTATAGTATTCTGTTCCCCTTTCAGGACACTGAGAAAAAGGAAATTCAAGGGAACATGGCCAGGCAGTATAGGTGCTGAGAAAATTTAGAATGGCATAGGCAGCATTTATTAAGATAATAAAATTTGGTCTGAACCATATAAAAGTGCCAATATTTGACAGTTTTTGACCTAATGAATCTGTAGTTATATTGTTCAACCTAATAATAGTAACACAAGTGACTAAGCACACAGTTGGGGGCCTCTGCTCTGAGTCAGGCTCTGTGTTCTCAGTGGAGCTGGAGTTGGAGTGATTTGATGGCAGAGAGAGAATCTAGAGACGTGAGTTTTTGTCCAAGTACCTCTGCTGATCTTGACTAGCCAGCTCCTCTCCTTGGATCTCAGTCTTTTTACCTATAAAATGAGTGGCTCTCAAACTTTTTAGCATTCAGTCCACATAGAAAGGGTAAAACACCCCATGTCTCCTTTATAGTAATAGCTCTTAATTTCTAGTGGCAAAAAAACCCACTGTTATTGAAGAATGTGACTGTGAAAACAGACCATGGGTATGAGGAGGATTATATGTGCAGGTGCTTTAGCAATAGGGATATATTTATTGCTATTTAGGGATGATAAGTACATGTCTTAAAGCCTAATATTGGAAAATGTTAGGCCAAAATACGGTTAATGCCAATTATGTATCATTAAGAATTAATAAATTTATTCATAACAGATAGAAGGAATAATGGTAAACCTAAACAATGTATAATTAAAAGCAAGAATAGTGGTAAGTGATAACTGTGACCAACTCAAGAAAATATTTTGGATGCAGTATTTGTAAAAAGCATTTTGCCGCCCTAGCCAGTTTGGCTCAGTGGACAGAATGCCGGCCTGTAGACTGAAGAGTCCCAGGTTTCAATTCCGGTCAAGGGTACATACCCGGGTTGCGGGCGTGATCCCCAGTGAGGGGCGTGCAGGAGGCAGCCAATCAATGATTTTCTCTCATCATTGATGTTTCTCTCTCCCCCTCGCCTTTCCTCTCTGAAATCAATAAAAAAATATTTTTTTAAAAAAGCATTTTGCCCCTCAGTTTGGGGATTTCCACCTCTGCCTGTGTAGCAGAAGCTGTGTGACATAGCCAGTGTCCTCTCTGCCTGCACAGTAGAAGCCGTGTGACATAACCAGTGTCACATGTCAGCTAGTCTTCCTGGAGGAATACCAAATGGAAGTTGTCCATAACCCTAGTAACCCACTAACTTAAGGACCAATTAAAAATCCTTAATTCACTTAGTAGTTACTGGTCAGCAGCTCTTAATTGCATTTGAAAATAAATACTTATGAAATTGCTAGGATTTACCTAAAAGTGCCAAAGAGTATTAGTTTGCCATGTTTGTGATGCCCTCACCTTCTGTTCCTAACTCTGTCAGGTTGGCCAATGTTGGTATCAAACTTCTTTTTTAAGCCTTACCTCACAGTAAGAAATATATTTGCTGTAAAACTCAGGACACACATACACAGTCGCCCCTATATCAGTGCAGTGTGAGCTCTACACAAAAGTGCCAGAACAAGCTGGTGAGTAGGGGCTAATACTTAAGCCAAATTCTGTGCACACTGTGGGATGCATGTGTGTGTCTGTGTGTGTGTATAACAACTATGCACAAATATATTAATATTTCTACAAAACTCAAATAAATTGATTTTGCAACCCCCATATGGGTTGCAATGTGCCATTTGAAAAATATTACTTTTTTAAAATGTTGCTCAGGCCCAGCCAGCGTGGCTCAGTGGTTGAGTGTCAACCTATGAACCACAGGGTCACAGTTTGATACCTGGTCAGAGCACATGCCTGGGTTTTGGCCTGATCCCAAGTAGGGGGTGTGCAGGAGGCAGCCAATCAATGACACTCACTCATCATTGATATTTCTGTCTCTCTCCTACTCCCTTTCTTTCTGAAATTAATAAAAATATTTTTTAAATTTTGCTCAGACTTATCAGGGTGATCACTTTGTAAGTTATATAAATGTCTAATCACTTTGTTGAAACCCAAAATGAATATAATATTGTATGTCAACTGTAATTGAAATATAAAAAAACCTATTTTAGATGTTGCCTAGATATGACCTCCACGGACAGCAGAGGAGCTTCTGCTGCCTTAGAGATCTAAAGTGAGGTCTTTCCATCTTTAAAAACAAATGAATGGGTTTGAAGCTGTGGGTCATAAGAAAAGATGGCAGGAACTGGGGATGCTGAGTCTGGAGGAAAAAGTGATGCCATGTCCAAAGCCAAGAGTAAGTGGCAGTCCTCCAAAGCTTCAGTAGCTACCAGGGTAACCAGTTATTAGAGAGGCTAGGCATTTATCTATACCCCTACAGACAGATATTCACCCACTCAGCCTCCTGAGCACTTATTGAGTACCAGCTACTTGCCAGCTTATGTACTAGAGACTACAAATAGAAAAAGAATAGCAAATACAGTCAGGTAAACTTCATGCAAAGAAACTAAGCTTTTGATGTGACAGTTAAGCATGACTGATGGCTAACACAGATCTGTGGAGAAGCAATCCATAGCACTGAGAGATGATGAATTTGTTTAAAGTTCTAATGAATGGCTTTAGTGATTCATCGTTTATCAAGGTTGTCATTTGATGTCAATTTCTAAAAAATTCTAAGTATTCCCTTCAGAGCAGAAATGGTTTAGTAATGGAGAAGCAGATGTCCTCGGAAGATGAGCTTACAAAACCAAGTCAAAACTAGGCCCAAGGCTGCCTCTCCCCATTCTGCTCCCCAGATGAAACATGAAACTGTAAAAGAGTTTCCATCTGAACTTTAAAGGAGCCCTTTAAGACTCTGGCTTTAGACATTTTTTTTCCTGAGAAAATTCATTAAGCTTTTATTTTAGAATATTCAATTTGCAGGAAAGCATACAGGATAATGAATGCATAAATCTTCTCAATTTCTTACTAAGCCTGAATAATGTGGCGTTGTTTTTACTGCCTTTGAGCTCTCACCAATCTCTTTTAAACTAGAAAATTAATCAGTTAAAGGCTGTGATCCCCATTGTTTCACTGAATTGAAAATTCAATGTCAAAGCTTATTTGGGGTGATCTGTGAGTTTACTATTATCTTGAAGTTATAGAGACATATTGTGGTTTGATAGAAAATGGATTTTCTAAGTGTGAGAGCTGCCTTGGTACATAAGAAATTCCCCAATGTCAGAAGCATTCAAGAATAGTTGCAGGTCACCTGCCATCTGGTTGGAGTGAGGGGAGAGACATTACACAAAATTACCCTTCTGCTCCCTACCAACCTAGAGATTGTATGTTTCCATTAAACTGATTTCACCAGCCCTTAACTGGGTTCTTTTCCAGAAAAGTGCTGCCTTCTGGAATCACATAAAATCAATAATTGTTCTTAAATAGCCAACATGTACTGACTATGGTGTGGCAAATTCTGAGCTAAGTACTTTAAAGACACTAATTTGATGATAACCCTATTAGGGGGCACAATTCTTATTCTCAGTAATGGATAAGAGATTACATAATTCAGAAGGGCACACAGACAAGACAGAACCAGAATATGAAGCCAGTGATTGAACTCATAACCACTACGCTATATATGTCTATTATATACATATTCCTGACCCTTGCTAATATCTGTTTAATCATCTACATTATTTGGGAATAGCATATACACTATTGTTTAAATAGCCATCTTAAAAACTTGAAATATTGGATCATAAATGTTCAACAAGGAAATAGTTAATTAACTTGTAATCATTAAAATGTTCTTGACACAAAGCTACTCAAACATAGGAAAATGTGTGCAATTATAGCTAATCAAATCATAAAGTGGAATTTTTTTGTGCCCTGTGACCTCAACTTTGTTTTCAAAATGTTCATGGCCTGGCTGGTGTGGCTCAGTGGTTGAGCATCTACCTATGAACCAGGAGGTCATGGTTTAATTCCCAGTCAGGGCACATGCCCGAGTTGCAGGTTCAAGCCCCAGTAGGGGGCATGCAGGAGGCAGACAATCAATGATTATCCATCATCAGTGATATTTCTATCTCTTTCTCCTCTCCCTTTCTCTCTGAAATCAATAAAAATATATTTTAAAAAGTAAAATGTTATGAAAGGAAGTGACCAAAATACATGCAATGATTGACCTTGAGTAGTAATAAATTTTTTTCTAATATTTTATTCTTTTTTAAAATTTATCTTCATTGTTGAAAGTATTACAGATGTTCCCCTCCCTTTGACTCCCTCCACCCCACTTTCACTATCCCCCCAGGCCTTCACCTCACTATTTTCTGTGTCCAGGGGTTATGCATATATACATATAAGTTCTTTGGTTAATCTCTTCCTGTTCCTACCCTTCCCTCTGAGATTCATCAGTCTGTCCCATGCTTCCATGTCTCTGGACCTATTTTGTTCATCAGTTTATTTTGTTTATTAGAGTCTACATATAAGTGAGATCATGTGATTCTTGCCTTTCTCTGACTGGCTTCTTTCACTTAGCATAATACTCTCCAGGTCCTTCCATGCTATCTCAAAGGGTAAGAGATCTTTCTTTTTTACAGCTACATAGTATTCCATTATGTAAATACACTGCATCTTTTTTTATCCACTCATCTACTGATGGGCACTTGGCTGTTTCCAGATCTTAGCTATTGTAAATAGCGCTGCTGTGAACACAGGGGTGCATATATTCTTTCTGATTTGTGTTATGGAATTCTTAGGATATAATCCTAGAAGTGGGATCACTGGGTCAAATGGAAGCTCAATTTTTAATTTTTTGAGGAAACCCCATACTGTTTTCCATAATGGCTGCACCAGTCTGCATTCCCATCAGCAGTATACTAAGGGTTCCTTTTCTCCACATCCTCACCTGCACTTGTCCTTTGATTTGTTGATGATGGCCATTCTGACAGGTGTGAAATGGTATTTCATTGTCATTTTAATTTGCATCTCCCTGATGATGAGTGACTGAGCATTTTTCATATATCTCTTGGCCATCTGTATGTCCTCGTTAGAGAAATATCTATTTAGGTCCTTTGCTCATTTTTTAATTGGGTTGTTTATCATCCTACTGTTAAGTCCTTTATATATTTTGGAAATTAACCCTTTATCAGATGTATCATTGGCAGATATGTTCTTCCATACAGTGGAGATGATGGCAGATCATTTTGATGATATTTCTTTTGCTGTGCAGAAGCTTTTTATTTTGATATAATCCCAATTGTTTATTTCCTCCTTTGTTTCCCTTGTCCTAGTCGCAGTGGTCGGCAAACTGCAGCTTGTGAGCCACATGTGGTTCTTTGGCCCCTTGAGTGTGGCTCTTCCACAAAATACCACAACCTGGGCGAGTCTATTTTGAAGAAGTGACGTTAGAAGAAGTTTAAGTTTAAAAAATTTGGCTCTCAAAAGAAATTTCAATTGTTATACTGTTGATATTTACTAATGAGTTTGCCGACCACTGTCCTAGTGTAACCAGACAATCAATGTGTCTAGGCTCTCTGTTACTACTTGAAACAATTAAGCAGAGACAGGGTTGAATCATATATGAGCGTTTATTCCAATAATGCCAGTAGTATGGGAGAGCAGTAGGTCATCCACGAAAATCTGCTTTGCCTCTCCCCATAAGCCAGCTGCTTATATTGGGTAGAAGGACAAAGATTACATGAGGAATTAGGCAAAAGGGGATTGCCAAATGGGCAGTTAACAGGTAATTGCAGACTGGAGATTTGCAAAGGGCTGCAGGTATGCAAAGGCTGGCGTCTTCAAAGGGCTGGTAGCTCTGGTTTCTGCAACAAGGTTGTTAATCTTTCCATGATAACAGGTAGCTCCCTAATGGTGAGGATAGGTTTTCATGGAGTTGTGAGCTCCCAGGTCCCAAGCACAACTCCCAGCCAGGTTAGAATGTGCTTTCTTTAACCAGAACAAAACATTCATGGTTAACAGAGCATGGTTAATATTTCTTACAATTATAGCTGGTCCCCAATATTCTATTTCTGCTCCTATCACTACAAGATGCATTGGCAAACATATTGGTACAAGATATGTCTGAGATTTTGGTTCCTATGGGTTTGTTTCTATTAGGTAGATCTGCTATGACTCCCAGTCTTGGTAGGGTGGCCTTATGTAGTAGGTGACCTGTGGGACCCAGTGGTGCAGTCTCCCTTATCACCAGACCTGGGGCCTCTAATAATATCCCTTGTGCACATTGTGTGGGCCCTCCTGTTGTAATTGATTCTTTTAAAAATATATATATATTTTTAAAATCATTGATGAGAGAAAATCATTGATCGGCTGCAACCTGCACTCCCCATACCGGGGATCAAGCTGGCAACCCAGGCATGTGCCTTGACCAGGAATTGAACCGTGGCCTCATGATCCATAGGTTAACGTTCAACCACTGAGCTATGCTGGCTGGGCTGTAATTGATTCCTGATTGCTATTGGCTTGTTCATGTATGAGCTCGAACCTCTGGCTGACTGACAATAAGGCTCAACCTCCAATACAGCATGCAGGCTGATGTGCAGGTGCTTATCACACAAAGCAGAATTTACCTCAGCCTGACAATATCTCCCTGAGTATATACTGCTTGCGAAGCTTATTGTATCCTGCTCTGTTGTCCAGAGCAGGCCACTGGGTTTTTTTGGATTTGGGCCTCTTCAGAGGGTCTTTGGTGCAGGCCAATATCAGGTGCTGTTTCTGGTTGGCACTGAGTACACTGTTTGGAGCTAACAGCAACCCATATCTTGTGACTCCCTCTGCTTGGGCTGGGAATGTGTGGAAAGCACCACGCTTCACACCAAGGCCTGCTTTTCCTAGCCTCAGGCCCAGAAACAGTCAGACAAAGACTCAAAGCACTCAGAGATCCACCTCTGCCTGCAGGCTGATTGTTAGTCTCAGTCACTTAATGACCCTCAGGCTATAGAGCTCCCCTTGGGGGCGAAAGGGTTTCTAATGCAATTACTCCCCCCCCACACCTATACCCATAACCCCTTCACCCCACCCCACCTACCATCCTCCCAAGCCCCCCCACATCTCTCAGCCCCCCCCTTCCCCCCTCCCCCCCAACACACACACACAGTCAAAAGCTGCATTGATGGGAAAATTCTGCCTGAGAAAGATGTTTCTGCAGTATGGGGGAATGACTCAGCACAGGGACCCTGAGGGCTGTCCTCTCAGATCTCTCCCCAGATCCACCAACCCTAGACTCTCCTCATATAGCTCTAGTCCACTCTTACCTCCCTGTGCTAAAGCCCAAGGTGAGTGGCTACAAACAAAGCTTAGTGTGTTGGCCCTTTAAGGGAGTGCCTATGTTCCTAGCTGTCTCTCCCTACCAGATAAAATCCTGGGTGCTTTTCACAGCCAGATGTTATATGGTCACCTTCCCTGGTTCTGTTACTCTGGGTTGGGGAGCCCAGCTTGGGGTTTAGACCCAGACTTCTCAGATGGAACCACCCACAGCTAAGATATCCCTCCAGAACTCTAGCTGCTGCCTATGGGAGCTTAGCCAGCCCTCTGGGCATCTGCACTTCCTACCAGTCTCAATGTGGCCTCCTCTTAACATCCTCGGTGATAAGGGTTCTCTCCAGCCAATCTTCAGTTGATTATTCAGGATGATTTTTTAATATTTACTATATTCTTAAAATATATACATTCTTGCCCTGGCCCCTAGCCCCAGGTGTGGGAGGCACCAATGGATGTGACTCTCTCACACCTCTCTCCTCTTTCTCTCTCTCTCCCTTTATCTAAGTCTCTCTCTTCCCCTTCCTCTCCTCCCTTCCAGTCTCTCTAAAAATCAATGGAAAGAGCATCCTTGGGTGAAGATTAACAAAAACATTTTCCATAATGAGTTTGTATTGTTTCTACAACTTAAAAAAGTTTTGTTTTATTTTTGTTTCTATAAAGCATTTTAATTTTCTGATACAAGTTGCATGGTTTCTGATCTAGCTTTATGGTATATAAAGTATCATGCTCTCTTCTTAAATGAAGATGTAGTTAAGTGGTCACATGTTTATTTAACAGTAAAGGAACCTGTATAGAAATGGACAACTCAAGGAAACCAAGATGGCAACATAGGTAAATACCTAAACTGCTGCCTCACACAACAATTTCAAAACTACAACTAAAAGACAAAACGGACATCATCCAGAACCACAGAAAAGCTGACTGAGTGGAAATTCTACAACTAGAAGGAAAGAGAAAAGCACACTGAGACTCAGAGGAAGGTAGAGGTAGCGAGGCGCACGCATGGACAGGGCGGGCAACTGAGTGCGCGGCTGGCTTTCTCAAGCAGGAGGGAGACAAAAGCTGCCGATTGCACTGAACTCCAGTTCCAGGCAAGATTCTGGGGACCCAGTCTCATTCAGGGAGAAACTGGACTGTGGTAATCACTGCAAGCACCTCTGAGAGAAAGCCGCCCTCAGGTTTCGCCGGGAGGAACTTGAGAGCGGCTTTCTCTCAGAGGGGCTTGCAGTGATTATCACAGGACACTGAGACACAGGGGCCTATTAGGGCAGGGCTGACAGGAAACCAATGCTGTCTGCTCCGCCCTGAGACTCCACCCCATCCAAGTTGAGCACAGAGGCTTTTGCAAGTCTTCTCTCATAAGGGTGTCTCCAGCACAGAAGTTCTCCCATAGTAGACACAGCTGATCCTCACAGCCAATTGGCCTGGAGGTCAATTCCTCCCAGTGACACCAACAACAATCAAGGCTTAACTACAACAAGATTGTGCACACAGCCCACAAGGGGGTGCACCAAGGGTGTTCACCTCAGGTAACTGAGAGGCCGACCCACTGGGCCATATAGGACACGTAGCACACAAAGCCACTCTATCAACTCAGGGGAGCAGCCAAAATGTGGAGACAAACAAATCACAAATGAAAGAAATGGAGGAAAGCAAATGACTGGATATAGAGTTCAAAACCATGGTTATAAGGTTTTTCAAGAATTTTCTAGAAAAGGCCAATAAATTTAGCGAGACCCTCAAGGATTTGAAAAAGGACCAACTAGAAATTAAGCATACACTGACTGAAATAAAAAATATTATACAGAGATCTAACAGCAGACTAGAGGACCGCAAGAATCAAGTCAAAGATTTGAAATACAAAGAAGTAAAAAACAATCGGAAAAGCAAAAAGAAAAAAGAATCCAAAAATATGAAGATAGTGTAAGGAGCCTCTGGGACAATCTCAAGCATACCAACATCCAAATTATGGGGGTGCCAGAAGAAGAGAAAGAGCAAGATATTGAAAACCTATTTGAAGAAATAATGACCGAAAACTTCCCCACCTGGTGAAAGAAATAGACTTACAAGTCCAGGAAGCGCACAGAACCCCAAACAAAAGGAATCCAAAGAGGATCACACCAAGACACATCACAATTAAAATGCCAAGGGCAAAAGACAAAGAGAGAATATTAAAAGCAGCAAGAGAAAAAGTTAGCTGCCTACAAGGGAGCACCCATACGACTGTCAGCTGATTTCTCAACAGAAACTATGCAAGCCAGATGGGAGTGGCAAGAAATTTTCAAAGTGATGAATAGCAAGAACCTACAACCAAGATTACTCTACACAGCAAAGCTATCATTCAGAATGGAAGGTCAGATAAAGAGCTTCACAGATAAGAAAAAGCTAAAGGAGTTCATCACCACCAAACCAGTATTATATGAAATGCTGAAAGGTATTCTTTAAGAAGAGGAAGAAGAAAAAGGTAAAGATAAAAATTATGAACAACAAATACATATCTATCAACAAGTGAATCTAAAAATCAAGTGAATAAAAAATCTGATGAACAGAATAAACTGGTGAATATAATAGAATCAGGGGCATAGAAAGGGAGTGGACTGACAATTCTCGGGGGGAAAGGGGGGTGGAGGTGCAGGAAGAGACTGTACAAAAATCATACACCTATGGATGAGGACAGCGGCGGGGAGGGTAAGGGCAGAGGGTGGGTGGGAACCGGCTGGAGGGGAGCTATGGGGGGAAAAAAGAGGAACAATTGTAATAATCTGAACAATAAAGATTTATTAAATTAAAAAAAAAAAAAGAAATGGACAACTCAGCTTCACTGTAAAGCATTAAATATCCAGGTACATAAAGTCTGCTGATTCTACTTTGCCCAGAATGGAGTCAGAAGGCCTGGGAGCTCCACTGAGTTGACTGCTGCTGAGTTGCTTATCAGCAGCCCCGAGAAGGATGAGCCAGACTTTTTCAGCTCATGGATGATGGTGAAGACTGGTTGAGTTGGTTTCGAGGATTTAATGGAAGTGATGTGATTTATAGTCAATTTTGGCAAGTCTTTCTAAGTGTAAGCTGTCCCCAGGCCCCAGGGTGTCAGTGCTCAGCCACAGGGGCTAAGGAAGAATCATTTCTGTATGACTAGGCATGATTAACCTGGGGAGGTTTAAAGTGATTTGTTTTTTCAGGAAGGCTTAAGCTGTCCCGTATTATTTGATGTATATTTTTGGAAAACTCTGTCTACCTTTGTTGTCAATTCATTAATTGTCACTTCAGTGCCACAAGAAACTTCTGCGTAATTAAGTCTACTTTCCCTTTTAGGCTTTGGATCTGAATGGAAATTATCCAGCATTCAACTATGTATTTAGAGTCACTTACAGAATACTTAATACCCTTTATGGCACTGAGTGAATAAGGATAGGGCAAAACATCAGTCTACTAAGTCGTTGATCCACAAGAAAGATATGTTTTGTTCTGGCCGGTGTGTCTCAGTTGGTTGGAGTGTCATATGTACATGGAAAGGTCATGGGTTTGATTCCCAGTCAGGCACATACGTAGGTTGTGGGTTTGATCCCTGGTGGGGGTGCATAAGGGAGGCAACCAATCAATGAGAAAACATGTCCTCAGGTGAGGATTAAAAAAAGAAAAAAGAAAGAAAAAAATATATGTTTTACAAATGTATACACCTCTCTCTAGGATTTTCTAAGATAATTTATTCAGAGATCTTCATGGTAAAGAACCCTGGAAGCTGCCTATCTGGAAGTGACTATGATTCCTGAATTGCAGAAGGAAAGAGCAAAAATAAGGGCAACAATGTTCTATCAGCCTACTTTGCCATCACTGTGGTATACAGGCTCCACAGTCTTCATTTAGTTCAATTTTTAGGTTAGTTAAAGGGGAGTAAATAGATGGGCTCCCAAAAATTGTATCTGTTTCTTGGAGGAGGAGTCTGTAAATCAGGCTTAAGCCAAGGGTGTTGCCATTATGACAAAGGCCATTACCGAAAGTAGGGTAGAGATGGCTCCTTGCCCCAGAGCTGTCAGAGGTGTTCAGGGATTGATGCTGAGTCTTCCGTGATTCCGTGATTCATTAAAACCAGGACATCAGAAATGCTACACTGGGTTATACCAGTGGTAGCTCTGGCCAAACAAGGATCCAAAGCATTACAAGCTGATGATGGGAGCAATCCTGGACTAAGAGGTATGTGGAAGGTGCTGTGAGACTAGCAGGGTGGTCATGAGCTCAGTCTGTCAAGTTCAGAAGGATTCCCAGAGGCAGCTGTGTTGAGTGTGTTTTAGAAGAATGAATGGCGTCAGCAGACAAAAAGGAAGAAAGAGCGGTCTGTGCAAAGTCACCAAGTTCTGCAGGAAGAAGATAGGGGGAAGAGAGGCTGTCGGGAGAGGAGGTTTATGAAGGAGCACTGTGCTTCACTAAGAACATGGACCTTCTGTGGCAGTTGGTGAGGGGTCAGCACACGCTTTTAAGAGGAGATACCACTTTAGAAAGAGTTCTCTGACTGCTGGCATGGCTGATGCACTGAGATTAGAGGGAGGGGACCTGTTTCAAGAGAGCCTCATTCATGCTGGTGGTAGTGTTGACAAAGAGGAACATAGAGACTAGAGGACATTTTGGAGAAAGAATTGATGGGGGTTTATGCCTGATTAAATGTGGAATCAAGGTTTGAGACTGAAATACATAGCTTAGATCACTAGGAAAACTGTGATGCCATTAAGCAAAGACTTTATGCCCTATGAAAACCATGATTTTGCCTGAAACCTTTCTAAAACTATGGTGTGACTTGAACTGTATACTAGTTCTGTGGCATCTGACATTTGTACTAAAGTTTTAACTTTCCAGAACACTTTCTCTTGTTTGGTCTCATTAAACATGCCATTTGACAAATGAAAAACTAATTGTAAGTGATCTGACTAAATTTGGCAGCTGGATTTGGCTGTGTTGGGACTAGAACCAAATTTCCAGACTCCCTAGTCTTAAGTTTTTTAATCAAATCCCAGATCAGACAGTCTTGCACCCCATGCTCTCAACATTTTTTTTTCTATTGTGCATGAATGATACTAGAATTGGAAAGACCTTTTAATAGAAGGGGAAACTGGGAGCTTTGGAAAAGCCAAAGAGAAGTCTTAGAAGCTTCTGGGGAGAAAGAGGTGCAAAGAGGAGCAAATGACAATGAGCATTCTAGGCCTTTGTATCACTCACAGTACAAAGACATCTGGGTGTATTAGTTTCCCTATAAACTTCATCCCTGCACATCACATTAACCCCGGGTGATAGGGACTGGAAGGTAGGAAGGGTAATGGCTATGAATGGTAATTATAGTGGCCTATACTTAGGACAGGCCCTGGATCCCTCAAATCTATTCAGAGGGGTCTCATGTGGCTTACTAATCAGCATTACCTTCAAAATCTGTACCCAGGAAATCTCAACCACTAAATAATAGATTTGTTGATTTGTTGGGTGAGATTCTGTGCAGAAGCTATGAAAATAAGCCCCATTTGATTTAAAGTGAAATCTCAACCTCAGTGAGCAGAGGAAATGATGAGTCTTGGTCCCAATCTTGCTCTTAGGTAAAAATACAAATCATCCTAATTTCCAAATGTCCCATCATTTCTCTATTAGAAGTAGTAGCGAGAGTCTTTGGCAGTTATCCTCTGTCCATGCTGGTGATTGGGAAGAGGCAAAACACCTCTCTCAGACGAGGTAGACATTTGTGGGCAGGAGAGAGTTTTCATCTACAGGGATCATTACTGTCAGTTTCTAGGAGCCAACGGGGGAAATGGTTTTAGGGTACTTAGAGGAAAAAATAGACCATTTTCTTGATGAAAACTCCTCAATGCTTTGTTTTTTCTTGAGACAGATATGATGCCTCACAGGGTCCACAATAACAAATCTACCCTGACAATCAGCTCTCACTTGTGGCCAACTGACTTGGAAATGGTGGTCAAACAATCGTATTTAATAGAGGACACACTCCCTAATTCTACAGCCCTCATTGTTCTGGGAGCTTTCATTGATTATCTGTCTCCCTGCCTCAGAAACTCATCTGATTTCAGCATGCTTCCTTGTCAATGATCTACGATTAGCAGACTCAGTAACTACTTGTAAAATAAATGAGCAAAGTACTGCTTTTAAAGAAAGCTCCCCCCCCCCCACTAATATTTTTGTGTGGGGTGGAAGAGAAATCCATACAGAAAATGCACTCCCACGCCCATAGGTGTGGTTTAAACAGACCTTGCTTAGTTTATGACCCAACCTAAACCTGTGAGACTCACACAGCTTTCCAGCCCATCGAGGCAGCCAGTCTGTCAAGACCAGAAGTGTTAGTGATAATCCTATTTCAATGTTCCCTGAAAACCACTTGGAACATTTTTTTAAATCTTCAAGCTAATTCAAATCCCTTCGTTCTGTTTTTCTAGCGATAATTTGTTTCTGATGAACACATTTGCAGCTTATTTTTTAAAACAAAACATTTACACTGAAATGACTCCTCATCTTAGGTGAGTTTGATTGATTCCTATTTGAGTTTTTTTTTAAAAAAAATCATAGGATTTTCTAGCCTGTGCACTTTAAGTTTGATAAACAGAATAATAGGGAGAAAGAGTAGGTGGTTACCATGGTGACCACAGCATCTTATCTGTGTATCAACAGATAGGACAGAGAAACAACAGTGCCACACTAAACTGAATTGCAATTACAATCAGTAGTTGTGAGAGGAAATTGACATGTCTGGGCTCCACTTAGCAACTGGTTAATCACTCAATACATGAAAAGCAGTAGCTACACCTTGGCTTCAGTTACATATTCTGTACAGATCCAAAAAAAGAAAGAAAGAAACTTGCAGCACATATGAAAATGAAGTTCTTAAGCATATTTGGAAAATGCTCTTAGGTGAGAATAAATATTATCCTAATTTCCACATGTTAGCTATTCATCCTGAAATGTTAAAAAAAAACTTTAAACAAAGTATGGATGTTGGCATTAGCAGATTGTAACCTAGTTCAAAGGAAATGAGAAAAGGGGTTGGTTTCTCAGATTAGGAGGCGGGGCTAGTTAATGGTTTGAAGTAGCTATATAAGGTGAAGTTCTAAGGTCAGCTTCCCTAAAACACCCCTTTTTGAATATTCTTCCCACCTAGAGGCTGCTGTAAACAGGCATTTCCTGGCCTAGGGGACCAGCAAATTCAGCCCCCCAGCCGAAGCATTAACTCTACAGTGTGAATAGCTGTTTAGACTCTTCTACATTTTAGTAGAAGATAGCAGATTAACACTTACATGTTGGAATTCCAAACACCAGCAGCTAGCTAAAGGGTGGGATGGGATTTGGGGGTAACAAGTCCACCAGACTCCCTTCAGCAGGCACCCAGGCAGATTTCCACCTCCTCCAGCTTTGTAGTGTGAAGGCCTCTTTAGCTGAGAAGAGAAAGAGGTGAGTAAAACAGCCAACACCTGGAAAGTGCTTTGTTATTGCTTTAAAAAGGGGGCAGGATGGAGAAAGTAATCCCAGCTCTTAAAGTGGCCCTTTTGTTTTGCAAAGCATCTCAACTAGCTGTGCCACTAGCCTGGGAACCTGGCTCCACCTGCTTCACTCCTTAGAGGCTTTGGCTGCAGCTCCGGAGCTTCAGTTGTATTGGCGGGCGGAGTTCACACACCTCACAACTCCGCCGGGAGGAGGGAGTGGAGCTGAATTTGGGGAGCAGCTGCCTGCTATGCTGAAACTCTCTGGACACTGGCTAAGGAGCTGTGGTGAGAATCATGCTGTTTTTCTCAGACCCATCTCTCTTGACAGACCAGTGGGGAATCATGGCCAGTGAAATGAAAAGATCTGCCTGCCTTTCCTTCTACCTGCTTTTCCTTCCTGCCATTTCTTAGCACCCACTGCTTGCAGGCATCTTCTGAAGGCTGCTTCTTTGCCTGTCTGTTGCCACTTGTGTTCTGGTGGAACAACAATCAATGAGTGTTTCTCTTCCTCCACCTCAGTCCGTGCAGCCCTGAAACCACACTCTTGAGTTGGACTCACCACTGGCCTCTTCAGTGTTAGCCTGAAGAGTTAGTCTGTGAGCTGCTCGGCTTGATACTGTGTCACAGAGAGAGATTTGGGAATGTGAAGTTCTTGCTGCTAACTTACATGGGTTCCAGAAATGCCTGGATCCACACTAATTTCTCATCAGATAGTTGATTAGTTGATGTTCTGCTGTTCAAAAAGTCAGAGCCTGCTGAGGGAGAGCGTAGTCCTAATGCAGGGAGGCAGGCTTATGTCTGAACCAATCGATTTACAGGGTTGAAGTTTGCCTTTACTAATTTTAAGCTGTGCAGCCTCGGAAAATCACTGAACTTTGTGCCTTCCTTTTCTCATCCATAAAAGGGGAATTATATTCCTACTTCGTAAGGTTGTTTAAAAATGGGCAGTTGCATGTGGAAAGCTGGACTCAAAGGTCCTCTGGGAAACAGGGACAATGATTACCTAATTTGGGGGGCATATGGTTAAGTATCCAGAAAAGGTAACTTATTTATTTTTATTTTTAAAAAATACGTATTTTATTGTTAATAGTAGTATAGGTGTCTCCCACTCCCCCCGCTTTACCCCTCTCCTTCCAGCCCTAACACCCCCCCCACACACACCCCAGGTCTTTACCCCCTATTGCCTGTGTCCATAGGCAATGCATATAAGTATGTAAGTTCTTTGGTTTATCTCTTCTCGTCCCCCCAACCCCACATGGAGGTATGTCAGTCTGTTCCATGCCTCCATGCTTCAGGTCTTATTTTATTGGTCAATTCATTTTGTTCATTAGATTCCGCAAATAAGTGAGATCATGTGATATTTCTCTTTCTCAGATTGGCTTATTTCACTTAGCAAAATAGTCTCCAGGCCCATCCATGCTGTCCCTTAGGGTAAGAGATCCCTCTTTTTACTGCTGCATAGTATTCCATTGTGTAACAGAAAAGGTAATTGATTAACAATTGTAGTATTAGTTAAGAATGTCAGCTCAAATCCTTCAGCCTGACTTTGAATTTTAGTTTCCTCATGGTTCAAGTAGGTTAGCTGAATAGTAAGCCTGCTTCCACCTTGGCAACAGGAAAAGTAACTCATTCATGGATCTGTGAGAATTTAAATGCTTCATGTGAAAAGCCCTCAGCATTGTACTTAACACACAGTAAACACTCATCCGTGTTGGCCGCTGTTATTATGAGGCTGCACTCTGACTGTGGAGCTAGACAGTTGACCTCCACAGACTAAATTCACCTTTGGTTTTTTTCAAATGCAGAGATTGGACAAGATAATTCCTAAGGAGTCTTCCACCTCCTAACATCTGTATTCCTAGGCACATTCATATGCATATCACATAGCCCCTCATCTTCCCTGGAAAAGGCCATAAATTAAAATGGCAACATATTTTATGATAGAAAAACAACCCAGCACAATATACATACATTTTGGACTTAAAAATCATGGCCAGTGCATAAAGCCAGATGTGTCATTTTATATATTCTCATGACTTGATTTCCTTAAGACACATATTTTCCCAGCCCCAGATGCTACTTTGCATGTCTGTGGCATTGGGGACCTAGAGGTTTACATCCAAACACTTTGTGCTGGTTTTAAGAGACTTTATTCACACCAGTGGGCTGATAGAGATATGTGTTAGCATTTCTAGTTTCTGTGTTAGTTTTGAGAAGGAGCCCTAACCTGCATCTCGGCAATTAATATGCATCTGGCATTACAACTGACGTGTTGGCAGCCAGTTTAGAAACCAGCCCAGAGCCACTCCTCACCCTGCCTCTGGGATGAGGAAGTAGACTTGCTGGGCTGGGAGATTTGTATTCTCCTCAGACAGGGATGCCCTCAATTCCACCCCTCCCTTTGTCTGGACTTCATTTGCCACTTTATTCTCTTCATTTCCCCCCTCCCCCACTACCAAATTTACTTCCCCCAGTTCCTCTAAATCTCTGTGGGTTCTCCAAGCTAGGCTAGCACCCCATTAATCATAGAACAAATAGTCACAGGTCTTTAGAATTAATTTGTTTGATGTAAGACCACCAAGAGGGCAAGGATTGTTTTTCTGATGCCTGGCACATAATACAGGTAGTCCTCACTCTTTGCATGGTAGTGTGAGTTTAAAAAAAAAAAAAAAAAAGCCTAACAATCAATGGGAAAAACTACCATTGTCCATGTCCTTTCAAAATGTTTGTCAAAACCAAAAACTCTCTTTTTGTTAGCTATAACTGCATAGGGAAGTTAAAAAAGAAGTAAAATGAATATTTGCTGAATACACTGTTAACATATAAGAGACATTAAGAATTAAAGTGTTCTATTTCTTTTTAAAAAAGAATAGTTTGAATAGTGTTTGTTTCTTTTTGTCGGTCATATAACTTACAGCACTGAGCAAGCATCTTTACTGAGCCTGGGCGAATTGTTATCTACCTTTCTAAGTTTGGATCAGCTTTCAACCTTTTATTCTTTGTACTTTCTGTGTTATGAACTATCTCCAAGAATTCCTTTAATGTGAAGTTTTTGCCAGTGTTATTTCTTCTGAACATTTTCACCCTTTTCATCTCAACCACCTAACTCACTTAGGTTCATAAATTTTCCTTTACTAAGCTCCTCTGGCCACACATCTGGGGTTTCTCAAAGCATGGCACAGTCAGCATTCCTACCATCAGCTATGTCTTCTTTAGTCACACTATTCCATTTGAATTGCATTTTGTCTATTTTCTCTTATGCTGCACGTTCGTCTTTGTGGGCAACTTTCCTCTTCGGATTACCCATTTTTAGAAAATGTCACAAGGGTTTATCACTGGGGCACAGGAAGCAAAACAGCTACATGCTTGGCTGCCTGTGTGTGAAACCCAATGAAGTGTGCACTGACCCATTATCGACAGAATTTGAGAAGCGAAGAGATGAGTCCCTGGTCGTGATTTGCATCTGTTATTACATGGTGATTTGTGAATAAAATAGTTAGTAGCCAATTTATACTTTATTCACTCATTCACACTTAATGTACTGTGGTAACTTAAATTTGAATTATGTTAGGGAACTGATGTCACTTCATTAAACCATAGTAATAGAAATCCATGCATATTGATGTCTGTTGAATGCATGCATGAATGAATGAATGAATGCATACATTCCTACCGATCTCAGTTTTGCAGTCTCAGTGTCATAGCCTTGCCCACAACTATCTACCTTATCTTCCTTCCTGTATAATAAGTCCAAAATAGCAGGTAAAGGCATGTCTGGTAAAAGCTGGCTTTGAACAAATCATTGAACTCTGAGCCTCATGTCTCATGTGCTAAAGGCCCAACTACTTCTTTTCTTATCAAAATCCTCCTTGAGTGCCCAACTTTACTTCTAAAAGAAACTCATTTGATCAACAGATTTATACATTGAATGCTGACGGGACTCTCAGGATCCCGATGTAGTTTGGTGTCTTCCCCTGAGAGGGAGGGAGTGGACCCTGTGGACAGAAGAAGAGAGGGGTCTTATCTTGGCAGAACTTCTCTGGCCCTTTTCTCTCTCTGTCCTAAAATCCAGTAATAAAAAATAACAAAAAAGTGGAAGAGGTCTGGGGAGGGACTCAAAGACAGTCCTGAGCTTTACTTAGTCTTTGGTCTCAAGGAGTTTATAGTCCATTTGGGCTGTGAGTCCTGGAGACATGGAGCAATAGCAGAGAGGGGTCCCCAGCAAGGGTCCTGTGTGCTGTGGGATCAGGATGGGCTCTGTCACTCCCTAGCTCAGTGAGCTTTCCGGGTTACGGAGGCTCCCGCAAACTCATCTCTCCACCTGCAGCCTGTACTCATTATCTCCAAGGGTTGTTGAGAGTCTTGAACAAGATAAGGATGGAGTACACTCTGGGTAGTATCTTTTGTAGAATAAGAAGAGCTTGGGAAACAGAAACGATTTTGCTGAGACATCATTTGGGTGGATGTCATTCTCTTCGCTAAGTGTCTAGTCCACAGTGTGCAGAACTCCGGTTGCAGAGGCCGAGCGTAATACACATATGGAACCTGATGGAAGTGACCCGCCCCATGCACAGAGCACTAAGGCTGACCCGTGTTATTTTTCCTGCCTCCTTACTGATGGTTATTTGGGGATTGGTAATTCTGTATTATCTTCTGCCTTTGTCAAGTCAGCCCCCTAAATTCTCTTAAAACACTTCCGTTGGATGTGTTCAAAGGCATTTTACCATAAATGACACTCAGGTCCCGTAATGGCAGGGCCCCTCCTGCTCCTCTGCTAACAGTGCTGCCTCACCTGGAATGATCACCTGGCCGCAGGGGTGTCCCTATCCGGTTACCCACAACCATATACACACATACTTGGAGACCGTTTGAGAAAGGCAACTGAGTAATAGTCACTGCTATGCCCAACTGCCGAGTGGGCCCTGGCTCACTCTTCTGGCTGGGGCGGGGGGGGGGGCATTTAAAAAGTGTAGATTTGTCCAAGGATTCTGAATCTGTTGTTCTGGAGTGGAATGTGGGCACCGGCATTCTAAAAAAGTGTTTCCTGCCCTAGCCAGTTTGCTCAGTGGCTAGAGCGTTAGCCTGAGGACTGAAGGATCCTGGGTTCAATTCCCGTCAAGGGAATGTTCCGTGGTTGCAGACTCCATCCCCAGCCCTGGTCGGGGCATGTGCAGGAAGCAAACTATCTTTGTGTCTCTCTCACATCAGTGTTTCTCTCTCTCTGTCTCTCCTCCTCCTTCCACTCACTCTCTCTAAAAGTCAAAGGTGAGAATTAACAACAACAAATAAATGTTTCCCAGGTGAGGGCCCGGCAGAGCTGAGAACTGCTCTAGCACCTATAGGGGCCAGAGTCGAAGAACAAAACCAGCCCTGGCTGCAGCTGTCAGGCAGGAACGTGACCTTCACTGGCCTGGAGCCTGGCCCGAGGTGCCAGCTGCCTTAGAGGGTGCCAGGACCTGGTTGCTGCTGGTTCTTCTCACTTTGGGCAGCATTTCCTCAGGACTGTCCCCTCAGAGACTGTCCCACACATCTTCACTGAACTTTAACGGCGGCCTAATTGGCCTCTACTTCACTCCCCTCTATTAACCTTCCAGTCCACTCTCCACTCTGCCAACAAAGTCCTCTTCCTAAAATGAGGTTTCCATTGTTACTCGCCCCCTTCTACCACACAGAACTGTTCCCTGTTTCTAGCATGAGAAATTGTTTCCCTGCCAGGACACTCTTCCTCCAATGAATAGTAAGAATATGACTTTCAGGCCTAACAGAACATTTCTTATTGAAAATGTAATCTTTGTTACACCCTCTGCTACATGCTTTTCGGATGTTTGACAAACTCTTAATGGCCTTAACAGCCCCATCCTGAGACCTGCTCTCAGACTTCTCGACCCCAAATTGCCCAAGAGCAGAGCAGTTGCCCTTTCCAGGGGCCCCTGTGGCACAAAGAAGCCAGCATATTGTGTTGTCATTTGTTGTTTATGATCTATCTGCCCTCCCAAGGGCAAGGGCGGCATTTGCCTTTTCGTAATCCCTTGAGCAGAATGGGCCACCGGCAGTCAGGAGCCACCAGGGGGTTGGGGGAGCCAGTTTGAGGGCAAATCATCTTCAGTCTTAAAGAAACACCTGGATGCAGATGGTTCATTTGACAGTGGATCATCAGCCCTGAGCATGTCATCATCCTTTGTAAGTCACTTGGGCACAGAAAAGATGTATCCCAGAAACTCCACCTTTACACACAGCAGTGTGACACGGCTCCCTGGGCATCCCAAGTAGGACTGTCTAACCTTCTGGGCTCAGCAGACTAGCCCTCCCACCCCAACTGCCACATCACTGGGTTCACTTGTTACCTGAGAAGGCCTAACGGCATGACATCATCTACATAGAGGGTATTTCACCAATGAACCAATGAAAGGCAGCCAAGCAGGGCTGTGTTTCTTTTGGCCCTGTGTTTTTACAGGCAGACATTGTAATCAGCTGTCAAGATAACTATAATCAATTCGTTAATAGGCTGGTTTTTTCCATCTGGACTAATTGAATAGTTGCTTTGTTTTTGTTTTTGCTTTCCCCTCTCTACTCCTTCCCCCACTGTTACTATTGAGCCCTGTGACTAAGCCCTTACAAAACTTGCAGCAGTTCCTCCTTTAAAATATGGCAGTAATCCATTAAACTCCAGGGAGATTTGCATCTGCATTCATATCTAGGAGTTATTTGAAAAGCATATGTGAGGCCCTGGCTGGTGTGGGTCAGTTGGTTGAGCGTCGTCCTGTGCACTGAAAAATCGCTGTTTTGATTCCAGTCAGGGCACATGTCCAGGATGTGGGCTCAATCCCCAATGTGGAGGAGGGGGGAGGAGGTATGTGTGCAGGAGGCAGCCAATAAATATTTCTCTCTCACATCAATGTTTCTCTCTCCCCCTCCCTTCCTCTCTCCCTAAAAAAAGAGAGAGAAACACATGTGAGTTCTCTTTTGTTAAAATGAAAAGCAAAAATTTAACTCAATTAGGTGAATTAAGATTTAAATTTTCAATGGCAGAGGAATGCTTTTATTCCATTTGTATTGGTACTGGTGTTGTTGGGAGCAGGCTCTGCAAATCATGTCCTCTTATAACTTCAAAGGGAAAAAAAATCTAGGACTTCTTAATATTGAGAGGGACTCTGTACTTCCTTGGAAAGGTAGGCACTCCATCTCACTGAAGAAATTTAAGTGGAGTGTACCGTCAATAGAATTGAGAGACATGGAGGGTACTGGAAAATCTGTTCCCTTTGACCTGCGATTTCTCTTCACTAAGTAGGGATGGATGCCTCCCTGACAGTAGCCTCAGAACATGGTTGGCAGAGCACTTACGAGGGTTGGACAATCATTGCAGCAAACATTTTTTTTTTTTCATGCCTACATCATTCCAGATCCTAAGCTAGAGACAAAAAGTAAGACCTAGTCCTTTCCTGCAAGGAGCCTAAAGTCTATTAGAAAAAGAAATATTTATTTAAAAAATAAAACACACAAAGCATCTATAATGATGCAAGGGAAGTGTGTATGATAAGGGCAAAGGGGAAGAAGTAGGGTTAGAGGGGGAAAAAATATATTTTCCAAAACCTTCTGTTATGTGCTCCAGAGGAGATAATTCCTGACTTTGTCTTCAGGTTTCTATCTACAAAATGGGTACAAGCCCATGCCAGTGGTCTACTTGCTTTCGGTATGCATTTTGAAGGTCAGTTAGAAAGGACTTTGCACAGTGTGTTCCTCCAAGAATAGCTATTACATAAAGTCCATATTAAAAACATCATATTTCTAAAACAATGCCCATTGAACTATTATTAAATTTTATCACCAGCTCCTATAAAAATTACTGTGGGGTCCTGAAGTTCTTGTAGAAATGAAAAACTGAGCAGCTGGTATTAATTCCACAAACCAGGTAGGGAAAGCCAGGTCATGAGGGTAAGAGACCTGGTCAAGGAGCCCAGGACTTGCTGCCAGGACTGTTGGCTCCCTGTCATCATTTTTTAAAATTATATTTTTATTGATTTCAGAGAGGAAGGGAGAGCGAGAGGGAGAGAGAGAGAAACACCAATGATGAGAGAGAATCATTGATCGGCTGCCTCCTGCATGCCCTACATGGGGGATCGAGCCTGCAATCTGGGCATATGCCCTAATGGGTGTTAATGTAAAAAACCATTGGAACCTGTAAAGAATTTTTGTGAGTTTATTTGAGCCAAACTGTCGACATATGCCAGGAAGCAGAACCTCAGCGAATTGAGATAATGCTCCGGAGAATGGCAGGTTACATTTGTATTTATACATTGCCATCAGAGGAGGGACATAGGTGGGTTACATGAAATTCATTGGTGATAGATTAAGGGATGGGATAAAGCAAAGCCGTGGGAAACCCCTGGATTGGATAAAAAGTAAAATGATAGACACATACTTAGGTGGGTGCAGGAACAATTAACATGATAATGAAGGAATTTGTGGTCTCTGTTCTTGCACCCACCACATTTGGTTGTGCCCCAGGGGCTCCAGAAAAAGGGAAGTTACAAGTTACCCAGATATTTCAAGGGTATGTTATCACAGATGCAAAAAGAGAGATAGGCTCAGTTAAGATAAAGGTGGATCTTGTCAGAGAAGATACTGGCCTAGGATGTAACTGCCCACCATAACTGCATTTAGTTAAAGTTTAATTTCAGACCATCCTTTGTGGTTACTTTAGGTCTCTGAGTTTGCAAGACTGTCATGCAAGCCTCCCCTGAGCTTGTCAGGTCAGCATGTGGCCCCTTTTGTCCAGACGGGGAATTGAACCGTGTCCTTCTGGCTCATAGGTTGACACTCAACCACTGAGCCATTTTTAATGTTTGAGGCTCTGACTGTATATTAATTGTGTATAATTTTCTTCTGCATGGAATTAAAATAAACCAAAAATTAAAAAAAAACACAAACAAACAAAAAAACTATGCTCCCTCCTTTGGAGACAGGACTCTTTTCATGAAGTTTTAAAATGTATTCAGCACAGCTTTATTGAGCACTTGCTAAGTACTCAGTATGGTACTAAGAAGTATTGGAAAACACGGCAGACATGGTCTCAATCCTCACAGAGCTTGGAATTCAGTTATGGGGCCATTGTGATGCAATGTGATCAATGCTACAGCCGTCTTTTAGGCTGCTGAGGGAGGAGTCCTTCATTAACTCAGCTGGATGGTACAATCATAGGAAGCTCCCTAGAAGAAGTGTCAACGCTTGGGTGTGAAATTCGGTGTGAAATTCTGAGAAATGAGCCCTGAAGAGTGGAAAGAAGAAGAACACTAAGTAGAAGGAGCTCTCAGCCTGTCTGCTCTAGGAAGTGGAAGTAGTTTAGTAGGCTGGAGCTCAAACCAGCGTCTGGTGGAGCCTGGGTGGCTGTGGATAACCCAGATCACAGAAGGAGCTTTGTGGGAGCTGGAGTCTGATCTTTAGTCTGGAGGCCGTGGAGCTAGTTAAATGGTTTTAAGCAGGACAGGAACAGGATCAATTTTGCCATTAGGAAAAAATCATTTATCTCTGCTGTGAGCAGGATGGATAGAAGGGAGGACAGTCATTAAGAAGGCATGGATGAGGGTTGTCACTTAAGGGGTAGAGATATCAGATAGAGTCCTCTGCTGGCCACTCTCACTACCCTCTTCAGTGTGGGATACTGTAAGGATTAGACCTTGGTCAGCTCCAGGCTTTTCTGAACACAAGGATTCCCTTTATAAGGATCTGAGAGTGACTGTGTTTTAAGATTTCATTGGTAGTGATACTATTTAATGATACATTGAATTAAACTTAATGTATATTTCATTAGTCACAGTGCATCCTTTGTACATTTAGTAGGACATATATGTAGGAGACATTACTGACCTATGCAACATTTGGTGCCTGGTATAGTTGAGGATTATTTGCCAAAACCCCAAGGATTCCAGGAGTTTTTGATCCTCAAATTTGGAACCAGAGACAAGGAGAATTTAGAATTGTAGTTATCAGCAGCTAGTATGTTAAATAATCCTTTTCAGTTTGATTTGGGACAAATTACTTAATCTTTATTGGTATTGATTTCCTTAACTGAGAAATGGGTATATCTACCACAGTTAGGTTATTATTGAAGTATATAATGGATGTTAAAAAGCTTAATAACTTGCAATAAATTGTTTTCCCACCATGTCTCATTTCCTATTCCTCCTTTTATTTTTTCTCCCTATTTCCTCTGCCTCTGACCACATTTTAGCCCTTCTCAATTTTCCTTTTCTTTATTTCTCATCTTATTTCCTTAATCTTCTGAGAATATTAAACTGATATTTTTTAGGGTTTATACTGTTACATTTGTGTTTCCTTTTCTGAATTCTAACTGTAAGCATTTATGTTTTGTCAAGAAATTGCTTAGGAGACAAGATGTTCTGTACATGTGACCCTTAATAGAGAAAACACTTCACACTTGCACATCATTGACCTAATAGTACATATATTTCAGGTCCACTCTGGCAACTTTACTTACTCCACAGTCTTTTGATAGTCTAGAGAGGAATCATCCACCCAGTGCCCCACTTAAAACACATCTGCGTTCCTAGCTAATGCTGTCCATCCCTGCACATTCTCAAGTGCTCTGGCAAATACTGTGCACTCCCGTGGAAAACAGTGATGCCGAGTCTCCTAGGATACAGCCAGCAGTTGGGGAAGCAGGTGCAGAATTAGAAAAGGTGCAGTTGCCACAGTGCAGTCATGTAGAGAGAGCTTTCTAACATGTTTCCTGGAACTTATCCACCTCTGATTTTTAAAGCATACTTACCATTGCATATTAAAACCTACAAGAAAAGCTTAACGAATAAAACTGGAAAGATTTCTCTTCTGGAAATACATTCTTTATGCTCTGAAACACTAAGTAGCCAAACCCTGTGGCCTAAGCTTTCATGATCTGGTTTCTGTCATCATTACGTATTTTCTTTCCGCTGATCTTGTGGGCACATGAATCCTACATGTAAACATTTTCTTCAGCCTTCTCCTGAAAAATACTCTCACACACCAGTCTCCAAGTGCTTCTGTGTCTGCTGTTTCTCTGTGCTGGAAATCCCTCTCTTATGAAAACCTCACCCATTATGCAAGTCTCAGTTCAAGTCCTATTTTTCTGACCATTCCAAGCTAAAGTCACCTTCTGAATTGCTCTAATGAGGTCGTGTGATTTGCAGGAGACATTTGGGGGTTTAGAGCTGGAATTCCTAGGCTGAAATGCTCACTTAGAGATGTGATCTTTTTACCTTCTTTGGACAATTTCCTTATTAGTAAAGATAGGCAAGATCTTAAAGGTTGTTAAAACAATTAAAGTAGAAAAACCATGTGAGAGCATTTTGTAACTAGTATAATAATCTTGCCTAGTATAATTAATTATCGTTTCCTTTTTATATGGTACTTTAATTTGTAATTAAGCATATTTGGTAAAAGGAAAGCTATGGTCATTCTGTCTCAGGGCCTCTCAGATGTTGATGTGCATGAGAATCGCCCAAGGATCCTGTCAAATGCAGATTCTGACCTAGTAGCTCTGGGATGGGTCTTGAGCTTCTTTGTTTCTAATGAGCTCCCAGATGAGCTGCCATTGCTGTTCATGGGCCACACTTGGATTACCAAGGCTCCCTGTACCCCCACATATAAAGCTGGTTGGTGAAAACACGCAGGCTCACAGTTTGCCCTCCTTGGCTGGAGTCTAGACATGGTGTTTGCACACAGTGACCTTCTTCTCAGTGTCCAGTGATGTTTTTCTGCCTGTAACTTCCTTCACAACTGCACACATTGGCTAGCTTGGTACTTATCTTGGTCACACATAGATATTAGTCACCCAGGGGTGTCAAAAGCAATTACTTCAGAATAAATAGAAAATTCCCCAGGAAACTTGTGGGGCTCCTACAGGGTGAACCTGATTTACACGGAGGTGCTGCTACATGATGATGGTGAAATGATTCACCTGACGTCAAGACACCGGGAGCGTCATCTTGTTACCTAGGAAGACCTCCTTTTGCACCAGGTGGTGCCACAGAGGCATCTAATTGAGGAGAAACACTAAGAGGCTGGTTATCTGACTTCCCTTCCGCAGTGCAGAGCCTCTGCTGACCCTAGTGCTCATAGCACCTACAGACCCTGTCCCACATGATGTTCCCTTTAAATGGTTTATTGTAGACTTCATTTGACCAGTGATGAGTCGTTGTCTTCTTTGTCTAGTTCTTGTGCACACAAGACAAAAAGAATGCATGTCTCATTTTGAATTGTGTGCTTTGAATGCACAGTTCAATAAGGGGAGTTCATGTGGGAGGTGACTATTGAGGCCATGGTTTTACAGTCAGGCCTGCTCAGGACCAGGCTGTGTGAGACCTTTGGCATGTTACCCAACCTAAGCCTTGTGTTTTGTATTTGTCAGAGGGGTTGTTAGAATAAATGAGGTAGTTCATATTAAATGTTTAACACAGACCCTGACATACAGTTAAGTGCTCCACACATACTAGTATTTTATTATATTATCAATGATAGTTATTAGCATATTTATGTTACTGTGACACTTTATTAATACAATGCTACATTTTAGGTTTTTTAATCATAGTAAAAGCATATAACATTAAATTTACCATCCTAACCATTTTTAAAAATATATATTTTGATTGATTTCAGAGAGGAAGGGAGAGGGAGAGAGAGTGAGAAACATCAATGATGAGAGAGAATCATTGATTGACTGCTTCCTGCACGTACCCTACTGGGGATTAAGCCTGCAACCTGGGCATGTGCCCTGACCGGGAATCAAACCATGACTTCCTGGTTCATAAGTCAATGCTCAACCACTGAGCCACAGCTGCCAGGCCATCCTAACCATTTTTAAGCATACATTTAAGTAAGGATAAGCATACTCATATTATTGTACAACAGATCTCTAGAACTTTTTCATTTTGCAACACAGAAATTGGATACCCATTCCCCTCTCCATAGCCCTTTAAATTTTAGTTGTATTTCTTGAGTATATTGATATGAATCCACTCCCTATCACTATGGAATAAACACATAAATGCAAAGGATTTGAAGTTAGAAATTTTCAGTATAAGACTAAGCCTTGAATTATGCTAACTATGTGAATTTCCTTATATCAATTATAAGCTTTGATTACATCATCCACATCTGTAAATAGATACATGAATATGAACTGTATACTGTTGGTAATTTATCTCTGATTACCCCCTACTCCTTCCTCTGTGTTCCTAAAAGTCATTCATTTTAGAACTTAACATGTTATACTGAAATTATCTGCTCTATGTGTCTTCCCTTGAGTAGATGAAAAGTACCTTGCGGGATGGAGTTAGATGTTAATTCAAACCTAATTTTGCATCTGTTAAACAGAACAGTTCAGGACAGTGTATTCACCTCATTATTCTTCTCTCATTTGCTCCCTGGAGCCCGTTTTCATCATGTGATTGGGAAGGAGGAGCAGACCAACGCAGTGGAGTGTAGAAAGGGGTTGGAAAAGAAAAGATAGCTGGATTTTTAGATTGTACCTCTCCTTTCGATGACTACCTAGTTATGCTTAGAACCTTCTTTCTCCTGCGTCTTCTGCCATGTACCTGGAGAGATCAAGAGCCATCTTGTTAACTTCCAAACAATTTGGGGCAAATTACTTCCAGGGACAAGTTCTGCTCCCAGGGCATCAGAATTGACAGTTAATTTAGAGTGCCAAGGTTCACCTTCTGAAGCAGAAGCCAAGGCAGTTATGTAACCTCAAGTTCTTTGTTGAAAAAAAACACAACCCTGCATATGCTCAGAAAGCTAAATTAAACTCCTGACTTGCAGCTTAGCCACGAAGCATCATGGGCAGGCTAAGGAATATTACCAACACCAGGGTGGTAATTGTAATGATGCCGAACAAAACACCATATTCATCTTCCAGCCAGTGTGATTTAAAAGTCTGCCAGATCCACTGTCCAGAAAGCATGCTGAGGTTGAGTTGAACTTTACAATGTGGTTTGTTGCTTAATGAGCAATCTTGTTAAAAAAAATTATTTTGCAATTTGTCCACATGCACTACTGATTTGAGAACTTTTTTCTTCCTCTCAGGAAGACTCTTTCTTGAAGAAGGATGCATGGCCTAGATTGAAAGGGGGCCTAAGAGAATAAATATTATTGGCAGCTACCCCAGCACTCACACTCATCTCTTACCTTTAAGAGAGGAAGGGAGAGGCAATGGTTGAGTGATCGAGTGCATGCCAGACTCAGGCACTCTGCCTGTCCTCCCAGTAAGTCATTAGGCGAAGTCAGGGAAATGGGCACCATCAACCTCATATTAGAAACTATGAAAAACAGACTCAGACATAGGAGAGAATTTGTCCAAGGTCACTCCACTAGAATTTGTCCAAGGACTTTCTGTCATGACCCAAAGAGCGTGTCCTCTATTCACACAGCGCCTTGGGCCTTGGCCTTCAGCCATCCAATTTTTCTCTCAAAAACTGGGATCTACATCCTATCAAGTAATGGCTCAAAAATAGATCCCTATGTGTTCAGAATCTAAATTCAAATTGTAATTCAATATTATTACTTAACCAAGTGTTTTAAGAAAACATATAGTTATGTAATAAAAACAAGACAGGAAATACTGCAAAGTAAGCAATTTTTGACTATAATATACAAGTGATGTTAATTTGGAGGGGGGCACATATATGTTCAAATAATAATAAAAAAAAAATTGGTGACCATATTGAGAATAAGTCCTACTGTTGAGAGTAAGTCCCAAATTTCCAGCCTTGTTTTATGGCATCACACCCTCCATAGGTAATATAGCTGTTTCTCCTCTTTGTTCATACTCAGAATTCAGGACTGTTTTCTTCCAAGCATATGTTTGTTAGCAACCTGTATAACATATTTACTCATTTTCAGTGTATGGGTTGATGAATCTTGCCAAAGACAAATGTGGCTTTATTTAATATTCAACAAATATTTATTGAGCATCAACTATGTGCCAGATACTGTCCATCTACTAGATACTTTGTGTTCTAGAGCTTTTCCCATATGTACCACAGTGCACATTCCAAAAGTGATTGGTCTAGTTTAGGAACTCCAAATATAGGGTAAGCACTAACAGCACAAATTTCCTAATAATGATGATAACAGCTAATTTTTCTTGCCTATTTGCCATGTGTCAGGCTCTGATGGTGAATACTTTTATGTACTTCTCATGTAATCTTCACAATAACCCTATGATGGAAATGCAATTAGTATTATACGTTTTCACAGATGAGGAAACCTTGGCCTAGAAAGATTATTACATAGCTCAAGATTGTATAGCTGGTGGAGAAACCAAGATGGCAGCATAAGGTATACACCTGTACATGCTGCCTCTCACAACCACACCAAAACTACAACTAAATGACAAAACGACTATCACCCAGAACCACGGGAGAGCTGGCTGAGTGGAAGTTTTACAACTAGAAGGAAAGAAAAAAAGTGCATTGAGACTGTGTAGGACAGGGGTCCTCAAACTTTTTAAACAGGGGGCCAGTTCACTGTCCCTCAGACCGATGGAGGGCCGGACAATAGTTTAAAAAAAAAACTATGAACAAATTCCTATGCGCCTGCAGACCTGGGACGAGTCGGCTGCTAAGCAGGACAGGCAGCAGCACCTGGGGGGCCGGATAAATGTCCTTAGCAGGCTGCATGTGGCCTGTGGGCTGTAGTTTGAGGACCCCTGGTGTAGGACATGCAGAGCCTCAAAAAAGCAGAGGTATGGAGGCGCGTGTGGAGAGGGCTGGCAACTGAGCATGCGGTTGTCTTTTCCAAGCGGGAGGGAGACACAAGCTCCCGACTGCTCTGAACTCCAGTTTCCAGTGAGACTCTGGGGACCCAGACTCCTACAGGGAGAAACTGGACTGTCTGGCATTGAGTCAGAAAGTGAGGGTGGCTTTCTCACAGAGGTGCACTCAGGAATCATTGTTTACTGCGTTGGGGCGCAGGACTTGGGGACATGGAAACGCGGAGACGCAGCCATCGCTATTTGCCACACCCTAGCAATTCCCTGAGACCCCACCCAATTTACAAACCCACCCAAACTTTGCGCAACGGCTTTTGCATATGAATGGCCTGCCCTATCCCAGCTTAACCTAACAAACTGCAGCTGGGTCAGCTCCAAAACTTCCAAACCCTAAGCAAAGAGGAAATATCTGCAGATCTTGCTGTAGCTCCTGCTGGGTGGCCTCAGACAGTAGCTGACTTGCACCTCTTTGAAGATCCAGGAGCCAGTGTACCTAGAGGTAAGTGTGAAATGACACCAGATTTCAACTCTTCACATCCATAAGTGACACACTCAAGAGGCAGACTCAGTGAGCACCAAAGCCCCACCGAAGCAAGCCCTGCCCTATAAGGGTGTCTCCAGCAAAGCAGTTCTTCCATTATAGACACAGCTGATCCTCACAGCCAATTGGCCTGAAGGTCAATTCCTCCCAGCGTATCAACAGCAATCAAGGCTTAACTACAACAGGACTGTGCACCCAGCCCACAAAGGGGTGCACCAAGAGTGTCCACCTCAGGTGATTGGGGAGGCTGAGCCAGTGAGCCCTATAGGTCACCTTCCACACAAAGCCACTCCATCAACACAGGGAAGCTGCCAAAATGTGGAGACAAAGAAACATGTCATGAATGAAAGAAACGGAGGAAAGCAAACTACTGGATATAGAGTCCAAAACCACAGTTATAAGGTTACTCAAGAATCTTCTAGAAACCACCAAGAAACTTAGTGAGACCTCCAAGGAACTTAGTGAGACCTTCAAGGATCTTAAAGAGAATGCCAAAAAAATGGAAAAGGACCAGTCAGAAATTAAGCATACACTGTCTGAAATAAAGAATAATATACAGAAATCCAACAGTAGACTAGAGGACCCCAAGAATCAAACCAAAGATTTGAAATATGAGGAAGCAAAAAACACCCAACCAGAAAAACAAAAAGAAAAAAGAATCCAAAGATATTAAGATAGTGTAAGGAGCCTCTGGGACAATCTCAAGCATACCAACATCCAAATTATGGGGGTGCCAGAAGAAGAGAAAGAGCAAGATATTGAAAACCTATTTGACGAAATAATGACAGAAAACTTTCCCTACCTGGTGAAAGAAATAGACTTACAAGTCCAGGAAGCACAGAGAACCCCAAACAAAGGGAATCCAAAGAGGACCACAACAAGACACATCACAATTAAAATGCCAAGGGCAAAAGACAAAGAGAGAATATTAAAAGCAGCAAGAGAAAAACAGTTAGTTACCTACAAGGGAGCACCCATACGACTGTCAGCTGATTTCTCAATAGAAACTATGCAGGCTAGACGGGAGTGGCAAGAAATATTCAAAGTGATGAATAGCAAGAACCTACAACCAAGATTACTCTACCCAGCAAAGCTATCATTCAGAATTGAAGGTCAGACAAAAAAAAAAACTAAAGGAGTTCATCACCACCAAACCAGGATTATATGAAATGCTGAAGGGTATTCTTTAAGAAGAAAAAGGTAAAGATAAAAATTATGAACAACAAAGTGACAACAAATACATATCTATCAACAATTGAATCTAAAAATCAAGTGAATAAAAAAATCTGATGAACAGAATAAACTGGTGAATATAATAGAATCAGGGGCACAGAAAGGGAATGGACTGACAATTCTCAGGGGGGAAAGAAGGGTGGGGGTGCAGGAAGAGACTGGACAAAAATCGTACACCTATGGATGAGGACAGTGGTGGGGAGTAAGGGCATGGGGGGTGGGAATCAGGTGGAGGGGAGCTATGGGGGGAAAAGAGAGGAACATGTGTAATAATCTAAACAGTAAAGATTTATTTTAAAAAATTGTATAGCTGGTAAGGCTATTAATAGGTCAAAGGTGAGGCTCTAACTCAGGCCCATCTGACAAAAAGTCCACATTCTTAACCACAATACGTTCTGCCTTGCAGAAAATTCCACTCTATTAGGGTCAACAAACGTGCTGGGTACTGGGATGTAAAGATGAATAAGACACAATTTCTGCTCTCAAGAACAGTCTACTTGGAAGAACCGACACTCACATAGGCTCAGCAAGCATTGTGCCTTGTTAAAGTTCATACAGTGCCAGGTATTGGGATAAAACATGAGTAAGGCACAATCTCTGCCCTCCAGGAACTCACACTCTGTCCAGAGACAGATACAGAAACAGGAACCCCAAAGGGCAGCAAATCCCCGCTTCTGATTTCCCATGTTTGGATGTTCATGCCAGTAAGGGTAACAGTGTTGTACTTGTTTCTGCAACCAATCCTTCAGCCTCACCCTCAGGTCACTGATTATTGATGACCTCAGACAGAACACATAGCTTCTTAAAACATGTTGTGTTGTATTTAAAAAAGAGGTGAAGGTATAATCTACTTCACGGAGTTGACTTTGAGGATTAAGTGATGAAATATATGCAAAGTTTCTACATGCTCAACAGTTGTTCAGTATTGTTATTCTCATGTCCTCAGACGGCTTAGAAGAACCTTACAGGTGGTGCCATCTCTTTTCTCAGCCTCACATCTTTTCTGCTAAACTAACAAGGTGTTGCTGTAGCAACTGGCTTCATGCAGGTGTAACCAGACACCACCTTGCCTCAGCTGCCACACCTATCTCTGCTTTCTGCCCAGGAGTCCATTCACCATTCTGGCATGCACGAAACTGGGATTGTCAAGGGAGTTGACTCCCCATATGGCAACTCTTGACAGTTGGAGGTCTTGAGGCATGAGGGAACTGGTGAATAGAGGCTCCCCTCCTCATCCTTTGGGGAGATAGTTCTGAACTGCATGATGGATTCTCCTTAGAAGGTCCTGGAGAGATTGAGTCCCAGTTGTCCACAACAGTGAATAACCTGACAACACATCCTTGTATTGACTTTTCTCCCTCCCAAGCTCGATCTCCCTGGTTCACGCTTCTTCCCTGGGATCACTATCACAAGCAAGTCTTTGAATGAGGCTCTGATTTCCAGGGGATTTGTGGGAACAGGCATGGGAACGGAATGAGAATGGAAGAGTGGAAATGAGAGATTTCCAGACTAAGAAATAGGCTGTCTAGATCTTTGCCACCTCACATGTTCAGATCTGCTCTGTTACATCTTCGTCAGGTAGTCATCAGCCACTGCTTTAGTATGCCCTGTGAAAGGAATGTGCTCTAGCTCCAGTCTGAGTTGCGGACACCTTCATATCCTTAGCACCTAATAATACCTGAGGTGGAATAAGAGCTTAATTTAAATTGTTGAATAAATTTTTTAAGTGGAGAAAATGTGTGTTTGTATGACTGCAAATCTTCCTTCCTTTATCTTCCAAGCATTAGATCTAGTCTGGGTGGTTTTTTCATAAAGAATATCCATTGCCAGGGGATGTGCGAGTCTTTTAATGATGTGCTTAAAAAAATAATAATAATAATGGCCCACCTAGTGTGGCTCAGTGGATGAGTAGCTACCTATGAACCAGGAGGTCACGGTTCAATTCCTGGTCAGGGCACATGCCCAGGTTGGAGGCTCCATCCCCAGTGGGAGGAGTGCATGAGACAGCCAATCAATGATTCTCTCTCATTATTGATGTTTCTATCTCTCACTCCCTCTCCCTTCCTCTCTGAAATCAATAAAAATATATTTTAAAAACATAATAATAATGGAAGTAAACAGAAAGTATGACTTTCTAGCTTATTTAATTGATGTAGGAATTTTTTTTTTTTACATAGTATTCTATGTAATGTGGATTTGGATTTAGAGGGTCAGAAGTTTAGTCTGAAGAATTTAATATTTGAGTGACTTTAAGGTAAGGTCCTTTTTTTTCTGCTTAGTTATATTTTTTAAAAAATATAACTTTTTCTGATTATAATGGCATTATGTGTTTATTGTTAAAACTTTGGAAGATACAGAAGCATGTTTAGAAAAAGAAATGTTAGAAGAAATGATCCATAATGTCTGCTAACCAGCAGCAACTATTGTTTGACATTTTGACTTATTTTATTTCAGTCCTATTCCTGTGCATAAAATATACAGGGTAGGTTATATTATATGTAAGCATTTCTATCCTGGTTTATCTCAATTACATTATAGACAGACATTGAGCAGTGTTATTTAACATAGGTTACATAATTTTTAATGTCAACAAAATTTTTCATATTTTCAGACGCATTCTTTTCCATATTGCCACTGTCCACCAAAGTTTTCCTTAGAAAACAAATATTTTAAAATAATATTTTATTGGGACTTTTCTAATGATAAAAATAAATTAGTTGTTTTTTTAAAAAAAAAAAAAAAGACAGCAATACCTATTGATTTTCTTACAGGTCTTTACAACTTTTTTCTGCATTTATAAATTGGAATCATACCATGTATAGTACTTGATAACCTCCATATTTGTTCAATAACATTTTGTAGGCATTTCCCCATTTCATTACTTTTTTTTGGTAAAAGTTAATTTTAAAGAGAGCTAAGATTCTATTATGTAGATGTGACTCTGTTGGTTTAACTAATATGCCATCACTAAGCATCTAGGTCATTTCTGATAGTTTTCACTGCTGTAAATAACACTGTCATGATAAGTGTTAGGTTAGTTTGTTGTGGGTCATTTCTGTTGGATGATGTGGTAGCCTTCGTAGCTCCCCCTTAGAAACCAAAGTTTTCATGATAGTTGGCCTGGAAAATACAGGTTATTTCGTTGGAATATAAAACATTTTTTGCTGAAATTTTCATGTGTACTATTCTATTAATGGTTGGCATTATTTTAAATGATATTTTAAAAGTATCATCTGGTTTGTTGGTCACTATTTTTTTTTTCATCTTTGGGTTACCAGGATCTAGATGATGAGAGTCCTGTGATGTGCTATGAGTGATTCCCTTTAAAGTCCTTCATAAGTGATCTTCATCATAAAACATTTGTGGGCTAGGGAGGTAATGAGCTTTTATCAGTTAAAGATACTGGGTTAAAAGGCAAGAGCATGTGGTTTTCCTAAGGCAGTGGTCGGCAAACTCATTAGTCAATAGAGCGGCAAACCGCGGCTCGCAAGCCACAGTTTGCCGACCACTGTCCTAGGGTTATATGAGAGTTCAATCCTGTCTATGAAATACTTGCACGGCCCAGATGTACCATAGAGGATAATGTATTTTCCCCACTGGGCCTGCATATTATCATTTATAGTGTATTTAGGAAGAACTGCAATTCCTTAGCAACAGAGTGCATTTGCTTTCTTTCCATCACATCCTCTCCCAAATACATCTGTATGGACTACAGAAAAAATCGCTTGTATTCGACAAGCCTCATCTGTTAGCTCTTCTCTCTGTTTCAGCTCTGGAGACCCCAGGCAACTTGAAAATTTGTGAAAGGAAATGCTTTGGTGAACATTTATTGGTCCATGAAGCTCAGCCTAGCTAAGGGAAGCTTTCAGTGTACTGAGAAAGAGAGAGATCAGTGTCTCCAACCTCAGTTCAACACACAGGAATTAGAGCTTTCTCAGTCCCAGTCCAGCCAGAGCATGGCACAGTTTAGAAGTGCAAGCCGACCTGGCATTCTCCACTGCTAGCCACACCTGGCATCCTTCTGCCCTGAAAGACTCAGATTTCTGTTTACTAAGGCTGCTGTCCAAATCACCTACTTTACTTTTACAGGTAGTAACAAAAACCGCCATTTGTGGAGCTATGTCAGGATGGGTATAGATACTTGGCATTAGTTATTCCACCCCATGAGATAGATCAAATTCTACCTCTTTATAGATAAAGAAATTGAAATTCACCAAGATTTTAAAAATTCCTGAAAACCCTAGCCAGTTTGGCTCAGTGGATAGAGCATCAGCTTACAGACTGAAGGGTCCTGGGTTCGATTTTGGTCAAGGGCACGTACCTAGGTTACAGGCTTGATCCCTGGCCCTGGTCAGGGTGCAGGAGGGAGGCAACCAATCGATGTGTCTCTCTCACATTGATGTTTCTCTCTCTCTGTCTCTCCCCTCCCTTCCACTCTCTCTAAAAAAAAAAAAATCAATGGAAAAATATCCTCAAGTGAGGATTAACAAAAACAACAAATTCCTGAAATTCCTAAATTCACACCATTGTTGAGAAGATATTTGAAACTATGTGTCTTGATCCACCTCCATTTACTACATCCCCTTTAACTAATACTGACAATTCTTTTGTACTGAAGCGAACTACCTGTTTAAGAGAAGATTTATAAGCAAACAAAAAGTGAGGTGGAAGGGTGGGCAGAATCCTATCTAATAAAGAGGGAATATGCTAATTGACTATCACTCCATCACAAAGATGGCTGCACCCACAGCTGAGGCCAAGTTCCCATAAGGAGACTTAACGAGCAATCAGCAGGGACCTGAGGCTACACCCTCCCCAGCCCCTGTGGGGTTTGACAGGGGACCTCAGGCAGCATCCCCCACCCGGCAGGACTTGACAGGGGACCTCAAGGTGCACTTCCTGTCCTGGTGCTGGGCTAGGGGACCTCAGGCTTGCTCCCTCCACCCTAGCGCCAGGCCGGGGGACCTCAGGCAGTGCCCCCCACCAGGTGGGGCTTGACAGGGGACTTCAGGCTGCACCCCCCCCAGCGGGGCTTGATGGGGGACTTCAAGGTGCACCCCCATATGCTGGGTTGGGGGAACTCAGGCCGTGACCCCGCCCAGTGCTGGGCCGGGTACCTGAGGCTGCGCCCCCCTCCCCCGCCTGGCAGGGCTTGACGGGGGACCTCAGGCCATGTCCCCCACCCAGCAGGGCTTGACAGGGGACCTCAGGCTGCGCCCCCCCCCACCCAGCAGGGCTTACCAGGGGACCTCAGGCTATGTCCCCGACCCTGGTGTCAGGCCAGGGGACCTCAGGCCATGCCCCCTGCCCCAGCATCAGGCCAGGGGACCTCAGACCACCACCTCCGCCCCAGCGCCAGGCCAGGGGACCTGAGGCCATGCCCCCCGCCCTGCAGGGCTTGACAAGGGACCTCAAGGTGCGCTTCCCATCCTGATGCTGGGCTAGGGGACCTCAGGCTGCACCCCTGCCCCAGCACTGGGCCAGGGGACCTGAGGCTGTGACCCCCTCCTGGTGCTGGGCCAGAGGACCTGAGGCTGCACCCCCCGCCTGGTGGGGCTTGATAGGGAACCTCAGGCCATGATCCCCACCCAGCGGGGCTTGACAGGGGACCTCAAGGCACATCCCCCGCTCCGGTCTGGGGGATGTCAGGCCATGTCCCCCATCCTGGCACTGGGCCAGGGGACCTGAGGCTACACCCCCTGCCTGGCGGGGCTTGACAGGGGTAGGACTGGCTGGGTCTGGGTCTATCCCAATGGGGGGTGGGGGGCCGGCCAGATCTGGGTCTCACGTGATTTTGAGGCACATGTGGGTGGGCAGGGACTTGACTCTGGGTCCCATGGTGCACCCCAGACTCTGACAAAAGGAAAGTTTTCATATACATTTTACTAATTTTCTTTCATCTCTGACACTTCTATTATAGAGAAAGGGCAAATAGCAATATTAAATTATTTCCTCTAATTAATCCCCTTTTAATGTGCACAGATTTCATGCACCAGGCCACTAGTTTGCTTATAAAATCTTTATCCCAAGTCAACTCTGAGTTGGCAAAGAAGAGTAAGTTCCTGGCAAGGTCAGGCAAGACACTCCTTCAGCAGGTATCTTGTAAAGCTGGCTAAGATGGTACAAAATTATCTTTCCGCCATAATAGTAGAGAGCACTCTCAAGACATTCCCCTGGCAGACATTACAATGCTGACTATTTCTCAACTTCTAATTATAGAAATTGAGTTGTCAAACACCAAATTACAGAAACTTTTATGCGTACTCAGCCCTATGTATTGAGCCTCCCAGCACTCTCTGGCCTTCCCTCTCAGGCTGGTTATTCATTACCTAGGACCTGTTCATGCCATTCTTCTTGCCCATCCCTCCCAGTGCCTGTACCCTTCCTGTTACTTTTGTCCCCAAAACTTGTATACACAAGTTTTAAGCCCTATGTCAAGCATCAGCTCCTATAGGAAGCCCCTTCCTCATCCTTGTATCACCCCCTCTTTAGGCCCCAATATGCCTGGCACTGACTTCTCATAATATCCCCAAAAGCCATATTGCCTCCTTTATTCATCTCCCCATGCTGGGCTGATGAACTTCCTGTGTGTAGGGACTGTGTCTTACTTATTCTTGGATTTCCTTTGCCTACCCCAAAGCTTGACCTGAAGTGGTTCCTAATTAATGATGGTTTAGTGGATGGATGAATGGGTGAAAACATAGATGATGATGATAAAGGCTAACACTTACTGAGCATCTACTATATCCCAGGCACTGTGCTAAGCATCTTCATGAAATACATTACCTCTTTTGAGCCCCATAACATTTCTATAAGGTAGCATTTTATTTACCCCTATTTCACTGATGGGAAAATTGGAGATCAGCAAGGTTAAGTAACTTGCCTAAAATTACTCAACTAATCATTAATAGAACTAGGATTTGTGTTCAAATCGGTCTACTTTCTGAGCTGGAATCTTAACCACCATAGCCAACAATATAGCAGCTACACAAGGGATGCCTCATTATCATCTTGAAGATGCCCCGGCTGATTGCTCTTTTTCTTAGAGGAAGCATCTAACAAAACCAAGACATCCTGTTGTGTGCTATTTCCCCAAATACCTAAAATGGTACTTTTCTGTATTCCAAATGCTATGTATTTTAATCCTAAAGCAACTAAGAATTAGAATCTTTTTTGTCAGCTACTTAGCATAATCCTAAGTAAAACTGGCACTACTGGGACAATTATTTGGGTTACAATATCTGAATACTTGTGTGATTCATTATAATTTCCTACCTTTTGTATCTGATTATTAAATCTTTTTTCAGTGCAGATGGAGAGAAAACAGTAGATTATTAAATTTTCTGACTGTATAAAGGGTTCTATTCAGAGCTAGATTTTTGAAAAAAATATTTTCATTTCATTGTGGCATTTTTAATTAATCTACTGAGATGTATGCTTTAAGAACACTGAAGCTTTTTTTTTTTTTTTTTTTTTAGCAACACAGTGAAAGAAAGTGATATTTCATTGGCATCTGTTCATCTTTTCTCAGGTTTTGTTGTGAAGCATGCCTGTTTTTAAATCATCTCTAACTCTTGGCATCATGGACAGGTCTGCTCTGTGTTGGAGTTGAGATCTCTACCTCTTCACACCCTTTAGTTCACTGTGTTCATGTTCCTGGGTAAAAGCTCCATCTTTATTTCTGGATGGGCTTTTTACCCTGAATCCCCAGGGACCAGGACTGGATAACTAGGAGAAAACCAGGACATCGTGGCCTTTCTGCTCCTCAAGCCTCAATGAGAGCTTCCTGTAACTTGTCTCCAGCTCTCTTGGGCCCTTGAGCAGAAAGTAGAGGCCAAGGAAACGCTCCTTCCCACTCATCTTTTTCAAAAATAGATGATAATCCCCACTAATGTGTATTTAATGCTTACTGTGCATCAGGCCCCGTGCTAAGTTCTTTACATTATTCCATTTAATCTTCAAAACAACCGTAGGAGGTATGTACTAATTGTTAGCCTTATTTTATTATTTAAAATAATTTAAATATTTTATACTTATAATGTATTTATTGAAAAGTTTTATCCTCTCCCATGCCTATTCACCTTGCATGATCTAACTATTATTTTTAAATTCTTTTTGTGCACCTTTCTGGAGTTTTCTTTGCAAATATAGCAAATTATATACATATACATGCATTTTTTTTTTCTTTTAACCCTTTTCTTCCACACCAAAAGGAGCATTCCATACACTCTTTTTCCGCACTCTTCTTTTATTACTTGTTGATATGTCTTGGAGATCTTTTTATGCCAATACATAGAAAGTTTCTCCATTTTTACCAAAGTATGTTATCGCCCAATGTAAATTGTGCCATAATTGTATTATTCCAATTTTAAAGATGAAACCAGGGCAGAGAAGGTTAAATAACTTTCTTAAACTCAAGAAAAGTAAAGAATTCCCCCAGAGGCCACAGAAATATGAAGATCATCTGACAAAAAAAGGCCACAGTGCACCCCTCCCGTAACTCTCCCTGCTCCCCAATTCAGCTGTCCTCTCTTTCTGCTCCCTTTCATGCCTCTTCCCTAATGCTCTGCTCAGAGCCTTGTGGGTACTGCTTTAAGTGGAGCATTTTGATGTACTGTGTTTTCTCCTCCATCCATTCAACCCATTTGACACATGTGGAGTCCTCTCCCTTTGCTCATGTCTGCCTTTATTGGCATTCTTTAGATGTTTGCTCTAGATGTCTTGGGAGTAGTTATGTGTGATAAGCCTTAGAAACTTTAGGTTTGACTGCAAGTCCCAAAGTTTCTGAAGTTTGTGTTATTTAGAACTTTCCCCCTGCCCTGCTAGACTTCTGTCTGCAGACCACTGTCCACCTGTCAAAGACCCAGCTATTGTTTAAGCAGCAAGAGCTACTGAGAATTTTGATCATCTCTCTGTCTGCACCTCAACTGATACCAGCTGGCTGATTCTGAACTTTTGGCTTCAGACCCTGACTTTACAACCACACTTCTGAAAGGCAAGATAGCATACGGTCAGGGTGAGGTAATTTAGTAAAGGCTGTCAGAACTTAGCAAAAACTCAGTGATGATGATGACGATGAACTCATGTAATCTTTAAAAATCATGTTAACTATAAGTACAATCCTTATCCCTATTTTACAGTGGTGGAAACTGAGGCTCAGCAAGGATTTTGTTTTGCCAGAGCTCATATTTCCATTGTCAGATGTGAGATTCAAATCTAGGTCCTTGCAGGCTAGTGTTCCTTGTATTGTATTATTAAATCCAATTCAAAGACTCGTGATACCAATGGCACATTGAAGCACATAGTTAATAAGATGCTCTGCATAAAGCCCAGGTTCACTCACAAAATAATTTTATTATGAGAAAGGGTTTATGATAGGCACAAGATTCTGCTATGTTCTTCAGCACTTTACAATTATATTAAAATGAAACACCCACTCCCATTTCTGTTAATCCATCATCCATAAATTTTTTCAGTCTCAGAAATCCTTTAAACAATTATTTTAGCCAGTTTTGGAAAGAACATTTCCCTTTCATTAACCCTAATTATAATATTAATAGTTACTGTGCTTGTTATATGCCAGGTACTGTAATAAGCATTTGACATCTATTATCTCTTGTACTCTCCATAACAACCCTATAAAATAGGCATGAGTATTTTCATTTGCAGAGATTGAGGCTTAAGTGAGGGTAAGTGACTTGTTCGAAGTCATAACAGCTTAGCAAATGGCAGAGGCCAGATGTCAACCCAAGCCAGCCAGTTACCAAAAGCCCCTCACTGTTTTACTATAGTTTCCTCTCACCAATGGTAGGTAGCAGGGTGGCCACCTCTGCAGCATTCATGAGCCAAGCCTAGAGCAAGTTATGTAGAATCATTCCTTAGTGATCAAAGATCTTAAATTCAATGTCATAATTCTTACCAGCTGGATCTCAATGCTCTGGGCCTCTCCGTTCAGGAAAAAAAAAAATCAGAATGTGGTACATGCTCTTATTTTAATTCCACTTGAATTGTTAGCACCTTTAAATGGTTTTTTGCAAAGCTTTTTACATATGTTATTTCATTTGTCAAATCAGCAACTTTTCTCAGGCTACTAATGAAATTCCCCTTCTATATCCTCAACGCACTCCATTCTTTCTAAGCAAGACCATTCCCAAGTATGGTTTTTCCGAATTAGATATTTAGAAACCACTTGTTTTAAGTTGTTAGGAGTTAATTTGTTTTAAGGACAGCTCCAAAATCTGAACTCACCCTGCCTTAAAGAGCCAAGTGGTCAATCAAAGCCTCTTAAAGCTAATCAGATGCCATCTGCTTCCCAAGACTTGGGAATGTAGACCGTCTGTTTAGAAACCTTGTTTGAAATAATATTACAACAAGCCAGTTGCCTGTGGTTTGATTAATTACTAATGACTTCTTACATAAAAGTAATTTCTCCTGAGTGAATTCTTTGTATAATTAAATATCAAGTATGTGCCATTATTTTAGAGTCAACTTCATTTTCTGTGTTTTGTTAAAATTATTATTTTTATTTTATTTTTTGATATTTTTATTATTGATTTTAGGGACAGAGAAAGAAAGAAGGGAAGGAGACAGAAACATTGATGTGAGAGAGAAACATTGACCGGTTGCCTCCCGTATGGACCCCGATTGGGGATCAAACCCACAACTTGTGTATGTGCACTGACCAGGAATTGAACCTGTGACCCTTTGGTTTACAGGATAATGCTCCAACCAACCAAGCCACACCGGCCAGGGCCATTTTCTTTCTTTAAGTAACAAATTTGATAATGTTCACTTTTCTTGAACATTTATTGAGCACCTACTACATTCTAGGCACTGTTCAAGGCACTTTGGGTTGCTTCATAGAAAGAATAGAATTCAACCTTGTCTGCTTCCTCCTCCCAAAATACAAAGTGTTATAAACCTGTGATTCCAAAGAGCATGTCTATTGCTCTTTCATGGAACAAACACCTAATATAGGACTTCCTCCATGGAAAGTTCTTTTTTGTTTAAAGTGAATGACTTTTTGCTTCCTCTGCTGTCATGAAGGGAACTATTGGCAGTCTTGGGTCACAGAGAAAAACAGCATTCATTCTTCTGTTTGCTGTGGCAAAGATTAAAGATGGACTTGATACAAATCCTCTTATCTCTGGGCTCCCACAGTGCTTTGAAACTCTAATATCAATGATACTTCTTCCATTTGTGACTGATAAATATCAGAGACTGTGTCTTATTCCTCTGTCTCCTTACTGTGGTAGACATAATACTCTGCACATAAGCATTCCGTTAGTATTTATTGAATGGAATTAATCACAGTCTGTTGCATTTCCCTCCCTGAGAGCAGAGACCACGCACTGATCATTTCCATTTTCATATTTTCTATAGTACATTTTGATGCACATTTTATTCCTGTTACATGATCAGCAAATGCTTGTGGTCTTCAAGTTTCATCTTTCCCTTGGTTGAGCTCTTTGTACTGCCATTTTGCTTTTTCCCAAAACACATGAATCAAGGAATGAGTGCCTTTTCTGACTGACTGATGTGCCCATGAATGAATAATAACCAAACACATGAATAGAGTCTTCTCATATAGTCATGCAATGTTGCCCTCTCACCAGACAAGTTGGGAAACAGGGTCCAGAGAAGGATGGACTCATAGAGTGCTCCAAAGGTGACTAGAGCCAGATTTCATCACCCCCAGCCCATATTTCTACCTTCCTAACATCTGCCCCCTTTTCAGTTTTTACATCCCCACAAATGCCACCTGAGATCAGGCCCATCCCTCCCACCCGGACGGCTGCACTCCTCCTGACTGCTCCATTTGCTCCGCTGCCAGCCCTAACACCTCCAGCTCGGCCTCCACATGGTTGCCACAGTGATCTTATACAATGCAAATTGGATCATGGTTTTTAAAGTCCTTTAGATGTTCCCACCACATGGGGGATAGAGTCCATACTCTTTCACAGGACCCACACGGCAGAGAAGGATCTGACCCATGATGCCCAGGCCTGCCTCTCATTTCTCTCCCTCTGAGCCCAGGTTCAAGGGTCTGCACTAACCCTAACCTTCACTTTTATGCCACTTAGCACAACTGCCTCCATTCTTCCTGCTCTCTCTGTCTAGAACATCACCTTAACCTGTCTCCTTGCTAGACAGCAGCTTCTTCGGTGTAAACATTTAAGAGTCTCCTTTACTGATCCTCCATCTCTGTCTTCTCCACCCCCCTCCCTCCACTACACACACACACACACACACACACACTCCCTCCCTCATTGGAGCTGATCACTAAATACTTCATGTACTTCCTTCTCCTTAATACCTATAATACTTCTTTCACTTTATTTTTGAATTCATCTCTTTCCGAGGAGGCCATGCCATGACCTCCTTAAGGACAGGGGCTGGGTCTTATTCATATTTGTGTTCCCAGAACCTGGAAGTTGGTCAGGCATATAATAGACACTCCATTGCACGGCCGACTTTCTGGATTACATATAACTTCCATAGCCCTTCACAGAGAATTCACTCAACTTAAGGTTGTCTTTAAATTAAGCCTCTCACATGGGATGATAGTTGAATTATATAAGACTTAATGGAAGGAGAATATATTTAAAGAAAAGTGGCACTTAAAATGTCTTGCTTTTATAGGCGGTGAACAAATATTTCACAGCAGCCGTGGGATAATGTATCAGCATATTGGTAATGCAAAGTGGCCAGAGGACCTCTGAGCTCTTTGAAACTGCCTTCCCACTACTTCTCTCTTGAGCCCCTGATTTACTGCAAGAAGTCAGTGTAGTTACGTGTTAGGTGAAGAACACTTGGGTTGCCTTCAGATCAGGGAATAGATTTTCAGCTGTTTTTCCAGCTCAATTGTTAAACTCATCCCCTCCTGATTTACCAATTGCTGAAATGTTCATTTGTTTATTTATTTACTAGTAGCCCTGCACACAAACCCGTGGGCCAGTAGCTCGCTGCTGCCCTCCAGTAGCTCTCTGCCTGTTGTCCCACCCTCCTGTAGCTCCCCCCACCCCCCCCCTCCCCCAATGCCTTGCTGCCCTGCCCCCTCCTGTAGCTCTCCCTGCCTGCTTGTAGCTCGCTGCCCACCCTCCTGCTGATCTGTGATCCAGTCATTATGCTTCATGGCATAATGACCATTTGCATATTACATCTTTATTATATAGAATGATGCAAGTCCCCTGGGCTTCCAAGCTAGCGCTACAATGTAACAGCTCCATCTGAATTAAAGAGAGCATACTAAGGAAAAATGAGAAAAACGATGGGACCATGAGGTTGAAGGAAAAAAGGAACTGCCTGGCAAAGAGGACGCAGAGAGAAATTCAGATTCTTGTTTCTTGCTTTATGAATTTGTGCTGGGAGAGGGAAGCTATTTTCAGCAAGAAGATGTGCTTTCTATCTGAAAGGTCACATGTCTACCGGCAATGATCTGATATTGGAAATCTATGAGATCTAAGTCTGTGAATGAATGACTTTATGAATCATGTTTATGCAAGCTAGTCTCTGGGGCCCAGGACAATGGTCTTTGTTCTTCCCTTTTCCTATCTGTTTCATTATTCTCTAGGGTACTTCATATGCCTGAATGCAGGCAGCCTTGTAGGATGTTCTGCCTACGCAATGAGCAAGGATAGGCATCCTGGCTTTGAGCATGCTGCATTCTTCAGTTAAAGAACCATTCAGCCCCAGCCGATTTTGCTCAGTGGATAGAGCATTGGCCTATGGATTGAAAGGCCCTGGGTTCAATTCCTGGTCAAGGTCATGTAGCTGGGTTGCAGGCTCCATCCCTGGCCCTAATTGGGGTGTGTAGGAGGCAACCAATCCATGTGTCTCTCTCACATCGATGTTTCTCTCTCTCCCTCCCTTCCACTCTCTCTAAAAATCAATGGAAAAATATCCTCAGGTGAGGATTAAAAAAAAAGAACCATTCACCCTTGTAATACATTTCATTTCTTCAGAGTTAGGAAAGGTGTGTTGGTTAGAGATGTGGGGTTTTGGCATCTACCAGGTGCCCGTTAGAGTCCCAGCCCTGCTGGTTACCACCTGAGTGACCATGGGATACTGCTTTGTTTAACCTCTCAAGGGCTCACTTTCCTTACCTCCTAAATGGTGCTAATAATAATACTTATCCAATAAGCCTGTTAAGCTTGTTGAGAAGATTAAATAAGCTATATAAGAGGACTTAACAGCAAATACTTGGGAATCCTTTGCTATTTTTATAAGATCTGAATGCACCTTCACTTTACATGACCACTTGTCCTCACAGTATCCCCTGTGAGAAAGGCCGCGAAGGCCTGGTTGGCCACATCTGATAGAGGAAAGGGGATCATAAACCTGAGACCCCTGCCTCCAGGGATAGATCCCTCCTCTCCGTTCTGCCACCTTTCATTGTGATTGCCTATCCTCGGTTAACCTTTCCTAAAGCATGACTCAGAGCTTTTACTTCTGACAGTGAAGCTTCTGTCTGAGGGAGAGACAACAATAATCAAATATTTTGGCGTTACTCACCAAAAGAGCTAATAGCTCTCTCTGCCTCCCACATTTAGAGCAGGAAGGATTCTGCCTTAGGAAGCACTGAGTGAGCATGGAGCAGAATCTGGGTGGGCCACCACTTTGATTTGTATTGTTTTCCCTTTTATCAAAGGAGAAGGCGGTAGGATACTTGTCCTTCACAAAGGAGAGCAGGAGGGAAGTGCAGAGCTGCAGGCATAGAGCTGCCCGAGTTCTCTCCCCACCCTACTCTGCTCAAGGTCTGATGGCATATTGCCTGCTGTTCACTTGGCCCTTCCTGCAAGGACTGGAGGGCAGAACAAGGACTCAGCTTCCCCAGGTTGAGAAAGCTAATTAGGAGCTGTGTACTCTCACCAGACTGTTCAATAACTGTTTGACAGTATTAGAAAAATAGTTGCATTTGCCAAACATCCTTTCCTGTATGTCCTCAGGACCCCCAGGCCCAGCATGGTCAGCTAATCTACAGTCATTTATTTCAGATCATTTGGAAGAGTTAAAACTGCAACAATGATGTATTTGTTATAATAATGCGAGCTCCTTTTATAATCAACTCTCAATATGAATAATGATTTAAAAACAATAGTATTTTATTTTCTTTCTCATGATGTCCAAAGTTGTCTTTAACTCTCCTTTGGGCAGAGATTCTGGGACTATTTTTATGCCATATCCCAATTATAAAGAATAATGATGCCATGATTTGGGAAAGTAGAATGGAAGGGGAGATTGTTTGCTTGTTTAATAAATAATATGGCACAAAAACAACAACAACACAACACTGACTTCTTCATGAATACTTCAGAGATATTTATTTAGTCAGAGAGCTCGGGCTTGAAGTCCAGACCTACCACTCACCAGGTGCATACAACATATGTGCTGCTTAATTCCTCTTGAGTCTTAGTGTCTTTATCTATAAAATGGGAATAATGGGTCTCTGCATGCTGGGAGGATTCAATAAGATTCATTTATGTGAAAGCTGTTCTTATAACTTTACAAAGTTGATGTCTTGCCACTGTTAGTTGTTCTTGCTCAGAAGCGAAACAGAAATTAAGTCAATGTATCTAGGCCTCTAGGATGCTGTCCAGGAAGATGTTATTGTGACTTGTATTGTACAGCATCCAGATTACAACCCAGGAGTGACTGAGACCCCAGTAGGCTTGGATACAATGAGGATTGGGGAAAAAAGAGACCTATTCTCCAGGCTAGAAAAGCATATGCAGAGTGGCCTCTCAACTTCTGATCTCAGCTAGGCAGAGCAGCTTGTTATAGACACCAGGAAGGAACCAGCTGAGCCAGTGTACGTTTGAAGTTCCTTGGGAGAGAAGATAAGCTGGCTGAGTTTCTGTAGGCAATGAGCCAGTAATGAGGTTTCCAGCATTTCATCACATGTCCTTTTCATCACTCTCAGCTCAGCCATACTCAGGGGCCAAGTGTGTATTTGAGAGACTCAAGGAGGTAGTTATAAAGGAGTGAATTGTGCTTTTGTTCCATTGACCCCATTTTCCACTCTACCCTGTCCTTATCCATAACAGTATTAAACCCTGGGCATGAGAGCACCGAGAGGACACTGGAGGCAGTGGGAGGTGATATTGGCAGTGGCTGGCTAAGTCATGTAGCCAGGGGAGGTCATCAAAGAAAAGGGACCTGAACTCTATGATTAAGGGCATATTCTAGTCTTAAAATTTTGTCCTGAAAGTCCCTGGTTCTACCACTTCCTAATTACATGACTAGTGACTTCATCTCTTTGAGCCTTCATTTCCATACAGGATTGTTATCTGGACCATGGTTTACAACCATGTGAGCTGTAATGTGCATCATTTCAGTGGGCTCCATTTGCACACACTAGGGGTCAGCATATTGTAAACATGTAAGGCCAGATAATAAATATTTCAGGTTTTATGAGCCATATGGTCTCTATTACAACTAATCAACTCTCTTGTAACTAATCAACTCTGCTGTTGTCTGCTAAAGCAGCCATAGATAATACTAAGTGAATGGATATGGCTATGCTCCAATAATATTGTATTTATGGGCACTGACATTTGAATATTATATAGTAGTTTCATGCCATAAAGCACTATTCTTCTTTTGATTTTTTTCAACCAATTAAAATGAAAACTATTCTTGGTTTATGGAATATAAAAAAAAAAATAGAGAATGGGCCAAATTTGGCCTGCAGGTTATGGTTTATGGACCTCCAACATATACCAAAATATGTTTGATACCTTCTAGAAAGTTGCAAAGGTACCCTGATTATCCTAAGAACCAAATAAGAAAGTACATGTGAAGTAATAAGCATAGTGTTTGCCCTTTATAAGTGCTCAGCAAATGGTAGTTATTATTACTACTAGACCTTTAAAAAATATATATATTACCTCTCTACTTGCCATGGATATTTGGAAGGAAGGCAGTTTCATTTTGGTTGCTTAACATTTCTACTATATTAAACTTTTATTATTAAAATATATATTAAAATTTAAAATATAAAAACTGGTTTGAACAGGTAGTGACATTAGTAGATCACCCAGTTCTTTTGTTTCTATTTTTGTTCTAATGTCCAAACGTTGCCTCTTCAATTCCTGACATTTCTTTAGTACTTGGTATGTGCTGCTAGGTGCTCCATGAATAAATTAGATTAGGTCTTTTATCTCCAGGGCTCTTAGTATTCTTCAAAGTGGGTGCATGTATCCCAAGAGTATTTAAGGTGACAGCCCTTCTCTCTATATTAATTTTTCATCTCAGCCTTTAAATTTCTGTTTTGATATATGTTTTATAATGAACATACTGTAACATAGTACTGTGGTTATACATCCTACAATCCTATATAATTAAAGGCTAATATGCAAATTGTCCCCTCAACTGGGAGTTTGACCCAGGGGCAGTGCCAGCTGGCCAACCTCCCGCGTCCCCTCCCCATGCACAAATTGGCCCAATCAGCCCCGGGCAGGCCGGCTGGACCCCACCTATGCAGGAATTCGTGCACTGGGCCTCTAGTTTATAAATATCTGTGTAAACATTTAGATAATGGGGGGGGTGTGCTTTAAATTTTTTAAAATAATGAAGTTAGCAGTCAAAGTTTTGAGATACCTGGTCTACAAGGAGAACAAATAAAAATATCCTATTGGGAAACAAGAATTAGTATGAGTGTTGTATTCACAATAACACACTGAGTTAACATTTGCTCTGGTATCTATTTTGTGGCAGGCAAGAAGCAATATATTTTACATTTTTAATTTAATAATAACACAATGGCTATATGAGATATTAGTCCTATTTTACAGATGAGGAATCGAGGCTCAGTTCAGCCAAGTTAAGCAACTTGCAAAGGTCAGCTTAAATATCAGGCCTGACTATCTATAAAGCATGACATTTTCCACTTCAGCCTTTATTGCATTGAGGAAGTTCATGAAAAAGGAGTATTTTCTGGTATTCCTAAAAACTGTGAAGTTAGTCTTTTTCTATCATATGTATTTAGGTTATTAATTGGTAAAAGTCCATTCCCCCAGAGATTCATGATCAACTCCTTGCCTCCCAGACCTTTGCACATTACATGCTTCTAACTCTGATTGGATGGCTCCTTCTTAATTGGCTCTCTCCTAATCATCCATCAAGATCTAGCTTAGACATCACCTTTTCCAGGAAGCTTTCTTGACCTCACCTCTTCAGGACTAGGTTGGATGCCCTTCCTCTGGGCATCTATAGGACCTTAATGAAAGTTCTTATGAAACATGCTATGTAGCTGTGTAGTTAGCTGTTATCTCCTTGTTACTCCCTGGATTGATAGTCCCTTGGGGGATGGAAAAATCTAACCTTGATTGTGTTGTTCTTCTGGCATCCAACAAAAAAATATAGTGCCTGGTATATAATAGGCCCTCCATAAATACTCATGGAAGGAATTCATCTTTCACTGATTTCGAGTCTGAGATAACTTTGGCAAATAGATGGGTTGAAGTTTGCTTTTACTAAGTTTTCCCAGGCTAGGACAAATTGGTGGGTATATATTAGATTATAGGAGACCAGATAATGGGAAAACAAAAAAAACTTATGTGTGTGAAGGCTTTTTCCTTTTGGGTTTCTCAGAAACTGAACAGGGTGCACATACTCTCAGCAATCAAATTAATATTAATGATACATATGGTTTACCAATATCTATCTATATGTTTATATGTGTACACATATATAAATACATATTCATGAACATGAATTCATAAAACATAGACTACCATAATTTCTGTACTCTGTTTTATGGATTACTGAGTGCTCAGCAAAAGAATAAAGGTCATGAACACTCCCCAGGTAAGCTCATCTTGCCAGTCATCCAGTTGCTCTAAATTTCCTTTGGTCCTAAAGCTATTTCCCTCCTGGATACATAAAGCTCTACTGCTTTCTTTGAAGGGAACTAGCATTTACTGAGAGCTTTTGTGAGGTTCTAGATACTTAACAGAGGTGATTGCATTTAATCCTCAGAAGTTTGCACAAACCCACAGGTCCTGAACCCAAAAGGAAATGGATCAAGTCACAAGCGAGGCAAGAATGTCACTGAAACAGAAAATCTTCATTAAGAAAGAGGGAAGAAGGAGTGGGGCAGGGCTGAATTTTGAAAAGAAAAAGCCTGAATTTTGTTGAATTCAGTTATGATGCACAAATTCGTTGCATGAGAAATTGTGACCATTAGCACAGACATTTTATATATGAGCAGGGAGGGGCCTTTTCAGCTGATTGAGAGATAAACATTCTTTCCTACCACCAAATGGGTCTCCAGGTAAAGGCTCTCTTTAGAGTTGAAAATGGACAGCATTTAGGCAACATTAGAACAGTTGTTCCCAAACTTCTGCATTTCATAGATCAGAAACATTTCAGAATAAATTGTATAGGTCAATAAAATGGCCAAATTTTTATCTTGTCAGTAAAATAAAGGTCATTTAAAAAGCACAAAACCAAAACAAAACAAAAAGCTACTGTCTATTCTCATCATGTCAGAAGTAAAAAGACAGTCTAATAGCAAAAGCAATCGGAAGAAAAAAACAAAGAGTAGAAAGGACATAACCTTATTTAAAAAGGTTATTTTAACTTGATGAAAAATCACTGCATCCTACATTTCTCATCCTGCCTCAGGAACAACAAGGGTCAGGGACCCGTCTCCAGGAACCACTAATGCTGCTCTATGTGGACCTTGAGGCCTTACAGATATCGGGTTAATTCTGAGCTATGAAACCTGGAGCAAGTTACTCAACTTTTCTGGGCTGCAGTTTCCTCATGTTAGATGAGGATAATATCTGACTGTATTAATACTCCAGGGTTGCTGTTACCAAGTACCGCAAACTAGATAGCTTAGAACAACAGAATGTATTGTCTCCGGGTTCTGGAGCCCAGAAGTCTGAAATCAGAGTGTCAGCAAGGCCACAGTCCCTCTGAAGGTGCTAGAGAATCGTCTGCTTCAGACCTCTTGCCTGGCCCTCCTGGCTTGTGTCAGCATTACTCCAGTTTTCACATGGCTTTCTCCCTGTGTGCATGTCTGTGTTCACATGTCCCCCTTTTATAAGGACACCCGTCATGCATTAGGGACTCACTCCATTTCAGTCTGACCTCTTCTTCACTTGATAATTATATCTGCCACAATCCCATTTCCAAATAAATTCACATTCTGAGTGCAGGGGGGCTCTGAGGTATTGGGGGTTAGGACTGCAACATAGGTGTTCTCGGAGGGATACAAGGTAACCCACACCACTGACCTATCTCATGGAATTATGGTATTATTGTATCTAAGTCATTCATCGGAGAAGCTGAATATATTGTGAAGTACCAGAGTGTAATGTAAGGGGTGTTTTCTGTGTTTTGGATTATTGTTTTAATCCATAATGTGTTTATTGGGGCAATCCCCCACTCGTCTTCATTCAGGAGCTATGAGTGCTGCTTCCTTCTGAAGGAGTCCCCTCTGTCAGCCTTGCTTTCCCTCCTGTAGGCTGACAGAGCACAGTGGAGCAGCCAACGCACAAAACTACCGCTTGTGCATGGCCAAAGGCGGCGGGGATTTTATAGCATCTTGGGCCTTTCACATCCATGAAGTGGGAACTGGGGCTCTGCTCCAGGCGCTTCTTCTTGTGCCTCCTCTTGCCTTCTGCAGAGGGAGGAAGGAAGGCCTTAGCCAGAGGCATGTTGTCGCAGGGCAGTCATCACCACTGGACGAAGGGACTAAAATGTATCACTAAGAAGTAGTTAAGAAATGGCCTTTGAACATGTTCACTTAATAATAAGTATTTTAAATAGCTATTATGTGGAAGACCATGTTTGCATGCCATGGGTAAAACAGACAAGACCCCCGGCCTCATGGAGCTTACATTGTCATGGGGGAAGCAAAAGTTTATAAAATAAACAAATAAATTGAATGTAAGGTTAAGTAGCGATAAGTACTGTTAAGTAAGAACCAAGTGCAGTAAGACAGTAGAGCAAGGTGGAGGAATGAGGATGCTGTTCTCTGTGGGATGTCGGGGAGGTCTTCCCTGGGAGACAGTGAGCAGATTCTGACTAGTGAGGAGCCAATCATCTGTGAACGGGGAGCTGAAGGGGGCTGAGCAGGGAGTGACAAAGCCAGGGCTTGAACACAAGTCTGTGTGGTTCCAAACCCCTGATCTTTCTATAATTTCTCCTAACGCCATTGTAATCTGTCTGCTTGCTTTGCTTACCTGCCTCTGACAGCTGATGTGAAGTTCCGCTTGGGAGAGGATGGTGTGTTTGAGTGTGGGCTGGGCCACCAGGCTGTCTGGAGTCGGTTCCAGCCCTGCCGCTTAGCTGCTGTGGTCCTGCTGGGACTTGTCCACCTCTCTCTCTCTCTCTCAATCTCAGTTTCTTCACCTGCCTCCTAGGGATGTTTTGAAGGTTAAACGGGTCTAAGCACCTAGCACACTGCCAGGCACATGGGAAGGGCTCGATAGTAGCTGTGATTACTGAGAACAGGTTTGCTAGTGTTGATATCTTAAGAGGTGATGCTGATCTGGAGAGAGGAAGCAAATAGCTCAGGCACTGCTCTTGCTCCCTGCAGCCTGCCTGTTACTGATTTCCGTCCATCAGTGACACTGTTTCTGCTTCCTGCATGCCTTCCTTTTTCAGGGCTTCTGTGGTCTGGAGGTCGCATGGTAGGATAGACAGACACTGTTCCTGACATCAGAAGACCTGGGTGTGGGTTCGGGCTCCAATCACACTTGGAAACTGTGAGACCTGAGCAAGTTACTTTATCTCTCTCGCTACAGGTTCCTCATCCGCACAGTGAGCAGGTTGATTGCATCCCTGATTCCTGTGACCACTGGGCAAAGTCACTTAACTTATCTGAGCTCTGCAGGCTCACATATACTGGAGCGCTGCTGCTACCTCCTGGTTGCTGGGAGGCTCAGGAAGAGTGGAAGTGTTTGGTGTATTGTGACATGGTATGCAAATATGAGGGCTGATCTTTACAGGACTCTTGGAGAATTAACCCTGAATACAACACCTCGACACCTCGCTCTGGGTACATTTGAGATGCAGGGGCTTTCCTCCACATTTTGCCATCTCTGCCTGCCCCCCACAGGGTTGGGTGGATCCACCTTAACAAGGTATGGGGGAACACTAGGGAAAGATGGGGGTAGGGTTCCGTGGTGGGAAAGCATCTTATTGGTTAATGCAGGCACATCCCAAACACCAATTACTGTATCTGCATCTAAGGCTGATATATTTATCAGGATGAGTTACAAGGAAATATATGCACCCAGGGAGTGAGGATGCTACATGGTCACCCCCTGTGATGTAAAATATGAGAATCTAGGAGGGGCTGTTTTATAATTCATCAGGTTTCGCTAGTGAGTTCTGTCGGAGTCTTAGTTATAAAGGCAAGTGTGAACCGGACGGCAGACAGGAGAAACTGGCACCAAGGAGACGGGGAAGCTGCCTTTAGTGCCTCCTGCCTCCTCCCTGCTTTGTTCCAATAATTTTGCGCTTGGTAAGTTCCCTGGCTTTGCAGCTAATCGTTGTTGTTGAATAAGCTTGGCAATTGAATCTGTAGTTCGGACTATGTGGTGGCTGTCAGAAGTGTGTGTGTTGGTGCTTGGGCTTCTGACAAATTCCACAATTCTCTTTCATGAGCAAAATTAGCTTAAAAGATGAAACAAAACCCGACAAATCAATTATTCACCTTGATCCTTGGAAGGCTGCTTTCTTCGGTTGCTAAAGTTTCTCAGGTTTCATTCTGTCGGTTTCATTTGTTGGGTGAGCTTTGTCACGAAATTGTTTTTCTTAGCTGCCAAAAGGAGGTATGTATAGGGTGGTTTGTTCCTCCTCAACCCCCTCCGTACCCTCCCCCGAGTTCGGTAAATCTTAAAACAGATAGTTTGCCTGGTAACCAGCTCCCACAGAGCTGAACCTGCGCACGGCAAGATTCAATTGCAATCTTTTGTGTGAACAGAACCGAGGGGTTGTGAATAATTGCCATTGTGGAGATTTTATTGTGAAACTCAGTATGGTGGTGGTAGTCTTTGCATTGTGCCAGGATGGGATCAGAATCCGAGATTTGCAATTGGCATGCCTGTTGATGTGGGAGAGAGGGTGAAAGAAAAGGCTGATCTGATTGCTATAGGAAGAGCTATGCCATGCACGGGCAGGACAGACAAATGCAGAAGACATGACTTGTGTTTGTGTAACTTGTGACTGTTTTCTGTCGTTTCCCATTCCCATTAATGATTACCTGAGGCTGCATTTCAGTCCTTATCTGCGTACGCTCCAGGGCTCCAGGTCCTGGCGTGAGGTCCTGGCTTCAGGCAGGGTGACCACCATCTCTGGGTCAGCTCGCTGTAGGAAGTCATTTCCTCCTCAGGATGAAAGAAGTGAAAGAAAGCTGTGCCTTCCCGGACTCCTTTCTGCTGTGTTGTTTTGCCTCTGTCCAAATCTCCTGGATACCAACAGCTTGACGTCCTTTTTTTTTTGCAGTAACAGATTTAACTGTGGTGTCATATGGCATATTATATACAGAAAGGAATAGCAAGACATTTTTCTGACTGTTTCAAGTACGTCTGGCTTGTTGACATTTGCTTTATTTCACTGGCAAGGAGCTCCTGTCTCCCGAACCCATAACTGTCTGCCCAAAGCGTTTACCTTACACATAATTGCACTTTCTCTGTAGCGGTAGCAGCTGTACCTCTGACAAGAACATTCTCTTTATCCGCAAGAATAGCAACTCATTTTAGCATCTCTTTACCGGGGGGGGGGGGGGGGGGGGGAGGGGCAGGGGGGAGGAAAAGTCTGCTTTTTATTTTTCCCACCAGGGACTTCACTTGCTCTTTTGCTTTCTCCAGGTAAATATTTTGGTCATCAGTACCACTACACTTCCCATGAAGTTATTTCTCCTTTCCTGCTATACTTTCTGATTGCTTCAACACTTGGCAAATGGGAATATGGGGTATATCTTTTTCCAGGAACACATTTTTCAGGCATATTTCTTTCGTCCATAAATAGCTTTTCCATATTTTTCCATTTCCCTGAATAAGTTCTGTTTCAGGAGCAGAGGAGTGATATATGGTGGTTGGCACTCAGAGGTGTGTAACCTGAGCCTTGGTTTCTATTCTACAGCGGCCCCACAAGGGCTCTGTAAAATGTCTTTTTGTCTTATGTTCAGCTCAAAGCCTCTGGGCTACAGCAAGGATGATTAAGGTAAATCATCACAGGTATAAGCCAACATCTGCATTTAATGGTCCTGCCAGCCCAGGATACACAGCTGAGGGTTCCTAAAAGTGTTAAAACATCTTGATTCCAAGAACAATGTAGTTGTAAGTACCTTTGCGATGTACTATACCTGGGGTTTTATTGTATCACATGTTTAAAGAACATATGCCAGGGCCTGTGGTTTATTTCACAGCAGTGTCTGGTTTTTGAGTCAGAGTGGTCTTCTGGAGAAATAAACCGATGCACCAATTTCAATAAACTGAGTTGCTTCTCACTCAGTGGTGGTTTTCCCATCTTCCCCACCCACCAAGAATAACTCTATAGCAATAGAAGAAAATTTAGCATGAGTTATTCTCAATGAAGTTTACAGCAAGGCAAATATGAATGGTGATAAGCACCTTTTGAGAAAGCACATACACACACACAAACATGTCTCTAAAAGGAATAAAAACCGAAGAAGCACTAGCACATGACACTTGTAATTTTCTTTGACAGAGGTGGGCGAGGGGGAGAGGGGGAGGTTTGTTCTGAGCCCTGGCTCCCCCAGTGTGCAGGGCTTTTCATCCCTGTGGTCTTCACCTCACTCTCCTCATCTGTAAAATGGGGGAGGGGCACGTTAGGAAGATCTCACGAGATAAATGACAAACGCTGCACTGTTTGGCATAAAGGGGATCCAAGAAAAGGTAGTCATTATTGTTATAAGTTGAATTTTGTAAAATAACAACTCATTCTGATGCTGGTTTTGAAAAAAATATGACACAGGAAGATTATACAAATATATTCTTGTTAGCAAGATATACTTCCTACAGCTAGATAATTCTTTTTGTGTTTGTTTTTTTATTTGGGAAACCTAGTAAATACATAATTGTTACCTTTCAGCTTCATTTTCAACTAATTCTTAGGATGGCATCCAGAGTCCTTACATAATTATTCGAAGAATAATCTGGATTTCCAAAGGGGAGCCTGAAAATAAACTGATGCCAAGCATATATCATAGCCTTCTAAGTGATTTGCTAAACAATGATTTGCCCTAACTCCAGCCCTGACATTGCATTAAAGTACCTGGTGACATACATCACTTATTACATTCCGCGTGATGTACTGAATGTTTTCACGTGCATTTTTGTCATTTAATGCTCATCACAGCCCTATCGAATAGTTTCTCTTTGCTTCCCATTATCAAATGAGGGAACGAAATTAGAGAACATTTGCCTAAATACTCCTAATTTAAATAGATACATGGCAGTGCTGGAAATTGAACTCATACCCCTGTGATTCCAGTGTAACCACTGTGGTGCAGTTCTCCAGTAGGATTGCCCGGCTCTACATGATTCCATCTGGGGACCTTGGCCCTATATCTGCTTTGATTCTTCTCCCCACATATTTAACCTCTCTCCGAGTTTATGGGGTATAAAGAATGAAGTTAGGGATTTTGTTTGTTCTCATTTTTTAACTGTGCCAATCCAGATCCCATTTTCCTGAGCTATCTTTGTCATTCTCACCAAATTGTACAATCAAGTATGAAAAGACATGAAATTATGAACTGTCATAAGTCTACCAGATTCCAGATAAAATCTAAAAGTTACCTTGAATCAGCACTTGCCCTTAGACCTGGGCAACTTCCCTCTGTGCCTCTCTGGCTCTAGAGGAGTCTGTGAGCCAAGCGACGGGCACATTTGGATCTTGCTCTCTAGAGCCCCAGAATTTCTTCCCCGAACAATCCAGAGCCTACTTCCAGAAGTTGTATGGTGTGCCCGCTTCTGGATATAGAGGGGGAACTGAGAGGCTGCTATTTGCGTGGGGTTGGATCATCAGTACTACTGAGAGTTGGGATGTTCACACATCTGTGTGAAAGGCTTTTTGTGGTGCAGGAAGGAACTATGGCGGAGAAAAGGGGCTGGCCCAGATCTGGGGTCTTTACTTGTGTTTTTGCTCTGAGCCTCGAAAACGTTAGAGACACCCCTACCCTGCATTAAATAGTGTTTACTTGTATCTTATAGTAATGATGCTAAAATTTCAGTAGGCTGGATTTGTAGGGGTTTTGTTTGTTTTTGCTTTTGACCTTTCCCCATTAAGCCAAAAGAAATTATTTGGGGGGGGAGGGGGAAATGGTCAAAGCTACAAAGATCTCAGACTAAAAGCATTTTGGAATTGATAGCAGCCAGATTCATTAAGACTAGACATTGGCCCTTTTTCCAGGTCAGAAGCATAGACCGACAGTGGTGATCTTAGGGTCAGCTTGATTTAAACTCTCTGCCATTTGTCTTTTATGCCATTTGAACGTATAATTGCTCAGAGAGAACACTGCTAATTCCAGGTGCCCTTTTCTTATCTCTAGTTTTAAATTGCAGTTGTAGCCCTGAGTGCTAAGGACTAATGGGAGGCTGCTTGAAGGATCCCAGTGGAACTCGGCCTTACAGGCTGGTATGAAAAGCAGAGATGGCAACCAGTGGCTTCATGTGGCCTTCCATCATTATTGCAGCCCCTTCTTCTGTCCAACTCTTCATTCTTGCAATGGTTCCGTTCATCTGTTGTATTGGAGACAAAGACCCACTTAAGGAGAACTAACAGCCGACTTCCAGGCAGCAAAATCTCTGCAATTACTAAGAATCTTGAGATTTGGGGGAGTTCTTAGTTTTTTATTTATTTATTTTTAAAGCAGTGAAAGATGTTATGCACTTAACAGTGAATTTTGTTTTTGTTTTTGTTATTCTTAGCTTCATAAAGTAGTTTTCTAAATGAAAAGGCAGAATGCATTTTGGAAAATATTCCCTATCACCAAATCTTGCAACCTTGCTTTCTTTAGCTGTAAACAAGTTTCGTAATTCCTGTCTCAAAGCTGTTAGGAGGATGTAAATGAGATAATTCATATCCCAGTAAATAGCTATTCTGTCATCCATGTGAAAACATCTGACACACTATGTAGCATGTAGTGTGTCTACATTAAATGTTCACCCAATCTGAAAATATGGCAGTTAAACTGATGACTCTGATAACTAAGATGTGAGGCACATTTATTTTGCCAACCAGAGGTGATAGTTTAGATGGTACAGGTGGATAAAAACAAACACAAATAGGACAAAATAAAACATATTTAACCCCTGCATTGAAAACTCATACTAGTGAATGCCTTGGTTGGTGGTAATCCCATTGATATTTTTACTTCCTTTTTTATGTTTTATGTATCTTTGGAACTTTTATAATGAGCATGTATTATTTATATAATTAGAAAAGAAAAGAAAAATATTTATAGGGAATTGAATTAGAATAGGAAATAGTTTTGTGTATGTTGTAGATATCTAATTTTTTCGGAAAAGTCAAGTCAAACAATCTAACATACTTGGGAAAGATGTTTGTGGTCTAAATAATCCAGATTAGCTTGTTTTATTTTATATTAGTTTGTTTGTCTGTTACTAATCATTTATTAAGCATAGACTAGTGCCAGAAGTTCTGCTAGGTGCTGAGATTACAAAAATGAAAAACCATAGTACTACAACTCAAGGAGTTTATAATCCAAGAGAAATGGACGCATGGGCCCCCAATTCTAACACAGTGTGATTCCTGCTGGGCCAGAGCAGGAGCAGCTAAGGTTACTTTCTATTCCAAGTAACAGAAAACATGACTCAAGCCGACTGGCTCAACAAAGGGAATGTATTGGTGATTGTAACCTGAAAGTACCGCAGAAAAACCCATTTCAAGAGGTCTGACCCCATGGCTCACAAGGTGGTCAAGAAATGTGTTTGTTTTTTCCTTTGGTTTTGTCACACTGCCTGTCTTGGTATTAGCTGCACCCTAAGATTAACTGCCCTCGTGGCTCCAGGATGGTTGTCAATGGCTCCTGGGCAACTTGTCTTTTTAGTCACATATAACCAGAAGGAGATCCTGAGAATGGTCCCTAAAATGTACTTTGGACTGGCTTACTCATGATTATAAAACTGAACCACCAGCTACATTCTGAAATTGAAACAATAAAGACAGCCTCTCCATGACCTTATGAGTTCCTAAACAAAACCTGGCAGCTGTTGCTCTTAGGAAGGGATGGTAGTGGTGATGGAGGCTTTCACAGCATCCAACAGCCACTCTCAACTTCTGATAGGTATAATGCATAATGTGCAAAAGTGTCCAGAGGAGTTAGTCCATAACATAATGAGAAAAGGAAAGTGTTTAATGCTGCATTTCCTTAAATGGACTTCCATGATGAGTAGGGGTTTGCCAAGAGATAAGAGAGGGAAAGGTTTCGAGATAGAGGAAAAAAACTCTCTGCAGTCACAAAAACCAACCAGATAATAGTTCACCTCTCTGCCTATCTTTACATTGGCACTATTGCAAAAGTCACCAGCCAAAGCCATCTGGTATTAAGTGAAAGCCTAACCTATCGGTCTTACAAAAACCTGCTACTGAATGTAACAATTGGGTTTCAAGCTAAACCCATGGTCCAATGGTCTTATTCTTTAAAGTCCAGATTGGGAGTCAATTCAATATAACCTTAAAATTTTTGTCCTCCTGGTTCAAAATTATGGTACTTTAGAGCTAGACCATACCATTGCCATCTTTTTCACTCTCTTTATTTTGCTTCTCATGAAACTTGTTCAAGAAGGTTAATGATGCACGCGATTCCTCAAATTTAGTTGAATTTTTATGTCATAAAATTTATGATTCTAAAAAAGAGGTATCAGACAAACAGGGGTACTTTTGACTAGATGTGCTTGCCAGTTGTATAGTGTATATCATATTGAAAATGAAGTAGACTAGAATAAAATATTTTTAGCCAAATATCAATGTTGCATAGAAACATTAGACCTGACTTTGATGTCTGTGTGATTCACAGTTTATGTAATTTATCTGTCCCTCGGTTCCCTAGCCTTAGGTAATAGTCACCTTTTCTTTCCATTGGGAAAGTAAAATACCTCCTGGATATGGTTGCTTTGGATGGCTTGGTAACAGTTTTCACTAAAACTCCTGACTCCAAATTTAATTAGCTGTATTTTGGATTGTTTTTCCAGTTTTGCAGCCTAGAAGAGGACGTGAAAATACTGTTATTTACTTTCTATAGGAAATGTGCTTATACTGTTTATGATTTTGTGGCAGTCAAATGCAATCATACAATTTATTTATTTTTTTTATTTACTCATGAAGCTTGTCTCAATGTTCTCAACCTACGTACCTAATAAGCATACTCCTAAATACTCATTTGTCTAGCTTCTTTTCAAAGAACGCTCAATAATGGTAATAACTGGGATCAAAGTATATTTCCTCTTGCCATTTGCTTCTGGTGCAGCAAATCTGTTCAGAAAATGTGCAGCCAGGCATGGGCAAGTGTTCCCAGCCCAGTGGTGCGAGTAAGGAACCTCTGACTTGCTCAGAAAACCTGCTTGAGTGAGAGAAGGCTGCAGCCACCAGGTAGGAAATGCTCCCCAGGGCACCGGTTTTCTTCCTCTTCAAATTAGACAGCTCTCAGTGCAGAGAAAGAAGTAACTAAATATAGTGGAAGGGTGATGGGTAAGCACGTATGTCATCCCACCATTTATAGGTGCCATTATCCCTTGGCGAAACGTCACTTCCTCAGAACACAAACCAGATAAACTCCTTTTTGTATTGTTTTAAGATTTCCTTATACAAGGAGAGAAAAAGTAAGAGCAACTGTTTCTTGGCTGGATTTCTCATCTCATCAGCAAGTGTTTTGAGTTCCTGACAAATAGGAGATGCCAAAGAGATATCAAAGAGACCAGTACTGATATTCAGGCTCCACACAATACTCCTGGCTCTTTAACCATTGAAATACAGTAGCCCCCACCCCCTTGTCTGTGAGGGATATGTGCCAAGACCCCTAGTGGATTTCTAAAACCATATGTAGTACCAAACCCTATATATACTATGTGGGGGGGTGGGGGGGTTTCCATATATATTTACATACTTACACTTTATGGCTTTTCTTTGACATCTCTGAATTGCCAGCATCACTACTCTTGCACTTGGGACCATTATTAAGTAAAATAAGGGTTATGAGAACACAGGCGCTGCATATCATGACAGGTAATCTGATAAAGGCTACTGAGTGACTCACAGGCGAGTAGCGCATACAGCGTGGATATGATGACCAAATGGATGATTCACATCCTGGGTGGGTCGGAGTGAAATGGAGCAGGACAGCATACACACTTCCCAGAATGGCACATGATTTAAAATGTATGAATTTGTTTATTTCTGGAATTTCCCATTTAATAGTTTCAGACTGAGGTTGACCGCAGGTTATATAAACCACAGGTAACAAACCACAGAAAGTGAAACTGCGGATAAGGGGGGACTACAGTTCTTTAGTTCTTGTTGGTAAATTGCATCTACCCTGGGCTCTGAGCTGATTCACATCACCTCCCAACCACAGTCCCTTTCTCAGGTCTTTTTCACATCTCCAAGATCCAGCAAGTAAAGAGCCAACTGCTTAAAGATTAAATCAAGAGTTAATGCCGGTCACAGCTAAGTTGTTAAATATTTTGACAGCACTTCTGTCTAAGACCCACCTTATTTAAAAAACAAACAAAAAAACTTATGGCTACATTGTGGAAAATAATATTCAGATTCAGAAGCAATGTATAATTAAGTGTTAAGTTGTTTGACACCCTGTATAATTTTTAAAGAGTTATAAAGGAGATATTATTTGAGATTGTCTGGAAAGATAGATCAGGGATTTGGATAGTAAATGAATGAAGGACAAGGGCAGAATGTACAATTTTTTAAAATTCATTTAACAAATAATAACTAAATCTCCCATTTGTTACTGCCACTGTGTGCAAAGTGCCTTGCACATATGATCTCATGTACCTCTCATAACAGCACTGGGAAGAAAAGAAAATAAGGCTCGATCACACAGTTAGGAAGTGGCAGGACAGCCCATGTGTCATCCACTCTTCCTCATTATGTGCAAGACACTGTGGGTGCTGGCATGGTGAACAAGAAGATGTGTTTTTTTGCTTGTAATGGCCAAAAGCAAACTCAAGGAAATATTGACAGCCCTTAAGTGAATGAGAGAGTGTTCTTGGGCCTTCCACAATGAAGAGCATCATCTTAAAATATGACTGGGTAATACATTTTTATATTGCTCACTTCAGTTGCTTCAATAGAATATAAAATGTAGGTGAGCCACAGGGAACTAGCTAAACTCATTATAATTTGATTATCTAATCTTCCAATGTTAGTCTTATAACCTTTGCATAACATAGGACCATTACAAAAAGCAATAAAACACATGACCAAAGTGTTTAGCCTACTGACAAAGTCTTGCTTTCCATCTCTAAGTGGAAATTGAAAGAGCAAAACTATTTATTAATGTTTGGGTATTAAATCTGACTTTTTCTAATTCTGCTTTCCAGCTTATGCCTTATACAAAAATAAGCATGTATTTGCTATGACTAAACTATATGGGAAAGTGTACCTTTATGGGCCAGAGTAATACCTCACAGTGAGTCTTTTGAGAGCAGAGATTTGATTTCATTTATCCTTGTGTAATCAGCATCTAGCATGGTTAATTGACAGACACCAAATTATATATCCTTCAAGGGACGATGGAGACAATGTGAGATTGAGAAGTTGGGGAATAATTTCTGGAGATGAACCTTGAAGTTGATACAGAAATTAACTAGATATGTGGAAAAGGGCATTGTAAGGAGACAGTGTATACTGAGCAGTGTTTCTAAAATAAGAATGATCCCAGAGTTTGTATGTCTAAGGAAGGCCTCAATGCCTTGGCATATTTTTACTACTGTCTACCCATTTTTCTGAATTTCTTTTCCTACTCCCTCTCCTTTGTCTGATCCACCACTCATCCTTTAAAATTCAGATTTCTTCAACAAATACGAAGGAAAAAAAGACAGAGGGAGGCCCTTAAAAGGCTAATTAACTAATTGTAACTCATAAACCTTATTGCATCCAAATCCAAACAAACTGAAAAAAATTTTCATGACATGCATGAGACAGTTGGAGATTTGAATACCAACTGGATATTGGGCGACAGGTTATTGGTCATATTTTAGATGTGGTAATGGTATTGTGGTAATGTTAAAAAATAGATTATTTTAGAGATACACACTATCATATTCACAGATGAAATTATTTTCATCAAAATGATACAGGAGAGGGAAAATGAATAGGGGTATAGCTTAAATAAGAAATAAATAAGCATCATTACTATTATTATTATTATTACTTTGTATTTTCCTAGGAGACATTCCTTTTACCTCCTCCCCACCAGAGGATTCCATTCCATCTCCTCACTGTATCCCAGATGATCGAGCATGTTTCAAATTTTCTTTTTACGTGACACTAAAACCGGAAGGTGGGATGTGAGTCCTAGTTCTTTGTCTCACAAAGTCGAAGAATGAAGTCGCGTACAAAAAACAGTGAACAGAACCGAAGTCTATTGACAGCATCCATGCGAATTAAAGTCCATTAGTCCCTGCGTCGAGTCCCACGTGGCCTTAAGCCACGTGGGCTCAGGGATGTGCTCCCCAGCCACAAGAACATCAGGAACCCATTGCATGCTGGGAGAAGGGGGAGGACAAGAGGAAGTGCGTGCCTTTTATTTAGGTGCTAGCCTTGCTAGCGCCTGACTGGTCTTTTCAAAGAATTCTGCCTTAATAACGTTCTTGGGATTGGTTATATGTCTCACTGTCTTGTTATTGGCTATCTGCAAGCTGTCTGTCTTAGCAGCATCCATACATTTTAAAACTCATGTCTCTCTAGCATGCCCTTCCTTCCCCGCTCATTTGGGATCCCGGGTTTTATCCTCCCCCCTCCCCATCCCACCTGCAATGGTCTCAGTCCCTGTCTGTCTAGCTTCCTTCTGTCTCCTTAACACCATCTCCAGAGGAAGGTCATTAGTAAGGACAGAGATTTTTTTCTTTCTCCCATTGACAGGCTCATAGGAAGGACACAATAATGTTGGATAAAAGGCTAAAAAAATAAAGGAGTGGATACAGACCTCCAAGTTCTACATCACAGAGTATGATTTCAAGCAGTGGCTCCCCTTCATTTCTTTAACTTCCGTCCAATTCTTAAGAAACAAATCTCAATTCTTGTTCTATGTACAAAACAGTGTTTGCTCATAACTGAAGGCCAGGAATGCAGCAGCCTGACTGCAACTAGATAATCCACACATTTGCACTTAATGTTCATGGAGGGCCATGTTGTGAGGCCATGTCCGTAATGAGTGCAAGATAGCATTGCTCCAAACCTATTTAGTTGTCATAGAGATAAGGAAAATATAAAGAAAAACATATTCCTTGTATTTAAAAAATTATGTATTAAATTATGGTATCTGAACCTAATTTTTGCATGTAAACTTACAAAACATCAATGTCCTTATTACAGTCTTATAAACACTCTTTTGATCCTTTGCAGGAGTTTATTCTGTACCAATGAAAATTACAGCTCTGGGACGTAGGGAATGGGAAGAACTGGAGGGGACTTTGCCAGGTGATTTAGTCAATGCTCTTGCCTTCGATCCAAACTATGCTGAAGTAGCCAAGACAAACAAAAATCTGACTCATTTGTATTGTTTTAAGATTTTTATCAGATCACATCTTAGTAGTATATTCCTATTGGACATATTAACTTGCTTATATTGCCACATTTTTTTTTCTCTAATAAGTGTTTGGGCATGTATGTGTTAATAATAGAAAAGAATCCATCTGTCCCTCAGAATTTTTACATAGTTACTCACCCAGGAGTAATCCAATGAGATGAATTTGTTAGAACATGCATGATATCCCCTGGAGAACCTGTTTCATAGATTAGATGGATTTGCTGGAGGTTTTAAATGAAATATTTCCATCTATGACAACACAAACTTAGAATTTCATAATTGTGGGCCTGTGACAGAGCCCAAAGGGATTTCTTTCCTTCTGTAGTTATGGATATACTTTCTGATACTAAATTACAACTTAGAGGACTATGTATACCAAGACCTATTACACTTCCCAATATTCAGTATTGAGTGTCCAGCTACTGAGCCTTCAGGGGAATGGTTTTGTTATTGTAGTTTCCCAGAATCTAATACAGGCCTGAAAAGAGCAGGCACTCAGTAAATGTTCCATGACCTTTCCTCCTGCTTTCACCTTCTCCCAAGGGTGTTATCACCCACCACCACCACCAAGCATCCACTTTATTTGTGATGTTTAGAACAAGCCCAGGAGTGATAAAAGCACAGTAGCTGAAGAAGGTTATACAGAGTTTGACAAGACTATTGGTAATGTCTTCTCTCTGATCTCCATTGAGATTCATTGGATGTTAACTGATTCCTGACTTCAGCACCAGGATTAGCTGGTTGGATTAGGACAGTGGTCGGCAAACTCATTAGTTAACAGAGCCAAATATCAACAGTACAACAATTGAAATTTCTTTTGAGAGCCAAATTTTTTAAACTTAAACTTCTTCTAATGCCACTTCTTCAAAATAGACTCACCCAGGCCGTAATATTTTGTGGAAGAGCCACACTCAAGGGGCCAAAGAGCCGCATATGGCTCACAAGCCACAGTTTGCCAACCACGGGTAGGGAGATGGGATACTACATGCACCAAAGTGTGCAGCATTGCTCCAAGAATTGAGAGGCCAATAAATTTAAAGCATAGCTATAACGTTTAACTTTTTGTGTGTGTGTTTTTATCATCTACATAGAATTCTTTCACCATTTAAATCAAGACTTACTTTTGGACTATTTTTCCTATTAAAGCCATTTTCCCTATTGAAACTCTTCCATTGGCTTGCCTTAATGAAGAATTCCAAGTATTTGTTCTCTCACTCCTTTTTTCAGTTAATCGTAAGATATTCATTTAGTGCTTACTTTATTTAGCACTATTTTGAGGGCTGAGAAATATACGATACCTTTTTAAATTTACTTAGTAATCATTTTTTGTTCCTTTATTTTCAAGGTTGGAATGATTATTTGTCTCTCACTGTCAGGGCATCGATATACTTGTGGGGCCTTCACAATGGAGTTAAGAAAAATAAAGGACCCACATTAAACTTGAAAATCATAAGCCATTATGTTAAGGTACAAATCACATTCTGTTTTTAATTAAGTGGGTTTAAGTTTGAGGGGCCAGGGGATCACTCTATTTATAAATGGGTTGTAGCCTTCTGTGGGCCTTACCTGCATATTGCATATCTATAACATATGCATACATCTGGCATAGAAATGTGCATGTCCAAAGGGATACATGTAGATATATGCATGAAGAACAAGTGCACTTCCCAAGGGTCACCGTGGAATGGAATGTTTCTTCATAGATTTCTCAACTGAAGCATAAAACCAATTTGCTTTTATACATGGCCTTCTGAATTGAAAAGTTACTGCCAGAGGCAAGAATATTATTTTATGGTGAGTTAATATGAATGAATAATTTGAATGAGTTTGAACAAAGGGCGGGAGTCCATGAGGCGAAGGGCCACATCTGTTTGTCCACCACTCTGTTCCCAGGGCCTAACACCATGCCTGGATCTATGAGGCATTCAGTGACTAAGCAGATAAATTAATGCAATCTCAGAAATGGGAAAATATTCTCATAGAGCATGGGTGATGAGCCAGAAATTTACTTGTACAGGGAATGAAAAAGAAATCTTGGCTTTCTGGAGGTTTAATTAAACTCAGTGAACACGTCTTGTAAGTTCCGCCAGGATCAGAGATTTGGTGCTGACTGAAACAGGTCCCTAAGATTTAGAAGCTCTCAGGCTTGTAGAAAGACAAATATATGTACACAATTTTACTTCGATTTTATTATTTAAGTTATAATATCAGGATATAATTTTATTGTTAACAAAATAGAGAGGTAACCCAGGGAAAGGAATGATTACCTATACTTAGAGGAACTAGAGAAAGTTTCTCTGAAAGGAATGTCTTCACAGTACTTCAAAGAACTAAAGGACCAAGAATATCCCAGGTAGAGTGAGCAGTCTATACAAGGCACAGAGAGATAAAACAACAAGGTGTGTTCTGGGACTCTATAGGTTCTTGTCCCTATCCAATAAGTTGTGTTCCGCAGTTCAGAGACAAGTAGGTGGGACTAAAGAGGGAGGGTTGGAAATGGATTTTTTATTCCTACATTTTTACAAGTTGATTATTGGATGTTTCTATAAATGTGTCATCAAAAGGCCCTCTACTGTACCTTCTTTCTATGAAAATCCTACCCTGCTTCAATGCCCACCACATGTGTGATGCCAGATATGACCAGTGCTATCTATTTAAATATCTCGTTCCATGGACTTCAGCTTAAGCTTCATCATTCTGTTTTTGAACTTCATCTCCCCACGAGATGGTGAAGTGAGTGGGAGGCTTGCTTCCCCTCTAACTTTGATTTCTGAGCAGGTCTAAGAGTGAATCCTAAACCAAACAGAAGGAAAAAGCATCACTAATTTCTCTAGCATGGATCCTAAAATTTTTGGATTAGTTGGTTGTAATTTTGGACCACCTGCCATGCTGTCAACTCTATATTCTGATAATAAGTATTTGTGAAGACCACAATGACCCTTTTAAGATATGTGCTGGGCACTAGGAAACTAAAATTCAATGTAAACTTCAGGATTGACAGAAATGAAAACAAATGAATTAGAGAATGTATCAACACCACACTAGCTCCATGTCCACCATCCTCCAGCAAAGTACATTTTTCTGAATGTCATATCCTTAGACAGTAACAAGTGTACTTAGGACAGACTTTGAATATCACCTTTAACTGGCAATAATTCTATTTCAAAGAGCAAATGAGTGAAAAATGCACTTGAAAACTCATTACATGCACTGAGGAAAGGTTATCTAATCTTTAATGTAGACAAAAGCTTATTTTAAGAAATTCTTTCTTGAAATAAATCTCCTTTATTAATGTTTTTCTATATTGTAGTCTCTTGATTACCACCAAGCATGGCAAACTCAAAGGCTAACATGAGCCAAATAAACAAAGTAAAAGTTTATGTGGTCCACAAAGAAGCAAAAGCTTCAATTTTCATAGAAACGTAGGTTTATTTCAGTAGAGACATGCTGAATACAAAGGGCAGAAATAAATGAGTAATCATTAACATAAAATAATAGAACATTTTAATAAAAATTAATATTTAAATTAACTTACCAAACACTGCATAATTGCACAAATTAATAAGCATAACGCAAGTAAACCTATTTTTCTTGTTCTCCAAAAGTGAAATATTTCCTATTGTGCACACCAAAAAGTCAGTACAAGACTAATGATGTGGCAATCGGCTGCTAAAATATTCGCTGCTAGTATTAGTGGAGAGAAATGTTACACCTGCGCGTAAGGCATGTAAGGAAAATGAAGGTAACACGATTATAGTAATCAGTCATTAGCAAACGTTGTAGTTCATCATTAATAATTATGTATAACAGGTATTAAAATTAAGTTACAAAATTTTTATTAAAACATTTCTTACTGTTATGTTGGCTGGGCTGCAAAAATATTTGTTGTGGGTCGCATGTGGCCAAGGGCCACGAGTTTGACATGCTTGATTTACACTAATAAATACATGCAGCTTTAATTATAAAAAAAACCTGGTAACCATACATCCCAGGTTGCCCAGGCCAGTCCCAGTATACGTCTAGCTTTGGAAAATGATTATTGCGTGTAAGCAAAAAGGGCTGGAATGAGATTGTTGTGTTGTTTAAGATCTAGTTGAGGAAGGAATGAAGGGATTTCATTCTCTGTGTACTGACAGAAGAGATTGAAGCCCTGGCTTCAACCTTGTGTAGCCCCCAATCATGATATCTGTCATATATCTCTCAGGTCATCCTTAGCAGTGACAGAGCACCCAACAGCTAACCTAATCTGTAAAAAGTGTATCCTCTGCTTATACTCTCCTTGCTCTAAACTGTGTGCTATGTTATAGCTATTCCTGGTTTGCTACTGTTGCTTAAAGTCTTTGAGAGAAAAAAACTGTTGTTGTATCTGCATTGTCTAACCTAGTACTTAACATAAGGAGGAAACCCAGCAATGAGTAAGGAACGAAGGGGAGCCCATCTCTTCTCTCCTGGAACCAACTCTACCAGTCTCTTCATGCAAGATTCCCCCTCTACCCCAGTTCTGCTCTCACTCAGAACTTGGCTCAGCACCTTCTTTCTTGTGGTGCCCTAACTCTTCTGTGCACACATTTTATTTTCCCACATTTCTAAGGTTCTAAAGCATTCTATATATTTCTTACTTCTCTGGCAATATTTTAAAACTGTTTAATCAATGAAGCACTTACTTTCTGCTTATTGAGAGCTTGGTATAGCCAAGCATGTGGTGATCTTAGTGGACAAAAGAATTTTCGGCCATGCAAAAAACAGGTTCTCTGTCCTTAAAGTCTACTTGGAGCTTAGGCTATGTGAGTAAGATGGGAATGCTCATAAATATTACTGTTGGTTGATGGACTTTCAGAAGAGAACTTTTTCAAATTGAGAGACACAAAATTTTCAGGAAGTATACATACTTCAGTTAGCTTTTCAAAGATACGTTGAGTTTACATCGTAAGAAAAATGGAGGACACATGCATTTTAGGGAAGATTGATATCCTTTTCAATCTGATATTTATTAATTCAACAAATATTTATTGAGAATCTACTGTGTGCCAAGCACCAAGCTAGAGATTAGTAGTGTGAGTTTCCTGAGGTCAAGTGTGGTTCAGTTTTCCCTCATTTAATCCCAAATCATCTGTGAACTCATTCATTTCTACAGTTTTAACACATTGCAGATGGATCATGAGCATTCTCGTGTTTCCATATTACACAGTGTTTTACATAAATGTTAAAGGCACGCCCTAAAATTAAATACTCATTGCATTTATTACATGTTCTTACAAGCTAATATCTTTTTAAAGTATGATACTTTGTAAAACGTTGTTTGTACTTGTTCAATAGAAACTTACCTGGCCACTGGGTAAAGCTAGCAATAAAACTATTGGTGTGCAATGTGTTAACTACTACCTCTTGGCTTGCAGGAGGCACCCAACTTCACCTGCCCATCCCCAGAATCATCTAGCAAGTCTAATCTTGGATGTCTTGTTAGAGAAATTGAGGTGTAACGATTCTGCTCCACCCATGCTCTGCCAGCCATTCCCATTCTCCCCACCCAAAGGCACCAGACACTGTGAAGCCTGCAAAAGTTGTAATATGTTCTTTGCAATGCATAATCTCTCTAGGTAGTGCAATTATGGGTGTGCAAAACATGTTTTAAAGTGTTCCTCCACCCAACCCCTGCTGCCTATTTGGGACTGGAGAGCCTTGTGGATTAACATGGACCAGCCTACAGGATGACAGAGTAGGTATTGACAGACCCTTCCTCACCATTAATGATGGCAATACTATTTCCACTCACTGAGTCTGTACCATGGGGCAGATGCTATGCTAGGTCCTGTAACAGCTCATCCTTACAGTAGCTCTGGAGCTATCACTACTGCCATTTTATAAGTGAGTATATTGAGGCCACAGTGACAGCTTGTCCAAGATTTCAGCTCTCAGAAGTGGCAGTAGTCAGGATGAGAACCCAGATCTATTTCCAGTGCAATGCTTTTCTACTACATTGCAACAGAAGTATGTTAATCATTTTCAGTGCCTCAATCCTTCATTTGGAAAGTAGGGATGGGTTCTTATCTCTATCTGCCTCAGAATTACAATTCTCTTGATCACTGAGGTTTCTCAAAGAAAATTGGCAGCCTAGGTGGTATTGTCACTGTGCTGAACAATGGGAAGGGTACAGACATTTTCATTCATTATTTTTTCTTTTTCTTTTTTCTTTTTTTCTTTATTGATTAAGGTATTACATATGTGTCCTTACCCCTCCCCCCCCCCACTCATGCCCTCACCCCTCTGGTGTCTGTGTCCATTGGTTAGGCTTATATGCATGCATATAAGTCCTTTGGTTGATCTCTCCCCTTTACCCACACCCTCCCCTACCTTCCCTCTGAGGTTTGACGGTCTGATCGATGCTTCTCTGTCTCTGGATCTGTTTTTGTTCATCAGTTCATGTTGTTCATTATATTCCACAAATGAGTGAGATCATGTGATGTTTATCTTTCTCAGACTGGCTTATTTCGCTTAGCATAATGCTCTCCAGTTCCATCCATGCTGTTGCAAATGGTAAGAATTCCTTCTTTTTTACCGCAGCATAGTATTCCATTGTGTAGCTGTACCACAGTTTTTTAATCCACTCATCTGCTGATGGGCACTTAGACTGTTTCCAAATGTTAGCTTTGGTGAATTGTGCTGCTATGAACATTTTAATGGAATTACCAACACACAAGTGGTTTATGACCCAAGTGACCCCTGAGTCAGAGCATGCAACCTATTGGCAAAGGAACTTTTGACCAAGCAAAACCAGGGAACATATATTCACTTATTCACTCTCTCAATACTTTGCAAGCTTGGCCTGTGGACCACACACTGATAATGCAGACATAATGTACATTTTTAACAGGGTATCTTGATGGGTCTCATATATATTTAATGGACAGCTTGCCTTGGGAATTAATGTACCTTTCTAATTTATAGGGCGGTTTCCAACCACAGTGGTGCATGAGCAGCAGGAAAAGTAGAAAACAACAGCTATTAACCTCTGAGATAAGATTTTGGCAGCAATGTGGTATGTAATATCCTCTGAGGGCAGTGTCTGAACGGAAAAAGCACAAGCATTTTAGCATCAGACAGTCTAAGGCTCAACTCTCAGCTCTGACATGTATAGTTGATTATGTGAGCTTAAGTTATTTCACCCTAGGAGCAGGGGTCCTCAAACTTTTTAAACAGGGGGCCAGTTCACTGTCCCTCAGACCGTTGGAGGGCCAGACTATAGTTTAAAAAGAAAACTATGAACAAATTCCTGTGCGCACTGCGGGCCCTGGACGAGTCGGCTGCTAAGCAGGACAGGCAGCAGCACCCGGCGGGCCAGGTAAATGTCCTCGGTGGGCTGCATGTGGCCCGCGGGCCGTAGTTTGAGGACCCCTGCCTAGGAGCCTCTATTCTACAATGGCAAGGTAGGAATACTATTGGCCATTGAATTTTTGTTGTTGTTGTTTTCTCACTCAATTGTTTAACAAATACTTATAGAATATTGAATCAATCAGGAAAACAGATATCACCTTATATATTTTAAGCAGCAAGGGAAGTAATTCAGGGTATTAGTATGCTTAGAAATCATTGGAACCTAGGAGCGCAGTGATAGGCAGGGGTCGGGAACAGCGACACCCCAATGGGAAATTTCAAGAAGCCACTTGTGCCCTAGCTGGTTTGGCTCAGTGGGTAGAGTATCAGCCTGCAGACTGAAAGGTCCCAGGTTCGATTCCAGTCAAGGGCACATGCCTAGGCTTGATCCCCAGTGTAGGGAGTGCAGGAGGCAGCCAATCAATGATTCTCTCTCATCATTGATGTTTCTATCTTTCTCTCCCCCTCTCCCTTCTTCTCTGAAATTAATAAAAATATAATTTAAACAAAATAAATGTTTATTCCTTGTAGGGATAGTATATTTCACTTTATCTCACTTCTTTGACTCATGAAAGCCTATATGCTCTTAGGAAATAGGGCTGTATATTTGCTTCTTTTTTTTAAGCATAAATAAAATTGATTGTCTAGTGCATATGGAGAAAGAGAAAACTTTTGGGTAATTATGTAGATGAGAAAAATGAAGTAGAGCGCTTCCTTTGTTCTGTGCCGCCTCCTGGTGGTCAGCGCACATCATAGCAAGCGATCGGTCTCCCAATTGAACTCCTGCAGGGACAATTTGCATATTAGGCATATATATATATATATATATATATATATACACACACACACACACGTAATGAGATTTTATATATATATTACCTCATAATAATTTATTGTGTTTCTAATATATATCATGAATGGTGACAGTCACTGAGACATGAAGGTGAAGAGAGTTATGAGCAGCAGTTCATAAGTTTGCTATATAGTCCTGGTGTTTATTATTATTCTTATTTCTAATATTATGCCTTCGGCACACATTTCAAGAGCTGATTCCTGCTGATCTTTTTGACCCAAGAAACTGGGTGGTCCATAGTGCCTTCTAGGTCTAGGAGGAGGAGCAAGTGTCTGGAGGTACAAGTTCAGTCTTAACATTCTGAGGTGTCTAAAGGACCTGCAGGAGATGTGGTAACATTGTGAAGAGCAATGTGAAGTACAGAAGGTAATTGAATGGGGATGAGGGAGTGCTCAGGGAAGGAGTAAGGCGAGTAGTGAGTAATAGAAGATTTTTCTTAGCACTTGGATAACTCTTCCTAGAGGCCTGGGGTTGTAGAAATTTACCTGAGTCAGAACCTTCAATGTAGTATTCAACAAATAATAAGTCCAGGATTTGAGAGAGGCACTCTGGGGGTCCCAAAGGAAAAAGGACGGCATGATGTCTTAACAGTTTACAATAAAATAGGCCATACATTAAGAAGCAATTACATGACAGTACAATCTATAATAATAAAAGGGTAATATGATAATTAGACCGGATGTCCTTCCAGACAAAGCCGGGGCCGGAGGGAAGCCAGCCCAGATCCTGGGTGCCAGAGGGAAGCCGGTGCCGGCAGCCAGGGGAAGAAGGGCCTACTCTTGCATGAATTTCATGCATTGGGCCTCTAGTCTACACTAATAAAAGAGAAAGATGCAATTTGACCATACATCCACGATGCTCACCAGCCAATCAGGAGTGAGTATGCAATTTAACCCAACAAAGATGGCAAGTTAATTTGCAGGCACGGAGCGAAGACTGAAGGCTCTGGCCAGAGCAAAGACTGAAGACTGAAGGCGACTGAAGACTGAAGGCTGAAGAGGCTTAGCTTCTCTGCTGTGGCTAGAGTGTAGGCCTGGGTCCCAGGTGCTGGAGGAAAACCAGTGCTGGCAGCCAGGGGAAGGAAAAGGCCTATTGCACGAATCTTCATGCAATGGACCTCTAGTTTAATATAAGGTTAACACAGTACAATAAAATACAATACAGTTTAATATGGGATCATATTTGTTGATGGCAGGCTTTAGGAATTTGGAGAAGACAGTAAGTGATTCTTTATGGTCTTGCAGCATGTGGATCAAAGACCAGGCTCTGGAGTCAGATTGTCTACTATCAAATCCCAGGTCACTTCTTACTTAGCCTTTCTGTTCCCCAGCTTTCTTGTCTGAAAAATGAGAGTAATCCCTACTGCAGAGGCTGTGTATGAAGAAAGATGGAGCCTCGTTGCCATGCCAAACCTGATGAGTAGGATTGTGAAAAGTAAACCAAATCTATTGACTTGCCAGGCAAGAAGCCTTACAACACCTGTGAGAAATAAGTAACTGGAGGAAGATTCAGGGGCAGTAGAAAAGGATAGAAAAGGATAAAGAAATGCACCCAAGAAAGTGGGATATGAGTGCCTTATTTCTGAGCAGAGAAGATTTGTGGACTTCTGCAGACCCTGTAGAAGTGGACCAAGGATGGATAAGAAATAGGAGGTGGGAGTTCTCTGGTTCTCAATCTCAATAATTAATACCTGTGTCCCTCAGTTTATCATCTGTAAAAGGAGATTATAGTACCCACCACATAGACCTGTTAGGATTGAATAAGTTTATCATAGACACAGACAATAGTGGAGTTGTTTCCAGAGTGAAAGACAGATGGGAGGGAGGTAGTAAAGGATAAAAGGGGTCAAATATATGATGATGAAGGAGATTTGACTTTGGGTGGTAAACACACAATGCAATATACAGGTAATGTATTATAGAATTTTATACTTAGAACCTATATAATTTCATTAACTAATGTCACCCCAATACATTTAATTTAAAAAAAAATTTTAAAGAATGAGTTCACATGAGTCACACTTAAAACATTGCTTGACATGGTAAATGCTAAAAAAAAAAATTGGGGAGGGGGGCGCTATTATTATGACCACTAGAGGCCCAATGCACGAAATTTGTGCACAGGTAGGGTCCCTAGGCCTGGCTAGTAAACAGGGCCAATCAGGGCCTTCCAGCTGCTGGCTGGGGCCTCCCTTCCCCAGCTGCTGGCTGCCGGCCTGGGCCTTCCTTTGTTCTGTGCCACCTCCTGGTGGTCAGCGCATGTCATAGTGAGCGATCGGTCTCAGGGTTGAACTCCTGCAGGGACAATTTGCATATTAGGCATATATATAATGAGATTTTATATATATATTTATATATATATATATTATCTCATAGTAATTTATTGTGTTTCTAATATATATCATGAATGGTGACAGTCACTGAGACATGAAGGTGAAGAGAGTTATGAGCAGCAGTTCATAGTGCAGCATCCCAACACATGGACGTGGTTTCAGACCTGGGACCATCATTGATTTCCACTTACGTAACCTGAGCAAGCATCTACTTCTGTCAACTGTGTGTGATGCCAACACCCACGTCAGGGTTGTGGGAGAAGAAATGAGCTCAACCTCTATATGAGGCATCCAATATAGTTCCTGGCACATAGTAAATGCTCAATCCTGGAAAGATCAAAGAAAACATCAGAGAGGTGATGAAATCTGAAGGTGCATAAAGTGTGGAGAGCTGAGAAGATATGCAATTCCAGGGCTTTCCAAGGGAGAAGATATTTTTCAAAGTCCTTTGTTATGTTTGTTAAGCAATGTTCTCAAATTGTAGAGCAAATTGTGAGCAAGAAGGTGGATCACATTGGGCAAAGGCACTTTTACTTAGCTAAAAAAGCTATTGTTTCAAACAAGAAAATATATTGCAAGTCATTTCGCTTACAAAAAATTGAAAGTCAAATGGTGTCAGTTACAACTGCAAAATATACTTTAGCTACTAAGAATAGCTACACTTATTATCATTATCATTCAGTGAAGCTGAGAAAAGACTTAACCTTTGATCTCTTTGCTGGCAGTTGGTTAGAATTAACATAATTATATAATTTTTGGCAAGAATTTTTTCTTCTCTCATGTGTCTGTAGATTTAGATGATCATAATAAAGCTGCATTTTTCATAAATAATAAGATCTCTATGTGTTTTCCCCCACTCTTCTTAAGAAGACAGGTACCATAAAATCTTTTTAAAAACACTTTATATATGGAAAGTGTCCAGTTTAAAATCTGTTGGGGATTCAATATCAGCAAACAAGAATAAGGAAATACTATGCAACTGGACTATGATTAAGGGATAGTACAGATATATATAGACAAAGCTAAATTGGAGAGGCACTTCCTACTAGGTGTTTTCTAGACCTTAGCTCTTATATGCCCATAATTATGTAGCATGAGCAGGTAGGACTAGTTTCCTGGTTTCGCAGAGGTTTAGTTACTTGCCCAAGGTCACTGCTCAGCCACATCTGTCCTCTGTAGCCATGTTTTCTTAGGTATGTGTGTTCATGAAAGACATATGAGTTTATTTTCTGTAGGCAACTCTGCATGTTTCTTGGCCTAATGTCTTTGGTGATGAGAAGAAGATGGTAAGAGTAGAGTATATATGAAAGCATGGAAACTATAATAGTAAAAAGGTAATATGCTAATTAGACTGGATGTCATTCCGGACGTCTTTCTGACAAAGCCGGGGCCAGAGGGAAGCCAGCCCAGGTCCCAGGTGCCTGTGGGCAGCCCAAGGGAAGCCATACTAGGTCCTGGGTGCCTGCAGGCTGCCTGAGAGAAGCAATCCCAGGTCCTCGGTGTCTGCAGGCAGCCAGAAAAGGGAAGCAGCCTGGGTTCCAGGTGCCAGAGGGAATCTGGTGCCAGCAGCGGGCAGGGTGGGGGGGTGGGGGTGCCGAAGGAAGGCCTACTCTTGCACAAATGTTTGTGCATCGGGCCTCTAGTTGGGGTGGGGGAATGTTAATGGCAGAGGTGAGATTAGAACCCAGGTTTCTTACATGATAGACTAACAACCAAGTAATGGATATCAGTCTTTCATCTTTATAGTGTCAAGTATCCCGCTTATGTGATTTCTTACCTTTTATAATGGAATTAGTTAGCTAGGAACATCAAGTCAAGAGGTCTGTCCTTTTGTTATGCCATCTAATTAACGCATTATGGCAGGCCCTAACTATAATGCTTAATACCTTTTCACTGGCGTTGTAGCAGCAAGAAATTACAAGCAAAGACAAATCCCAATCTAAATGTTATAACAAAGAACGATGGGAACAAAGGTGAAATAGCAGCTTTTGCTGACTGAGGCTTCATGAAATGTTGACTAGAAAATGTGGCATTTACACTGGGTCTTGGAGCATGAGTAGGATTTCAGGAGATACTAATGGATAACAAGAGGGAGGGGCCTTGTAGAGAGAGAAGACGTGAGGTATGAAAGCTGTGAATATTCAAGAGCCTACTTCCTGGCAGCAGAGGGTGCATGGAACAGATGATAAAGGGGAGATGTTGGTTTCTGTCAATGAATGCAAAGCAATCTGTGGTTGGTGACTTCAGAATCATTATCCAGTGTTGTGTTCATCTGATCTTAGTTTCATATGTCAATATTTTAATTTATTAATGGCATCTAAAGTACAGCAAAATGTAGTTTTACAGCCTATACTAAAATTGGTACATTCCATTAGAAAGGGAGAAAAGATTTTCTTTGAGAAACAACTTGGTAATATATTTGAAAAAAATCTGAGGATAGATAAATTTTCATTGTGAAACAAATTCTGACTGTAGGGTAGCAAGTTTTCTCTACCCCTCCTCCACAAATTCTTCTTTACCCTCCCCCCACTCCCCAAGTCCATTCTGCTGGAGAGGGGAAGAAGGCAGGGTGATGAGAGTCAGGCTAGGGAAGGAAGTTCTGAGTGCTACCTGGCTTCCTGTCCTATCTACACAGGCGTAGCAGGCTACAGGAGAGATCTGGTCAGGACCTGCCAGGAGGAAATGGTGGATGGAAGGTCCCTGAGGCTCTGAGAGAATCTCTGTCATCTGCAGAGCTTCAACCAGGCCTGGCATTATAGTACCCAGTAGTCACTTTCATTCAAGCAGAGTGACAGTGTTTGAAAAGTATTATTTCACTGGAATGGGATTTTGCTGAAAGTGGATTCAGTGGTGACTCTTAATGAGTGTCATCCTGCTGACTGTTCAGGGTTGTGTTCTCTGTGCCATCTGTTCGCATTTCTGAGTTCTCTGCACCACCAGCAAGTGCTGCATGATGCTTCCCTGCCTGTGCAGGCTCAGGCCTGTATGGCCAGCTGAGCTGGGTGCTGACCAGGGTGTCTTTGTGACAGACCCTCTCCCAGAAGCTCAGGTCACCTCTGCAGAATTCCTCTGGTCTTGTTTAGACACCTTTGAGAAAATGCCAGGACTTAGATGAGCACAACTTCCCCAGTGCACTCCGATGCCAACAACTCACTGCTGAGATAGTAAAATAGTATGTGACAGCAGTTTAGGAAAAAATATATATTAGAGCAATAGACTAGCGCCTTTTGAATTTGAATTTAGGCAGTAAAACTTGTGAAAATGAGGAGTCTTCGGCAAGAATGTAGGGATGTGGGGAGCTGTTGTGTGGTCTTAATTGATCTACGTGTTCTAAATTGTCTATTTATAGGAATTGATTGTAGAAAACAAAATTAAATTTCTTAAGGCACTTTGGAGAATTTATAGTGTTGCTCCTTTTAAATCCACACAAGCACATGCACACCCCTACAGACCCTCATGGTAAAGAGCAGTTGCTGCGAGGTCTGGGCAGGGTATAGGACTCATCCATCTGCTCCCAAAGCATGTCCCAGCTGACCCAGCATGAGCTCTTGGCTCAGCCTCTCCTCTGCAGCTCAGCCTTCTCCGCACAGGAAATGCTGAGCACGTTGTGGTAACAACTTCTGCCTCATCATGGCCATAATCTCCATCAGGTTTCCTGAAAAGCTGAGTTGGAAAAACATGTGTATGTCTATTGTCTTTCCTTCTTTTCTTCTTACATTATTTCCTTTATTTGTTCAACGCAGACCTATCTCTTTACCTAGGGCTATTTATGTACTAAGTACTGAACTAGGTGCTGAGGGTATGTTTTTATTTTAATTAATTTATTATTTTTTATTTTAATTAATCTTCACCTGAGGATATTTTTTTCATTGCTTCTCAGAGAGAGTGGAAGGGAGGGCAGGAGGGGGAGAGAGAGAGAGAAACATCAGTGTAAGAGAGACACATCGATCAGGGGGCAGGGAGCAAACCTGCAACCCAAATACTTGTCCTTGACCAAGAATTGAACCTGAGACCTTTCTGTGTGCAGGCTGACACTCCAACCACTGAGCCACATCGGCCAGGGCTGAGCTGTGTTTTTAAATGGTCATGCCTTAGACCTTAGTGGTCAGGGACAGAGTTATTACCATTACAATATAGTTTGGTGGTAAATGCCAGATAGCTGTGGAGCACAGAGGACGCCTTATTTTTTTGAACATCTACTTTACACCAGGCCACCTAGGCATGAAGACCACCATCTACCCTCACATGGACTGGCATCTCACAACACCCTGATGAGATGAAGTTGTCTGTGTTAATAGTCACTTAGACCAATGGCTGAGCCATCTTTCCCATGCCTCCCATCTCTGGGTGCTCTCAAGCTGACCACACAAGCCAAATTTTGGGACCAACCAGGTGCTAATCCCCTTAGGAATGAGTTAACCAGTTTCTATCAGTATCCTGAGGAAATTCTGTCATACATTAAAATAAAACTATTTCTCATATTTCAGTTCCTGCAGATATTAGCTAGCCCATGCTTCCTATCCTTGTTGAGTCCTGTCCTTCAAGGGGGAAGATAACCACAAATAATCAGTAAAATACGAAGCAGGGCATGAGTGTCACAGCAGAGTAGCCTGTGAATGTGCAGCGAATGTAGCAGCCTCGTTTAGACCAGAGGAGCCAGGAAATACTGAGAGGGGGAAGTGGTAGTTTTCTGGATCATGAAGATTGTTAGAATGTCCGCAAAGAGAGAAGAAGCATTTTTAATGTCAGGAACCAATATAATGAAAGGAAACATGATGGGAAAAGTGCAAAGTATGCTCTGAAACTCTTGATGCACTTGGAATATTATAAGGGAGGCTTGTCATAGGGGGAGGCCAAGGGCTGCCCACCAGAGCCTTGAATGCCAGGCTAAGGTATTTGAGGTACATCCTCTGCTATTCTGATTCAACTTGCTTGGTGAAAGCATGTGTTGAGTAAGGGTGAGAGGTGGTGCTGGGAAGGAAAAAACATAATCACTGCTTCAGGAACTCTGTCTGGTGGGGACCTACTCTGATCCACAGAATACTGTAAATGTGCCCTCTAGCATTTAATATTCGCCAACTTAAAAATATGTCTCATTCTCTCCCTCTCAGTGTAGTTTATTTTTCTACTCCCTAGAAGTGCATTACCAGATAAAATGTATTCATTTCTTTGTGAAAATGGGTCCCCAAAGAAATTCCCCATGTGACGGAAATAGAAGTAACTAATATTTTACTGGATTTTATGTGTGGATGTGACATATACAGTGATAGGCACAAATCCAGGCATTCTCACGTGGCCCAAGCTGTCGCCTGCTTGGACTTATGGACGGAATATATTTAATTTAGGACCAAGGAAAAGTAGTAGCCACATGCATAAATAAGCTTCATGCTAATTAGGAAAAGTAGGTGTGGACACTGGGGAGGCAGCCGGCAAGGAAAGATGGTTCATGAGTGAGTTCTGTGTTTTCTGTCTGCGGGCGGGGGGGGGGGGGGGGGGGGAGGGTGGAGACAGGGTCGGAGGGGGGGCGAGAAGATGAGGGAATTCATTGTAAACCACTGATGAGTCCCGTGTCAGGTTTGTTCGGTGTGTAGTTGTTTCACTGGGGTAGGTAACACATGTTTCACACAATGAAGGTGAAATCTTTATAATAATCGAGTCTCTGATAATCGACTTGTCTTCTCATTGTTGTTCAGGTACTTCCTCATATGGACACTCCTTTTGTGTCCACAACTCTAACAGCACACACACACCTCTGGGAAGTTACTACCTTGGGGTTCCACTTCTGCCACCAGCGCTGTGACTTGGAGCACACTCCATAGCTTCTCTGAGCTGCAGTGTACACATGAGCATGTTGGGATAAGAATATCTTTCCCGCAGAACTTCTGGAAGGGTGAAAAGGGAGCTCATGTTAATCTCACCAATGGGGACTAGTCCTGCACAACTTTGGTAGGATGTGAAATTCAAAAAGAAGGAAAACGGAAATAGAGTTTCTGAGCTCTAATCAAAGGGAGGCCAGCTCTAGACAAAAGGAAGTGACCACCCATGATATGACATGACACACAGAGGGCTGTCTTCGGGGGCATTAATTTTGAACCACAATGGCATTAAGACACACACGTAAAAAGCACACACTACATTTGAAGTGTGCACATGAGCACTCTTTATCTTAATAATCGTATTTCAAAGTGAATAAATAGCTTTTAAATCTCAGTCCCCTCCCCCTTGTCAACAGCAGGCTGAGAAATAAAACAAGTGCAGGCTGTCAACACAGAGATAGCCTCCTGCACCACCTGCAGTTCCTGCTTTGGGCCTCCAAGCTGGGGTGCAGTCACTCCGCAGAGATCCCAAAGAGGAACGTAACACCACCCATGAATGCTTTTGGCTTTTGGGGGTGAACTGAGAATTCTGCATTTCAACTGAAGAGCGACTGCTCTTCTCTGCCGTGAAGAATTCCATTTCCTAAAAGGACCAGGATTGATTGGGCCAACACAGCTGAGTGTGCTACTATGTGCAGACTTCAGGGTTGGTTTCGTGCTTTCCGCAAAAGTGCTAATGTCCCATGACATTTCACCAGGGCTTCCTCCCGCCAGCAGTCATGCCCTTAGACTGCCGTTGTGACCTTGGTAACTGAGCCAGGTGGGGAGCAAACTCCTAACGTGATCCAATCCCTTAAGTGTGTTTTGGAAACAGTATTTATATGTCTCCCTAAAGGTGCTTTTATTTAGAACCAAACAGAATTATAAATTAGACTTACTGGTTAGTAATTTAATTAGAATAAATGTAATGCACTGGAAACTTTCTTCCTCCTCTTTTTTCTCCTCCTCCTCCCCCTCTCTTTCTCCTCCTTCTCCAACTTTTTCTCCTTTTCCCCCCTTTTTCATCACCACCATTATTAGATAATGGTAACAGAGCAACTCGACAAAAGAGTTAGTTCAAACACTATGTTGTCCTAAATTGGCTTAGAAAGCCCTACTAAAACATGAGTACATAAAAGGCATGAACAATTTGGTCACCAGCTAATATTCAACTTAAAATAAGAGGAATGGCCATTTTCTGAGCTCCACTTTGTGTAGCTCTTTTTACGTGTGTTGTCGTTTTTATCCTCACCATAGTCTTGTAATTGTGGTTGGCATTATTTCCAACTCATAGATGTTAAGTAATTTGCTCCTGGTCACCCTGGAAGTAAGAATGTACATCTGGGATTCCCCCTGAGATTTTTTTTCTTTGCTACAAACTTTGTGTTTTTATTTAATGCAATTGGTATTTATTGAGCACTGATTATGTCCTAGGTATCGCAGTATGAGCTGAATATAGAGTTAAATAAGACATAATGCCTTCCACCATGGAGTTTTACATTAGCAGGGGAAGCCAGTTAAAAACAAAACAAAACACACCATACAAACAAATATAACAATGTCACAAATGCCACAATGCATGTATGTGTGAGATTTGTAGTAAGATGAATAGGGGTATGATCAATTCCATTTAAGTGGCAAGTTCACAGAAGACATATTATTAAAGGGACATAGACCATGACTTTTAAAAGGAGAAGGAGTTTGCCATGCAGATAAGGATAAAAGATGCATGTAGCAAACAGACAACTTACCTATTAAAAGAAATAGAAACACGAAGCACTGCGTGTTTCCAGAGTAATTTAAGCATTAAATATGTATTGCCACAAATAATTGTATGCAGGGTTCAAATATGTCTAAGCCAGCTCTCCTTCAGGTTTTAGTTTGATGTGAAAAATATGATTCATACAAAAGTAACTACAATACCGGGGGGGGGGGGGGGCCTGATATTGTGCTAACTCTTGTAGAAGTAACATAAGACACCACATGCCATAGACATTTGAGGCAGTAGTGGTGGCTCCTGCTTGGGTTGGTCAAAGAATCCTGAAAAGAGATTGTGTTTAAGCTGGACCTGGAAAGAAAGGCAGACCTGGGTGATAGTGTCTTTCGTACTAATGCGGCTCTGGGTGGGCCCCTCAGTGGCTCCTAGATAAGGGCTAGTCACCTGGAAAACCATGCCATGATCAGAAGCTTGTCATTTTCAGCCTGTTCTCCATTCTCTTGAGAAGGGAGAAGGGCTGCAAATGGAATCAATGATGGAGCATGTCTATGTAACAAAGCCTCCACACAAATATGAAAAGGTGGGGGTTCAGAGAGCTTCTGGGTTGGCAAACAAATGGAGGTTCTGGGAGCTTGGCTCGTACAGAGAGGGCATAGAAGCTTCATGCCCCTTCCCACGTACTTTGCCCTACTCATCTCTTCCATCTGGATATTCATCTGTATCCTTTATCACATCCTTTTATAATAACTGGCAAAAGCAAGTAAAATGCTTCCCGAGTTCTGTGAGCTACTCTAGCAAATTAATCAAACCTGGGGAGAGGATTGTTGAAGCCTCCGACCTATAGCCAGTAGGTCAGAAGCATGAGTGACAACCTGGGCTTGATGAGACTGGCATCTGAAATGGGGGTGGAGGAGCTTTCTTGTAGGATTGAGCCCTTAACCTGTGGAATCTGATGCTATCTCCAGGTAGATAGTGTCAGGTTTGAGTACAATTCTCAGATACCCTCCTGGTGTCCAGAATTGCTTATTAATGTGAAACCTCCACACATTTGGTGACCAGAAATGTTCTGAATATAGTGCCCTGTGTGACTGTGGGACTAGTGTGAGTAGTAAAGGAGATGCAACAGGGAAGAAACACACAGTAGGGAAGAACTGGATTCTTTCCTGAGTGGGAGACTGAGGGTTTTTTATTTGTTTTGTTTTGGTGTTGGTTTTGGTTGTTTTATATAATATATTTTTTATTGATTTCAGAGAGGAAGGGAGAGGGAGAGAGCAATAGAAACATCAATGATGAGAAATAGTCGTTGATCCGCTGCCTCCTATACGCCCCACACTGGGGATTGAGTCCAAAACCTGGGCATGTGCCCTGACGGAGAATCAAACCGTGACCTCCTGGTTCATAGGTTAACACTCAACCACTGAGCCATGCCTGCGAGGCTGTTTGTCTTGTTTTTGATTTTTGTTTTTACAAAGGGTGTGAAGCCAGTGAGAAGTATAGAATCCTGGGAGGTTTGAAGGTGTGCATGTGGGGGAGGACTGAAAATGCAAATGTTATTCAGAAACCTTATAGGAAACTATTGCAGACCCAGATTTCCTCTTGTACCTGCCAACCATGCCCACCACAGCAAATGGAGAGTTCATCTTTAGAGATTGAACTAGGGAATCTCTGGATTTGAGGCATCAGATGTGGATCAGGGTGGGGGTAAGACATTACACAGAGAACAGGGGTATTAGAGAAAATACATAATAAATGATGAAGAATTCCTCCCCACCCCTGCACCCAGGCCTCTTCCTCCTTTTAACCTTGCTGGTGGGATGGGACAGCTGAAGGATGTGAGAAGGGAGGGGGTACTTTATCTAAAGACAGGAAGACAAGGGAAAAATGAGACCTTTCCTTCCTTCTTTCCTCCTTTCTTCCCTCTCCCTTCCTTTCCCTTCCCTTTCCTTCTCTATCTTCTCTTCCCTTTTTTCCCTCTCTTGATACCTGTAGGGTAATGCGGGAAAGATGATTTGTTCGATGTAGCTTTAGGAGATAAGACCTGAGGGAAAACACACACAAAATGAGTTAGATAACATCTAAAAATAGGAAAGACACTAATCCATGTGGGCAATGGTTATTAAACTCCTGTTAAAAACTGGCTTTCTGCGTGAAAAGTGTTCTTTTCACACCCTCTGTGTTCTAATGAATCCAGAGTGAGCCAACTAGCAACCTGCTGGTCTGTTGGTGTTCTCTGTAGGTCAGAGTGGGCTTGGTGACGTTTTGTGGATCTGTTCATTCATTCTAAAGCAGGGCACATATAACTAGATTGTTTTTAAAATATGATTCTTGGCTTGACCTATAGAAACCAGCTGTGCTTGGGGTTAAATAAAGAGGGACGTTGTTGGAGTGTGTTGATGTCCAGCTGTTGAATTGGAAGAACAAATGCCATCCCAAGGCAAGTACCACAGATATTTCCCAGGCCCCAACTCAAGGAGATGGAGAATACATTTGCCAGCAAATGTTAATTGAAAGAACTTAACATGTGACTCTGCTGAATCAACCCCCAGAATTGGACTTCAGTCATCCCACATCTTCCAAATTCCGAGCCTTTCTGCGCACGCTGCAGATAAGTGACACCAGGCTCTGTGGCAGCTTTCTGATGCTCCCCCTCCCTGGTTCCATCAGAGTCTAATTATAAGCGTCTAATTATAAGAGCTACTTCTGCACCTCCAGAGGCAGCATGCTTGGAATTCCTTCCTAAATTATTAATCAGGAGGAAAGATACATTTGCCTGATTCTGTGCTACAGAGATCAGTTTTCCTGTAGCATCTTTTTATTCGTCTGTGCATAAAAGTCAATTTGAATGATCACTTACTTTTATTATTTCCTAATTTTTCTAAGGGCCTAAAGGATAGAATGATCAGATTAGTGTGTGTTTTACCCCATCTCACTGCAATTGTAGTGCAACCTTCATCTATAACAGTTTCATAAGCCCAGGAAAGTATCTGGTATATAAATTGTTTCAGTTGTTAAAGATTTATCTCCATGCACTCACTCCCAGTCACTGGAATTAACAAAGTCTGGCATGAGAGCATGTCCCCTCAGATAGGAACCCTGCACACTCCCACTCTCTTCGTCACATGACACAAAGCCTCTATTGACACCTCCCAAATGTCTGTCCCCTCTTTCCCATTGCCATTGTCTCTCACCTAGACCACTGAAGAAGACTTAAATGACCTTCAGGTTTCTGATCTTTTGACTGTCACTGTCCAGTCTCTTTATCAAAATGACAAAGTGGCAAATTGTCATTTTGGCTAAGTGACAAATATAATATATTCCTTAAAAGCCACTCAGTGGTTCCATGTTATCTTTGTTGTAGAGTTCAAATTTCTTAGCAAGTGATACTGTGCAGAAGACAGTATAGGGTTACAGCTTGTCCTTACTTAGATGACAACCCCAATTTCACATTCACCCAGGGAGTTCTTCACTTTCTCATTGATCTTTTTGCCAAACATCAGGGGAACATTTTTATTGAAAAAGAAATTACTGAAATAAGCAAAAGATTTTTTCCCCTCTAAGCCGTGGAAATAGCTAAACGGAGCATGAAATTGTTACCATCAATTCTAAAAAAAGTTCTGTTTGTGTATTGGGGAGCTGTGGCTAACTCCTCATTATGTGATTTTTCTGGTTGCATGCCATAAAATACTTGCAATATTGAGGTGATAAATAGAAACACAGATAGCATGTCCAGGAGTAAAGGGTAATCTTAGGATTGGAGAAGAATCTAGCTAGGTGATTTTAGACTTCAGAAACAGAAAATTGTGATAAGAAAGGAGTGAATGGTAAATTATTCTCTCAATCCACATCTCTGGTGATTCTTTTCTTTTACCTCATTTGTAAAATGAAAATTATTTTAGGTGAGTCTTGGAGGTATAGAACATTGTAATCAAAATCTCAACATTTTCAAAATGGCTAGATCACTTTTTTATCAAGATGAGGAAGGAATAGTCACATCAGCAATTCTGTTCCATCAATTGTCAAACATTTCTCAATCATCTACTATGTGCCTCACAAATAATAAGGAAGCACTTTATAGATAATTTAATAGGTTTATATGTGAAGAAATATCCATTGTATTTGATGGAAGGGCTTATCAGAGCTCAGGGAGCTGTCTGAGGAAGTGATATTGAAGACAAGATGGGAAGGATGAGAAGCTTGATGAAGGCTAATGGGAAAGGTATTCCAGGGATAGGGAACAGCATGAATGATATTTTACAGCTGGGAGAGAATGGAACTGAAAAAGGGTCAAAAGCTAGAAAATGAGGGAACCAAAAGAGAGGGGAGATTAAGAAAGAGATGAGCTGATAGTGGTAAAGGAAAGTCCTTGTGTGCAGGAACCACATTTCAATCATTTTATCACTGGTGTCTAGCACAGAGTCTTACCATGGTTGATGCTCAGAAAATATTTGCTGACTGGCCCAACCTGTGTGGTGGCTCAGTGACTGAGCATCAACCTATGAACCAGAGATCACAGTTCGATTCCCCGTCAGGGCACATGTCTGAATTGCGGGCTCCATCCCCAGTGTGGGGCATGCAGGAGGCAGCCGATCAATGACGCTCTCTCATCATTGATGTTTCTATCTCGCTCTCCTTCTCCCTTCCTCTCTGAAAACAATAAATATCTATATTTTTTTAAATGTTTGCTGACCAACAGATGCATTCAAGTAGCAGAGCACTTACTGGCCTTTACCTCAAATGCATCTCACAGTGATACTAGGTCTAGATGTACTATACCTGTTTCACTATGAGGAAATTCAGGACTCGAGAGTGATACACCTGGGGCCACGCAGGTGGAAGGGCCAGGAGGGGCCAGGCCCTGTCACTCCCAGCCCACTCTACTAGTAGGAGCACTGCCATTGTCAGTTTTTGAATGTTATCAGATTGAGATGTATAATTTTTTAATAATTAAAAATTTTTATTATGAACATTTTCAAACATATACAAAAATAGACTTGTACAATGAGTGCTCATGTACTTATCACCCATTTTGAATAGTAGTTAAGAGTTTTCCAATTTGCACCATATATCACTTAAAATTTTGTTTTTGCTAATGTATTTTAAAACAAATCCCAGCAGGATCTCTCTTTATTCCTATAATATTCAGAAATGATAGAGAAAAAAGACAGAACATTTTCTTATATTACCACAGTGCTCTTATCACACCCAACAGAATTAAAAATAATTTTTGTTATGATCTAGTCCATAACAACTTCAAATTTTCTTTTTCCTAATCAGGATCCAAGCAAGGACTGTACATTCCATTTGTCTGTTATGCCTCTGAAGTAGAAAAAGGACATTTAACAATAAGAAAGTAAGAAAGACATACTTTTAAGGATAAGAGAAGCCCACAGTCTATTACATGAGTTTAGATTGATGAAGTGCTCCCACCCCGAGCCTTCGAGTTCTCTATAGCATGGCCCTGCTGTCTATGGCTGCTGCTGGGATCCCAGCACCCAGTTGTTACAGAATTGAGGGTATCAGAGTCAGGGTCTCTCTGGCCTCCCTACAACCCTGATAAATGCTTCATCCATGCTCATTGGACAGAAGGCTGTGATATGAACCTGCCAGTCAGCCCCAAGTCTGGAGAACCTGCACCAATAGGAACCTGCTGAGCCCTGGTTTCCAGTTGACTTCCAGTCTTAAACCCAGAATCCCACTAATGAGACACTTGCATTTGGGAAGCATATTGGAGAGACTGAAATAAATAAATAAATAAATAAATAAAGCCTTTTCAATTGGATATTGTCGACCGACCTTATAGAATGTACTATAGCTAGGAATCTATAGTTGTATCAGAAATTGGTTATTAGATGGTTGCTTGGGGTCACCAAGCAAGTCAGAGACAGCCATGGACCTACCCATGTCAGGAGCAAAGGAGGGAACAGCACAGTCACTTGTGGAGGAAAGTGTAGAATCAATGTAGTGGGAAAGCCCTGGATAAGGTTGGGACTAGAGGATTTGAATTTTTGTCCCAGTTCTTCTGTGTGGCCTTGGGCAAATTACTAGTCTCTCTAAGTCTTGATTTTCTCTTTGTTTTCTTCCCTTTGTGCTTCGATTTATCTAGAAAGAGTGGGTTCTCCTCCACGATAATATGCATATGTACTTCTCAGGATGCTACTAAAGGATAAATCTGATAGGAATGCTGTAGAAGCAAGACAGATATGTGTAACCTATAAGTCACACCAATGGGGCTGCCAACCTGCCTACCTCTAGAGCCAGGCTGCTCTATCTCCTTTCTCTGCTCTGGTCTATAATTAAGCAGGAATATCATCCTTTTTTCATTGGGCAAGATCTAACTGATTATTATTGCAGAAGAATACCGGAAGCTTGAACATTATTATATTAGCTGCTATTTCCCAGATTTTAATACAAAGAAGAGAACAGGCCAAATCCAGTGAAGATTTAATATTTATGTTTGCTGAGGAGGGCTTTCTTCTTTGTTGGATGTAGTCTTAAGCACTATGCCTTAAATTAGAAGGCACAGCTCCTTGATTCTTCTTCTGACACACCATTAGCTACAAATCACACCCTTTAAGCTACAGCCTGTGCATCCCAGTTCTGAGCCTTTCACCCAACCTGCCAACAACATCTTCAGAGAGAATCGCCATTGGCAGCTAGGCCCTAATGCTAGCAGAAGTTTCCCTTTCCCCCTCAGACTTCACATTTACTCTCTCATATATAATGCCCTATGTGGTTTATTTCCATGAGCAAGACAGAAATCAAATTCTACAGCATTTGAGACAAATTTCAGGTACTGAGGAAATAGTCTCCTATGCAGACTGGAATTTCAAAAAAGACTATGTTGATATGAATTATTTTTGTCCTCTTTTTATTTTTGTACTGGACTCTTCGGTTCCTGAAATATTTTTATGCCTCTTTCTTCATTTGATCCTCACAGCAACCTTGTACTGTAAGTAAGGTCTTCATATTATCCCCATTTTACAGTTGAGGAATATAAATTTAAGAGATTGAATCTTTTTTTTCCCATTCATTGAACATCTAGTCCAGTGGTCAGCAAACTCATTAGTCAACAGAGCTAAATATCAACAGTACGATGATTGAAATTTCTTTTGAGAGCCAAATTTTTTAAACTTCTTCTAATGCCACTTCTTCAAAATAGACTCGTCCGGGCCATAGTATTTTATGGAAGAGCCACACTCAAGGGGCCAAAGAGCCACATGTGGCTCGCAAGCCGCAGTTTACTGACCACTGATCTAGTCTATTCCTGACACTGAAATATGCCCTTTACAAATGCTATTGCATTGAATTTTCAAACAATCTGATAAGGTAGGTATTATTTTTCTATTGTACACTTGAGAAGACCAAGTCTTCCCTGGGTCGAATAATTTGTACAAAATCCACACTATACTTCATTAGTGACCTTCAGATTCAAAGTTGGGTCAGATTTATTTCAGAGCCTTAAAAAAGATAGCATTATACTAGGCTACCCCACTTGTCTGAAGACACAGGCTTTGTCAAATTCAAAAAGTTTCTGTGCCAACTCTATTTTGCAATAATTTTGATAATCAAAGAAAATCTGCCTTTATGAGTCCATAAAACAAAGCTTGCATGAAGCCATATTGAAATTTGATGTATCTAATTTTCAGAATTATACTCACACAGTAGGAAATAGCTGGTTGGGGATTAAGACTGTTGTTTGCCTATAAAACTTACTTCATTTCACACATTAAAGAATTTCTGAGCATTTGGCTGAACCTCTTTAAAGGGTCTCCAGCCAAACTACACAGAAAAGTATTCTAGTTAAAACAAATGGTCCCAGTTCTACTGAGAGGGAGGGAAACTACAAACCTTAATTCAGTGTGTTATGATTCTAGCCCAATTGGAGTGGCCCGGTTGTTGAGCATCAACCCATGAACCAGGAGGTCATGGTGTTATTCCCAGTCAGAGCACATGCCTGGGTTGCAGGCTCAATCCACAGTAGGGGGCATGCATGCAGGACGCAGCTGATCAATGAATGATTTTCTCTCATCATTGATGTTTCTATTTCTCTCTCCCTCTCCTTTCCTCTCTGAAATCAATAAAAATATATATATTTTAAAAAATGGTTCCAAAAAGGTTTGATCCATTTCATTGACTATTTGGCAAACTAAAGGGTCAATTTTCCTTCCCTGAAGTAATTATTTAGCTCATGCAATTCAGCAAACATTTATATTAGCGTTTGTTAACTGGTAACTATGTGTTAAAGATACAGAAAATATGGCAGTGTCTTGCCCTCATGGTATCCCTAACTGAGTTATTAATGCTCATACTAGAAATGTGCAAGAGGTTGGTGTATACAGTTTCTTCATTTGTGGACTTCAGGAAAGATACTCCTGGTTAAAGGTTAATTCTAGTGAATTTAGTTTTTAATCTGTTTACCTTTCTGTGTGTCTGTCTGTCTGTCTGTCTGTCTCTCTCTCTCTCTCTCTCTCACACACACACACTCTTGTTTGGATCAGAAGTAAGCCAAACAACATCTGTAAATGCTTAGCAGTGGAAAATTCCATGTCCCCACTTAACACAGAAGCAGGTTGGCAGCCTGAGAGATGAGCCAAGTCAGGGGTTGAATTAACAGGCTAGTAAAATCCTTAGGCAAATAACCAGCTTGGGGAGATCCACTGAAAATCCTTCCAGTGGCCAGAGGTCAGCTCTGGAAGGCAGGCAGGCATTCCAATGTATATACGGAGGGAAGCTAGGCTTCTGAAGCCGAGCATAAAAACCGTACTCTTCCCAGCAGGACTACTTGAAAAGCAGCCAGAGTAAAAAAAGCTCTAGTCTAGGGCAGTGGTCAGCAAACTCATTAGTCAACAGAGCCAAATATCAACAGTACAATGATTGAAATTTCTTTTGAGAGCCAAATATTTAAACTTAAACTTCTTCTAACGCCACTTCTTAAAAATAGTTCCACCCAGACCGTGGTATTTTGTGGAAGAGCCACACTCAAGGGGCCAAAGAGCCACATGTGGCTCACGAGCCACAGTTTGCCAACCACTGGTCTAGGGTATGCCTCCGACACCCCTTCTGTGCCTGTCTGGATCAGAAATCCCAGGGCAATGAGAAAAAAGGAGTCAGTGAAATGGGAACCACTGATTATTTTCTGAGCTCCACATAAATAGAATTATATTTGTATCCTCATACAAACTAATTTTGGCAAAAGTATTGCTTCTTGGACTTGAAATATTACCAGTAATCTCTGCCTGATCCTCTTATGTGTGACTATTTAGTTAAGATTCTAGGTGAGAAAGAGCAAAAATATATTTGTTTGGGGTTTTCCAGTTTTAAGCACTTTTATTTACTTATTACATGTTCCTCCCTCTACACCCACACACTTCAGCTTGTGAAATAAGAATGAGCCTTGTGTCCACCCTCTTTAAAAAAAAGTGCTAATTATTATTAATGGATGGGGCTTTTAAAAATCAATGCTGCTTATAATGAAGTACACTATGTGTTAGATATTCAGAACAACACTGCACAGGAGTGGAGATTATCCCACATTTCATAAGGAGGAAACAGTATCTCTGAGAGGGTAAGGGGTTTTTCCAGCACTATTCAGAGCCAAGACTTCCATCCAACAACTCTGACTCCCAGGCACCACTTTGAGACCCTTCTTACTCTTCTCATTCTACCAGTAACCATGCAGTCTTTCACAAAGATTTAACCTGCCTCTGTTTCTTCTTTGTAACATGGATCTGACTGTATTGGCTTTTTCCCACCATAAAGCTATCCTATTGCCATCTAGAAAATGCTTGATACTCCTCACAGGGAGCAGGAATTTCAGTGGCAGATGCTCTTTTCATATTCACAACAAGAAACCAGAAAATTAAAAGCAGCTAGGCATCAGCCTGTGAGCCCCTTGAGGCAACGATCTGTCCAGTGGATTAGGTATCCCTAGCAATTAGCATTGTGCCTAGCATATAATAAACCCTGGAAAAAAAATGTTTGATGATTAAATGAAAAAAGGATGTTTCCCCCCCAAAGAAATGGAAGCATTTACAATTGCTCACCAGTATCTCATTCCTGGACCAGTGATCAAATGCTGTGCCAAGAACAGATGGACACTGTCTCTTGTGCATCCTTCCCATTGCACATAGGTGACAAAGACAGTCATGTCCAGGTAAATGATATTGTGACCCTGGTAGCCTACACACCACTGACATTTGTCCTAGTCCTTTTGTGGTGCCCCAAAGCTTGAACTTCTTAGCTTATAAACTTCCCCAAAGCTTCCAGTGTGGGTTAGTCTATAAAAAGCAGCACTTCTCTGCTGTGCAGCAGGTGGTCTCTTCAAACTACTTCCCCTGTGGTGTGGAAATGGGTAACTCGGTGGGAAAGCAGCCTCTGCTGCTTGGATGTGCGGAACCCCTGCTTGCAGCCTGTGATTTCACCAGTTGTTCTTAAAACTGTGCAGTGCCCCTGATGAACAAACAGGAATAGGATGCTGCTGTCCTCATTAGTGCCACTAAGGACCACATATGCATTTGTCCTGACAGAAGCCACCGTGGTGCTAACAGCAACAACTATCTTTTACAAAATGCCTTTTGTCAAATCTCATTGTGATTTGTAAAACCACTTTGTGAATCACTACAGTTCGCACATGAGCAAACTGAGGCTCAGTACTTTCCAAGACCCTGATTTTTCTGTTGTTGTTGTCTGTCTGTCTGTTTTTTACTAATGACAGGATTGAGATATAAAGTTGACCTCCTAGCTTAGAGTTCCTATTCCTACTCCCTCTGCGCACTGCTTCCTCTGGTAACTGACAACCCCGGTAGCTGGCTGAAGTGATAACTTGTGGAGGATAGGCTACCCCCCAGCTCACTTGAAAAAGGACAGTCCCATGGCTTCATGCTCTAGTCTAACTACTGAGCTTACTGTTTCTTTCTCTCAGACACAAGCTTGGCCATCTGAGCTTTGAAGATGGGAGCAGCCGGTCAGCTTTAATCAATGAAGATCACTTCTTCTGCATTAAGCAATCCCAGCCTCCTCACAGGAGGCAATGCTTCCTCTCCTATGGGAATGATTAAGGTGGATTTGCATTCTGGGTCTCCTCCATCACCCTTGACAACTTGCAAAGGAAGCAAGAGTATGGTAGAGCCCCATCTCATGAGTAGTGCACAGTGTTATACTCTTGTCTTTGCGTCATCACTAGCACAAACCCTTGAGATGATACTGATGATGGGCGAGATCACTGATATCCCCGGAAATTGCAGCGGTTTTGGAATGAGACATCATTCTCTTGACCTCCTAATCACTGAGGATTTGTGAGAGAAACCAAGCAGCCATTTAGTGGCTGCCCTGCCCGTGAGCAGTTCCACCCTGGAGCCACGTGTTCCAAAGTATGGCCATCTGCAGCTCATGCCTGTAGGCCTGGTAGAGACATCAAATGATGACAGGCAGAGTGAGGCTGTACTGGGGGCTCTAGGAGCAGACACAGGTTTCCATTTTACTTGACTTTTGCAAGCAATGACCCTTTTAGGTCCATCAGTTCTCTCTCGGCATTTTTCCAACATATCTTCAAGTAGATACAATTATTATTTCCTTTTCTTAGGAGAAAATTGAGCCCTGAAAGGTTACTAACTTTCACAATGATGCACACACAGCTGGTAAGTGGCAGAGCCAGGCTGACCCCATCAATATAACCCAAGTGTTGTACCCTATCTACTGCTATCAGCCATCATCCAAGTGAAAGCAAATGGCACAACCCCAATATGAGTGTGTCTAGTCAGGAACAACTGGATTTAGGTATCCAAGAGTGTGGACATTTTTAACAAGTTGGCTTGCCACACCTACAGGGGAAAAGAACTAGCTGGAGGTAATGCCTCTTGAAACTCCTAAAATGTTTGCCTAGAAATTGGTTTTCAGTGGTTTGTGTCTGGTTATAGAGAAAGAAACCCCAAGAAACAAAAACTAGATAACATCATTTTAAAAGCATTTCCTAGGCACCTGTTTCATGCAAAGCAAGACAGAAGAGGCGCTGCTTCTTCTATGCAGTTCCCTCCCTCAGCATTATCATGCTTCATTTTCCTGTCAATGTCTGGTTCTGGAAGCAAACTCCTTCACTGTCTGTCTTCTTCAAACCTATATGTCAAGCACCTGAGACAGCCCGGTGTGTAGGGAAGAAGGAATGATAGACCACAAGGTCTGTTTAGAGATGAGTGAGACATCCTCACTCTTTAAGGAGTTTATGGTGCATGAAAGACCAGCATGCACAGAATACAGTAGATGAGAGGCAAGGAGAGCAAATATGGCAAGAGGGAAGGGTAGAGAACTGAGGAGGCCTTAGGTTCTAAGGGAGAATTATCCATAATAATAAAAGGGTAATATGCTAATTAGATTGGACGTCTTCTGGATGGCATTCTAGACGTCCTTCCTGACAAAGTCGGGGCAGAGGGAAGCCAGCCGGGGTCCCGGGTGCCTGCCGGCACCAGAGGAGGGAAGTCCGGGTGCCGGAGATAAGCCGGAGCCGGCAGCTGGAGGAAGGAAAGCCTACCCTTGCACAAATTTTCGTGCATCAGGCCTCTAGTGGTGTTATAATAGTGTGATGATGTAGTGGAAACAAATTAGCCTCATAGAAATCAAGGGTTAAATGCCAGTTTTATGTTTGATGAGTTCTATTACCTAGAAGCTCTGTGACTTTGGTGAAGTTAGTTAACCTCTCTACACCTGTTTCCTCATCTCCAAAATAACACACCTACTTCAGAGCTTTGTTGGGAGAAATAACATAAATATAAATTAAAGTATGTAGCACAGCTACTAGCTCATTACATGTGCTCAGTAAACGTCAATTCCCCTTTAGATGATATACAGATCAGAGCACTTTAAAATCTCACCTGAATGTTCTCCTGAGTGGTAGCAATTTGGTTGAAAAGTGTTTAAAAGTGAAAAAGAGCCTAGCTAGTTTGTTTCTGTATATAGAGCATCAGCCCACAGGCTGAAGGGTCCCGGGGTCGATTCCGGTCAAGGTTATGTACCTCGGTTGCAGGCTCCATCCCTGGCCCTGGGGCATGTGCAGGAGGCAACCAATTAATGTCTCTCTCTCTCTCTCTCTCTGTCTCTCCCCCTCCCTTCCACTCTCTCTAAAAATCAATGGAAAATATCCTCAGGTGAGAATTAACAAAAATAAATAAAAGGGCAGAGCATATGGGGAAAGGAGATGGGATTAAGACTAAATGGACATAGTAATGTTAGATTTTGTTTTAACTTATTTAAAAGTATTTTCAATACTATTATAAAATATAAAGAAGATATATTACACAATTTACATACCTGCTTTCTTGTTTATCTCTAGAGCATTTCTATCATCTTGGTTTTATCTCTGAGAAGCTAGAGAATGCCCCTCTCTCTGTTTCTGTCTCTTACTGTCTTACACATGCACACACACATATATATATGCACACAAACACACAACATTTATATCTGTAAACCCAGATCTTACGGTTTTTGCTCTGATGAAATTACTTGTATTCAAGTTTTATTTTTCAAAAAGGGTCAAAAGAGAGTGGTAAGCACTTTTGAAGACAGGATTTGTGATAAACAAGATTTTCAAAGTGAAAAGTTGAGAGTATATATTCCAGTGAACACAAATGCAATATGATACAGTACAGTAAATACTTCCCATTCCCTAGTGGGGAATGTAAGCACTGTCCAATATGATGTAGAACCAACATTTTAAAAGCCTGGCAGAAGAAAATTTGGAGTTCTAAAGAGCCATACGGTAAGGAGACCACAGTTTATTATTGAAGCAAGTATCCTGTTGTGATATATAAAATGTAGCAGCTAGAAGCGCCTTACAAAGTGCTGATCGTAGGTAGAGTAAGTATCAGAGAAATGCTTCCAATGTATGACACAGCTGAGATGGGAAGAGAGGAAAGAAACTGCCCAGAAAACAGAAAAAATAAAAAAGATTCGGGAGTAGCATATTGATTCGACAGGAATAAAGCCTTGAAATTAGGATAACTAGCCTTGAAAAAAGGAGGAGGAGCATATTGTCTTTCCTTATTAAAAAAAAAAAAATCTTAATATTAAAAATAGGCAATTTCGGTTCCCAGCGCTCCCTTCTCCTCCAATACCCACGCCTGGTGCGCAGCGCAGCTGGCGGTGGGAGCCCTTGATTCCGGGCTCCCTGCGGGGCCAGGTGCTGCTCATTGAGAATGTGGCCTCTCTCTGAGCACAATGATCGGGACAGCACACAGGTGGACGAGCTGCAGAGCACCTTGGGCTCGGGCTTGGTTTGGCTTCAGGTGTAACTAGTTCGGGCATCAGGAGAACGCCAAGAACGAGTGATGTGTCAGACTTGGTGGCGGGTTCAAGCCCAACTTCACACTCTTGGAGAAGTGCAAGCTGAAGGGCAGCGCGCAGGTGCACCCTCTCTTCCTCTGCCTGTGGGATGCTCTGCTCGCACACACTGCGCTCCTGAAGGAACCCAAGTTCCTCACCTGGTCTCAGGTACGCCGCAATGATGTCGCCTGGAACTTCCAGAAGTTCCTGGTTGTCGGGTACAGCCGCTGCTTCTGACCATTGACGTGGAAACCCTGCTGACCAAGGGGCTCAGCAGTGCCTAGGGCCACTCCCCCCTCTCCCCCCCCTCCCCGCCACCCCAGCCCTCCTGCTAGGCAGTCATAGCACTGCCCTGGGCGGGGGAGGGGGGTATCCATGACAGTGTTTCTGCTAAACCTGGATGGAGGAATGCCTGATGTCCAGCTAAATCCGCCCCCCCCCCCCCCCATGGGCCCTGATTCTGTCCATCCAGCCTTCCCCTGCTACACCATGGCTTTTCACACAAAAAACTGTCCTGTGTCAGAAAAAAAAAAAGTCAATCTCAGTACCTGCAGGCATTTTATAAATGAATTCATTTGATGGTTCTGCTGGCTTCCTCATTCATTATGTATCTATTCATCCAGAAAAATGTTTATCGAGCACCTGTTGTGAATGCTGCCTGCATACCCGACACGATGTTAGTAAAGGGAATTCCAAGGAAAGTGAGACGTGGCTTCTGCCCTCAGCTCAATCCAATGGGGATGATGGGCACCTGAACAAATGACTGCAATTAGGTGCAAGGAGCAGCAAAGTGGTCAAATGGGATAGGAGACTGGCAATGAATTAGATGCTTAAGGGGGGACCCTTGGAGGTGGCATTTCAGGGTTTTAGCATGGTAGTGAGATCATCAAAGTTGTAAAGGAGGGAGGCCTGGGAACATATGGAAGATTTAGTGGCTCGGGGGAGGGGGCGGTATGCGGTATTTATCAAGTGGCAGCAGGGATCATGAATCAGAAGAAGCTAAGAGTTCCACTCTGTGTCCTGGGCCAGATTATCTTCTCTGAGAAATGCTGATGGAGGCTGTTTGACGCTGTGCAAAAGCTCTGGCCGTTGCTTGCACTATGGTTCTCTACCGACTGGAGAAATGTTAAATAAATGACAGACTATGGAATGTGATTAAAGATATTAAGAAACATGGTGCCCCACCAGTGTGGCTCAGTAGTTGAGCGTCTGTCTATGAACCAGGAGGTCATGGTTTGATTCCTCTCAGGGCACATGCCCAGTTGGGGGCTGCATCCCGATGGGTGGTGTGCAGGAGCCAGTCCATCAGTGATTCGCTCTCATCATTGATGTTTCTATCTCTCTTTCCCTCCCTCTTCCTCTCTAAAATCAATAAATTTTTTTTTAAGAAACGTGTTTATATATTTGGTTGAAGGTAGGGGAAATATGATCCAGAGTAAAGCAGCATGGAAGGACAGCAGTGAGAGAGAAGAGGAGAGGAGACAAGAGAACCTCTCAATTTTTATTCTTTGCTTTTCTATAGGGTTCAAATATTACAACATCCATGGACTCTGTTTTATAACTTAAATAAGATGAAATAATACCCACGCAGCCCTGAGCACACCTCTGCCATCTGGCCAGCAATAATGACTCTCTTAGATGGCAAGAAAATATGACTTGCACAAAATGATTTAAAGCCATATACAGCATTATATTAATGCTTACAAATGTTTTCTCTGATAAAATGGAACAAGGTAAATGTCTTAAATTATGGTCAGGCCCTGACCGGTTTGGCTCAGTGGATAGAGCATCGGCCTGCAGACTGAAGGGTCCAGGTTCGATTCCAGTCAAGGGCATGTACCTTGGTTGCGGGCACATCCCCAGTAGGGGGTGTGCAGGAGGCAGCTGATCGATGTTTCTCTCTCATCGATGTTTCTAACTCTCTATCCCTCTTCTTCCTCTCTGTAAAAAAAAATCAGTAAAATATATATTTTTTAAAAATTATGGTCAGCAGAGTTTAGATTCAGCATGTGTTCTGCTTAATCAGTCATTTATAATTTAATTATTCAAAGCTAAGTTTGAAACAAGGAGCTTTATAAATCTAGATAACAACAGACTTTACTTAAGCACTAAAGATTTTCCATCAATCATTTTGGTTTTATCTTTATAGTATTAAACTTTAAAAATACTTAACATTCAGAGGTCATTTGTTGGCTGTCATTGAACATCAAGGTCAAATATTTTCTTTTATGAAATTCCATCCCACAATAACCAATCGATAGGTATTTAGTAAATTGAGTTTCAGTTTAATTTCATGGAGCTTTTTATTTATGATGAATTTCAAATACACTATAAGTAGGTCATCTTAATTATATACACTTAGTCATTCTTGTTTTTATGTAAAGTTATGAATAAATTGAATTAAAAATCAATTTTTTTAAATGTACTGAGAACCTCTGTTAAATTTTTCTGATGAGTTTCTTTGTAATTAAATGAATCATTTATTACTTGAGCTAACATTTTCACATTTATCTTGAGGGTAAATTGAGCTTTTCAGTGACTGGATTTTTCTAAAGACACTATTGTGTCAAAGAGATGATAGAACAAATTTTGATCAAAAATATCAAAACTTCAAAAGCTATTTCTTTTTTGTATGCTGATTGTATTAAAAAGTATCTTAGAACCTTTGTTCTTTATTTTTACTGGATTGACATCTGGCAAAAATATTCTTTTATTTCTTTTTCTTTATTTTTTAATTAAATTGAATTTATTGGGGTGACATTGGTTAATAAAATTATACAGGTTTAAGGAGACTTGACTGGGGGTGGTAAACACAATACAATATAGAGATGATGCATTGTAAAATTGTATACTGGGAAAATATTTTTCCTATTAAAAATAATATGATAAAATACCTATATTTTCTTAATTTTTAGACCCATATATATTTTAAGTTTGAATATTTCTAAAATTAATATGGGAGTGTCTTTTATCTCCATTTCTAACCCCAGTGTCCTGAGAAGCTGATTTAAATATATTGTGTCTTAGAATTGATGAACTTGTAGATTTTATATTAAAGTTATAGGGCAAAATTGAGGTATGTCCCCAAATGATCAACTTCTAACAGCCCTCCAAGCAGAAAAAATGAAAAAAACAGCAAAATTGAATGATGTTTTTTACATAAATCATCACAAATACTTGATTCTCTGGTCCATCCAGCTGAGGTAACTGGACACTCACTGAAAACTCCATAACATTAGTAGTTCCATAGATTTTTTTCCCCCTTCTCTAAGTTAAGCTTTTTATTTTGAGATATTTATAGATTCACATGTAATTCAGATGTAAAAAATAATACAGGGAGATCCCATGTACCTTTTATTCAGTTTCCCCAATGATAACATTTTGGTAAAACTAGAGCATATTATCACAACTAGAATATTGATAGTGACATAATTCATCAAACTTATTTCAATTTTTTCAGTTTGACAAGGTACATGGGATCTCCTTGTATTATTTCTTACATCTGAATTACATGTGTTTCTAGTGAGTTCTATGTCATTTGATCACATGCGCAGGTACCTGTGTCTACTACCACAGTCCAGACAGACAACATTTCCATCACCACAAGGATACCTTGTATTGCCCACTGTAACCACATCCTCCATCCTCCTCCTGTGGACTTTTCACAGATTGGGATGGCAGTATATTTTCTAGCTATGTTTTGGGAAGTAACTGGTTTGTTCTTTTCCTCTTATGAATGTCTGCAAGTAAATAATAAAAAGAAGTGAATGCTGAGTGTCCACCGTCTTGATTGTGCACCTTCCTGTTGCCTGGCAAGGGAACCAACAACAGGGCAAAGGGCTGCCTCAGGTGGGCAGCATTTCCAACTCTCTGGAGGAACAACCAAATTTAACACCCTTTTTCCATTCCCAGATTACGCTCGGTTTGAGGCCAAAATCCATGACCTACGAGAGCAGATGATGAACCACAGCATGAGCTCCGGGTCCGGGTCCCTGCGAACCAATCAGAAACGCTCCCTCTATGTCAGGTAGGCAACCTAGCATTTCTTACTGTGATCTGCACCTTGTGAGCAATCTGGCTTCGCGAGACAAAGGCAACACCTTGTAGCAATGGATCTTGTGTTCTTATTAACCCATGCTCCTCAATACACCACTGTAAGACCTTAAGGTTAACCATTTTTTGAAGGAATTTCTGAAAAGCTATTATGTTAAATTAACAAGTTATTCTTTTAACAAATTATTCTTTGACTATGTTATGATCCAGAGTAAAGTTCTTAGCACAGGTTGCAGTAAAAATAATGAGAAAAAACATTTTTAATTTTGATAAATTGAATATGTGGACCAAAGCTCTGGACATTTGCTCACCTTCAGTATGGGAAATAAGCATTCTGGAATCATCTCCAGACCTGTGTGGTATCTACTGCATTAACTTTGGTGTATTGATTTGACATCAGACATAGTCTTGTATATAGAGTTATGTGTTTGTCCCTAACAAATTTTGGTGGAAAGACTTTCTTCTGTGGCATCTTATTACCAATCATATCTTGGACCACATAAGTCACTTGTTCCTTGCCTGACAAAACTCATTAATTTACCAGGGGAAAAAAATTGATTGAACTTAAAATGCCTTCTGGTCCTTCATCCTTATAGTTCACTCTTGAGTAAGATCCATCCTCACTCAACTATAACATGTGCTTCTTCTTAGCACAAGCCTCCTGTATGCCTTTCAAAATATCCTTCATTAGTGCTAACTGTATTTTTAAAAATAATAAAAGTATTAACAGCTAAAAGGGGAAGGTAAATGGTCCAGAGGAATCCAGGTTCCAATGGAAGACCATGTCTGTCCCTCCTCACTGTATTCTCCTCTTGCCAATCTGCCCCAGAATCTTGTCTGACTCCCACCTAAGGTCATAGTCTACTCAGCTGAAAGTTTACTGTCTTTTCCTGGCATGGAGTGTGTGTTACAGACACTAAGTTATGTACTTGAATTGATTTTTTCCTGTTGACTCCACTTTGGCTATAAAGTTATCTCTTGTGTGTACTAGGTAGGCACAGCAGGGCCAAGGAGGGAGCAGGACTCCGGAAGGCGGCAGGTTCTCGAGGGCCTCGAGTTGCTGGCCACTCTGACAAGCATAGAGTCCCTTCTTATCCAGGCAGTTCCAGTACCTCAGAAGCCCTGAGATTTTAAATTTTTTAAAGTCAGAATATTAATGTTCCATATTTGTCCAACTGCGTTTTGGAAGATTATTTGGATATGCTTCTGTGTAATCTGTGGAAGGAACTATTGAGAACAACCCTAGAACGTGTCTTTTAGTGATGTCACAAATACGATGGAAAGTGGCTATCTCTGTTCTCCTCACTTGTGTTTTATTACTGGTCTTTGTGATACCAAATATTTTTTAAATTTGAAATGTTTTGGTCTTGGGTAGCAACTTGCGAAAGCCAATTAAGCTAATGGAATAGAGATAAATCAGTTAATGGAAATGAAATGATTATATAGAATAAATCTGGAAGGAAAAATTACTGTAGTGTGGGTATCTTGTTAAAAAATAGAATGCACAAAATGTGAATGTACTAGAAGAAATTTTTTGAAAATATTGATGACAGTTTAGTCCTTTTAATTAAGTTGTTGATTAGGAAAATTAAATGACGTGTTATTATATTACACAGACTTATTTGAAAGAGTAGTGTTAATCAGAATCAAACCTTTATTCTCTAATATGGTTATTAAAACTGTGACATAAAAGATTTGAAGACTTCAGGTAATGTTATCTTGTTAACGTTCTAATAGTTGGGGGTTGTATTGAAAGGAGAAACTGCTTTTAAATAAAGCTCAAAACTAGTGAACACTTCATGGGAAATTCTCCAAATGATTTCTCTACAATATACAAAAATGGTATTTGGTTTCCAGTGTTCGATTATTAATACGTATTTTGTCTATAGAGGGCTGACTGCAGCATCTAAATGACTCCTAGGGACATAGAATTGGAAAAGATACAGGCTATGCATAGAGTAAAAATCAGAGGGGAAAAACAGCGTCCCCTGGCCTTATTCTCATGTGATGTGACAAAAACAGAGTCCCTTACCCCTAACCACCCCCAAAACAGGCAATAAAAGTAAATGAATTAGCAAGGACTATGGGGAATTCTTACTAAAAATGATTGGGTAAGTTTGTACCTTTGTTCGGATTTTGTTTTGTTTTTAACACCATTTTTGACTCTAGGATTTTTACAGATGCTTGCTTTTTTTCTAGAGTGCTTGAATAGGACTAGTGCCAGTTGGTTATGCTTATTTTATAAAACCAACTAGTTGTTTTCTCAAAATAAATGAGTAGCAGGGCTTCTCTGATTATATAACTATCAGATAATGAGCATGTCCCTTTGATCTTCTAATGACATCCTTTATTCTGTTTAGCTTTATGTAATTCTAGAGCTGGAAGGAACCTTAGCTATCGCCAGGTCTAATGTTTAATTTTCAGCAAAGGAAACTTGAGGCCCCAGGAAGGAAGAGATTTGCCCAGGACCCCACAGCTATGTGGTGGCAGAGTCAGATCTCCACCCACCTCTCCCCAAGTCACTCTGCCTCCCAGAGGCCCAGCTGATGCAGATGGAGTCAGCTGTTACATGCGCCTCTGCTGTGATTCCCAATCTGCTCCTGTAAACACTGCACCTGACCCTTAGATTAGGAATAGGTTAGCTTGGAAGAGAAATTCAAACGTAAATCTCTTTGGGGTTTTTGCAGATGATAAACTGTGCCACAGGTCATTTGGTATTCCTTTAGTATTTTTTCATATTTTTCTATGAAGCAAAACCTAAATCAGAAAGCAAGCAGCCTCTTTGTTTCGTTATAAACAATTAGGCTGAATGAGCAGAATATCAGAATATTTATCTTCCCCCTTGTAGTACACACACACCTTCCCCCCCCCCCCCCACTACCTTTCTGCCCTGGCTGTGCCCAGGAGGAGGCATCTCCTCAGGATCATGCAGAAACTGGCCTCCTTCTATAGAAATGATCCTCCCAGGTGATAGCAATTTGTTTGGCTGACAGTGTTGCGGGAAGCCGGGGCAGGAACTACCACATCTGAGCCAGGCAGGGTTTTAAGCTTGAGCCAATCCTCTGTTTTCTAATCTAGTTGTAACTATTTCCTTCTCTTAATCTTCTGTGTAAGGTGCTTGAAGTGCTTTGGTAATGCTGTACGCATGGAGTTGCTTGTTGCTAATGATAAGACTGTGCATGTTCTTTGTGAATGATTTGGAAACATTCGATTTCATAGGCTATTTGTACTGTGTATTTCCTGCATTGTGAAACACATCTAGTTGTAGAACCTTGAAAGTAAATAAAATGTTAAAAATTTTGAATAAAATATTTTTCAAAATGCTCCACAAGTACATTATCAGTTCTTCAGACATAGATGCACGTGGGCTCTGGAGACACAGAGATACAGCTCTTGTTGTGTGTACTTCAAGGCTCTCCACAAGCCCATATCATATGCATTCCCCTTCTTCCCTCCCGGCTGTTAGAAGCATCCCTATAACAGAGAATAAGGCTTTTCCTGCTGCTGGTAGGAATGGGCCTTTGTATCTAAATGCTACTAAGAAAGGTCAGAGGTATAAGTGGACTAAAATCACATAAAAGTGCAAATTGCTAAGGAAAGATTCTTTCTCCTGATAAAAGAGAGCTCAATAACCTGTGACAAGGGAAGAGAATGGGGAGGGGAAGAAAGAAAAGCAGGTAAGTCTTCCAATGGGGAATAAAAGGTCACAGGAAAGACTGGAAAGAGAAAGTTGGCCCATGTCCATGTCTTAATAAAAGGTATCGATTTGGAGAGTTCAAGTAAATAACCTTCTGTTGTGAATTTGGTTCTAAAAGGCAGTTGCTATGATTTATTTATATATTCATCAAGCACTTTTTTTTAGTGTATATTCTGAGCCAGGATTTATAATGGACACTGAGGACCCAGCAGGAAAAGTCATGTTTCCTGTCGGCAAAAATAAAATAAAATAAATAAATATAAATAAATCACATCCAGTGAGTGAGACAGGTGAGGGAAAGACAGTCACAGTGCAGTGTGCTGTGAAAAGCAAGCTCTAGAAAGGCCTGGAATTTTTATTGCTTCCTAATTAATGCAAGGATATCTGAATTGATTCTTTGCTGTCTTAGATCACCCAGAGACCTTTAAGTGTTTTTACTCAAAGTAAGAAATACATTCTTCATCATCATGACCCAGGAAATACATGTACCATACACATAATGCTAAACAAAATGTTTTTATTAAACTCTTAATACTTTTTATGTACCATGTTCTTTGTTATGGCCCATTCTATTTGCCTCCTTTTTAAAAAACAAATGAAGGTCACATCTCATTAAACTGATTTAATAACTCACGAATGGGTCACTATCTACAGCGTGTAGATGAGTGAACACAACTACAGGGTCATCTTCACTGCAGTACACTTAGCATCTCTGGGATCCCCAGACCCTTGGTGGTCTAGCCAATTTGGGAGCCGGTTATCCCTGGTACAGATGAGTAAGTGAAAGTGAAGGGAAGCATCGGTTGGGCATCTTCTATGGGTCAGCCATTATGCTAGGGTTCTACATATATATTCCCATTTGATTCTCCCAACAACTGGAAGAATCAGGGACTATTTCTTCCATCTTATAGACAAAGAAACTGAGACTCGGAGGCATTAAATAATTGCCATAAAATCACCGAGCTAGACTCGATGTGAGCGTAGACATTCAGGAACTGTGTGTGCGGCAGCATAGAGCAGTGTTAAGAACATGGTTCCTGGATTCTGTCACTTACTAGCTCAGTGATTTTGGGCAAGTCGGTCTCTCTGCCTTAGTTTCTTTTTCTGTGAACTGAGAATAATAATAAGATACCATAAAGGGGATGTGAGCATTAAATGGTGAATTTAAATACCTGGCACATGGGAAGCAACTGATATATGTTGATGCTATTTGTCATTTATTATAAAGGCAACTTATCCCCTGTAGCAAAGAGAGGTCCTAGAATTGATTCTGAATAAGGTGCTGTTTCCTCAGCGGTGGGGTGAGACACCCTTGTCGCTTTGATTTCCTTTAGCGAGTGAAGGAGGACAGACTTCCTGGCAACCTTTTACATTTTCTTTCTTCTAAGACCCCATGAAGGCTGAAGGGTAGGGCCAGAATTCTATGGCACCAGAATGTCTAGCTTTGTCAGCTCATCCCCCACTGAAGTCTAACCAGAGGAAGGATTTGAAAAGTATTCAGCTGGAGACACAGATAAGAGTCACTGTGCTTACAACTGGCCCTTCCAGGTCTTCATAGACGTCATCAGTGCCCCTAACCCGTGATTTCATCCACTTCCCTTCTGCATTCTTCACCCCCACCAAGCCCCCTGCTCTGGATTTGAAGGACTTCTTTCTTTTTCACCGTGGTTCTAAGTCTACTTTAAGTTGGTAACTCAAAGTTGCTACTTCCTAATATAGTTTTTGTTTCAAAGGCTGTAATAGACCAATGCACCTAGGTCTGCCTCCTGCCCATTGTTTAACATAGAGTTTCAGACATTGATTCATTAGTACATTGATGTTTTCATTCAACAAACATGGTCTATGTCCCTACCTACAAAGTATCAATCTGAGGTAGGTGTGAAGGATACAGAGATTTAAAAAACAAACAAACACAGACCTCCTTCCGTCAGCATTCTGGTAGTCCATATCTGTAAGCAATTAAAATAGTGTGTAGGTTATCTTTCTATCATTTCCTGATACCTCATGTGTTATATACCTTGCAGTTATTTTCCTATTTTAATCCTTACAACATGCCTATAAGGGTTCCTACAGTGAAATCTGCCCAGAAGACCACTGTTATTTAAAGCTAATCTATAAAAATAGTTATCATTCTGGTCTCTGTAAAGCCGCATTTTCTGACACCAAAAAATAATAATAATAATAATAATAACTTGTTAAATGAATTAATTCCTAGACTCTCTTTTCTATATAGAATATAAATCAAAATCTTTGAGCAATTTATTCTATGGAGGTTCAATACTAGCTGGGCTGCCACCAAGTGCAGGGAGTCTGGCATGTCCTGAGGACACAGGCACTCCCTGCTGGTACTGGGATTTCCAGGACACATCTGGCTCTTACCTGGCCTTTCAGGCTGCTCTTAGAGAAAGGGCTTGGGATAGGGAGAAGCTCATCCTGTGTTTCGTTCTCAACACCCTTAGTACCTTAGTCTCTTTATTCTAAGGACATAAGGCTGGCAGTTACATTGAGGGAAATCTTAAAAATAAATTCAACTTCATCCTGATGGGTTTTTATTCTACAGGAAGAATATTCTCAACCTGATTAATTTTGGTGGGAAGGGAAATATACATCATCTTATAAGTAAGAGACTCTGTTTTTGTTTTTATTTTGTTTTTTTCCTTTAAGCAGTAATATAGCTTCCAATCCACTTCCTGCCCCCACTGCACTGCTGGTCAGTAACCCAGGGATGGTAGGAATGTGGAATGGAGCCTGTCAGGGGATTTCACTTCAGTACCAAGCTACTAGTTCAGTACCTCCAACTTCACTTGGCTATGGATTCCTCAAGGGCATTTAAGACAAAGCCATGAAATCTGTGGACTTCTCATAAGTCAGATTTTTATCTTCTTCCTCTTCAACCTTGGACCTAACGTGCTCTCAGCAGCTATTCCCAGAGCCCGCAGCGCAGTCAGCTCTGTGCACCCATGGCCCAGTACTTGACAGAGGGCTGACTGGCAATGGCATTTTTAGCACCTCTCATTCATTCACTCATATATTCTTATTTAGCAAAATCATCATTTTCTCATTCAGAAATTCCATGCATTGCCACAGAATAAGAAATAAAAACTGCTTGTATTCAGATGTCTTACCCCTCTTACAATCTTACTGAGAGATGTGAGCAAGTATCTGAAACAGTCTAACAGGATGAGGCAGAAAGTGGAGACTTGAGAGACCAGACGAGATCTAGAGATGGCATTGAAACGTTTGGGTACCCAGAACTTGTATGCCAGTGCTTCTCTCCTGACTTCATTTAAACCGAAGTCAGTGCTGTGTATGATACAGGTGATTATTGTCCCCATTCTGCAGAGGAGGAACCTTATAGAAGGCCGAAGATATTTTAAAATTACCTATACAAGGTGCAATGTGGCCAAGCCATATTCTTTACCCAGGTATATTTCTCACTGAAGTCCATGCTCCTTATGCTATATACAATATGGTGAAGACAAAGCTAATCCTCTAGAGCAGTGGTCGGCAAACTGCGGCTTGCGAGGCCACACTCAAGTGGCGTTAGAAGAAATTCAAGTTTAAAAAAATTGGCTCTCAAAAGAAATTTCAATCGTTATACTGTTGATATTTGGCTCTGTTGACTAATGAGTTTGCCGACCACTGCTCTAGGGGCACAGGTTAAATTCATATTGATAGACCTGTTTGGTTTGGTTTATACTTTATAGAGATATCCTCCATATGGACCTAGCTTCTGGTCTGGACTTCAAATCTTACTGATGGCTAATGCTTGAATTTCTCATTTATAAAATGAACATAATATCTAGTTCACAGGCTTATTGTTAGGACTAGGTTAAACTAAGTCTATCAAAGAGCCTACCAGGTGGGACTTATTAGGTAAAGGGGAGGTCCCTGTTTGAGTGCTCAGAGCCTGCCTCCCATGCTGGTTAGATTTAGATTCCTCAGTTATACTTTGAGATTCATTAGCATCATGTTCACTTTTCCAGGCATTTGCACATATAATTGCATCTTAATTGTGGAATAAAGGGTCTTGTCTTCAGGCAGCTAATTTTAAGCAAGAAATAGAAAGGAGGCAGAGTCCCTGGGGATTTAAGAAGTTTTCTTTTCCCCCTGAAATTATAGGCTGGCCCTGATTTTTAAAAGGTTTCTAATTTTTAGATTTCTATAGGAAGAAGACAAAAGTAGCACAGATGACCCTTTTATTGATCATCACATTTTTCCTCTAACACTCTATCCTGAAATCTCAATCCATGTGTCATTTTTATTAATGGTGGGCCCTCATTCATTCATTCAACCAGAAAACTTTTTCTGAGTCATAACCATCTACCTCAGACTGTACTATGCTCTAGGGACAAAAGGATTAATAGGGCATCTTTTCTGCACTTGAGGCACTCAAGGGTCACTCTACCAACCTAGATTCTGCTCCCTAATCCCCACCCCACAGTAATCATATTTCCAGAAATCTCACATCTCTGGAGGAAGTCTTGGCCTTTTAGCCCAAAATTACTACTTTCTAGAACAATCCAAAGAGTTCAAACTAGAAAAGACCAGAACAGTCAAAGGTGGGTGACAGGACACTCACAGAAGAGAATAGGGGAAAGGTGAGGGCATGGAAAAATTGAGGTTAACTTTCACCCTAAATCAGGAGGTTAGGAGCAAGGAAATAGAGTCAAGATATTTTTTCCATTAATCGCAGTAACTGACACATTATAGGAATTCGTTACATATTTGTTGAGTGAACTTTTTGAGTGGCAGTTGAAGATGATGATTAAATAGAATAAAGTCTTAGAGGAACCATCAATGACTCATGAAGGTTGAGCACATGCTTCTCTGTGTTCCTCTGCATCACAAAGCTGTTCTCCTCTAACCTTTCCGTGCCTGCTGACTCACCTGTCCCTTCCGCTGGATGGTGAGTACCTCTCTGATGGAGATTTGCCAGGTTACAGTATATATCTGCAGCCAGGCTTATGGTAACTGCTGAATCAATAAAGTAAATGAGTTATGGATGTCACTAGATTGGAGAGCATTTAACTTTAATTCAAAGTTTACTTGATCAAATGTGTATGCTGTCCTGTTGAGTAGTGATAATCACATCAGGCTATATTTCTTAAAATTCATTCAGCCAAACAAATGGCATACTTATTACTACTTCAAATCCATTTTCCTTTTTGTTATAAATCCATAAGAACTGCAAAATAACATTCACAAGTACTTTTCAGATACTTAATAGTCAAATCATAATAAATGTCAAATGATAATTGCATAATATTCTATGCAATTTGCTATAAAGCACCTTATGTGGATTATTTTATTTAATTCTCATAAAACCCCTATGCCCATGGCTCAGTGGTTGAGCATCAACCTATGAAGCAAGATGTCACGGTTCAGTTCCTGGTCAGGGCATATGCCTGGGTTGTGGGCTCAATCCCTAATGTGGGGCATACAAGAGGCAGCCAATCAATGATTATCATCATTGATGTTTCTCTCTCTCTCTCTCTCTGCTTTCATCTCTGAAATCAATAGAAATATATATATTTTTAAAACTATGAGGTAAGTGCTATTTTCATTCCCATTGTAAAAAAGAGGAAATGAAAGCCAAGTTTGCAGTTTACCCAGAAGAGGCTAAATTGGGACTAGAACTGAAGCATGCTGTCTGTGCCCCTATCTGCAGTGTTATGTGACTTTTTAAAGGACTTTCATTTATTTGATTTTATTTTGATTTGATACAATATGTCTATAAGTGGATATTGTTTTTTCACAGTTTTCAAATAAGGAATCTGAGGTTCAAAGTACTAAACTATCTACTCTTTTCTCCAAGTGTAGAGTAGTACCAAGCCCTTGCCTTCATGCACTCTTTAAAGATGTATCAACACACTACTCACATGTATCTTTGTCTAGTGTTTGCCTTGTGTTTCATTTATCACCATGATACATACTACCTATGCATTATTAAATGTTGAATAGGTAGCTGAATATCATGCAGTCGGCCACCTTAGATCCTATTCTCTAGTTTGAAGAAGCCCAGAGCATGTGGATTTGTGATTAAATGGAAGCGAGTCCCCACTGAGCTGTGGCCATTACAACAGTATGGACAAATTCTCTGCCAAGACAGAGTCTGGGGCCTGAGTAGCCTTATACAAAGAGTCCCACATCAAAGAACACAATAGAAGTGCCCATCACACACAGTGTCCTGAACATTTGGGGGGATATATGGCCTGACACCCACAACCAGCTATACAAGTTGCAGAGCTTGGTGCAAAATGAAAATGTGGAGCTCCTTGTTCAAATATTTGAATATCAAAACAGTGGGAGCCGAGCACAATACTAAGTGTGGGACTCCATGTGCAGCCCACACCCACTCCTGCTGACACCTGGTTTAGGACATTTTGCTCAAAACTAAGAGCATGTGTGTTTTTCTTAGCATGTAGTGCAATAAGTGTAAAAAGCACATAGTCAGTATTGGGATCATTTCAAAGATCCAAATTTTTTCTTTTACCTAAAAGAGTATTTTATATAAATTGTACCCATGTCTGCTTTTAGGATATGTAGAAACTATCTTCCAATCTTGTTAGTGCTTGAGAAACTTTACATTCCCACTTGCTCTGAGCTTTCAACAGCCCACTTTGTGTATCTCTCTCCGATGAAGTTACTCTTTCAAAAGCTAAGTAGTGTCTTTATTTCACACTAGGGGCCTGGTGCACGAAAGTCCCTCAGCCCAACCTGCCCCCTCTCACATACTGGGAGCCCTCAGGGGATGTCCTACTGACCGGGCTGATCAGGGGAAGGCACCAGCCCCATCACCCCGCTGCTGCAGCCACTGCCAGTCACCACAGCCACCAAGGTGTTTTCATCAACACAGACTCCAGTCCCTTCACCATGAAAAAATGACAACTTTCTTTAGGCATTTTCAAGATGTGTCTTTCATAGGATATGACATTTCTTTCTTTATTTTTTTTTTTTTATCCTCACCTGAGGATATGTTTCCATTGACTTTTAGAGAATGTGGAAGAGAAAGGGAAAGACAGAGAGAAACATCAAAGTGAGAGGAACACTTTGATTGTTTGCCTCCTGCATGAGCCCTGACCTAGGCCCCAGCCAGGGAGGAGCCTGCAACCTAGGTACATGTCCTTGATCAGAATTGAACCCAGACCCTGCAGTAAGCAGGCCGAGGCATTATCCACTGAGCCAAACCAGCTAGGGCAGGATATGACATTTCTTAGCCCTCCAGCAGTGGACCTTTGTTTTTTTATCCAGAAATGTGGTGGAAAAACCCTAGATCACCTTTTTGGATTCTTATTACCCAAGTTACTAAGAATATTACCAGTGGCATACAGGAAGCTTAGCCAGTGAGCAGTCAGAAAAGGTGTTTCCTCTGTAGTTCACACCAGAAAAGGTGTTTCCTCTTGCCAAAGCTTTAGGCCTGGGCAGGGGACCCCCCAGCTCCCTCTGATCACCAGCTCCACCCTTGCCCAGGCCTAAAGCCTTGGAGCTTGGGCAGGGGACACCCAGCTCCCTCTGATCACTGGCTCTGCCCCTGCCCCCTCGACTCTGATCACAGGCTTGGCCCTGTCCAGGAGCCCCCTGGCTCAGGCCCTTCCCAGGCTGCTCAAGGCCCACGCGAGGCTTACCTCAGAGTAACCTGGGTGCCACAATGTTCCCGGGACCCAGGCAGTGGGCGCCTATATATGCAAATTAACCACCATCTTTGTTGGGTTAATTTGCATACTCACTCTGATTGGCTATGGGCATAGCAGAGGTATGGCCAATTTACATGTTTGTCTATTATTAGGTAAGATTGCTAGCACCTGCAGTACACTTGTATCTTCCTGTTCTGCAGGTCACTACCTCCTTCCCTTGCTCCACAGGGCTAAATTTTAAATAAATGTATCCAAGTGTTTCAGAGGACTTGGGCAATCACTGGGACCTGTTAGCTGTTGGTGTTCTTTCCATGTGTCATTTTCTAAATGCAGAGGTTGCAAGGCTTGTAGATCTCCCTGACCAGCAACATTAGAATAAAAGAAAATAAGGGGGTTGACATGGGATAGACTTCATTTTACCAAGTTAGAATCCTAAAATAAACACACATACAAATTATCTATATATATAAAAGCCTAATATGCTAAGTGTCTGACCAAGCAGTTAATCGACTGATCACTATGACGTGCACTGACCACCACAGGGCAGATACTCTGACCGGTAGGTTAGCTTGCTGCTGGGGTCTGGCCAATCTGGACTGGGTGAGATGGGGCCAGACATGCCCTGGAGCCCTCCCTCAGTCCCTGCCCCAATTAGAACTGGGCAAGATGGCCTTGATCAGCCCCGATTGCCAGCTAGGTGGAGGGGCCCCACCCATGCATGAATTTCATGCACTAGGCCTCTAGTAATATATACTTTAATAGATTGCTCTTTATTATTGCCATCATTTTCTATAAGAAAGGGCATTTTAATGCCAAAAGAAAAATAAGACTATAATCTGAACTTCAGGAAAAAACTTATATTGTCAAAACTTTACTAGATGAATCTTACCAGTGGCATACAGGAAGCTTAGCCAGAAGCTTTACCATCTATATGGTAGGATTATCCATATAATCCTACCATATAGATGGGCAGGGAATGGGGGTGGGGGAGTAGGAATAAGGCAAACATTGTGATGACTGAGTGGTTTAATTCTTAATCCAGAATCTCTTGGTTCTAAATGATTCTAAAATGCTTGGAGTGCATTTTTTATCTTTGTCCTTTCCTGACAAAGAAAACCATCTTTTAGATTTTATTTTTCCTCATGTACTTTCTTCGTCTTTCATACTATTTTCCTCAGACCCATCCTGTGATACACTGATGCTTACTTTCTGATAATGCTTATTAAAGGTAATAAGAAATTTTCTACCATCAAACCATTTCTTTTATTTTAAGCTGTATTTGTATTTATTTTACATTTATGTCACTCTTTCTTCATTTTAAAAGGACCCTTTTTTAAAGACATCACATTATAGTATCACAGTTCTATTTAAAACATTGTGTGTGCTGTATTGCTTCAGACCAGATTGCTTGCATCATGAGCATTTGTTCTCCTTAATTTTCTGAAAAATGCAGATCTGGCCTGTCAAATGCAGGAGCCTACACTTTTTAAAATTTGGATTCCATGGGTAGAATAATGAGAAAATGAGATGTAAAATGAATAGAACTTTACAATGAAAAGGATATTTGGCAAGTTTCTAGTGACCTCTATCATAAAAATACAAATTCTCATATAAAGTAACTTTTCAATTCTTCTACACAAAGCTCTTAAACAAATTCCAGTAGCTTCTTCTGAACTGATTCATCGCTCTCCTCCTGTTAAGAAGGGCTCTGAGACCCGGCTGGTATGGCTCAGTGGTCAGGGCACATGGTGGGGTTGCAGGCTGGAGGTAGCCAATCAATGATTCTCTCTCATCATTGACCTTTCTAAATCTCTCTCCCTCTCCCTTCCTCTCTGAAATCAATAAAAGTATATATTTTTAAAAGATGGGTTCTGAATTAGTCATCAAGAAAGGGTCTGTGTGCTTCTGGATGCTGTGAAGTCAGGTTTGTGGAGTTTCCCCACATTGAATGAAATCCATTGTTGGCTCTTTATAAGATGATGACACTTCTCTCTGTTCCTAAAATTCCCTGTTCCTGCCCCTTCTCTCATAAATGGATGCCCCCACAGTACGCCCACCTCCACAACACTCTAAATGAGTCCTTGATTACATAACGGGTTCAGGTATCCTGAGGATAAGTAGAAGATGATGAGAATTCAGATTTCGCCATATTTGCAAGGAGTGTAACTATTATCCCCATTTTGCAGGTAATGAAACCAAAGTAGATAGTTTATATTGTTGCTCAAAGTAACATAGCAAAGAAAAACAATATATCTCAGTCCTGTCTGATGCCAAATCCCTGCTATCAACCTAGTGTCTAGGTTTTCTGGAAATACCACATTTTTTTGGATGGGCTTCATTTCATGTATGCTCCCTCATTCCTATCAGTACTTATAATTGTTATAGGAAGTCCTGTGAGTTTTGTGCTAGAAAATATAGGCATTTAATGTATGGTGCTTCTCCTCAATAATAAAGGACCTTAAAGATCATCAGTGAGTGGATCGGTGACATAGAGTTATGATGGCTCAAATTTCAACCATAGGGTCACACCCTTGATCAAATAAGCATTCTCAGCAAAGAGGCATGAGATTTCCTGCTATGGGCCGCTGCATAGAACATGGAAAGATTAGAAGGCCTTCTGACTAACCTGCAGCAAGCATAGTATAGTGGAAAGGATATGGGCTTCAGTTTTTCTTAGTATTAATTACAAAATACTATGCAGGAGGCTGTCAGGAGTGAAAAGGTAGATCAGATATGCCCTCAAGGATGCAGTTAAAACTAGCTGGATTGAAAAACAGATGAAAATAAAATTATATTATTCTGAACCCAGACTCTGCTCCAAGATCTGACAATATGTGAGGAATAGGAAATTGAGATTTGAAAGGTCACATGTAATGGGTTCCAAAAGTAAAGGTGTATGTTTTGGGGGAGGGGGTTCATCCTTGGCAGTGCATTTTCTCTCTGTAGGAAGTAATTAGGGACTGTCATAGAATGAAACACTAATGCCTCTAGAATACCAGCTCACTGAGCCATTCATTCATGAGTTCATAGCATAACGCAATAGGCAAAAAGCCAGGGTTTTAGAGTCAGAAGTATCTGGATTTGCATGCTGACTTTAGCACTTATTGCTTCTGTTGTGACCTTGGCAATTCATTTCCTCTCCATCTGGGCCTCAGTCTCTTCTATAAAATGGGGATAATATGTATACAACTCAAAAAGATTTTATGTAGAATAATGTTTGTCAATCACCTAGCATCTTACACAAACTCAGAAATTAAAAAAGAGAGAACACTTCTTAGCTTTTTATACCTTGATACCAAAACATGAAATGGTCACTGTAAGAAAAGAAATGTATAGTCCAATCTCTTTTAATAAGATAAAAAATCCAAAATAAAATATCAACAAAGTGAATCCAGTAATATTTAAAAAGGATATTATAGGCACAAAATGCACTAATCATAAAGAAAATTCTGGTATATTAAACTACAATAACATCAAAACTTCTGTTCATCAAAAGATACCATAAATAGAATAAAAATGTAAACAGAACATAGAAAAAGACTTAAAATGCAGAGGTCTCAGGGAAAAAGTATAATCAGAATATATAAATAACTGACACAAGTTATTAAGGAAAAGATGGAGACAATTTTAAAAATGATCGAAACACTTGAACAGGTAGTTTATGAAAGAGGATATGTAAATGGTCAGTTCACATATGAAATTATGTTCATCTCATTGGTCATCAGGAAAATGCAAATTTAAATCCCAATGCCACTATCTACCCTCCAGAATGACTAAAATTGAAAAGACTATTCATTGCAAATGTTGGCAAGCATGTGGAGACTCATGTGTTGCCCATGGGAGGTAACTTGATATGACCACATTGGAAGACTATCAGTATCTACTATTGTTGACCATCTTAACCCTTTGCTTTGTTTCTAGGTATATACAGAATAGAAACAGTTACATATGTGCAACAAAATAAATGCAAGAATGTTCGTAGCAGCATTGTTTATATCCGGGGTCCTCAAACTATGGCCTGTGGGCCACATGCAGCCTGCCGAGGACATTTATCCGGCCCGCCGGGTGCCGCTGCCTGTCCTGCTTAGCAGCCGACTCGTCCTGGGCCCGCAGTGCGCATAGGAATTTGTTCATAGTTGTTTTTTTTTAACTATAGTCCGGCCCTCCAATGGTCTGAGGGACAGTGAACTGGCCCCCTGTTTAAAAAGTTTGAGGACCCCTGGTTTATATGGTAATAGCCTAAACCTGGAAATAACCCAATGTCTATCAACAATAGAATAGGTAAATAGGTACATTGTGGTTTATTCCCATAAGGGAATATTATACATCAACTAGAAGCCCGATGCATGAAGATTGGTGCTAGAATGGACCTTCCTTTCCCTTGCTGCCGGCACCACCTTTCCACTCCGGCCCAGCCCAGGAGCCGCCTCTTCCCATCCGGCCCCACCTCCCCACACTGCCCAGAGGCCCTGAGAGACCAGGGGTGGGACAGAATGCCTGTGGCATTGCCTGTGTATGCAAATTAACCTCCATCTTTGTTGGGTTAATTTGCATCTTTGTTGGGTTAAAAGGAAGGCCCATTCTAGCACGAATTCACTCCTGATTAGCTGTTGGGCATAGTGGAGGTACAGTCAATTTACATGTTTGTCTATTATTAGGTAAGATAAAAAGGAACAGCTTGCTATGTGCAACAGTAGGCAGGAATCTTGGAAATATAATATTGAGTAAAAGAATACACTAAATAATATATGTGTATTCATTTTCTATGCTGTTGTAACAAAAATTTAGTGGCTTCAGAAACACACAAATTTATTATATTTTTCTGTGGGTTAGAAATCCATTAAGGGTCTCACCAGACTAAAATCAATGTATCAGCAGGCTGCATTCCTTTCTGGAGGTTCCAGGTGCAACCCAATTCTTGCTCATTTGGGTTGTTGGCAAAATTCAGTTACTTACAGTTGTAGGACCAAGTCCCTGCTTTCTTGTTGACTGTCAGTTGAGCATCAGTCCTGTTTTCTAGAGTCTGCCACATTCCAAGAACTGCTAATTGACTCCTCATTTGCATCTCTCTCATCTACCTGGAAAAGGTTTCCTGATTTTAAAAATTTAGTGACTAGATTGGGCTCACCCAGATAATCCAGGATAATCTCACTTCAAGGTCTTTCATCTTAATCACATTTAAAAGTCCCTTTTGCTATGTAAGTAACATATTCACAGATTTCAGAAATTAGAGCAGAGACATCTTTGGGGGCCCATTATTCTGTCTACCACACTATGATTCCATCTGTGTTACATTCTAAAACAGGCAAACTGAACCTATGGTGAAAGAAGAGAGTGATTACAATTGGGATCACATTCCTTAATGGGTAATAGGAATAATAATATCCATTTGAAAGGGTTGTTACAAGTATTAAATCCAACAAGAGTGTTAATTGCCTTGAAAAGTATCTGCCACAAAATAGACCCCATTACTTATGTCCTATTTTCTTCTCTTCCCCCTCCCCTAACTTTCACCTGTAAAAATGCTGCAATCAGGACTTTCCAGGATAAGGTATTCTGAAGATTTATAGACCCTATATAACAATGCTTGCCTTGTAATGAATATCCCCTAGAAATCAGAGTTTAAGCAAGAATTCCATGTGTTATTAGTATGCCAGTTGAAATGAGGTCCTTCCATGAGGTGGAAAATATAAACTTTGATAATATTATCTTGAGCTTTCAAACTGACCCAATCTCTGTGGGCTTGTGCTGAGCCCTCCCCTAATCAATCTGGTCTTTTCCTCAAATTAGACACTTCTCCTACATTGAATTAGATTGGTTTGTCTTAATTAAGAGGGATTTCTGAAATAGGGGAGCCCCCACTAGGGTATGTCATGTTCCCCAAGCTCTTTGCCACTGTAACCAGTCCACACTGGCTTTCTTTCCTGGGAAGGGCCACAGAGTCTAACACAGGACTGTTTTCCTAGTTTGCTCTTCTTGCTTGACCTCAATGTCTTTCAACCTTGGCTATACCTTAGAATCACCTGGGGAGCTGTAAGGACAAAATTTTGTTTTCCTTTACACTACCCACTAAATACTATACTTCTGATATCAGATGTGTGGGTTTTCCCCCCACACATCAATTCTCTGACACCAGCTGGGTGTCCTACCATTTAACTCAATTCTGACTCTATCTACACGAATATAGTGTCATATCCAGCAGATCAAATGGTCAGTCCCATGAGACTGCCCACTCAGTGGTCAATCCCAAGTCAAGGTAGTCACCTGTGTATCTGACTGGCTGTAAACAAAAAGTTCCCATAATCCCTTCCTGGAACTGAATAATTTCCTAGTGCAGCTCACAAAACTCAGGAAGACAGTTTACATGGTAGATTACTGATTTATTCTACAAAGAGTAAAACTCAGGAAAAAAACAAAACAGATGGACAAGATACACAGGGCAAGGTAAGGGAAAGAGGCACAGAGCTCCCCTGCCCTCTCTGGGGATGCCACCCCTCACTCAGCATCTCCCTGTTCTCAGCAACCCAGAGGCTCCCTGGACTCCAGCCATTTAGAATTTAGCTTCATGACATAAGCATGACTGATTAACTTATTGCCCTTTAGTGATTAGTTCAACCTCCAGCCCCCTCTCCCTTTCCCAGAGGGCAGGAGCTGAAAGCTCACGTGGTTGCCTTGGCAGCAGCCCCCACCCTGAGGGTCTTTCCAGAAGTCACCTCAGTAACAGGAACTGAGGTGTGGTTGCAAGGGGCTTGTTATGAATAATGAACACTCCCTCTATGGGTATTATCACATAGGACATTCCAAGGGTTTTAGGAGCTCTGTGCCAGGTATGGGGTGAAGATCAAATTCAAAGTTCTTATTATAAATCACAATATCATACGTGCTCTTAAAAACCCTAATTCCCAGGCCCCAGCCCAAACCTAGTGAGTCAAAATCTCTGAAACATGCCCGGGGTATCGATATTTTTTTTGAAGTTCCTCTAGTGATTCCAGCGTGCAGCAACATTAAGAACCACTATTTTATCTTTTCTTTTTTAACTTTATTTTCTTCTTCATCAACCTAAACTTAAAATGTCTCAGGTTACTTGTGTAGAAATCAAATGCAAACCTGCAGCTTATAAGGAAGGCCAGTTCCTGGGACAGCATTCCATTTCATTCACATTCAGACTCAAAATTGGAAAACCAACCTAAGACTATAATTTGCCAACTTAGCAAAAATTAAATTTCCTAGTTCAAAACTAAGTAACTTTAAAAAGCAGGTTGATCGGGGGGAGATCAAAGGGGGGAAAAAAAGGAGACATATGTACTACTATTTGTAATACTTAAAACAATAAAAATAAAATAAAATTAAAAAAAAAAAGCAGGGTGAAAAGATTGCTTAACAATAAGAGTTCTAACATTCATAATTCAATTTCTGGTGAATAAGAAATGAACTGATTGGGAGCTCTTAAATTGCAAGAGATCCCTTTGAAAACGTTCAGAGTCCAGAAAACTGGTAGAGGGGGAGAGAGAGGGAGGGGGAAGGGGGGGAGGGGAGGGGGAGGGAGGGAGAGAGAATGAGAATGACCAGGCTTGCAATGAATTCAGGTACAACTAGGTTTACCTAATATCCCATTTCTGGTTCTTGCTGCTCCCTCCTCCCTACTCTGTAGTGCACTGCCCCTCCCCCTTCCTCCCCACCCCCTGGTTCGACCCTGGCTTTGCCTTTCGCTCTCCTTATTATCTGCACCCCTCTCCTTAGGGCTTAGCCTATCCCAGGTCTCCGCAATTGGTTGGCATGGAAACATTAGGTGAGCCTGCCTGCTGAAAGAGATGTTCTGTTTCCAAGTGAAATGGAAAAGATTCAAGTGTGATTCACTTCCATGCATGTTAACTCTTGAGCTCATCCATTTATTTCACCAGTCCATGGCTCCTGATCACCAGGAGGTAAAGGAGATTGTCTTGATCCAGACTGCCCACCTCTGCATCCCCTCTGCCATTTCTCCTACAGACCCTGGACTGAGCCTCAAGGAGCAACCAGCTCCTTTTTCTCTCCCTGCCTTTGCACTGGCCCTTTCTTCGATTCCAATGCAGTCTCCTTTCAATTTCTGCCTAAAAGGTTCTCAAAGACCTTTCAAAATCCATTTCTGGGACCAAGTCTTTTAAGACCTTTCCTGGCCCACACCACTTCCTCCTCCTCTCATTGTAGGAAACTCCAAGTTTAGGTAACTGTTTTCCTTAGACTGTGAGCTCATAAAAGGAGGTGTGCTATGGTGAGGGACTTGTATGTTTCCAGGGTGCAGTCTTGGTTTCATCACTTTCTAGATCTGAGATCCTGCACAAGTCCTTTGCCTCCTCTGAACTTCAGTATTTTCAGACTTAAAATAGGAAACACGCTATGTAATATGCCTGCTGTTTTTCAGGTGCTGGATATGGGTTAGGCATTTTATTTTATTTAACCCCACGCTAATTCAATCTGAGGTAAAAGACAATATTGGTACCTCCTTTACAGTGAGAAAACTAAGTGTCAAGCATTGAGAAACCTGTCCTAAATCCCACAGCATCTACATGGTGGAGCTGATTTTCAAGACCAGGTCTGAATCATTATTGCTCTGCTCTAGTGCCTGTGTATGTATATAAAGTACCTGGCCCTGTGCCTGCCGTGGAGCTGAGAGGAGACAGGTGGACAGATGGATGGGTCAATAAGAAATTGCCATAATTCTATGTTCTCTATGAGGATTCAAATGGAAATTTAATCCCTCTCCCGTGGTTTTAAGTCTGTTGTGCACATTTTCCCCCGAGCTAGTGGCTAAGGTCAAGAATACAAAGGCATTTATCACCTTTACACCTGTGCCTCCTCCAAAGACATATTTCCTTCCCACTTGAACCACTGCCCCCACCCCCCCCAAAGAAGATAAAGGTAGATTGGCTCCTTGAGAACTGAAAAGCAGAAACAATGGCCTTTGAATAGCTATTAAATCACCTGACAGCTGCCGCTACCCCTGGGAAACAAGTCCTTCATTGTCCCCATCGCTGTCTTCAGCAGTGTCACAGCCCCTGGCTGCTGGGAGGACAGGGGGACGGACAGTCAAATGAGCACCACTCGCGGAGCATCAGTGTAAACCATTCAGTACTGCTCAGTGAATACTTACTTTTTCTTTTCTTTTTTTGCTAATCAGTAATTTAGCAAAAGAAGAAAATGCGTGGTCTTATTCAAATATTTCTATTTTCGCATACAGACAAGTGTAAAAAGGATCTCCTTTAATGAGGGGATTCAGTGTTAGAGCTGAGTGTATGTAAATAATACCTTGAGTTTCAGAAGGGTAGAACAAAGCTTGTCAGTTTGTCTAGGACCAGCCGCCACACAATGTCTCCTTTTTCTACAGCATGCTTCAATCATAGGCTTGGTTACCAGGGCTACTGATTTTTTACATTGTAGTGCTGAAACAATTAGATGGCATGGTTTCCTAAGGAATCCTGGAAGCAGCAAAAAAGCAGTATTTCCTTCCATCATTTCGCCCCCCCCCCAATATATATATGTACATAATATTAAATCCAGTTTTTTTAGACTCACAAAAGGCTATGGAATTGTTTTCCCAATGTTAAAACACAGAATTCTTTAATGACCACATCCAATAGCAGTTCTAGGTATAATGCCACAACTATGATTCATTACAGCTTGCAATATAAATAGATTAGCCAATTAAAATATTCTCTGTAAAATAACATTTATTTTAGATCTGATTTATTTTTTAGGAAAATATTAAAACCAGGTGTGTGAATACAGCAATGTTTCCATGTACCTTTTTTTAAATCCTTACCCAAGACATGCTTAGAGAGAGGATGGGGGTGCGGCAAGAGGCGGGGGGGGGAGGGGGGAGAGAAACGTCAGTGTGAGAGAGAAACATCAATAGGTTGCCTTTCATATGTACCCAACCAGAAATTGAAGCAGCAACCCCTTGGTATGCAGGCAACTCTCAATCAACTGAGCCACTCTGGCCAGGTGGTGTTGTGTTACTTTTTAAGCAACCTGCAATTGAGAGCCAGAATAATGATGCATTAATAGTTTAAATTCTTTGATCATATGACTGTGGTTTTAATTTGATTCCTTCATTTACCACTTATGTGTCCTTATACATGTTATTGTACTCTCTGGGTCTTATTTTGCTCATCTTTATAATGTGATAACAATCACATAATCATGTTGTGTAAATAAAACCAGATACTGTTTATATGTGTCTAGTCCATATGCAAAAGATGCTCAGTAAATGATAGCTACTAAGTGTTATTATTTTTATCTCATTGGGTAGTAGTAAGGTTTCAATGATAATGCATTAAGTTGCTTGGCATACTTCTAGGCAGATAGGATGTGCTTAATAAACATTATGTATCACTATGGTGACCATTGGTTCATTATCCTGTCACTGTTCTACAGAGGGTAGCTATACTGCTATTCCCCAAAGTTCTCTTTTCTCTATTTACTTTGTTTGCTTCCTGTCAGGAAAATAGCATAGCTCTGTACCTAAATGTTTAGTTACCTTCATGTTTTCCTTTTGGTCTGTTCCCAGTCACTCCCACAGGTAGAGACACTCCTTTTTCTACCTTGATACAAATCCATGCAGCCTGGGGAGAAGTGGAGGACCTAGGTTTGAGTTGCTGAGTTGAAACTAAGAGTTGCTATAGGACCTTGTACAAATTACTCCCATATCTAGTCCTCAGATTTTTAGATGTAAAACAAAGTCATCTCTGAAGGCTCTTCCTGTCTTTTATCCATGGACTCTTAGATTCTGTTCTAACCAGGAGTTTAGGGGAAGCTACATAGTATAGAGTTCCAGATCTCAGAGACCTGCTACTTACTGTATATTTAAGGATTGGATATGAGAAGAGTAGACTCTGAACAATGTTATTCCAATCCTTTGTTCAAATATGATATTTGAGGGGTGTCACAACTCTAGGATTACACTCAAAATTTGGTGATGTGGAAATAATCTCCAAAAGCACAAGCATGTGGGTTTAAGCACCAAGCATTAAACCTCGACCACATTTCCTGCACAGTGGAATCCAGCCTGCATTCATGTGGCAGCCTCTTCCCTGGAAAGGCTAATACTCTTGCACATGAAAAGGTAATAAAAAAGAAAATCGAAGAGAAAACCACAGGGCCCCAGTGTGGCTACTTTAGAAACAAACTTTTACAGCGGACTTTGCTCGGGGACAGAAAGGGACTGCACTTTATGATTTTGAAATTTCAGCTTATTTTACCTCCAGAATGGAAGTTGGGAGTGAAGATGGAGATGGGAGAAGGGAGTGTGCATAAAAAGGATCTGTGCCTGCTTTTGTATACAACCTATGTTGTCAATAATGTGAAAATGGCTTTTCATTCTTGAGTTTAAAATCATTGGTTAAATGATTTCCTAAACTCTGATTCTTCTATTTTTATTTTTTTGTATGTTGTGGGTATAAAAATCAAGCCAGCCTAATGGGAAATTTCGAAATTTTGCCACCTCCAGCTCCCAGGGTTCCTCCATCTGCTCTAGCTGTGCTTGGAACCAGAAAGGAGCACAGAGCCAGATTTCTCATTAGCAGAAAACCTGTTGGACCACGAGGATGCAGGCATATGGAGGCCTGCTGGGGCACGTTGGGCCCAAGGCTGGCGATAGTTCTCTCAGGCTTTGAAGCCCATGAAATCGTTGCAAAGACTGTGTGTTGAGGTAGAAGGACTGGGATAAGGGATTTCTTGACTTAGAATATTTTCTAAGTCTATTATGATGTAGGCAGTTTGTGCCCCTGGTAGAAGTTGGACTAGGGGAAATCCTGTTATTCTTGTCAGCTCCTTTTTAGTCACTTTCATCTCTGATTTAACTCATCCTATGATTTAATGAAAATATAAGAATGGCCTTGGCTGGGTTGCTCAGTTGGTTGGCGCATCATCCTGTGCAATGAAAGGTTGGGGGTTTGATTCCTGGTCAGGGCACATGACTAGGTTGCAGGTTCAATCCCTGCTCAGGTCGTGTACAGGAGGCAGCAGATCCACATTTCTCTCTCATTCTCTCTCTCTCTCTCTCTCTCTCTCTCTCATCAAATAAAAACATTTCCTTGGGGGGATTCTTAAAAAAAGAAAGTATTAGGATGAACCATATGAAATTGTCAATGTTTCATAAGGTGCCACCTAATATTGTACTTTAAAAGGGTGCTTCTGTTTGAATGTGCTGGCTGTTTACTGTCACTTTGTTGGCAGGAAAGAAGGTCCTTGGACAGCAGGGGGGTTCAAAATGGGAATGTGTGCATAGTTCCTGCCTGAGATTCTGTAAACAGTCTGTTGTGTTAAAGGAACTAATTAGGGACCCTTGAATGTGTAACAGAAACCCCACCATGTTTGCTAGATTTTTAATTAAGATAATAGAAAAGAAAAACATTTTATCCATTAGCCTGCTACACCACCAAAGAGCTAACCAGCTCTGCTTTTAGCTCTTGTGTTAGCATCAGCTGTGGTATCTGAAGTTTAGTGTGATGTCAGGTTGGCCCCAGGACTCTACTGAATCAACTCCATTGCTCAGCCAGATAGAAGCTATCACAACATTTTTTTAAAATGCCATAAAGTCTACGCAAGGAAGAGCTTGGATATAAATGCACAGGAAAGAGGAAGGAGAGAGACAGCTTCCTCCTGTACCCAGCTTACCTGGGAGAGGTTGGCCAGTGCCACTTGCCTGCCACCTGTGCCCTATTGTCCTTTGGTCTGAAAGTATCAGAGGTTCTGTGAATCAAAGAGTAGTTTCACTTAGTAATGAATATATTAGAGCTATTTTAAGCCTTTAAGACAAGGCAAAACACAGCCAGCTATGAAAGTCAAACATGTACACACTAAATCACTTGCTTAAAATGTGGATCTCGTCTTTCTGAGAGAATAGTAGTGGCTAGAACTTGAGTACATATTTCATTCTAAGGCCTCTCATGTGTCCACTCAGCTACTATTCTTAACAACCCCGGGAGCTAGTGCTGTTATACCGTTCTCAAGATGAGGAAACAGTCTCAATGTCTGAGGACTTGCCCAAGTTCCTACAAAGGCAGAGTCAAACATTAGACCTGAGTGTTTCTGACTCCCAGGTTGGTGCCACTCAAGGGAGGGCACAGATTCTCCTTCCAAATTACTAGGGAAGTTTTGGTTTATTGTTGATATTTGATTATACCCAGGTAGAGAAACTGCTCATTTTAACTTAACCTTTCATTGACTTTCCTTGTTTTCCAGCTAACTTCCCAGTGATATCTGCCAAAAACTAAGAAACAAATCAGAACTGGGGAAGAAGCATGAATTCCTCCTTTTAGCTTTGATCGTTTCAGAACTGGTTGCGGTGAAAAGTGTAAATTGTTTGGCATTGGTTTGAGATACTACAGAGAGGGTTTCAGGTTGTACCCATTGATTGGCACTTCCAGCAGTTGGTCAGTCTTCTTCCTCCTCATCTTCCTCTCTCCTTCCCTCTTCTGAAGTATAATACAATAAAATGCACAGATCAATGAATTTTAAGAAAAGTGCACATCTGCATAGCCACCACCCAGACCAAGATACAGAACTTTCCAACATCCAGGTTTCCTTATGCTCCATTCTAGTCAATGCTAGGCCTCGCCCCACCACCTCCCCTCACCCAAGATCACTGCTATTCTGGATTCTATCATCATGGATTGGTTGAGCCTATTTTTGAAGTTCATATAAATGTTACTATGCAGCCTGTATTCTTTCATGACTGGCTTCTTTGGCTCAACATAAATTTTCTAAGTTATTCATATTGTTTTGTATTTCAGTAGTCTGTTATACAATTTGCTTATTCATTTCTCTGTTGAAAAACATTTGGATTGTTCCAAGTTTGGGGCCATTATGAACAAAGCTGTTATAAACATTTCGGTGCAAGTCTTTTAAAGAAAATAGGTACTCGTTTCACTGGGGTTTATAAGACAAATACTTTTAAATAAATTGCTAAACAATTGTAGAAAATGCAGTCTTTACTTGGGTGTGCCTTCCTAAAATTGGTGGTGGTTGGGAGGGAGGGAGGTGTTGTATTCCTGAAAGGAAATTGAGGAAGAAGGTGTATCTGGGGACAATTAGCATAGAGCCCATGACTATATTTCATGAATATATTAACCAAAATGGTTTCTTCTGTGAATTTTGAGTATAAGGTTCAAACACTAACTTAGGTTTTCAAGTGGCAGTAGCTGTTTCTTGAAATGGAGAGAAACTCAACTCCATGGAGACACTGATTACTATGGGCTGATATTTCTAAAGGGCAACTAAATTGGTCTCTTTGATGATGAGAAATGCTAGTGGAGATGTTAAAGGCTTTCAGTACCTCTGATCAATGCTGCACTTTAATAAGGTTACGTTTTTAGCTTCTAGCTGTACCACCTAAAGTTTCCCTCTTTTTTAGTAAAACAAAGTGCCCACAGATTTAAATAAATGAATATAGCTTAGCTAACTTTTCTTTCTGTTCATTATGTTGCCTTTAAATTTCTCTATTGACTATGAGTTATCAGTGCTCGACAAAGAGGTTAAATCTTCTGTGGATCCTTAGTTTGCACACTTTTCTAAGCACATATAGGTGGCTAACAGGTTTTCACGTGGCAGCAGCGTTCTTGCTTGAAATGAGTTAAACACCACAGAGGCACTTGGCAACTCTAGGGTAGTAAAGACTCTCAACAAATGAGGGGCCCCTGCCCCTAGGATCTCCCAGTCAACTGAGGTAGGATGCACAGATAAGTAGGTCCTAGTGACAGTCTAGAGTGGTTAATGCTATGCCTCAAATTGATGTGAATGTTTTCATTACTACTTCTATGGCTTGACATCAGAAAACTGCTGACTGCTGTAAAATGTAAGAAACATGAAAATCTCACATTTACGGACAGTAGTGCAATCCTGAACTTTAAATTGTGCTATTGCATTCATTACCTACCCGCACACAGTTCTGTGCAAGTACCCTCGAATGTATTGTTCTGTGATCCACTGACTAGCCTGGCTTCTGCGCTCCTTTACAAAATGAGTGGTGGACAGGAGGTGAGAACCTGCAGCCACCCCACCTTCCACTGGCTGTGGAACCTTGAACACATTGTTAAACTCTGAGTCTCGTTACTTCATCTTTAAAAGGATTGCAATAACGGTTCTTAACCCATAGGATTCTTGTGAAGATTAATTGAGTTTATTGGGTAAAACTCTTGAGAATATTGTCTAGCACTCATTAAGCACTAGTTACTATTACCATCCTTGTCTTTGCTATGGTGATTTCCCTGGTGCCATTGCTTTGGAAACTAGTTGAGACTCTTACTTGTATGTATTCTTGCTTGCCTTCCCCCCACATTGTTCAATATCACTTTTGAGTGTGTCTTACAAAGCTCATTTCTCACTGCATTTTAAAACTTTTTTAAAACAGTTATTTTAAATTTTAATAGACTTTATTTTAAAGTGCTTTTAGGTTCCCAGCAAAAGGTACAAAGATTCCCATATACCCACTGTGCCCATATATGTTCAGTCTCCTCCACTATCAAACTCCCAGTCCAGAGTGACACATTTATTAGACCTGATAAACTTACATAGACGCATCATCATCACTCTACCTCCATAGTCCCCATTGGTGTTGGACATCCTATGGATTTGGACACATGTATAATAATATGCATCCATCTTTATAGTATCATACATAGTAGTTTCGCTGTCCTAAAAAACTAAATTTTTGACAGGGTGTATTTTTCAGTTCCTTAGAAACCAAAGACAAGTTGACAAAAAACATGACTCCGAGACAAGTGTATTAAAAACAATTACTCTCAAAGTTTTAGTCTGAAGCCACACTTGAAATTCAATGGGGTTTGTCTCTGCTGGCTGAGCGATAAATGCACTTGAAATAGATGGAATGTCTATGAGTAAAGGAAGCATTTTACAGTGTTGTTACCATGAATGTAGTAAACTACGGAAGATGAATGCTCAGTATATTTGGAGTCTTGGCATGCAAGCCTTTCTCAACAACATGCTGCCTTTGTGTTTTTAATTTAGTTTAGTTTACTTTAATAAACTCTTTGAGTACTTTCTGCAAGCTTGAGCAAAGATATTCATGAATATATTTCAGCTAAACCACTCTACTGAATTATTTATTTTGAAATCTGTCTATATTTATAACTACTGATAGAAGTAGTTTTAGAGAAATGAAAACCTTTGAGTCCTATACATGACTTCTCTGAGGTGATATGTTGTATGAATTGAAAATAGAACCGAACAGAGATTTGCAATGTGAATAGCTAATACTATTAAAAGATTAGTATCCAGATTACCACATATAAAGAACTGCCATAGTCCCCCCTTACCTACAGGAAATACATTCCAAGACCCCCAAACCACAGATAGTTTCAAACTCTTTATATACTATATTTTTTCCTATACATACATACCTTTCCACTTAAAGGAAGCATTTTGCAGCTTCTCTTTGGCATATCTGAATGGCCAGCATTGCTACTCTTGCTTTAAAGCCACTACTAAGTAAAATAAGGGTTACTTGAACACAGCCCTGTGAGGCTCAGATAGTCAGTCTGATAACCAAGACAGCAACTAAGTGACAACGGGATGATTCATGTCCTGGGAAAGACAGAATTGGACAGTGTGAGATTTCACCATGCTATTCAGAATGGTGTGCAACTGAAAACTTGTGAATTGTTTATCTCTGGAATTTTCCACTTAATATTTTCAGACTGCAGTTGACTGCAGGTCACTGAAACCACAAAAAGCAAAAATTCAGATAAAGGGGGACAGCTATAAAGCAATGAGAAAGCTTTAAACAGCCCTATAGAAAATGGGCAACTCTGTTTTATAAAAAAAATAAACAAACAAAAAAACAACAACAGAGAAAACGCAAATGACTTATCATATGAAAAGATACTTAAAACCATTAATAATCAAAAAAATCCAAATTAAACTGCAATAAAACACTATTTTGCATTCACCAAATTGAAAAAATTAAGTCTAGTCAATTCCAAGTGTTAGATAGGAAACAGAATTATTGGAATGCTCATCCACTGTGTCAGTGGAACTGCTTCTTTGGAAAACAGTTTAACATTATTTAGTAAAGGTGAAACTTAGGAACTCATTTGTTAGGTATATACCTTAAGGAAAGTTTTGTGCATATACATAGGGTATATGTATAAGGATACTTATAGCAATAGTGTTAATAAAATTTAAAGATAATCCAATGCCCAGCAGTAAGATGGATATACTAATTGTTATAGTCACATAATAAACATAGCTGTAAGTATTAATGAATAGCTGCTACATACATAATATGGATAAGCCATAAAATATACTATGGGCTCCAAGAAGCAAGTCATAGGAAAATATATAGGGTGTCCTCAAAAAATGTATAAAGGTGGCGTTTATTAAAATACATTTCATTTCAAGTTTTCATAATATTAGTTCACCATCCATGGCCAAAATGGTGCTGTAAGCTGTCAGCCTGGCTGGCATAGCTCAGTGGTTGAGCATCAACCTATGAACCAGGCGGTCACAGTTCAATTCCTGGTCAGGGCATATACCCAGGTTGCGGGCTTGATCCCCAGTGTGGGGCATGCAGGAGGCAGTTTATCAATGATTCTCCCAACATTGATGCTTCTATTTCTCTCTCCCTCTCCCTTCCTCTTTGAAATAAATAATATATATATATTTTTTTTAAATTGAGCTATCACTGATTAAAGTGTGTATTCGTTTTTTGGGGGGACACCCTGTATACAGTTTGATTCCATATCCATATACCTATTCCATATATTATTCAGGGATACACATATATGTGATAACACTGTAAAGATAAATTAAGGGATGATTTGCCCTAAATTCAGGAGAGTTACTTATGAAAGGAATGTGGGTAGAAGGGGCATGTTATTATTAAGAAGGACATCCAGAGAATTTCTAAGTTGTTAATATTCTTTGCCTCAGTGGTATATGTATAATAGTCATTTTATTTTTCTCTTTAAACTCTACAGAGAGATATTATTTTCTCTTTAAACTCTACAGAGGATTTCTTGAATGAGTGATAATATATGCTTCTCTGTCTCTCAAACACACACACCGGTTTTTATCCACTAAAAAAAAGAGCAGAACATGGGTGTAGATTGGCTGTATGCATAGAAAATAGAAGCAGGAAGAAAATAATACAAATGGTCCTTAAAATATGGCAATACTGTCTTGATCTTTTTAATTGAGGAGATTGAATTATGTATAAGTAAACATAATTAGAACATACCAGTAAACAAAATTGGAACAAAAGAATGGCAAACTGATTTTGTAGCTTGGTCAGCAGTATGGCACCTTACCACTATTGACTGAGCATTTAATATAGTATTTCAGGGACTATCTTCATTTCGCTGTTCCTCACAGTAGCATTGTAAGGTAGGTAATGATGTGCCCCAATTTAGAGAAGAACACTGTGAATTAGAACAGTGGAGGAATTTAAGTGGCAAGTGACTGGCCAGAAACTGAGATTCAGTCTCTGCAGCCCAGATCCAGCTCTCTCCACTCTGCCCTGTTCCCTCTCTTGGCTGAGCATTTTCCCCTGCAGAGAGGCAGCATTAGTGATACATAGATTCTTGTCCAAGTCTTAGGACAAATGATGCCTTTGTGAGACATCCATTCATTCATCCTTTCCTTGTTGTAACTTTCCACAAGAATAAGGAGCTCATATTTTCATAATATTAGTTCTCCGTCTACGGCCAACATGGTGCTATGCTTTACTGAAAAACAATGGCTCAGGAGACTAATCAGTATGAAGGCACATGGATTTTGCAAAGCGTTGTGTCAGAACATGGGTCAAATCAATTATGTTTTTTGTAATGACCAGGTTTTCATACTGGAACATGTTAAATAATTGGCTGTAATGAAAAATGCTAGGGAGAGTTCATAAGAAAACTAATTGAAATGGGAAAGCAGAAAGACTCATTCATTTCCAGAAATGATATTTGAAATCCAGAAACATGTTACTCATTAATTTCCTCCATCCATGATTTATTCCAACTGCAGCATATAAATCTCCCAGCTGTTTTGCAAAAGTTGTGCTCAATCCTCATCTTTCTTCCTGAGATGGGGCACTGTGGCCGAGCTCTTTGAGATTAGAATCTGACTCACCAGGATAAGGTCTGCAGGTCCAGGGTCTCAGAAAAGGCAAGCACAGGCCTAGTCTCGATAGGCAAACAGGACTCAGAGCTTGGGCATTGGAAACAAAGACCTCTGTTCAGAGTAAGTTGTTCCTCTCTATAAGGACTTCAGTGGCACCATATTACCTGTAGTCCCCAAATCAGACTGATTATACAAGTGGCCTGGGAAGCTAGCAAATGATTAAAACAAACAAATAAAAACCAACAGAGAATTCTTGACTCTACCCCAAGCTTATCAAATCAGAGCATGACAAGGTAGGGCCAAGGATTCTATTTATGTGATGTAGTACCTTAGAGAATTCAGGTAAGTTTGGGAACTGTTGGCTCAAGTAGTACAATGCCCTAAACTCCTTGTCATGGCATTCAGGGCCCTTTGCGAAGTGACCTCAATAGGCCCGCTTCTCATATTATTAAGAGGGGGAAACTCTATTCTTCCAACATAAAGCCAGATAATTTTGCATTCATTCCTTCAAGAAACATTTGTTGAACACTTACTATGTATCAGACCCTACAGATACAGTAGATTGTATACTACTCTATCATTGCATGCTCTCAGCTGAGTTCAGAAACTAGAACAGACTTCTGAAACAAGTAACAGCACAACTGGCTCGTATTAATGACAATTGAAACTTCTACCACAGATAGCACATTCAGGCTGTTTCTCTCGATCTCAGAACAAACATTGTTCATTATTCCCAGCATTTCTCCATCTGAGGCTGAAAACAGCTTCAGAACCCTTCTCAAGAGCCACTATAATGCTGTCTGCCTTGGCCCACGAGACAAAGTCTGTTTGCCCTCTCTGCTACAGACCATATTTGAGAGGCCCAATCTTAACAGTTCCCACCTCTACCTTCCAAGGTGATCAAACTTGTGCTTGGACTTTTGGAAAGGTGGGATTTTTTCCCAGAGGTAGTGATTACTCGTGGGATGGGCTGTGGGCAGTAATGAGTCTCAGGACACACGCCCCAGTCCACACTTCTCCTCTACTGGAAGGCCACATGCTTTCTGGACTGAGAATGTGAATGGTTTTTGACATTCAGACTCTACCCTCCCTCACCTCCTGCCTGCCTTAATCATCTCTGTGCAACTAGTGTAGTAAGTCATAGCATTAGAACAAGTTTTCTAAAAGTTCCATGAGCTTCAGGCTACCTAATTTTGCAATATAATTTTACACATTCAGGAATGAAAAGTTAAGGCGTGATAGGAGGAAACGAGATGTAGAAACTTTCCCAAGAGAAACATTGCATTCTTGTCACCAGAAGTTGGTTCTGAACCTTACCCATTTGGCTCAGTGGATAGAGTGTCAGCCTGCAGACTCAAGGGTCCCAGGTTTGATTCCTGTCAAGGGCATGTACCTCGGTTGCAGGCACATCCCCAGTTGGGAGTGTGCAGGAGGCAGCTGATCAATGTTTCTCTCTCATCGATGTTTCTAACTCTCTATCCCTCTCCCTTCCTCTCTGTAAAAAAATCAATAAAGATATATTTAAAAAACAAAGAAGAAGAAGTTGGCTCTGATAGGAAGGGGAGATATTCCACTGAAGAGCACAGCTGGACTCAGACAGACCAGGCTTTGTCCCTGCATGTAACTAGCTGTGTGAACTTGTCTTTTAAGAAAAAGAAAATAGATTATGTTAATAATCTCTATGTCATGAGTTTATTTTAAATGTATAAATAATTCACAGGAGTCTCTTACATAACTGCTGACCAGGCGCTTATATCCTCAGTTTCTGACCCAGAACCTGGCACACAAGAGAAGGGTTTACTAAATGGCAGTCACCATCATGTTACACTCCACTTATCTGTGGGTAATTTATCTGTCAACCTCTGGAGAGCAACACTAGGAACCACTGACAGCCAAAATAATGTCAATAGGAGCATGAACTTGCCAAGCTCAAAGATTTGCCTCAAATAGACCTCTATCATCCCTCATGCAAACCTATTTAGCATTAGGTTAGTTCTTCCAAGTTACTAATATTGTTTTTGACTCACTGAATATTACAAGTAGAACAATGTGAGGAGCTGGAAGAGATATCAGCTACAAAATTAACCCGAATGAGGGAAAGACAAAATAAATAAATAAATAAATAAATAAATAAATAAATAAATAAATCTCAAAAGATATTCATCCAGGGGTTGTAGAGAAACTACTCTGGGCTTGATAAGTGACACCACCTCATGTCCCCAAGAAGCACAGAGTCTGCTGAGGGTGGGAGGTACACTGCTAATCTCACAATATTGTGGTGTTACAAATATCTGTCTAGGGCCCCATGTTGTCCCAAAGGAAGACCTAAGTGGTCCCTTCTTCTAGTCAGAGAATTGGGGAAGGAGGGACAAGACAGGTTTCCTAAAACCTTTAAGTGTCTTTTGAAAGACTGGCAAGTGTTTATCAGACCACCAGGCTTAGGCACAGAGGTGTTAGTTTTCCAATCAGAGGGAACAACGTGAGCCAAAACAAGAAGATGTGAAATGGCCCAGTGTCCTCAGAAATGTACCAAACAAGACCCGGTCAACATGACTGCAGCTTAGGTGGTGAAGGCTTTGGAGAAGGCAGTGCAGCTAGAAGGGTGGATAGGCCAGCTCATGGAGGTATTTGAGTATGTACCAGGCTGAATTTGGACTTTAGGCTATAATCCAGGGAGAGCCACTGGAATATGGTTGGGGGAGATTTTTTGATTGGTTTGTTTTGTTTTGACTTTGAAACAAGCACGTGGAATGATCAGATTTGGTTTCAGAAAATTATTCTTGCTGAGTGCAAAGGAAGGACGTGGGATTGAGGAGACTGGAAATAGAGAAGCCAGTTGGGTTATGGTAGTAATCCAAGCTAGAAATCATGAGGCCCTAGCTAAAGCCAAAGTGGTGGAACTGGAAAAGATGGGGCAGATCCAAACCAGTCCACAGAGGTAGCACAACAGGATTAGAATATGTGGCAAATTTACGGCAGGGCCGACAGCTCCATGGGTGTCAAGAGCCTTGAACACATCACTGCTCCACAGTGCCATAAATATGCTCAGTGAGAGTCGGGAGTCTTCAGGGGGGTTTAAATTATGTTTAGTGTATGCTGTTTGCTAAAGCAGGGAGGTATTAAATCTATTGTAGAAAGCATTTTATCTGAATATTCATTTATGTTTAGTGTTTTATGCTCCAGGGAGTCTAATAAATGAGTTTTAATGTATATTAGGGATCTTAACATTTATTGTGTGTATAGTAGGTATATTGCTTCAATGAAATCTCAAAATGACCCTGTTGGGAAAGTACTATTCAACCTAAATTCAGACAAGCAATTAAAGCTTGGACATGGGATGTACATGTTTCAGGGATACACATCTAGGTGCTTAATCACAAGGAACAACAATAGCCTGTAACTATTGGAATCTAGAGTGTTAGGGTCATCTTGATTTCAAAGTCTAGGCTTTTTCTACTGTATTGTCACGAGCCTGATCTTATTCACAGAGCAGTCACATTCTGATTGAAATGATAAGCAATTATATATCATACAACTCAAACATGTACTAATATTTACTGTCCTTTTCTTACTTTAATGTGGTGCTCAGGAGTTTCTGAGATGTTTTGCATGATACTAAGTAGAAGACAATGGCTCCTTTGGAAGGAAAGCCAAGGAAAACAGATAGTACAGTGCAGAGCTGAGAAAATAGTTGCAATCACAGTGTATCTGATTTTGTTTTCCTTCTCAGAAGTGCAGAATGAAACCTGCACCATCTTGCCCATGCAAAACACATTTCCTCTGAAATGGTTGAGATGTAAATTAGTTCTCACCCTGGAGCAAGTATCAAATCATTGCAGACAAGCTAGTCCTCTAGACTCAAACAAGGAGCATCAGACCATGGCTCTAGCGTGGCTCACGCCCGGGGCTAACTCTGTGGAGACCGGACAGGTTATTTCATTGCTCTGTGCCTCAGTCTCTTCAGATGCAAAAGAAATATATAACACTTGCCTTTGTCAAGCATAAGAAATGTCAGTGCTTTTAAAGGTCAAATATTCTGTACAAGTGCAGAATTTATTTTTAGTCTTATCAGTCTCCTGGATGGAAGAGGAGATTTTTTTTTAAATCTTATTTTCTTCAGCAAATATTCAGTGAGCACATACTATGTGCTGGTGGAGGGGAGGCACAGAAGTGAATTGGGCATGTTTCCCACTCTGAGAGCTCACAATTCTATCCAATATGTGACATGTATAATGCTCTCATTTATGTTGCCTAATTTAATCATTATTTCATCTTCTGAGGTAGGGATTTGTCCATTCACACTTAATAGATGTTACTGTTGAGCCTAGGAAGTGACTACAATAGAATTAACCCCAACTATACTGATTCCTCAAGCTCAGTTCTCTTTCCATTATCACAGAATTGCTTCACTATCTCAGCAGAGGAAACAGGCATATTCATAATAAGCTTCCATAAAACCTGATTAATAAAAACTAAGAACTGTGGGAGTTCCGAGAGGAGAGCGATTAATTTTAGAGTAGGTCCATTCTCAGAGGTATTCTCAGAAAAAGAAACATTTGAAATAGAATGAGAGAATAACTGGGACGGATACAACAAGAAGGAAGGTCATTCTAGACAGCAGAGCAAAATAAACAAAAAATGTGGAGTTGGACAAGTAAATGGTATTTTGGGAATGAAGAACATAGTATGATTAAAACATGGGAACCATAGGCTGAAGATTTTTTTGTAAAAGAAAGGTTGGGCTTGGACCTAAAGGATCTTGAGTGTCAAGTTAAATAATTATATAAACAGGGAGGAGTTTGCGCAGAGGAATGATGTAATCATATTGGTGATTTATTTTTTTATATATTTTGTTGATTTTTACAGAGAGGAAGGGAGAGGGATAGAGCGCTAGGAATACTGATGAGAGAGAAACATCAATCAGCTGCCTCCTGCACATCCCCTACTGGGGATGTGCCCGCAACCAAGGTATAGGCCCTTGACCAGAATCAAACCTGGGACCCTTGAGTCTGCAGGCCGACACTCTATGCACTGAGCCAAACCAGCTAGGGCCATAGTGGTGATTTAGAAATTACCCTGAGAAGGCAATGGTATAGATAGATTATAGGTGGCTGAGATCATTAAAAAGAACCTGGATTAATGCAGAGGCCATGGGGATGGGTGAGGAAGATTGGAGGACATTTTTAATTAGATTCAACACTAATAGCATATTAGATTGGAAGGAAAGGAAGAGGTCAAAGATAAACTTGAGGTTTCAGGCTTGGGCAATTGGGTAATGGTAATGCATAGAGAGAATACAGGAGGGGAAAGTCATGTAATAGGATTTTTTTTTTTTTTTTATGTTGACTTTAAGGGAGAAGTGGAGGGAGAAAGGGATATTCTCCACTTATATAAGATTATCAAAAAAAACTTTGGTGATTGATATGGTAACCAATGAGCCATAATCATGCTTCCCTTAAATCTTGTTGCTATTCTGCATAATTTTGACTTTGTTTTATAGTTTAAGCTAATTACAGAGTTAACATAAGAGAGGTGTTGTGCTACTAGACTTTGTGTATTGAATCATGTTCTTGTTGATATGAAAAACAAAGGAATAAATGCACTTTAAGATTTCATAGAATTCCCATCTTAATACCCGCAAATTGCTTTTCACCTGAATAACATATCAATATATTATCTTATAATGTGCTTATTACAGCATCATCTCTACCTTATCAAGCTCATAGCTATGAGACTGAAGGCCAATGAACTGATAATGTCAGACTTCTGTTTGCTTTTTGGAACTCTTGTCACTTTTTTTTATTGTTGTTAAGTTCTTCTGTTCCGCTGTCAGTGGTATTTTATGTATTGATGGGCACTTATATTTCAGTTAGACAGTGCCTCCAAGATGCAGAGGAATCAGATAAAGCCTGGAAAATGTGAACTATTCAGGTTGCTGGAGGTCGGCCTTAAACCACATTAGTAATAGCACTTCCTAGTTCCCTGCAGAGTAACTCAATTTGGAAGAAGAGCCACAACAAATCAGACTGAATAGTTCAATTTCATTGTAATCACACAGCTGCCTATGCAATGACATTAATTAAACTACATAATTGAAAGTTGAATTTGGGTCCTAAATAGATTCATGAAGTTGGATCCTAAAAGATGAGGAAAATTAGGAAGATGCCCTGTTCATCACACCTAATACCTGCAAATAGTAGGCTATCAACACTTGTCCTCAGTTTTCTCATCTAAAAAATGTGAATGACAATAGACCTTGCACAATAGGATTTTGAGAATTGTCAGAGAGAGGGACATAAAACACTCAATACAGTATCTGGCACAAAAGCACCTAATACTTTCATGGGTAGTTGGAAACCAAATGTAACAATGCTTTACTCCTTTCTGTACCCTAGAGCTGGAGGAAACTTACCCCACACTGCCATTTACATTTGAGAAATGGAGGGCTCAGAGCAGAGGCAGTGATTGTTCTATAAATAATTAGATTTGTTGCTTCTCAAGTTTTCTTGCTCTGAGATAATTTAAATATACTTAATTTCTATGAGAATGTCTATAGTCAGCATGAGCCTTTATCCAATATACCTCGATAAAAGAATTTGCCTAAATACCAGGATAGCATGAAGCGCTGAGAAATTCGACACCATCACTATCTAGCAGGGCGGGGGAATGTCCAGCCCGTGGGGCATAATAAGGCCCGAGAAATCATATGGTCTGGCCCTGACAAGGCAACTGCAAGCAGGACTCGAAATTCAATAAATCTAGGAGCTTTTTTCATAGCAACATAAATTTCTATTACGTGAATTATGTTAAGTGAATGATGTTGTAAATATCCAAATGGCCCCTGGCAAAAAAAAAAAAAGTTCCCCACCCCTGATAAAAGCATCATGAATTTCATCTGTTACTGTGGTGCAGGAAGTGGCAGACCTACCTTTTAATTTAAATTCAGCTCAACTGTATGGAGCCCACCTAATTTCTCTCCTGAGGTCTGGCCCATCTTTAAAGTAAGAAAAAGTTGTACAAAACCATAATGGAAGCCCACATGCAATCACTAATAAATCTCATAATACTCTTGTGAGACCAAGTATTGCAGCTCTCCCAAGAAAAGGCATCCCATAGTCCCTTTGGTGGTAGCTCAAGAGTTAGAAATTATCTGAGGCATCCCTTCTAGTTCAACCCTTCCTTCCCATGGATTCATAAATCCTCCCTAACTACCCTTTGCACATGGTTTCTCTTTAACAACCCCTCATTTTTAGGGAAATTTTCTAATATAAGTCTTGATTGCTTCAATCTAAGACAATATAGCTTCTCATTTTATGCTCTTTGGAGCAATAAATAGAATGTTCTATAGACACTGTGTCAGCCTAAAAAGATCTTGCATTTGAAATACCTATATAAACTGTAAAGTGCTGTATAAAATTAGTTATTTGGGCCCAGCCGGTGTGGCTTAGTGGTTGAGTGTCAACCTATGAACCAGGAGGTCACTGTTCGATTCCCGGTCAGGGCACTTGCCCAGGTTGTGGGCTCAGTCCCCGGTGTAGGGTGTGCAGTTGGCAGCCAATCAATGATTCACTGTCATCATTGATGTTTCTATATCTCTCCCTCTCCCTTCCTCTCTGAAATCAATAAAAATATTTTTTTAAATAATTACTTATTTGGATCGTTAATCACCCTAAGACAAACTATGATGTCATGATAAACAATTCTTAAATTGGCTTGACACAACAAAAGTTTATTTCTCACACATACTACACTTCAAATGGGGTCTGCTCCATGTAGTCACTCAGTACCCAGAATAATCAGAGTTGCCACAACATTGTTGTAACTGCACCATAGGGAATGCGTTCTTTGATAGCCATGGCAAGAAATGAGAGAGGATTGCATACTGACTCATTCATTCATAGTTCATTGACCAGAATAAACCACAGGGGCCCTGCCTGATGAGAAATAGAAGGAACACATTAGTATTTGGTGAGCCATAAATGTTATTTTTTTTTAGGTTTACTTTTGGTTTATAATATGTGTAGCTCACTTTTTAAAGTAGTCTTTTTTAATGGAAAGTATCTAAATTTTCAGTTTCCATACATCTGGTCCTTTTTCTGCAGTTTTATTGAGTTATAATTCATATGTAACATTGTATGAGTTTAAAGTGTACAATGTGATCCTTTGCTATACATATATATTGCAAAGTGATTACCAAAATAAGGTTAGTTAACATCCCCATTACCTCACATAATTACCTTTTACTGCATGTGTGATGAGAACTTTTAAGATCTACTTTCAAGTATACAATACAGTATTCTTAAGTATAGTCACCTTGCTTTGCATTAGAGCCCCATAACGTATCCATCTAACAACTGAAAATTTGTATCTTTGACCACCTTCATTTATTTCCTGCCTCCAGCAACCACTGAACTACTGTCTATTTCTATGAGTTCACATAAAAGTGAACTGAGTTCACTTGACTCCACATGAGTCCATGGATTAATTAAATCATACAATATTTGTTTTTCTTTGTCTGACTTTGCCCTCAAAGTTCATCAATGCTGTTGCAAATGGTAGGATTTCCTTCCTTTTCATGGCTGACTAGTCTTCCATTATATATATTTTCTTTATCCATTCATCTTGGGAGGGACACTTAGGTTGTTTCTATGCCTTGGCTATTGTAAATAAAGCTGCAATGAACACGGGGATGAAGCTATCTCTTCTAGACGGTGATACCATTTTCTTTGGAGAAATACTCAGAAGTGAGATTGCTGGATCACGTGGTAAAGCAGTCTTAGTAAGAACTTATTCAATGGCACATGTAGAAAAAGGGTTTTGGCTTGCTGTTTTCTTGTCAAATGATAGCACTATTTTATTTTTCCTTTTCTAAACAATGGGGACATTATGACCTAAAATGTTCTGTTTTTATCCTTGTATCTAGGCAATTTTATGTATATGCTTTTGCAAATCCCAACTTCATACTTGCCCGTTTGGGATTTCCATCTGATTTTTATGGATCATTTCTTTCTATTAACTACCAATTCTAATTCATTATCTTCTATTAAAAGTAGCAAATTTAAAGTAGTTGATGAGAGACTATTAAAGCTAAAGTGACTGCTTATAGCCAAACAGTAAGAGATAATTATTTTTTTAAAAACAACTATAAGCAGCAGGTTTTTTAAAAATAAACCCAAAGCTTAGTAGCAGCAACTACATTCTGGAATGGTTGCTGTGTGTCAGGAATATTGCAGAGATCATTTCACACCACCTTTGGTGAGTAGGTATAATCGTTCATAGTGACATCGCTAATACTAGAGGGGCCAGGATTTGAAATCAGACTGTTCTTTTTCCAAAACCTAATCTGTGAGGGCTAGGAAAATAGGTCCTGGGTGCATTGCCGTGTCACCATCTCTGGTGTTCACAACCCCGTGCAAATTCATGATAACAATACTATTGTGGGTGAGAGAGGCATTGCAGGGCAGTGGTGAGGGGCACCAGCTTGGGAGCTTGCCTGCATTTGTGGGTTTGCATCCTGGCTCTGTGATATCCTAGTTCTAAGAGCATAGCCAAGTTGCTTTTTAGCCTCTCTCTGCCTCAGTTTCCTCCTCTGAAAAATGTGAATGGAAATAGTATCTGCCCTATTGAGCTGCACTGCAGACTAAGGAAGTACTACAAGGGAAGCACTTAGAACAGTAGGGGGGAACTCAATAAAAATTGGCTATTAATTTTTAATTTGGACCATGTGCCTTGAGGATAAACATGAAAGGAAAAAAATTATATTTTTAAAGAACCTTATATGCTGCCCAGCCAGTGTGCCTCAGTGGTTGAGTGTCGACCTGTGAACCAGGAGGTCATGGTTTGAGAGGGAGAGAGAAATCAAAACATCAATGATGAGAGAGAATCATTGATCGGCTGCCTCCTGCATGCCCCACACCGGGGATCGAGTCTGTAACCAGGCATGTGCCCTGACCAGGAATCGAACCGTGACCTCCTGGGTCATAGGTCGACACTCAACCACTGAGCCACACCAGCCGGGCCCAAGCTCTTACTTCTTGAAGAGCCCTCTCTGGTTTCACTAGGACATTGCTCTTAATTCACATGTTTCTTTATCGCTTGACATTTTCTCATTTCTTCTCTCTCTTCCTTTTTCTCCTTGGGCACTGCCAGGCTTCCAAAGCCCGCCTCCATAGTACATCACTACATTATGGTCATGAACGTTGGCTTTTCTGTTTCCTCGGCTTGATTTGCTAGCAGGGTTCAAAACTTCAGAATTTTTCAAGCATGGCTAGTAATCAATGCTTAAAAGCTCTCTGTGGGGAGGAAAGTGTCACCACTTCCATTTGCAAAATTCAGTGCAAAAATACCATCCAAGTAATGTTTCCAACCAGAAAAATACCCAACTGTTGTTTCTTATTTCAATCCAAGGTATATTTCTTTGGCCTTAAGTCCCAGCTCCATATCACGAATTGATAAATGAAATAGGCAATGAATAAAGAGAAGCTAGTTCATACTAAACCATCCAGTAACAGTTATAGACTTAAGCTGATAAAGCTAGCTGTAAGTAGGCCACCTAGCGGAAAGGATCAGGGGCTATTCTGACTGTACAGTACCTACCCTTGGCATTGGTCATGGGTTGCATATTACACCCAGATTACTGTCTTCATCCTGTAAGGAAACCAATCCTAATCACTACAATTTTAAAAATTTGTTTTAACATTTATATTATTCTTTAAAATTCTTTTTTAAAATATGTTTTTATTTATTTCAGACAGGAAGGGAGAGGGAGCAAGTCATAGAAACATTAATAATGAGAGAAAATCATTGATTGGCTTTCTCCTGCATGCCCCACACTGGGGATAGAACCAGCAGCTCAGGCATGTGCCCTGACCTGGAATCAAATCATGACCTTCTGGTTCATAGGTTGATGCTCAACCACTGAGCCACACCAGCTAGGCTATCCTTTAAAATCCTTGATTTATTCTTTCTTACTACTATTGTCATCATAAGTGGTACGAGAAGAATCCACTATCTATATATATAAAAGCCTAAGTGACTGAACGACTGACTGTTTGGCCGTTCAGCCTGTAGCTATGATGTGCACTGACCACCAGGGGGAAGGCACTCAATGCACAGGCATGAAAACATGGAACTGACTGATGAATCTCAGAGGGAAGGGGAGGAAAAGGGGTGGGAAGAGATTAACCAAAGATCTTATATGTATACTAGAGGTCCAGTGCATGGATTCATGCACTGGTGGGGTCCCTTGGCCTGGCCTGCAGGGATCAGACCGAAACCAGCAGTCTGACATCCCCCGAGGGGTCCTGGATTGCAAGAAGGCACAGGCCAGGCCAAGGGACCCCTCCAGTGTACAAATACGTGCACCAGGCCTCTAGTTTTCACATAATATTTTATGGTTATAAAGCACCTTCACAATAATGTTACAATTTTATCTCCAAACTCTGCTTAGATGGGTCAGTCAGAGAGTAATATCTTCACTTTACAAATGAAAAATGTAAGCAGATACAGTATATACTTATTATCTCAGTGCTGAAAAGTAGAGGAACCCCTTCACCATAAACCTTTTACAAGCAAAAATGTCTCATTCATATTTATTTTATGTCTTATAACACCCACTTCTGTGCCCAGCACCTATTGTTGGCTGAATAAAGGAACAAACTATTGTCACTTAATGTTTGCCTGAATCCCTGATTTTGACATTATACTCTGCCCTTTCCTCTGTGCCTCTATTCTCAAACTTTCAACTTTCCGTCAACAGCTCATCTAACACAGGACACAGCCTCTGGGATGGCTGAGATTGAGGACTCTCTCATTATGCAAGTTCATTTCCACACAGCGTATTCCTCAAAAATCTCCTACCTTTAGAGTTTCATCTCTCTTATCTTTAACATTTGCTTCCATTTGCAACTGGAGTCTATCTGCTTTATATGGTATTCCATTATTCATCACACACGCTGCATTTCACTGTGGATATTATTCCAGCTCCATGATCCCTTTTCAGCTGAGTAATCTTCCAGTATATAAACTGATCTTTGGCCAACTCCACTAACTCTTTCTGCATTCTCAGAATTACTGCTTAGACCTTAAAATATTCATTTAGGATTGAGATTGTTCTGGTAGAATTCATTAGGTTTGGAGTGACCCCCCTCTCTTAAGGTAGCAGCATTGTTAAATGGAAATAGGTGACCCACCCCTTTGCTATATGACATACATCATAAAACATATTTATCCAAAAGCAGTATAAATTCATTTCTGTAGCTAGGTATCTACTCACAGGTTTATTTACACAACAGATGTTTTTAAGCACTACAATATGCTTAGCACTGTGTTGGGTGCTAGGAATTAAAAAATGTAAGATAGTCTTTTCTGTCATAGGCCCTTGTTTGCTTGTGATTTTAACCCATCCTCTAACACCCAGACAAGTGGCTGGGGGTTCAGAAGTTTGTGTCAGGGGACAGAGACCTAGTTTGTCTTGTATTTTCTGTGTCTCAGAAGCAGGAACAAGTGGCTTGGTGCTGTCTTTCACAAGTGTTCCAGAAATTTGCTGTCAAGCACACACACACAAAAGCCTGACCTTTCATTGTAAACACTTAGCATTAAGATTCAACTGTAGAAAAAAAAACAGATTTTTTTAATGTTTCAAAGGCTTTTGACCAGTCAGCCAGAATGGTTATTTTTGCATTAGATTAGGAAGTAGATGTGTCAACACATCTGAGCCCTACCCGTTTTGGCTCAGTGATAGAGTTTTGGCCTATGGGCTGAGGGGTCCCGGGTTCAATTCTGATCAAGGGCACATGCCTGGGTTATAGGCTCCATTCCCAGTAGGGGGTGTGCAGGAGGCAGCCAATCAGTGATTCTTTCTCATCATTGATGTTTCTAGCTCTCCCTTCCTTTCCGAAATCAATATATATATATATATATATATATATATATATATATATATATGAACTTAAAAAATAGATTCTGTGTATACATTTCTGGTGACATTTGAAATCTCATTCATTCCCTTTTAGTATATAATGTATTCAATTATTCCTTTATTACTAAAAATTTTCAATTGAACACCTAATTATATGGTAGATATTTTGGTAAGGGCTATGAAAAGATAGTAAAAGGGACATAGCTTTTGTTCTCAAGAAACTTACTACTCACAAGAAGCAAGACTTATCTTTAAAATCTACAATGAATCATATCAGTTGGCCTGTATAGGCCCATTTTTAACCCAAAAAGAGAGCCATGACATATTGAGGCTGCAAGTTACCTTAGAGATAAACCACTGCAAACCTTCCGTGTTATGGATGAGGAAGGTGTTGGTCAAAGGGCTGAAGAATTAATGTCAGAGAGTAAAAGGCAGAGTTGGGTCTACAGTCCATTTCTCAGGTTTGTGGTTAGTGTCCTTCCCCCCGTTCCTCGCTGCCCCTGTAATGGAGTCAACTGAAAGTGCAGCAAAGAGCATGGCCCATACCTGCCCCTGTCCAAAAACAGGTCTGAAGTATGAGTGAATGAGTGAATGTCTGTATGTACAGAGGGCAGGGCAGGGCAGGCCAGCCTCTAAAGCAGATCTGCCTGCTGTGACTTGGTTAAAGGTTAAAAGGGAGATTTCTGACTTTTAAACTTTGAATATTTAGTATTCAAAAGCTATTTCTTGTTGCATGCCAAATAGAGTTTCAACAAATGGTAGTGGAACAGAATGGAGTATTTCATCCTTATTTAATTAGTGTGCCTTGCTAAAATGAAACTCTCAAATGAGAGATCATGCAAATTAGCTTCTGCACTGTTTTTTGATCCAACTGCACAGAAGTAGAAAGAGCAAGTGCGTTGGAGCCAGGCCCCCTGGGCGGGTGCCCTGCCCTGCCATGCACCAGCTCTGAGACTTTGCCTCTTTGAACTTCAGCTTTTTCCTCTGTTAAATGGAAATAATGAAGACTTCCTTTGCTAGATTGTTATAAGGTGGAACAATAAGGGCAATAGTTCATCTCTGTGCTGGTGTCTGAGCTGGCGTTTTCCACTCATTATTTCTCTAGAGCTGTATACTGTAAGTAAGGCATATAGAGTGCATGGCACTGAAGGATGGCATTGTACTTTCTTATTGCTACTTACCTATCTTCTCTTGAAAAACTCATTATTACTACATTTTCTTTGAAAATCACAATCTTACTTATTAAAGCCTATGGTAGATTTACAATACCAACAAGTGCAACCAATCCATTGATTATATTGCTGGGTGGGAGGTGGGGCAGACACACAGGGATGAGTGGTAGCTATGAAGCAGCCTGTGGCTTCAACAAGGAGCCCTGGGCTTCTCTCCCTTTCTTGTGGGAACTTTGAAGGCAGCAACAGTGTCTTCATCTATTATTGCATTCCCAGCACCAAGCATCATGCCTGGCACCTGGGAGGCATTTGGAATGTGTACACAGATTTGAGTTGATTTTGTGAGAAATTGCTCACCTGTCCAATTCGGAGACAGAAGTATGGTGAGAACAAGACTTTTCATAAGTTCTCAAGAGCAGGTGACCGTCCGGTTGTACAGGCATACCTGGGACAGGGAACACAGCCCATTTATTTGGTCCCTCCTCCCGTTCCTCATTGGCTGAGTACTATGGGGTCACCTGTTTCCTCATACATTGCCTAGGTCTTATTGTCTCCCAATGGGCCATTTAAAAAAATTGAGCTGAGGCCTTTTCTAGTTGCCTCCACCTCCCCGTGTCTAGCTGAGGCAGGCACCTTGGGGGTTTCCACCATGATGCTGGCCCACATCCACAGTTCTTTGTTCTTATATCCCCTTCCCTCCTCCCTACATTCTGTTTGCCCTGGGGAAATTCAGCAACCATTTCCATCAAAAGCTGACCATACTGGAGATGGATCACAGAGGCCATTTCCTACAATTTTAGCTGTTGGATCCTCATCCTTGAATCAGAAAAGTCTGTGGTCTGACTGGGTAATATTCTGATAACCTGGGCCTGGACAGCCTAGAAACGAAAGCACAATTACTAGAGGTAGAATCCATGTGGTTGCCAGGGGGAGGGTTCCAAAATTAGAATGCCAAATCCCAGCACATCAAAACAAGAAGCAAGAGGTAATATGGAGAAACTAGTATGTAATAGTCCCTATACCCAATTTTATTTCTTATTCTCTTAGGGTTTTTATTTGGTGTTAGTAGCCTTAGGCAAGGCAAAGCTGTGATCAATAGAGGGGCTCATGCAAAAGAATGGCAGCTGTTTCTTTGAAGCTCCTTTGGTTTTGAATCATGGAGTCTTACCATTTATACGAAGGCACATCTCAGACTCAACTTTAATTGTTTTAAAACTTTCTACATAGGACCTTTGTTATTTCCATTTGAATGAGGGACAAGACTTGCTGGGGAGATACAAAAAGCTTTCTTTCTAGAATTATACTTATTTTCACCTGTGGTAATAAAGTAAGTCAATATTATCTGGTAAATAAATACCATAATTCAAATTTAAGGTAGCTCTTGTATCTTCCTGCAATGATGCATTCTTCAGCTGAAATAATGTTATTTCCTATTTAGGGGTGATTCTTCATTATAAAATGGAGCATCTTGCTTATAGAATTATTATTAAACTTTCTGCTTAACAGTGTAAATTTCTGTTCCTATCCTCTAATCCAAGCTTACAAGGGGAAAGGATTCTTTAAGGCAGCAGTCCCCTACTGGACTGTCACATGTTCTTTTGTTTGCAAGTAATTTAAAAAAGAAATAGCTCAACAAGCTTAGGCCAAAGCTGGGGTGGGGGGGCGGGGGGGGCAGGCAATATGCCTTACAGACCAGAGGGAATGGCAGGACTAGTGTGTGTCTCGGGGAACTACAACCAGGCACATGAGCACTGTCAGACTCTCAGCCTCTCCGTCTTTGCTTCTCTCCACTTGGCTGTTTGATTTCTTTGTGGACAGATTTGTACATGAATTGAAGAGTTGCCTCTCAAAGTTCCCAAGTATACCTTTTGAACTTTCTGCCACAAGAGAAAGGTTGTCTGCTGCTTACTGTGATCCCAAAATGAAAGAGGGGAGAGGAATAGGGGTGAAGGAAGTAAGAAAGGAAGGAAAGAGAGAAGCTGTTTCTCCTTCAGTAGCACATACTTGCCATATTTATTTTCTCTTTTTTTTAATATTTTTATTGATTTCAGAGAGGAAGGGAGAGGGAAAGAGAGAGAAACATCAATGGTGAGAGAGAATTGTTGATTGGCTGTCTCTTGCATGCTCCCCACTGGAGATGGAGCCTGCAACTGGGAATGTGCCCTTGACCAGAATTGCACCAGGGACCCTTTAGTCCTCAGGTCAACACTCTATCCACAGAGCCAAACCGAATAGGGCTTTTAATCACTTTATTTTTTTCCTATAAAATGACTATTTTTTTCTATCTTTAAAGGTCTACTTTCACTTTACACATCCTTATAAAATGCTTTTACCAATGATACAACAAATAAAAGTCTGTAGATTCTGCACATAATTCGTATTATTTTTTTCTTTCTTTTTCTTCTTGGTCAAAATCTGGGAACAGCCTCAGGAACATGGCATGCTTCCGAGTGTCATTCATTATGCTAGCTTTGTCAGAAATAAAATTGACACAGCTACATGGTATAAGTTGTGTGAACCATGTCAGAAAGAGGTTGTTTTACAAAGATCAAATAGCAAATGAGAAAAGTTGAATAAATAGAGCAGAAAAAGGACATAACTACATCAGCTTCCAAAATGGAGCCATTTCCAGACTTGAAATTCATGTATAGAAAAGTAAGACTTTTTTTATCCAAGATATCTAGTATCCTAAAATCCAAATGTCTTGCATAAGAATTTTGCATTCCACAACATATTGCTTTAGTTAACATGATCACAACGAAAGTGCTTGTTCTTTAAGTTTTGTAGGAATTTTAGTTTTATCTTTAGATTTAAATGTTTCTTTTTTGTTTGTTTTGTTTTAATTTATCTTTATTGTTGAAAGTATTCCAGATGTCCCTCCTCCCCCCGCCCCTGCCCCAGTGACTCCCTGTACCCTGCTCCCACCCCCTCCCCAGGCCTTAACAGCATTATGTCTGTCCATCAGAAAGTTCTTTGGTTAATATAAACAGCATCAGATAGCTGTAACAGTTGAGATAGGGAAAGAAGCCCAGAGCCATGGAGGTCAGAGAAGAATCAGAACACATGGGAGGCAACAGAGTAAAACTCGGTGAGGAAAAAGCAGGCTTTGGGTGCCCAGCAAGCTTTGATGAATGTTAACTCTACTGCTAGCTGCTTGTGTGGTCCAAAATGTTCTTTAAATGATGTAATTCCTTAAGACTTGTTTAATGCCCCAACTATGGCCTTTCTGGGCAAAGGTTTCATATGCACTTCAAAAGAATATATTGTGCTCTTGATGGGTAGACTATTCTATAAATGCTAATTGAAGCAAATTGGTAGATAGTGTTCAAGGGGTTTTCTTTTTATGTATTTTTTTACATGAAAATATTGACTTTTTTAATTTAAATTCTTTATTGTTTAAAGTATTACATAAGTCTCCTTTTTCCCCCATTGACCTCTACCCGGCTGCCCCCCCGCCCAGCACATGCCCTCAAACCCCCTCCCCCCCCCCCCCCCCGCCACATCTGTGTCCATTGGTTATGCTCATATGCATGCATATAAGTCCTTTGGTTGATCTCTTACCCCTCACCCCCCACCTTCCCTCATAGGTTGGACATTCTGTTCGATGCTTCTATGACTCTGGTTCTATATTTGCTCATCAGTTTGTGTTGTTCATTGTATTCCACAAATGAATGAGATTATGTGATATTTATCTTTCTCTGGCTGGCTTATTTCGTTTAGCATAATGCTCTCAGGTCCAGCCATGCTTTTGCAAATGGTAAGAATTCCTTCTTTTTTACAGCAGTGTAGTATTCCATTGTGTAGATGTACCACAGTTTTATAATCTACTCATCTGCTGATGGGCACTTAGGCTATTTCCAAATCTTAGCTATTGTAAATTGTGCTGCTATGAACATAGGGGTGCATATGTCCTTTCAGACTGGTGTTTCTGTTTTCTTGGGATATATTCCTAGAAGTGGGATTACTGGGTCAAATGGAAGTTCCATTTTTAATTTTTTGAGGAAATGTCATACTGTTTTTCACAGTGGCTGTGCCAGTCTGCATTCCCACCAGCAGTGCACAAGGGTTCCTTTTTCTCCGCATCCTTTCCAGCACTTGTCATTTGTTGATTTGTTGATGATAGCCATTCTGACAGGTGTGAGATGGTACCTATTGTTGTTTTGATTTGCATCTCTCGGATGATTAGTGACTTTGAGCATGTTTTCATATGTCTCTTGGTCTTCTATGTCTTCTTTCGAAAGATATCTACTAGTATTTAGGTCCTTTGCCCATTTTTTTATTGGATTGTTTATCTTCCTTTTGTTTAGTTGTATGAGTTGCCTATAAATTTTGGAGATTAAACCCTTATTGGAGATAACATTGGCAAATATGTTCTCCCATGCAGTGGGCTTTCTTGTTCTTTTGTTGGTTTCTTTTGCTGTGCAGAAGCTTTTTATTTTTATGTAGCCCCATTTGTTTATTTTCTCCTTGGTTTCCATTACCCGAGCTGTATCAGTAAAGATATTGCTACAACAAATGTACGCTATTTTGCTGCTTATGGCTTCTTCTCGGATTTTTATGGTTTCTCATCTTATGTTTAAGTCCTTTATCCATTTTGAGTTTATTTTTGTGTATGGTGTAAGTTGGTGGTCTAGTTTCATTTTTTTGGCACGTATCTGTCTAATTTTCCCGACACCATTTATTTAAGAGACTGTCTTCACTCCATTGCATGCTCTTGCCTTCTTTGTCAAATATTAATTGAGCATACTGGCTTGGGTCGATCTCAGGGTTCTCTGTTCCATTGGTCTATATGTCTGTCTTGTGCCAGTACCAGGCAGTTTTGAGAAGAGTAGTTTTGTAGTATAGCTTTATATCTGGTATTGTGATCCCTCCAACTTTGTTCTTCTTTCTCAGGATTGCTGCAGCTATTTGGAGTCTTTTTTTATTCCAGATGAATTTTTGGAGAGTTTGTTCTAGGTCTTTGAAGTATATCTTTGGTATTTTAATGGGGATTGCATTGAATCTATAGATTGCTTTGAGTACTATGGACATTTTAATGATGTTGATTGTACCAATCCATGAACACGGTATATATTCTTCCATTTGTTTATGTCTTCCTCTATCTCTTTTTTCAGCATCGTATAATTTTTGAGTACAGATCCTTTACCTCCTTGGTTAAATTTATTCCTAGGTACCTTAATTTTTTTGTTGCAATGATAAATGGGATTTTTTGTTTTGTTTTGTTTCTCTTTCTGTGAGTTCATTATTGGTATATAAAAAAACCACAGATTTCTAAGTGTTAATTTTGTATCCTGCTACATTGCCGAATTCATTAATAAATGAATAAGTTCCAGTAGTTTTTTGATGGAGTCCTTAGGGTTTTCTATGTACAATATCATGTCATCTGCAAATAATGACAATTTTACTTCTAGAAATTTCAGATTGCTACATCCTTTCTATGAATTAGCACCTTTATCATTATAAAATTACCTTCTTTATTGCTGTTAGTATTCTTTGTTTAGCATGGTATACCTTTTCCCATCTTTTTTTATTTTAACTTAGTATTATCTTTAGATTTAAATTATGTTTCTAGTAAAAAGCATATGGCTGGATTTTGCTCTTGTATCCACTCTGGTAATCTCTGCCTTTTAATTGAGGTGTTTAGAACTTTGACATTTAATGTGATCATTGATAGGATTATGTTTATGTCTAATTATTTTGGTATTGGTTTTTTGTTCTCTTTTTCCATCTATTTGAGGGTTCATTGGATAATTGTTACAATTCTACTTTATCTCTTATTAGCTAATAACTCTTTATTGTTGTTATTTCAGTAGTTGCTTTGGCGTTTATAGTATACTTTTTTAACTTACCCCAGTCTAGTATTACCATTAAGTAATATGATACTACTTCATGTATAACATTAGACTCATACAGTATAGTTTCATTTCCTTCCTTTTGTTTTTTGTGGTATTTTCATATGTTCTATATGTATCATTTATGTATATAAAAATATATAAAATAAACTCCATGGTATGTTATTAGTATTTTTGTTTAAGTACTAAATTATGTTTCAAAGAGGTTTAAATGATAAGAGAAAACTTAAATATCTAGTACAGACTTTATTTTCCTTCTTCCTAAAAGACTTCTTTTACCATTTCTTACAGTGTACATCTGCTGCTAATAAACTCCTTCAGCTTCCTTATGTTTTAAAATATTTTTATTTTGCCTTTACTTTTGGAAGATATTTTCTCTTTGTATAGAAGTCTAAGTTGACTCTTGTACTTTAAAGATGTTGTTCCACTCTTTCCTTACTGGGATTATTTCTGGTGATAAGTTCATTATCATCCATATTTTCTTTGTTCTATATGCATAATGTGCCTGTTTTTTCTGGCATAAAGATTTTCTCTTTAATTCTGGTTTCAAGCTTTTTTATTATAATGTATCTTGGTGTATTTCTTTTCGTATTTCTTATGCTTGTAGGGTATTTAGCTTCTTAAATTTGTGGGTTTATACTTTTCAATAAAATTTGGGACATTATTGGTCATTGTTTCTTCAAATGTTTTTTCTTTCCCTTTCTCTCTTCTCTCCTTAAGGAACTTCAATTACATGTACATTAGGCCACTTGGAATTGTGCCACAGCTCACTGATATTTTTTCATTTTTATTTTTTTCTTTCTGTTTCCTTAGGATAGTTTTTATTGCTATATATTAATGTTCATTGACCTTTTCTTCTCAGTGTCTAATCTGCTATAATCATATCTAGTATATTTTTCATCTCATATGTTTTCATCTTTAGACATTTAATTTTAGTCTTTTTAAAAATATCTTTCATGTTTAACTTTTGACCATATGGAATACAGCTATAGTAACTGCTTTAATGTTCTTTTCTGTTAATTCTCACATTTGTGTCAGTTCTGGGTTGGTTTTGATTGGTTAATTTTTCTCCTCAGTGAGGGTCATATTTTCCTACTTCTTTGCATTTTTGGTAATCCTTTTTTTTTTAATTCTCACAGGAGAGTATGTTTTTTTTATAGATTTTTATAAAGAGAAGGACAAGGAGAGAGAGAGAGAAACATACATTGATGTGAGAGAGAAACAATGATCTGTGTCTTCCCATACATGCCCAGGGAATCACATGTGCAACTTAGGTATGTGCCCTAACCAGAACCAAATGTTCCAACCAACTAAGCCACACAGCCAGGCAGCATTTTTGGCAATCTTTGACTGGATGCCAGACTTTGTGAACTTCTCCTTTGGTGCCACATATTTTTGTTTTGCTCTAATTATTGAACTGTGTTCTGGGATGTAGTTCAACTATCTAATTCTTTTCAGTCTTGCTTTTAAGGTTTTTAGGTGGGAGCATGCAACATTTACTCTGAGGTCAATTCTGTCCCACTACTGAGGCAAGACCTTGCTGAGGGTGTTCAATTCTCCATGAATTGTGAGGTTTTCCAGTTTGACTGGAGAGAAGCTGCCCTGTTTCCCTACTTTTATGATTGCCAAGTACTGATCCCTTCAGCCATTTAAATGGCTTCCCCCTGGGTTTTGGTACTTTCCTCACACATACATGTGCCAATCAATACTCTGCTGAACATTCAAGGGTGACTCTCTGCATATTTCCAGAATTCTGTGTCATTCTATTTTCTCTGGTACCCTGTCTGGCAAATTCTTCTCAGATTCTCAGTTCTACCTCATCAACTGATGGAGTCTGCAAGCTCCTCCCAGAGACTTTCTCCTTGATTGGTGATCTGGAAATTCTCTCAAGACAGTAAACCGGGGCAACTGTAGGGCTTACCTCATTTCTTTCCCATCTCTTAAGGATCTCTGCCCTTTACTGGCTTTGTGCCCTTTTTGTTGTTTGAGTCGGAGGTAAAATCTGATTTGTTATTCCATTCATCTTGCATGGAAATGAAGCCTCTTTTATCTCTTTAAAGATGAAAGCTTCATACTACATAGCCCATATGCCCTTGCATATGCCATGTCTATAGTCTATAAGATGTAATAGAAGTTCAGCCAACTATATGCACTCAATCAAGTCTTGAAACATGGAAATTAGTTAAAAGCTTGACTTTTTTTGCATATGTTATTTTTGTCTGGCAAGCACAGTGGTTATAGAGATGTGTTGTGTTTTCTGTAGTCTTATCAGAATTTCCATGGCATTGTCAATAGCTTCATGAATGTCCAATGGCTAAGCTCAAGACATCCACTTTTTACCTGGTCTAATGTAGCAGCTGTGGCATGTGCCTGGAAGCAAGATTTTTTCAGTGCTAATCTCCCAATTCCTGGCGCATGGCCAAGATTGTGTGTTCTTGAAGATGATAGTTTTGGTGGTGGGCCCTTATGACAGAGGTAGCAGCTTGTCTATCAGCTTTGGGACCATGAGAGTTTAATTCAGTTCAGGGTGATGTGAATCTATAATACCTTGCTTATTCTGCTTCCTCAGGGCAACATGACATTGTATAGAGACCACTTGAAAGGAGGCATTTATTAAAGTGATTGAAGAAACCTATCAGATCACAGAAAATAAAAAATGTTTAAATGAAAAATTTTATTAAAGTCAGAGTTTGGCTATGTTGGGTATCTTATACATTCATTTCCTACATTAAAAAATATATACTTGGGATAAGTGTAATGCCTACGCTTATAGGAATATCTTTTCAAACTATTCTATTATCACCTACAAACATAATTTAAATTGCTTGAAATATGTCCAAATGATTTTTTAAATCAATATATGCTGATACAGCAGGTATATCTGCAAAATACAGGTACTTCCATTTGAACTTCACTTTTGACTGCAAAGGACTCTCACCTTCCTCCATTTCTAATTTCCTAACTTTGTGCCTGGAAAAGAATGTGGTGAAAGGATGGCAGTGAGTTATCTTCTCTAGGTTTAGTTAAAGAGTTTAAAGTAAGGAAATGAACATTTCTAACACATGCCAGGCTCTGATAAATTATCCTATATAATAAAAGGGTAATATGCAAATAGACCGAATGGAGGAACAACCCGTCGCTATGACACGCACTGACCATCAGGGGGCAGACTCCACAGCAGCGCTAAAGATGTTCCACTGCCAACATCTCCCGAGGGCTTCTGGACTGTGAAAGGGCACAGACTGGACTGAAGCCACCTCCCCCCCACACACACCTGAGTGCACAATGTCGTGCACCAGGCCTCTAATATATATATATATATCTCCACTGGATCATTACAACAACCACATGAGTAGGTTTTTACTTTCTTTTCTTTTTTTTTGGTCTGAGGAACTTGAGAGTCAAAAGTTTACAAACCCAATAAAAAATAAAGCTAAAATTCAAGCCAAATCTACCTGTATTAAAAGCTCATGTTCCCTTCTCTCTGCTATGCTATTTTTAAGCACTGTTGTAAAGTTAATTATGTTTCACCAGGGATTAACTATATATGTATAGTTTTCTTGTATCGAGGAGAAAACTCATTTATTGTCTATTCAAATGCACATATTGATATGTGTGTTCATTGCAAACAAAAGGTGGTGTTAAAATGAGAGAAGATAGAAAATAAATAAAAAAATAAAATGCTTTCTTATTGAGAATTATCTGTTCTTCTCAAAAAAAAAAAAAAAAGGTTACCTGTATTGTATTAGATTAGATTTTCTTCAGGTTTCAAAAATTTATGTTTTCGTGAATGGAGATACTGACTTCTGTGTTTGTGTGGAGATGCAGGGTGTTGTCAGTCTGGTCTATAGAAGAATTATTGTGTTATCCATCAGAGCAGTGTTAGTAGTAGATAGACTTCTTTTTTGTGTGTGTGGATGAATTTGTTTTTTGGGGGGTTTTTTTAGTAAATAGGCTGTGAGATGAGAAAGTAGTTCTATACTGTTCCTGAATTACATTTATGCCCAATATGCAGTTATGCTCCTCTCCTGAGGAACTCAGTACTAAGATACTTATACTCAAGAAGCAAGAAAATTCTCAAACAATCTAACCCTATACCCAAAAGAAGTAGGAAAAGAACAACAAATAAAGCCCTGAGTAAGTAGAAGGGAAGAAATGATAAAGATTAGAGCTGAAATAAATGACAGAGACTTTTTATAAAAGTACTTATAGCCCATCTCTTATAGTCATAACTTATACCTAAGAGATGCCTCAAACATGAATCTAAACTCCTATTGGAGGCTGTAATCACTATATTTAAATTGATGTTTTATTAATCAATTTGATGAGATAATCATATGTACATGATTATGATCATAAGTTGTTTCTAATAATGTAATGATATATTTGTCACCCCTAAAGTAAACAAAGAAAAAAGACTTGTTAATTAGGCTAGACAACAAACCAATTAATTGGGAAACAGGACTAAAAAAAATACCATTTTCAAAACATAGGAAGCTATTAAAGAACTAGGTGGCACACGAAACATGTAATCTGGCAGAATCATTCCAATTAATTAGGAAGCCCTAGTGATGCTCTAAAGTAATCTTTTGAAATCAGAAGTCAAGTTCAAGTTCTTGGTGTCACTGTCATTAAGTATTGCTTTCAATGGCTGTCATGCAGAAGAGAAGATGAGCTCATTCTCTGCTACTAAAGTTAAGGCCAGCTCTGGTTGGAAGGTTGTTCCGGGGCACTGAACAAAAAAGAGAGAGAATTCATGGACATGGACAACAGTGTGTTGATTAAGCAGGGAGGAGGTGGGAGTGTGGAAGAGTGCATAGAGGGCATAAATGGTATTGAAAACTTTTAAATTAAATTTTTAAAAGTAAATGAAAACAATAAAATTAAGGAGTTGATTCACAGTAAGGAAGAAGTATTTTATTGAACCATAATAAAATACTCACCAACGAAGAGCCGAGTTGCCTCACTAAGCAGTGAGCTGCCTCCCCATCACAGCAGGAGCTGTATGGCAGGCATCATGCATGGTAGAAATGATTTCTCCAGTGGTCGAGCATGAGCCTGGAGTTCTCTAGAGACCCTCTGATCTCAGGTGGCCTTACACCCTCATTGTACCTCATAACATATCCTTAAGAAGTTAGGTATCAAGCAGTTACCATGTTCCAGACACTGTACTAAGTGCTTGAACAAAGGCTACATGAAGTGGCCAGCCATAGATTTAACTTCCTTTTTATAGACAAGGGAAAATATGTTCACCTTGTTCTCTGCTTTTATGGAGGAAAGTGGTGTGGAAGCCTGGGTCTTATTTAACAAATCCTCAAGAAGCTATTCGCACAGAGCTCTCCTGGTTAAACAGATGGCCCTGCTCTCCTGCAGCCTGAAGAACTTTCCAGACAGGTTGTATTTTTTTGACTCACTTGGCCAGGTCCTTCCATGTGACCTCTGCCTTAGCATAGATCTTCATAACATCCCACTTTATTAAGACAGCCCCCTCTCTAGGCAACGCATTCTCCTTTTGGGGGGGAACGTTCCCTCTATTTACCCCAATCCTCATTCTCCATTGCCACTGCCTAGCTTATAATGTTGAAGGGAAGTACTCCTGGGTTTGACCCTCCTGCCCTTTATTAGACATCACATCCTGGAAAAACGATTATATAACGGAGTTTGCATCCCAGGTCAGCACCTCATCCAGAGTTCTTGTCATGTGACCTAGGCAAGTCACCACTCTGAACCTCAATTTTCTCACATGTAAAATGGGCATTAAAATGTTGAAAGGTGAAAATGAGGTTATATATAAAGATCCTGACAAATAGCAACCACTCAATAAGGTGGCCATTATTGTTAGATTTTTATAGGATCCCTAATCTGTACTCTTTCCATTTTTCTGTACTGTTATGCCTTCCACACCCCCCCTCATATAATATTTCTGACATAAGATGTCAGAAATAAATAGTGCTGTGATTTATAATGGCCTTTAGGGACCATTGTAAGAATTTAGATATACTTCATTCTTAAATCAAATTCAGAACTAAAAACTGGGAGTAGAAATCTTGCAATAGAAAAACGTTTTACTATATTTAAAATAGAAGGGTTTTTTTTTTTAAGGAATTTATCAATGGCTTTTTCGGAATACTACTCAAAGAAACAGAAACCTATATTTCAGATTTTTGAATGAGTCTGATGATCACACTTGAAACTGGGATGTTGTGAAAACCAACATTATTCCTTTGTGACAATGGCAAGTAATTTAACTCTTTCTGGTTTGATTTTCCCATTGATAAATAAAGGAACATGAAAGGGAGATGATAATAGAAGCAGATCTTCTGCTTAAACCTCTTAATCCTCTGATCATCAATTTACTTTTTTGGCTTCCCCATTAAACTCTGCCTTAGCCTCTTATGTCCATTACCCCAGCATCTAGAGAAGTAAATACTTAGCACATAGAAGGTAGCTAATGTCCCTTGAATGAAATCACATTTTATAGATGAGAAAATGAAGGCACAGAAAGATCAAAATCTTCCCATTCATACATGGTTGCAACAAACATTCTTTCTTCAACATTCTTTTCACTCTATTGTTGCTTCTGAAAAAAGAATGGCCTCAAACAGTTTTAGGTATATGGGACCATGGAAAAGAAAACCAATGACTTAGTGAAGTCAAGTAAATATTCTACTTTGGAACCCACTTAGATGTGACTCATCTTTATACCTCCCTTAAGAGGTTGTACATGTTGAGTTTTGTATTACCTATTTACTCCAGACTCACGATGAGTCACCCAAAACTTAAGAATCAGATGGCTCCTTCCTTTTTATGTCTTCCTGTTTCCATTTATAGGAGGTAATATTTTTCAATTGGATGTGCTCTTCCTGGGCAAAAATCACTAGCCCTTGAGAAGGAGTCAATATAAAGTACATAGCCAAGTATTCGCACAGCAATAAAACAAATATATGTACTTTATAGTGGTGATAATAATGGCTCTTACTAGTTGCTTAGAAACTCTTCAGAAATTTGCATGCTGTTTTTCATTACTTTCATATAAGCTTTTCCATAAGATAAAATAAATTGCAAACACACACACACACACACACACACACACACACACACACACACACACACACTCTGAGTGGCCAGATTATTATGATCTCTGAACGCATAATAATCTGGCCACTCAGTGTGTGTGTGTGTGTGTGTGTGTGTGTGTGTGTGTGTGTGTGTGTGTGTGTGTATTACAGGCCCAGGGCATGAATTTGTGTATGGGTGGGGTCCGGCCAGCCTGGCCAGGGGGAGGGGACATGGGTGCTTGGCCAGCCTGCCTGCTGCTCAAACTCCTGGTCGAGGGGACAATTTGCATATTATCCTTTTATTATATAGGATATATGCTGAGTGGCCAGATTATTATGCATTCAGAGATCATCATAATCTGGCCACTCAGTGTGTATATATAGTATATCATACTCTCTGCCCTTAGCATCTAGGATAGTTGGGAAGAATGGTCTAATATACAAGCCATAATTAGAGAGAAAGAATTATATCTTTCACATATTTGTGTTAGGTACTATGTTAAGCATTATATGAAAAAGTGTGCATAGACACAGGCAATATGGTGGTGAAGTCCTAGGCGGGTGGGTGGGGACAGGGAGGAGGGGGTAATGGGAGGAGGGGAATGTGAGACATCTGTAATACTGTCAACAATAAAAATATTTATATTTTAAAAAGAAACTCTAAAAAAATTAATAAAGTACCTTAGAGATTCTAAAAATAATAATAAATATGCAACACACAAAAAATGAAGTAAGTGTGTGTGTGTGTGTGTGTGTGTGTGTGTGTGTGCGGGTGTGTAACTCCTCACAGGAACACTATGAAGTCTTCTAAATGGTCAAATACAGGCAGAGCCAGAATTCAAATCTGGTCTGCTTAGCTCTTCCTATTCTATCACATGGCATTTCAGCCAATTGAGATCAGTAAGGAATATGGAGAATAGAGGTGAACTTGTCAGAAAAGGCATCTTAACAGAAAATCACACATGATTGGAACTTAAAGAATGATTGGAATTGGATGGGCAGAAAGGAGGGATTCCGGACAGGTTAGCCAGAACTTAGGCTTCAGGGTAGGCGCCCATAGACAGGACAGAGAGCTGCTTGGAAATTGGAAATTCAAAATTTGGAAATTCTTCAGTTATTATATAATGCATAAAAGATGTATTTTAAGCCATACTTCTCTTATGGACCCTTATTCTGGAAAATTATATTTCTAGTAAAGTCATTTTGTACTAGTAATCGAACATTTCTGAGATTGCAACCCACTGCACCAAAACATCATTAATGATTGGGCAAACAAACAGTGGTTTATGAAACCGAAGGGATGAGGTTGCTATTGCAGAAAGTTCTCTCATTGGCTGGTAGTGGTCTACAATATGGCATAGTAGAAACGGGTACTCTCTTCTGGACTGGAAACCAGACTACTTGAAACCCAGTCCTGGCTTTATACTAAATACTATATTTGAATATTTTGGAATAAGTCTCTTTACCTGTAAACCATTCAATAGTACTTATACTTATGAAATGTCTGAGTTGAACTAAAACTGTTTTCTAAGATGTGCTCTTTTAAATCATTTGTTACAAATGTGTGTGAAGCAGTTACATATCATGTACTTTTCAGTAATTGATGCAAATGATTACATCAAAGGCTCTGAAGTGCCCTGTAGTAAACAAATGCTATTTAATCCAGCATTTAAATAGTCATTGACAGAATATACTCTGGGAAATGTGCCACTATGTACTCTGCATTGAACAGAAATTCCTACCAATTCTGGAAAATTCCATTTGCTCTTAGATATGATTTATTGATTGAACCTCTCATATTCTTAACCTATGTTACTGAAATTTTAAAATTGCACAACGACTTCATAAAGATCCTGGAATATTATACTGTCTGCCTTTTTCCCCTCAATTTTCTGGCTGCAAATTGTGTTTTATACAACTTCAAAAGCAGTGAAGTAGGAAGAAGAGGAGATAGAATGTTTTTGGTTCACTTGCTGAGTAACCAGTTTGAGAGGTGAGTTAAGGATGCAGCTAAAAGGCTTCAGATTACAATCTGAGCTAATTCCTCAGCACAATCATAGTAATATAACCTCTGATGTGACCAACTATTGAAGGTGACCTCTGGATTTCTAGACTCAAGATCAAACAGTAGTTCAAAATAATTATATAATTATTATATAAGGAGGGAATCCATGTCATGAACCAGTAGTCCCTGGCAATACCATAGTTATTAACATGGGTCTTTGCCCTCATGGAACTCCCAGGCCAGTGGAGGAGACTGATAATCACACAATAATAGCACAGTTATATCAATTCCTTAGATTAGAGTGTATATGGGGTACAGTGGCAACATTAAATAAAATTCCTTCTAGACTATGACCAAAGATATTTAGTCAGGTCCCTTTCCTTGATCCAGTCAGTTCATACAAAAAGAAATTGTTCTGGCTAGGCCGGTATGGCTCAGTGGTTGAGTGTTGGCCTAGAAAACAAGAGGTCACTGGTTCGATTCCTGGTCAAGACACATGCCCAGGTTGTGGGATCGATCCCCAGTAGGGGGCATGCAGGAGGCAGCAAATGGATGATGTTTCACTCTCGTAGATGTTTCTATCTCTCCCTCTTCCTTCTTCTCTCTCTAAAAATCAATAAAGGGAAGAAAATTTTTAAAGAAATTCTTCTGTTTTCATGGCCAGTTACCTTTCTGCATGATAATGATGATGATAAAGGGATAGGCATTATGAGATATTATGAGAGAAGAGCTATTCTATTTAACACCTGTGCAAAGATTACCAATTTTCTTTAAAACAAGTTAGATAGCCTACTAACAATTAATGCAAACCATCTTCCACTTATGTCACTTATTAAAAATATTTTTTATTGAGGTGGGAGGTTAAGTCCCTCAGTAACATCCAAAAGCACAGGTACCAGGCTTCCTTCCTTCCTAATGTTATGTGCCAAATAGCAGAATTTCCACCAAGGATCTTGGTTCAGATTAAAGAAAAAAGTAAACATAGATCCTGGAGCACGAAGTCCTCAATTTACAAGTGATACCTTAAGAAGCAATGAGGGAGGAGTGGCTTGCACAAGGACACCCAGCTGGTCATGGAGGGAGTTACAAATAAGATCTAGGGCTTCTGAACCCCATTTGCATGCACTCTAATCTACCTATGTTGTCTCCGGGTGCTTGTGAACATTTACAATTTTTATCTATTGAATTTCATATTTTGATAAAATAAATTATTGGGTGGAAGTTTAAAAAAATAAAAAGAATCACAAACTAGCATTCACCTTGTCATAAGATGGACATTTTACATTTACCCAACGTAGACATAGCTGCCTATGATTTTATCATTGAAAACCCAAAAACATACAAATAATTGGGATTATTTTACTAAACTCCAAGCAATTTCCAAGAATATGCTAGATCCGGTCCATGGCAAGCAATCAACAAATTCTGGCCAATAGGCCAAATATCTGCTCTTTAATGCATTATATCAAAATAGTGAATCATGTCACTGTCAGTTCTCTCAGACAGAAGTATTTCAAGAACCCAAATGCTTAGGAGACAGTACAGTGCTCAAGACTGATATTGAAAGGACTATCAAGATAAGATGAGCATTAATTTAAGCAGCAGCTCTGCACCAGGCCAAGCACTATCTCATTATATCCTCAAAATGACTCTGCAAGATAAGCTCTCATTTTTGATCAGATGAATTTTGACTCAAGCTGGACAATCTCTCTAGACTTGCATTTCCTCACATATTAAAGATTAATAACAATAAGACCTATTCTCTTGTAGGGTTCTTGTGAGGATTTAGAATAATGGCTATGAATTGCTTAGCAGAGAGCCCAGCACATAGTACTTGCTAAATAAAAGTTGTTCTTAATATGTTGTTACTCCCCAGTCTTCTCAGGTTCTATTTTAGAATTTCTTCTTCAAGCCTTAGAACGAGTAAAATGAAGCAAGGACTTTCAAAATCCTCACTTACAGCTATGTTGTGACTTTTATTAAGAAACTACTTCAGAAGCATCCTAAATTCCCTTTGATTTTATTTTAAAATTTTTCACAGCTTCATTAAGGAAATGATCAAAGAACATTTAATTTAAAAGTTTCAAAGTTAAAGCCAGTAGCAAAGAATTTGGAAGAATTAGGCTTCTTTTAGGGGTCTCAATGAACTGAATATCTGAACTAGTTTCTTTACCATCTAGTAGTTCCCCAAGAGAGGTTAGGGTAAATGACAGCTTCCTGGGCATCACAAGGTCAGCTCTGACATTTATGTGAAGAAAAGAGAGTCTCATGCTACTGGAAATGCTCCCTAGTGTCCTAGTGTCATATTCACTGTGTTGTAGAGAAGAGGGTCAAGGATTTGGAGCCAGAAGACATTCGTTTGAATATTGACTAAACCAGTTACTAGCTGTGTAACCTTTAAGTCACTTCAACTCTTAGAATCTCAGTTCTATTATCTATACAATGGGAATACTAAGTCCAACTTTGTTATGAAAGTTAAAAATATATATATATTAGCAATACTCTGCCTGTGCTTAGTACTAATTCAGTAACTATTTATATTCTGTCATCTTCACCCTTTACTTTCTCTTCATCATCTTCTCTGGGTCAAAGTGTAAACCAAAGGGAATAAAACTGTTTATTCCATGGGGCTACCATGAGGACTGAATAACATCTGTGAGGGTGCATTGTTAACTGTCATCACTGTGTTTTATTCATGAAAATAGTAATTAACAACCGGGCTTGAGCACCTATGAAACCCTCACTACTAAGCTAAAGTAAAAATAATAGGGCTCATGATCTTTGAGGGAAACTAACATTTCCCTTTATCTGAAGAACTTAGTAAAGTCTCTTTAGAGCTGGCTTCCAGTGCTTGGGTCTGAAGGACCAAGGGATGCAAAGCCACAGATGGAGCACAGGACATAGGGACCAGGCAACAGTTCTTCACCACTAGCCCCTTGCCATCACTGATAGACAGATTGTGGACTTCATGTAGCCTTGCTAGAACAGAGAAGGAGCATTTCTTTATGGTGTCTATTGCAGAGCAAAAGAATGATTAAGGTAAAGTTATTCTCAAGAATAGCTCCCATCAAAGACCCTGTTTTATTTGTGACAGAACACTTTTCCCCCCACCCTTGACCTTGCCTTCCATGGATATTCCATCCATTGCTGAGCATTCTACGCCAGGGGAGATGGCATTAATTAAATGATTGAAAAGTTAGGAACAGAAATTGGCCTTGTATAACCCAATCCTCTGTCTTGGAAGTGGCCCGAATCACCCTACTTTCACCATCAGCTTCACCATCAGCAAGTTGTTGTTTTATTTGTACAAACAGACATTTTAGGCTTGGTGGCACTTCCACTACCATTCCCCACCAACCCCCACACGCAAACTCACATAACTTTCTGCCTTCAATCTGGCTTCGACTTTAAATTCTCCATGTTCTTGAACTTCTTAAAATGTGAGTGTTCTCCAAGGTGAAGTCCCCAGCCTTCTCCTCTCTCCCATTATACTCTCACTTGGCATTGTCATCTGATTTCATTGCATATCAAAAATGATTAAGTTTTGCTACATATGAAAAGCTCAAAATAACAGTGACTTAAGAAGTTGCTTTCTCTCTCTCTCTCTCCATATATATATATATATATATATATATATATATATACACACACACACACACACACACACACACACACACACACACACACACATACAAAGCATCGCAGTAGGCATTTCAGGACTAATAGGGTGGTACACAAATTTGTCAGGAAACCCCAGACTGATCTGCATTCCTAGGGTAAGGTCCTTGTCCTCTGTGTCTAATGTGGCTGCTAGAGCACCAACCATCACATGTGCTTTCCTAAAAGCAGAAGAGCAGAGTAAATGGTATCATATACCAGTACTGCTTACATTTTATGTGTCAGATTGTAGTCTCATGTAGATACAAGGAAATATAAGAAGCTTCACCTTTTAGCTACATGGAAGTGTGCTTGACTAAAACTTGGGGATCTAGTAATCTGAGAGGTAGGGGGCCAAACATGGCTTCAGTGGTCAGTGCTGGGCTGATAACTTAAGTCTATCTCTGCTTGACTTGCTCATAGTGTAAATTCTCATTTCGATCCACATGCTTGACTTCTCCACTGTATACAAACAGACTATATCCAAAACAAAGTTCATCCATTCAATTAATGCATAAAGGAATGAATGGCTACTATTGCCCTCAAATCTGCCCTTACACACAGCAGGAATAGTGAAATTATGAGTAAGGCTCTTGATATACAGAATAACACTCAATCTCCTCATCAGGGCTTTCAAATTTCTCTATACACTGTCCTTCATCTGTTTTTCCAGCTTTATTTCCCATTACACACCCAAGCAAATTCAGTAATCGCCAGGGGTTTTGAAAAATGCATAATTCTCTAATCCCAAGGCTTTCTTTTATAACTCGGTGCTTTTGTTCATTCTGTTTCCTCATCCTCTAATGCTCTTTATTTTCATCTTTTCTTGGGCCAAGTCATATGCATTCCTCAAGGCTTACCATAAATGACAACTTTTCCTGTCTGGTAATTGGAATTAATGTGAATCTTTCTTCAGTTTGCTCAGTATCATGTCATTCATCATTCTTTTATGCACCCTTTACATTTGCCTTGCCCTATAATTATTTATGCACATGACTGTTTCCCATACTAAACTAGAATCTTGTTGATGGAGGGGGTGAGGTTTTACACACACACACACACACACACACACACACACACAGCATTCAGCACTGACTTACTGCATGTAGTAGGTGGTTAACTCATGTATGCTGAACAAATGAATGTTAATTGAACGGTCATCTCCTGAGAACTAAGGATGTGATCCTCCTTTCCAGAGAAAAGATGCCCTACAGAGGCAAACATACACAGTGGAAAGTCCAGATATGAGAGACAGATAATCTGGGATTCGTTCCTGTCACTTACCTCCTAGGTGACCATGGTCGAATGACTTAATGTCTGTGAAACTCATGGTTTTTTTAATTTGTAAAATGGAGAGATTAGTAAAAAATTCACAATGCTCTTATTATTCAATGCCAACATATGCAGAGTGCCTACTCTAGTGGCCAACCAATGGCAGGTGCTCAATAACTATTGGTGTCTTTCCTTATTTCCTCCTCCTCTTGGATCCCATATTGTCAGGTAATAGATAGACTAAGACATTTTTACCTGGAAAAAATACATAACTGGTATTTTCATGCCATATGTTTAAAAAGCCTGATAGAAAACAACTAAAATAAAAAAAAATTTAAAACTTCTAACAGTCTTAGCAAAACAATATTACTGGAGGGCCCTAGCTGGGTGGCTCAGTTGGTTGCAGGTTCAATTCCTGGTCAAAGCACATACCTAGGTTGTGGGTTCAATCTCTCTCTCTCTCTCTCTCTCTCTCTCTCTCTCTCTCTCTCTCTCTCTCTCTCTCTCATAAAAAATATATATCTCAGGTCAGGATTTAAAGAACACAAAATAATATTTCTTAGAGGGCTTCTGGTCAAGTTGGCGGCATGGGTAAGCACGGTTCTTTCACGCTCCCTCAACCACATCAAAATTACAACTAAACTACAGAGCAACCATCATTCAAAACCATCTAAAATCTAACTGAACAGAAGTGCTGTAACTCATGATATAAAGAAGTCACACAGAGACTAGTTTTTCCAACTTCTTGGCCTGTATAGGCCTGTCACAAAATGCATTACGTTGAATGACACCTAGAACTAAGACTGCAACAGTAACTCCCACAAAAGTTCATTACCTTTACAATGCTGTAAGACAGAATTTGAATGAACCCTCAACACAATCCTTTTGCTTGAGACCAGAGTGAATATTTTGGGGCAGAATACACCCATGAGAATTCTAGAGACTTGCCAGAGAGGTGAGCTTCAGTATAAATATCATCTCCTACAGTTTCCTTCAAATAACTCCAAAGGATCATTTGCCTGGAGCTGTACTTTACCTGAGTTTCAGGAAACATTGAAGGAAAGTGCGATTTTCTTAGACAAATATATGGAGAAAATAACCTACCTCAAAACAAATGCATATCTGATCAAAGATGATTTTATTGGAGGCAACCTAGGTATCAATCACTAGACAAATGGATAAAGAAGATGTGTGTATATATAAACACAATGGAATATTATGCAGCAATAAAAAAGAATAAAATTTGCCACAACATGGATGGACCTGGGGGTATTCTAAGTAAAACAAGTCAGACAGGGAAAGACAAATAATGTATGGTTTCATTTATATGTGGAATCTAACACAAAACAAAACAGACTCATAGAAAGAAAGGCCAAAAGGGTGGTTGCCAGAGGGGAGAAGGATGGGGGATAGTGAGTGAAAAAAGTGAAGGGAAATATAGTCAATAATATTTTAATAACTATGGACAGTGACAGTTACTAGGACTTTCTTTAGACTTATTGTTGGTGATCACTTTGTAAGGTATATGAATGTTGAATCACTATATTATATACCTAAAACTAATGTAACTAATATAATATTGTATACTAACTATACTTAAATGAATAAAAGAGAAAAAAGCAAAAGACAAATACATTTCAAACTTACAAAGAGAGGAAATTACCCAGTGTTCCATTTTTTAACATTAAGTGATTAATATTCTAGGCATTATCTGTGCATATAGATAAATTGGTCAAATATACAGATGGACAAATTATACCTGGTTTAATTGTACCAACAGAGAGACATCAATCAATAGACAAATTTATAAAATTTGATCATATTTTGCATGGAATTTTAAAATTGTTTTTAATTCATCAAAGGAAAGGAAACATAAAAGGAATCACTTGAGTTTTAGAAAAAAACAATATCATGGAAATTATTTAAAACCACCAAGAGTTATTTATTAAATGCATCCTATTTTGAAAATCAAAAAAATTTAGAGAAGAGAGAGAGAGAACAAAGAAACATAATAAATCCCAGTGAGACTCTGGACTAAGTAAGGGACTACCACTCGAGCCAATTTAGAGAAATCACGAACTTTTTACTTTACCCTGAAATTACAAAAGCCCATATCTCTATGGATAATCAAAACAAATCACTTCACTCAAATACAGATTTCTCTCCCTATTTCATAGGTTCCGTATCCTCCCCCATTTGATGTTAGTAACTTCAGCTTCCTCAACTGATTAAATAAAATCGAAAACAACTCCTTGTGGACTTTACTTCCTGCCAGAATTTATCTAAATATGTCCTAAGCAATGAACCTCTTCCTTGCCAAACAGTCTACCTTGATTAACTTCACAAGTTGGTTCCCTTAGGATGCTCACCCCTCTGTAAAACAAGAGAAATCCTTCTCCCCACTACTACAAATTACCATTCTTCAGGGCATTTCTTCAAAACCCAATATCTGCTTTCTATGGGAATCATGCATTCATCTGACCTAAATATTCTACCTGATAAGCCTAAAACTCAACCATGAAATACCTATGAGCATCCTAAGCCTGTTTTCAGGTTTCATTTATCATTTCAAGCCTGTGTTCAGGTTTCATTTATCATTTCTAAACTTAGACTCAAGACAAGAAGCACACCATTCAAATGTATGGCCATAATGCAAAGCCTAGAGGATTACTAGGCTTTCTCTGTATCAAGTATCGCCCAGAGCTGGGGGTTCAGAACTTTTTCTTTTCCCTGGGGCTTAACCCCTGGTGCTATTGGGAGAAGCTTGGGATCTTGCAGAGCTCGAGGTCTGGCCAGTCCAATAGAGGTAGGCGCCTGTGGGAGACTGTCACACTCATCATTCCGAGTGGCCAGCCCTTTGTTTCCTCTCCAGGCTGTATTGCTTCTACTGTTGTATTTTACAGATGAGGCTCCAAAGAGATGAAGTAATGTCCCCAAGGTCACACAGCCTGGGTTCTGAATTCAGTTCAGTTCAATTTATCTTCTTGTTGTGAGCACCTTCTCCTCTGTGCTCAGTGCAAGAGACACGGAGATAAATGAGACTTTCACCTGATGAATGAGACTCTCACCTGATGAAGATTCCTCCTCTGTGATATCATAGCACCTCATTCTAGTTCCTATGATAGCATGCATCACTTTCAGTTTTAACTATATTTAGGGCCTTTGCTCTGGCTGTTCCTTCTTCCTAACACACTTTCCTCAGATGCCTGCATGACTAACTCCCTCACCTCTTTCCAGCCTTACCTTGGTGTCTCTTTCTCAGTGAGTTCTATTTTGACCACCCCCTTAAAAATTCAACCTTCACCATCACCACAACTCTACTCCATCTCAAAATCCTGACCTCCCTTACCCTGCTCTATTTTTAACTTTTTCCATAGCAATGATCCACATCTAACCTATTATACTGTTTACTAATTCATTATATTTATTACTTGTTAGCATTTCCCATCACTAGACTATAAGCTCCACAAAGGCAGGAATGTGTGTCTATTTTCATTCAGTGATAGGCCTCAAGCTCCTAGAATTGTCATTGGTACATACTCCATAACTATTTGTGGAATGAATAAATGAATAAGTGAGTAGCTGACTGAATGTACTTCTTACCTATACTCACAAACATTCAGCTCCATGAGGATAGAAGCAAGCCTCTTGTTCCCTGCTGAGTCCTCAGCAAATAACATAGTCACAGGCACATTGTAGGCACTATGTACACACTATTGCATTTAATATTTAAATAACTACTATCTCATAACCATATGTGGAAGTTAAATCACCTCCTAACTCCGTGTTTTTACCTGGGTGAGAAAGAAACCGTCTCCTGTCCTCTCTCTACACTCATTCATTAGGTGAGAATGGGACCCTTTATCTCACACATGGGAGGCAAAGTTTTCCTTAGTTCCAGATCTTCTCTTGCCTCAATCCAGGTCTGTAGTTCCTCCCAGTTTTCTGGAAATGTATAGACAAAATAAAGAGAGAAAAAAAAAACAAAAACACAAGCTCAATATTGGAGGAGCTGAAGTGATTGATTGTCCCACAGCCTGGCTTTGTGGTAAACCACAATTAAGGACTTGAGGTAGTTGTGTGAAATGTTCTTGGATGTGTTTCTCCCCTTTTTCATCTGCTCATGAAGGACGTGAACTTTCTCCAACACCTCTTCTAAGCCAGGCCCCACGCAAGCTGATGTCACTTGTCAGTCAGTAAATACATAACAGAAATGTTGTTGGCTTGCTTTGTTCATGCTTCAGTAACATTATCAAAAAGGGATGGAATTGACAAGGAAGAGATTTAGATTTGACTCCATTGGCATATATTGAGCACCTACTCGGTTCTAAAAGCTCTTGTATAGGTAATAAGGAGTCTATTGCCCCTCATTTTGCACCTTTGGAGACCCAGGTATTGAAATGAAGGTCACATTCAATAGCAGAGCTATTGGAACCCAGGACTTTCTTCATGGCCACATTCCATAATTTTTACAAAAGTCTTCTATGGATACATTTAGATGTTAAATGATAATTACGTATTAGCAACAATGAAATTCCCTATCAGGATACTTCTTCGGTTTCTCCACTGCAAGCTTACTAATTTGTGGCAGTAAGATCTTCAAGACTGAATAGCAAAGGTTGGTCTACATTTTCAGCCCAGATGAGAAATAAAAGGCTGTGGTCGGGCTGTGCCCGCCTTTCTGAAGTATCTTGATGAATATACCTGATTGCCTAATCAACAAGGCTGGGACAGAAGAGCTTTTATTCCGGCCATAAAATCTGGGCCATTCATCCTCGACATATTCCTCTCTCCCGTGTTTCATTTTTCTGAGGATCCAGCTGATAGCATGTGGGGGAGAAGACAGTGATTTTAGGATGATTGATCTTTTCAGCTTCAGCCAACCCTGAAAACTGAAGCATTATTGGCCGTGGTCTGATGAGCTGCCTGGGCAGGTTCAGGTTTGCCTCTGCTTCCCACAGACGGGGGCCTGTCAGTTGGCATTTCAGTGTGCACCAACCTGACAGATTGCTAGGACGCCCTTAGAGAGAAGGCAGGCTGCAGTAGGCCCGTCCCTGGGGATTTAGATGATGAGTTGTCTGGAATGATCAATACACAGGCTTCTGGACATGCAAAGTTGGCTGGGAGAGGGGGCGGGGGAGGGGAGAGGGAGAGAGAGAGAGAGACGCTGTCGCTGGCAGCAATGCTTCTTCCCCAATTAGAATCAAAATGCAGCTGCAAAAGGACCCAGACCATGGTGCCCAATTAGTTCCATCTTCCATTATGACCCTGACTGCCCGATTCCTTGGGTACAATAGAAATTGACATTTCCCAACATCCTCCTAACATAGAAGGAAACAGTCTGGGATGCTGAGAATAGTATCTTTAAAGAGCATAAACCTGCCTTGCAAGGTTATTGGTGATTAAATGACATACATGGGATACCATAGTCTCTGGCACATAGTGCAGCTACTGCATAAAATGGAAACAGTGCCTGCATAATAAGGATGTCTTTCCAATCTCGGATACTAAATACCTGTAACAGTGCCTGACATGTAGGACTACTGTGTGCTCAGTAGTCGCTCAGTAAACAATGGCATGTTGGCCAATGGCCTCAGCAGTATTGACGGAAGCCAATGTGTCTGATCCACTAAGACTGACTTGCTCAGCTTTAGGTGCCTTTTCATTGGGGACAATTCATTATTGAACTAAGTTTGGTAATAAGTGGCCTTGTGAGCCTGAACATGAAGACTCGCCCACAGGGGTGTGGATGTCATGGCTCCTTGGAGAGCTGTACGAAGTATTCAATTCAGAGCTGCGTTTCCCTCTTCCCTGGATGAGTGTGTTCTGACTTGGGAGACTGAACTGTCTGGACTCTTGCCCAGATGTTCATCTTTCCTGAGAAAGTCAGGAAAGCCTGTGCTAGATGCCACTCAAGCCTTTCTTACCTTTTTCCCCCAACTGCCCAGGCCTTTATAGGAAAGAAAATAACCATTGAATTCCCTGTGACAAGTACAGGTATAAGTGACAGACTGAATAATATAAAACAATTTTTATTGGGTATCTGCTATGTGGGGATAGAAGGAATGTAACCCTTCCCCATCCTCCATGCTTGTTCCAACTAGAATATGCAAAATGTTAAATAATCACAATACAGGTTGATATAAGAGTATATGAGAGGGGCAGTTAACTGCCAGCGAGGGCGTGGGGAAGGGAGAAGGAGTGGTCCTGGGACTGATGGAGGAGATGACAGAGTGATTTTCACAACGCAAACACAATCCTATGAGACATATTAATATCATTTCCCCAAAGTGTCTTGCAAGAGAAAGGCACAGAGAATGACAGCTTAAACACACCTTAGAGAATGTTTCTGGCCTGTTAATTATATAAAAGCTGAAGCACAAAGAGGTTAAGTAACTTTTGCAGGTTCACGTAGTAACGATCATGTTGATGGCAGAACTAGAACCCTGACCTCCTAACTCCATCCAAGGTTCTCCCTACGTCCAGGTTGCCTCCTGTTTTTGAAACTCTTCATTATCAATTTTATAAGTGGGTGAAAGAATGCTTTTAAGAAGAGAAAACAGTTGGAAATGTATCATTTGTAAAGTAAGAGCAACTAAAGTTCAGATCTCGTGCTTCCAGTCCCATATCCCCCTGAAAGGAAAATGTTTTGAGAAAGTTTACTATAGATGCATTTTTATATTAGATTTAAAAGACACCATATTACAGTCTCCCTCCAATACTTGCAGAAATAACTTTCACTCATTTCTAGAGAATAGAAGGAGTGAAGTTAAAAATATATATAGACTTGGCAGTTCTTATGCTAAATGTTTTTCCTATGTCACCTCATTGAATCCTTGCAAATATGCTGAGACTTAGGAATGATTAAGTCCATTTTGTAAGTAAACCAAGGCTCAGGTTAGCCCACTGATTTTTGCCAACAACACTCAGAAAGAGGTGGGCTTACTTGAATGTGTCCCTTTATTCCAAACTCTGTACATTTTGAACCATCCTGAGCCACTCCCTTAACAGTGGAATGTACCCATCCAAGCAGGCACAGTGGGACGAGCAGAGAGAAGACTTTGTCCAGCTGCTTTTGTTCTCTCTCCTGCTGCATGGAAAGATGAGAAACAGGTCTCCTCTCATCAAGCAGAAGCCTCCACTTTAAGAGACAGGAAATTGAGTTGAAGCACTCTGCTTCTTGGACCTTAAAGTTGTCATGGAAACCAAAGCTTCTCCAGCCCAAGCAGTTCACAGCCCAGGAGGGGGTAATTTGCTGGTTCATTTGTTCCTTTATAACTGCATTTGCAAAGGCTAGACTTGGGAGCTTCTGACCCTCAGTGGCTTCTGATCCAGTGCAGTAGATGAATCACATTCCCAGTCTTGAATGGGCTTCCCACTTCAAGGAACTAGCAGACTGCTTTGCAGCTTAAGAAAAGGAAAGGGCTGCTTCTTTTGTGTGTCAGTTTTCTTATCAGAAAATAGGGACAATAATATTTCTCTCATAGGGTTTTTGTGAGAATTTGGATGAAATATAAATGTAAGAAATTAAAGCCTTAAGTTGTGTTTTTTTAATATATTTTTATTGATTTCAGAGAGGAAGGGAGAGAGAGATAGAAACATCAATGATGAGAGTGAATCATTGATCGGCTGCCTCCTGCACACCCCACACTGGGGAACGGAGCCCACAACCCAGGCATGTGCCCTGACCAGGAATCGAACCATTGAACCATGACCTCCTAGTTCATAGGTCTATGCTCAAATACTGAGCAACACCAGCTGGGCTAAAGCCTTAACTTTTTTAATTGCAAAGTAGAAATGATTATACCTATATCTCAAGCTATTTTCAAGGATTCAATAAGATGAAATCATGTGAAGAAATGGTACTTTGCACATGGCTGGCCCAATAGGAGGTACTCAGTAGGTTGTTATTATTGTCACTGACTAGTTTTTATCCTAAATAGTCTAAGGAACCTTTAGACTATTTAGGATCATCAAACCGGTGAGCTTTGCCTTCTACCGGCCGTCTAGTACAGTGGTGGGCAAACTGCGGCTCGCAAACCACATGCGGCTCGCGAGCCGTGGTTTGCCTCTCTGTTGACTAATGAGTTTGCCGGCCACTGCTCTAGTAAATCAATTTGTGTCTTGTCTTCTGCTATCAGTTTCCTCCTACTGCTGTACAAATTACCTTCCTCCATCTCCCAACCCAGCAATGGCGGTCTAGTCCTTCTCATGTAGCATCTCTTTGACCTATTCTTTTGTCTTCCCTTCCATGGTTAAGGACTCCATTGGCTCCCCCCAGATAATCCTAAATAATCTCCCCATCTCAAGACCCTTAGCCCTTATCACATCAGCAAATCTCTTTTGCCATATAGAAAAGTAACATAGTCACAGGTTCTGGGGAGTAAGGTGTGGACACCTTTGGCAAGAGGGGCTTGAGGATTATTCTTCCTACCAAATCCTGGGCAACCAAGAGACATATCATGTGCTTTTTCCTGTTCTTAGGGCTACTATCCCTGTATGTTCTCTCCACCCTTGCCATTCCACTATACCAATCTCAAAGTGGTTTAGCCAAAATCGATCCTCTGACTAACATGCTATTATGACCCATGATTATTAAATGTTACCGTAGTCTTAGCACAATAGAGAGTGTGGGTGTTTGGGGTTGGAGAGGGTTGCTTGCAGAAACACACAGGTTGGTTAACAGGAAGTTCTCTGGCCTCACAGAGGTAGACAGGTTTTGAGCTGAGTTCTGCCCCACTCACAGCTGGTGTGACTCTGGGGTGACTCAGGATATGCTTCCTAGATGACCCAAAACTATATTTTCTCATCTGTAATACAGGGCCGGTATATGCACAGCAGGGCAGTTGTGAGAACTGAATGTGCACTTAATAAACGACACATACCTCTCTCCTGGAATCCAGTCCATGGTGTCCTTATAAATGTGGCCATCAAATCACAAAGTCCTTGGACATGTGGTCTAAGTCCCACATTCCTAATCGAGAATTCCAAGCTGGGCTTTAGATTCAGACACATCTATCTATATTTAAATCTTGGTTCTGCCACATACTGGCTTTTTTTTTTCATTTTAGCTCTTTGAGTCTCATTTCCTTTATGAGATCAAAACTGCTTGCATGGCAGGATCGCTATCAGAAGTAATAAAGTGAAATTCATTCTGTTTGGTGTTGGGCACTTCGTGTGCATCTTCCCATTGTTGTATGTCTATAACAATCTTTTGAGTTAATGTCCTCATTATCCGTATTTCATCAATGAGGGAGTTGTCATCTATGGTTTAGAGGCCATCTAAGAGGTGCAGTAACATACCTCCTGAAATTCACAACTAGGAATGGCAGAGTTGGGACTTCAACCCAGGTCACTTCTCTCTCCAATACTTAGCATATAACCCAACTGTTGTCTTCCACCCCAGTAAATTGAGTGAGACAGTGAATATAGAGTCCTTAGCACATTGTGGACACTTACTAAGCACAGTTTCATCAGGTACCCAAGTATCTCACAGCCACAGCCCTGAGCCTTCAGGATGAACAGCTTTACTCTTCCCTCCCTAGACTCGCTGGTTTGGCCCAGGGCCACCACACACTGAAATGCAGGAGGGGCAGGAGGATGGGAGAGCCACTGCATTATTCATGTCTAATTCCTCTTGTCTAATGGACTTGTTAAAAGCACCCTGGGTGGGAAGTGTGAGTCTTAATGGCATTTTATAAAAGTTGCTGTGATGAATTAGCACATAAAACAAATTAAAAGCAGCTTATCGCTTTTTAAATTAAGTGATGAGGCATTGGAGCATTTTTCCCAGATGTGACGATCCATTAATATCCAAAGGAGCCAGGCACTGCTGAAACGTGTCAGCTGCTTGTTTTTAGGGGCCTGACAAGTCTGAATCGGTGTGATCCTAGAGTGGAAGGTTGTCCGAGATAAATAGCACTCATGGAAAGAGTGTCGCCACGCCCCTTCCTCCAGGACACTGATTGCTGAAGGCCAGAATGGGAGCCTCCCCTCAGGGATTCTTGGGAAGAGAATGGAGTGCAGGACATGAGTATGTGACCCTGGTGGGCACCTCTAGGAACAGTCTCTACTCCCCTCCCCTTATATGTTGGGACGCGGAGGCTTTGGAGAAGTGGGGCTTCTGAACGTCATCTGGAAACATTTCCCAGACCTGCATCGAGGATCCACTTAGTGCCCAGTGCTGTACTGGGTCCTGAGGATAGAGAAGGTTTTAGATGTCTATACAGTGTCCACAAGACAGTTATGCTAAGTGGCCCATTGGGACCCAGTCCATTTTTTTTTCAGAATGACAATTATTACAGTAATAATAAACAGTTGCTGAGCACTCACTAGTGTCAAGTTGGTGTTGCAATACTTTGCATATATTATTTCATTTAGTCCTCAGCTGCTGTTATTACTATGCTAGTTTTACCGTTAATAACACTTGAAGCCCAGAGAGGTCAAGTAACTTGTTCAAGGTCACACAGTTAAAAAGTGGCAAACCCAGGCAGTCTGATGCTAGAGCCTGCCTTCTCAGCCACTACCTGCCAACTTTCCTGGTGGCTTTTCTACCTCCACTCCCTACACTTTACATTCAGAAGGAGCCTGGAGCCAAACCAGAGCTTCAAGAATTTTTAAGATAAGAAATACTGGGATAAGCCAGGCCAGCGTGGTTCTGTGGTTGAACATCAACCTATGAACCAGGAGGTCAGGGTTTAATTCCCTGTCAGGGCACATGCCCAGGTTGGGGGCTCGATCCCCAGTGCGGGGAGGGGGAGTGGGGGGAGTTTGCAAGACGCAGCCGATCAATGATTCTCTCTCATCATTGATGTTTCTATCTCTCTCTCCCTCTCCCTTCTTCTCTGAAATCAGTAAAATATATATTTTTTTAAAAAAAAGAAATACTGGGACAAGAACTAAATGCCTGGGAACTTCAGGGATTTATAGGGGAAGAGATGGTCAACTCTGAAGGTAACTCTAAGGTTCCTGGTGCTGCTAAGGTATGGCTATGGCCAGAGGGTGACAAACTGAGAAATTGAGCCTGCTGTTGAAATGGCCAAGAATGGGGATTTTGAACTCAGACAGAGCTTGCTCTAGATCCATTCTCTACTATATGTGTACGTGTGGCCTGGGGCTGGTCCCTTAACTTCCTGAGTTTCCTCCTCTCATCTGTAAAACAAATATGAATCTCTACCTTTCGGGTTGCTCTGATGTCAAATAAGACAATGAATGCAAAGTGTTAGGCCCTCTAACATGGGCATTAGTGGTGATTGCCATCACGGTTATCATCCTTGCCACCTTGTCACCACCTCTATCACCTCCCAGATTGAGTGGAAGACAAGGTAAAAACAATTGATCTGGGACTCGGAATCGGGAGACCTAAGCTCCAGCCCTAGGTCATGTATCTGGGTTTAGTCAGTGGGCCCCACCAGATAGATCCCTTATCTACAGTAAGGGGATACCACTATGTGTGTGGACATACTTATTTGTAGGGTTGGATTGAATCACAAATGAGGGAGTGTATGTGAATATGCTTTACAATCTCCAGTGAGTGTTGGGGGTCCTCAAGACAACTCCTGGATCAATGATTCACTAGGAGGGTTCACAGGCCTCAGCCTCGTCATACTCATAACTGATTTATTAGAGCAAAAGGATTCAAAGCAAAATCAGCGCGGAAAAGGAGCATGAAAACTGGGTCTGGCTTCCCAGTGGAGTCACCCAGAACATGCCCAGTTCCTCCGGCAACACACTGTGCCAGCAGGTGTAAAATATTGTCTACTGGGGAAGCTCATTAGAGACTCGGGGTCCAGGGTTTTTATTGGGGGCTGATCACACAGGTATCCTCTACCTGGCAAATTTCCAGACTCCCAGAAGAGAAGCCAGTGTTCAGCATCATGTTACCGGTTACACAATTTAGGCAGAGTGGAAACCATGAGAAACTTCCCAAAACCTAAGTTCCCAGAAGTAAGCCAAGAGCCACCCTTGCAAGCAGGCCTTCTGGAGGGCAGTGGCCTCAGGACTGCTGTGTCAGCCACTTTTTGCACAGAGTAGCATTTGTAGAAAGGATTTTTGTGAATATACACTCAAAAGGGAAAGGGCAAATAATAATAACAGTTCATTGATTGTCAACTTATAACAACTTATTGATTGTCACTATGAGCCAGGTACTGTTGTGCATGCTTTCCATGTATTGCCTTAGGTAACATTTCATCCATACAATTCCTTCATGGAGGTACTGTTATCACCACTCTGTTACATAGGGCAGAACTGAGCCCTAAGATGGGTAAGTAGCTCACCTGGGTGACCAGCTATATGACTCATAGGAAGTCATAGGCCAGTATATGGCCCTCACAGTGTGGCCCCTCAGTCTATATTTGGGTTTTTTTCTTTATTAAGGTATTACATATGTGTTCTTATCCCCCCGTTGCCCCCCATTCCCCCCCCCCCACTTATGCCCTCACCCCCCTGGTGTCTGTGTCCATTGGTTAGGCTTATATGCACGCATACAAGTCCTTTGGTTGATCTCTCCCCCTTACCCCCACCCTCCCCTACCTTCCCTCTGAGATTTGATGGTCTGATCAATGTTTCTCTGTCTCTGGATCCTCAGTCTATATTCTTAACCCCTGTGTTACACTCTGCTATGCAGCACCTAGGTGCTTTGTATGTGTTATTTTATTACTGCTCACAACAGCTCCCTGTGAATAGTTATTGGACTAATTTCACATGAAAAAACGTGTGGCTCAGGAATGTTAATTTATGTCACATCACCCAGCCAGAGAAGTGACAATTTCCAGAGTGGGTCACTGTCCTCTCCCCGCCCTATTTTCCTGGCACAGGCTTTGTTGAAACTTTTGGTAGGAACATGCAAATAGCCAAAGTAGAAAGGAGTCTTCTGGGGCTGAAACCGAAAAAATCCCTCCATATTCCTCCCATGGGGATAGAGTTAGTGGAAGAAGGGGAGGTGTTGCAAGGAATTCGACTTTCCTGCCGCATTTCAGAGCTTTAGGTGCTGCCTTCAGCTCTTTTCGGTTGCCATGACAGCAGCTATGGCATTTCGTTCATAAGGAGAAAAAAAAATGAAAAGAACCCCACTTAGTCCTCAGTAATATTAGAAAAGTCTGTTTCCCAGATCTAGCTAATTTTTCTTACGTAGTGTTTGCACTCCAGGGAAATTCTTAGAATGGAATCACAGGGAAATAAAGAGGGAGATGGAAAAATCTGCTTCTTTAGAGAATGTATGTTATGTGTGTGGTGGTGGTTTGTGAGAGTGGGGCATCCAGGAGGAGGGAGACAAATTGTACCTTCTGAAGGCAACAGCTGATTATTATAAGGTCTCGGTCATCATTTTAATTCTGTTTCCAACTCCCTCACCCCGCCAGTCATACATGTGTTGGGCTTTGCTAGGCTAAGCAAATGCTCTTCAGTGGGGAAAGCATGATACATAAAGCAAGACATACGACCCAGAGTGATAATTGCAATGATGAGGTGGGCTCAGCATTCTATGGAAGCAGCAAGATTTGTCTTGTCCATGTAATTGTGATCTATCTATACACATACACATAAACATAGGTGTATAGATTTGCATTATTGCATTTTAAGCATTTACTTGTGTCATTATATTAACCTCTGCAACCATCCAGTTTCAGTGATGGTCCAGTATTCCAGTTGAGTGGAGGATCACAGTTCCCTGTGAGTGTACATTTGAGTTTTTACCATTTTTCCCTATTATAAAGGAAAGGGTTCTACAGAATGGTACATCGGAGAGGATTTGTCCATAACTCAAATGTTTCATTCAGAAAGATGCCCATGCTTCTCTTCATTGTTTCCTTCTTTTTCATGATTTTAAAATATTGACCATAGTGGGAAAGAAAAAAAAATCTTCATCAGGTACTGAACTATGTTTACCATCTCCTATTATCACCTTGTTACAATGATAGTCTCCAAGAAAAGCACCCCAGTTTCAAGAGTCTAGAGGCTCCCCCTGCAACCACCAAAGAGAAGCAAGAACTAACCTCCTTTTGTGACCAAACGGGAATGTGGACTGCAATTTGGGAGTTAGTCCTAGAAGCTGGATGACGGGAGCTCAGGGCAAGAGTGAAAAATCAAAACTGGGAATCCTAAATCTGTGCTCCAGAGTCCTAACAATGTCCTCTCTTGTTATTCCCTCCAGAGCCATGTTTGACTATGACAAGAGCAAGGACAGCGGGCTGCCAAGTCAAGGACTTAGTTTTAAATACGGAGATATTCTCCATGTGATCAACGCCTCTGATGATGAGTGGTGGCAGGCCAGGAGAGTCACCCTGGATGGAGACAGCGAGGAGATGGGGGTCATCCCCAGCAAACGGAGGTAAGAAGGCCTTCTCTGTTTCAGAGCACTCACCCTTCCGCTCTCCGGGGAATGGAGCTGAGAGAGGATGAACATGTGGCAAAGTGTTCACAATTATCTCTGTGAGTGGGATAGTCAGTCTGTGGGGAAATGGTTAGTGGTGACAGGTGACACAAATTAAATAGTTTCACTCCCTTCATATTCAGGTTTTACTGAAACTGGTGACTGTGATAGGGCATAAAGGGAAAAAGAGGATCTGCCAGCACTGCCTTCCTCAAACCTCAACCAGCATTCCCAATTGCAAGATTATGCCCATCAGCTTGCATGCTGACTTACACCCTCAGAAGGCTTGTTCCAAAGGTTCGAAATTTAACAGATAATTTCCTAGAAAGACCAGGTAAAAGCCAAAGAAAGTAGATTGTTTACTAAGATAAGACCAAGACCCTGGTTGTGTGTTACCTCCAAATACTGAAGGAAATCAACTACAAACTTCCATTCCATTTCAAATCCAGATGCTTGGGACACAAGCTGTCAAATCGGGTGAGGTGGAAAGAGTTTAGTTATCCTATTCCCCACTCTACCCTACACCTTTCCACTCACTCCCACTCAGATATTTAGTTCCATGTTTCCTAAGTCAAGAGTATTATGCTCTTACTTTTCTAAGGATTTGTTCAATTCTGCTTTAGAAAGGCAGGAATATACTTCAGAACAGCCAAGTCCTTCATCTGTCGCAGCTTCTAATCTTCACCAGCAGAAAGGAACTTCCTTTCCCCCAGAGATTGACTAAGAACCAAATTATCTGTACCCTAGAGAAGAGATATGGCAAGAAATGAAAGCCGGGAATAATGCTTATTCAGAGCAGTCACCATGAGCTGCGGGTTTCTCAAAGGGCTCGCCTCACATCCAGACCCCCAACACCTCTGTAAAAATCCTCAGTGAAGAATGTAAGTGCTGCCACACACAACATGGTGCAGTGACTGAGCTGGCTGGAAACACAGTGGAAAGATGTAAATTATACCGAAGAAAACCCCACAAGAGCATTTGCACCCCAGAGAAGACTGGTCTCCTATCTTTCTCTACCTGTGGCCTCACAGCCTGGGGAGAAAGGGCCTTGGGGGCGGAGGGGGGCAGGTAGCAGGCCAACTATTCACAGCTGCTCCCTCACCTTGAGGGGTGGACTTGCAGAGAAGCAACTGAAACTCCAGGGACCCTCCCCACCTCCCTGCCCATGCCTAGGACTCTCCCACCAGCAGACAAAGCCCTGGGGCTCTCTAAACTTCTGGGTGCCTGGATGGCTGCCTCATTTTGCTTTGAGAGGACATTCAGAGTTTGTGCCATGGGTTGTAATGTTTTCTGAACTATTTTGTATTCAAAGTGTTTCTCTCAGCCCTAGTTTATATTCTGTGTCTCTCCATTTTCATTTACTTCAAAAAAGAATATGTCAAAGCAACATGCATTTTTATTTGGTTTGATTTAATTAACCGAAGCTGTCTGAGGGGCTGCTCTGTAGAAAAAAGCCCCAAGGATGAAATGGGTGGGGAAGGAAAGCTATGTGGAAATAGACTGCAGCTCATATTAAAGTGCTTTTTGTCCACTCACAGTCAGAGCTGCTCAGAGATGGTGTGGAGTACCTGAAAGATAGTGAGCTAGAATAATGATTTTTACACCAGAGAACATTATAAAAACTTACATATGCCCATCCCCTACCTTCCCCCGACATCCCCGTGGCGCGGGCCCATGCATGCGTCCCCCCTTGCCCCCCCCCGCCAACACACACACTAAGATTCTAATTCAGTCTGCCTGGATGGGTTCTGGAAATCTTTATTTTTCTGTAAATTCCTCGAGGTCAGTCGTCGGCAAACTCATTAGTCAACAGAGCCAAATATCAACAGTACAACGATTGAAATTTCTTTTGAGAGCCAAATTTTTTAAACTTAAACTTCTTCTAATGTCACTTCTTCAAAATAGACTCGCCCAGGCCATGTTCTTTTGTGGAAGAGCCACACTCAAGGGGCCAAAGAGCCGCATGTGGCTCGAGAGCCACAGTTTGCCGACCACTGCTCCAGGTGATTCTGATAATAGAAGCTGTGGTGTCAGGAAAATTGCACAAGGGATTCAGGCTTTGTATGGGAGAGTTGAACTGTATGATTTTTCAGCCTCTTTCCAACCCTGTGGTTCTGTGATTCTAATCAGCCTTGTCAATGCTTCCTTTGTTGGATTACACACCCTTTTCTTCCCAGAAAATATTCTAGGTGCTATTCTTATTGTAATCTCCCACCTACTATCAGTCATTCTTAAGTTGACTGTCTTTTTGAGGGGGTGAGAATCATTTTAACAACCATACTACAGCTGGCCTGGAAAAGAAGTTTGTCTAGTGAATCTAATATTGATATTTGTTTGTATTGTATCTCATTAAGGTCCAGTTCCCTCCTTCATATGTGTATGTGTGTGCCTGTGTGTGTGTGTGTGTGTGTGTGTGTGTGTGTGGCTGTAAATTAATTTCTCTAAAATTTTCTCTTTAGAATTTTAATTCATTCCAAGGTCATACATTTCATTGTAGAAAAGTGGAAAATTTTAGAAAAGTATAAAGAAGAAATTAAAATCATATCTCACCGAGTTCTTTTTTAAAAAACATTTATTGTTGAAAGTATTACAGATGTTCCCTCTTTTCCCCCCACTGCTCCGCTCCACCCAGTTCAGTTCCCACCCCACCCAGGCCTTCACCACCCTATTGTCTGTGTCCATAGGTAAGATCTTTGGTTAATCTCTTCCTGCTGTCCCCCCCCCCCCCCCCCGCTCCCTTCCCTCTGAGATTCATCAGTCTGTTCCATACTTCCATGCCTCTGATTCTCTTTTATTCACCAGTTTATTTTGTTCATTGCATTTTGTGTTCATTTATTTTAATTTTTAGATTCAATTGTTGATAGATATGTATTTGTTGCCATTTTATTGTTCATATCCTTCATCCCCCTTCTCCTCCTCCTCCTCCTCCTTTTTGAATACCCTTTAACATTTCATTTTTTTTGCTGGTGATGAACTCCTTTAGCTTTTTCTTATCTGTGAACCTCCTTATCTGACCCTCATTTCTAACTGAGAGCTTTGCTTGGTAGAGTAATCTTGGTTGTAGGTCCTTGCTATTCATCACTTCGAGTATTTCTTGCCACTCCCTTCTGGCCTGCAAAGTTTTTGTTGAGAAATCAGCTGACAGTTGTATGGGCACTCCCTTCTAGGTAACTTAACTGCTTATCTCTTGCTGCTTTTAAGATTCTCTCTTTGTCTTTAACCTTTGGCATCATAATTATGATGTGTCTTGGTGTGGGCCTCTTTGGGTTCCTCTTGTTTGGGACTCTCTGTGCTTGCTGGACTTGTAAGTCTATTTTTTTCACAAGGTACGCCCCTGTGTCGACTGTGTGCACAGTCTTGTAGTTGAGCCTTGATTGCTCTTGGCGACTATGGAAGGAGTTGGCCTCCAGGTCAATTGGCTGTGATGACCAGCTGCAACTACAGTGGAAGAGCTACAGTGCAGGAGGCGAGGTCCAGCTGTGAAGCAAGGCGGGCTGGTGTTAGTGCTGGGTCTTGGGCCTTTTATTGATAGGTTTGGGGCACACTGTCACCAGCTTTAGATTGTTTGAGAGATTTTAGCAAAGTCTGAAGCCTGAGCAGGGACAGGCCATTCGTGTGGAAAAGTGGATGCAAACAGGTTGGGTGGAGCTACAAATTGGATTGGGCGGGGTCTCAGGGAATCACCAGGGTGGAGCAAACAGACTGGGCCAAGCTGATGGCAACTCCATTGGGAGGTCCCAGCACTAGAACAATGAACTCTGCGAGCAGCCCTGTCTGGGAGAAAGCCTCCCCCAAGTTCCTGCCCCGATGCCAGACAATTCAGTTCCTCCCTATATGTGTCTGGGTGCCCCTGGTGCTGGAGCTCAGAAGGAGCAGGACCATGTAAGTTCCTGCCCGGTTCTTTAAAAGGAACACCTGGGTCTTCACCAGACTCTGTGTCACTCAGCCCCAATCCCCACTGATTTTTATGACCCAAAGTTGCAGGGACTTCTCTTCCCAGCTCTGGGGCCCAGTGATAGGGGTCTGGTGTGGGGCTGGGACCCCTTGCTCCTCATGGGCAGTTCCACAGAGTCTATCTCCCTCCTGATTAAAAAGGGGACACAGGTGGGTGCCAGTCTAGCCCGTTCTGTGCCTCTGCCTCTCCTACCAGTCTCAATGTGCTTCCTTCTTTATTCTCTAGTTGTAGGACTTCCATTCAGCCAGCTTTTAGCCAGTTCTAAATCATGGTTGTTCTGTGTTTTAGTTGTAATTTTGATGTGGTCATTGGAGGCAGCAAGTACAGGCATTTATCTACACCACCATCTTGGTTTTTCACAGTCTTATGCACTGATTTTAATGCAACTTAAAGCCTGTCATGAGCCTGTTCTGAGCCTACTCTTTAATACTTCTAATGAGGCAGCCTCATTTCAGATTACATGCAGCTCAGAATAAATGGCAACTGGAACAAATATAATTTACTATTACATTGGGATTATTTTTCCATTCTTATTTTCCCTATAGCCCCTTTTATGGCTATAGTTCAGCTAGTGAAGTGGATCTGTAAAAACCTCATAATGGATCACATCAGTGTGTGACATTACCACTTACAAAAATGTTTCCCTATTATGATTCCATTTAATCATCCCAGTAAAACCAAGATGAAAATGATTGCCTTCCACCTCCATTTTTTGAAGATGATGAATGAATTTTATTTACCAAAACACTTCTAAGTCCTTTACAATAACTTATTTAAACCACATTGCAACCTTATAAAGGAAGTGATATTATTATTTTCATTTGATAAATCAGGAGGTTGGTTAGCTTGCCTAAAATTGCCTAGCTAGTACATGACAGAACTGGGATTTGAATCTAGGCTGCAGAATTGATGTTCCTAATTCATATGCAATCCTATCTCCCAAAGTTACAAAAGTAAGACTTCTCAAAATTTAATTCAGCAAGCATTGCTTGAGCAGCATCTGGGTGCCAAGAGCTGTCATTGGGCCACTATCTGGAGCTCAACATTTATGGGACCAGCATGTAGCTATGGTACAGCTGCACTGTGATTAGAGCAATGAGGGATGTATCATAAATAACGTTATTGTCCTACTCAACTCAGGCTACCATAACAAAATACCACAGATTGGGTGGCTTAAATAGAAAACATTGATTACTCACAGTTCTGGAGACTTGAGAGTCCAAATTCAAGGTGCTGGCTAATTGGGTTCCCAGTGAGGGCCCTCTTCCTAGTTGGCAGATGGCCTTCTTGCTGTCTCCTTCCATGGCTGAAAGAGAGATTGTTTTTCCTATGTCTCTTCTTCTAAGGGCACTAATCCCATTTATAATGTCTCTACCCTCCTAACCTAATTGTCTCCATAAGGCCCCACCTCCAAATACCATCACATTGGGGATCAAGGCTTCACTAGATGAACTGACAAGGTAGGGGTTGAGGGCACAAACCTTCAGTCTATAGCAGGTGTCAAGAGAAGTGAAAGGGCAGCAGACAGAGGGATAGATTCCATCTGATGACAGCATTGCCTCTGTATTGTGCCAGGTGCTTTCAAATATACAGTTGCATTTAATCTTCACAAAAGCCTTATAAGGAAACCAAGGGTTACAGCTAGTCAGTGGCAAAACCCAGGTCTCTCTGGTAGTAACACCATGTGGCTTTCCACCTCACCAGGTGTGTACCAGGAGCCCTTGCCAATTAAGGAGTTCTTACTAGGTTTTAAACACTGTGTGAAACAATTTTCTTGTATTATCTCATTTAACAGTCACCATAATTTTTTGAAGTCTGTGTTAATATTCTAATTTTAACAACATCAATCAACCTGAGATCCTAAGAGGGTGAATGACCTGCCCTAGGTCATAGAGCTAGTAAGTGGTAGAGGCAGAATTCAAACCCAGGCTTATGTGATTTCAAAAACCTGGGCTCTTAGCATAAATCTCTGTTTTTCTGAGACTACATATTTTGGGAATGGCCAAGCTGAGATTTGTTCCATAGTCTTTAACCCAAGTCTCTATACATTGCCCTACAGTGACTGGTCAGCTGGGTTCTCAGATGGCAGATTGCAGCTGGCATTGCATAAGGGTTTTCTGGCCTAGCTTTCGCAGCAAGCCTGTGGCCAGTAACATGGATGGCATTTCCATTCTCCCTGCAACATAACCTTGTGGAGCACAGCCAAAGGAACACCCAGCACCAAATGATGTTCCCACCATCTAGCACTCCAAGCCTGACTTCATTATGGGGTTGGCCAGAACCTGAAAAGGCCAGATGGGAATTGGCTGAGAGGGCAGAAGGAGACAGTTGAGCTCATTAAAGCATGACCATGTGGTTCTCTCTGGAGATGCTCCATGTCAGAACCAATTGCTCGTATTTTGCCATCCAGTTTATATTTTCTGTATTTTGGTCAGCGACCAAACCAGGGCGGAGAGGATTATTTCTGCTTAAACAGTCTAATTAATTGCTTGCCTCTCTTGAGTGTGAGAAAAGGCAGTTCTTCTCAACTCCATTCTGTCTACCTTTTCCTTAGATAAAGATTTATGAAATTTTATATTTCTGCCAAAGGAGTCTTACTTAGTAAAATATTTAGAGAAGGTGATGCTAAATTTACCAATTGAAAAAGTCATGAAACAATGAACAGTTGTTGTTTTTTTTATCAGGCACACTGGTTTGGTCACGTCTCTTAAAGTCTCTGAGCCCCAGTTTTCACATTCAGGTCAAGAACTAGTAGCCTCCTTGAGGGTTAATTTATTTGTGCATTTATTCAATAAAGATTCATTAAGTTCCTCCTCTATTTCCAGCTCCATATTAAGCTCTGGGTCATTGTACAGATGATAGATAATATAGGCAAAGTGCTTAGAATAGCTTCTGATACTTTTGTACATTCGCAAAAGATGGTTATTTTCCTTTCTTCAGATTTTGAGCTTTTGGTGCTCAAAGCACTATGTAGGGCCCTGTTTCCCAGCCCTAACTCTCACTTCAGCAATAAGCTATCCACTTGCATCCCAAGAAGCCATTGGAGAGAAGCAGGGACTGAATAAGGTGAGAAAGAAAAGATAAGCCATAACCACTACTACCAAGGAGGGGGGTTTGCAGGGAAATCCAAAGGACAATCAGTGTGGGCCTCGGTGATGGGAAAGCAAGACTATGGTGGGGTTTCTGTGAACACTAAAAAGACTGCTGAGGAGAGAAATCAATCACATACTTGTGACGTAATGTTGCACATACACATTTGGCTAACCTGAATGTCAGTGTTAAGAGCAAATTCATTCTTAATATTGAGGCCAGACTGTTAAGATATGGTATTATCTCAGTGATTATATGCTTAAATTGTGTTATGGTTTATTTAATTCAGGACATTTTGGATATGGGAGTACAAGGGAAGGGGTTGTTATTAATTGTGATAAATTCAGCCCAGACTAAGAAGGAATTGTATTGGCCATAAAGCTATGTACTTCCCATCCAGAACATCACGTTGTTTTTGAAAATTCCCATTGGATAAGGGAGGTGTGGAAGGCCCTTGAATGCTGTTTCTGAAGCAGAGTCACTAAAGTTAGCTGTTAGCAGGTACTTGTTCAGGCCCTATTTCTACCACCTTCTAATGGCGTACACTTCAAGGCTCAGCTTACCCAGCCACAGAAGAGGGTTGATAACACCTATATCACTGGGTTATGGGGAGCAAATGAGATCGTGTAAAAGTGAAGGCATTCTTCATTAATAAATTATATGTTAAAACTTCAGCCACCACTTATATATCATCATTATTAAAGAAACTTTCAACCCAAGTTGAAAGCAAAACTTCCTTCATGAGTGAACCAAACCATGCCACCTATATAAGGAAGGCTTTAAAAATTGTTATTTACTAATTCTGTTGCCTGTTTGAAGAATAATAATACACCATATCAAATATTAGGTTTGTATGCATGTGTTTGTGTCTGTCTGTCTGTTTGTTCATCCATCTGGCAACATTCTTTGCAACCCTTTTAAGATTTAAGGAATGGGCCATTACAAATGGTCTAATAGGGACACTTCTTAGGAAATCTGAAAAGAATGGACTTAGGAACCACAAGGGAAAAATTAGAATGCTGTGGCCAAACAATTTTTAGAATAGAATACTGAGCCTAATATGCATGTCCGGGGCCCACACGAGTTCTATGGAATTATGCAGAATTTGCACAGCCTGATCAAATAACCATGTGTATTCTCTGCATGCTGCAGTCATTTTGGCAACATCTATTGGACTTGTCTTTTACACAATTAGCCTGGTTGATGCAAAGAAGCCAGGATAAAGGCAGGGCTATAACAGCGGTGTTAGAAAAATCCAAAGAAATGAATATGAATTAGCATTTGCTCTTGGATTCAAACTGAGAAAAGCTGAAGGAGCTCGGAGAAGGCATTTTGTCAGGGAGCATCTATCCAGCTGGCAGCTCACCTCTAGAGTCTTCCCTGCTCTCCTCCCAGCTCCTGAATGTTGGGTGCACATAGAAACTCTCCGTGGAACACATTGCTTTCATATGTGAGGTTAGATTTGAAAAATTTTGTTCAGCTGTTTCCACTCAAATATTCTACTCTCACATTGAAATAAATACATTCTGAAACTCCATTCCGTAACTATAGAAACCCTGATTCTCACTGTGTTTCAGCTGGAAGCACAAAAGAGCTCACAGTTTAAAAGGCATATGTTGTTAATTATTAATCTATGAATAGCTTAGATTTTAGAAACCATTAAGTTTCTCTAGATTTAGGTTTTTCCTCTATCTTTTCTTTGCCCATTTTTGAAATAAGAGCTAGCCATACTTAAACAAAATGTCATGTTAAAACAATGCAATGAATATTCTGTTAGTTCAACAGTTACTTATGGAGGACTCATTATAACACATTGTGGGGTAATATATGGGCTTGCTTTCAAAGACCATAGAGCCTTGCATGTGTAATGAGAAATAAACAGACACAGGGAAATGAGAGAGAAGCCAACAGAGAGGTGCAAATAAGTGCTATTGTGACACAGAGGAAGAAATGATGTGACACACTGGAGAGGCAAAACATAAAAAAATAGGAAGATATTTAAATGTTTGCCTTTTCCCCTTTTTCAATGCCAGCCTTCAAACAAGGCACAACTCCTAAAATATTTATTTTACTGCTATTCCTCAAGCCCCTCTCTCTCCTCCACTTCACTATGATATCTAATCATTTCCTGCCTGGGTTAGAACAATATCTTCTAAATAGGCCTCCTGACCTGGCCAGTGTTGCTCAGTGGTTGAGCATCAACCTATGAACCAGGAGGTCACAGTTCAATTCCCACTCAGGACACATGCCTGGGTTGTGGACTCGATCCCTTAATTGGGGCATGCAGAAGAAAGCCAATCAGTGACTCTCTCTCATTAGTGATGTTTCTCTCTCTCCCTCTCCCTTCCTCTCTGAAATCAATAAAAAGATATTTAAAAATAAATAAATAGATAGATAGGCATCTTGCTTCCAGCTGTCCCTTCCCTCCTCCAGTCTTTCTTCTTCACCAGGGTCATTTATTTAAAATGCTAATCTATTCTATTACTTTCCTGTTTTATATCCTCTAATCATGAGGATTCCCCAAGGAAAAAAACCCATGTCCTTAGTGTGGGTGAATACCCTTTACAAGGAGGCCCCACCACCAGCCTCACTTCCCCATCCTCTATGTACCATGTGCTGGAATCTTCCTACCACCTTTAGCTTGCTTTTAGCCTCAGCTCATGGTGTATGTTGTCTCCCCTGTCTGGGAAATTCTTCCTGAACTTTTCCTATTAACAAGCTTTTCTCATCCTTCAAGTTCACATAAATTGACACCTCCTCCAAGAAGCCCACCTCAATGCTTCCCACTTCTCTTTATCCTTCCATGAGATATATGCTGCCACATGGCTATCAAAGGTCTAACTGTGCAGCATTATCAATCTTTATGTTCTCTGCAGTCATGCTGTTAAAATGTTTTCCCCTATTCCCAGCTCCTTGCTTGATACATAGTAGGCCCTCAATAAGTAATTGATAAATAAATGACATGGCAGGTAAATGATGAAGTCTGCAGAAGAATGACAGGAGAAGGACATTGGGGGAAAAGGAAAAATTCAAGATTATCTGTAACATGTTTGGTTTGAAAGTGAAGGTAGTAAATTCCCCAGTGTTCTTAAAGGGAAGGGAAGAAAAAAGAAACAAGAAGAAAGGTGAGAAGGTTGAAGAGAGAAGAGAAGTTTACTTACTCTCCACTTTAGATGGGCTGTGATGTCTTTGAAATAAATTTTGATGGATTTATTCAGGCACTTAAATAAGAAATACTGGTTTTTCTCCCTCTTTGTTCAAAATATTATTACTTTCAGTACATGTAACAGAAATTTCAAGGGATGTGTTAGCAACTTAAAGACATTATACCAAGACTTTTTATACTGTCTTTGTATGCTTTTTTACACAAAGGAACAGAAATATTTTAGAACACATTTTATTTGAGCTGTCTGATAAGAAGAGGTGTCCTTCATTTAATGAGGAACTTTAATCATAAGTGACTGGCCATCTGATAGAGTCTTTATTTTCAATTTTCTCTAGGGTGGAAAGAAAGGAACGTGCCCGATTGAAGACAGTGAAGTTTAATGCAAAACCTGGAGTGATTGATTCAAAAGGGGTAGGTACAAAATAATCAAAACATTAAGTTCTCTCGATTGCCATAAATTTAACTATAATTAACATTTAGTCTTTCAGTAGCAAGCAAATTATGAAGCTACCAGACAGTAGAGCACTGTTATAAATGTATTACTAAAAATAATGATGTGATTTCTGATGAAATGGATTTATGGTGAATATATTAAATCTGGGGGTAAAGCTGCTAGTAGTCAGCAGAAATCATGCATTGATGAGGGTGATATAATGACTACAATGAAGAAGAGAAATATAATTTAGGTGTTTTCATTTTTAATTTGTTTTCTTTTAAATGAAATGTTCTAAAGGGATGGATTTCATAAAAGATACAGTTCATCATAAAATATGTCTAGTCTGTTACACATTATAAAACTGAGAGTAATGGTCATGGAAATATACATATGAACCATCTAAGTGAATACATGGATTGTTGTGACAGACATAGAAGAGAATTAATAAATGAAATTTAATCACTAAAATTAGAAGATTTACTCATATGCACATGTATCTTTTTAATAACAGCTTTAATGAGGTCTAATTTTCTACCATACAATTCACCAATTTAAGTATGTAATCCAAAGGTTTTTAGTATATTGAGAGTTGTACAACCACCACCATAATTTTAGAACATCCTATCACCCCATTAAGAGATCCAATAGCAGTCACTTTCCATTTCCCCCAACCCCATCTCTACCCCCACCCAGCCTTACTACTAATCCACTTTGTCTCTATAGATTTGCCTATTCTGGATATTTCATATAGATGGAATTATACATTATGTGATCTTTTGTGCCTGCTTCTTTACATAATGTTCTCAAAGTACATCTGTGTTGTAGCATGTGTAAATATTTTTTTTCACTGCCAAATTATTCCATTGTGGATATAACTCAACTAATTTATTCATTGGTTGATGGATATTTGGATTGTTTCCACCTTTTTGGCTATTATGGGTAATGTTGCTGTGAGCATTCATGGACATACATTTATTTCCTTTTGGGATAAACCTAAGAGTGGAATTGTTGGATCATTTGAAGAACTGCAAGACTGTTGTCCAAGATGGTCATACCATTTTACATCCCTACCATCAGTGTGTGAGAGTTCCAATTTCTCCACATATTCACCAACACTTGTTATTATATGTCTTTCTGCTTATAGCCACCCTTTTTGGTATCTCATTATGGTTTTGATCTGCATTTCTCTAATGGCTGTTGGCATTGAGCTTTTTTTCATGTGCTGATTGTCCATTTGTATTTCTTCTTTGGAGAAATATCTGTTTAGATCCTTTGCCTATTTTTTAAGTTAGGTTTTTTTGTTGTTATTGAATTGTAAAGTTTCCTTAAACATTGTGAATATTAATCTCTTAACAAATATATGCTTTCCAAATATTTTCTCCCATTCTGTGAGTTGTCTTTCTACTCTCTTAATAGTATCCTTTGGTGAACAAAAGTTTTAATTTTGATGAATTTTATCTATTTTTTCTTTTGTTACTTGTATTTTGGATGTCATATCTAAGAAACCATCACATAATCCAAGGTCATGAAGATTTATGTTGATATTTTCTTCTAAGTGTTTTATAATTTTAGCTCTTACATTTAGGTATTTAGTCCATTTTGAATTAGTTTTTATGATATGAGGTAGAGTTCCAGTATTATTCTTTTGCAAGATCATGTCATATATCTGGATGGCTTTTATTTCTTGGTCATGCCTGATTGTCCTGGCTAGAACCTCTGATTGCCCTGGGCAGAAGTGGCAAGAGGAGTCATCCTTGTCTTGTTCCTGACATTAAGAGGAAGGCTTTCTGTCTTTTACCATTAAGTACAATGTTAGCTGTGGGTATTACAACTTTTAAACTCTATTTTATATAATATTAGCATTATATTGCTATAGTATAAAATACTTTTGCTCCCTTCTCCCTATTCACTTTCTGTTCATCTCCTTTCCTTTATTTTTCTGTCCTGACAATTCTGGTTTCTCAGTGTAAAAAAGAACCACAAGTGCTCTAACCAGTTTGGCTCAGTGGATAGAGCGTCAGCCTGCGGACTGAAGGGTTCCAGGTTGGATTCCGGTCAAGGGCATGTACCTTGGTTGCGGGCACATCCCCAGTTGGGGGTGTGCTGGAGGCAGCTGATCAATGTTTCTAACTCTCTATCCCTTTCCCTTCCTCTCTGTAAAAATCAATAAAATATATATATATATATTTTAAAAGAACCACAAATTATGGTCAGTATATGTCACTATGGAAAACAAGAAGAAAATCTATTCTTTCTCAGGACTTTTTATCCCCAAACCTAGACTGCCCTTTGTATTTTTAAGTAGAAGTGTCATTGTGCAGTCCTTTTATTAACATAATTTACTTCCCCCTAAAACATTCAGATGGCAATTTATTTAAATATATGATGTTGCTCTAAAAAAAAGTGAAAGTATATGTCATCATGAATGAAGTCCTTTTAAATAAATACTGCTTATATACAAAAGGATATGATTTTTCAATGATTCTTTGTAAAAAACAAAGGATATATTTCTTGTTTGTTTCATATATGTAGTTGGATTTATATCAAAGAATTTTTATTGAATACCTATCATGTGCCAAACACAGAGCTAGAACTTGTGAAAGATTCAAAGTGTAAATAGGCCCTTCTCCTTAAGTATATATCAATGCATAGAATATAAATTCTAGGACTTGAATGACCACTGAAAGAGAAGCAGTTATCATGTGGAAAAGGAAGCCCTAGACTGAAATTAGGAGTGTTAAGTAACTTGAGTTCTGGTTTCGGTTCATGACTAAGTCACAACTACCCCTTGGGCCTCATTAGCAAAATAACAGCTTTGAACTACACCAGGTATGTCAGACACATTTCACTTCCTACATAGATTGATAGATTGATCATTTCTACCTGGAATAGTGTATTGAAAATTATTCTGAGGCCATATATGCTCTTGGCAGGGGGAAAAAATTGCCATGATCAATTAGTCATGCCTAACACAATATTCAGAATTGTCCCCTTTTTGATGTGTCTGGATTCAATGATTTTTAAGGTGCCCACCAGCAGTAATCCTCCATGAGTCAACAAATTAAGAAATAATGAACCAAAGTTTTCCAAAACCCCACAAGAATAATACATCAGTAAGAAGATGCTTGTCCACAGGGAGAAAACAAAGGACAGTTGAGAGAAAGTGTACTGGCCCAGCCAGTGTGGCTCAAGTGGCTGAGCATCACCCCATGCACCAAGAGGTTACCAGTTCGATTCCAGGTCAGGGCACATGCCTGGGTTGCTGGTTTGATCCCTGGTGAGGGGCATGCAAGAGGCAGCCAATCGATGTTTCTATCTTTCTCTCCCTTTCCTTTCTTGCCTCTGGAAAAAAAAAATCCATAAAACTATGTTTTAAAAGAGAGAGAGAAAGTGCACTGGAGCACGAAGAGACAGACTGTGTAGAGAGTTGGGAAAGTTAGGTCAGGAAATCGGGAGATGCCACTCACTTTGAGCCAAAGGCAAGGAGTATAAAAATAAGTCATTGTTAGAGGCTTTAGTGTCTAGTACCATAAAATGAATTTAACATGAACTGAAGAGGAAAACTCTTTGGGATGAGAAAGAGATGGTGTTTTAAATAGCCTTATCGTTCGCTGGCAGTTATAGAGCATTGTGAAGTGTTGCCCAAGTTCAAAGTGAAAGCCACAGTTGCTATCTTGGAGTACTTAAAATCAATTAGTATGTGAAGCAGGCTATGATAGAGCTATGAGAATTCAAATTAAGTGGCATGGGATGACCAGAGAGCACTTCATAGAAGAGCTTCGACTTTTTAATTGACCTATCAGTGCTTCAGTTACTTTTCCTGAACTATCCATTGATTTTTAAAAAAACACAACACTAAATGCTACAAAATACCAGGTACTATGCTAGGTGCTGTATGGGGCAGCAAAATAAATAAAAAGGCAAAGTCTGTCATCTCAAAGAGCTCACAAAAAAATAATAGGAAAAAAATAATGAATCCAATATCACTGATTTTCCCAATAAATTTAGAGAATTAATAATCTTGATTTCAATATCAGGACACAGAGCCTCAGGGAGATTAACTAATTTACCTAAAATCACATAGCTAGTAGGTGTAAGAGTAAGGTTTAAATTCAGGTCATTTTTTTAAAATATGTTTTTATGAAAAAATATATATATTTTTTTTTATGGATTTCAGAGAGGAAGGGAGAGGGAGAGAAATAGAAGCATCAGTGATGAGAGAGAATCATTGATCAACTGCCTCCTGAATGCCCTTCCCCCACTCCCACTGGGGAGGGAGCCTGCAACCCAGGTATGTGCCCTGACTGGGAATTGAACCTTGACCTCCTGGTTCATATGTCAATGCTCAACCACTGAGCCACATCAGCCAAGCTAAATCAGGCCATTTTTGACAGCAGAACATTTTTCCTTTCCATTTCTTCACACTGTACCTTATTCTGTTAGCGGACAGAAGAAGACAGTTTCTAATAATGCCTTGGGTAGGAAAGAGGGCTTCAAAGAGAAGATGTCATTTGAACAAGACCTTGAACTGTAAGGATTTGCCATGGATATGAAGGTGGAAACTGTAGGCATGGACCAGCATGGACATGAAGGTGGAAACTGTAGGCATGTTGGAATAAGGCCCAGCAGATCAGGGACACCAGATGGATGGTGTGGATAGTGTGGTGGGAGTTTTAACAAATGAGCTGATAAAAACTTCTGGAAGGTCGGGAAGCTTGCATGGAAAGTCTAGCTATGAGCTTTAAAGCGAATTGAATTTTTAGAAATCTGAGGCTTTCCATTTGAAAGTATCCATTTGCTAGAAATTAAATGCCTGGAATTTTTGTCCATTCTATGTGCCTTTACAAAGTCTGTGTCTACATATGCAAAGACAAGTAGACAATTGTGTCAATAACCCAGATAGTTCCAGTCTTCCCAGACCCCTGAGGTCAAAATGGTCATCTGTTTGGATGGGTCTCCTTGAGAACTATCTCAGTTCCCCAAATCTCACTGCTAAGTTCCTAATGAGCCTCCATTCAAACCAGCCTGTGATGAAAATATAACCACCCCCTTAATTTCCTTTGTTCTTCTAAATTTTTTTAATCAATTGACTAATCAGTCATTTTGTTACTAATTAAGACGTGTAGGAAATTGTATAGTCTTCAGAATCAAGCTGTTTGTTCTCCATTGAAAAATCAATATTTAGTGATTTGTGCTAAATTTTGTTTTAGCTTTATTTTTAAAATCTTTGTAATTTAAGGAAGGGAAATATATGTTGGAGAGAATATGAGAAAGCAACAATATCCTTACTAAATTTCAGCAATGTGCACTCTGTATCTGCCCCTTTTGTATTGTAAATTCTAAAGGCAGGCAGGCTGTAAATAAATAACTAACCTACTTATCCACAGGCTGGTACAAAACAAAGGTGATAGATGTTATTTGAAGTAGTTGGGGTGTTCATCAGAAAAACCCAGACAGCTTACATAGATCTGTTAATCACCACCACAAAATTTGAAAGGAAATTATTCATTTCCTCTTTATAGATTTAAAGAAACTGAGGTTTAGAGAGATGGAGAAATCTAAGCCCATGTCTGATTCCAAAACCCATAATCTGTTCACAACAGCATGCTCTCTTCCTTATTAAACCCATGTCACACTTGTGTTTTTAAGGAAAATGAAGAAGTAAATTGAATTGGGTTTAGCATTAGCATATGGAAAACTAACAGACATAAACTTAAATCCTGAAAGGAGAAAGCTGGTTTCCTCAATGGTGTATCTTTCTGACTCAGACCATTTCTGATGTGAGCTTGGGCTACAAACTTTCTCTATAGTGGCCAACCAGAACAAATGAGGGGACAGATCTTGGCAAATGTACTCATTCAGTTATTTAATAAACCTTTACTAGATGCCAATACAAGGCAGCTTGCTAGTCAGTGTAGACCAAGACAAGCCATGGTCACGGCCCTGAAGGGGCAGTGATTCCAGGGGAAAGAATGAGTCCCCTCAGATAGGAAGTTATTCATGCCAGACAAGAGGGACAGGAGGTTGCTCTGAAGTTCAGTGGAAGAGGAGATTCTGGCGTGGAGGCTGAGGGATTCTGAATTAGGGGGATAGGAGGAACCTTGAAGGATTAGCACAATTTTCAAGGGGTGGGTGGTGGAGTAGGAATAGGACTCAGGAAAAGTAGGAAGTAAAGCATGGTTTACATTCACTGCAAGCAACAGTGTATGGAGGAGAGTAAAAGGATTCAGGATGGGAAAGTTAGACTCTGGTCAAATTTGGTGCCTTACCTTTCCCTGAAAACATGTACTTTACTAGTGTAGTGTAGACAGTGAAGATTTGAAGGGTTGTGACCCACCCTGACCTACTGATTTCCTCTGGGCTTGCACCCTGAATGTAACTGTATCATTGCCCAAATGTCACTCCCAAAGGTCCAAACTTACTCATCTTTGCACCTCTAGCACTTAGCATGGTATCTACCATGTCAATTCATCTATCTTAGAAGAAAGAGAAGTAAATGATAAAAAGTAGGTTTCCAAGAGATCAATCTGGCAACTGTGGGAAGGACAGATTGGAGAATAAAGAGACTAACGGTGAGAGATGTTTGAGAAAGCTGTTGTAGTATTCTGGTGTGAGATTCTGAAAATCTGAACTATAAATAGTGGCAAAGGGAAATGGGAAACTGTTTCTAGAGAAATCAGAGAAGACTGTTGTTCTTGGCCATTTGACCTAATGGTTTCTAATAATATTTTGTTTCATTTTCCAAAGCCTGAGCTCCCTTTAAGAGGAGATGCTGTGTGAGAGAGGGTGTGGGCAGAGATGAAGCTATGGGTAGTAAGGTCATGGAGCTGAATCAAGTTGGAGCTGGCATGAGAAATCTCAGTTCTACTTCACAGAGTCTTGGAAATTTCTCTATGGCCATTGACTCCTACTCTGTCATTTACAGATAAAGAAACTGAGAATCCTTTCTCTGGGATACACAGAGAGTGGCCAGCAGAGCCTGCCACTGTGTCATATATCAAAAAAGTAATTGGACAGTGTTTTGTTAGCAAGAATTGTGTTTGCTTCACCAAGAATGAGTTAAAGAACTTGCTTTTGTAATAGCTCCAAAGTGACATTTGGAGTTTCAAGGGAAAGTCATTACTGCCCTCAAAAGAAATCCCCTTATAGAGCCCATCTTTGGATGGCCCAAGCCCAATGAAGAGCTCAAATGTCCAGTGTTGACCTAGAGATTCAGGGAGGAGGGGTGGAAGGAAAGCCATACTGCCCACTCCATGGGCCTCAGGAAGCCATTTCCCCTCAGAGCTCATAAACTCAGAAAAGGTTCCTCCTCAGAGGTATTACTACTTCCTGCTCCAGGCCCTCCAGCAGTGTCCTGACTGGTCTTCCTGGCTGTAGTCTTTCTCTCCGGTTCTTTCCCCATTTCACATGCAGTATGGTTTTAGCCATCTAACATTTTTATGCAAAGAACTAAGACAGGGCTTGTCCAGGGAATTTTGGAGTATTGCTAGCCCAGGTTGGGGACAGGTGCTAACTCATTACATTTTCTTCTCAGTGTGATAAACCTTGAGCTCCACGTCCACTGAGAACCATGGTGCAGCACACTGTGAATTCTCTGATAAAGAAGAACTGGTGGCTTCTCTGCAGATGGTTCTCAGAGGAGCCTATAATTGAGTTTCCTGCTCTGATGCATGTAAGATGGTCCCAACCTGAACCCTGAAAGACAGCTGAACTCAATGAATAGTTTTCAGTGAATAAATATATATTATTTCATTTCTTCTCCTAAAAGGTATTTATTTGTCAAGTTACTGAAGAAACTGCTAGTTTATGGAATGGAATGGATAATAGATCATGTTCCTTAGGTATTTCTATGAATACTTATTCTTGGTAGCCATCTCCCTCCTAGGTCCAAAAAGCGCTGCTTTTGAAACTACCAAATTGAATTGCAACCTTATATACCAAATTTAGAATACCTTATAAATTTAGACAGTAGACTCTGTCTACTGCACACACACATCCATTTTTAGATGTAATTTAGTTTATAAAGAGTATCTACCTTCTATAGCTTAATTCCATTTTTAAGACAACTTTTTTGTTTTGTATATATTGACATATATATTGTATATATGTTGGGTCAACCTCATCATCAGGAGAAAAAAAATACAAAAGTGGTAAACTTGAAAAAAATACTTTTGATGGCCCATGTTATTTTCATTGCTTAATTAAGCTAAATGTTTCATTTAATTAATATTGGCAGGAATATGGAAAATTGAAACAATAAATATACTTGCTCATTGTGCTCTGCTCCTCTAATGTTTTCTGTTGTTTGGGCTTTCATTAACAGGCTTTTGTTGAGGCCATACTATGTGCCAGGTACTGATTGAAGCAATGGAAGAACACTATACATAAAACATGGTTCCCCCTTTAGGAATCATAAAATATTCTGTGTCAATAAACATGTTAGCAAATAAGAATCTGGAAAGTGCTGAGTGAGAAGTAAGCCCAACATACTATTTAAACTCAAACCTGGAATACTTAAGCATGTCTTGGAGTTCATAGGAAAGTTCCTAGAAGAGATAACATTCAAAGTGAGGCTGGAAGGAAAATAAAACCTAACCAGGTATAAAAGGATAGAAAGAATGATATATAGGGGACAGGATGTAAAAAGGAAACAGCCCAGTGTGCCTTGAAGCCAAAGAAGCTTGATGTTACTTAATTACAAAAGCATCAGTGTCAGCAGAGAAGGCAGAGGGGACATCAGGGGCAAGATCACGAGGACAGTGGAGAGCCTTTGCAAGAGTTGAGCAGAGACTAGAATTTTAGCAGAATGCTCTGCTGCTGTGTTGATTAGGTTTCCAAAAGGAAGCAACTAGCGGGAGGGGGGGATGATTAGATAGATGATAGATAGGTAGACAGACAGACAGCCAGACAGCCTGGAGTACCTACATTAACATCGGCTGAGGCTCTTATTTAAAATGGAGATGTCTGGCCCATCCTCAGTCCTGTGGAATCAGGATCCCTGTGGGTGGTGGTAGGAAAGCTGCATTTTAACAGACTCCCCAGAGACTCCTCTAGGCTCACTGAAGTTTGAGATACAGAGACATAGCTGGAAGGTTTGGTATCAATCAGGATGACCAGCTTCTATCAGAAGTATAATATCATGTCATGTAAAAATGAAATTATATTAAAAGAGAGAATATATGTAAAGTACCTGGAAATTAATATTAGTCTATCTCTTTCCCACCCCTCCCCACATACACACGCATCTCAAACGCTTCCCCATTTAAAAGACTAGAATGAGTAGCTTCCTGAAAGTGCTTCTTTACTTAGGTTCCAACTCCCCTTTGCACACAGAGAAAGAGGGAGTTGCTGCAGCTTTGCCCTATGTCCACTTGCGTGAGGGGTGTTTTTGACTACATGCTTGCTGACTTTGAGGTAGAGTTGGCAGCAGGACTGATCTCAGTCCCCAACTCTTGCCCCTGCCTTTGGCTAGAAATTGGGATTATTTCTGAGTTCTCTGCCATATTGTGTAATTACCTGTCCAGAACAGACTTGATCAGCACTATCGCATTGGAAAAACACTGCATTTCATTCAGTATGGAAGTTACTTTGAACATCTGTAAATTGCCTTATTTTCTACAGGTTATTTTTATAGGCATTACTCATTTGCTTCTGTACAATAGCCTCATAGGGTAGTGTTTCTAATATGCCCATTTTACAGATGAGAAAACTGAAGCTTAGAAAGAATAAATAACTTACCCAAACTCATAGAGCCTAGTAGGTGGCAGAGCTGAGGCCTACATAATTAATTCTTAAAGGCATTTGTATGTCTGAACTAATTCTAAATATGATTAGCGTACCTAATTCTATTTATTCAATTAGTTATGCTAGGGCTAAAGTAATGTAAATAGATGCATAATTTGTGGTTATATAAATAATGAGTGTAGTTTTATCACATGAGCTTTTGTTAAATTTTCTTCCTATTAACTTAAAATGTTAAGTCTAAATCAGAAAATTTGTCTCCAACCCATTTCTTTTTTTTTAATTTAATAAATCTTTATTGTTCAGATTATTACAATTGTTCCTCTTTTTCCCCCCGTAGCTACCCTCCACCTGGTTCCCACCCCACACTCTGCCCTTACCATCCCCCCCCGCAATGTGGTCATCCATACTTATACAATTTTTGTCCAGTCTCTTCCCGCAACTCCCACACTCCTTTCCTCCTGAGAATTATCAGTCCACTCCCTTTCTATGCCCCTGATTCTATTATATTCACCAGTTTATTCTGTTCATCAGATTTTTTATTCACTTGATTTTTAGATTCACTTGTTGATAGATATGTATTTGTTGTTCATAATTTTTATCTTTACCTTTTTCTTCTTCTTCCTCTTCTTAAAGAATACCTTTCAGCATTTCATATAATACTGGTTTGGTGGTGATGAACTCCTTTAGCTTTTTCTTATCTGTGAAGTTCTTTATCTGCCCTTCAATTCTGAATGACAGCTTTGCTGGGTAGAGTAATCTTGGTTGTAGATTCTTGATATTCATCACTTTGAATATTTCTTGCCACTCCTGTCTGGCCTGCATAGTTTCTGTTAAGAAATCAGCTGACAGTCATATGGGTGCTCCCTTGTAGGTAACTAACTGTTTTTCTCTTGCTGCTTTTAAGATTCTCTCTTTGTCTTTTGCTCTTGGCATTTTAATTATGATGTGTCTTGGTGTGGTCCTCTTTGGATTCCTTTTTTTTTTTTTGGGGGGGGGGGGGTCCTCTGCACTTCCTGGACTTATAAGTCTATTTATTTCACCAGGTGGGGGAAGTTTTCGGTCATTATTTCTTCAAGTAGATTTTCAGTATCTTGCTCTCTCTCTTCTTCTGGCACCCCCATAATTCGGATGTTGGTACGCTTCAGGTTGTCCCAGAGGCTCCTTACACTATCTTCAAATTTTTGGATTCTTTTTTCTTTTTGCTTTTCCAGCTTAGTGTTTTTTGCTTCTTTGTATTTCAACTCTTTGACTTGATTCTTCCAGTCTTCTAGTCTGCTGTTAGGTCTCTGTATAATATTTTTTATTTCAGTCAGTGTATATTTAATTTCTAGTTTGTCCTTTTTCATATCTTCGAGGGTCTCGCTAAATTTATCAGCCTTTTCTAGAAAATTCTTGAAAAACCTTATAACCGTGGTTTTGAATTCTATATCCAGTTGTTTGTTGTCCTCCATTTCTTTCATTTGTGATCTGTTTCTTTGTCTCCACATTTTTGCTGCTTCCCTAAGTTGGTAGAGTAGCTTTGTGTGGTAGGTGTCCTCTAGGGCACAGTGGCTCAGCCTCCCCAGTTATCTGAGGTGGACACTCTTGGTGCACCCCTTTGTGGACTGTGTGCTCAGCCTTGTTGTAGTTAAGTCCTGATTGTTGTTGCTATCACTGGGAGGAATTGACCTCCAGGCCAATTGGCTGTGAGGATCAGCTGTGTCTATACTGGGAGAACTTCTGTGCTGGAGACACTCTTATGAGACAAGACTTGCAAAATTGCAAAAGCCTCTATGCTCAGCTTGGATGGGGCAGAGTTTCAGGGCGGAGCAGACAGCCTTGGTTTCCTGTCAGCCCTGTCCCATGAGGCCCCTGGATCTCAGTGTCCCACAGTAATTGCTACAAGCACCTCTGATAGAAAGCCGCCCCCAAGTTTCGCCTGCTGCCAGTTTCTCCCCGAATGAGTTGGGGTTCCCAGAAACTTACCCAGAATGCGGGTCTCCATACCTCAGCCTTTTGCAGCTCCTCTGAGCCTCAATGTGCTTTCCTCTTTTCTTCCAGTTGTAGAATTTCCACTCAGCCAGCTTTCCTGTGGTTCTGTTTGGTGTCCGTTTTGTATTTTCATTGTAGTTTTGATATTGTTGTGCGAGGCAGCAGTTTAGGTGTTTACCTATGCCGCCATCTTGGTTTCTCTCTCTCCAACCCATTTCTACTTTGAGAGTTATTCATGAATAAATTCTGATTCACTACAGGGCTTCCTTTAACCTTACTCGGAGTTTACATGTTTTACCTTGCAAGTCTTTAGCTCAAAGCTAAAACATCAATATTGAAAGATCAAGATGATAAGTGACTGTCCAGTCATCTTACTTCCTCACTACCATAAGTATAGCCAGACCCTTAGCAAGCAAAAATAGTACATCCTGCCTCTTGACTACTATTCACTGCATCTGTATGTGGGTAGAAATATTTTCTTTTTAATGACAGGTCATGTAATGTCTGAAAAGTCAATAACTTCCAGTATGTTCCTAATATTCATAAAAATACTTAATTATTTTGTCTTTTTATTTTAAAAGAAATAGGCTCTGGAATTAGGCTCATGAATTCTGTTCTTAGCTTTTCTAACTATGTGATCTGGAGCCAGTAGCTTCTCTGTCTGAGACTGATTTTTCAACTACATTAACATCTAGAGAACAGATTACAAGTTCCTCGAAGGCAGGAAATGTGATTTATTTAGGGCCTGATAGTTCTTGGCATTCAACCAATAAACATTCAATCAAATATATGAGAATTTAGGGCCTGATTTATTTAGGGCCTGATAGTTCTTGGCATTCAACCAATAAACATTCAATCAAATATATGAGAATAAAGGAGGTGTAGTATTTGGTGAAAATATATCTAAATTAGAAGGTACAGCCCTCATGCTTTTTGCTGTCCCTTGTGAATGGAGAACTGAACAATTTATTGCCACCTCTAGATGAAGGTTCTCTTGATCTGAGTGTTATTTCCTTTTATTTCAATCACTAGAATTTGGGTTTCCCGTGTGTCCATATGTACAGGGTACTGCCCTGACCACTGAGGGGAGAGATAGATGAGTCAGGCCCACTGCTGCCAGGCCAGACCTTACCTTCTTATGTATACACACATACACACACACACACACACACACACACACACACACACACACACACACACACACACACACACACCTCACACCCCACTACGGTATATATGGCAAAAAGCTTAGTGAAAGGTGCAGAGTCTTAATGGAGGCTCGAAGGGGAGAGGGCCTACTCTGAGTGAGAGCAATGAATAAATGGTTCCAAGAAAAGGTAACATTTAAGCTAAGTCTATGAGGATGACCATTTCAACAACTATAGAATAAGTGCATTTCACACTTAGAAAACAGCAATAGAAGCAAAAGTAAAGGAGTGGAGGATGTCTGGATACCAGCAAGTATTACATTTGACTGGAATATGGACCATACTCAAGGGGCCAGTGGGGGAAGAAGGCTGGATGTGTAGCTTGAGGCCCAATAATAGAGGATATTGGGCCTTTAAAAAGTTTGAGAAGCCTATTCATTAGGCCCTCGGTGGGGGTGTGGGGGTGTGGGGGGGCTTTAAGGCTGTTTGGACAGAGCAGTGATATTTATGAATGAAGACTTTGACTCTTATTGCTGGGAAGATGGATGGTGGGTACTTGGCCAAGACTGGAGGGGATGGTGGGTACTTGGCAGAGACTGGAGGGGAGAGGCTGGGGGTGGCGAGAGAGGAATAAAAGGACTCTGGTCACAGAGGCCTCAGCATAGGGTTGAAGGATGCCTGAAGATGACAATGTCATCTAGTAGAGAATGTTGAAAATGTTACCCGTGAACATGAATGAAGTACTAATTAGTAGACAAAGGGGTTAAGAGCAAATCATGCAAAGTAACTGCACCTACTCGGGTGACAGTGGGAGAAAACTTGGCAGAGCTGAGACCAGAAATTAAAATTGTGTGTATGCTTGTAGGCCTATCCTCAAGCAGGTATCTCCCCACCACCCCAGTACATTTGCATTACCTGCCAGTTGAAGTCTCCAGCATTAGGTAACGGCTATGCGCTGTTAGAAATTGACACCAATTCATGCATGATACTGAAACAACCACTGAATTGAACTGAAAACCAATTCAGAGCAGAATCAGTATAATTATCACTAAAATAAACTTATTTTTTAAATGAAGCCAATTTTAGACTGATTGCCAGGTTGAAAATAAAAAAGTGGTTATGATAGACCCAGTCCTCTGGGTTGAAGAGATTATTTGTGGACTCTAGAAATAAGTCCTTATATTTGCAAAGCTTTGTATATTCATAGATGAAGAGGAAATGAGTTACCTAGTCATAGTCACACAGCCAAGTACAATCCTTTGGAGACACGTGAATATAGTTTCATTTATTTATCAAAGTTTATATGGTGTCTTTCATGTCCAGCACTATGCTAGGGCTTGGGGAAACAAAGATGCATGAGCCTTTGCCCTTGCTCTTGGCTAACACCAAATGATCTGGGAAAGATTTGGATTTCCTTGGAAGTTGGCACTCTCAACAGTGAAGAAGAGACCTAGTACTGCAATCCTAGCTACAGTGTTGGCCATGTCAGCTGAGACAGGCCAATCACTCACTCCTCTGTAAAATAGGACCAGTAAGAGGGATGCAGTAAGCTTGCTTCATTAAAATGCGAGATAAAGCCCAGTTGGTGTGACTCAGTGGTTGAATATCAACCTATGAACCAGGAGATCATGGGTTCAATTCCCTCATCAGGGCACATGCCCAGGTTGTGGGTTCAATCCTCAGTAGAGGGCATGCAGGAGGCAACCCATCAATGATTCTCTCTCATCATTGATGTTTCTATCTCTCTCCCTCTTCCTTTCTCTTTCTGAAGTCAATAAAAACTTCAAAAAAATAAAATGTGTGATAAACTAACCTAAAAATATATGGTATGGAGGTTATTAAGTTAAATCAAAATTACATAACTCAAAAAAAATCTATGTGTAAATTGCTCATTATCCACCAATCACAACATAATAAGCATCATGAACCTACCACTTAACATGAAGATATGAAACAATGACAAGCATGTGATGACTAAGGATTATAATTTATCACATTCTGTGTACTTGAAGTCCATGTAGGGAAAACGGGGGCGGGGGGGGTGGGAATGACTTCATGCAGCCAGGGTGATTGGTACACACAGGTAGCAATGGGGAAAGCTATGGGAAACAGCCTTTATCTGTTAGTAGCGGTAACTTGTCATGTAAACAGGTTCCCTTTACATTCAGAGTTCTGGGAATTTGGGTGACACGACTACAGAGTGCGAGCTTTCCCAGGGGCTGTCTCAAATTTATTGCAAGCCCCTGTCAGTGTAAGTGAGAACCTATCTCACTGGAAAAGAAGCTCACAAATTCGCAGTTTGCCTTTCATGTTTTGACAACTTCATGGATATTTGTAAAGATTACACTACCACTTGTTGAAACTGGTGTTAGGGCTTTCTTGATCTGAATGCTTGTTTTTCCTGTAAGGCCCCAAGAAGCCACCCCTTCTCTCCATAATTGGCTTGTGCTTACCTGTCAAGGAGCACTAACAGTTCAATGAGTTTGGAGCATGTGATCAGTGTGTGTGCTCAGCACTCCTCATTCGTGGAGGTAGCATTCTGTGAACACCTCTCAGGCCCCAGACCCTCATAGAGGTGGGGTGCTAGGAGCACAAGCCCAAGTTAATTTAAAGAAAAGCCACAAATTGGCCTGGCCGGCATGGCTTAGTGGTTGAGCATCAACCTATGAATCAGGAGGTTATGGTCCAATTCCTGGTCATGGCATATGCTCAGGTTGCAGGCTCGACCCCCAGTGTGGGGTGTGCAGGAGGCAGCTGATTAGTGATTCTCTCATTATTGATGTTTCTGTCTTTCTCTCCCTCTCCCTGCCTTTCTGAAATCAATAAAAAAAATTTTTTTTAAAGCCACAGATTTAGGATTGCTACTCAGGGGTGTTGTGTTAAAGGTGGGAAGCTCTTTGTTTTCCCAACTGATCCCCAAGAACTGACTGAGCATCTCTGTTTACCCTTGGAATAGGCAGAGTTCACATTTAGTAAATAAGAGAGTAGACGTTGATCAGTTAAGTCTAAAATGTGATGCAGTATCACTAACATTCATAAGCCAGGCACTCTGCTAAATAGATTATAAGAATTTTTTCTCATTAAATCCTCACAACAGCCCTATGAAGTAAGGACTCTTCTCAAAAAAATAATCCTTCCAGTCTCCCCTAGTCTTAACTAAACTTTTCTATGATGATAGTCCCTAAATATCTGTAAAGATAAAATTAGGTGCAAATCCCTTATGCTTATAGTACTTATCACCTATACAGTTAGTAATTTTATAAATTAAATGCCCTATATATTTAGTATTTATATATTATAGCCACAAAATTCAAAGTCACAAAGTTAATGTGCTCTGTGGAACTTTTTTTGAGTTGTACCTGCTGGATGTTAGGTGAAGACTCAGTTTTCTCACCACCGTCCTCTGCACTGCACCCACCGTAAACCACTGCAGTGATCCCGGGCCAGCCCTCACTCCCCACCCTTCACCCAGCCCCTAACATGAAGCCCTTAGGAGCTGTTGAATAGATAATTATGGACTTCCGTTATCACACTACAGATGCCTTCTCCTCTGTAGCTGAATCCAAGCTTGGTTTTCCTTGCCTGCCTCGCCATGCAAGGCTCAGCTGTCATCTATTGGCACCGTCTATAGATATCTGCCTGAAAACAGCACAGCCACTGTCCAGCCCCCTCCAAATTGAATTTGCTATTTTTAATCTGTGGGCTGAGAAACCCAAAAAAAACAGCTTTTTTTCCCCCTCACTTAATAATAAGTGGGCTCTTCCCTGCCACGTCAGTGCAGAAGACTTTGATAGGTAAATTTTGTGACTTCTCTGTCAACTGCAAAATTCTCCTTCGGGGTTTGTAATCCAAACACGTGAAGTTGCTGATTAAATGATAAAAAATTATTTTTGAGAACTACATTTCAGTAGAATAATTTATACTGCTCATTTATTGCTTGATAGTTCCTTGAACAGAAATAGACTATCTGTAGTACCACATGCAACTGAGGGCTCCTTGCAGTGCAGACCAGCGTTGCCCCAATAGTCTTTGCCATCATTCCTCTAACCCCATTCCCAATCCTGTGATCTGTCCACTGCACTGGGGATGGGTGGAGGGAAGAAGTGGCTTTTCGGCCCCTGTTGAGGCCTTTCCTCTACACTGAACCAAGCTCTGTTATTTCTCCACCTGAAAATCTCCTACTCGTTCTTTAATTTTCAGCTAAACTGGTGCCTCTGAACCTTCTCCAGCTTTTCCAGTGGCTCTTGCTCCCTCTTCAGTGCCCTTACGGCTTGTTTACATGCTTCCATTGCAGCAATTGTTACACAGTGTGGTAAAGATTTGCTTCAACTGTGAGCTCCTGGCTTTGTGCTCCCAACATTTATTATTGCTACATTGATACAGAGGGGACACACCTGGGGGGCAAAACCCATCAAGGGCCAGCTCGAGAACGTGAGCTTTGGCAATTCCTCTTCTCAGAGAGGGTGACTTTCTCTAACTTGTACCCTAATTTTCAAATTTTTTTTACTTGATAGACATTTTTTTAGCCTCACTATAATTTTATTTTATTTTTTATTAAATCTTTATGGTTGAGCCCTAACCGGTTTGGCTCAGTGGATAGAGCGTCAGCCTGTAGACTAAAGGGTCCCAGATTTGATCCCGGTCAAGGGCATGTACCTTGGTTGCGGGCACATCCCCAGTGGGGGATATGCAGGAGGCGGCTGATCCATGTTTCTCTCTCATCAATGTTTCTAACTCTTTATCCCTCTCCCTTCCTCTCTGTAAAGAAAATCAATAAAATATAATTTTTAAAAAATAAATAAATCTTTATGGTTGAAAGTATTATATATGCCTCCTTTTCCCCCCACTGACCCCTTCTAGCCTACCCCCATCCCCGCCCCAGGCCTTCACCACCCTATTAATTTTCAATTTTTAAATGACACTTTGTCTTTGGAGCCACTGAGTAAAATAGTTGGTAAAAACAATAAATGTTAGTGAAATAAAAATAATTTATTGAGCACTTAGCATGGCTAAGCCTTTACCAGCCTGGTTGTATTTACCACTACAATAGCCTATGATGGATGTATTAGTACCCCATTCCTTTGGAATCTTCCAGTAATGGGTATTGCTGTCAAATGTACTATCTTCTAGAATATGGACTCTTTGGTGCCTAAATGAGGGTTGAGAATGGGTAAAGAGCAGTACATTGTTTATTAGATGCTATTTCCTAGACATTGTGCTAAGTGATTCTAGTGCATTTTCTCATAAGTGGACTACAGTTGTCACATGGATTCTATGGTGAATTCTATGCCAAAACAAAGTGCAAAATTTCCTCCCCTTGAATAAGGATAGTAGCAGGAGGGATGGAGAAAAGGTGACAGAAATGCACAAGTGGGGGACCAAGGATGATTGCAAAGTTTCTGGTGGATGCTGGAGTGGGGGATTCTTCCTCAGGCACAAGAAGCATTTTCTATCATTTTGTTATTGTGGCGGTGGTTGTTTTGCTAATCCTCACCCAAGGATATTTTTCCATTGATTTTTTTAGAGAGAGCAGAAAGGAGGGAGAGAGACAGAGAGAGAGAAACATTGATGAATTGAACCCGGGATCCTTCAGTCTATGGGCTGACACTCTGTCCACTGAGCCAAACCAGCTAGGGCCATTTTCTATAGCTTTAAAGCGACAGTTGAAGTAACAGTGACAGACTCACTGCAGTGATCCCTGGTGTCTTGTACAGAAACAACAATAAACCTGCTGGGCTGTGACAGGAACATGAACAGGAAAAGTGTACAAATGTGCAGGGGGGAGGGAGAGGGAAAGAGAGAAATTGTTCTTAAAAGGAAGTGTTAGGGGTTTTGAAGTTGTTTCCATTTCCTTGAGGTATGTGGATGTGTTTTCACGGTCTTTACCTCTGCACTCTAAAATCTGACAGGAATTCAAATCCTAGCCAAGTGAAAATGTGCACTTGTATCAGCTACTATTTGAAGTTTAGCAAATAATGTTTGATTTTTCTCTCCCCCAAAAATGAACCATTGATACACCCTGGGGCCGCTCACACTCTCTCTAGAACTGTGATCTAATCCTCGTATGTGCTCTGCTTGTCTTTGAAAACACAGTCCACTAGCATAGAGCATATGAAATGCTCCTTGGAGGAAATATGTAGGTGGAAGGCACAGTGGGGACTAGACCAAAGTGCTCAAGGCAGAATCCACCTCTCCACTCACCTGCCACATGACTGAACTCCCAGTGAGAGTTCTAATTCCTGTGACTCATCCTACTCAAATGAGGCTATTGGCTAAAGGTCCAGCAGTAATGGATTTGCCTCCATATGTAAGTAATCCCTCCTTCCATTCAAGCATGAGGTGAGAATTATTCAATCAGGCAAAACTTTACAAAGAGTACTATTTATTATGTACTTACTGGTTTGCCATCAATTATTCCAACTACAGGTGACCTCTTGCACTCTAGGTATGGAGTTGAAATCGGACAGTGGGAGACAAAGTTCAAACTGTCAAGTCATGAAACTGAGTCATCATCCAAGAGAGTGAGGCTGAGCACCTCTCATAGCTGAGGGAGGGAGGGAGGGTGAGGAGGATATAGCCAGAGGGAGGCACTGGACAGGTTTTCATGGCATAAAGAACTTCCGAAGTCATCTCATTTATCTCCCTGGTTGACAGAAGAGGAAGCTGATGCACAGGAAGGGAAAATGACTTTCTTAAGCTCATATATATAGGAGTCTCTGTCTGCTCTGAGTTTCCATAGCATGTATAGTCTGAATATTTGCCTATTGTCTGCCACTAGACAGTAAGTCCCAGAAGCAAAGCATGTATTACCAGTGATGATGATGATAATGTATTACCAGTGGTGGTGATGATGATGCAAATCAAAACCACAATAAGACATCACCTCAAACCTGTTAGAATGGTTATCAAAAGATAAAAAATTACAAGTGTTGGTGAGGATGTGGGGAAAAGGCAACCCTTTGTGCTCTGTTGGTGGGATTGTAAATTGGTGCAGCCACTGGGGAAAACAGTATGGCAGTGCCTCAGAAAATTAAAAATAGGACTACTTTATGATCCAGCAATTCCACTTCTAGGTATTTATTCAAAGAAAACAAAATCATTGACTCAAAAAGATGTATGTGCCCCATATTTATGGCAGCATTATTTACAATAGCTATTTATAATAGCCAAGATATGAAAACAACCTAAAAAAATCCATCCCTTGATGGATGGATGGATAAAAATAATTATTATGGATATATATATATATATATATATGGAATATATGGAACAATGGAATATTATTCAGTCATTAAAAAAGGAATGAAACCTTGCCATTTGCAACAACATGGATGGACCTCGAGGGCAGTATGCTGAGTGAAATAAGTCAGAGAAAGTCAAATACTATATGATCTCTATTATACAGTATGTAGAATCTAAAACATAAAAAAACCTCATGGATTCAAATAACAGATTGGTGATTGCCAGAGTGGGTGGGAGAAATGGGTGTAGGAGGTCAAAAGGTAAAAATAAATAAATAAATAAATAAATAAATAAATAAATAGCATTGCTGAGCAACAACCAAAAAAAGGAGCGGGGCGGGGGGGGAGATAATAAAGATAGTGCCATGCCAGTAGTTATAAAAGGAGACGAGCTCCCATTCCAGTCTGGAGATGGGATGAAGAGTGGATCAAAGAAAACTTCCCTGAGAATGTACATAAAAGGTAGGACTCAAAGAAAGAAATAAAATAAAGACTTTTTATTTCAGATAATGATGATAATTATTTCAGATAATGATGATAATTCACTAGAAGCCCAGCATGTGAAGTCACATGGCCCCGCCCACCTGCATGTGCCTCGCCTCACATGTAGCCTCCTGGTGACCAGTGTTTGGTCATTACAGCGTTACGACCATGGGTTTTTATTATATAGATAGTACAGATAAGGAAATAAATTCTAGAAAAGGTTACATAATTAACTCCACACAGCCAGTGATCAAACATATTAGCAAGGAAGACTCTCAGAAAGAAAACATGTGTAGCAGAGAAGCGGTGTGCCTGCCTGGGCCTGTCTGACCCCAGGCCTGGGCTCTTATCTCTTCCCTGTGCACACTCCTCACTTCCCAAATACCTGGGAGCACAGTGATTCTGGCCTCGCCCAGGACCATCACCTGCCTTCATTTAAACAACCCAGATTGTGAAGTGAAGTCATTGGTCCCTCCCTCCCTTCCTGCCTGCAATAGGACATAGCACGGGTCCCTACCTGGGACAACTATCTGTCAACCAATTCTCTCCTCAGACAACATGCTTAGGCAACTGCTCTCTTCTCAGCCCCAGAAAAGTGAAAACAAACAAAAAGGGTGAAATGTGGGCTATGGAGTCTGAGAATTGAGTTTGAATCTATTTCTGCCATTTACCAGATGGGAAATGATGTTACCTCTCTCAGCCTCGGTTTCCTTATTTGTATATGTGTGTTAATATAGACAGAGGTGTCTGAGTGTGTGTGTGTGATGGAATTGTGGGGAGGATCCAAAGACATAATTAGTACAAAATATTTAACAAGATGTATACCGACAGTAGCACAGAGAAACAGCTCAATAAATTTGAGTTTATGTTCTAATTGGAGAAAAGACACACTGAGTTATCAGAGAATAGTCGAGATCTCTGCCTAACTCCTTTTGCTGGTGGAATAACCTCCCTCTCGATCTCCTTATTTCACTTGAGTGATGATCTAACCTTTACTATCTAGTTCACATTTCACCTCTTGCACCCCTCCACAGCAGCACTTATTCTGCCTTCCTTGCACACACTGTCACATTGTTCTAGTAAATTAGGAATCGCTCTTTGTCACTGAGTTGTGAGGTGCTTTAGAATTTATTGTAGCTCCAGCTCCCAGCACAGCACTTGGGTCATGCATAAGCTCAGTATATATTTGGTGCATGAATAAATGTACATAACTGCCTCAGGTAGAGGGGCCTGGCATAGTTAGAAAAGGCTTCTGTCAGGAGAAGTTCCAGGAGAGGTGTGTAGCTCCAGAAGCGCTCGGAGCCCGGTCGCGAGGTTGCCCAGTGTTTGAGGGTTGACCTATGAACCTGGAGTTCACTGTTCGATTCCCAGTCGGGGCATATGCCCGTATTACAGGCTCAATTCCCAGTGCAGGAGGCAATCAATGGTTCTCTCTCATCATTGCTGTTTCTATCTCTCTTTCCCTCTCCCTTTCTCTCTGAAATCAATAAAAAATATATATTTTTTTAAAGTGCTTGGAGAGATAGCAGTGGAAACGGGAATGTTGAGCATTCTGTTACTTTCCATTGGTGTAAATCCATGTCTGGATTTGAGTGAGGGTCTTTTCCTCACACAGGTTAATCAGCTTATAGCTTCCCTGCTGGCCTCATGGGGGTTGCATCACCTTCAGGAGAGGTATGTAGGACCAGCCAGTGAAGACTGGCCTGAGGAGTTACCAAAGAGGAGAGGGATTACCTTGGGAAAGTTGCAAAAGAACTGACATTCCTGGGAATGAAGAAATGAAATTGAGGAGTGACATGCTTCCTGCAGATACACATATTACTTCATAATAGTAGAAAGCATTTAATCTTATAGCCCCCAGGGGGCCTGTCACAGAAATCTCGTTGTTTGAATTTTTGAACAGAATAAAGCAACAGAGATCATGTTTCAGAAAAAAGTATAAAATTCCACAGAAAGTAATTTGCCTGGAGAAATTCTAGGCCATGGTTATTGTGGCTATATGCTGAAAGCAGAAGGGTATGCATACTTGGAGTCTTGCAAGCAACCACAGAAAAGGCAGTGTTGCATAGTGGTTAGGAACTCAACTCTGGAGGCAACTGCTTGGGTGTGAAACTTGGCTCATGACTAGTCGCTGTGTAAACCCTGAGCAAGTGATTCAAACTCTCTATACCTCAGTTTCTAATGTATAAAATGTGGACATAGTTTGAATCTACTAAATAAGAGATGATGGTATGTGCAAAGCACTTATGGTTAATCCATGTAAATCATTTAGAAAAGCACCTGCTACGTGGGTAAGCCTTTAACAAATATTAGTGTAAAAAATGCCATTATGATTATCAAATATGTATTATCGATTTTGCCCCATGCATTGCTCTAGGGCACTATAGGAAGTACAAACGAAAATTGTAAAACAAGATGCTGGTACAGAGGTAGGCTGAAGATGAAACAAACAAAAACAGCTAACATCAATAAGGCAATGAGGAAATTTTAAATCTCAAACTGGGTAACTGTGAGGGATGAGTGGGAGAGGACTAGAATAGTCAAAGAAGCCTAACCTGGTGGATATTCAATTAAGGTTCATTAAAGATCATTAAGATGGGATTTCATTAAGGTTTGGATATTATCAACTATTTTGTCAAGCTCTGGATTTTGGAGGGGGAAAAAATCATAGATATAAAAGAACCCTCTCAATTATCATTGCATTTAGAGAATGCTAAAATAGAAAGGAGGGTCATTTTTAAAAACTGACCTTGAAAGAGATTTCACAATTTGAGAATGATAGAAATAAAAGAAACCTCAGAGATCAGGTGGTCTAAGCACCTTGTTTTACAGACGGAGGAACAGGCATGAGATGTGAGGTGGCTTGCCCATGTCACACTGGAACCCCAGTTCTCCCATTTTCCTCGTCTGATTCTTAGCTGCCTGTGGACCTTTGTTGACTCTTCTGGCTCCTGAAAGGCATTCTTCTTGCCCAACACCTATAAGCTGGTTGGACTTCTGTCTGTGAGGCCCGGAGCTTTTCTTGCTGGTCTCTGCTGCTGTCCCTACTGTGCCAGTTGTGCTGACAGCCACATCTTGCCCTTAGGCATTGACAAGAACCTTTGAATTGTAGAAAATTACAATGAAAAGGAAAGGAAAGGCCCTAACTGGTTTGGCTCAGTGGATAGAGCGTCAGCCTGTGGACTCAAGGGTCCCAGGTTCGATTCCTGTCAAGGGCATGTACCTTGGTTGTGGGCACATCCCCAGTGGAGGGTGTGCAGGAGGCAGCTGATTGATGTTTCTCTCTCATCAATGTTTCTAACTCTCTCTCCCTGTCCCTTCCTCTCTGTAAAAAAATCAATAAAATATCTTTAAAAAAGAAAAAAAAGTAAAGGCCCAGCTAGTGTGGCTCAGTGGTTGAGTGTCGACCTATGAACCAGGAGGTCATGGTTCAATTCCCAGTCAGGGCACATGCCCAGGTTGCAGGCTTGATCCCCAATGTGGAGCCTGCTGTAGGCAGCGGATCAATGATTCTCTCTTATCATTGATGTTTCTATCTCTATCTCTCTCTCCTTCTCCCTTCCTCTCAGAAATCAGTAAAAATATTTTTTTAAATATAAAAGGAAAGGAAAGGATGTCCAGCAAGTGTTGCTCAGTGGTTAAGCATCGACCTATGAACCAGGAGGTCACAGTTCAATTCCCGGTCAGGGCACATGCCTGGGTTGCAAGCTTGATCCCCAGTAGGGGGCGTGCAGGAGGCAGCCAATCAATGTTGATGTTTCTCATTGATGTTTCTACCTCTCTCTCCCTCTCCTGTCCTCTCTCTAAAAACAATAAAAACATACTTTTAAAAATTTACAAACTCAAAGTGGGGTCTGTTTTTAGGGTGCTCCCCACAGTTCATGAGTCAAAAAAATAAAAAGGAAAGGAAGACATAAAAATCATTAACTTTAGAAATGAAGAAATTGACAGTGACCAACACCTCATCCACTCAACTATTCTGATCCCCATTTCTCTACCTAACTCATGGGAATTTTTCCCTTTATTTTATTATTTTTTCCCATCACCATTTATTCCCCATACTAGCATATTCTTTCATCTTCACCCATCCCACCCCTCATGCAATTTCTAACATGTCCCAATGATGAGCATATCTTGAAAATGAGGAAGGTGTAGGGAATGATGATTTTTGGACTTTTGCTTCTTTTTTGTTATCATTGTTTTCTTATTCTATCAGTCTGTGGCTTAATGATGAACTGCTGGACAATTCTAGAATTATGAAGCAATAATTGAAATCACATAGCCTGGCAATTTCCTGTAGGGTCTACCACACAAAATGCTGCACAAATTGACAAAGAAAATGACACATTGTTAGAATGTATTACCAGCACTAATCTCAAATACAGGATCTATCTGAATGAAGACCAAAGTGCTAAGGGCTCAGCAGAGGGCTTGGCACATAAAAGGACGTAGTAGGCATTCCATAAATAAATATGTTAATAAATAAAGTGTCAATGAAAAATTATAAATTTATTAATTAATAAAGGTGTAACACTCCACCCTGGTAGCTCACGGCAGCATGCAGGTACAATGAACTAGAAGAAAACCATTTCAATATTTTTTCCAGTGACCTCATAAGTTTTCAAGTTTGCAAGGCAGGATGGACTGTGGAGGAAACACATGTGTTGTACAATACACACTGCAACAGATTCTCTGATACTTTCATTCTCCCAATTTCAGGTCATGTCCATAGATCAATGTTAGAATACTTTGAATCTTAACAAATAGATGCGTACTAATTGTAGCCTGCCAAAGCCCTCTCTCCAAAATGATAGCATCCTCCCTCCCTCAGTCTCATTAGAAAAATCAGGAGCAAGTTTGAAAAAATCTTCAGGCCATTTAGAGAATACAAGTCAACAGTAATAGATGATGGGTAAAATCAAAGTCTTCCTTTTCCATTGATTAGAGTAATGCTGGCACAATACCTCTGAGCTACTCAGGAGTGACAACTTGACAATTTCTCTGTGTGAATATAATGCCCTGAACTTAAATATATCATTCTCATAAATTATATTCATCTTTATTGTTATTAGAGTATTACAGATGTCCCCTTTTTCGTCCCCCCATTACACCCCTCCACACAATTCTTGCCCCTCCACCCTACTGTTTGTGTGAATAGGTAAGATCTTTGATTAATCTGTTCCCACTCCCCATCCCCCTTCCCTCAATCTGTTCAATGCTTCCATGCCTCTGATTGTTTTATTCACCAGATTATTTTGTTCATTAAATTTCTTATTCATTTATTTTTATTTTTATTCAATTGTTGATAGATATGTATTTGTTGCCATTTATTGTTCATATTTTTATCTCTTTTTTATTATTTTTATTATTATTATATAACTAGAGGCCCAGTACATGACATTTGTGCACGGGAGGGAGGGTGAGGCGGGGTCCTTCAGCCTGGCCTGTGCCCTCTCGCAGTCTGGGACCCCTTGGGGGGGTGTCCAACTGCGCTTGCCAGTTGTGAGCCCGGCTTCTGGTTGAGCAGTGCTCCCCCTGTGGGAGCACACTGAACACTAGGGGGCAGCTCCTGTGTTGAGCATCTATACCCCTGGTGGTCAGTGCATGTCATAGCAACCAGTCACTCCGCCATTCGGTCAATTTGCATATTAGCCTTTTATTAGTATAGATACACTTCATCATTTCATATAATACTGGTTTGAGGTGATGAACTCCTTTAGCTTTTTCTTATTTGTGAGGCTCCTTATCTGACACTCAATTCTAAATGAGAGCTTTGCTGCATAGAGTAATCTTGGTTGTAGGTCCTTGCTATTCATCACTTTGAATATTTCTTGCCACTCTCTTCTGGCCTGCAAAGTTTCTGTTGAGAAATCAGCTGACAGTCATATGGGCGCCCCCTTGTAGGCAACTCACTTCTTTTCTCTTGCTGCTTTTAAGATTCTCTCTTTGTCTTTAACCCTTGGCATTTTAATTATGATGTGTCTTGGTGTGGTCCTCTTTGTGTTCCTCTTGTTTGGGACTCTCTGTGCTTCCTGCACTTATAAGTCTATTTCTTTCACCAGGTAGGGAAAGATAGTGTCTCCTTACACTATCTTTATATTTTTTTAATTCTTTTTTCTTTTTGCTCTTGATTTGGTGTGTTTTTTCCTTTTTTTTTTTGCTTCCTCATATTCCAAATCATTTATTTGATTCTTGGAATCCTCTACTCTTATGTTGAATACCTGTAAATTGTTCTTTATTTCAGTAGTGTATGTTTAATTTCTGACAGGTCCTTTTCATACCTTTGACATTCTCACTAAGATCCTTGAAAGTCTCACTAAGTCCCTTGAGTAACTGCATAAGCATGGTTTTGAACTCTGTATCCAGTAGTTTGCTTGGTTCCGTTTCTTTCATTTGTGACATGTCTATTTGTCTCTGCATTTTGGCTGCTTCCTTGTGTTTGTTTCTATGTATTAGATAGAGCTATTAAGTCTCCTGGAATTGTGTAGTAGGTGACCTTGTGTAGTAGGTGTCCCGTAGGGTCCAGTGGCTCAGCCTCCCCAGTCACCTGAGCTGGGCACTGTAGGTGGGCCCCTGTGTGTGCTCTGTGCACAGTCTCATAGTTGAGTCTTGATTGCTGTTGGCCTCTCTGGAAGGAATTAACCTCCAGGCCAATTGGCTGTGAGGACTAGCTGCAACTACAGTGGGAGACCTGCTGTGCAGGAGGTGAGGCCCAGCTGTGAAGCAAGGTAGGCTGGTGCTAGTGCTAGGTCTTGGGCCTTTTATTGATAGGTTTGGAGCACAAAGTCACCAGCTGCAGCTTGTTTGGGAGATTTTAGTGAAATCTGAAGCCTGGGCCATTCATATGGAAAAGCTGCTGCAAACAGCTTGGGAGGAGCTGCAAATTGGATAGAGTGGGGTCTCAAGGAATCACCAGGGCAGAGCAAACAGTGTTGGCCATGCTGATATGGCTGCCAGTCAGTTCTGGGACAGGGCAGGTCCCACCTCAGGAACAATGACCCTTGCAAGCAACCCAGTGTGGGAGAAAGCCACCCCTGAGTTCCTGCCTTGATGATGCCAGACAGTCCAGATCCTCCCCATATGTGTTTGGGTCTCCCAGAGCTGCATCAGGTGCTGGATCTCAGAGGAATGGAATCCAAGTAAGTTCATGCCCCGCCCTTTAAAAGAAACACCTTTGTCTCCAGCAGCCTCTGTGTCCCTCAGCAACAATCCCCGCTGGTTTTTATAGCCAGTAGTTGTAGGGACTTCTCTTCCCAGCTCTAGAACCTTGGCTGGGGGTCTGGTGTGGGGCTTGGACCCCTTGCTCCTCTCAGGTGGTCTCCACAGAGACATGTCCCTCCCAATTAAAAAAAAAGAAAAGAAAAAAGCACATGTGGATGCTGGACCAGTCCATTACAGGCCTCCACCCCTGCTAACAGTCTCAAAGTGCTTTCTTCTTTACTTCTCTAGGACTTCCATTCAGCCAGCTGTCAGGTGGTTCTGAATGATGGTTGTTCTGTATGTTAGTTGTAATTTTGATGTGGTTGTGGAAGGCAATGAGTATAGGCGGTTACCTACCATCTTGGTTCTCCCCTCTCACAAAATTTTTAATTGTCTTATAGCTTCAGTTTTAATGTAAAGATTATGTAAGTTTATACTTTTGTGACAAATCATCTCTCTTGGAAAAGCCTTCAAACAGAGAATTTGATAGTGAAAAACCAGAACTTAATCTTCCAGCTGTAGGATATATCTTGATTAACCTGATTAAATAAATCTTGCTCTTGGCTAACAGACTTCATCAGGGGTGGGGAACCTTTTCTGCCAAGGATTATTCGGGCCATACAAAATTACCAACTTAAAAATTAGCCTTCTATATTTCATCAAACATTTAATTAACTCACACCTAAAGCTTTGGCGGGGCCAGCCAGACCAAATGATTTCAAGGGCCTTATACAGCCCGCAGGCTAGATGTTCCCCACTGCTGCTTTAAATCATGCTTTTCATAGAAGGCTTACATTCTGTGCAGTAATTAGGAAAGTGTAGGGGATGTCAGAAGGAGAAAAAAGTAATCAGGACACATCCTTGAGACCAATTATAAATTAAGAATAAATGGCTGTTGGTGGAAATATCAATTAGTACAGATCATTTTGAAAACAATTTGGCAATTTATCAAAAATTTTTTAACTATCCACAATTCTCAACTCTAATTCAAATTCTACAAATCTATCCTAAGGAATTTATTTGAAATGCAAAAAATGTTATAGACATTACAACATAGAATAATTAAAAATGGAAAATTACAGAAGTGTAGAGCATATAGGAATATTTAAGTTAACTGTGGTAAATCCACGTAAGTAAGTTGTCATTATATTAATAAGATATATTGGTTGGTAATCTTTTCTTGTGTTGTATTTTCTAGTTTTGGTATCTGGTAATGGTGGCCTCATAGAATAAGTTAGGAAATGTTCCCTTTTCTGTGTTTTGGATGAGTTTGTAAAGTATTTGTATTCTTTTTTAAATGTTTAATAAAGCCACCTGGGCTTTTCTTTGTGAATAATTATTTAAGTTACTAATTCAATCTCTTTATTTGTTATAGGTCTATTCAGAGTTCTATTTCTTCTTGAATCAGTTTTGGTAGTTGGTGGGGTTTTTTTTCTAGGAACTCATCCATTTCATCTAAAATATCTAATTTATTGATACTCAATAAATTATAAGATTCATAGTATCCCCTTATAATTCTTTTGTTTCTATAAAATCAGTAAAAATATCTCCTTTTATCCCTAATATTAGTAACAACTTTCCTTTTTTTTTTTTTCTTAGTCTAGCTAATTGTTTACCAGCTGTAGGATTTTAATAATCTTTGCAAAGAACCAACTTTTGGTTTTGTTGATTTTTCTCTTTTTCTCTTCTCCAATTTATTAATTTCTGATCTAATCTTTATTATTGTCTTTTACTGCTTGCTTTAGTTTTAGTTTAGTCTGCTTTTTCCAGTGTCTTCAGGTAGAAGGTTAGATTATTGATTTGACATCTTTTTTGATATAGGCATTTTACACCTATAAATTTCCCTCTCACTACTGCCTTAGCTGTATCCCATAAATTTTGGTATCTTTTGTCTTTATTCTCATTCATCTAAAAATATTTACTATTTCCCTTATAATTTCTTTTTTGATCCCTTGGTTAATTTTGAAAGTGGTATTTTGTTTTGTTTTTAATTTTCACATATTTGAGGATTTTCCAAAATATTTTTTTTAATTTCTTTATTAAGGTATCACATATTTGTCCTCATCCCCCCCCCCATTTCCATCCCAAACCCCTCCCCACACATGCCCCCACACCCCTGTCGTCCCTGACCACTGGTTAGGCTTATATGCATGCATACAAATCCTTTGGTTGATCTCTCCCCCTTACCCCCCACCCTCCCCTACCTTCCCTCTGAGGTTTGACAGTCTGATCGATGCTTCCCTGTCTCCGGTCTGTTTTTGTTCATCAGTTTATGTTGTTCATTATTTCCCCTAGATGAGTGAGATCATGTGATATTAGAAATACACTTATAAGAACCGAAAATGAGACAAGCACTAATGGTTATGCTGTAAGGCAAAAATGCCAAAATATTTTTATTAATAATTGTTTATTTCATTCCATTATTATGCATAATTCCAAAGATTCTCTTATGATATGGGAAAGTGCTCTGTTACTATCAAAATAATTGACTCCTTTTTATTAAGCTTTACTAAGTGTCAAGCACTATGATACCAGCTTTTTATATATTATCACATTTAAATACTCACAACTGAGGCTAAGAGATTAAACAACATTCTTAAGGCTATACATCTCAATTCCAAAGCCCTTTCCCATGATACTTTGCTATGTGTTTTAATAGTAAATAAAAACAACTCAGAATTTTAAATTCCTTAGATTATATAATACAACAAGGTTTAAACAGAATAAAATTTTTAAAACACACAAAAAAATAATATTACTAAAGGTGATTTGTTTCTCAGTAATTTATTCTATTTCTTACAAATTTTCTCTAAAAAAGGCATGCTTCATCTGTTAGTAGAAAAAATATTTTTTCTCTTAAAAAATAGAAAAGGTATTTTTAACAAACTAATCTTTTTTTGTTGTTGTTAATCCTCACCCAAGGATATTTTTCCATTGATTTTTAGAGAGAGTGGGAGAGGGAAAGACAGAGAGAAACATCCATGTGAGAGAAACACATTGATTGGTCGCCTCCTACACAAGCCCCTACCAGGGCTGGGGAGAAGCTACGTGCCCTTGACCGGAATCTAACCTGGACCCTTCGGTCCTCAGGCCAATGTTCTGTCCACTGAGCCAAAATGGCTAGGGCCCAAACTAATCTTTTTAGTTAAAAAAAAGCAGTAAACATTAGTTAGAGGGCTAAGAGTTAGAAAAGGAAAATTAAATGGTAGATTTCTTCAAAGTTATGAATACCACTAAACTTTTTTCACTTTTTCTATTCAAATATGGACCAGAGAGCTGAAAATGTGATATGTACTGTGCAAAAATACATACAGCAATAGCTGAGTGCAACATTTTTATTACTAGTAATAAATGACATCTAAAACTAAATCAGATCAGTAAGCATAGAATTATTAGATGAAATTCATATAAGAAAAACAAATTCTGAGAGATCACAACTGCGGAGAAATGTAATTTAAAAACATTACTCAATTGTCTATGGTCCTTATTCTTCATTATTCCTCCCCCATTTTCTACAGATGTTCGTTATTCATTCCTTCCTATCCTCCTTCCTTTTTCTCTCTTTTTTTTTCCAAATTTCTCCCAATATTTCCGATGGAAATCATCACTCCTCACTTTGGTTCATACATTTATTTGGTGAATAATTATTGAGTATCTACCATGCTCTAGAACTTATTGATACAGAAATGAAAGTGATATGGTACCTTTTCTGAGTTCAAAATGCGGTAGGAAAGAAATATGTTAAAAAATGAGTGTATTTGGAGAGAAACCAAGATGGCAGCATAGGTAAACACCTAAACTGCTGCCTCACACAACAATTTCAAAACTGAAACTAAAAGACAAAACGGACATCATCCAGAACCACAGAAAGGCTGGCTGAGTGGAAATTCTACAACAAGAAGGAAAGAGAAAAGCACACTGAGACTCAGAGGAGCTGCAGGTACTGAGGTACTGAGATGCACGCGCAGAGAAGGCTGGCAACTCAGTGCGTGGCTGGCTTTCTAAAGTGGGAGGGAAACAAAAGCTCCTGACTGCACTGAACTTCAGTTCCAGGCGAGACTCTGGGGATCCAGACTCATACAGGGTGAAACTGGACTGTCAGGAAAGAGAAAAGCACACTGAGACTCAGAGGAACTGCGGAAGGCAGAGGTACTAAGGCGCATGCATGGAGAGGGCGGGCAACTGAGTACGCGGCTGACTTTCTCAAGTGGGAGGGAGACAAAAGCTCACGACTGCACTGAACTCCAGTTCCAGGTGAAACTCTGGGGACCCAGACTCATTCGGGGAGAAAATGGACTGTCTGGCAGCGGGCAGAACTCAAGGGCGGCTTTCTCTCAGAGGTGCTTGCAGTGATTACCACAAGACACTGAGACACAGGGGCCTATGAGAGCAGGGCTGACTGGAAACCAATGCTATCTGCTCCACCCTAAGACTCTGCCCCATCCAAGCTGAGCACAGAGGCTTTTGCAAGTCTAGTCTCATAAAGGTGTCTCCAGCGAAGTTCTCCCAGCGAAGACACAGCTGATCCTGACAGCCAATTGGCCTGGAGGTCAATTCCTCCCAGTGATACCAACAACAATCAAGGCTTAACTACAACAAGACTGTGCACACAGCTCACAAAGGGGTGCACCAAGAGTGTCCTCCTCAGGTAACTGGGGAGGCTGAGCCACTGGGCCCTATAGGACACCTAGTATACAAAGCCACTCTATTAACTCAGGGTAGCAGCCAAAATGCAAAGACAAAGAAACAGATCACAAACGAAAGGAATGGAGGAAAGCAAATGACTGGATATAGAGTTCAAAACCATGGTTATAAGGTTTTCAAGAATTTTCTAGAAAAGGCCGATAAATTTAGCAAGACCCTCAAGGATATGAAAAAGGACCAACTAGAAATTAAGCATACACTGACTGAAATAAAAAATATTATACAGAGATCTAACAGCAGACTAGAGGATCGCAAGAACCAAGTCAAAGATTTGAAATACAAAGAAGCAAAAAACACTCAACTGGAAAAGCAAAAAAAAAAAAGAATCCAAAAATATGAAGATAGTGTAAGGGGCCTCTGGGACAACTTCAAGCATACCAGCATCAGAATTATGGGGGTTCCAGAAGAAAAGAGAGAGCAAGATACTGAAAACCTATTTGAAGAAATAATGACCGAAAACTTTCCCTAACCTGGTGAAAGAAATAGACTTACAAGTCCAGGAAGCGCAGAGAACCAAAAAAAAAGGAATCCAAAGAGGACCACACCAAGACACATCATAATCAAAATGCCAAGAGCAAAAGACAAAGAGAGAATCTTAAAAGCAGCAAAACAGTTAGTTACTACAAGGGAGCACCCGTATGACTGTCAGCTGATTTCTCAACAGAAACTATGCAGGCCAGACAGGAGTGGCAAGAAGTATTCAAAGTGATGAATAGCAAGAACCTACAACCAAGATTACTCTACCCAGCAATGCTGTCATTCAGAATTAAAGGGCAGATAAAGAGCTTCACAGATAAGAAAAAGCTAAAGGAGTTCATCACCACCAAACCAGTATTATATGTAATGCTGAAAGATATCCTTTAAGAAGAGGAAGAAGAAGAAAAAGGTAAAGATAAAAATTATGAACAACAAATACATATCTATCAACAAGTGAATCTAAAAATCAAGTGAATAAAAAATCTGATGAACAGAATAAACTGGTGAATATAATAGAATCAGGGGCATAGAGAGGGAGTGGACTGAAAAGTCTCAGGAGCAAAGGGGTATGGGAGTTGCGAGAAGAGACTGGACAAAAAGGGTACACCTATGGATGAGGGCAGTGGGGGGAGGGTGTAAGGGCAGAGGGTGGGGTGGGAACCGGGTGGAAGGGAGCTATGGGGGGAAAAAAGAGAAACAATTTTAATAATCTGAACAATAAACATTTATTAAAAATAAAATTAAAGAAACAGTAAAAACAAAAACAAAAAAATGAGTATTCACTGTGACAGCCTTACGTAGAACACCAGAGCATAACCTTAAAGATGCCTCAGTGTCCACAAGATGGACAAAGGGGCCCTAACTAGTTTGGCTCAATGGATAGAATATCAGCCTGCAGACTGAAAGGTCCCAGGTTCAATTCCGGCCAAGGGCAAATGCCTGGGTTGTGGGCTCGAACCCCAGTGGGGGGCATGCAGGAGGCAGCTGATCAATGATTCTCTCTCATCTTTGATGTTTCTATCTCTCTCTCCCTCTCCCTTCCTCTCTAAAATCAATAAAATATATTTTAAAAATAAAAAGATGGACAAAGGGGGAAATGTTTCTGTAACTGCCACCCCCCAAATAGAGATATAGAAGATAACATTTAGAAGAATACGGTAAGCTAGAAATATATTTTTGGAGGTGTCATGGAAGGATGACTTAGCTCTCAACTCCTCAATCACCTATTTGACTTTTACCACCATAGCTTAGTCTTGTCCCTTCCAGAACTTCTTATAATTGAAATCATACATAAATGTGCTTTTATATATGCCTTCTGTCTCTTACCATAATACTTTTCAGATTCATCCATGTTGTTGCGTGTATCAGTAATTCAGTTCTTGTTATTGCTGAGTAGTTTTCCACTGTAAGAGTATACCACAGTTTGTCAGTTTACCTGTTATGGAATAGTTTCCAGTTGCGAGTAATTATGGACATTCTTATATATTCCTTTCTGTAGACATATTTTTTTCTTGAGTAAAGATTCAGGAGTGAATTTCTCGATCATTGGTTTAACTTTATAAGAAATTGCTAAACTGTTTTTCAAACTGGCCATTTTGCATTCCCACCAAGAGTTTATATGAGAGTTGCAATTGCTTCACATCCTTACCAACACCTGATATTGTCAGTCTTTTTTATCCACTCCAGTGGATATGAAGTGGTATTATGCATTGGATTTAATTTGTACTTTTTTGATGTTTCTTATATGTTTACTAGAGACCCAGTGCACGACTTCGTGCACGGGTCGGGTATTTGCAACAGATCAGAACTGGGCCTGTTGGGAGGAGGAGATGGCGGGAAGTTGGCAAGCTGGCCCACCCTGACTGGGGCCCGATCAGGTCAAGGCCGGCTCAGGGGAGGGGCCATGGGTGATTAGCTGGCGGGCCCCACCCCTGATTGGGGTTGGGGGCCGATTGGGGAACAGTGGCCTGGGGGTGGGGCCATGGGTGGTTGGCCAGCCTTCCCTACCCCTGATTGGGGTGGGAGAGCCGATCTTGAAGTTCACTGGCCACAGTGGGTGTCATAGTTACTGGTCATAAATCGTTCCAGTCGTTGCAGTCACTGGCTTTTTATATATATAGATTGGCCATATACATATCATATGTTGTATTTAACTTTTTTGTCCATTTTTATTGGATATTTTTTCTTTTTATTCAGTTTTTAAAAACTCTGAATAAAAATCTTTTGTCACATATATGTATTATAAATATTGTTTCTCATTTGTGACTTGCCTTTTTGGAGGTGTCATTTTCTTAATGACCTTTTTTGAAAAGCAAAAGTTTTTTATTTTCATTAAATCCAATTTACCACTTTTTAAACTTATTATCTGTGCTTTTATGCTCTATCCAAGGAATCTTTGCCTACCTCAGATTATAAATATATGTTTTCTTCTAGAAATTTTATAGTTTGAGCTTTTACACTTAGGTCTGCAGTCTATCTCTAGATAATTTTAGTGTGTGAGCTGAGAATCACAGTTCATTCTTATGAAAAAATCCTATCTAATAAGAGTAATATGCAAATTGACTGTACCTCTGCTACACTCACAAGCCAAGCCCACCAGCCAATCAGGAGTGAGTATGCTAATTAACCCAACCAAGATGGCTGTAGCCATGGAGCTACAGCAAGCAGGAGACTTGGGTTTCCCCCGCCATGGAGGAAGCCAAGCATCCCTGCTGCCCTGGCTGGCCCAGGCCTACACTCAAGGCTACAAAGTTTCAATTATAGAAGATAAATAAATCCCAACAAAAATGGCTGCAGCCAGGGAGTGTGCAGGAGGCTTGGTTCCGCTCAAGGCTACATTTCTATATTTTCAATTATAGAAAATAAATAAACCCCAGATACCAGGGCCTCCACTTGGGTCACCAGGGGATGTGGCTGGCCTGCAAACCACCACAGGCCCCTTGCCCAGGCCACCCCATGCCCCAAGGGAACCTCCACCCTGATCCGGGACACCCTTCAGGGCAAACCAGCTGGCCCCACCCATGCACCAGGCCTCTATCCCAGTGGTCGGCAAATTGCATGCAGCTCGCGAGCCGCGGTTTGCCACTCTGTTGACAAATGAGTTTGCCAACCACTGCTGTATCCTATCTAATAAAAGAGTAATATGCAAATTGACCATCACTCTAACACACAAGATGGCTGCCCTCATGTGGTCAAAGATGGCTGCCCCCATGTAGACACAAGATGGCCACGACAGGATGGCCAGCAGGGGAGGGCAGTTGGCAGTGATCAAGCCTTCAGGGGAGGGCATTTAGGGGTGACCAGGCCAACAGAGGAGGGAAGTTGGGGGCAACCGGGCCTGCAGGGGAGAGCAGTTGGGGGGGACCAGGCCTGCAGGGGAGGGCAGTTAGGGGTGACCAGGCTGGCAGGGGAGCAGTTAGGCATCAATCAGGCTGTCAGGGGAGTGGTTAGGGGGTGATCAGGCTGGCAGGCAGAAGCCGTTAGGGGCAATCAGGAACGCAAGCAGGCAAGCAGTTGGAAGCTAGCAGTCCTGGATTGTGAGAGGGACGTCCAACTGCCCGTTTAGACTCGATCCTACCTGGAGCGGACCTAAACAGGCAGTCGGACATCCCTTGAGGGGTCCCAGATTGGAGAGGGTGCAAGCTGAGCTGAGGGACACACACTCCCGTGCACGAATTTCATGCACTGGGCCTCTAGTTCAAACATAAAAATGTAGAAATAATAGAATTCTGAACTTCTTGTACCTGTTACTCAAATTTAACCATTACCTACTCATGCTCAATCTTGTATTGTCATTCTGTATAAGAATATATATGGTATCCAAAAAATGTATACACACACTTTGAATAATTATAAAGGCAGTGTTTATTAAAATACACTTTATTTTCAAAATTGAACTATCAACTGTTAAAGTGTATATACATTTTGGGGGGACATCCTGTATATGAGGAGAGATATAGATACACCTTAATTTATTATGAAAGGAAGTTCTAAAAATTGTGAATTTTTTGTTCTGATCCAGAATTCAATCCAGAACCACACATTTCATTCCATTTGTCCTATGTCCTTAACCTCCTTTAATCTAGAATGGTTCTTTAGCTTTTTATATTTCTCATGACATTGTGACATTTTAAGAATGATCTCTTAATTTTAATTGGCCTGATTATTTCCTCATGGTTAGCTGCAACTCATGCATCTTTGGTAGGAATACTACATAAGTTATATTGTGTATTTCTCAGTCCTTCCCATCAGGAGGCACATGGTGTGAAGTTTTCCCACTGTTTGGTGATGCAAATTGGATCTCTTGGTTAAAGTAGAAGAAAACTGAAACATACCCAGAGTTAGAAAGTTTTCTGGATGGGAAGGATTAAAGTATGTCAATTCACTCACATATTTTAAGAACATGGGATTTGAGTGGGAAAAGTAGCAATTTGAAGTTTTTGGTTTTGTTTTCTTTTGTTATTTGTGAGTGTGTATTTTACCTTAAGCCAGTTTGTGAATGCCATTACATCTTGGGGTCAGGATGGGCAATTTTATGCCATTTGACTTAACAATTTAGAAATTTCTTCTTGAGTGACAGTGATGTAATATGCTGACTCCTGGTACAGGTGTTCTCATGTCTGTCACAACATGAAAGGTATTCATTTCACAGAAACACAACAGAATCAGATAAACAAGGCATGTGTATCGGATTGATTGCAAGGGTAGGGGGAGAGGTTCCTCTCATTCAACTAAAAATAAAAAAATATTTACACCAAATAAAATTGAAAACATGCTGTGATTGTTTCCTCTCATCCCGTGGTGTAGAGTTTGGCAGAGACATTTCGTTTGGGGATTCTTTTAATAGCTTTATTGAAACATAATTCACACAGTATACAATATACCCACCTATAGTGCACAACTCATTGTTTTTAGTATATTCATAGGGTTATGCACCTATCATTACAATCTAATTTTAAAACATTCTATCTCCCCTAAAGTAAACACCCTAACCACTAGTTGTCACTTCCCACTCTCGTAATTCCCTACCTTCAATCCTGTTCATAGCCTGTCCCATTGAAATACCTTTTTTATATTATTATAAGAATAAGTACAAAGGATAGAGCTCTGAAAAACATAAATGGGTATTCAAAATTTGTAGCAGGGTAAACCACAAAGATATTAAAGCAATAGCATCCGATGGATTTTTAAAAAGCATTGCCAAGCAAGGAAGCTGTGGGAATGATGACAGATTATATTATCACTTAAGAAAGATAAAAGCTTTTAAATATAAAGACAAATGATATTAAATATAAACTTGAAACAGGCTCTAGTTACAGAACCTAATTTTTCTCATAAGCACAACAAATATTGGCAAATTCAGATCCTGACCTCACTGCCCACTGACTGACTCTGGGCAAGTAACAGAAGATTTGTAAATTTCAGTTTCCTCTTTTGTAATATGAGAATAATGATGGTACCAACCTCGTAAAGTTAGTGTGGAGGTTAGCACATGTAGAGCTTTACAACCAACGCTGGCACATAATTGCTCAATAAACACTAGCTGTTGTATTATCACTTTTGTTCATAAGAACTCAATAATTCAGCTCGAATTCCAAAATGGAATTCTTAGATATGCCAACTTGCCACATGTGATTTGTATTTTTAAAATCTCTATTCAAAAAAGTTTCCTGCCGTGAAAGTAATGATGGGGGTTTAAGATACTGAAATCTAGAGAGAAAACATTTCCCTTGATCAGGTATGACTGACAGCGCTGTAAACCAGCCTTCAATTGCCTTAGAGCCATGTGTTCTATGACTAGTAAAAATGCTAACTTATTATTCTCACCTAACACTGGTATAAAAGATTTTCCTTTTCTAAATTTAAAGAAAATCTAACAGCAACAAAAAGCTTATATAATGGCATTGAACATGTCTAATACAAAATAGTGGTAGAACCTCATAAACCACATATAACCTCTTACAGTTGAAATAAGACCCTAAATGTGTGACTTTTAAACCTGTGTGAACTAAAGTTGTGATTTGATTTTGTGTCCATAAATGTAACCACCAATGATTCCATTACTTTTCTTTAACTCCAACACAAAATGGCTTTGGGTAATAAGACTATGTTAGATGATTTTATTTTTGAGGAATTGTTATGTATTTTCTGTTCTTTTACAAGTGTGGTGCTAAATATTATGTCCCAATCAGATGAGTCATGATACACAACATTTTGATACTTGGGAAATGTTAACACATTACAGCCCCTGCTTTGCAAAGATAAACGAATTAATCACAGGCAGCACATGTTCATTTTCCTTTGACCCCGTGAGACACTTTAAATGATGTGGTTTGCACGTGGCCCCATATTGTCTCTCAAGGCTTCCTTCATTGTCCATCTGTGTCTACATTTTTACCCCAGGCTTTACTCATCTTGGCACTGTTTTGTATTTGCATGAAAATTTGTAAATTTTTTTTTTTTGCATGACAAGTCATCCATAATGTTGAAGTTAAATGTCTAACATACCTTGCAATGTCACGTGTCATTAATTCTTACATGATATTTTTTCTTTTATTTTCAGTCACTGAAGTTTAAATATGCTTGAAATGTAAAAGTGGCATGAAACTGGAGTGATGCAAGAATATTTAATGTTCCTTTAAGAACTTACCATTTTTTAGCTGGAAAAATTGGGGGGCGGAGGGGTAGTTCCCAGCTTTGTCTTTCGACACCAATTCTCAATTACAAATTATGATAAAACCATATTGAACCTAAGTGCTGCCAACAGAGTAATAAATTCTGAAGTGATACTTCTTTTTGTCCTCTGAGTATGTTTCTGGTTCTAGAATATTAAGTATAAAATATGTCCCTTAATTTCAAAATTACTAAATATTTTATTTAATGTTTTTCTTCAAGCCTTCTTAATGATACATAAAATTAAGTACCCCCAACTTTGGTGAAAGTCTCTAGTAACTGAAAAAGTAATGAATGATTCACTAACTGACAGTACCAACATTTTAGTACTTTCATGTTTCGTAAATGAACATGACAACCAAAACGGATGTTGATGTAGAAGTGCATGAATATACAAGGAAAATAAGTTATTTACACCATTTTCTCAAGCTTCAAATCTGTAAAGACCCAAATTGACTCATACCAATGGTCCCAAATACATGCATATAAACAAGTGCTTTTCTTCCAAGCAGTCGCCTTGCTGGCTCTATGTAGGTTTATTCCTACCAGCTGCCATTGAGAAGACTGATTTAGAACACTCCTTGTTGAATTACCCTCAGAGTCTATTACATTCCCTGCAATATCTATATGGTAATATGTCATGTTCCTTGGAGAGTGACCCTCAGAGCCAAATCAGTCAGGTAAGAATGGCAGTCAAGCTGGCAAATCATATTTTCTTAAATGATAAATGAACTTACTAAGACTTGTGTGGTTTATAGCTTATAAAATGACTGTGAGCCCATTTCCCTAAAGAAGAACCCCAGAAAGCATTTACATAATAGCAACGATGAGAATAAATGAAAAATCTTCAAGGAGTCTTCTAGGCAAGCATCTAATAGTCACCTGAATAAATAAGTTCTAATATAGGTATAAATTATTATTTTTAATCCAACCTCATTTAAGCCACTAGAGTGATTTACATTTTTAAGGATAGTCTTTCTTCAATGATTTTTTAATCATATCAGACTATAGATAAGTAGTTGTGATAGCTCCTTTGCTTGAGTGAATATCGAGTTGATACCTCTTTAGCAACAATTTTAACAGATTTGGGTAGACTGCGTCACCAGCTAGCTCTGTGATACTGGCAAGAGACTCAACTTCTCTGTGCTTCTGGCCCCCCTGTCTACAAATGAAGGCTTGGGCTTAATTATCTTTAAAATCACTTATGAATAAAAATATTATACTATAATTATATATCTGTGTGTGAAACAACTATGATTATCATATGTCATAAATCTATATACTTTTCTGTGTGGTTTTAATTAAATCTATGTTAAAGTAATTCAAATTCAAGTTATTTAAAAAGACATCTAGAAATCTATGTGTCTAGTGTCCTAATAAGATCTTTTCCACCCAACGATAATAATGATAAAGATAACATTTATATAGCACTTTACATTTCCACTGCCTTACATGAGTCTCACAACTTAAGAGCTTCTCTCATTATCTGCATTATGTTGATGAAGAAGATACTGAGGTTCAGAGAAATTCAGTCTAAGGTGATAGATTGGCAAGTCATAGAGCTAGACAGAGACTCTAGGTCTTCTGCTGCCAATTCAATGCCCTTTCTATCATCATTCAGCTATAACCAGTTTTTTAATTAGGATACAACTTTTCTAAGATATCATCACTCAGAATTTACACTCCTTGAAAGTAAAATCTGCCTTTAGGGACCCGCTGGCACCCCCTTGCGTCACTACAGCTCTCTCTGCTTTTACAAACTAGTTGTTTTGTCAGCATGAGTGTGACAACAATTAGACGTCCCCTGTTTTTGCCCCATGCCTTTTCTCCTTCACAGTCATTCAATGACAAGCGTAAAAAGAGCTTCATCTTTTCACGAAAATTCCCATTCTACAAGAACAAGGAGCAGAGTGAGCAGGAAACCAGTGATCCTGAACGTAAGTAGATTCTCAAAGAGAATGTCACCTGCAACACAAGAGAGAAAAAATCCTTCACCGGCAACACGCATGATATAGGCTCCCCCACGCCACACGCCTAGGCAAACAAACACAGCAGGCAGGCAGGTCAGGGCTTACTACTGTGACCAGTGTTTGGCTGCAGTCTGGATCCTCCCCTTAGAGTGGCTCTTCTTTGCAGGATGCATTGGAGAGGGACTTGAAGAAGCTGGGACTTCGCTTCCATAGAGCATTTATCTGTGACCAGGACTGGGTCTGGTTTGCCTTTTCTATCACGCAACCCTCTAGGCCTGGAGATGAATTCTATTCTGGACCGAAATATTAGATCCCATTGCCACATGCATTTTGTGGAATGCTAACTAATTGGAAGTGATTAAATTCCCTATATTGATAACGAGCATTTGTTCACTCTTTCACTGCCAACGAATACTAAACTCCTACTGAGCAGTGAGCTTGTATTGGTGGGCATGAAATCTAAGAATTGGTCATGAAAGGTGGAGTGAATCATTGCTCTCAGTGGTATATTTTTGTGGCAATGTGGGCAATGGGCAAAAACGTCATCCACTGAATCTTTCTCTTTTTTGTAACAATCTTCTGCTTAAACCTTTTGAGTTATTTTACAAATTCTTGAGTCTCAGCCCAGGGAGTGTGGGACAAAAGCTGTTTCAAAATAAGAGAGATTGGGATCCAGATTGCTTAGGCAACGCGGTCTGTCATGGTAGTATCCATTTCAACTCCACTGACTTCTTCCTTCCTCTTCCGCGGCTGTTCTTCCTCTCTCATTGCTCTCTCTGGGGACTTCCATGCAGGACATCCCCGGATTAGGTGACGACGGTTATGGAACAAAGACTCTGAGTAAGTTCCCAGGAATGGTCACTGTAACTTTCCTTTTCTTTTCCCTTCCTTTTGAGTTTGGCTTTTGTTCCTTTACTTGAGGGCTTTCTACTCCTAGCATGCACAAGATACGAGTTTTATTTGTTACGTAGCTGTGAATGCTCCTACGAAGTAATTTTCAACCGTTCTGTTCTGCATGTCAGCATTTAAAAGCCAAGTGTGTCAGGCACTGTAACTTCTGTTGCAATTCACACCTTCCCTTTCTGACCGTGTGATATGAGCAACATGGTCCTGCTGCCAACTATGGCATCCCTTGCTCTGCAGATTAATTCCTCCCAGAGAGCAAGGAGCCATGTTGAGGGAAAGGGCAAGCTCAATGTTCTAGAACTGGAAGGCGGAAATGTACTGTATGTCCTTTCTTCTGCCTTTTCACCCAGACCTTGCCAAATTTGATAATTGGGTTGTACTTGGCTATTAGTAAAGGAGCTATTTTATAGTCAAAAGGAACATGCATTCTCAAAATGTAAATATTAAGCTATTTGATCTTCCATGACTAATTCTTTGTTATTAACGTTGCTTTTTTTCTGACTTTCAGTGGTCCTGCTTGAAATGTTTGTATGATAAAAGTTTTAGACATGTGTTAATATGTTGTTCTATTAGTGATGTATTAGCTGTGTTACATAACAGGTCTTCATTTTATAGTGGAAAACTAAATATATTAAACCTTTAAATCATTTTGTTATTAATGCCTTTATCTGTGTCTCACTGCACTGAGCAATAACAAATAATCTTGTATATTAATATACTATGCTATGATTTTTCTTTCTTTTATACTAACTTCATTGTGTAGGCACCAGTGAAATAAGAACAGAGTTTTGTGTCTTTTGCAACTGCATCACATGTTTAATTTTTGTTTGCTTTTGTTTTAATTTAATAGCTATAAGCAATATTTTTAGAAGCTGATCATTTCATTTGTATAAAACAAAATAGCATTGAGCTGAAATTTGTTTTCAAGAGCTGTTTATATAACTCTGCCTAATGATACCCTTCATCCTTCAAATTGTTACTTTGGATTTTTTCTTTTTTAGTTACATATACAGAAAACAAAATCTGATCAAGAATAAACTACTGATCTCCTTAAAGATGAAAACTTTATCTTTGAGTCTCTATAGGGAACAGGTCATGAAATTTTTTTAATTGATAGCTGAAATTCAAATATTAATTTTAACATTATCTGGATAGCATCAAGTACCACCAGAGAGAGTTTCTAAATTTTCCATTGGGGGGAAGGGGGAAGGAAAACATTTCAATGTATTGCTAATAAATGAACATCACTAATAAGTAGTTGCTATAGTGTCAAAAATATGAGTGATGCCCTTTTAAATCTAGAATGTGCAAATGTTTTCTTACTCTAAAAAACTGAACAGATTTCAGTAGCATCATTTGCCAATTAATGCTTTTGTTAAGCCATAATTTGGACTTCAGCTGGAACACATTTTTCATTTCCTTTTATCTACAAAAATTCTGTTATACAATGTCTTGATGCTGAGAGAGATTGTTAAATAAAACACTGCATGGTCCTAAATTTTTCCATAGATAGTGTAGCTTCATTCTAAATTATTTTAGAAGTAAAAATCAGAAGCAAACAAACAAAAAGAATGAAATAGGCAGGAGATAAGTGAGCTTGGTAAAAAAATAAACCCTTTTTCCCAATTCAAAGTACTTAAAATAATCATGTACATTAAGATAAACCATTGCTGGGTGTATGCCCTGGCTTTTTTCAGTAACAGAAACTGATTCATACACACTGCTTTCCCTAGTGCCCCTCTGCGCTGCCCAAATTAGTGATGCAGTGCTGGTCATACATCAATACAAAGAGAAATGACTCACATGACTTTAACCTATACTTTGATTTTACTCGCTTCATGCTCAAACTAATCCATCCTGGATGTGCTAAATAACTCAATCAGAGGAATCATTTCACAGTATTTATATATGTATAATTGCATTATGTGCTTTAAAACTGTTACAATTTTATTTGTCAGTTATACCTTGGAAAGCTAAATAAAACTAATCCATTCAATTGACAAGAATCTATATCAAATACTTTTAAGCACATCTTTACTATTAGAGAATAATGAATGTTATATATTCTTTTCCTTTTTCTAAAAATGTGTAATAGTTATCACTATTTAAAAAGCTAAAGTTATTATTAATAAGCTTCAGAAATCAAAGAGTCACATATTCTTCATTTAATTTAACTGACACACAAAGCAGTCAGTAAGTTGATGAATTTATCTTCTATACTTTAATACACAGTACAGATGAAGGATATGATTTTAGAAATAAAAGCTCTAATTCTGATTTTAACATTCCTGTTATGTGAAGTAAACTTTTTTTTAAATTAAATATCACTGTATAAGTAAGTCATTCAATATGAATTCAAAACATCCTTCATTCCAGGACCTGCTTGGTATCAGCTCACTTAATTCCTGTAGGTTTTATCCTTCCAAAAACTAAACTATCCAAAAAAGAATCTTAAAATGAAAACAAGGAATTATAGAACTAATTCATGAATCATTTTTCAGTGACTCATTTCTTCCTCCAAGATTTTCTATTCACTCTCTGAAGCAGGGAAGATCTCCAGCAATTCCTTTTCAACCTGAGAATTAGTTTAGGAAGTATTTAAACAGAAATAAAATTCAAAGGACTCCAGGGATCAATTGGCAATTTGAAATGCAATATTCCTACAAAATACCTAGAGGCTAAAATCGAGAACCAAAAAGCCTGCAAGAAAACTGCCAGTTTAGAAACCCCTGAATTTATAGTCAAGAGACATCCAGCTGAGACACCCAATAACACAAATCTGGAAAATCAGACCTATAGGAATGGGTCAAAGTATTTATAAAAAGGAAAGTATGTTCTTCCTGACATTATACATTTTCTTATAATTAAAGATACTTTTCCTAAAAAAAAAAAAAAAAAAAAAAAAAAAAAAAAAAAACAGCAATCAAGTAGTAGTTTTCTGTAAACTGGAGATAAAGTTTTCATCTTTTTTATCTTATCTGCGTTTCCTTAATGTAGTCTCCCCTGCGGCCTTTTACTTGCCTTTTGCTCCCATTTCTAGTTGCCGTGCATGAGTGTGTGCCTTTGAGTTCTGGCTGCTTGCCAATGCTTGGTATCTCTTTAATTTGCTGTGCTGTTCTTGCAGAACATGCTTCTTCTAATGCCAGCGATAGCGAAAGTAGCTACCGTAAGTTATTGCTTTGGTTTGTGGCTTTTTTCCTTTGCAATTGCCCCCATTGCCTGTGGTGGTCATTTCAGATTTTTGCTGTTGTTGTTTTCATCTTCATCCAAAGCAAATGGCTTGAAATGAAATCATCCTTTGATGTGAAAAGATACAAAAGACACTAGGGCCCCCGGTGGACTCGTGTGTTGCAAGCAGTTCCAACGCCAGTGGACTGGCCTATGAAGCAATTCTCCCAGAGAAGGTGGGGGAAAGTTCAACCTGGTGAATTTTGACATTCTGCCCCACCCCCATCCCCGAATAATTTAAACTCCCTGTGTGAGGGTTGAAAGTCATGGTTTTACTGTCCTTCTCCTTTCTGTTCCTGGTCCCCTTTACAAGTGAAATCTTTCTAAATTACGGTGTTCCTTTTAAATTGAGCATGAACCTTTTATATCTCTTCTCTCCTTGATTACAATTTTAAGGTAGATATTAAGATACATCTAGCATTATGTGTTTGATGGTTGGGAAGTGATGAAAAAGTTTCATCCTTTAATGTTGAAGGAACTCACATTTTTTCTTTACGTGAACAAATCTTGGATCAGAAAGCTTAACTGAAAAGGTAGGTAACTACTTAAAAGTTATTTCTGGTCTTTATTTGGTTACCTCAAGCCATTTGCTTAGTGTATAAAAAAATTCACCAAACACCAAGCACATCCTTTTGATCCATTCTTGTGGTGTCTTACCACCTACTTACTGGTTTTTGGTGACTAGCACAGGTACATAATCTTAACTGGGATTTTTACAATTTCTGCAATATTTCTTGGTACTCCTTACTGAAATGGGTTACTCAAAAAGCAGTTGGTGAGGATATTAGAAAACTGCTGGCCCAATACATATGACCCACAGCTACCAAGACAGAAATTGGTTGGGCTTTTTTTCCTTGAATAGTATATTAATTGAAAACTAGAATAGATTTTGTTGGGACGGTTCTGTTTTTTATCACTAGAGTATGGTACTTTACAAAACCATGCCTTTTTTGAGATAGACTGCCACACAGAGTTCTTGGAATATGACAAATTTAATTTGGATTTTGAGAAAGGCTTTGGAGAACCAGATAGAAAAAAGCACAAAAGAGGAAAGGGATCAAGGCCAGAGAAAGGAGACAAAACACACCACAGGATAAAATAAAAAAATACATTGTGATGAGATACTGTTGATCTGACAAATTTTAGAACCACCTAATTTTCTTCCTCAACAAAGTGACAAGTCTTATGAGTGAAGGAATCAGTGAGTTCTTGTCCTCAATTTGGTCCTTAACCTTGTTACAATCTTCCTATTCTTACAATTTTATAATTATCCCAAATTGGAGAAACATTTGCCTCCCCACTCTCTTCATTTGATTTAAAACAAAGAATCCAGGCCAAGAAGAAGTGACCAAAGATTTTTCTTCCTGACACCTGAGGTACCCTCAATTTAGGATATGGAAATATATCATTTGTCAGATTTCATGGCCCTACTTTCTTTGCTGTTCAGTTTCCAATTTTTAAGTGTTGTGCTTCCATCCTGTAGACATAGGTATAGAAAGGAGATCACACCTTATTTTTTAATCCTTTTTATGGAAAGTATATACAAGAACTGTCTTTTCCTCTAGGAATATTTTTAGAGTATTGTAGAGACCCCTCTTTTCTCTTTCAGAGCTGGGTATGTTCTTCCTAGAATCATTGACTTAAAAATTGGGCCAAGGCTTTTAGCTGCTTGCAAGTTTTGATAGTAATGCTCCAAGATGGCATCACATAATTCCTTTCACTCTCAGATAGTAGGTGCACATAAATGTTAACTGAATGAATAAAGGAAACATTTGGAAGCAGCTTGAATTATCTCTGAGAAGAGAGAAGAGTTGGAATTGGACTCTATGATATTAGTAGAGCAAATATGGAGTCTAATAATCTAGATTGATTTGGGTCTCATCTGAGGTTATAGAAGGTCAGCCTCTCCGATTGCTTTCTTTACAAATGAACAAAAGTAAGAAGAGCCTTTTTCAGAGCTTAGATGAGTAACTGATTTTTCTTTCTCCAGGATGGAAACATGAGGAATCACAGAGGAATATTAATTTATTTATTCAGCATCTACTGTAGGTCATTCTCTCTTCATAGGCACCATGAGACCCAGTATGAATCTCAGGACCCGTATAGTAGGAGAGAGAGAGCAGTAAATAAACGCACAAAGTGTGTCACTTCCTAGGGTAAAAGTCTAGCCCAAGATTTCAAAGAGGAAGTGGCTTTAAACTGAGCTTTGGAAAAAAGAAGTGCTTACCAGCCAGATAAGTTTAGGAAGAAACCTTCCAGGTAGGGCAGTGGCATGAAAAAAGGCACACAGACTTGGGACAGACATAGTTTCCAGAAAGTGCCATTTTAAAATCAAAATAGGCTGCACTTTCTATTGAATTCCTGGCTTTTGCTGTAGTAATGACTACCTTATGTTTCATAAATAGCAGAGTAAATAAATACTAAAAAGACCGTTTTTCCACTGATGTTCAGGTGTTATTTTCTACCCTTAGAATCATTCCATGTCCAGTCTGGAGACAAAATGGCTTTAAATCAGCAGTTAGAAGCAAAGACCCAGGCTGCACCATTCACACTGCATCCTGGAGTTACAGATTATAACAACCTTACTTAAAAGCCTCATACATTCCTGAGACAGACAAACACACACACACACACATACATTTAAACCTCAAATTTTAATAAATAGCTCAGAGCTTTGCTGCACCACCTCAATCATTACAGAATAATTTTTTTTCAAAGTCCAACTATATTGAGCACCAACCAAATGCAGATAATTATAGAGCACATTGTCTAATTATGCACAATGCCACCTCAGAACTATCTTAATTATGGACTAATTTCAGATTTCAGTCTGTCAACAAAGTAGTACAGTGCTGGCTGTGTTTATGATTGTTTTGGAGCTTTGTTTTCAATTGCCCTTGTATCAGGATGTAGTGAAGGCCATGCAGGTGTAATGGAGACTTTCTAATCTCTACAACTGAAGACTGCCTTCCTCAAAACTCAGTAAAACTCTTATGTCATTATGGATATGGGGAGCTGATGATTATCCTTCTAACCCATTGGTGCTCATCAGCTAAGTAGAATTTTTTAAATTAGAAGCTTAAAGAACTGAACTGAGTGAAGTTGAGGGGCAGATGAGGAGACCCAAGATTTTTCCACTGGAATCAGTCAAAATGATGTCCATATTCTTGTCCTTTGCTTCATGTCCCAAATATTGCCCTTATATTTCCTCTAGCTCTTTAGCCTTCATAAAGCAATTTTTCATTATATCTACTTTCTCATTTGATTTCTACAACAAAACTATGAGATGCATCTTGTAGTACTATTCCATTTTATGGATGAGGAAGCTGAAGCTCCAAGAGGCAATGTCCCTCGCTGACATGGGGGCACTGCAGGTCCAACCAAGGCATTTTAATTCTGAATCCCATACATTCCCACTCTCCCCTCTAGTTTGTAATCCAGGCCTCTTCATGTTTTATCTGGAACATTTCAACCATCCCATCTACCAAATTAATACAAGCAACAACATTTATACAGCATTAACCATGTTCTAAGCCTGATGTAAAGCCCCTATATAGTACATTAACTGATTTAATCCTTCTGAACATCCCATGGAGATTCACTATGTGATCTGGAAGAAGTCACTCAGTGTCTTTGAACCTCAGTCCTCTCCTATGTAAAAGGAGTAGTTTGGTTTCAGAGAGATGGCAAATAGATTTTAATCAAGATTACAACTCTGACCATTTGGTAATATCTGCCTGATGAGTTGTCCTGGAAGTACTGAAGCCAACTTAAGGCTCTGCAGTAATTCAGGCAATGACCCATGGTGATGCCAGTCAAGGACATGGGATGGGGGAGTGATATCATGTGCTACATACTTGCCATCTATGAACCACATGAACTTCAAACCCTTCCTTAACACTAACATTCAATGACTCTGAGAACCTAATTTATTCTTAGCAATCATCAAATGGAGGCACTAAATACTAAACTTAGAATATTAAATGTACTACCCCTGGTCTTCTCGTCCCTTCTCTCTCTTTTCTAGTTTCCAAAATTTCCGAAAGAACATCAACTTGCTTTTCTCTATCATAAGTGCATATCAAGGTCTTACTCCAAGTTCCTCTTATTGTGACTTGCTTCTAGTTCAAACACCAGGTGTTTCATGGAGATTGTTACAAAGGCTGTTTCCTGCAGCTGCAGATGCCCACACACAGCACTGTTGCTCTCCCACTCTTAGCCATGCAGTTGCAAAAACAAGACCAAGTAACAGTTGGTACTCTTTTTGTTGGCTGTTCTTCCCAAGTGCCAACACCTCCAGAACAAAAATAGAAAAACTACCTACGAATGACAATTTTATGGAGATAAAACAACAGCCCTTTTTTAAAGAGTTGATGTTTATAGGTGGTGTTTACAGGTGGCCTCTCAGTGACTCTGACGCAGTTCAGCGCCTATCTCTGCCACCCATTCTTTGCTCATTGGTAAGGTCTGCCCCTATATCCCAGCCCCCAGAGAATTCTACATTTCTTGCATTTTTGAGACAGTGTCATATACTCAACAAGGAGTCAAAAAATATGTGTTTTAAATATTGACTCCACTACTAACTTCACGAGAAAACAGCCCCCATTATATCTTACCCTCCACTACTTCATCTATAAAATGGGTTATCAGAGCATTTACCACAAAAGGAATGGCTGTGAAAACCCTTTTTGGCCTGGGAAGTGCCATACACACATGGATTATCTTATCTTCATTGCTGTGACTTTTTTCCCTCTGCCTCTTAGTCTTCTTTCCATTACCCATAGGGCTTTTCATTCTTGAACATGAAAGTGAAAATTGGTTTAAGGTGCTGAATTCACAGCTATTGTGTGATTCCAACCACCATAGCTTCCCTAGAAACTTCTTTACATAACACCTGACTGTCTCAGGGTCATTAGAACTGGGATGGGCCTTGACATAGGGAAGTTGCCACTGATAGTCTTACTATTCTGAACAAGAAGCAGTGCCTGGTATAAGTTAGAAAGTAAACCAAAAAGCAATCGATAAAGAACTACAGATCTAACAAAATTAATCAAAGCTATGTTGCTTTGACCTAGTTTTCTGAATCACAAATTATACAGACTGACACCAAATACCTTATTTAGAATGATTTGCAAGACCACTGGAAAGAGAATCCTATAGGAACATAACATGTTACATTCATTGAGAGAAAACCACATTCCTAAAGTGAAAGCACATAGAAACACAAAGTAGAACCTACCTTTGGCCTCATTACTTATCCTGTTTTCTACCACTGAAATCAGAATGCAAACTTATTGATATCATTATGTTAAGTGCTGGGGACACAGTAGTAAATGAAACCTACTCCTTGCCTTTATGGAGTTCCCAGTCTAGTGGCGAGACATAAATATCACCTGATGTTTAAAACTTTGTTATACCATGGTTAGTATTCTCCTTTCACATTTTAATCATTCCACCTAAATTTCCCTGTAAAATAGTCTAACATTAGCTCTAAGTCTGCCATGCTTCTATTCCCAAAGCTATACTTTCCCCCAACCATTTTACATCTATATTTTGAATTCCTATGACTTCTACCTCTCAGACTTTAAATAACTGGGAACCAATCACTTTCTTTTCTTTTTTTTGCCTCGCCTCTGTAAATGTCAGTAGTTTTATTTATTAAAATGAATCCTTTTTCCTGAATTTTAAAATAATGTGAATCTGACTCTTCACATACCAAACCCCTCCCCAGATGTGGAAATGTGCCCTGAAGACTTCTAGGGAAGCTATGAGTAGATGCCACTTAGAAAGAACATCAGGCCCACTCTCCATGCCTTTAAGAAACAGGTTGGCCTAGCAGTGCCATTCTGAGAATAGGCCCTGCTTAACAGTGAAGTAAGTATGACTTAGGCCAGGGCCATCACTCATGCTTATAAATGTAAGACACCCCTACCCAACCCCACCTACCCAATCTCTAGGGAAGACATCTGTATTTCACAGCTTTATCCACATACTTGCTTAATTTCCCCAAATCTGTTGTCAGTCTGCAACTGTCTGTGCTATGAACTCCTTTTATAGGAGTTCTGGTGCTATGGCTTTTGAAGGAGGAACATGTGGTGTTGACAGACAGATGGACAGTGTTTGAGGAGTGATGGGGAGATAAAGCAGTAAGATTCATTGCCTTTTGGTTTCAGGAAAAACTGTCTCTGTAGAACAACAGACAGGAAGCCCTTTTCAACAGCCCTAAACTATTTCCCATCAAAGGATAGTTACCCCCCCTCCCCCAGCCTAAAGCAAATAAAAGAGCAGACCCTTCTGGGTTTGCAGCTGAATCAGCCTAATCTCATGCCCAGGTCATCAACTGGATAAAATAGTTGATTGAAAACAAATATTTGCCTAAAACCAATTTACCTTCCATGGTTATTTGTTGACTTGAGGCCCACCATGAATCAGAAGGCTTGTGGCAAATGACAGTAAGGGGCTGACACTTTTGCTACATTGTCTTTCTTAGTTCTTTTCCCAGAGTATCACAGCTAGATTTAATGGCAATTATCACCAAGGACTTAGGAGACTCTTTAATTTTTTTACCTTCTTGATTGACTCAGCATTTTCCAGATGAATTAACATTAGAGTAAAATCCTGTGTCCTGTTATATATGCTGAGGAAGTTTTTGCATCATAAATGAAGCAAGCAGACACTTGCTTTTGAATAGTGTGCTTCTTTGGGAAATAAAATAGAAAGTGAAATGAAAGGTCCCGAAATTCTGATAATGTAAGCAGCCAGCTATTGGATGGAGCCTGTTTTTGAACCAGACGATCTTGTTTTAAGTTGTAATGCTGGGTGTAGAGGCCATGGCTCTCCACCGCTCAGTGTCAGACGAAACGCAGCCTCAGAAGTCACTGCCCTGATGAGCTGTGGACAACTAGCCTCCATTCATTACCTGGAGGCATGGCCACAGGTAACTTGACACTGTGATAGTGCTCAACAGTTTTATGTGGATGAAGGGAGTTTTGGAATCATTCGGAAGAGATAGTAAGGAAAATGAACCCTGAACTGTGCCTGTTTCCTGTGCTTCAGAGCAGTGCTTGTAGCTGTAGTATATGACTGGTTGTTAGTCCACTGTACATTTCCTTTCTTCTCTTCTCAGGAGGGCAAGAAGACTTCATTCTTTCTTATGAGCCTGTCTCAAGGCAGGAAAGTAAGTTTCCCTGCATGTTCTGATTCCTGAATTCCAGGCCACAAGAGGTGACACCATTATATAAGCCCTTGATTGCTGAGTCAATCAAGAATGAAGGAATAAGGAAAATAAACTCTGCTTAATGCTCGGCTGTCCCAGACCACATGCTCTCTCTTTTGCCCTATCACCAACACACACTCCTGACCACAGATGAGTGGTCCCTAATGGAGAGCTACCTATAGCACTGGATAAAGTCTCCCAGGAGACTGAAGACAACTCAGTATGAGAAGGGCTTTCTAGCAGACCTGTCCTAGGTTACGGGTCATCTGTGGGCTGCTCCAGGAGCCTGCCTTAGCTTTTCCTGGAGGCATTCACACAGAAGCTAGTGGCTGTGAGACTGTAGAGAAAATGCAAGCATCAAATGAGGAGTTGTACCCAATGAACTTCACAGTTCCCTCTAACCCCGCAATACAAGGGAATGGGGAAAACCCCACAGAGTATAAGTGGCATTTTGAGCCGAGGAGGAGAAATTATAGAAACATAAGTTGCCATTACTACCAACAATTACTTTGTAAAGTCAGTATCTAAACAATGGCCAAACAGCTGCTTTGGAATCTTTCTTCTCCCACTGAGCTGACTAAATGCAGTAGTTGTTTTGACATCATATAGGCACAGCCTAAGAGCAAGAAAAACCCCTCCAAATGCTTCTTTTCGTTGACAGACACTACAGTTGCTTTTTTCCTGTTAATAAATTCCAGAAAGTAGTCACAGCAAACCAACAGGTTGCATGTCAAACATCAATTTCCCAATGCAGAGCTGTATGGGCAATTTATCCAATGCAGTAATGCCCTCGGCAATTCTTATTGTTTGGCAATTTTGCGGTCATTTTCATGTCTCTCTCCTCATCTGCCTCTTCCTCTTCCTCTCTGCAGTAAACTATACTCGGCCAGTGATTATCCTGGGCCCCATGAAGGATCGGATCAACGACGACTTGATATCTGAATTCCCTGACAAATTTGGCTCCTGTGTGCCTCGTAAGTATCACTTCTCTTTTCTCTGAGGGGTAGGGGGAGGCTTGACTCCCTTTGAGATGATAAAACGTAATTCTATTCCTCCAATAGTCTCTCTGTTGACTCAAATATTATCAGTTACCTACCATCTATGCATCTTATTTAATTTTATCTGCCTAATGCTTTTCATCTTTCCTGCTATGTATTGTTCTCTATTTAGTGAGTATGATATGTTCTCCACACTGACTGTGCTCCCCAAGAAGGCAGGATGGATCCTGTCCTTGTAATTGCAATAGCGTTTAAAATAGCTTAGAATTATTAATAGGCATCAGCATGTTCTCATAGATTGATTGAAATGCTACTGAAGCATCTTTTCCCATACAGTGAGGTCAGAAACAAAGCCTTATGTTAAAATCACCTCAAGATGACTTAGGGCCATCTATTAGTTCACAAATAAAATAAAATAGCCTTCCTCTGTGTGTTAATAGTCCCAGGTGTTGGGAGGATGAAGACAAGAAGGAGTATAAAACTTTAATGTCCCCTCCAGGCCATTATACACTTTAATCTACTTTGTCACATGGACAACTAACAGGTATCCTGGTCCCTCTGAGAGTAGTCCTGTAAAATACTCTCTGCACTACCTCCTTCCACCCCACCATACTTTCTCTACTCAACTCACTTCCATCTCTTTCTCACTGTCAAATTAATGCATGGAAGCCTTCTGTGTATGTAGACAAACTCACCAAAAAGTTTTAATTGATTCACTAATTGAGCTCTTAAAACTGATCCCAACAAATATTTCTTTCTCACTCTACATTTTTAAAGCTCTATGCTTTGAAGTATCTCTCATATATTTCAGTACTAACATGTCACCTGGAATGCATAAGAATAGCAGGAATTGTGTGTGTGCAGTACATGAACAGAAGGGAACTAGAATGATGACTATATCTCATACAACTGTTCCCAGTGAGGGTTCTGGGGAGAGATCCTGCCATAGAATCTATCCTGAAAAAGACTCTACATAGAAATGATCAAGTCAAACCATTTATAGCAACTTCCAGTTTGTTCCTCCAATTTTGAAAGAAAACACACACACACACACACACACACACACAATCCTTAAGCATCATTTTCATTTTCTCCTCAACCTCGCACACTCTTCTCTTACTCTTTTTTTAATTAATAGCACTATAAAATGATAATAAACACATGTTCATTGTACAAAACTTGGAAACGCTAAAAATAGAGTTAAACAAGAAAATAAAAACATACAGAATCCCACACAGTACCCAGAAATAACATCACTGTTAATATTTTCCATCTATTCATTCTTTCTATATGAGCATTTTCTTCTGTGGTTAGATATATTTTAGATATATACAGTATTTTTTACTTAACATTAAAACTAGAGGCCCAGTGCACAAATTTGTGCACATTGAAAGGAAATTAGAAGAAATATTTTAATATTGCTATTCACCTTTTCTCTACAAGTGTCAACCAAATTCACGATCAACATGACAGATGGAAACACACGCGGGCGATTGGCACCAGCGAGAGCTTTATAAATATAGATAAACTTGCTTAATTAGATCTGCTTTCTGATTTAGCTAAACTTTTTCCAGCCCAGTGAAGCACCCCAACTTCTCTTTCAGGTAGTTATTAGCAACACAGCAGTAAATATCAACACGAAGCAGGTTATCATTGTAGATCACACAGGGAGAACAAAGGTTAAAATATTTAACTGCAGCAGTGTTTGACTATTCTGTGCAGTGAGAAAACCTGAAGTCATTTTCAAGGTCCACCATTTCTTACTTCTTTTCAGTTGGGTCAGGTTTCTAAACTTTCTAAATCTCGGTTTTCTGGCTAAAGAAAAGAAAATAGGATTTTACTGAGTCTCCTATCTACCTACTCCAGGACTTCTGTGAGGATCAAATGAGATGAGGCACAGGAAAACGTTTCACAGACATTTGGTTACAGTGTAAAATGTTTCCACCTGGTTATAAGGCAAGTCATGTTCCTGGGCTGAAGAAACTCCAAGGAGGCTAGTCACTAGGGAGAGGAAGCTGAGCGTTGCTATGTGACATCATTACCCAGCACCCACAGCAACCGTATCTGGGTTGGGCTGTGGACCACATTTTGCACCATGAGGTCTCAGCAGCGTGGCTGCGATTTGATGGGCTGTCACTCCAGGTGGTGGCAGGGCCTATGTCCCCACTTGGGTGAAGCCGAATGTTGCTTTGTGGGCGCCAGGTCCACAGTGCTGTTTCTTTGTAAATGGCCAGTGCACAACACAGCAGCTCCTGTGTTGAGTGTCTGCCCCTTGGTGGTCAGTGCACATCATAGCAACTGGTTGGACAGTCAGAGGGACAATTATCATATTAGCCTTTTATATATATATATATAGACTTTATATAAATATTTTGAATTTTTACTATGCCATAATTAAGCATCTTCATTTATGGATATTTTGGATTTTCTCTGCTTTTCACTATTATGGAATTATAATTTAATGTTAAAGTTATTTATAATTTATAAACTGGTATAATGGAACATCTTTCAAGATAAAATTTTATATTTTGGCAATTTTTAATATAGATTCCTAGAAATACAGTAGCTAAGTCAAAGATTGGAAATATATTAACATTTTTTATTGATATTGATAATTGTTTGCTCTTCTCCTCTTCCAAAGAATTTAGCCACCTCTAGCCATAATTAGAGTGGCTAGAGGTGGCTAAATTTTCAGTTCCACACTTTCAGTCCCACCTAAACTGTGATGATCTAATTTTATATATTTTTTAATTTGTGAATATATTTCTACTGTATGTCCTTTTTCCCCCCCTGGTTATATGACACATTTTCTTGCTTCATTGCTTGTCCCATAGTATTTTATTGTGATGCTATATCACTGAGAGTCTGGATTTTATAATTTTTCTTTATAAAATATTAAGTTTTTGTTCTGACAGGTAATAATTTACTGAAAGATCAGCTTTTTCCAGTAATGATGGTGAAGGTGGATCTACTAGTAGAGTAACTTTCCAAAATATGATCTTTCTGGGGTCACTATATGACCTCTAGACTCTCCATTAAGAAATGAAAATGGAGTGAATGTAGTTCCCCTTATATGTTTCTCTTATCGAGAATCATAGCCCTGCACTGCCTGTTGTCTGATGCCTGAAAATAGCTGTTCCATGTGTTTTGTCTAGTTTTATAGCTGTTTACAGTAGGAGGCTTAAGACTGGTACCTATAACTATGTCATGGTACTTCATATTACGTATTTTTATCTATCTATGTTGAGTGTGTAGCATGGTAAATAAGTGTAAAGAAGTTTATGGATGTCAATGTATGATCCTCATGTTATTAATTTTTTGTTTTATAAAGATACTACAAGGCCAAAGCGTGACTACGAGGTGGATGGCAGAGACTATCACTTTGTCATTTCCAGAGAACAAATGGAGAAGGATATCCAAGAGCACAAGTTTATAGAAGCCGGCCAGTACAACGACAACTTGTATGGAACCAGTGTGCAGTCTGTGAGATTTGTAGCAGAAAGGGTATGTTCACCAACCATCAGACACCTCCCCTGCCGAAGGGTCCCAGGTGGCAAACTGCATATTTTGGTCATTACTCTTTCCTGATTGCAGTTGTAAAGTTTGATGAAATATTCCATTTAGACCTCTAAGCAAAGAATCACTTTAGAGCATGGTCATTAATCTTTGCTCTAATCTCAGTAAAATAAGCTGATGGACTTGAGGAGGAAAGGATGGAGTATAAACATAAAGGCATTGAACAGCTTGAAGTTTATGAAGATTCCCTTTGTCCTTGACTTTGGTCCCAGTAAACAACATCGAACTTATTAAGGAAGCTTCATTACTCTTGGTGGTTTAGACCAGCATCCTCAAGTCTGTTTATTAGTAGGAGTTATGTCTTATCACCCTGAAAACTTAAGAGCCCCATGAGCAAGAGAGAGATGGGCTGACTGCCTAGCCTACTACTGGCAAAAATTCCAACTTAAGGTTGCTGTAGGTGCTGTGATTGCCTTCCTGCTAACAATTTTAAGTGACTGGAAAGAGGAGAACATGCCAAAAAGAATAGGATAGGAAAGCATGCGAGTGTGGCTTTAAGATATGCCTATAGAGAGATCCAGATCTGTAAACAGAGAATTCATTTCATAGGAGGGAAAACAAGAGTTAAGAACCAATTATATTTGTTATATAACTGGTATTTGTTGGGTTGAATGCTGTTTTCTCCCTGTTGATGTACTGGTACAAAAATGAAGTAAGAAATTTAAATGTCTACCTAAGAATACACTAAGCAGCTGCATCTATTTCCCTCTCTCTCTCAAAAGTTAGTTTCTATATCATACTGTTTGTAATCAGTTTCCTGGAGAATTGCATCTATTCTCCTCTTGGAACATAAAGATACAACCTTTGTTAACTTGAAATGTTCTGGCCAGTGAATAAATCTTTTAGAAACTTCATGTAGCCGCTACACTTCACAGATAGCAAACTCGGAATCTAATGCTTCTGTGGTAAAGGCTTGAACCATCTCAGTGCATTTCTCCTATTATAAGAGCTCCAGTATTCATGGACTCAGCTCATTTTCACTTAAATATTACAGATGAGTTGTTATCCCCTATTTCGGACTGTTTCTATCTGCATAATGTGCTTTTTCTCTTCTTGTGTAAAGTTCTGCCAGCATCAGAGTAATGAGGCCATTTCTCTCCAGGAGGTAGAATCTGATGTGTGGCAAATATATCTACTTTTCTAGAAATACTTTAAAAAGCAACTCCTTGCTCTGAGCACTCATTGCAGTGGAAGCCAAGTTAAATGAGCTGTGCTATAATGCAATAGGGTTTCTATTCATTAACAAACAAGAAAATTTACATACCCTGTGCAAACCTCTCTCTCAGCATTTTATGATACAAGATTTAAGGTAACTCTTGTTGTGAGTGTCCTCTGCTAGGCTGGGCATATCAAGGTCAGGACACATATAAGCACTCAGCAAATACTTAAGGAATTATCCTAAATTCACATGATTGCCATTCCTCCAAATTTATCATCAGGCAGGGTGAGACAATGAGGTGTCCATTTATTCCAACCAACAGCTGTGTAAGTGCTCAAGATTTGTTTCCATCCTCCTAACACTGAGACTTTGGGCAAGTTTGTTCATATTTCTAATCCTTAGTCTTCTCTTCTGTAAAATGCAGTTGATAACACCTACCTCATAGATGTGGGAATTTCTTCTTGACAGTTGTCTTCAGAGATGGTTTCCGAGCTTTATGAGAATAGACCCAGTCACGTTACACATGTCTACATATCTTCTTTGTGCAAAGCATCAGATATTTATTGGAGAGATGGGTGCACCATGCAGTGTGCAGATGATGTTTTATTGAGTTGTACGCTCAAAACCTGTATGGTTTGCGAACCAATGTCACCCCAATAAATTCAATTAAAAAGAAAAGAAAACAGTTAACTGAGATAACACATGTGGAATGTCTATCCCAAGGGCAGATACTTAGTAAGGGAGTGATAAATATGAGTCATGGCAAGCATTCAGCAGTCACCTATGTAACAACTTTTACTTGTGCTTTGCAGTGATCCTTCTCAACCCTGAGAAATCCATTATCCCTTATCTTCCCCTAACACACATTATTTTTAGTGGATGTTGAATTATGATCACTTTTTCTGGATTAACTCCATATTTTTCTTCTCTTTCTACCAGGGCAAACACTGTATACTTGACGTATCAGGAAATGCTATCAAGCGGTTACAAGTTGCCCAGCTCTATCCCATTGCCATCTTCATTAAGCCCAAGTCTCTGGAACCTCTGATGTAAGTGGAGGCCACTGGAGGCCTTCATCTGGCCCTCTGTTCCATATGACACAGTTCTGTCACAAATGCTTACAAAGGGGAAATGCCATTATTGATTTTTTTAAGCATTCCCTTTTTTTAAAAGCTGTATTAAAGTTTTTTGTGTCACTACAGACATGTCAGTAATTCCTTAAAATGTCTTCAGTAATGATTCTTGACTTTTATTTTCATTTCAAAAGTTGTTTTTGTATGTGTATGTGTGTGATTGTTTTGTTGTTTTGAAGGTAGGTTGATTTAATTTGGTTGTTTGGTTTTCCAAATGATAGATAGCATCATCTTTTAATTATTTCTTACTTCTGAGAGCAGTTCCATTGGTAAATCTTTTTAAATGTGTGGGTTTTTATCAAAGGAGTGGACAACATTTTAGGCTCTTTTCATTGGCATTTCACTTCGTTGTATCACAGAATTCTTACATTCCTTAATTAGAACCTCACGAATATAGACCACTATCCTTTATAGGGAGTTTCTTCATGGCTTGGCAGTAAAATATCTATTACTTAACCCAACAGCTCCATGTTTGTGCACATTTATGAACAAGGGGAAAATATATTATATTGTTCTTTTAATTTTCAGAAGACTTGTAAACTATCTTCCTTCAAAAGTCACTAAACAAATTGGGCAGATATTCCTGATCTGACTTGACTACAAAGTAACATATTTCCTTTGACAGTTTGATGGAAATTGTTGGCATTACTTTATAGATAACTTCCGTACAAAAATAAGGCTGCAGTCACCGTAAAGGTAGCAGAACAAAGAGGAAAAAAGCAGGGACTTGAAAATTGATCAGGATTGATTCTTTGCTTTGCCACTGGCCAATTCCGTGACCTTGAGTTCCTCGCCTCTAAACTTGGCACATTAAGAACATATACCTCATAGAACTAGAGAAGGTTAAACAAGATCATGAATGTAAAGTTCTTCATACAGTCTTTGGCATATGGGAAGCACTCGCTAAATAGTAGCTATTATTGCTATGAAATATGTCAAGTTATTTTATTATAAATGGAATAAAGCTATTGGATCATCATAAAACATATGACAGTACAGTGCCTTTTCCAAGAGATCACAAGAGTTCACGCTAGCATGTCTGTCACAAGAGCTTTGCTCAAATATGCCTCCATTTGGGCCTCAAGATCTCAGGGTATTTGACAGGCTGCAGAAGTGAACCACAAAGTTCTGGAAAACAGTGTTCATAGAAAGATAGAAATTACTTACTCCAAGAGGCTAACACAGTTGCTTGCAGAGACTATCGGCTACCTGCTCCACCATCTTCTCTGAGGATGAAGAAATGAAGCAAGTTGCAGTAGCTGGAATTGCAACCCAAGAGAATTCAGTTAAATATACAGTGGGTCTCTGAGGAAATTTCCAGAGTGATATCTTAAAAGCAGACTATATTCTCAAATAAAAGATGGGCAAAGTTTTTACCAGAGTCCAAAAATAAAATAAGGAGATCGCCAGCAATTCAGCCCTGTGAATTTACGTGTTAAATTTTAACATAAAGAGCTTTGCCCATAGTTGGCACATGGAAAAATCTTTGTTAACAATAAAATAATGGTTCTTGATCATATTATCCCCAATAGCATGTATTAAATTTCCCGTCATGTAGGATACTGTGTGGCATATTGCACAAAGTGAATTAAGCAACCACAAATTTCATTATGTAAAAGTAATTTATAATCTTTAAAGAGCCTCATAAATTTTATGAGTAATGCTAACATCCTAGGAACAGCATCTTAAAAGCCTGTTTCATTAAATAGAAAAATAAGTTTCACATCATCAACAGGCAGTGGAATAAATGGCTCCCAGGAAGTGAGGCCTGAGGGAGAAACAGCAGTTGCACATTTGGTTCCACGTTGAGATTGGGAGACAGTCCCATCTGGTGCTCAGTAGAAGGTCTACTTCCTTCCACAACTATGAGATGACTTATTTCGTTTTGCCTTAGGGCATTATCACAGCCACTTATCACCAAGGAAAATTAAACATACTGAAGGCTGGATTCCTCACGAGGACCGGGAATCTGTCAGAGTAGCTGCATCCATAGGTCTCCAGCACAGTAGTGGAGACATTCCAACCAATGTGCCATCATTCATAAATGTGGAATGTGTACTTTCCAGTTCAGTTTTCCAAGGGTTTTATGTCAGGAGCAAGGCGGTTCTGAGTTGCTCATGCCCCAGGAGGAGTGAAGGCTAAGTCAGCCGGAACAAGAGCACGGCAACTGTCACATTCAGGCATTGATACATCATCACACACACATTTTCTCAAGCACATCTTCCATATCAAACCACAGAGCTTATTAGCCCACACATAGCTGACTCTCCAGAGAAGCATGAAATCAAGGGAGTATATTTGAAAGAGTTATTCTTTTTATAGTGTGCCCCCTGTGACTTCTGTCCCTGCCCCACCCCATGGCAATGAGAAGCTTTCGCCTTGCCACCCCAGTGTGCTCTTACCTTTTTGCTATGATGGCCTGTGTTCACTCTATCTTTAACTGTGACATCATTATAGTTCCTTGTCTAGCTGTCCATTCATTCATTCACTTATTCTTTCAATGTGTTCAGTCAGGCTCCTTGCCATATGCTGATAAACAAGCTATGGTATCTGCCCTTGAAGAACTCCTAGGTTAGGCAAAAAGACAAAACAAATTCATATATTTGGGAATTAAATAACTAGATTTAGTCATTGCTACAAAAAGTACAAAAGGAATTCCAAGAAGACAGACCAGCATGGGCCAGGGAAGTCAAAGAAGATCCCAGGCTACATGCTTCCTTGACATCTGGAGCAAAACACTGTCTTGCTGTGTAATGTGTCCTTCATTTAGCCCAGCATGTTCCGCACACGAAAGTGACAGTCACTCACAGCTTCTAGGGTTTGTGCTATTTGGGAGGAGGGTCATAGATACCATCCCTCAGAACGAAATGAGTTTATTTCAACCGCAGGAATTCAGGAAATTCCCATTTCTTTATATTGCAGCCATCAGCATCATGTCCAGAATCATTTAATGATTCTGACTTCGGTTTGTTGTGTTTTTTGTTTTGTTTTTTCTCAAATAAGTCTTTTGAAAGAGTCTTGGTATAATAGAAGGTCTGTTTGACTTAAAAATGGTTTAAAAAAAAAAAACAACCTTGAGTTCTTGCATCAGATTTACTCTTTATTAAATGTACAACCTTAGGCAAGTCTCTCTACTACTTCAGGCCTCAGTTATTTGCTCTGGGGCGGAAAAAAAGGAATTGACTAAGACCATGTGTTCCAGACTCAGATCTCTGGCTTCCTAAGTGGCATGCAAAGGCAGCAATGCTTTAGAAATTCTACACCCATCTGGTCCACACATCCCAATGGACCAACTAAAATGTCACTGCCTTTGGCCAGACTTCTATCAGCCCAGTGCAGTCACAACTGGTATTCTTATGATGATCAGAGGCAATGACTGGCAGGCTTTGATTAATAAATGTTTTTTTTATTTAAAAAACATGGAAAAATAAAATAATGTGTATTTAAAAAGTATAATTTGGTAGGCAAAAAATAAAATAAAATTAATACTAGAGGACATGGGAAGACAAAGCTGCCACTAGTTAGGGATCAGTAGATTAGGTTATTTTCCATTTTTCTCTCACCTCAATTTGCCCTTGAGACTAGGTTGGATTTAAATAAACTTACAATGATTAAGCAGTACTTATATACAGTTAATGATACACCAATGGTTGACAGGCTAACAGAAAAAAAGGGACAGAGAATCTCAGGCATAATTCCTTTACAGCCCATTCTATCAGAACAAAAATGAGCAAATTGAGCACTAAAGATTATTCCTTGACAAGCACCTCTATCCTGGCTCACTATTTAATAGTACTTACTTGCAGTCTATTTGAAAATATTTTGGAGCCAACTCTATGGATTGTTACATTCCCTCTGTGTTCACTTTAATTCAAGCCTTCTTCAGCAGCTCCTTGAGATTCCATCTGATTATAAAAATAGAGGAAATTCAGGGTGCTGGTTGCTACAGACATGCTCCCATTTGTAAAAGTTGAGCAGCAAGAGCTGCAGAATGCCTTTCAGCCTGAAACATACACACACCTACCCAGCCAGAGTGGCTCAGCTGGTTGAGTGTCATCCTGTGCACCAAAAGGTTGCCGGTTTGATTCCCGATCAAGGCACATACCTAGGTTGTGGCTTCCAACCCAGGTCAGAGCATGTACAGAAGGCAACCGCATCTCTCGCTCTCTCGCTCTCTCGCTCTCTTGCTCTTTCTTCCCCCCCTTCCTTCTTTCCCCTCCCCCCCCCCCCCCCCGTAAGCATGTCCTCAGGTGAGGAAAAAAAATGACACACATGCCTAAGGGGCCTTCACCTCTCCTATAATTCTTTGGAAGCACTTTCTGAGTTTCTCCACTCCACATGGTTTCTGTTGCACATTAAAGATGAGCAGCAGCTCTTGGGAAGGATGGGGGAGTCGAGAAATCAAAGCTTTCTGAGGGGTCAGTACCTGAGAACAGCTAAGTCATGTTCTCTCATATGTAATGAGGTCCAAAATGCTGTGATGTACCTTCCCTTCTGGCCAGCTCTCTCCTCCCTCTGACCACCCTGGGAAGATCTTGTTCAATTCTACAGCCCACATTTACTAGTAAAAGAGATCTAGATAGACCAGAACAAAGTCCAAGGAAGGTCAGGATTCAGAAATCATATCCAAGGAGAGAATAGATGAAGGATGTAGGGCAGTTTACTCTGAAGGAATGGAAACCTCAAGGCACACTGGAGGGCTTGATTTCAAGACCCTGGTGCCCGTTGTCGAGGAAGGAAGTTTAGCCGTACCCTGTGGGACTGCCGAGGGCAGAACAGAGACCAGTACCTGGAAATCATAAGGAGACAGGTTCTGCTTCAACCCACTGTGAGGCCAAGAGATTGCCTGTGGAGAGAGGGAGCTCCTGGGAAGGAGTCTTTGTTGCTAAAAATGATTCCAGCAAAGAGGAGTCCCAAATGAAGACTAGGAAGCTGCTGCTAAGATTACACTAAGTCTCCTGCGGGACTCATTTTTGCCAGCCGTTTTAATTTTTCAGGGTTTTGAATAGTCCCTGTGCGTTCTAATACTAAACTCTCATTTTCCCAGGGAGATGAACAAGCGTCTCACAGAGGAACAGGCCAAGAAAACCTATGATCGTGCAATTAAGCTAGAACAAGAATTTGGAGAGTATTTTACAGGTAAGTTCTTTCTAAAATGTTTTTCAATTACAGTTGACATAGAGGAGGATGGGCAAAAGCAGGTTTACAGTTGTGAGGATATGAAACAGTTTATTCTTATTTATTAATTATTGTACAAATTTTCCATACCAAAAGTTGTAAACCTACTTCTGCCCCACCCTGTACATATTATATTAATTTCAAGTGTACAACATAGTGACCAGACATTTATATAACTTACAAAATGATCACCTTGGTAAGTCTAATACAGGTAAGCTCATTTCCCCTGGAACTGTGATAAAGGAGATAAATTGCCTGACATTTAGCATATTGAGGGCCTGGTACATCTGGGCCCTTAAACCTCTGCTTCACCCATTTGCTTCCGACTCTGGATTTTCCCTGCTCTGAATTAAGCTGCAGCCAGCCCCAGGTTCCTGGTGGCCCTATCTAAAACCAGGGATGTCAGATACCACTGAGCTACTTCCTGCTATTAAAGACAGTGTAGGCATTGATACTTCATTAAACTATCTCCCTGGTATTAGAAAACTTGAAAAAAGAAACTTTGAGGGCTGTCCAAAGCAGTCACTCTAGAGCAGCAATCTCAGGGCCTCCAGCCTCCGCTCCAGTGACCTGGAGGTCAGCCTCCCCATTAACACATGTGAACAAGACTCTTAAAATACTTCCTTGTGTTTCAATCAATTCCCTGTCAAACAAAACTATTTTTTTTCTTTTTAAATATGTCCTTGGAAATGAAGTTTGGGGAATAAAGGACGATTTCTTTTTAATCTTGGTATCCTGGGTTTTCTCATATATATTCATGAAACATTGATTAAATCCAAGGAGTGAGCAACACTTGTGGAATTTGCCTTTACAACTGATAGTTTGAAAACAAGAACTTGCCTCCTGAATAACCTTATGTAAAGTTAGATATTTTCTTGTTTATCTTACTCAGAATAGAAAACACCAGTGGCTTAGCAGTTTGCAAATATGTTGAATTGGGTAATCTTAAGTAAAGTTTCTAATAATAACAAAGATAGGAGTTATATTTCATCCTAAAAGAGCATCCAGGTATGATCATCAAGTCAAAGCAATTTGACAGTGGCTTATATTCAGGAGTACAATACATAATCAATATATTCTGAAGAGTGTTTTTGAAAACCTAAACCATGTTTCAGTAGCAATGTAAGCCCTACTGTAATAAGGATAGTACTGATGTGTTTTAGAGATGTAGCTACAAGATAGTTTTTTCCCCCGCAGGAGATAATAAAATGTACTTAAATCTAATCTAAGTGACTTGGTATTTTAGTAATACAGTTGATCAGTTTGTTTATGTTTCCTCCTATTTATGTTTCTTATAAGTCCTTACCATAAGATATTCTCAATTTGAGTATGTAGGGTAAAACTTCATGTTACCAGATTACTTGGAGAATGAATGGGATTGCCTTTTAAAGGTTTTGGGGGTTGAGGAGGTTAACTAAAGTTTCTCCCAAGAACTTTATTATTTCCTCTGTGTCTAAGTAAGTACAGTACAAACATATAAGGCCAGCTTTCCTTAATAAATGGGAAGCTCTCAATCTGAAAAAAAATGATCAATACCTACCTCAGGGCTTGGCCCAGAGTAGATAGATACTCATAAAATGCAACTAAATGGGTGATTCATTGTCCAGAACAACAGACATACATGTAGAAAGGAGAAAGATTGTGTTGCATTTATTGTTGATCCAGAATATGCCTTCAAAAGCACTCTTTTCATCATTGATGTGACCTTGCTTAAGTGAATTTTCTGCTTTTTCTTACTAGTGAAAAGTCACGCTAAGTTTCCTGATGAGTTTGTCTATCACTGATTTGAGCTTCCACTGTGTGATGGATGACAGATTCCTAACACTGGGTGCATTTGCTTTCGTTCTAGCTATTGTCCAAGGAGATAGCTTAGAAGATATATATAACCAGTGCAAGCTTGTCATTGAAGAGCAGTCTGGGCCTTTCATCTGGATCCCCTCAAAGGAAAAGTTATAAATTAGCTACTGCATCTCTGACAACGACAGAAGAGCATTTAGAAGAACAAAATATATATATAATATTACTCCTTGGAGGCTTTTATGTTTTTGTTGCATTTATGTTTTGCAGTCAATGTGAATTCTGATGAATGTACAACACAAACTGTGTGAAGCCATGAAGGAAACAGAGGGGCCAAAGGGTGGGACGGAAAAGACACTGCAGGATGCAGGAAGGCTTTGGTTTGCTCAAGAGGCCAGGCATAGGGATGAACCTCTGACGGGCTTGGTGCCCAAGCTGGGCCGCCTCCTCACCCAGCAGATGTCCAGAGCCCACTTAGCTGCTGAGCTCTCTGTATTTTTTTTGCTTTAAAGAAAAGTTGCCAGCACTTGAACTTCACCAACCTTCCCATTACCCACATCTGTAATTGGTCCACTTTGACTTTTTATATGCACATCCTTTGATTTCTTAACAAGCAAAGGAAGGAACGAAGGGAAAAAAAGAAAGGAGTCCCTTTGGAGACGGCATACTATCAGGGAAGGATGTGCGTGTAGTTTCTTTGACTGGCACCTGCAAAGATAAGCATTTCATAAAACTCACGAGTGTATGGAGGACTGACCCTACTGGGAAGAGGGGGTTCCACCTGGGTTAGCTTCATGATTGTTTATTGTCTATTTTGCCATTTATAAAGTGAAAGAAGGCACTAAAGATGAGAATAATTTATACAATAAAAATATATTAAATGTATAGAAACAAATTTCTATAGGTTAAAAAAGTTTTGTGAAATATTTTGTAAAGACTAATTAATGGAAAGACTAACTGTAAGCACTACCTGCAGATTATCAAATTCAAGAACTGAAAGTTGCACTCTCCCTTCTGTTGCCAATGATCCACTAAGAGCATCTGAGCTCCTTCCAAGTCTGACACAGACTTCTCCCTTACTTACCTCCCATGACCTCCCTATCCTATTAGTGATAGACTCTCATGGAGCACATCCTTTAATGAGTTGCCCTCATGGATATTTTTGGAAGACATTTGGTTAATGCATTTTTAAGCTGATGGCTTTCAGAGACCAACTCATACCAACAAGTTAAAGGGAAGTTTTTGCTTTTCTCTTGATAAACTACCTGGGCCTGCCATGCAAATAGTTGAATAACTTTGTTCCTAGTTACTTACATACAATTCTTAAAGGGTCATGTGGTATTTTGGCCAATCATGAGTAATTAGGACACTTTTTTTTGTCTGTTTCATAGGTAACAGGTTTTATAACAGCCAGAGATGCTATAGAGTCATAGAGAAATCTGTCCCAAGATGCACTATTTCTCTGAGGAAGAAAGAGAGAAGAGAATTATCTGGTTGAGGAGTGCAGACTTGTTTGAGGTACAGGGCAAAGAGATAGAACAATAAGGAAAGACAACTAATGACTTAGAGGTCAACCAATTAAACTGCCTTTCTTGAGGGCTGCACCTGGACCAAGTTTATTTTTTAGCAATTATAATATTTTTTTTTAAGAAAGGAACCTCCCAAAGCCTATATCCTACATTAGAGCTGGTGGTGACATTAGCTTTGCTTGTGCCCAAGGTGTTTAGAGAGAGACTGTTCTGTGATCTCAATAACCACTCAACTCTGGGTTCTATGCAGGCCCAGACTCAGCCCCATCGCCTTATTACTGGGGTACATCCAGACCTGGCAGGAATTCTGCCACACTGTGCAGCAAACCAGCATGCAGGCTGGGGTGGGAAAGCAAGAGACAGAGCCATCAGCTGTGGTGGGGCTTTTCACAGGAAGAACATCGGAGCTCAGAATGAGGGTCTCTTTCCAAAAACAGGCGGTGTTCATCTTACACTAACTACCACTCTCTGCCTGGCTGCAGTCACCAAAACAAACACAGAAAAAGCAAAATCATGCATCTACCTGTAGTCTTGAGGCTTCCTTTGCTAATGAAAGGGCTGGCAATGTACTTACCCTCTAATGAAAGTTAAATTTCTAGAAATTCCCTTAGATTGCTCAAAATGTTAAAGATGTGACCACATTTGCCATTGGCCAGTTTCAGGTCAAGGTCTCCTTTCATCAATATTGCTCCCAGACCTTTCCTGCCACCAGAATGCCATTCCTGGTCCCAGCTCTATCTTTAGGCCACCATGATTACTCCTTTGGTTTCTCAACTGAGCATGCAACCATTTATTTAAAGGACTGTCATTAACGAGTAGATGTTTCCGCGGGTCGTGCTATGTGCTTTTCATTTAATATTAAGTATTGTTGTGGCTGAGTACAATCAAACTGAACCACCAACCCTTGGTTTTGTAGTAATATAATTATTTATTTTCCTAGTGTAGATGCTTTCAGACTAGAATTGGCATTTGCACTGATTTTTTATGTAGATTTATATAAATATATATATACATATATATATTTGCTTGAAGAATCACCAAGCAAATTGGTGAGAAGGTCTTTTCCTATAGAATTTACACCTCCATTTGTTGTGTTGTCTTGCGCCTCCCAACGTTGAGGTCTCTATGGCTCCAGTGAATGGGTGTATTTTGCAGCAAACCTAACAACTGGTGTGGAAACGGCAGAAGAGTTACCCAGATCACATCTGGTGCCAATGCACTTGGAGCCTGGGGCCAGACTGGTGCTAACACTGCAAACTTTGTCCGGAGCTCTCTCCAACCTGAAGGCTTGCTGGGGGCGCAGTGTCACATTCCCATGCTGGGCCCTTTCGGAAAAGTGCCAGATCGTGTCACTGGTGCTATTTTTCATGCTCTGGTACAATGTGTAGCACCACGGGGGTCTCAGCTTTACCAAATTCAAAACCCCACTTGTCAGCTAATTGCAGGGGCATCTGTTTCTTGCTCTTCTCCCATGGGATTTGTCGGCCACCTCTTTGCAGGCCTTTTCTCCCAGCCCCAAGTTCTTGGGTCGGCTCCATGTGTTTAGTGAGCCGATCTTTACGAAGCTGCACTCAGGTGCCTGTGAGCTGTCTCAGATCCCACTGCCAGCCCTTCAGGACTCAAAGCCAGGGAAGAGCTCTCTGCTCCTCTGGCTCTCACCTCTGGTTCTTTCTCATTCTTCTCTTTCCATCTCATCCCATAGATCTCTTTGTGTACCTCTTCTTTTAGCCTTCCTTCCTGTCTTCTCTAAGTTGTTGACTTTCCTATAGCCCTTCTTTACTCCTCCCCTTTATTACCCATCTCTCTGTCTATCTCTCTTTTATTCTGTCTCTTTCCCCCTTATTCCTCTTCCCCTCCTTTCCCACTCTTTTTTTTTTTTTTTTTAATTTCAGAGAGGAAGGGAGAGGGAAAGAGAGATAGAAACATCCATGATGACAGAGAATCATTGATCGGCTGCCTCCTGCACAGGGGAACAAGCCCACAACTCAGGCATGTGCCCTGACCAGGAATCGAACTGTGGCCTCCTGGTCCATAGGTCGATGCTCAACTACTGAGCCACATTGGCCGGGCTCCTTTCCCATTCTTTCTCTTTTCCTCACACTTCTGGTCATCTCCTCTCCAATACCCCACTTCTTAATATTTCTGTCCTATAAGGGCTCGTGGCTGATTCAGACAGCAAGTCCATAAGCTGGACTAGTGACACAAATACTTGGGGTCACCGTTTCACCTACGCAGCCCAGAAGGCAACACTCAGCATGAGGTCCTGCCCCGCTGAGCCAGCCTGCACCGCTGCCCTGGCAGTGACGCTGCATGTGCTCTGGGCTCTGCGGCACCTGGGTGCCTCTCTGCCGGAAGGCTGGTCCAAAGCAAGCCCACTCCTAGCACCAGCCTGTGGCTCTAGGGACACTTCCTTTCAGTAAAGGCAGACTCCGGCCCCAACAATTATTCTGACAGCAAAACTCTTCCTTCTCATTGAAGCCATGCCATCACCTTGATTTGGAGAAAGATGTTTTCCCCATTCATAAGCTTTTTCCCCCCTCATTTTTATGTGAAACACCGCCCCCCTCCCCCTCCCCCCTCTGCTTTTCAGCTGGTGAGATTGAATGGACTCGCTGGTGGAATAACATCTTTGTTCCTGTCTTGGTCCTGCCTAAATTCCTACAAAAATATTTAAGTCAAGGACTCAGGCTAGTTCCTAAGTTTATCATAATATTTTGTCTCTCCTAGGGGGAAATAAGGGGACATTTCCCTTAAAGCATGTGGAGTACCTCCTGTGACAAGTGATTAGCCAGAGAACTCTCTAGAGAATTCTGTGGCTAGACATTTTACTTCTGTGTACGTATGGTATATGGGGTATGTATGTCATGTATACACATACTACACTGGGTCTGAATGAATGTGGATGGAAACCCACACACTCGCTCCAGTCTGTAAATATCCTTCCTCACTGAAAACTGTGCTTCGGAAATCATGTCTTGTACAGCTGTGCAGTTTCTTGTAGCAGCTGAGGACAAGCTAAGACGGGTGGACGATTTAGACAAAGCTCAACTCCAAGAGAGAATTCAGAATCTCCCTAGCAACTCATGAGGACAGACAACCAACCGGCAAGGTTGACTCCCAATGGGATGGCAAACTTTTCTTCTCTCCTTTCTGAATTTGTGTTTCCTAAGTGAGTGCACCAGGCTGTACCCGTTAGAGCCTTTCAATAGGACAGTTTTGTGCTTTTCTCGGACAGGATGTTCCTCCATCGAGCTACTGTAGTGCAGGATGGGAGGGAGGGGAAAGACTCCTTGCCCGGCTGGAGTTTACGGAGACACTGCACAGCTTACACTCCTGTTAAGTGTAAATATTCGACACTTCCATTCCATTTGTGTAAAAAATAAAGCACACAGGATTATAAAGTCAAGATGTATATTTCATACCCGGTGTGTCTGTGCATATTTATTACGTGCTCAGCTGTGAGCAGTGGCCCTGTTGTAAAATTGCTTGATAGAATGGTTATAAACATGTGGTTTTATCTTCAGATATAAATGTTAAAATATACGTTATAGCAAATCCTTTCCTCCCAACACATAATTTTTCAGATTTCATAAAGAATAGAATCATTCATTTCTATTTTTACCCAATTAGTTCTGGTTAGAGTGGGCTTGCTCTGAGATGCTGGCCCTCCTGAGAGGAGCTAGAAGTGGTGCTTTTGCATATTTTTAAATATTTTGCTACCATCTTGCCTGCTTTTAACCAGGATTTTGCCGAGAGCAAACAATGTATTAAAAGAGATTTTTTAAAGGCCCTCATATCTATATGAAATAATTCCCCAGTTTCAAAATTGTGAGGTTTCAAAAGATACTAAAATAGAGAATATTTTTGTTTTATTAGATACTTAAGATGCCAAGAAAGGCGCAAATTGGAGAGATGTCACTATATGAACAGGACATTGGGGCCACAAAATAGTCCAGCTCTGATCTGAGCATACCAAAATGGTCAGGTTTGGGAACCTGAATTTGCCAGATAATATTCTAAATTCTTCTTTCCAAGTTAGTAAATGCTTTGTCATATTGACATTTACATACCACAGGTCTGACAGTTGGAGGACCAAGACGAATTCCTCCATGGAAGGGGTGAAATTTCATCAGCAAAGCGATCGCTTTGAAGTATGTTTTGCTTCATGGTGAGCTCTCATATAATTGGATCAGCCATTCAGAAAACCAGGACTATTGATCAGACTGCCTTGGCTATCACTGTGAGCCCATAGCAGTCTCCACCAGAGGTCCTGTCACAGTCCCTGGTGCTTGGTGACTGAGCAGAGCCATCAAGGGCAGTGTGGGACTGTGTTGACTGAGGCTGCAAGCCTAATGCAGGCCTCACATTTCAACAGTTATTCAATTTTTAACATTTACACAGTCTCACCAGGTTAATATTGATGGTAACACTATACAACAACCAGATTCACTACAATAATGGCTGCATGGCAGGGGGTAGAGGGTGAGGGCGCGTAAAAGAGCTTTGGACTTATTTTTAAGAGAGGAAGGGAGAGAGAGAGAAACAATTGATCAGTTGCCTCCCACACAAGACCCAACTGGGGACCAAACCAGAAACGTGGCTGAGGGACACAGGGGCTGCTGGAAACTCAGGTGTTCCTTTTAAAGTATGGCACATGAATCTACTCAGACTCCATACCTCTGAGTTCCAGTGCCGGGTGCTCTTGGGAACCCAGACACATACGGGAAGGAAATGGATTATCTGGCATCAGGGCAGGAATTCCCAGGCAGCTTGCTCCCAAACAGGGGTGATTATAGGGGACATTTTTCCTGTGCTATGTAGGGCTGACTGGCAGTCATAATGGAGTTTCCATCAGCATGGCCCACACTGTTTGCTCCACCCTGGTGATTCCCTGAGACTCTGCCCCATCCAATTTGCAACCCCACCCAAACTGTTAGCACCAGCTTTTCCATATGAATGGCCTGTCCCTGCTCAGGCTTCAGACTTTGCTGAAATCGCTCAAGCTACAGCTGGCTTCAGTGTGCCCCAAACCTATCAATACAAGGCCCAAGAACTAGCACTACCACCAGCCTCCTTGCTTCATAGCTAGACCTCAGCTGGCACCTCCAAGCCCAATGCAAATAGCCCCTGCAGGGTGGCCCCAGGCAGTGGCTGACTTTGCACCTCCCTAGAGGTCACAGACAGCTTCAGACCATCGCACATCCATAAGCAACATACTCAAGAGGCAGACTGGGTGAGCACCAAAGCCCCACTGAAGCAAGTCCTGCTCCATAGGGGTGTTTCCTGCACAGCAGCTCTCCCACTGTAGTTGCAGCTGGTCCTCACAGCCAATTGGCCTGGAGGTCAATTCCTCCCAGAGACGCCAACAGCAACCAAGGCTCAACTACAAGACTGTGCACACAGCCCACACAGGGGCACACCTGGAGTGCCCAATTCAGGTGACTGGAGAGGCTGAGCCACTGGGCCCTGCAAGACACCTACTATACAAGGCCACTCTACCAACTCCAGGAGACCTAGCAGCTCTACCTAATACATAGAAACAAACACAGGGAAGCAGCCAAAATGTGGAGACAAAGAGACATGTCACAAATGAAAGAAATGAAACCAAACAAACTACTAGATACAGAGTTCAAAACATGGTAATAGGTTACTCAAAGATCCTCATGAGAGCTTCAAGGGACTTAGTGAAACTTTCAAGGATCTTAGTGAGAATGTCAAAGACAAGAAAAAAGGCAGGTCAGAAATGAAGCATACACTAACTGAAATAAAGAATAATTTACAGGGATTCTAAAGTGAGGATTCTGAGAATCAAATCAACAATTTGGAATATGAGGAAGCAAAAAATACCCAATCAGAAGGGCAAAAAGAAAAAAGAATCCAAAAATATAAAGACAGTGTAAGGAGACACTATCTTCCCCTACCTGATGAAAGAGATTTACAAGTCCAGGAAGCATGGAGAGTCCCAAGCAAGAGGAACCCAAAGAGGCCCACACCAAGACACATCATAATTAAAATGTCAAGGGTTAAAGACAAAGACAAAGAGAGAATCTTAAAAGCAACAAGAGAAAAGCAGGTAGTTGCCTACAAGGGAGTACCCATACGACTGTCAGCTGATTTCTCAACAGAAACTTTGCAGGCCAGAAGGGAGTGGCAAGAAATATTCAAAAGTGATGAATAGCAAGGACCTACAACCAAGATTATTCTACCCAGCAAAGCTCTCATTTAGACTTGAAGGTCAGATAAAGAGCTTCATAGACAAGAAAAAGCTAAAGGAGTTCATCACCAACCAACCAGTATTACATGAAATGTTGAAGGAAGAGGAAGAAGAACATGAACAAAAAGAAATATATATATAAGCAATAGAATGGCAACAAATACATATCTATCAACAATTGAATCTAAAAAAATAAATAAGAAATCTAATGACCAAAATAAACTGGTGAATAAAACAGAAGCAGAGGCATGGAAACACGGCACAGAATGACGATTCCCAGGGGGAACGAGTTGGGGGATAGGGAGAGATTAACCAAAGACCTTATATGCATATACACATAACCCATGGACAGACAATAGTGGGGTGGAGGCTTAGGGAGGGGACAGGAGTAAGGTGGAGGGGGGTCAATGGACAAAGAAAAAGGGGCATCTGTAGTATTTTCAACAAAACATAAACTTTTTTTTAAAATGTTTCAGCCCATGACAAGTCCAGTCTTTGTCCCTAATTCCCAATTAGCACAGCTAATTGTCCCAATTAGCACAGTTGAAACAAAGCTAGAACACTTGGTCAAACTTTACTAAAGATTGGGAATAACAAAAGGGAAAGAACAGATAATCTGATTTAAGGGATGAGCTTAGTGGCCAGCTAAACTGCTGGGCATTTCCAGACATGCACTCAGTCTGCTCTGAGGGGCTACCTCTCCTGCTATGAACTGCAGAATATTAAGCCCTGCTCTATGCTGCCTCCTCACTTTTCCTCACAGTTCCAAGTTTTAGAGTCACACAAGCCAATGCACAGACCCTCTTCACCCAACTGAGACAGCTAGTAAAATATGAAACATACATCTCACACCTACTAAAGAAGACCAATATCAGACCAACCACAGAGCTGAGGGCTCTTCCCAAAAGTCAACATACACCTGTTCTTTTCATTTCCTGAGCCCCCACATTCTTCACAAGGGAAATCAAAATCTTGAATTTAATTTGCCACAGTCTTTTATTTTTTTAAGATTTGTGGGAACCATGCCAGGTCCCCGGATAGTCAAAGCCAATGGGACCACAGAGACCTTGTTATCAATACACCAGAATGGCCAAAGGCCGCTCTGGGCATGTGCCTAAATGGGATATCCAAAAATTCTGAGCCTGGGAATCCAAATCAGATACCATGAGCAGGTACAAGGATACACAGTACACTGTGCCCCTTCTGTAGCAAATATGATTGATGTCACGGTTGGCACGAAGCCTTCTTTATCTAAATAGTGTGAAAGTAGGCTACTGACCAGGCTGGAGTTTGGAGAGAGAGCAGCTAGGATGGAGTGTGAAAAAGAAGTCTGCTAGAGAGAACAGCTGGGCAGTAGAGACAGGAGAAGCTGCTGAGCCGGAGAGCTCAGATACTGCTATGATGTAAGGTGGTGAATCCAGGAGACAGCGTGCAACTGCTCAGATAATAGCTGTGGGTACAGAGACTGATGCTGCTTTATGGGAAAGATATATGTTCACCAGTTGGTGTCCAGCTGCCTGCCTGTGTGGACTTTGCTGTGAGGACTGTTCTTGTCTGATGGCTATATGGCCACTGGTTTCTGCAATAAAGATTCATTCTTATATACCCACAACCTCTCATGGCTTCTCCAAGACCTGGTGTCCAAGGAGTTCCAGCCCCAGGCAGAGGGGCTCGGACCCAACACCTATACTAGTAAGCAGAGGATAAAGGAGGAACTTGGACTAAGTTCCTAACAGTTAGTACAGTGGGCAGGGTTCAAGCAGGAAACAGGCCTGGCATAGTTGAATGGGAGAATTTAGAAGAATACATGGACTCACAGCCACTCAGAGATACTCAGAGCCAGTCAGAGCAGCAGAGCTGTGCCATTCTCTTGCTTCTGGCTCTGACAAGATTCTAAGTCAAATTAGCATGACCCCGATGGCCCATGGCTTATCCAGTGTATGTTGCTTAGTCCTTTTCTATACCAAAATCATTTCTCTCCTGCCAAATAATTCCCACAAATAGCATTAACAAATTGGAGGTATTCTTGCATATGAGGAAAAAACAAGTTAAAGGACAAATGATTTGCAACATGCTTCACAACTAGTACCAATACTGCAGAACATCATTTGTCTAAACTACTCACAGCCAAAACAGCCAACCCTGAGAGAGGCACAGTCCTCTCCCACCCTCCTGTCTAAGGCCTATCATCCAGGTTCTGGTTTCCAGTCTTATCTGGACCATTGACTCAGGTGATGTCTGCTCTTCCAGAGTGCCAAAGGATTGCCTGTGTGAAGAAACTGCCTTAGCTAACCTCCAAACAATGAGATTTTATTTTAGCAAAATACAATGGTCTTACTTCCATCTAAAAGAAGAAGGAAATAAAAATACTTAATTTTCATGGGGGTGCCAGAGCATTAAAGATCTTAACCCCCTGTGGCTTTAAATAGCAAATTATAATTAAGGATTTCTAGGTAACAGACTCAACAGTCCCTCAGAGAGAACAGCTGATTTCTATTCAGAAAAAAAAAACATGAAACCAACAAGTTAAAAGACTGGATCTTAATTGGAGTGTTTGATTTCCACGGACTACTCCTGCATCTTAATGATCTCTCTGCATAAATTCTGCATGTCACCATGCTCCTTCATCGAGGACTTCTGGTATGAATAACCCCCAGATGAAGAAAATCTCTCCCCTCCATCTTTCCAAACCCATCTTCTTACAATAGACTCATCCTAATGGACTACTGCCATCAAATCTGGCTTCAAGTACACAGTCTTTTCCTTAACAATTGGTGGATTGGTTTTTCACTATCTGAAATTCTTCACTGGACTATATGTCATGTTTTAAACTTGGGATCAATCAACACATTAAAATATGCAGTATTTTAACCAACATTTCATGCAAAGAAAGGCTAGCAGTCGCTTATTTTAAGATGTCCTACAAAGAAAACATTAGGGGCAGAAACCAAGATGGCAGTGTAGGTAAACACCTGCACTCCCCGCCTCCCAAAACCACATCAAAATTAAAACTAAACTACAGAACAACCATCATGCAGAACCGCCTGAAAGCTGGCTGTATGGAAGTCCTGCAACTAGACAGTAAAAGACGAAAGCACACTGAGACTGGAAGGTGGGGTGGAGGCACAGAATTGACTGGTCCAACAGCCACAGGTGCTGCTTTTTTCATTGGGAACCAGATCCTCTCTGCGGAGGCAGCCTGTGAGGAACAAGTAGTCCCAGCCCCACACCAGACCCCCAGCCCAGGGTCCCAGAGCTGGAAAGAGAAGACCCCATAACTTCGAGCTGTAAAAACCAGCAGAGATTGTGGCTGAGGGACACAGAGGCTGCTGGAGACTCAGGTGTTCCTTTTAAAGGGCTGGCGCATGAACTTACTTGGACTTGCTTCCTCTTGAGCTCCAGTGCTGGGTGGCTCTGGGGAACCCAGGCACATATGGGCAGGAACTGGATTGTCTGGCATCAGAGCAGGAACTCCCGGGCAGCTTTCTCCCAGACAGGGGTGCTCCCAGGGGTCATTGTTCCTGTGCTGAAACTTTCCTTGTCCCTAGGCTGACTGGCAGCCATACCAGCATGGTCCACATTGTTTGCTCCACCTGGTGATTCCCTAAGACCCTGCCCATCCAATTTGCAGCCCCACCCAATCTGTTTGCACCAGCTTTTCCATATGAATGGTTTCAGACTTTTCCAAAATCTCACAAGCTGCAGCTGGGTCAGCATATCCCAAACCTTATCAATAAAAGGCCTAACACCCAGTACTAGCACCAGCCTACCTTGCTTCACAGCTGGGCCTTGCCTGGCACCTCCAAGCCACTGATTCCAGGCAGTGGCTGACTTTGCTCCATGCTAGAGGCCCTAGAGTCAGTGCACCCAGTGGACAGCTTCAGACCATAGCAGATTACAATTCTACACATCCACAAGCGACACACTTAAGAGGCAGATTCGGTGAGCACCAAAGCCCCACTGAAGCAAGTCCTCTCCATAGAGGATCAGCTGTGGCTACAACAGCTCTCTCAATGTCATCACAGCTGATCCTCACAGCCAATTGGCCTGGAGGCCAATTCCTCCCAGAAATGCCAATAGCAATGAAGGCTCAACTACAAGACTGTGCACACAGCCCACAGAGGGGTGTGCATAGTGTGCCCAGCTCAGGTGACTGGGGAGGCTGAGCCATTGGGCCCTACAGGACACCTACTCCACAAGGTCACTCTACCAACTCCAGGAGACACAGCAGCTCTACCTAATACATAGAAACAAACACAGGGAAGCAGCCAAAATGCGGAGACAAAGAGACATGTCACAAATGAAAGAAATGGAACCAAGCAACCTACTGGGTACAGAGTTCAAAACCATAGTTATAAGGTTACTCAAGGATCTTCATGAGAGCTTCAAGAGACTTAGGGAAACTTTCAAGAATCTTAGTGAGAATGTCAAAGACATAAGAAAGGACCAGTCAGAAATGAAGCATACACTAACTGAAATAAAGAATAATTTATAGGGATTCAACAGTAGAGTAGAGGATTCTGAGAATCAAATCAACGATTTGGAATATGAAGAAGCAAAAATCACCCAATCAGAAGAACAACAACAAAAAAGAATCCAAAAATATGAATAGTGTAAGGCAAGCATGTCAAACTCATGGCTCGTGGGCCACACGTGGCCCACAATGAATATTTTGCAGCCCAGCCAATATAACAGTATGTAAGAAATGTTTTAATTAAAATTTCATAATTTTTACAATATCCTATTATACATAATTATTAATAACAAACTACAATGTTCGCTAATGACTAATTACTATAATTGTGTTGCATTCATTTCCCTTACGCACCTTATGCGCAGGTGCACCATTTCTCTCCACTAATACTAGCAGTGAATATTTTAGCAGCTGATTGCCATGTCATTAGTCTTGGACTGACTTGTTTGGTGTGTGCCACAGGAAATATTTCGCTTTTGGAGTACAAGAAAAATAGCTTTGCTTGTGTTACGCTTATTAATTTGTGCAGTTATTTGGTATCTGGTAAGTTAATGTTCAAGAAAAAATATTAATTTTTATTAAAATGTTATATTATTTTATTTTAATGATTACTCACTTATTTCAGCCCTTTGTATTCAGCACATCTCTATCAAAATAAACCTACGTTTCTATGAAAATTGAAGCTTTTGGTTTTTTGCAGCACACATAAATTTAAACCTTATTTATTTGGCCTGTGTTAGCCTTTGAATTTGACATGCTTGGTGTAAGGAGACGCTATCTTCCCCAACCTGATGAAAGAAATAGACTTACAAGTCCAGGAAGCACAGAGAGCCCTAAACAAAAAGAACCCAAAGAGGCCCACACCAAGACACATCATAATTAAAATGCCAAAGAGAATCTTAAAAGCTTAAAAGCAGCAAAAGAAAAGAAGTGAGTTACTTACAAGGGAGTGAGTTACCTACATATGACGGTCAACTGATTTCTCGAAAGAAACTTTGTAGGCCAGAAGAGAATGGTAGGAAATATTCAAAAGTGATGAATAGCAAGGACCTACAACCAATATTACTCTACCCAGCAAAGCTCTCATTTAGAATTGAAGGTCAGATAAAAGCTTCATGGACAAGAAGAAGCTATAGGAGTTCATCACCACCCAACCAGTGTTACATGAAATGTTGAAGGGTATTGTTTAAGAAGAGGAAGAGGAAGAAAAGAAGAGCAAGAACAGAAAGAACAAGAAAAGAAGAACAAGAAAAAGAATAAGAAAAAGAACAAGAAGAACTATGAACAATAAATGGCAACAAATACATATCTATCAACAATTGAATCTAAAAATCAAAATAAACAAGAAATCTAATGAACAAAATAAACTGGTGAATAAAATAGAATCAGAGGCATAGAAATAATCAGAAACAAGGAATCTCAGAGGGAACAGGGTGGGTGGGGGCGGTGGGAAGAGATTAACCAAAGATCTTACATATGGACACAGACAGTAGGATGGTGAAGGCATGGGGCAGTGTGGGAACTGGGTGGAGGGGGTCAGTGGGGGGAAAAATACTCTCCACAATAAAGATTTAAAAATAAATAAACAATAAATAAAAAAGAATTAAAAAGAAAACATTTGCAAAAAGGCTGGCATTTCTTATAATTCATTTATCTAGTTGTCATTCTTTACCCTCTGCTCAACAAGCAATAAACACCTGCTTGGAGCCAGGCTTTATTTAGATGCTGCAATATGGAAAGAAAGGCCTCATAGCAGAATGTTGTTGTTTTTTGCTAAAACACAGAGACTTTAGAATAGACAGTGAGTGCATAAAGATCTTGAAAGAGTGATCTCGATACTCAAGAGTCTAGCATAGACCCATCCATGGTTTGCCCCATTGCTCACAACCTGGGAAGAACCATTATGGGGAAAGGGAGTCTCTTCTTAGAGTTTCTGAATCTGTCCTACTGTCATCTCAGTCTGTGTGTGAGCCCTAGCAGTGGGAGTTCTTGATTATCAAGCAACTGTCTGACATTGAGTACTTGGTTGCACCAGCATCGACGTCAAAGCCAGCTATTTCCAACAAACACATTGCCAGCTACACAACTAGATAAAGAACCAGGCTTCATGTCCCTGAAGTTCCCTTTGCTTTAGAGATCTCCAGTTGACTTAGATTACTGTCCTTTTGGCCACTTGCATTTCCCTTTCCGTACTTTAATTCCCATTCTTATGTCTTACATCCCTAATAAACAATAAAACTATGAAACCCTAGTTACCCCACCCTCAATCATGATAAAAGCAGAACCCTAGGCTCATGTTCCCTTTCTCTCCCTACCCCCCCCCCCACCCCCCGCCTTCCACCTCACCCCCACAACTTCTCTTTGTGGCCCCAGGTGTGCGTGCATCCTCCAGGATCTGTAAGTAATAAACCGTGTTTTTTTTTCAAAGTTTCCGGATGACTATTGCTAAGGGTGTCTTGCAATCATAATAAGAACCACAAGGGTTACAACTTGGTTTTGAAAAGGGAGGTATCTGTGCTCTCTGTGGGCCCAGGTGAGTGCCCCCAGCCATTTCCAGCTGATAACTTCACTATCGATAGGCTGAGATTGACATAAAATATATCCCCACTCAATCCTATTGGCTACCTGACTGGCCCACCTATATCCAGTTTTGTTGCCTAGGAAAGAGATTAAAATGACAATACTAGCACTGACTAGCAGGGCATGTGAACAAAAGGGAGAAGGGGTCAAATTGGTGTAAGATATAGAGGTTAGTATTCCAGTACTGGTATGCCTAATAGGAGGCAAGAATTCAGGAAACAAGAAACAACTTGGACAATTGGTCAAGACACAGGACAATCCATGTGCTCGCGGGAGAACTGGGGAGATGGAGAGTTTGTTTGCTTTGTAATACACTAAATATTGGATTCATCAAGGTTCTGCTTCAAAGTACAATGGTACAATAGGACCTTCTTTTCTCTGCTTACAATTCAGGGCATTTAAAACACATTCCTTAGAACCATATGCAGAGTTTTATTCCCTTGGAAGTGGTGGTTTCCTGGCCTGGAGACTTAAATCAAAAACATTTTATAAGAACTAAGAGGTAAGTTAAACACAGCTTTTTAAAAAAGAGTAAATGTGGAGCCTAAACCTATGAGGTAATTATGTCCCTGTTCCAGTTATTACCTTCTACCCAGGAGACATTTTAATAAGACTGAGAAAGAGCGGTGGTTGAAAAGAGAAAATTAACGTTATAAGCCTGTAATCGCCTTGATATTTTGTAGAATGAATTCTTAGTTATGTGGTGTCAGACATGACCTTGATATTGAAACCGCAGATAATCTCCAAATCACCTTTCAGTTAATCACCTTATATCCCTTAAGTTTTGGCCAGAGCCTCAGACAAAGGCCAACATTGTCAGTAATGTGTCTCAGCCCTTCTCCCGAGTGAGGACTGATGCCCAGTAATGAATTACAGGCTGCAAAGGCAATGGGACAGGATAATGAGACAGCTGTGAGTCTGCCCTCATCGACATTGTATATTTCTTCCAATCATCTGAAGCAAGTCCACAAGAAGAGAATTCTAATGCTGTCCCAGTCACTGGTTTACCAAAGTTGACCCCTTATGACACTAGTTTAATAACACTCGTTTTTGTGTATTTCCTGCCTGAATCCTAGAATGATTTGTTATTATGTTCCACTGGACAAAGAGCAACACAGAGCAGTGGCAAGAGCTGGGCTTTGGAGCCAGCTTTCCTGGGCAGCCTGCAGAGGGCTGTGTGCATGCTCCACATCCCCCTCCCTCCATTAAGGACTCACAGAAGTCTCCACAGCAAGTCAGCCAGTCCTGTTGCATCCACGGATGGCAGAGTATCACCTTCTCCTCAGAATGTGTTCTGGGATCAGAGGCACTTGCCTGGAGCTTGTTGGAAATAGAGAATTTCAGGCTCCTTCCCAGACCTACAGAACCAGAATCTGCATTTGACAAGGTTCCCCAATGATTTCATGCGTGTTAAAATTTGTCACACACTGGTTTCCAAAACTGAATCAACTGTGAAGAAAAGGGCACTAGAAAAAAATGTTTCCTTATAATCAAGAAAGTGAGTTACTAACTACAATGGTGAAAATGAACAAACAAAACAATCCAAATTGCAAAGGAAAGTAAGGCTATCTCCTGGAGTAAGCAAATAGTTTGTTAGCATCATCCTTAAATGTAGGAACCCAGCCTGTCTCTGACTACTCCAGGGTGAAGGCGAATTGCAAACGTCTCAGAGAGAAAGTACTTGATTGATGTTTGAATCTGGGTCTGATGATTTCCACACCACCAACCAAGCAGGCAATCAGCATGAGCCTCTAAGGATGACAAAGTGGCATCACAAGCAGGAGTAATAACTAAGGACCAGCAGACCTGAGTTTACTTTGCCACAGGTATTCAACAAGTCATTATGGTGTTTATTCACACCCTGTGACAGAGACAAGGCCAATGCTTCCCCATTTTAGAGTTGATGAAATCAGAGTTTAGGGAGATGGAGACTCCCTGCAGGTCAAAGGTCAGCAGGGCTGCTGGCAGAGCTGGGTCTCGGGTTCAGGCTTCAGCTTCTCTTGTTCAGTGTCCTTTACTGCAGACGGGCTTCTGTGAATGCTAATTAAGCATCTGATTTGGAGCAGTGATTACCAGGAAGGGGCCAGATGGACAAGCAGACAGCCACCTGCCTCCTACCTGGGCCACCTGCCCCCAAGTCCCTCATTAGGAATGAGTCACTCTGTCAAAGGCAAAGAACCTCTTTACAAGCATGAATAAAGGAATTGGCTTATCAAATGACAGAACTGAGGGACCAAGACCAAGGCAAGGAAGGGTTTTATGAGTAGACAGGCTTTCTCAAAATGAAGCTATAGCCCTACGTGGCAAGAGAAAGCAGGGAGAGGGAGAGAGAGGGGAAGAGGGAGTAGGAGGGGGAGGGGGAGAGGGAGGAGTAGAAGCTATCAAAAACTTGCCCTGGACCTAACCGGTTTGGCTCAGTGGATAGAGCGTCAGCCTGAGGACTAAAGGGTCCCAGGTTTGGTTCTGGCCAAGGGCATGTACCTTGGTTGAGGGCACATCCCCAGTGGGAGGTGTGCAGGAGGCGGCTGATTGATGTTTCTCTCTCATCGATGTTTCTAAATCTCTATCCTTCTCCCTTCCTCTCTGTGAAAAATCAATAAAATATATTTAAACAAAACAAAACCAAAAAAAACGACTTGCCCTATGCTGGGCACAGAACCTCAGATGTATTATCTCAGGTCACTGTTGTGACACATATGTTATCACCCCATACAATAAATAAACGGACTTGGAGAATTAAAGGAACATAACCAGTTATCACATCAAGTTTATCAGTGATTTTTTTTCTACCATGCCACATGTTCCAATGCCAGTCATTTTTAAATAAACTATTTTAGAATAGTTTTCAATTTACAGGAAAATTACAAAATTAGTACAAAGAATTCCCATATACCTTCCAACCAGTTTATTCTATTTTTAACTACTTGTCACAATAAATGAACCAATGTTGATACATTATTAACTAAAGTCCATACTTTATTCACATTTCCTTAGTTTTAACTTTTTTCTCTTTCTGTATTCCATTCGGGATACAGATTACATTTAGTCATACATCACATCTGCTTAGGTTCATTTTGACTGTGACCATTCCTCAGACTTACCTAGTTTTTAATGACTTTGCTAGTTTTGAGGAGTTCAGGTCAGGTGCTTTATACCATAGAATGCCCCTCACTTGGGATTTGTCTGATGTTTTCTCATGATTAGACATAGGATATTTTGGGCTTTGGAAGGAAGACCACAGAGCTAAAGTGCCATTCTCATCACATCATCACGACTTAATCACTGTCGATGTTAACTATGTTCACCTGGCTGAGGTTGTCTTTTTTCAAGTTTTTCCACTGTAAAGTTACTTTTATCCCCCTTTTCATGCTTTACTCTCTGGAAGGAAGTCAGTGTGCACAGCCCACTCTTAATTAGTATGGAGTTATGCTTCAAGTCCTTAAGGGCAGAGTCCCACGGGAGACTTGTCAATTCTCCCCTATTTGCTTATTCAGTGCTTTGTCTGTATCAGCAGGGACTCATGTACATTCTAAAATTTGGCTATAATTCAATACTACTTTAATTTGTTCCTCAATTTGTTTCAGTGCTGGTCATTGAAAGCTCTTTCATTCGGCTCCTATGTCCCTTTGACATAGTCCCATCACTGTGGATGTTCTGAGCACTTCCTTACTTTCTGGTTCTACAAGAGGATTAGGCTCATTTTGTGTATTTCCTGCCTGAATCCTAGAATGAGCCATTTTTCCAAGACACCCTGATTCCTTTTATTGGAAAATGATATTAGAAATCAAGATCTGGGGGCTAGCTCATGGGATGTCATTTCTCAGCTGAATGGACAAGGAAATAAATGTGTATGTATTAACTTGTGTACCTACACATACCTAAATATTTCTGTATGTAACCATCTGTATCTATATTAAGGTAAACACGAGTTCATACCAGTGTCCCCACTCTCATCAATTACCTGGATCAATCTAGCTTTCTCCCACTGCAACAGCAAGAAGCTTAATGGCACTCATTTTTCATCTCTTTATTTTATTCTGACTTATTTTGATGGGACCTTCTGCTCATCAAAGTCTCAAAGAACCTTCAAATCTCTCATATTTTGGCTTTTAATGGTCTTTTTTTAAAATATATTTTTATTGACTTCAGAAAAGAAGGGAGAGGAAGAAAGAGATAGAAACATCAATGGTGAGAATCATTGATTGGCTGCCTCCTGCATGCCCCCTACTGGGTATCAAGCCTGCAACCTGGGCATGTGCCTTTGACCAGAATCAAACCCAGGACCCTTCAGTCCACAGGCTGATGCTCTATCTACTGAGCCAAAGCAGCTAGGGCTCTTTTTTTTTTTTTTTTTTTTTTTGATTTTAGAGAAAAGGAGGAGAGACAGAAACATCAATGATTAGAGCGAATCATTGATCAGCTACCTCCTGCACACCCCCTACTGGGAATTGAGCCTGCAACCCATTTGCGCCCTGATCTGGAATTGAACTGTTACCTCCTGGTTTGTGGGTCAATGTTCAATCACTGAGCCACACCGTACAGGCTCTTTTTGTTTTTTTAATCCTCACCCAAGGATATGGGGATTTTTTTAAATTGATTTTTAGAGAGAGAGAAACATCAATGTGACAAAGAAACACGGATCAATTGCCTCCTGTACACATCCTAAGTGGGGACTGAACCCACAACTTAGGTATGGGTTAGGTATGGGCCCCAACCCAGAATCAAATTTGCAACCTTTTGGTGTACAGGACAATGGTCCAGCAACTGAGCTACCCAACCAAGGCGGCTTTCAGTGGTCTCTTGATTATCTCAGGAGTCTGCTACTTCTTTCCAGACTTGATGATAAACACCTTTATGATAATCCTTCCAGGATTTCATACAGCGAAAGTATGAAAAAATCATAAGTAATTAATTTAAAGGGCAACAAATCTGACCTCATATGAGAGATACCATTTCCATAGTCAAAAATTTGAGGAATCTAATTATTTCTGTCTTTATCTAGTACCAGTTTAAATTTATTAACTACAAGCCCTCAACTTGCCTTTTATCTTAATCATGTTTAGGTAAGCTCTGTCAAAGGCAGTGATTTATCCAATGATCCAGAATTGTCTTGCCCCTGCTTCTTAGTCTCCTCAGATAGCACCTGGGTTCCAGGGTGGTCGGGATCACATTATGGCACCATGAGAAGGGCTTAGATTCTGCTCACCACTCCTGACCTGAATCTCCTGATCCCCTCCACTGCCAAGATGATGGTGCCATCTGTTTCTATTTATACTCTGGACCAACTCCCTTTTGGATAATTCTTGGAAAGGCTTTAGCAGAAAGGAAAGATTAAATTATCCACAAGCAAATTGTAAATTGTGTATCGTGCTGCTTATATTAGCAAGGCTTCCTTAGTCAAAGGTATATGAGGAAATATTTTGAAAATATTAATGTAGATTTATATGCACATTACCTGATCTTCTCCATAGTTAGCCAAGCTGTTCCCCTTTCTTGGCAGCAGGTGGGGAATGAGGTGGAAAGAGAAGAAATTGGATTCTTAGAGGAGGAATGCAAAGAAAGGCAGTAGTCAGCTGTTGACATTTTTGAAGGCAATATGTTTGAAAGTCTAAACTTCTTTTGTTCCCATTTTACGTATCAGCTTGATGTAGAATTTTTCCTGTGGTGTAATTAAGAAGGCCATAAAACTACAGGCTGAAGCAAAGGGATATAAAATAGAAGTAAAAGAGAAGCCCAACCCTTTTAAGTCAAGGTTCTTAAAAACAGAATGTGGATGGAAGGCAGAGAAGAGAAGAAACAGAGGTGGAGAGGTGATAGTCACATTATGTTTTGCTTCTTTCCCTGGGCTGAGTGCTGACAATTTGGAGAATAGTTAGGGCAGAGGGGTCCCAGCCTGCTCCCTATTTGGTATCCTGGGAAGAGGTCACCTGGTGGGCCAGGCACCCCATTTCCATAAGAACTTGGGGATTGGCCCCACCAAAGTAAAGCTCAGTGGTATTGCATGGTCAGAAAGAAAGCTCACTCTCCCAAGCTGCCTTCTTTTTCCATCGGATATGTTGCAACCCAGGAGCTTCCATTGGTTCCCTGAAAAGGGGAAGCAGAATGTAGCTGAGTCTGAGAGTCAGCTTTCCAATCAGGAGATCTATTATGGTGAGGGATGTCTCAGCAAAGAAGGATAGGCTGAACGCCACACCCCATCCCACTCCAACCAGAAGCCAATGGAGTACATGGAGAGGCTCAGTGGAGCTTTCAGAGCCATCTTTGATGAGGTGAGGCTGGCAGCCAGGAAATAGTGGAGGCTCTGCCAAGCCTAGAGAGACCAGATTGCAAGTAATACCAGCTTTGATTTTAGACACAAATGCCAGCAGGGCAAGCATCCCTCTAGTGGACAAAGAATGTAGCCATGGAAACAGGAGACAGTCATGGATACTAGAGAGGTCAGTCAATATCGCATAAACCCAAAGAACCCTTCCCTTCCCACTGCCAAGAGGACACGGTAAACCACAACCCTGTCACGGTCACCAAAGAACCATCTTGATGAGGAATAGGGCTGTGGTCAGAAACCTGTGGGACATATTTTTCACCTAAGGAGACTAAAAGGAATGCTTGAAAGTATTGTAAGGGACTAGCTCTTACAAATTTCATGCAGCAACTCTGACCCATATATTCCAACCAACTTCGTCAAGAAAGGAAGTGAAGACTTCTGGGCAGCTCAGAGTTGAAGGAGAAGCTGCAGCAGGAACATGGGGAAGTGGTGGGGAGAGGACTCTAACTGGTGGAAATGGAAGAGGGACAGCCCTCAAGGAAGGAAAGATGCTGTTACTACAAGTAGAGGGAAGGGATGCTGAACAGACAAATGTACCATATGTCCACAGCTTTTCCCTTAATAAACAAGGAGGCCTGATCCAGGAAACAATCACTCATTCATTGAGGAGCAAGACTACAAAGTTGAATCCGTCATGGCCCCTGGTCTCAAGAGCCTACAATCCAGTGGGAGGGGCCCACGGGAAAAGCAATATCACCTGCCTGATGCGCAGAGCAATGTTAAAAGGCAGAGAATATCTACTGTTGTAAGAATGAAAGTAAAGAATGATACTTCTCTTTGGAGGCATCAGGAAAGCCTGGCTTTTGATCTGTGCCTAGAAAGTATATTACTGAAAAAGAAAGGAAGGGATATATACACACACACACACACACACACACACACACACACATATATATATATATCCCTTCTTGCATATATATATATATATATATATATATATGCAAGAAAAAGTATAGAGGTGGGAATATAGTACACCATTATGTAAATGCCAATAGCCAGGCATGGTTGTGTTAAAGAACAAAACTCAACCAAGTAAATTTGAAGATCTAAATGGCTTTGTTTGTGGTGGTCAGTGTTACCATAAATATTTCCTGTTACATTGGTTGCATTTTATCCTCTTCTTTCATATTGATCAGTGTACGGAGGTCAGGAAGGGCAAAGTTAGGCTAGAAAGCAATAATTATATTTCTCACTTCATTTCCTTTTACACTTGCTACCTATGTTATATCCTTCTTGGCACTTCAATTAGCATTTCAACAACTCTAAAAAGTCTTGCTGTTAAGAAACCTTGTAATTGTGCTTTTATGAGTCAAGTTGACCACAGAACTCTTTGCTCATAATTTGTATAAGGATGATCTCTAAAGTTGCCCACCAACAACTTCTCCCATTCTTGTCTGCACATGCTGTTCCTCCCATCAATAGAGAGTTTATCAAATAGATTGTACTTTTATTTATTTTTCTAATTCTTCCCATTGAAGGTTTTCCTCTTATTCCTGTAATTTATATAGAAGCTCCCTCTTCCTCATGATAATAGTTGAAGAATAGTAAAAAGCTCACATCCTGGCATCAATCACTCAGAGTTCAAACCCCAACTCTACTTGCTGGCTTAGACAAGTTCATTCATCTCAACTTTCACATCAATAAAATGAGGATGTAAAAATGCTTCCTTGTTATTTAATTATTAGTATTTTTCTTCTGCTATTATTATTTTTTCTCTGATAAAATTTTTTCATTTTTTTGTTAACCAGAGTTAAACTACCAGTCAGAACTTCTTGTTGTCACAAGATAACCAGTGTTACCACTGTGAGCTAAAATAATTCTGACTAAAAGACAAGAAGATTTATGTCTTGGTTCATCTGACTGGACCTCTGTCCATAAATGGTTAATGTTTGCTAGATTTGGGGAAATACTAGAAAGAACCTGAGTTCTCCTATCATTATTTACGTTCACCTCTAAGGAGGCACTGACCCGGAGGTCTCTTCCAGCTTTGATACTCTAAAATTCTATAGACATTCTCCTTCCTCCTGAAATCCCCGCCAAAGGAGCCACAGCTCCCGAGGGGTGCCTGTGGGCTCCCTTCCCTCCATGGACTGTATAAGACTCCCGCCAAGAAGCAGCATTCAGTGGGGAGAACCAATATAGGGGCATAGGTAAACACCTGTACTCACTGCCTCCCACAACCACATGAAAATTACAACTAAAATACAGAACCACCATCATGCAGAACCACCTGAAAGCTAGCTGTATGGAAGTCCTACAACCAGAGAAGTAAAGAAGCAAGCATAGTGGGATTGTGGCTGAGTAACACAGAGGCTGCTGAAATCCCCGGTGTTCCTCTTAAAGGGCCCAATGACAAATTTACAGGTCCTGCTTCTTCCCAGCTCCAGCACCAGGGGACCCATAAACATACGAGGTGAAACTAGATTGTCTGGCATGGGACAGGAACTTGGGGTCGGCTTTCTCCCAGACAGGGGGTCTCACAAAGGTCATTGTTCCTGTGCTGGGAACTGACCTGTCCCAGGGCTGACTGCCAGCCATATCAGCATGGCCTACCTACACTGTTTGTTCCATCCTGTGATTCCCTGAGACCCCGCCCATCCAATTTGCAGCTCCTCCCAAGCTGTTTACAGCAGTTTTTTCATATGAATGGCCTATCCCCTGCTCAGGCTTCAGACTTCACTAAAATATCTCAAGCTACAGGTGATGACAATGCACCCTAAACCCTATCAATAAAAGGCCGAAGACCCAGCACCAGCACCAGCCTGCCTTGCTTCACCGCTGGGACTCGCCTCTTGCACAGCAGCTCTTCCACTGTAATCACAGCTGGTCCTCACAGCCAATTGGCCTGAAGGTCAACTCGTCCCAGAAATGCCAACAGCAATCAAGGCTCAACTACAAGACTACACACAGCCCACACAGGGGTGCACATAGTGTGCTGAGCTCAGGTGACTGGGGAGGCTGAGCCATTGGGCCCTGCAGGACACCTACTCCACAAGGCCCTCTACCAACTCCAGGAGACATAGCAGCTCTACCTAATACTTAGAAACAAACACAGGGAAGCAGCCAAAATGCGGAGACAAACAGATACGTCACAAATTTAAAAAATGGAACCAAGCAAACTACCAGATACAGAGTTCAAAACTATGCTTATAAAGTTACTCAAGGCATTTAGACTTTCAGAATTATCTATCTACTCTCAACTTCAATCACTGACAAATTACTTGCAGATCAAGTGTCCCTCCTCCAATCACCCAGCATTTCTATGTCAAAGATCATAGAAAAGGTAAAAGTTTCTTATTTTAATAAGCACAGTTTCATTGCTTTGCATATGTTCTTACAGCAAACTTGAACATTTTTCTGTGTTCTACTTCATTGTATTCTAATGATCTGTTTACTTAATCACCTTTTCTCTTAGAAATATCCAAATCTTGTTTTAGTCCTTAAACCTAGAACAAAGGAAATGTTCAATAAATAACTACTTCTGGGAACAGAGGAGTTACTGGATTTAGAAGGCATACGTTCTGAGAATGTCAGAGGTAATTCAAGCTAAAAATAATTGAACTGGCCACATCATTTGTAGAAATTAGACACAGACTGGGCCAAGCAATTCAAGGCATAGTAGAGCAATCACAGTCATTTTTTCCTAAACTTTTTTATTATGAAAAAATTCATACATAAAGAAAAATTACCCAAACAATAGTATAATGAACATTCTTACACCTACAAGTAAAAAATGTTGACAATTGCTAATATTTAGCCATATTTGCGTTATCTATATCTATAAAGAGTTACAGATGTTTTAAAATAGCTGTCTTATAAAAAAAAGTCTTTATAAAGAGAACTTCTAAAGCAACGTCATTAAAAGGTCATTTCATTGCCCATGGAATGAAGAGCAGATCACTGAGTGAGGCTTCTTCTAGGCTCTCTGTGATCTGGATCTTATTAACTTCTTTTCTGAGGTTATCTGTGTCTGCCCCTTCACTTCATACTCTTCTCCAGTCAGGCTGACCTGCTTTAAGTTCTAGAATCAGCACCCAACTTTCTCTCTCCTTCCTCTGGTTCTTTGCATGTGTTGTTCCATTTGCCTGGTACATTTTACCACCATGCACCTTCATCTGGATGATTCCTACTTTGCTCCAGGGATTCCTGACACACTCAGTCTGCTTAGGAGCTCCCACCACATGCTCCCCCTACTATTCCTATTAGAGTTCTTGAGACATGGCTGTCACATAATAAGAAAAATATATTTGCTGTTCTCAAAACAGCCTGGTACTGGCACAAGAACAGACATATAGATCAATGGAATATAATAGAGAACCCAGATATCAACCCAAACCACTATGCTCAATTAATATTTGACAAAGGAGGCATGAACATACAATGGAGTCAAGACAGTCTCTTCAATAAATGGTGTTGGGAAAATTGGACAGATACATGCAAGAAAATGAAACTAGACCACAAACTTATAGCATACACAAAAATAAACTCAAAATGGATAAAGGACTTAAACATAAGAAGGGAAACCATAAAAATACTAGAGGAATCCACAGGCAGCAAAATCTCAGACATAATGCTGAAGCAATTTCTTCACCGATACAGCTCCTAGGGCAATGGAAACTAAAGACAAAATAAACAAATAGAACTACATCAAAGTAAAAAGCTTTTGCACAACAAAAGAAACCATCAACAAAACAACAAGAAAGCCCACTGCATGGGAGAACATATTTGCCAATGTTATCACCAATAAGGGTTTAATCTCCAACATTTACAGGGAACTCATACAAACAGAAATTACAGATGAACTCATACAACTTAACAAAAGGAAGATAAACAACCCAATCAAAAAATGGGCAACGGACCTAAATAGATACTGTTCGAAAGAAGACATACATACAGAAGGCCAAGAGACATATGAAAACATGCTCAAAGTCTAGAGTCATCCGAGAGAGATGCTAATCAAAATGACAATGCAGTACCATCGCACACCTGTCAGAATGGCTATCATCAACAAATCAACAATCCTGCTGGCGAGGATTCGGAGACAAAGGAACCCTTGTGCACTGCTGGTGGGAATGCAGACTGATGCAGCCACTGTGGAGAACAGTATGGAGTTTCCTCAAAAAACTAAAAATGGAACTCCCATTTGACCCAGTGATCCCACTTCTAGGAATATACCCCAAGCAACTAGAAACACCAATCAGAAAGGATATATACACCCCTATGTTCATAGCAGCACAGTTCACCATAGCTAATATTTGGGAACAGCCTAAGTGCCCATCAGCAGATGAGTGGATTAAAAAACTGTGGTACATCTACACAATGGAATACTACGCTGCTGTAAAAAGAAGGAATTCTTCCCATTTGCAACAGCATAGATGGAACTGGAGAGCATTATGCTAAGTGAAATAAGCCAGGCAATGAAAGAAAAATACCACATGATCTCACTCATTTATGGAATATAATGAACAACATAAACTGATGAGAAAAAACAGATCCAGAGACAGAGAAGCATTGATCAGACCATCAAACCTCAGAGGGAAGGTAGGGGAGGGTGGGGGTAAGGGGGAGAGATCAACCAAAGGACTTGTATGCATGCATATAAGCCTAACCAATGGACACAGACAACAGGGGGTGAGGGCATGAGTGGGGGGTTTGGGGGGATAATGGGGGTATAAAGACACATATATAATACCTTAATCAATAAAGAAATTTTTAAAAAATTAAATTAAATTTAAAAAGAATAGGGAAAAAAAGAAATATATATTTGCTCCCACCCCCACTCACCCCCAACCCATTTTCCTAAAAACAACTCCTAAAACCCTTGGAATCTCCAAAGTGATAAGTACCTTTTGGTTCATAGGTCGACGCTTAACCACTGAGCCACGCCAGCCAGGTGATAAGTACCTTTTGTAAGACACTTTTTGATAACTGGTGGCCAGGGCTTCTGCATAGCCTCAGGATGGGGCCTGGTTGCCAGGGGAACCAACCCTGTGATTAAAGAGTTGGAACTTCCAGCTCCACTCCCCAATCTCTGGGGATAGAAAGAAGACTGGAGGTTAAATCAATCACTAATGGCCAATGACTTAATTAATCATGTCTACAAAATGAAGCCCCCATAAAAAAGCCCTAACTGAAACTGAAAATACAGGAAGAAAGGAAGGAAGGAAGGGAAGGAGGGAGGGAAGGAGGGAGGGAGGGAGGGAGGGAGGAAGGTTGGTTCAAATTTAGCACCATTTCTCATGAATGCTAATAAAAAAGAAAAACCCACCCGGTCAATGCGGCCCAGTCAATGTTGAGCCTTGACCTATGAACCAAGAGGTCAAGGTTCAACGGTTCAATTCCCCATCAGGGCACATGCCCCAGTTGTGAGCTCAATCCCCAGTAGGGGGTGTGCAGGAGGCAGCCAGTCAATATTTGGTTCTCACATTGATGTTTCTCTCTCTCTTTCCCTCTCCCTTCCTCCCTGTCTAAAAATCAATTTTTTTAAATCTTTAAAAAATAAAGTAGTAGAGGAAGAACAGGAATGTCCCTTAGTTGGTGAGTAGAAAAAGCAGGGAAGTTTTTATTTTGTATGGCATATGTCTCTCTCCACCATTACACCTGATCTAGATGATAAAAAATGTATTTCATTTTTCTCTGCATCACCCATACCTAACCAGGGCTTTCCACATAATAGTGCTCAGTGAATACTTGTTGAAAAAATAAATTTATGAAAAAGCACTAGACTTAGAAAGGCATTAAGAACTGGAGGGACTGAATGACTTTAGCAAACCTTTCCCTTTTTGGCCTTAGTTTCCCCATTTGTGCTCAATGATCTTCAAGGTTTCTTCCAGATCGCATACTCCACCATACCACAGTGTAGATGGGAGTAGCTTCACCAGCTACTAAATGCCCAGAAGTTACTATGGCAACCACAGGTTCTATTGGCCCAGACATGTAGAATTTCAACCTGAATGCATCAGGCACAACAAAAGTCCAGAGGCCTTCCCTTTTCCCAGAGGACACCCAGAGACATATTATATGATCTGTCTTTTCTTCATCCCAGGGAGAAGCCCTTTCCCTCTCTGAGATGTCAAATCCTGGTAAATCCTGGTACATTCAGGACAAGTTCCTAATGAAAGGTGACACCAGGGGAGACACAGGAAATGTAACATTAAGTATAATGTGGGGAGTTTGTGGTGAGCTTTCACTTAACCCGCTCATCTGATGCTCATGTAAACCGGGGGAAGTTACTGTCATCTATTTCATAGATGAGGAAACAAAAGCTTAGCTCAGACAATGAAAAAGAATTGCTGAAGTCACAAAGTTAGACAAAAAGGGTGATTTAAAGCTACATTGGATTTCAAAGCCTGTGTTCTTAACCACTAAGTGTTATTGCCTCATAAACGTACTCTCAAAATCACCAGGACCCATATCGTGAAATCTTTCCTGCATGGAGTCAAGACCACACATTCCAGACTGTACCAGAGCAGACCCAGCTTGGTCCCTTTCTGGTAACAAAACAAATCCAATTTCAAGCTCTATCCCCACCATAACTTCTGTGCAAATTTGTAGGTTAATTAACCTTAGCCTCAATTTCTAATCTGTAAAATGAAGATCATAATTGTTCCTACCTAATAAGGTTGTTATGATGGCTACATAAGATAATGTATGTAAAAGTACTTCACACTATGCCATAAGTGCTCATTAAATATTAGCCACTCATTTCTCTTTCATTCCTCACAACGGCCCTATGAGATTGATGATACCATCTTCACTTTTTAAAAGCTAAAACTGGGGCTCAGAGAAGTTAAAACCTTGCCTAAGGTAACAATGTTAACAGTGGTTCTACTGAGACATGAACTCAAATCTGACCTCAAATCCTGAGCTCTTAGTTCAAGATTCCTGTCTTCTGTCTCTTTTCACCCCTGGCATGTCAAATACATAATAGGCTCTCTATAACTGTCTGCTGTAACAAATTCAAATGAATCAGCTGTCATTCCATCTTTTGCTTTAAGCCTCCTAGGCTTTATCTCCATTGCACATTGAAAGGCAGGAAAAAATACTTCTAAACTTCAGGATAAGAATCGTTTTCATATGAAATCCATATAGGGTAGAAAATCTGATTAGGAAAAATATATATTTAGAAAGAAAATAGCTCAAGGCAGCCTTTTTTTGACCAAAATGGGGTGGGGGGGGAAGCAGATGCTTCAAAGTAAAACATCAAGCTGCTCTCCTTTGGAGATGAAATTTAGCATTCCAAGATGCATACTTCATTTGCTTCAGGTACAGAACCATTTGAGTCTCTTTCTCACTAAGAATCAAGATATTTTCATAAGCAATAACTCAATTTTGAGAGATAATTGCCCTTGGGAAGGGAGAATTTGGTACACACACTTCTACAAATGAAGAAGTATGCTTAGTTCAATTTTAAACTGATAACCAAAGCATGAGGGCACTCGTACTGCAAGGTGCTAAGCTGTGATCAGGAGCAGATCAAATCCCTGTACATTCCTCTAAGTCAAGTCCTTCTTAATCTGAAGAAGCACAAATTCAATGTCAAAACTCTAGTTCCAGACACTGCTATGCTATAGGTGCCTTCACATGCAAGACACTTTCCCTCTTTGCATTTCAATTTTAGCTTCATAGAATGAGGGAGTTGGGCTCATTTAGGTCTCTTTTTGCTGAAACAATATTTTGTAAATCTGGGACTAATTCTGGGCATTTGTAAAGAATTAAGTATATTAAATGTTGCAGGTCACATTATAATTTGTTTTGTCTGCGGAATTTGTTTCTTATGAGGCATATTTTCCCCTTCATTTTATTTTATTTTATCTTTTTGCCTTTCAGGGTTGATCATAGTTAGGATTTGTACTCTATACATACTATTACATATTGTTGACATATTGATGAATATTTTTTTAAAACCTAATATCTGTGTAGCATTATATGTACTTCAAAGAAATTTCACTGTCATTATCTCATTCCATTTCTACCATTAACCCCTGAGACTGGAACCACAGTATAGACACAGTGGAAAAAGCATGGAATTGGAAGTCAAAGAGCCTGAAGCAAAATTCCAGCTCAACCCTTTGTAAGTCAAGGGAACTTGGGAAAGTTACTTAATTTTTCTGAACTCTCCTGTTTCTTATCTGAAAAAAGGGGAAGATGGTAACAATACAATGAGGATATTTATTTATTTATTTATTTATTTATTTATTGGTAAAACACTTAGCAGCCTAATAGCTGGTCTTTCCCTTTATTTGTGGAGGACGCTCAAGGTTAGAAAGTTGAGAGACTCCGATAAGGTTAAGAGCTTGCCAAGGTACTATCAAATAAGAGGGAGTTGGGGGGCTGACCAAATTTAAGACACTTACAAAAAGTGTACTTTAGTTTTCTCATATTTTTGTTTGAAATATAAGTAATGGGTACATATAATAAGGGGGTGGGGAAGACTAAGGAAAGCGTTAGTCTGCATCGGAGGCCCAGGAATTCTGGAACCACTGGCAGCCTATCATTGATTGAGGAACATTGATTGAGTGTTTACTGTTTTCCAAAAGACCTGTCAGGCCTCTAGGAAAGGGAGGTGAGGTGGAGGACATAAAGGGATAGAGTGAGATTAGAGCGAGGCCCTTAAGGTGCAGGGGTCTTTTTCCTCTGTGCCTTAGGTTACAGAGTCAATAGGGCTGGAGTCCCTGGTGGGCTCCAGGAGGGTTCTTAAATCACTGTGGGCACTTGTCCTCTTCAAGTTGCTGATGGTCTAGAGGGGACACAGCAATGGCTCCAGGAGACATATGAGTGCTCAAACCAAGGTGTGACCGAGGAAAGGTGCTTCTGTGTGGGAAGGTCACATAGGCTTCCCAGAGAAGGTGATGTTAGAGGAGTTCCCAAACCGACAAGAGGAAGAAATCACTGCAGGCAGTGGCGATGTTACTGGACAGGGGACCTAGCCCTGAGCAGGTCTGCCTAGGGCCAGCCAGGAGTGAGTGAGTTCTTGACTTCAGAAAAATTTTCTCAACATGAGTCCAGGTCAGTATGAGAGTACATTTATTAAAGCTTGGCTCAGTGGCTAGAGCGTCGGCCTGTGGACTGAAGGGTCCCAGGTTCGATTCTGGTCAAGGGCATGTACCTTGGTTGTGGGCACATCCCCACTAGGAGGTGTGCAGGAGGCAGCTGATCCATGTTTCTCTCTCATCAATGTTTCTAACTCTCTCTCCCTCTCCCTTCCTCTCTGTAAAAAAATTAATTAAAAATATTTTTTAAAAAAGCTGGGGGCAGGAAAACAAGGAAGGGCTTAGTATAGAAGAAGCAACAGGAGAGCCTCTACTGGGCTGCCTCAGCTCTCTGGGAAGTCAGAGAAAAGGGGGCCTTGGAGTCAGGTTCAGGGCATTTGCCTGGGACGAGCTGCTGCCCACTGCTCCCCTGGTTGCAAGTCTCATGGAGACCCTTAGAGTTTAGGATATGCATGCTTGTGGGGCAAGAAGAGAGGGAAGGGAATGGTGCACTACTCCCCTAAGGTTTGCGGGGGGCGAAGGGGGAGGAATGTACTCTGGGTCCTTTGTCTTGAGGCTTTTATCTCTCTCTTGCAGGGAGGAATTTTAGGGAAGGTCTCAGGGGAGGGTTTCAGTAGAATATTCATCAGTTTTCTAGGTGTGCTTTTTCAGGGTCATGATCTCCACTGATTGGTCAGTGCCAGGGCAGGGGGTCATTAGTCATTGCAGCTCATCTTGGTGTTGCTCATGTGGTTTTGCCGCTTTTCTGAAATACAACTGAGGCCTAAATGTTATCTCTAGGGAGGTGACCTGTATCTGGCTGTAAATGGCTCTGCCAGTTTGTACAGTTATTTGTCTCAGTTTCCCTATTCCACTTGTCCTGGCTTTCTGGCCTGTCTCAGTGAGACAAAGCCTAGAGCAGTGGTCTCCAACCTTTTGGACTTCACGGACCACTGGCTGGCAACCGCTGGCTTAGAGCATTTAGCGAACCATAGATATAAATTTATAGGGAGCAGAAGAAGCAAGTCTAGAGAGATAGGCAGTAAAGATGCCATCTTAAAGGCTGTTAAAAACAAAATTCAAGTGAGTAAATTTTAAAGTTCTTATTTGCTTTATTCAGCAATTCACAAGTCAGGTAGCATCCAATCTAGTAGATAGAAAGGAGCTCTGGCCTTGCTGGTGTGGCTCAGTGGTTGAGCATTGACCTATGAACCAGGAGGTCATGGTTCGATTCCCAGTCGGGGCACATGCCTGGGTTGCAGGCTCAATCCCCAGTAGGGGGCATGTGGGAGGCAGTCAATGGATGATTCTCTCTCATCATTGGTGTTTCTGTCTCTCTCTGCCTCTTCCTTCCTCTCTGAAATCAATAAAAATATACATTTTTTTAAAAAAGAAAGAAAGAAAAGAAAGGAACTCTGAAGAATTGTACAGGGCAAGAGATTTTTATAAACCAAAGTGAGCAGGAACAAAGAATATAATAGGCATTTCCTGGTTGGTGAAAGCAGGGTTACTTTCTTTATATGGAGCAAAGGGAAGTCTTGGAGCTGGATTAAATAACTTGTGCTGAGCAAGCAAGTGCTGATCGGTTGACTTAGCCTTCCTTTGCTAGGAGAGCTGAACAAAGAAATTTAGTTAAGTCTTAGTTTGCTGGCATAGGGCTTAGCATGAGCAACTCCAATTGGGCTTAATGTGGTTACTTTAACAGGCTTTGAATAGAATAGAATGATACCATCCTATAGGCAGGGAGAAGGGTAAGTGAGGAAGTACCTCCATTTGGTCTGTGAGAAATCCTACCGGCTGACACTCCTGAGGTTCAGGAGGACCAACTGGAAGGCTAATGAGGTGCAAAGTCATGGAAAATTCCTAGTCACCTTAATGGTAGAAAAATGTTATTTTCTGTAATACTTTAGAGAGGGGGGAAAATTGAATTTTAAAGACATTCCCAGTTCAAGGCAGCTGTGGCTTAGTAGGCTAAATTTTGAAATCAGTTTAAATACTGGCTTTATCATTTATTATCTGTGTGACAATGGACATGTTTCTGAAACTCCTTGCTTCAATTCTATTACCTATAAATATCCTAATATGTGAAATCAGGATAATATGTACAAAAGGTCTCATGTTCAGTGGTTAAGTTAATAAATGAAATCTATTATTGTACCATACAAATGTGTTTCTTTTAATTTGCCAGAGTCAGCTCTCCAAATGTATTTAAATATGACTTTATATTTCAACCTGTAAAAATTCAATTTACTCATTACATCCTAGGAACACATTTATTCTCTAAAGGGAAGCTTGCCAGCATTCTTTTTGTAGTTCTCTAATCTGAAGGTCAGATTCTTAAAACATTGGGTATAAAAATGAAGGAGAGGGGAGATAGGAAGAAAACTATTAAATCACTACATTATATGTTTCAGCTAAATCATCTGAATCTTATGGTGACACTTAACCTTTCTCAGTTTTCCTTTGATTTTTCTCTTTTTAGATGGAGTCACCTCAGACAAACCAATTAAACTTCATAAACCCTTGAAGGATTATGCATTCCACACTCAGCCTCACTTAGAATTTCAAATGACATGCCATCTTCTCAGAGAATACTCAATTGTTCCTTTATGCACTCTATGATTTCCTAATGTCAGTCATTCAGCCAGCCTCTATTAGGTGATTGCTATTCTAGGTAGGTAGTACAAAGAAGAGAAAAAGACAAATCCTTTAGATGCAGAACAAGCACCCTGGGCTCTTCGCGAAGCCTCTGTCAAAGGGGTTTTGTATACTATGCAGTTGAAAATCACCTTACAGTTTATAAATTACTTTACTATTTTTTAAGTAGCTCTCAGAGACACTATCGTTTTTTCACCCCCTCTGATGTATTATAATCAGCGTACTGCAAATGAGAAACTGTTGCTCAGAAAGTTTATGACCTACTCCGAAGATACAGAATTAGGGAGAGGAGGAATTGGTGCTTCCAGCCAGGCCCCTCCTACTCCAGGTCCAGGTCTACTAAAACAGCGGGCCAGAAAACCTGAGCCTGAGAATCATGAATGGAAAGGCAAGTTACCCTAAGGTTATTTCAAGACGTTTTGCAGCTGATGCAGATGTATGAGCTACATCTTCTCTAGAGGAAATGAAAGTAGACTTCTTGAGTTACCATAAAATATAGCAGTTTGGAAATGTGTCTGACCACTTAACAACTGCAACATGTTTTAAAGGCTTAAAATATGTATTCATTCAATATATGTTTATAGAGTGCCCAGTAAGGACCTTCATTTAAAAAATAGTAGTAATAATAGAATTGGGCCAAATGGAAGGGGTTTACAAGAAAAAACATTTTAAAAATCGATGAAAAACAGGAAGATAGCTAACAATTTTTTGGAGCATCTATTATTTGTCAGATACTTTACATACATTATCTCAATGAATCTTTATAACATCCCAATGAGATAACTTTTATTGTCCCTGTAATAGTTTGCTGGGGTTGCCATAAGCATGTACCGCAAACTGGGTGGCTTAACCCACAGAAATGTATTGTCTCATGGTTCAAGCATCTAAAAGCCTGAGTGGGAGAGCTCGGGGTCTGGGATGCTGCCTGCTCCCGAGGTGGGCTTTCTGTGGGCTCTGGGCCTTTTCACCCTCGTCGTGTTCACGTTTGGGCCACTGACTACATGCTTGTCCTTCGAGGGAGAAAGTGCGGTGATTGCCTATCACACATTGTATGAGATGTGGCGGGTGCTGGGTAATTGGTACATAACTGGTTATTCTGGAAAAAATGTAGATGCCCAAAAAAATAATAATAAAAATAAAATAAAATAAAAGCCTGAGATCAAGTGTCAGCAGAGCTGGTTTCTTCTAAGGCCTCTCTCCTTAGTGTGCAGAAGGGTGCCTTCTCTCTGTATCTTTACAAAGACTTCTCTCTGTACTTGTCCATGTCCGAATTTTCTCTTCACCCCAGTTGTATTAAATTAGGGTCCACCCTAATGACCTCATTTTTTATGTAATTACCTCTTTAAAGACCATCTCTCCAAATACAGACCCATGCTGACGTACTTCAACATGGGACAGCACAGAGACTTGGGCCCAGGAATGGAAAATACCAGGTGGCCTGTAAGCCAAGACCAGTTGGCTGGAAGAAATGCCAGATAAACTGACCTCAAGAATGTCATCATTCCTCCATTGCCTACTCAAAAACCCACAGGGCCTGGCCACAGTGGCTCAGTGGTTGAGTGTTGACCTATAAACCAGGAGGTCACAGTTGGATTCCGAATCAGGGCACATTTCTAGATTTCAGGCTCCATCCCCAGTAGGGGGTGTGCAGGAGGCAGCCACTCAAAAGATTCTCTTCCATCATTAATGTTTCTATCTCTTTCCCTCTCCCCTTCTCTCTAAAATCAATAAAAAATATATTTAAAAGAAAAGAAAAAAAACAGAGGTAGCTAATTTTATCTCCCTTCTAACTGCTGATAAAACTTCTGACCCGCATGTTTAGTTGATCAAGGTTTAATGACTATACAACCTTCCTAGGGTGTGGTAATGAGCAGTCTGCCATGTGGTCCCGACAGCACAGGTGCATACATCATTACCAGGCAATGCAGCTGGAAGAGGAAGTCACCCAACCCAGAAATGGAAAATATATTTTTCAAAAAGCCCACCTTTTCACACAAGCCCACTTTGTCCCCCCGCTGATAAAAGCAGCCAAACAGAGCCAGCCCCAAGCCAGTTCAGAGAACCTTCCTTTTCTCTGTGCTGCCTCCCTTGTGCTTGAGCATATGCTTAATAAAATCTGTCTGGAAATTTCTCTGGGGTTTCCTCTCAATTTCTATCTTGGGGAAACCAAAGACCCTGAGGCAATAATAATATGAATTTGGGAGGAGATGGAATGCAGCCCACAAGAGTCTCCTTTTTGCAGATGAGAAAATGGAGGCTCAGAGACTTAAATAATGCCTCAAAGTGTTACCAAAGCCAAGTTTGCGTGCCCAATGCTTCAAAAGGCCCAAACTAAAAAAGTCAGAGTTCAGAAACCCAAAACACTAACTCAAAAGAATATATGCACCCCTATGTTCTTTGCATCGTTATTTACGATAGACAAGATATGCAAGCAATACAAGTGCTAATCAAGATATGAGCGCATTAAAAAGTAGTGGTACAGATATACAATGGAATATTACTTGGTCATAAAAAAATAAAACTGAAATCTGACCATTTGGAGCAGCACAGATGGATTTAGATGGTATTATGCTCAGTGAAATAAGTCAGTCAAAGAAAGATAAATACCATATGATTTCATTTATCTGTGGAATCTAAAGACCAAAATAAATGAACAAATAAAATTTAAACTGACTCATAGACACAGAGAGCAGGCTGGTGGTTGCCAAAGAGGAAGGGGTTTGGGATACTGAGTGAAAGAGGTGAAAGGATTAAGAAGTACAAATTGGCAGTTACAAAATAGTCATGGGGATGTAAAGTGCAGATAGGGGATATAGTCAATAATATTTCAATAACTATGTACAATGCCAATTGGATACTGGAAATATCAGGGGGAACACCTGGTAAAGTATATGATTGTCCAATCATTATGCTGTGCACCTCAAACCAATACGAAATCATATTGAAAGTAAACTGTAATTGAAAAATTAAAAATTATAAAAGTCAGTTTGGAGTAAGGAAATGTTTACTGACTGAGGAGGTGCTGACCAAGAAAATGGAGGCCTAATAGTGCCTCAAACCCATCTTGCTCACCGGACTAGGTTAAGGGGTTTGAGGGAACAGGTATATGGAAGTGCTGGTGGGGCAAATTTTAATTGGAGGACCTTGGAACTTGGCCACTTATGGTAAAGGGGTGTCAACACTGGATCTTTCTGGACAATGGACCTTTTGCTTCTGAAAGGGTTCTGGTGTTCAAGTTCCGGCCCTTTGGTTGGGCAGAGGAGGGGTGGAGGGGAGGGAGGAAGATTTTGGTTCCGGGTGCAGCTGGAGTCAAAGTTCTCTCCTTTGCGCATGCCATGCTACAGCAGCATGATTTGTGGTTTTGGTCTGTCAACTCTGAAAAGCTACTCGGTGTCTCATTAAACAGGACAGGACCATTTTGAGTTGGTTCTGCAGTTACAAAAGGTTACTCAGGACTGAGATTGGAATCCAAGATGTCCTATCATTTTCCCACAAAATCAATCCTACTCTTCTAGAGGCAGTCACAAAGCATACAAAGAGTGAAGAGTCTGAAGTTTAAAATTAGTTATGAAAAGCCAAGTGATCAAAACACAGATATTACCTTTTCATGACTGTACTGGTCAAAACTCTTAGTTGCAAATAACAAAAAAGCAATCTGGGTTAATGTAAGCAGAAAAGAAAATTAGTAGAAGGATATTGGATAGCTCCCATGCACATTGGGAAAGTCAGGCAAGAAGGATCAGAAAATAAGGCAGAACCAAAGGAAACAAAGCAGCCAGAACTATAACCAAAAAATGCCCAGCCAAGGTGGTCCCCTGGGCACTGCCAACACCCCTGGTGCTAGACCCTGCCGCTAATGCGGGCACTGTAACTGCCAAGCACTACAGACTTCAGATGTCCTTGTCTCTGGCACCCAGGATGAAGTCAGAACTCCCCCGCTTCTTTCTGTTACTTCAGATTTACAATCCCAAGGTCATCTCTGGGCGCTCACTGCGAGGGATCTGGGAGCAGAGAATCTGCCACTTCAGCTTCTGGCCTGGGGATTCAAGGTAGGAATTTTGCATAGGAGACAGCATAAATGTCATAAATATGCATGATAGGGGTGACTTATCTACACATTTTTAGCAGTGATCGATGTACCATAGACCAAACATTGCCCCACAGGCACTCTGCAAAGGAAGAGCTCCACATTTGATCTTGATTGATGACACCAAGCACATTGCCAAAAATCAAAGCGTGAACATATGGGCTACAACTCTGAGGGGAGAGTGTTATGTAGAGGCCAGTATGCCTGTATATTGAATTTATATCCCCAAGTCTTATCTAGCACTCCAGAAATGTATCATTTGGGAGGCATGTATAGCACCATGAAAAGTACGATCTGTCTTAAGGACGCAGAAATGCATTCATCAGTTGACAAGCATTTATTCGATATGCATGCTAGACACTAAGAATAAAAATATCAGCATGCCATAGCCTTTGCTGATGAGGAAGGGGACTATGATGTGAGGTTGAGAGTGCAAATGTTACAGATGAGGTCCAGGTGAAAGGCATGGGAGGTCACCATGGGTCGGGGGTCGCTGTGGGGAGGACTTGGGAGGGGGAGGAGTTACAGACGGTTGATTCAGGAAGGCATTATTGAACTGGTTCTTTCACTCTGGCATGTGCTTCAAGGCTACAGAAAGAAGTCGGGTGCACCTCTCTTCCTTCGTGAAAATGTTTAGACTATTTCCCTGTATGCTTTTGTAATATATTGGACAATGAAGAGTGGACTGTCAATTCTTTGAAGGCTGGAAACATATATAACCCAAACATCTCGCAAGAATAACAGGAGGGTGAGACATACTTGGTGCTCAGAAAACATTTCTCCAACCAAATTGAACTACATATACAGGTTAAATCTCTTCCCAGCTTTGCAGCTCCATTTTCTTCACTACAAAATAAAACATATAGGCCAGACCAGGTGATTTCTGAGGTCCCTGCAAGTGCCAATGGGGACTCCACCTTGCATATTTTTTTAGGATATTCAATTTCTTAGCTCAATTCAAGACATTCCAGTATTCGTAAATTAACCTATTATAAACCCGTGGATCCTCGCTGTTCAGACTTCCTTCTATCTGGAGCGGCTCAGGCTGTACCTAAGAAATGTCACAACAACCACTGAGCTGTCAAACAGCTCATCAGTAAAGGGAGGCAGCCAACTCCCCAGTCTGCAGGGAACAGTCAGTTAGTTGAAATGCTTGCTCTTAAGACCTCAGGCAGATACAAATCTCATTCACTGGATCGTTAGTACCCTCAAAGGCACAGGCTCAACCTCCCTCCAATCAGAGGAAAAGGAAATTATGATAGATACCCGTGCCTGGAGATCATTGTTGTGAAAGCCCTTTGCAACTATTACAGGCTATCAGAACATCACTTGCTAATAGTGATGATGCTATAGGAAAAAAAAAAAGATCTGGAAAAATATACAGCAAACTGCTAGCAGTATTTACCTCTGAAAGGCAAGATTAAAAGATACTTTCTTAGGTCCTGGCCAGTCTGCCAAGTGGTTAGAGCGTAGGCACGTGCACCAAAAAGTCACAGATTTGATTCCCCATCAAGGGCACATACCTGGGTTTCGGGTTGCTCCCCGGCCCCAGCCCCAGCCCCAGTCAGGGCTCCTGCAGGAGGCAACCAATCAATTCAATATGTCTCTCTCACGTAGATGTTTCTCTCTCCTCTCTGTCTCCCTCCCTCCCTCCCACTCTATCTAAAAGCAATGAAAGAAATATCCTCAGGTGAGGACTAAAAGATACTTTCTTAGATTTGTATGTCTAAGGAATTTGAATTTAAAACAATAACTCGTATTACTTTTATACCAGAAATAAACAAATGAGAGTAAAATAATTAAATAATGTGATTGATAGGGGGAAGGGCATGTAATAAGAATAGAGTCACAGTTGTTTAATAATTATTCGCCTGACTAAGAGGTTTTCTTACAGACCCTAGGGAACTGGAGGGTGAAACAAGGCTATAGAAAGATGCCTCGATGGGTCCATTTTGAGAACAGACCAAGGACAGGACAGGACATACTTTGATTTGGTGGCTGTGCCCAGACCCTGACCCCCTCTGAGAGTTTGCCTCAGTAACACTGACCATTCTCAGGTGTCAGGAACAGGCTGAGCTGCTGCTAACATCACAGAAGATCAGACTTCGAGCTCCTGGAGGCCGGACTGCAGACCCTCCCTGCCTTTCCCTGTTACCCTTGCAGCTCCCAGGGACACGCAGTTATCTTCTCTCTTGCCCGTATGTAATCAGCCAACAGGTGAGGGGAGTCAGAGCAGAATTTCCAGGATGACCCACTGCTCTCCCCATACTGCCTACATTATTGGAATAGATGCTCATATACGATTAATTCAGCTCAAGCAGTGACAGGAGGCCTCAGACCCATTGTGTTGGGTATCATGACTTCCTCTGTGTGTAGTACTGTTTTGTAATAATTTTAACCCCTTGTCCCTGGGCGTTGAGTTACTGATAGCTGGGTGGTGATAGCCCAGCCACCTAACATCTCTAAGTTTATTCCTTTATGCGTAAAATGGGGATACAACCGAGCCAGTGAGAGGCCTTAGAGGTAAGTCCTAACGTAACAGCATAAATAAAATCAAGGAGGTATTTTTATCTTACTGGATCTTTCCAGCAACCATGTTACTTTTGGCTGGATTCCTTATCTCCCAATTTAGGAAGAATACACCAAAGGCCCAGACAGGTTTAGAAAATGGTTTCAGACAACAAGGCTAGTTAGCCCTGATATTCATTTTCAATTTGCATATTTTATGCATATATTTTTATGCATCTGCTAGTTTGCCTAGGGCTAGGGAATCACTTGAATATCATTTTCTTATTCAATCCAGAAAAGAATACAAGTATAAAAGATGAAAATCTCAGTTAACAAATCTACTATAAACAAAAAATAAGCAGTGAAGAAAGAACCACAAATTCAAACCCTATTGAAGGCTGCCAAATGCAATTTTCCCCAGCTTTATTTATCTTTATCAAGCAATTAAGCAGAAGGCAGAAAAGATGGGGGAGAAAAAAATAGCTCATTGCAAGCTACATTCTTTGTGCTGTCTCTTCCCCTCCCCCAAACCCCACTTCAGTTGCAGCCTCTAGAAATGCCTGTGAATTCTTAACATATTGAGGCTCTGTCTCATATCTCACAGTTCCTGAAATGACAGATAGTGTGCAAGTTGTCACTGTGAATGACAGATCCCAGGATTGGGGGCTCAGCTGCCTCCATCATTCAGAAGGAAATTGCTGAGAGTTTTCTTTACCAACCCAGGCAGGCATGTTTGGCCCTACCACTGGCCAGCTGTTTGACCTTGGACAAAACATTTAACATTTTCGAGCATCTATTTTCCATCCATAGAATAAGCACATAGACACCTATTTCACAGGGTTGTTGCAAGAATTACAAAAAACCTGATATAATACATATGGGAGTAAACGGAATAGTCAAGTACCTAGCACGGGGTTTGGCATATAGGTAGGTGCTCAAAATTGCTTGCTACCTATAACAAAGCATCTTTTATGTATATGTAAGACCTAAGTGACCATCTGACCATTCAAACATCCGACTGGTAGCTAGGACATGCAATGACCACCAGGGGGCAGACACCCAAAGCAGGAGCTGCCGAGCTGTGGTGACTTGGCAGCTGTGGTTCTTGGGTGATGCACCTGGAACCAGAGAGGCGGGAGCCCAATTCCAGGGTGTGTCACCTGAGAACAGCCCTCTCACAATATGGGACCCCTTGAGGGATGTCAGAGAGTGGGTTTCGGCCCAATCCCCTCAGGCTAGGCAGAGGGACCCCACCAGTGCATGAATCCGTGCAGCGGGCCTCTAGTCATGGTATAAGGGCTAAGTGCCTGGGCTCTGACCCAGGCAGGCTGGGTTTGATTCCTGGCTCTGCTATTTACTAGTAGGTACTTGGCAAGGGCATTTATCCTCTCTGTTCCTCCTCTATAGCGTGGGGATAATGACAGTGCCTATATTCTAGGGATTATAAAATGCTTAGAACAGTAAGTTTTTGTTAAATACATTGCAAAGAGCTCACACATAATCTAAAATGCCATGTGGGAAGCAAGGAAGCAGAAGGAAACATCTCAGCCATAGGCTTTCCCGGCACCACACCTGCTCTAATGACCCCACAGCACCCCCTCACTTCTCTCAAAATCTGTTTCCATTCCTCCTGGCAAATTCTCGCTCCCCACTCTCTCCTCTGCTGGGCTCATGGCTTTTGTCACTGACTTCTCTGTGCCTGACCCTGACTGACACCTATTATAGTCTGATTCAAATTCTTCAACAGAAAGGGTGTGGTTGGCATAGTTCCTCACCCATGGCTCCTCCTCCTAACACACAGAAGCCACCCGACTCCCTCACATCTAAACTTTAGCTATGATCAAGGTTGCAAAGTCGCATGATTCAAAGCTCAGAAACTTGTGCCCTAGGAAGGTGGCCGTAGGAGTGGTGAGCATTTTGAATTGTGGTTTTGTAAAATAATCATAGCAATTATTAAATCTAATCTTCTCATTGTATAGATAGGGAACTGAGCTCCAAGCCGAGGAAGTGAGTTGCCCACCATCCTGCACTATATTAAAAGGTGGAGCCATGCCAACTCAGTCCAAGGCTCACTCCACTCCTCCAAAATCCCACATCCTCCTCAAACATTGTTGAACCCTCACTGAAGACTAAGCTCTGAGCTAGGCGCACGCATGTTGGACAGAACTAAAGCGCAGTGATGGCCTTCCCCGTGCTTGCATTGTACTTGGGGCAACAGACACACCCATGAAACTATCAGGTAGGCAACATCCTAGAAAAGGCTATAAAGTGCTGGGAAAGACCAAAGGCAAGAGAGGTGAGCCCTTGTGGGCAGAGTCAGGGGAACACTGAGAGTGAGGCAGGATGAGCAGAAGATTGTCAGAATAACAAGATGAGGAAGGCACTCTAAGCAGAAGGAAAAGGTAAGGCAAAAGGAAAGGAAAGAGCATGAGAGTTAAGAAAGCTTGCCTATTCAAGAGGAGGATGTGTTGGTAGGGGAAGGAAGCAAAATGTATCTGGGGGAGGGGACAGGGAGAGCATGAAGGTGACAATGGGCACTAACTTCCAAGTGAGTGTCCAGAGCAGCATGGTCACACCTATGATACACCTTCATCTAACTGCCTCCTCATACCTACCGACCTTCTCAAAATTCACCTCCTGGAAGTTTTCTCTGACCCTCGTCCTCTCCTGTGTGCTCTGTCAGGAGCCCCTGTCACACCACCTATGCAGGAGCCCAACTAGGCTGTGAACCACAGGAGGCAGGGCCTGTCTTACTTGCCTGTCACCATTTCCTCAGAGCCTGGTGCCTTGCACAGCAATAAGCATCTGTGGACTAAGTAAATGAATGCATAAAAAGCCATTGAATGAACAAAGGTTCAATAGCACTTAGGCAGAAGAGAGTCCCAGGAAGGTAAGTTATATAGTAAGAGTCTTCTTATCTGAGGCTATCTGGTCCAAGAATCTATCAGTTAATTTTTTTTTAATGGTTGAATCAAAAAATCTTAGGGAGAAAAAATGCTTTTACATACTATGGTAAAAATTGACAATTGTCCCCAATACCTCTTTCCCCAATCTCTCTTGAAGTAAGAAAACCCAAATTTTAGCTGGGCATGTGGCCTCTTGAATAAAGACTACATTTCCCAGCTTGCATGATGGTAGGCATGGCCATGTGACCAAGTTCTGGCCAGTGGTATGTGAGCAAAAGTGATGTATAATATCTATCACATCATGTCCAGTTCTTTCTCCTTAGACCTCTAACAGCAATTTTTATAAACTATTCACTTTTATTGAAGCTTTCAAAAAATATAACTCAGTTTTCATGGAAATGAATTTCATCAATTTATATAATACCTTATTGAATCATATAATAACAACTAGAGGCCCAGCGCACGAAATCGTGCACAGGTAGTGACCCTAGGCCTAGCCTGTGATCAGGACTATCTTCTGCCCGCTCTCCAGTCCCCAGTCCTGCCATCCAGCTTGTCGAGCGGTTGTTCTGGTTATTAAGCCGTTATGGTTGCTGGGCTTTTATTATATAGGATAACAGACACAGAGAATAACAGCTACAATGGGAATAAACAATTTAGAGACAAATAGAACTGACTCAGTAAACAATAACTAAAAACTAGTAACGCAGTTAGTGGGAGGGGAAAATCTACATGCAAACCAGAAAGTGGCCTCTTAGCTGCAAGGACTCCACCTCCCACAGGTACCAATCAGAACATTTACAGAGGAAATAGTGAGTTCAAGTTTTCTTGGCAAGGCAGTAACATGAAGGTCAGTTAAGACAGCTAACAGCACAGCGGGAAAGATGAATAGAGTAGATACAGGAGCACACAGAAGTGGCCAGGGCTTGATAAATAAATGCTTCTCAAGGGCCTCCTCTCTTCTGGGCACTCCTGGGACTAGTATCACCACCTGTTACCACCAATCTGGTCTTTCCTGTAAGCTCAAAGGTTCTTAAAGAAGCAGTTCCTCTAACCTCCTGCAGGTTTGCTTCCTACCATCTGGTTGGAGGTGGTGTTGGCTACTGGGTTGGGCTAGCAAACAACTCTTTATATATACCTGGCAGACAGAAGGGAGTTTTGCATTGCAAGGGAGAGATGGAGAATTGGGATCTCTGGGCTCCTTTCTCGTGGTATGCCATGACCTCAGAAACACTATATACACAAAGCTGCGTGTTAGGCTTGGCAGACACCTGGTCCCTGAGGCTGTGTGCACACAAGAACAGCCTGTACTTCCTGGGAGGCTGGACCCACTCCCTTTATGGGATGTTTGCCCAAGAAAGGACAGTAGACCCGGTCTGTCCCTATTGCCTGGAAATGAGGTTATGCCAAAAACAGACACGTCAAGTAACAGGGGACAGAGAGAACAAGCAGTGACATGAAAGCCAGGGAGGCACATTCCTCAACCATTAGAGATATGCACATGTACTGATCAGGGATTCTGTAAAGGCTTGGTGACCAGATAAATGTGCCACTCTCCTGCTGGGTATGTGTGGGCCTGCCCTTGGGCACCACCAAGTCTTTTGTGTTCTCATAGCACGGTAACCTGTAATTGCTATGTTAGGGTGACTCATAGGATGAGTCATAATAACTCAATTATGTACTTAGTTGTCAATATCCACATCAAACTAAAAATCCCACATGGGAAGGGACTATATCTCATTCTTAAATTCTCATGAACCAACACAGATATAAACACTCATAATCACATAAACAACACACTTAATAATGGATGAATGACATGCTCTACCATTTATACAAGATGTTTACAGTCATTATCTCAGCTGATTGTCTCCCCCAAGACCCTGTGAATTAGACAGAGCAGGCTTTATCATCCCCATTTTATAGATGAGAGAACCATCTACAGGTTTCCTCATCTATAAAAAGGCCAGAGTAGCAGCGAGAGCTAGCGACAAAGCCTTTTCTCAGAGTAGAACTTCAATCTCAGATCTCCTTCCCAGGGAAAAATAAAACAAGGCAACATCGCCTTCTGCTGTGGAAGAGGAGACAGAGATCTCTGGTCTAACTGGTGCTTCCTGTATTCACCTCCCAGACACACTACCTGCACCCAAGCCCTGGTCTTGGGTTGGTTTTTGGAGAAACCTAAAGTTAGACACTCCCCTTGGAGCTCCAGAATTTTCTTTCTCTGTTATTCAGACGGTTCATCTCAATTCTCTGGTAGCAGCAGATACTCAGCTCTCCTGGGGAGCTCATTTTCCCACAGCAGGTGCTCTCTCCCTGAGAGAATTCTGTACCTACTTTTAGAAAAACATTTCTCTCTCTCCTCTTCTTGTCTCTCTCATCTGTTTCTGACTCGCTCACTCTCTTTATCTTGTAAGAATGGCTGTTTTGTGTGTTTGCTCTGTGAGGATCATGTGCTTCAGGTAACCAGCTTATTTCATCCTCACCCAGTTGCTGGAACGAGGAGCTAGAAGACCTGCCCTCTGGTCCATCTGTACCATTCACTTGTTGGCCTTGGATAAATCATGTACCTTTCTGTTTTCTTATCTCTTAAAAGGAGTTGGACTAGGAGAGCTGAGAGGTATGTAGGTAGCAGTACTAGAACCGGAGGTGACATTCCTCACCAGAGAGCGAGTTTACGTCTCCTCCATTGCCTCCATTAGCCTTCTGTTCTTTCCTTGCAAAATTAAGAGAATTCGTCCAAAGGGCTCTCACCTCCCCCAGTTCTATAAACTGCAGAATCCTGTCCCTCCCACTGGCAACATTAAAAAATAATTACCAAACTGCAGAAAAAAAGAAAAAAGTGATTGGGTCAAGTTGCTGTTGTTTTCAAGATAAAGCAACCTACCCTAAGGTTAGTGGGTAATGGGAAGAAAAATCCCGCGCCTGCTCTGAGATTCCCACTGCCCACCTGGCACACAGGTGGCAAGGCGTCCGGAAGCGCCTCCTGGCGGGGAATGCTGGCGTGGTTCTTGATGCCTCTGGAAGCTTTGCTGCCCAGTTCCCCACAGCACATAACTCACAAGCATGAAACTGTAAATGAAGAAAATGAAAGAGCACAGTGTCCCGCAGGCCACCTCTGAAATACAGGCCACACACAGCTGAGAGCTAACTACAGAATATAGAGAGGAGAAAAGTCCACTTTCTGTACTTTGATACTGTTTTAGTGGTTATAAAAGAATACATGCCCACTGTGGGGGAACTGTTAAGACACAGCACAAAGGAGACCCTGCACCGTAGGTCCTGTGGAGGGCTCCAGGCCAGGCTCGGGAACACTAGCTTGCTGGGGAAACACCTTCATCGTTCATGGTGGCCATCACAGGTCCCTGCAGAACTGCTAAGAGGATCAAAGGGAATAATGTATTTGCAAGTATTTCTTTTCCTTTTATTTTTTTCCCACTGTGCAATCTGCTTCAGTGCCTATAGCCTGCAGACAGAGGCCAGGCAATGGTTCAAGGCCACAATCTACTCTGGCATGGGCACTATGAGAGACACAGGGAGACGGGGCTGCCATCAGTCCCAACACATGCATGCAAGTATTTCACACACTGTGGTGGCCTCCTTAGACTAGAGAAGGGCAGTAAGCCTCATGGTTAAGCACCAGGAGCTGCAGCCTGGAAGCCCAGGGTCAGTTACCAGTTGTCACTGACCTTAACACCTCCAGCAAGATCTCTACCTCTTGGGGAGAAACCAAGATGGCAGCATAGGTAAGCACCTAAACTGCTGCCTCCCACAACAATTTCAAAACTACAACTAAAAGACAGAATGGACACCATCCAGAATCACAGGAAAGTTGGCTGAGTGGAAATTCTACAACTAGAAGCAAAGAGAAAAGCCCATGGAGAATTGGAGGAATGGCAAAGGGTTGAGGTACGGCAAAGGGTCTTTATGCATGGAGAGAGGAAGGGCAGCTGAGAGCCTGGCTGACTTTCTCTGGCAGGAGGGGGAAGGAAGCCCCGACTGCACTGAACCCTAGTTCAGACTGCACTGAACCCCAGTTCTGGGCGAAACCCCGTGGACCCAGTCTCATACATGGGGAGTCTGGACTGTCAGGTAGAGAGAAAGGCACTCGGAGACTCGGAGACTCGGAGCCCCGGGGGAGATCCAGGGGAGACCCGGGGGAGACCCAGCACGCAGGAGTCTGGAGGCACATGCGCGAGTATGCACAAAGGCTGCGGAGGTTGCCACAGGCTTTCCCTAGCAGAAGGGAGTCCGAAGCTCCTGACTGCACTGAGCTCCAGTTCCAGGCAAGCCCCTGGGGACCCACACTCTTGCGGGGGGAATCTGGACTCTCGGGCGGAGGCTTGGGAAGCAGGGAAGGCAGAGGTCTGGAGGCACGTACGCACAAGGGCAGGGCTGACAGGAAGCCAAGACTGACTGCTCTGCCCTGAGACTCTACCCCATGCAAGCTGAGCACGGAGGCTTTTGAAATTTGGCAAGTCTAATCCTATAAGGCTGTCTCCAACACCAAACTTCTCCCAGCGTAGACTCAGCTGATCCTCACAGCCAACTGGCCTGGAGGTCAATTCCTCCCAGTGATACCAACAACAATCAAGACTTAACTACAACAAGGCTGTACACACAGTCCACAAAGGGGTGCACCAAGAGTGTCTACCTCAGGTTTACTGGGGAGGCTGACCCACTGGGCCATATAGGAAACCTAGCACACAAAGCTACCCTACCAACTCAGGGAAGCAGTGAAAATGCGGCGACAAAGAAACAGATCACAAACGAAAGAAATGGAGGAAAACAAATGACTGGATATAGAATTCAAAACCACGGTTATAAGGCTTTTCAAGAATATCCTAGAAAAGGCCGATAAATATAACAAGACCCTTGAAGATATGAAAAAGGACCAACTAGAAATTAAACATACACTCACTGAAATAAAAAATATTATACAGAGACCCAACAACAGACTAGAGGAATGCAAGAATCAAGTCTAAGAATTGAAATACAAAGAAACAAAAAACACTCAACCAAAAAAGCAAAAAGAAAAAAAAATCCAAAAAGTTGAAAATAGTGTAAGAAGCCTCTGGGACAACTTCAAGCGTACCAACATCAGAATTATGGGGGTGCCAGAAGAAGAGAGAGAGCAAGATACTGAAAACCCATTTGAAGAAATAATGACTGAAAACTTCCCCCACCTGGTGAAAGAAATAGACTTACAAGTCCAGGAAGCGCACAGAACCCCAAACAAAAGGAATCCAAAGAGGACCACACCAAGACACATCATAATTAAAATGCCAAGACCAAAAGACAGAGAGAGAATATTAAAAGCAGCAAGAGAAAAACAGTTAATTACCTACAAGGGAGCACCCATACGATTGTCAGCTGATTTCTCAACAGAAACTATGCAGGCCAGATGGGAGTGGCAAGAAATTTTCAAAGTGATGAACAGCAAGAACCTACAACCAAGATTACTCTACCCAGCAAAGCTATCATTCAGAATTGAAGGTCAGATAAAGAGCTTCACAGACAAGAAAAAGCTAAAGGAATTCATCACCACCAAACCAGGATTACATGAAATGCTGAAAGGTATTCTTTAAGAAGAGGAAGAAGAAAAAAGTAAAGATAAAAATTATGAACAACAAATACATATCTATCAACAAGTGAACCTAAAAATCAAGTGAATTAAAAACTGAGGAACAGAATAAACTGGTGAATATAATAGAATCAGGGGCACAGAAAGGGAGTGGACTGATAATTCTCAGGGGGAAAAGGGTATGGGAGGGTGCAGGAAGAGACTGGACAAAAATCGTACACCTATGGATGAGGACAGTGCGGGGGAGATAAAGGCAGAAGATGGGGTGGGAACCGGGTGGAGGGGAACTATGGGGGGGGGGAGGAGAAACAATTGTAATAATCTGAATAAAGATTTATTTAAATAAATAAATAAATAAAGATTTCTACCTCTTGTGCCTGCTTCCTTACCAGCCAAATGAGCATGATAATAATAATAGCTGCCTCGTAGAGGGTTTGGGAGGGATTCAATGTGATCATTTACATGAGGCTTTCAGGTCAGCATCTGACCAAGATAAGCCCTGGCTCTGCTGGGTGAGTGTTGTCCTATACACCAAAAGGTTGTGGGATCAATTCCTGGTCAAGGCACATGCCTAGGTTGTGGGTTTGATCCCCAATCAGGGTGCATGCAGGAGGCAACTAATTGATGTTTCTGTGTCACATTGATGTCTTTTTCTCTCTCTTCCTTCCTTCTTTTCTCTCTAAAAATTAATAAATATGTCCTCAGGTGAGGATAAAAAAAGAAAAATGTAAGCCATTATATTTATAATTTAGCATATTCTCCAGGAGCACCAGAATGTCGCTCTATTCCAGACCCTTGTACAGTGCCTGACACACAGTGAATATTAAATCAACATTTCCCCCCCTCCCTCCCTCACCACCCCTGTGTTCTCTTCTCCAAGCAAAACCTCCCTGGTCTCTTAGCTGCTTCTCAGCTGACATGGACTCTGGAATGTGTCCCTCTGTTCATTTCTGTTCCTCTGTGCCTCTCTTCAAACATGGTGCCCAGCCTTGGAGAAAGTCTGTGTGTTAAGTGATGGGCCCCAAATTGTGGTCCTGAAGCTGGGACCATTTTCATCACCATATGTGTGGATGCAGGTGGAGTGATATATCCTATCCAAACAGTGTGACGCTGCTGAGAGGCGGTGACACCTGACCCATTACCACGGCCTGAGTCATGAGGCACCAGCCCCAAGTTCTGTCTACAAGCCAGAGTGGGCTTGCAGGAACATTTCAGGCAGACCTGCCTGTGCCTACAAAAGCTAGAGGAAAATGAATACCGCCATTGATGCTACTTGGCTTCACGCAGACAAGTGAATAAAAGAATCATTGGATGGATTCAACAGGAACTATGCTTTCCTAATGAATGCATGAGGCTGCCTTGTGTAATATAACAGCACTGGACACAGCCTGGGAAGATGTACGTTCTGATACATGACTTTTCTGAGCCTTGGTTTCCTTATCTGGAAGATGGGCATAATATTATTGGTACTATTTCCCCTCTCTCTCGTTGTAAAGATCAAAATATGGTAATGAACCTGAAGAGCCTGGAAATTGTAAGGGGCTGCATAACTTTAAGGAAGATCAAAATTTATTTTTGCATTTCTTTTTTAGCCATGACGAACAATAACAATGCCTTCAAGTGTGCAAGACTATTACTAGTAATCTCAGGAGTGCTCCCACTGTATTCTACCTCCTAGTATGGAGTCTAGCAATTGTAGGGCCTTCATAAATATCTGATAAATAAAAGAACTAATGGCTACCACCAGTATTTCCATTTTTCTAAGCTTTAGGACTCAAGGAAACATCATTTTCTTAAGTGAAAAAAAAGCGTAACTTAGTGACTCAGACAGATGTGGGTTCAAATCCTAACTTGATCACTTACTAACTGTCTATGGCTAATTAGTCCATGGCTCTGAACCTTCACATCCTGTTCAGGAAACTATAGAAAATGGGTCATTATCATACCTCCAAAAGGTCTTTGCTTTTGTTTTTGCATTTTTACTGTGAAGTATCTAGCTATAGCATTTATTATTATTATTATTATCATCAACTAATGCTGCTTGGGAATTAATGGGCTTCTTAAATCTGGATGATGTCTTCCATAAGTTCCAGGAAATTCTCAGTCATTACGTATTGAATGTTACCTATTCTCTGTTTTTGGAACTCCTCTTCAATCTAATAAGTTTATTATATTACCCATTTATTAATATTTCCACCATATTTTCCATATATTTTTCTTTCAGTGCTCATAGACTGGACTCAATTGGTGGTATTGGGAAAATTGGTCAGATACATGCAAAAAAATGAAACTAGACCACCAACTTACACCATACACAGAAATAAACTCAAAATGGATCAAGGACTTAAATGTAGGACTTAAATGTAGGACCAGAAATCATAAATATCTTAGAAGAATTTATAGGCAACAAAATAGCAGACATGTGTCATAGCAATATCTTTACCGATACAGCTCCTAGGGCAATGGAAACTAAGGAGAAAGTAAACAAATGGGACTACATCAAAATAAAAAGCTTCTGAACAGCAAAAGAAAGCAACAAAACAACAAGAAAGTCCACTGCATGGGAGAACATATTTGCCAGTGTTCGCTCTGATGAGGTTTTAATCTCCAACATTTATAGGGAACTCATACAACTTAACAAAAGGAAAATAAACAATCCAATAAAAAAATGCGCAAAGGTCCTAAATAGACACTTTTCAAAAGAGGACATACAGAAAGCCAAGAGACATGTGAAAACATTCTCAGAGTCACGAATCATCTGAGAGATGCAAATCAAAATGACAATGAGGTACCATCTCACACCTGTCAGAATAGCTATCATCAACAAATCAACAAATGACAAGTGCTGGAGAGGATGAGAAGAAAAAGGAATTGGTGCGGCCACTGTGGAAAACAGCATGACATTTCCTCAAAAAATTAAAAATGGAACTTCCATTTGACCCAGCAATCCCACTTCTAAGAATATATCCCAAGAAAACAGAAACTTCATTCAGAAAGGATATATGTACCCCTATGTTCACAACAGCACAATTCACCATAGCTAAGATTTGGAAACAGTCTAAGTGCCCATCAGCAGATGAGTGGATTAGAAAACTGTGGTACATCTACACAATGGAATACTACACTGCTGTAAAAAAAGATGAAATTCTTACCATTTGCAACAGCATGGATGGAATTGGAGAGCATTATGCTAAATGAAATAAGCCAGTCAGAGAAAGATAAATATCACATGATCTCACTCATTTGTGGAATATAATGAACAACATAAACTGATGAACAAAAATAGAACCAGAGACATAGAAGCGTGGAACAGACTGTCCAACCTATGAGGGAAGGCTGGGGTGGGGGTGAGGGGTAAGAGATCAACCAAAGGACTTGTATGCATGCATATGAGCATAACCAATGGACACAGACAGTAGGGGGGTGAGGACATGTGCTGGGGGGTGGGAGCGGCCGGGGAGAGGTCAATGGGGGGAAAAGGAGACTCATGTAATACTTTTAAATAATAAAGAATTTAAATTAAAAATATAATTTAAAGAACCTGTTTTACCCATCTACTGAGGTATTTTTAAGTTATTATATCTTTAGAGGTCTAAATCATGATTTGTTTTTGTTTTTTATAAGCCCTACTTAGAACTTTCTAAACCACCTCCTCTTTTTTACTCAGTGTTTTTTTTCTTAGTTTCAATTTATTTTGTTTTTGTTTATTTAACTATCTTTTAAAAATATCTTTAGTCTCTAAGATTGCTCTATGTTATGTAATAACATACTTTTTAGAGCTCTAATTCTTTTGTTTTTGTGTCTGTTGATTCTTGTTCATTGCTTTTTTATGGGTGTTTTTATTTGTGATCTTAAGCTCATCTCCAGCCAGGTTTTGCTATCAGAATCCTATATAGTTTTGGGTCAGAGAGTGTTCCTCTGGGATGGGGTTGTGACAAAATGATTCAGGAGACATTCTGAAGAGGCTCCCATTGGACAAAGATGGGACAATTCAAACTTCAATGAGAATGATACCTGCAATTGATTGGAATGCATCATACATGTTTAAAACCATGAGAAGTGATACATTAAAATAATCATATTAGTTACCTTTGGAAGATGCTCTTTCCTATATACACTGTATGTAAAGGTAACTGAAGAGTTGATAAGAAGTATCTTTTTATAAAGGAAATTCTCAGCTAATAGATGAAGAAGTGATGTAATAAGAAATCACCATTTTGCAACTTCAAGTGATATAACAGATGTAGTCATCATCAATGGTTGCTAATGTCACAAACAGAGATTCTAAGCAAAACAAAAGTGCTTTCAAATAGGACACAATCCTATTGTTTTTAACCATTGCAACCCTTTAACACATACTTAAGAGCCACTAAGTTTCAAGTCTTGAATGGGAGAATATGGTTTTACATTTAAATATGTGGGTAACAATTACTTTCTCCTCCTTCTCCTTCTCCTTCTCCTTCTCCTTCTCCTTCTCCTTCTCCTTCTCCTTCTTCATCCTCCTCACCCCAGTATATTTTTTCCATTGATTTTTAGAGAGAGTGGAAAGGAGGGGGAGAGACAGAGAGAGTGAAACATTGATGTGAGAGAGACACATTGATTTGGTTGTCTCCTGCATGCGCCCGACTGGGACCAGGGATCAAGCCTGCAACCAAGATATATGCCCTTGACCAGAATCAAACCTGGGACTCTTCAGTCCATGGGCCAACACTCTATCCACTGACCCAAACTGGCTAGGGCTAATATTAGTTTCTACTGAGTTATCAACATAAAAACAAAACAAAAAAAGGCAATCTTTGAGATTGAACCATTTTCCTGTAACATATGGCTACACAGTTCAAAAATACAGGGCAGGGCAAAAGTAGGCTTACAGTTGTTGTTCCTATGGAAAATAAAACAATAATTAATAAATAATAATAATGCAAGAATAAACTCTGTTTCGTGCACTCACAACTGTAACCCTACTTTTGCCCCACAGTGTGTATATCCTATATTCTGAAGGTCCAGTTATTTGGGTGCAGCAGAAATCTCAATGTGCTTCCTTTGTATGCTTCCCAGGTATCAACCCATGCCAACCCACTGGGTGACAACCTGGAATCTACAGCCATTTGGAAGGCAGCTTCCTATATACATTGACCCTGCCCCTAGATTATAAGCTCAGCCTTACATAATATCATATAGAAAAATAGGTTTGGAAAGAAGCTTTAAAACACCCATAAACTTCAGCAGGACTTAGATGAGGTAGAAGTAGAATTATGGCCTCCACATTTCCTGTGAACCCTAGCATGTTGTAACAATAGTAGTTTATAGTCATGAGGGACACTCAGAGCCACAGATGGGGAAAAGTACATTGCAAATGCCCCTTTCTCATTACTGACATAATGAATTTTATTAGCTCCTTCCTATGAATGATGTGGGGAACTAAGCATTTAATCAGAAGTCCTCATTTTGAACCCTCTTTGCCATTTGTTTGTGGTACATTGAGTTCCTGAGTCCTTTTGTGAAAAGGCTGGGGATGAAAGACAAAATGTCACCATCTGAATGGAAATCAACCATGAGAACTTATGACAGACCCAGGTGAACTGAAAATAGAATAAACAGTCACTATAGTACAAACAGGAAACCACTAATTAGATTTTGAGCTCAGCATAAATGCCTCCTAAATTGCATGTTAATACAGGAACTCACTGTATATTCATTCAATTTTTTTTAATCAAAGGATACACTGACTAGATGTGTCCCCAGAGGCTTAATTGTGCTGAGCATCCTCCATCCAGCAATGGTTGTATTGAAATGCAAATGACATCGTGAGCCGTCATTTGTGTCTCTAATGTTGGAAAAAGGTTGTTCTAAATTATTATTTTTATCTTTTTTCTTGTCTTGGTCTTTGGAAAATGTAAAAAATGGCCAGAACTCATTCAGAGCTCAGACAAACAAATACATCAATATGAATTAAACACAAACCAGGCCCATAATTTAAGTCCCTGTATCAATCTGACATCACACAGTCCTCAGTAAGGATGTGGAGTTGATAAGCCTTAGGGTTGGCTACCAGTGTGACTGAAAGCATGGCCAGCTTTTGACTATTGCTCTATATCAGGGAGAAGCAGAAAGGATCAGAAAAGAGCACAACGAGGGCATAAAGAAAGAAAGATGGACACAGGAAAGTAAATGCCTAGTGGAGAACTATTTGCTTGGTAGTGTGGGAAAGGAACAAATTTTCCTTTACTCTCAAGGTTCTTGTGGCTTGTCTAATAATTAAATAGACATGAGACAGATTAGCAAGAGAAAATAACTAAATTTAATACATACTTATGTATGGGAACCCTGGATACATGAGAGAATCAGAGACCCCCACATGCAGGAAAGGTTCAGAGGTAGAAAGGGGGGTTGAGGTATATGAGACATCCTGAGCTAGGGATGAGGTAATGCACCTGGGGGGCTTCAAAGGTTCATTACAGGATAATAAGAACAGAAGATTGTCCTGCTCTATAGATGAGTTGAAAAGGGTTATCTCTGATGATAATCTCTTATTAGGGACAAGGCCCCTAATTCACAGTTCTCCTCAGTAGTTAAAAGGAGAGACAGAAGAATCTCTTGAATGTATAGCTAAAGTTGTCTTTAGCTCAACCCAATCTGCATACCACAAAGGCACGTCTTGGGGTGACCCATTCTGGACCCCCACAGTTGAAATATAACCAAAGAAGCTTTTAACACTTGGAGACATAAGCCTAACACATCATCCTGACATAGCTGAACTCAGTCCATCATCACAATAAACTGAGAACCAATCAGACACACTCAGAGCTCAGAAGATAGGGCAAATATTTATATACTAGTGGCCCCGTGCACGAATTCATGCACACTGAAAGGAAATTAATTAGAAGAAACATTTTAATATCACTATTCGCCCTTTCTCTATAATAGTGTCAACCAAATTCACTATCTACAATGACAGATCAAAACACTCACGTGCAATTGGCACCAGCAAGAGCTTTATATGTATCATGCATGCACGAGTCAACTTAGCCTTTATAGATATAGAATAAACTTGCTTAATTAGACCTACTTTCTGATTTAGCTAAACCTTTTCCAGCCCAATGAAGCACCCCAACTTCTCTTTCAGGTAATTGTCAACAACAAGCAGTAAATATCAAAATGAAGCAGATTATTATTGTAGATCACTCAGGGAGAACAAAGGGTAAAATATTTAACTGCAGCAGTGTTTGACTATATTCTGTGCAGTGAGAAAACCTGAACTTATTTTCAAGATCCACCATTTCTTACTTCTTTTCAGTAGGGTCAAGTTTCTAAGCTTTCTAAATCTCTGTTTTCTGGCTGATGAAAAAAAAAAATGGGATTCCACCGAGTCTCCTATTTATCTACTCCAGGACTTCTGTGAGGATCAAATGAGATGAGTCATGGGAAAATGCTTCACAGGCATTTGGTTAAAATGTAAAATGTTTCCACCTGGCTATAAAGCAAGTTGTGTTCCTAGGCTGAAGAAACTCCAAGGAGGCTAGTCACTAGGGAGAGGAAGCTGGGCGTTGCTATGTAACGTCATTACCCAGACAGCCATTTAGCATATTATCCGTTTATATATATAGACAGTCTGTAACCAAAGCCCAGGTTCAGCTGCTTGGCTCTATGAAAACCAAACTCATGACACAGGTGCTAGTGGAAAAAGGAAAGAGGTTTATTCAAGTTCTGGCATCTCAAAAAGATGGCAGACTCCTTTACAAAGCCCATCTCTCCACCTTAGTGAAGGCAGAGGTTTTTATAAGGAGGGAGAGGGAAACAAGGAAATCAAGTGGGGGATGGAGGGTGAAAAGTTCTCTCCATGCAGCCTAGCACAGTGCATTCCAATAAGGATCTTGAAACTGGTCCAGGGATGGTCTGGTGTGCATCACCCTGGTCTTCATCATCCTGGTTCCACATCATCCTAGTTCCACGGTTGAGGTCAGTAAATCTCCCAGAACTGGGATGACCGAAGGTCAAAGTCTGCATCTTCTGAAGTTAGTTCTTAAGAGTCTTATACAAACATGTTGTTTATCTATAAGCTACATATTAGTCAGAGTCAGCATTTATAGAAACAATGTGAAAAGAATAATGGGGTGGGTTACAATTCTTCACTGTTACAGTTCTCCTCAGGTTAGCTGTCAGAACAGTCTGCCTCCCAGCATATTTTGTGTTTTGAGAAAAATGGAGGCTGCCTGATTTTAAATTTCCTCCACCCCACAGTCCCTCAAAAGAAAACAAAATCAACAATGAGACCAACAAGGAGAGCTGGAAAACAGTAAGAGGCAGAGAGTAGAGAGAAGAGGAAGGAAATCTACCAAAAATGAATGAAAGTCAATCAAGCTTCTCCTAAATCAGTGGTTCTCAAAGTGCAGACCCTGAATTATCAGCATCAGCATCACCTGGGAACTTGTTAGAAACACAAATTCTCAGGCCCCGCAGCAGGCCTACAGTCAGAAATAGGAAGGAGGCCCTGCAATCCGTTTTCCTGAGTCCTCCAGGTGATTCTGATGCAAGCCGAGACTGAGACCCACTGTCTTCTGTTATCTTCCTAAGACTGTGCCCCTTTCCAGCCCAAGTGAAAAAACACCAACAGCTCTTAAGTCGGCTGCTTCTATTTCTAACAGAATACTGTGAAAATGATGCGTAAATCTGACCCTGACCCCTACACCTGAATCTTTAGGAAAGAAATTCAGATAGAACTTCCCCAGTGAACCCTTACCCTGTGACATCCACCCCTTTCCTCAGTGTGTTTGTGGCCCCATTTTTCCTCTAAGTTCAAGGCTTCTAATTTCATTTTTCTCCTAATTTTATTGTCTTGCCTTATAATCAGGTTCTGCAAAGGATCTTCCTAGGGAATAACTAAGTTAACTCCATGCAGATTTCTATGTCAAATTAGGCAGCATATTGATGTGGCCTCCAGAAAATTAAATTACTAGGGTGTTATTGCATAATTATACCATCAACACCACTCTCATAATTTATAAACTTAATTTTATTTAATCTCCTAAAATGAGTTCCTAATAATTATTTTTTTCAGAGGATTCCTGGTATTATTATATTATTTTATACTTATATAATTTTTCTGGGGATTTCAGGCTATTATAAAGACCCTGTGTTTCCTTCACCTTTAAAACCAAACAGTAATACTAAACTTTCAAGGTCATTTTGAAGACTAGATACAATATAATGTTGTCACCAGTATGTGCTTAATAAACAGTATCTAATATTACTGACATTTCAGCTTACTCTATTATATCTAAACTTCCTAAATAACCCAAAATGCAAATTTTCACTCTAATAAACCTATGATTAACCTGGAAGAAAAATGGGAACTTAAAATTTTAATTTTAAGGACCTTTAAATACTTGAGAGAACAAGTACAGTAAAAGAAACTTTATAGTTCTCTTTTTCTAAATCATAATACACCAAGTAGAATGGTTCTTAAGGGCCTGTAGGTTGTCACTAGCTAAGTGGGCTTGGAATATTTTTTTAAAATCGCTAAAGAATGGCCCTAGTAGAGAAGAAAGTGCTCACAGAGTGAGGGACTTGAGAACTAATAGGAAGTGAGTGGTTCCATCCTGCCTCTGCTCTGCAGAGAGGTGTGTGTGGCCTGTGAGCTCACTGCCTGCGTTGGAATCTGGCTCTGTCACTTCCCAGCTGTGTGTTCTTGCCTGAGTCACTTAATAGCAATGCACCTTAGTTTCCTCATCTCTGAAATGGAGATAGAAATAGCACTTAAATTGCCTGGCATATAAGATTAAGGTGTTTGCAAGTGCTTTGTATGAGCCAAGTACCATTCTAAGTTCTTTATATGTACATGTTCTAATTTATTTAATTCTTATAACAGTCCTAAGAGCTAACATCATTTTGCAGCTAAAGAAACCAAGGTACAGAGAGGTTGAATGATTTCCCCGAGGGCCCCATAGCTAGGCAATTGCAGGCCCAGGGATAACACTCAGACAATCTGGATCTAGAATCTTCTCTTCACCTACTACCCTATGTGGCTCCCTTGCAATAAACAGAAGCAATTATTATTACCACCACCACTGCTTCTGCAGATAAAGATGTAATTGACTTGTTCAAACTCCACAGAACTGAGTACATTGAATAAGTACCCACTGTGTTCCGAACACTACGTCAGGCATGGCTGTAAAACTCTGTTCCTCTCCTTGATTACTTCTAACCTATTTGGAGACATAAGATATACATAAGTAGTGAGGCCAGAACTTGCTCACTACTTATCAGTGCAAAGGAAAAAGAGGAAGGATGACAGAGAGAGAGAGAAAACTGTGGGCCTCGTTTCCTATAATTTATTCACCTTGCTCTCAAGCACTTACCCTCATGCACTTGAGAGGGAGAGAGTTAGAAAATTTAAAATCTAGGTGAAACTTGTTTCCTTCAGTTCCTGCTGTCTTTGCTATTGATGGGTCCATGACTGGCTTGGTCCCACCCTGGGTCTCACTGGAACCACCGGTCCTCCAAGGCACCTGCAACTGCTTTGCAGTACCCACCCTGGTGGCCTGCCCTGCCTTCTGTTGCAGCATCTCATCTCCTATGACTATTGTGGACGTCCCCCTTGGACTTCTGGGCTCATCAGCCAGCATCTCTCAAGTACCCTGGTGCCTGAGGGCCACATATAACTTCTGGATGCCCTAGAGAACAGACAATAGAGAGCTAAAGTCCACGTCTTAGGCACGTCTCTTTATAATTCCTACCTATCACCTGAACACCTTGCAGGCAGGAGTACCCTGACAAATACAAATTCTGGGCTTCTCTGTGGGGTTTACAATGTCTGGGGCCATGTGTGAGGCAAGTAGGACAACGCATCATTTGTTTTCTTCCATCATCCTGTCCACTGATCCATCACCCTCCTCAATATCTGATCTCAGAGAGATAGAGGGAAGGTCATTTGCACTTGAACTTTGCCTCCCTTCTTCTGCCTCACCTCTTCCACCCAGTACCAGAAGGTCCCCCAACTTCATTTTCCCTCTAGAAAGAGACATTGCCTCCTCCTTTCCTCATGCCAGTTTTCTGGTCTAGTTCTAGTAGAGAAAACATTATGGGAAAATAAACAGAATTAACAAGAAGTGAAAAATGCAGAAAGGGTTATTTTGAAAATATTATCTCTGTTACACGCACTAAATATTAAGCTGTCCAAGGGGTTTGTGTTAACCACTTGATAAGGTACAACAAGAGTTCAGAGGAGTTCAAGGGAAAAGCAGTCATCAAAGCTAAAATAATCTAGGAAGACTTCATAAAACTGATGGGATTCAAGCTGAATTCCGAAAACTCCATTTTCTTTGGACAAGCAGAACAAAATGAAGTTGGCATTGCAGGAAGGGAAAAACAGGTGAGCAATGGCATGGCACCTGTAAGGTTTCCTGGGCACACCAGTTTAGAGAGAGCAAAGGTTTGTTGCAGGAGTGGGGAACCTTTTTTCTGCCTAGGGCTATTTGGATATTTATAACATCATTCAAGGGCCATACAAAATTATCAACTTAAAAATTAGCCTGCTGCCTGGCCAGTGTGATTCAATGGTTAAGCATCAAACTATGAACCAGAAGGTTATGGTTCGATTCCTGGTCAGGGTACAAGCTCAGGTTGTGGGCTTAATCCCCAGTAAGGGGCATGCAGGAGGCAGCTGATCAATGATTCTCTCATCACTGATGTTTCTATCTCTCCTCCCTTTCACTCTGAAATCAATTTAAAAAAATATTTTTTTAATTAGCCTGCTGAATTTGGTCAAACATGTATGTAATTAACTCCCAGCTAATGCCTTGGCAGGGCCAGACCAAATGATTTCATGGTTCCATGAGCTGGACGTTCCCCACCCCGGTTTAGATGAAAGGCACAAGACAAGGTGAGAGAGGACCCTAATGGCCAGACTATGATGGATGTTGAATGGCAGACTGGTACTGTCACACACGTTACCCTTTTTATTCTGACAAAACTATTAGTTAGGCAATTCCTATATCCTTGTTTTACAGATGAGGACACAGAAGCTCCAAGAATTTAAGACCAAAGAACCAGTTAGTTACAAAATCTGTCATCATCTTCATACAGGTAAAATAGTTACATTTGATAGCCAACACATTCATCTTCCCTCACAATACCTCGGTGAGAAGAGGTTGGTATTCATATGCCGGAGTCATTTCCAACCTCTCACCAACACACACACACACACACACACACACACACACGTGTACACACAGATTCTCTAGGGTCAGCATAGATCATAGATTCTTTGTGTGGCTTGAACTTTCCTACGTGTGCTGTAGGCACAATAGAGACCATTGCCACTGACAGTTGAATTTGCTAGTCCATCTCTCCATGGGATGTCGTTTCCAAGCAAAGCCCGTTCCTGTAACCCACAGGCTCTGAAAATACAAGCGTGCAAGGCACAATCATGTAAAATACAAGCTCTATTCCATTTACCTTGAAATGCCGTCAAAAATTGCTTCTGGCCGAAACCGGTTTGGCTCAGTGGACAGAGCGTCGGCCTGCGGACTGAAGGGTCCCAGGTTCGATTCCGGTCAAGAGCATGTACCTTGGTTGTGGGCACATCCCCAGTGGGGGTGTGCAGGAGGCAGCTGATCAATGTTTCTCTCTCATCAATGTTTCTACCTCTCTATCCCTCTTCCTTCCTCTCTGTGGAAAAATCAATAAAATATATTTTTTTAAAAATGGCTTCTGTCAGAAGCGAGAATGCAAGATAGTGGCGTAGGTAAACACCTAAACTGCTGCCTCGCACAACAATTTCAAAACCTACAACTAAAAGACAAAACGTCTATCACCCAGAACCACGGGAAAGCTGGCTGAGTGGAAGTTCTACAACTAGAAGGAAAGAGAAAAGAGCACTGAGACGTGCACAAGTGATGAAAAGCTGAGGTACGGAGGCGAGTGATCCAGGCTGGTGGCAGGCATTGCTTTTTTCAACCCAAAGGGAGACAAGCCCCCGATTACTCTGAAATACAGTTTCTGGGGAGACACGGGGGACCCAAACTCCTACGGGGAGAAGCTGGGCTGTCTGCCATCGGGTCGGAAAGTGAGGAGGGCTTGCTTGCACAGCTGCGCGCAAGAATAATTGTTTACTGCGCTGGGGCACAGGACGCAGTGGGAGACACAGAGCTGGCTAACTAGCAGCCATTGCTGTTTGCCACGCCCTAGCCTAGTGACGCCCTGAGACCCCGCCCCACACAACCTACAAACCCACCCAAGCTCCAAGCAGCAGCTTTAGCATAAGAAAGGCCTGCCCCATAGCAGCTTAACCTAGCAAACTTGCAGCCTGGGTCAGACAGCTCCAAAACCTCCAAACCCCAAGCAAAGAGGAGAAAACTGTAGCTCTTGCTGTAGCTCCTGCTGGGTGGACTCAGACAATAGCTGACCTGCACCCCATTGGAGATCCAGAAGCCACTATACCTAGTGGTCAGTGTGAGAAACCAGATTTTAACTCCTCACATCCATAAGTGATACATTCAAGAGGCAGACTCAGCAAGCACCAAAGCCCCACTGAAACAAGTCCTGCACCATAAGCGTGTCTTCAGCACAGCAGTTCTTCCATTATAGACACAGTGAGTCCTCACAGCCGATTGGCCTGGAGGTCAATTCCTCCCAGCGTACCAACAGCAATTAAGGCTTAACTACACCAAGACTTTGCACTCAGCCCACAAAGGGGTGTAACAAGAGCGTCCACATCAGGTGATTGGGGAGGCTGAGCTACTGCCCCCTATAGGTCACCTACCACACAAAGCCACTCCATCAACACAGGGAAGCAGCCAAAATGCAGAGACAAAGAAACATGTCACTAATGAAAGAAACGGAGGAAAGCAAACTACTGGACGACATAGAGTTCAGAACCACATTTATAAGGTGACTCAAGAATCTTCTAAAAACCGCCGAGAAACTTGATGACACTTCTGAGGAGCTTAGTGAGACCTTCAAGGACCTTAATGAGAATGCCAAAAAATGGAAAAGGACCAGTCAGAACTGAAGCATACACTGTCTAAAATAAAGAATATACAGAAACTCAACTGTAGATCAACGTACCCCAAGAATCAAACCAAAGATCTGAAATATGAGGAAACAAAAAACATCCAACCAGAAAAACAAAAAGAAAAAAGAATCCAAAAATATGAAGATAGTGTAAGGAGCCTCTGGGACAACTTCAAGCGTACCAACATCCGAATTTTTGGGGTGCCAGAAGAAGAGAGAGAGCAAAATACTGAAAACCTATTAGAAGAAATAATGACAGAAAACTTTCCCTACCTGGTGAAAGAAATAGACTTACAAGTCCAGGAAGCGCACAGAACCCCAAACAAAAGGAATCCAAAGAGGACCACACCAAGACACATCATAATTAAAATGCCAAGGGCAAAAGACAAAGAGAGAATCTTGAAAGCAGCAAGAGAAAAACGGTTAGTTACCTACAAGGGAGTACCCATACGACTGTCAGCTGATTTCTCAGCAGAAACTATGCAGGCCAAAAGGGAGTGGCAAGAAATATTCAAAGTGATGAACACAAGAACCTACAACCAAGTTTACTCTACCCAGCAAAGCTATCATTCAGAGTTGAAGGTCAGATAAAGAGCTTCACAGACAAGAAAAAGCTAAAGGAGTTCATCACCACCAAACCAGGATTACATGAAATGCTGAAGGGTATTCTTTAAGAAGAGGAAAAAGAAGAAAAAGGTAAAGATAAAAATTATGAACAACAAAATGACATCAAATACATACCTACCAACAAGTGAATCTAAAAATCAAGTAAATAAAAAATCTGAAGAACAGAATGGACTGGTGAATATAATAGAATCAGGGACATAGAAAGGGAGTGGACTGACGATTCTCAGGGGGAAGCGGGCGTGAGTGGTGTGGGAAGAGATTGGACAAAAATCTTACTCCTATGCATGAAGACAGTGGCAGGGGGTAAGGGCATGGGGCAGGGTGGGGTGGGGAATCAAGTGGAGGGGAGCTATAGGGGGAAAACAAAAAGAGGAACACCTGTAATCTGAACAATAAAGATTTATTTTTTAAAAAAATGGCTTCTGTCAGAGTGCAGGCCTTGGAAATGAGAAAGGTCTATTGGGGCGTGGCCATATTGCTGGAGCTGATGGGCAATCATTGCTGTAGGCTATGGTCGGAAACCAACAAAGCAGAGAGCCCAGCACAGAGAGCCTTTAGACAGGATAAACATAAGAATGTGAGGGAGCTAACAGGCAGAGAGGCAGATAAGTGCTCAGACAGGACCAAGCTAAGATAAATCACTCCTCCCAACCTCCACTCCAGGCTCCAACTCTTCTTCCGATGAATAAGACACTCCCCCTGTGCTCAGCATCTCCAGTAGGAAACCTGATCAGGTGGAGGTAACCTTGAAATGTTTACACTCTAAGTTTCTTCAATCTAATTACAGTGACTTCACTGCAATTAGGTTAAATGTACAGTCTACTTTGGACACTAATCAGACTCTAGCCTAGAGGTTTGGATTTTTTTATTCACATTTCTATCATATCCTTTTTAGTATGTATTTTTAGCTTTTTCTCCACAACTTCCCTCAGAAAATGGGACAGCATTCCCAACTGAGTCTGTGTCTTAATGGCTACCATTTCCTTCTCTCTCTCTCTCTCTCTCTCTCTCTCTCTCTCTCTCTCTCTCTCTCTCTCTCTCTCTCCTTTTTTAAAGCCCATTTGCTTCTATTATGTGATCACGGCTATAAAAATAAGCCCTAGTTTCGCTAAGTCATGCACCAATCATTTGAGACAATGAGCAGAGTGTATCACATGTCAGAGCTTTTTAACAAATATTCACCACAGAGAAGGCCATCCTGGTCATCGGTGCCTGTGGACAGGCCACGACATGTGCTCGGAGCTCCCCCAGCTCTCAAATTCTATCCGCTTTGTCTGGGCTTGACAGGAGTGCTGCCTCCGCATTTGTTTGCCTTGTTTTTGACACTGGACTCTGGTGCAAAATTAGCTCCTTTCCGGTCCTTGGCCCCAAGGAGAGTCTGTCTGTCCACAGCTGTGCACAGGCATGTGATTGTTTTATGTTAACTATGGAGCATTTTGTTTCATTTCTACACCTTGAATTTCAATCAATTTCGCACCACTTCTTCCTGTACAGATGGTCCTCAGAAGACATTTTGCTTTCCCATACCTTTGGACCTTTACATGTTACTCTCTCTGCCAAAGACACGGCTGTCCTAGAAAATATTTCCTGGAAAGCCTTCCCTAAGTATTCCCTGTGAAGTACAAATGCTTCTTTGTGCGCTCATGGCACTTTACACGTGTGACCCACCTTTAGGGCAATCTTCACACTGGATTAGAGTCTTTGTTGGCATGTCAGTTTCAAGAGACACTGAGGTGCTTGAAAAAAGAGACTATATTAGTCAGGGTCTCCAGGGAAACACAACCAATAGGATATATGTAATTTATCCTACTATCCTCCAGAGAAATGGAACCAATATGATAAATATAATAGGATATGAGTGTGTGTGTGTGTGTCTGTGAGTGTGAGTGTGTGTGTGTCTGTGTGTTTAAAAATTGGCTCATGTGGGGAGAAAACCAAGATGGCGGCATAGGTAAGGACCTAAACTGCTGCCTTGCACAACAATTTCAAAACTACAACTAAAAGACAGAACGGACACCAACCAGAACCACAGGAAAGCTGGCTGAGTGGAAATTCTACAACTAGAAGGAAAGAGAAAAGCTCTCAGAGAATTGGAGGAATGGCAAAGGCTTGAGGTACCGCAAAGGGTCTTTGTGCATGCAGAGAGGAAGGGCGGCTAAGAGCCTGGCTGACTTTCTCTGGCGGAAGAGGGAAGGAAGCCCCTGACTGCACTGAACCCCATTTCTGACTGCACTGAACCCCAGTTCTGGGTGAAACCCCGTGGACACAGGCTCATACAGGGGGAGTCTGGACTGTCAGGTAGAGAGAAAGGCACTCCGAGACTCGGAGACCTGGGGGAGACCAGGGGGGAGCCCCGGCAGGCAAGGGTCTGGAGGCACACACAAAGGCTGCGGAGGTTGCCACAGGCTTTCCCTAGCAGAAGGGAGTCCGAAGCTCCTGACTGCACTGAGCCCCAGTTCTGACTGCACTGAACCCCAATTCTAGGCGAGTCCCTGGGGACCCACGCTCTTGCAGGGGGAATATAGACTATCGGGCAGAGGCTCGGGAGGCAGGGAAGGCAGAGGTTTGGAGGCACGTGCGTGCAAGGGCAGGGCTAACGGGAAGCCAAGACTGTCTGCTCCGCCCTGAGACTCCACCCCATGCAAGCTGAGCACAGAGGTTTTTGCAATTTGGCAAGTCTAATCCTATAAGGCTGTCTCCAACACCAAACTTCTTCCAGCGTAGACACAGCTGATCCTCACAGCCAATTGGCCTGGAGGTCAATTCCTCCCAGTGATACCAACAACAATCAAGACTTAACTACAACAAGGCTGTACACACAGTCCACAAAGGAGTGCACCAAGAGTGTCCACCTCAGGTAACTGGGAGGCTGAACCACTGGGCCATATAGGAAACCTAGCACACAAAGCTACCCTACCAACTCAAGGAAGCAGTGAAAATGCGGCGACAAAGAAACAGACCACAACAAAAGAAATGGAGGAAAACAAACGACTGGATATAGAATTCAAAACCACAGTTATAAGGCTTTTCAAAAATATCCTAGAAAAAGCCAATAAATATAACGAGACCCTTGAAGATATGAAAAAGGACCAACTAGAAATTAAACATACACTGACTGAAATAAAAAATATTATACAGAGACCCAACAACACACTAGAGGAAGGTAAGAATCAGGTCAAAGAATTGAAATGCGAAGAAGCAAAAAACACTCAACCGAAAAAGCAAAAAGAAAAAAAATACAAAAAGTTGAAGATAGTGTAAGAAGCCTCTGGGACAACTTCAAGCATACCAACGTCCGAATTATGGGGATGCCAGAAGAAGAGAGAGAGCAAGATACTGAAAACCTATTCAAAGAAATAATGACTGAAAACTTCCCCCACCTGGTGAAAGAAATAGACTTACAAGTCCAGGAAGCGCACAGAACCCCAAACAAAAGGAATCCAAAGAGGACCACACCAAGACACATCATAATTAAAATGCCAAGAGCAAAAGACAAAGAGAGAATATTAAAAGCAGCAAGAGAAAAACAGTTAGTTACCTACAAGGGAGCACCCATACAACTGTCAGCTGATTTCTCAACAGAAACTATGCAGGCCAGACGCGAGTGGCAAGGAATCTACAAAGTGATGAATAGCAAGAACCTACAACCAAGATTACTCTACCCAGCAAAGCTATCATTCAGAATTGAAGGTCAGATAAAGAGCTTCACAGATAAGAAAAAGCTAAAGGAGTTTATCACCACCAAACCAATATTATATGTAATGCTGAAAGGTATTCTTTAAGAAGAGGAAGAAGAAAAAAGTAAAGATAAAAATTATGAACAACAAATACATATCTATCAACAAGTGAACCTAAAAATCAAGTGAATTAAAAACCTGAGGAACAGAATAAACTGGTGAATATAATAGAATCAGGGGCATAGAAAGAGAGTGGACTGATAATTCTCAGGGGGAAAGGGGTGTGGGGGGTGCGGGAAGAGACTGGACAAAAATCATACACCTATGGATGAGGACAGTGGGGGGGAGGTAAGGGCAGAAGGTGGGGTGGGAACCAGGTGGAGGGGAGCTATGGGGGGGAAAGGAGAAACAATTGTAATAATCTGAATAAAGATTTATAAAAAAATAAAAAATAAAAATAAAAATATTGGCACATGTGATTGTTAAGGCTTGGTGAATCCAAAATCTGACAGGGGAGGCTGACAGGCTGGGGAGTCAGGGGAGAGTTCAAGTCCAAAAGCAATCCTAAAAGCTAAAGTTGAGATGAAGTCTGAAGGCAGTCCACTAGGAAGTTCCCCTTGCTCAGGGGAAGAGGTCAGTTTTTTGTTCTATTCAGGCCTTCAACTGATTGGATGAGGCCCACCCACATTATGGAGGGCAATCTGCTTTACTCAAAGTCCATCAACTTAAATGTAAATCTCATCCAAAAACACTCTCACAAAAATCCCAGAATAATGTTTGACTACATATCTAGGCACATATGAGTTGACACATGAGTTTAACCATGACAGGGACTCTGTCACATTTGTCTTTGACATCCTCAACACTCAGCAAAGGCTTAATATGCAGGGTATTTTTTTTTAATGAATGATGTCCAGTGAATGGAGAAGCAACTTTTTGAAAGACTTGAAACATCCAGTTCAGTATGGCCCAAGCATTTTCTTTTTGACTTATTAGTATAATTACAAAAAACTCTTAGAACAGTGGCAGTGTTTTATTTAGAGATTGAGAAATAATTTTGACCTGTAGGCAAAAATCTTAGGAGTAAATACTATGAAGAGTACAATAAGCCTGTGTCCAGGGATAAGAAAGGATAAGTCATGCCCATCCCTAAAGCTGAGACCATGTGACTTTTCCTCTTAAGGCTCTTCTCCATCACTGGGCCCCTGAGTGGGAATAGAAACACATCCAGCAAAACCTTTAAACTAATCCCTAGGCACAGACCACACCTACTATGCCACCCCTGTTGCCCTCAAAATACATGAACCACAGGTAGAGACTGTAATTGAAGTTCAGGGCTTTGTCCAATACATTCAGAGAAGCCACCTCTCCATTTTCCCATCCTTTGGTCTGTATTGGACTCTTCAAATTTTGCATGTGGCCCCTGAAGCCAGGGTGAGAAAAGAGGGGTTTGGAGGTCTTAATGGCTACCATTTCCTTCTCTCTCTCTCTCTCTCTCTCTCTCTCTCTCTCTCTCTCTCTCTCTCTCTCTCTCTCTCTCTCCCTCTCTCTCTCTCTACTAAGATTATTCTTAAAAGTAATAGAATGTCCTTGAAAGACTTATAATGGTTTAGCAGGGAGAAACATGAGGGCATTCTATCTAACCAGTAATGGGGAAAAATGCTCCTGGAGTTGCTTGGAGGTTTATATTTATTTGATTTATTGCACACTTTTTAAATGGAATTGGTGAACTGAGATCCTACCTTGGGACTCATTTTTGTGATTTTGATATGGCTCCATAATCTTCAAGAAGAGCAAAGTGTCTGAGCACTTATTTATTAATTCAAAACACATTTGCTGAGGCCCTCTGCTAAGCCATGAAGATGAATATGACCCAACTTTTGCCTTCAAAATCTCAGTGAGTGGAGGCAGCCATAATTGGATGTAAAATATTTGTGATAACAAAAAGCTGGAAACAACCAAATGTGTCTATCCATCTAATAGAGAAAAGAAAAATAACTATGGAGTAGGCCCATAGTCCCTAAATTTTGGAAACTGAAAGTGACTTCATAATTATTTGGCAAAAGAGTCTGACATGAATTAATAGAAGTTAGGGTCTTTATTTCACTTAGAATGAATATTTACTACATTTCAATCAGAAACATTCGCCCTGGCTGGCTTGGTTCAGTGGATAGAATGTCAGCCTACAAACGATAGGGTCCCAGGTACGACTCCAGTCAAGGGCACATGCCCGGGTTGTGGGCTCGATCCCCAGTAGGGGGCATGCAGGAGGAAGCCAATCAATGATTCTCTCTCATCATTGATGTTTCTTTTTATTTTAATTTAATAAATCTTTATTGTTCAGATTACAATTGTTCCTCTTTTTTCCCCCATAGCTACCCTCCACCTGGTTCCCACCCCACACTCTGCCCTTACCACCCCCCACTGTCCTGATCCATACTTATACAATTTTTGTCCAGTCTCTTCCCACACCCCCCACACCCCTTTCCCTCTGAGAATTGTCAGTCCACTCCCTTTCTATGCCCCTGATTCTATTATATTCACCAGTTTATTCTGTTCATCAGTTTTTTTATTCACTTGATTTTGTAGATTCACTTGTTGATAGATATGTATTTGTTGTTCATAATTTTGATTGTTACCTTTTTCTTCTTCTTCCTCTTCTTAAAGAATACCTTTCATCATTACATATAATACTGGTTTTGTGGTGATGAATTCCTTTAGCTTTTTCTTATCTGTGAAGCTCTTTCTCTGCCCTTCAATTCTGAATGACAGCATTGCTGGGTAGAGTAATCTTGGTTGTAGGTTCTTGTGTTCATCACTTTGAATATTTTTTGCCACTCCCATCTGGCCTGCATAGTTTCTGTTGAGAAATCAGCAGACAGTTGTATGGGTGCTCCCTTGTAGGTAACTAACTGTTTTTCTCTTGCTGCTTTTAATATTCTCTCTTTGTCTTTTGCTCTTGGCATTTTAATTATGATGTGTCTTGGTGTGGTCCTCTTTGGATTCCTTTTGTTTGGGGTTCTGTGCACTTCCTGGACTTGTAAGTTTTTTTCTTTCAACGTGTGGGGGAAGTTTTCGGTCATTATTTCTTCAAATAGGTTTTCAGTATTTTGCTCTCTCTCTTCTTCTGGCACCCCAAAAATTCAGATGTTGGTATACTTGAAGTTGTCCCAGAGGCTTCTTACACTATCTTCAAATTTTTGGATTCTTTTTTCTTTTTGCTTTTCTGGTTGAGTGTTTTTTACTGCTTGGTATTTCAAAACTTTGACTTGATTCTTGCGATCCTCTAGTCTGCTGTTAGATCTCTGTATAATATTTTTTATTTCAGTCAGTGTATGTTTAATTTCTAGTTGGTCCTTTTTCATATCCTTGAGGGTCTTGTGAAATTTATCAGCCATTTCTAGAAAATTCTTGAAAAACCTTATAACCGTGGTTTTGAACTCTATATCCAGTCATTTGCTTTCCTCCATTTCTTTCATTTGTGATCTGTTTCTTTGTCTCCACATTTAGGCTGCTTCCCTGAGTTGATAGAGTGGCTCTGTGTGCTAGGTGTCCTATAGGGCCCAGTGGCTCAGCCTCCCTGGTTACCTGAGGTGGACACTCTTGGTGCACCCCTTTGTGGGCTGTGTGCACAGTCTTGTTGTAGTTAAGTCTTGATTGCTGGTATCACTGGGAGGAATTGACCTCCAGGCCAATTGGCTGTGAGGATCAGCTGGGTATACACTGAGAGAACTTCTATGCTGGAGACACCCTTATGAGGCAGGACTTGAAAAAGCCTCTGTGCTCACCTTGGATGGAGCAGAGTCTCAGGGTGAAGCAGACAGCATTGGTTTCCTGTCAGCCCTGCCGTAATAGGCCCCTGTGTCTCAGTGTCCCATGGTAATCACTGCAAGCACCTCTGAGAGAAAGCCGCCATCGAGTTCTGCCCGCTGCCAGACAGTCCAGTTTCTCCCCAAATGAGTCTGGGTCCCCAGAGTCTTGCCTGGAACTGCAGTTCAGTGCTGTCGGCAGCTTTTGTCTCCCTTCTATTTTAGAAAGGCAGCCACTCACTCAGTTGCCCACCCTCTCCGCGCACATGCCTTGGTACCTCTGCCTTCCACAGTTCCTCTGAGTCTCAGTGTGCTTTTCTCTTTTCTGACAGTCCAGTTTCATCCCGTATGAGTCTGGGTCCTCAGAGTCTCACTCGGAACTGGAGTTCAGTGCAGTAGGGAGCTTTTGTCTCCCTCCCACTTTAGAAAGCCAGCCGTGCACTCAGTTGCCAGTCTTCTCTACACACGTCTCAGTACCTCTGCCTCCTGCAGCTCCTCTGAGTCTCAGTGTGCTTTTCTCTTTCCTTCTAGTTGTAGAAATTCCACTTGGCCAGCCTTTCTGTGGTTCTGGATGATGTCCGTTTTGTCTTTTAGTTATAGTTTTGAAATTGTTGTGCAAGGCAGCAGTTTAGGCATTTACCTATGCCACCATCTTGATTTCTCCTCTCATCATTGATGTTTCTATCTCTCTCTCCCTCCCCTTTTCTCTCTGAAATCAATAAAAATATATTTTTTAAAAAAGAAATATTCATGTGTCTGATTACAAATGCTTCTATATGACTCTAATGGGGGGATACTATGTGATTGATGGAATTGCATAATATCCATATATATCCTATTATATATGGTATATGGCATTTTTTAAAAAACAAGCAAAAAAGACTATGGGCTCCAGGGAATTTTACTAAAGCTTTAAAGACCTGTACACTCATTACACCAGAAACAAAAATGAATGAGTTACAGTTATACATATCAACATGGATGAATCCCAAAAACATGTTGAATGAAAGAAATGCAGTCACAAGAGAAAATATTCAGTATAATACATGCTTCCTAAAGTTCAAATCCTAACAAACTTTATATGGTATTGCATAGCAATGCACACATTTTACCAGCAACTAAAATTGTAACTAAAAGCAAAGGAACCTTAAACACAGATTCTGAGGGGTGGCTCTCTTTGTGGGGAGGGGTCCACAACTTCACAGTGAGAGAGTGGGTGGTGCGTTGGCACTGCTCTGGCACAGATGCTTACTGGAGCCTCTGTAGGCCTGGGGAGGGGGCAGGCCAGGAAGAGAGCCAGTTGGGGTGGGAGATGAGGTTATGCCTGGGCTGTACTAATTGAGAGGTTACTGTAGTCCTCATACAATGACTTATTCCCGAAATTGCAATGTGAAATCTGTGTCTAACAAGACTGTTGACACAGTTTTCTAAGTTTTTCTTTCCCTTTGCCCTAGATTTAACCTCACATTTCCTGACTACACTAAATTAGTTGGTTCAGGTAGGAGCTCTCCCTGTCAATAGGGGATGGGCTAAAAATAAAGGCTGCAATTGTAAGGGGTGCTCTGATGAAAAAGGATGCAATTAATTATCTCCACTCAACAGGAAGTCCAGGTATAAGTGATTCATCTCTAAGTTTACAATCCTGATTTTATGAGCATTTCCAACAGTTTATGGAAATTGCAAATGAGCATGCAAACCAATTTGATATTCAGAACAGTTAGCTTCATTAAACACTAATCACAATTTATACTCTAGGTCCCATGCTTCATTCTAATTCTGCAGTCAGAAGCTGCCCTATTGAATCTGACTGTGATGGGGAGACCCTGAGGATGGTATCACAAACTTCTTAAATGTCATAAGTTTTACATCATGGCAATGCCCTCAGTAGTACTTGGGGGAGATACAAGCATGATTGGAAACAGAAGATGATGAAATGTAATATTTATCACATTGTCCTGATTGTAATGCACTGAAGATTTTTATCCATCTATCCAACCATTCAACTACCCACCCACTCATTCTTTCCATAGACAATGTACCAGGCACTGTGCCAGACACTGTAGTTAGAAAGGTAAATATGGTCCTGGCCTCCTGTTATAAGAGGATACAAACAGTTATAAGCAATACAGTAAGGGCTGTGATGGAGTGAGTGTAAGGGCAACCCACTGGACAACTCTATAGAATTAATAGACTATTTACTTATAGCACAAAATTTCACTGCTGCTCCCTGGAGGTGTGCATTAGAAGAGCCTTAGATGCTGCTGAAATACAAGGAAGTGTTGTGCAATAACAGAGAAAGCTCCATTAGAAGGGGTATCAACCTGAGTTTTGAAGAACTGGCCATGTGAAAGAGGAAAAAGGAGACATGCATGAAGGTATAGTTTTGTTTTTCATGAAATAAGGTTTATTCTTCAGGTTGAATCATTTAACCAAAAAGATGTCATGTCTACTTCCTGTCAGTTCCCTTCATTCTTGAGAAAATTTCAAGTGTTGACAATCTGCATATTCCAATTGTTCTTTTTGTGTGTTTTCTTCCATCACCATTGATCCCCTCTATGCCCTCTTCCACCTCCACTCATCCGCCACAATCACCACACTGTTGTCCATCAAGACAGTTCTCTCTATTTTTTTCTTTTTTGCTCAATCCCTCCACCAAATATGTTTTTTATTGATTTGAGAGAGAGAGAAAGAAGATGGTAGAGGGCAAGAGAGAAAAAGTAAGAAACATCAATCGGTTGCCTCCTGTATGGACCCTGACCAGTGTCCCCACTGGGGATCAAACCTGTAACCTGGACATGTGCCCTGAGCAGATTACCAGTGACCCCTCAGTGCAAGGGATGATGCTCAACCAACTGAACCACACCAGCCAGGGCAAGTGATACACATTTTTTAGAAGCATTTCCAACACTTTCTCACAGGTACAAATCCTCTGTATCACTTTCAAAGAAACCACCAGACAATAATTCTGGCTTCAGTAAAATAATTAGAAGTTATTGTGTGTAGTGGATTTTATTACTGGTGAGAATTACACAAGTATATCCCACTTTCTCTAATAACAACTGAAACCTAGGAAGGACAATGCTCACCAACTCAAAGGAATAAATAAATATCATTGATATTGAACCACAATGCTCCCTGGCATAAACAATAAAAATAAACCTTCACTTTCCCTTTTAAAAACCCTGAGCCATTGTTTCAGCAAAGCTTTTCTGAGTCATAGACTTGAATGAAAAGACATCCTTCACTATTAGTAAAAGTTCTCCAGAGAAACAGAACCAATAGAATGTAGAGAGAGAGAGAGAGACTTAAGGAATTGGCTCACACGACTGTAGTACAAGCAAGTTCAAAATCTGCAGGACAAGCTGGAAGGCTGGAGACTCAGGGAAGAGTTGATATTGCTATCCTGTGTCCAAAGGCCATCTGAGACCTGTCTTTTCTCTTAAGGACTTCAATTGATTGAATGAGGCCCATCACATTATGGAGGATAATTTTCTGTATTCAGTCTAGTGATTTAAATATTAATCATGTCGCCCGACTGGCGGCTGGCGTAGCTCAGTGGATGAACATCGATCTATAAACCAGGAGGTCACAGTTCAATTCCTGGTCAGGGCACATGCCCAGCTTGTGGGCTCGATCCCTGGTGTGGGGAGTGCAGGAGGCAGCTGATCAGTGATTCTCTCTCATCATTAATGTTTCTATCTCTCTCTCTCCCTAACCCTTCCTCTCTGAAATCAATAAAAATATATTTTTAAAAAATAAATAAATAATAAATGTTAGTTATATCTAAAAATATATCTTCACAGCAAAATCTAGTTGGTATTTCATCAAATAACTAAGTACCACAGCCTCGTCAAGCTGGCACAAACGATTAACCATCACATCCCATATCCCCAAATCTCGGTAAATGGCAGCACCATGCACCCAACTGTCCAAGTAAGAAACATGAAATCTTCTAGATCCTTCCTCTTTCCTCACCCCACATACCCAGGTCCCCAAAATACTAATTTTTCTTAAAATTTTCTTGACTTAGTTCCTTCTTCTTCACCTCATGTCTATTGCCAAACCAATGTCTTTTAGCCCTAACCACCCTAGTCAGTTGGGCTCAGTGGATAGAGCATCAACCCACAGATCCCAGGTTTGGTTCCGGTCAAGAGCACATACCTCAGTTGCAGGCTCAATCCCCAGGGGCACATGTAGGAGGCAACGAATCAATGTGTCTCTCTCACATCGATGTTTCTCTCTCTCTCTCTGTCTCTCCCCCTCCCTTCCACTCTCTCCATAAAAATCAACGGAAAAATATCCTTGAGTGAGGATTAACAACAACAAAATGATTTTTTAACTTATCCCCTTATCTCCAATGTCATCTTCATTTTAAATTTTGAAACCATTAATTAATTTCCCAGCTTAAAATACTTCAGTGATTCATTGCTTTTAAATAAAATCTAAGCTTCCTAAAGGATGGCCTATAGGCCCATTATGATCTGACCCTGGCCTGCCTGAACAGCTTCGTTTTCCACCATTTACCTTTACTCACCCCAAACCTAGACAGCTACTTGCAGATGGCAAATACCCATGACTTCTTTACATTTTAGTGACAGTTCACATGCTGCCCCCTCTGCTAGTACTGTCTCATCCATCTGGCAAATGCCTACTCCTCCATCATCACATCCCAAATTTTCCTCTTCTCTGATCACGCCTACCTTTGCCACCCACACTTCATATTTTCTTTTTTTTTCCTGAGTTTCCATAGTACTTGGCTCATACTTCCATCAATCACATTTTGTGTACACACTAGAGGCCCCTAGGGGATGTCCGACTGCTGCGGAGGTGGGAAAGGCTCCCGCCACCACCGCTCTCTCGCTGCGCTTGCCAGACATGAGCCCGGCTTCTGGCTGAGTGGCGCTCCCCCTGTGGGAGCGCACTGAAGGCAGGCGGGGAGTGGGGGAGAGGGTGGCAGGCAGCTCCTGTGTTGAGCGTCTGCCCCCTGGTGGTCAGTGTAGCATCATAGCGACTAGTTGTTCTGCCGTTCAGTGGTAGGATTACCATTAGTATGTGATCTTGTTAAAGGATTCATTTTTTTTCTTTATTCATCTTTTACCCTCAGTTCAAAAGACAAAGGCCAGTATAGTGATCATCACTTAGCACAAACATCCCAAAAATGTGTGCAATGGCCTTTCACTTATTTGTAAACATCTCCTTCTAGACTTAAGCTCCTTGTGTCTGTTTGGTTTACCTGGTGCCTGGCACAGTGCCTGGCATATGGACTTGAAAAAAAGAGTGCGTACTTTAGCCATTAAATTCAATCATCTCAACCTCAAATATTTTCTCAATTTTTCTTATACTGATGTCTCCAGTTAGGTAAAAGGCTCTTGCTGGCAGGGACTAGTCTTCTACTTTTTTAAAAAATAAATTTTTATTGATTTCAGAGAAAAAGGGAGAAGGAGAGAGATAGAAACATCAATGATAAGAGACAATCATTGATTGGCTGCCTTCTGCAAGCCCCACACTAGGGATTGAGTCCATAACTCAGGCATAAGCCCTGATAGGGAATCAAACCGTGACCTCCTGGTTCATAGGTCGACACTCAACCACTGAGCCATGCCAGCCAGGCATCTTCTATTTTTTATTGTTCTTTCTCCTCTCTGCCCCCACCCATCCTAAGACATAGCACAGTACCAGGTACATGCTAGGGACTCAGTTAATATTTGTTGATTAAAGGATGAATATGTTTTACATCTGTGTATTCTTTTCTCTGAATCAGAGCTTGCTCATATCAAAATTTATCCCTGAGCCTATTGCAGTGAACTGTGGAAAATCAGGCTGAGAGAGTCTATCCAATAAAGTCAACTCTGGCCAAGAGAAATGGAGTGCACAGATTCATTCACATTGAAAGGAAATTAATTAGAATAAATATTTTAATATAGCTATTTGCCCTTTCTCTACAATAGAACTGTCAACCAAATTCACAATCGACAATAACAGATCGAAACACATGCGTGCGATTGGTACCAGTAAGAGTTTTATATGTATCGCGCATGCACAAGTCAACGTTTATTTTTAAATTGCCAGTGTGCATCATATGTACTGGCCAGTTGGTCTTTCAGACAGTCAGACAGACGTATGGTCAGTCACTTAGCCTTTTATATATACAGATGATGTTTTTGATGCAACACCAAAAGTATAAGAAACAAAAGTAAAATAAATAAATAAATTGGACTATATTAAATTAAAAACCTCTGTGCATCAAAGTACATAATTAATAGAGCAAAAAAAGCAAGCCATGGAAAACAGAAAGATGGCAGCATAGGTAAACACCTGTATTCGCTGCCTCCTACAACCACATCAAAATTACAACTAAAATACAGAACAACCATCATCCAGAACCGCCTGAAAGCTGGCTGAATGGAAGTCCTACAACCAGAGAAGTAAAGAAGGACGCACATTGAGACTGGTAGGAGGGTCGGAGGCATGAAATTGACTGGTCCAGCACTCACGTGAGCTGCTTTTTTAATCAAGAGGGAGATCGTATCTGTGGAGGCTGCCCATGAGAAGCAAGAGGTCCCAACCCCACACCAGATCCCCAGCCCAGACTCCCAGAGCTGGGAAGAGAAGTCCCCGTAATGACAGGCTATAAAAACCAGTGGGGATTGGGGTTCAGTGACACAGAGGCTACTGGAAACTCAGGTGTTCCTTTTAAAGGGCCTGCACATGAACTGAACTTACAAGTTCCTGCTTCCTCTGAGCTCCAGCCAGGACAAGGCAGACACATATGGGAGGAACTAGATTGTCTAGCATCAGGGCAGAAACTTGGGGGCAGCTTTCTCCCAGACAGGCTACTTGCAGGGGTCACTGTTCCTGTGCCGGGACCTCCCCAGCTGCAGGGCTGCCTGGCAGTCATAATGGAGTTTCCATCAGCATGGCCCACACTGTTTTCTCCTCCCTGGTGATTCTCTGAGACCCCCACCCCATCCAATTAACAGCCCCACCCAACCTGTTTGCAGTGGCTTTTCCATATGAATGGCCTGTCCTGGCTCAGGCTTCAGACTTTGTTAAAATCTCTCAAACAAGCTGCAGCTGGGTTAGCATGCCCCAAATCTATCAATAAAAGGCCCAGGACCCTGCACTAGCACCATCCTGCTTTGCTTCACAGCTGGGCCTCACCTGGGCACCTCCAAGCCCAATACAAATAGCTCCTGCAGGATGGTCCCAGGCAATGGCTGACTTTGCAACTCCCTGAAGGCCCTAGAGCCAGTGCACCCAGCAGACAGCTTCAGACCATAGCAGAATACAACACTACACATCCACAAGTGACACACTTAAAGAGGCAGACTCAGTGAGCACCAAAGCCTCACTGAAGCAAGTCCTGCTCCATAGGGGTGTTTCTTACACAGCAGCTCTCTTGCAGCTGGTCCTCATAGCCAATTGGCCTGGAGGTCAATTCCTCCCAGTGACACCAACAGCAATCAAGGATCACTACAAGACTGTGCACTCAACCCACACAGGTGTGTACCTAGAGTGCCCAGCTCAAGTGACTGGGGAGGCTGAGCCAGTGGCGCCTATAGGACACCTACTCCACAAGACCACTCTACCAACACCAGGAGCTCTATCCAATACATAGAAACAAACACAAGGAAGCAGCCAAAATGCATAAAGAAACAAGTCACAAATGAAAGAAATGGAAGCAAGCAAACTTTTGGATTCAGTCTTCAAAACCATGGTTATAAGGTTACTCAAGGATCTTCATGAGACTTTCAAGGATCTTAGTGAGAATGTCAAAGACATGAAAAAGGACCAGTCAGAAATTAAGAATACACTAACTGTAATAAATAATAATTTACAGGGATTCAATAGTAGAGTAGAGGAGCCCAAGAATCAAATTAACTATTTGGAATATTGAGGAAGCAAAAAACACCCAATCAGAAGAGCAAGAAGAAAAAAGAATCCCAAAATATGAAGCCTCTGGGACAACTTCAAGCGTACCAACATCAGAATTATGGGTGTGCCAGAAGTAGATGAGAGAAAGCAAGATACTGAAAACCTGTTTGAAGAAATAATGACAGAAAACTTCCTCTACCTGGTGAAAGAAATAGACTTACAAGTCCAGGAAGCACAGAGAGTCCCAAACAAGAGGAACCCAAAGAGGCCCACATGAAGACACATCATAATTAAAATGCCAAGGATTAAAGACAAAGAGATAATCTTAAAAGCAGAAAGAGAAAAGTAGTTACCTATAAGGGAGCACCCATATGACTGTCAGCTGACTTCTCAAAAGAAACTTTGTAGGCCAGAAGGGAGTGGCAAGAATTATTCAAAGTACTAAATAGCAAGGACCTACAACCAAGAGGAGCAAGGGGTCCCAACCCTACAGCAAAAGTCTTATTTAGACTTAAAGGTTTGATAAAGAGCTTCACAAACAAGAAAAAAACTAAAGGAGTCCATCACCACCAAACCAGTGTTACATGAAATGTTAAAGGATATTTTTTTAAGGAGAGGGGGAAGGAGGAGGAGGAGGAGGAGGAGGAGGAGGAGAAATAAAATATGAATAATAAAATGGCAACTAATACATATCTATCAACAATTGAATTTAAAAATCAAAATAAACAAGAAATCTAATTAACAAAATAAACTGGTGAATAAAACAGAATCAGAGGCATGGAAGCATGGAATAGACTGATGAATCTACAAGGGAAGAGGGGTGGGGTAACCAAAGATCTTACATACGGACACAGACAGTAGAGTGTTGAAGCCCTGGGGTAGGGTGGAAACTGGATGGGGGGGGGGGGGGACAAAGGGGGGGTTAAAGAGGAACATTTGTAATATTCTCAACAATAAAGTTTTTTAAATTATAATAGGTAAAAATAAAAATAAAAATAAAAAAAGCAACCCATGGAATGGGAGAAAATATTTGCAAATCATATACATGGTAAGTGATTAATATCCAGAATATATAATGAATTCCTACAACTCACAATAACATGATTAAGAAATGGGGAAAAGGCCCAGCAGGCGGCTGGCATGGCTCAGTGGTTGAGCATCGACCTATGAACCAGGAGGTCATATTTTAATTCCTGGTCAGGGCACATGTCTGGGTTGCAGGCTTGATCCCTGGTAGGGAGCATGCAGGAGGCAGCAGATCAATGATCCCCTCTTATCACTGATGTTTCTATCTCTTTCTCCCTCTCCTTTCCTCTCTGAAATCAATAAAAATATATTTTAAAAATAAAAATAAAGAATGAGGGAAAGGCCTAAATAGACATTTCTCCAAAGAAGATGTACAAATGTCCTTTCCCCATCTGGCTTCCATCCCAGAAAGACAACTCTACCTCCCCAGTTATCTCCAGTGAGAAAGAAATCAAACAGAAACTTTCTCTTTGGGTCATTATCGGTACCTTAAAAAGACTGTCTTGCTTTCCATAATAACACTTGAGCACTTTCTATAAACCTCAGTTAACCATCCCATCTACCTTAGGGCTCTTGAATATAAGATGAGGCACCCTGGGTGAGAAAAAAATCTTTACTTTCCCAGACAGGGTTGAAAGTCCAGGACAGCCTGCAGGCCTCACAGACTGACAGAACTCCAATGGCTGCTCCCTTCCTACTGTTTAAATCACAGCCCAGAGAGTCTGACCTTCCCGCTCCCCAGGTGTTTGGTGCTAAATCACAGTCCCTTAGAAAATCAACCCGCTGAGAGGCATTAATCATCTCTCTACTCATGTATAAAATGTTTTCTCTACTCATCCTGGGCAGGAAGCTCTCTCAAAAATGATCTGTATTCTAAAGTGACTCCTTCCAATCTTCCCACTGATGGAAACATCTTTCCATCCAGGGTTCCAGCCTGCACTTTTTCTCATGATTTATTCTGGTATTCAGACATCTCAGAAGTCATGTAATTCACCTCCAACTTTGCATTTAGGAAGAAAACTGAGGTTCAGAGAGGGGGTAAGGCATGACCCAAAGGCAGAGCTGTCAGGGCCTGGTTCAAGTCTGGATTCCTGTCCAGCTGCCTGTCCCACCAAAGGGCAACCATGTATTTTCAAGACCACAGAGAGTCTTAAGAAATTAAGGTTTAAGGATCTCCTTCTTTTGTGCTACGTGATCCTGACCGGGTTACTTACCTTGCTCTTCAAGATGTGGTCCCCAGACCAGCAGCCTTGGCAATACAGAATTGCAGAATTACAGGGAAATGCAGAATTTCAAGCCCCATGTCAGACCTACTGAATTAGAATCTGATTTGAAAGAGATCCCCAGATGATATGTATATTCAAGTTTGAGGAACACTGGCTTAAATTATCCGAGTCTCAATATCTTCATCTGTTAAGTGGGATGATAGTAACTACACCACATGAGATTGCTCCAAAAAGTAATAGTAAGGTATCTTGCAAGTTATAAGATGCCTTGATTTGAGAGCTCCAAGATTCTCTTCAAGGAGCTTTCGAGCTCAGCCATCTAGCAGAACTAAAATAAATGAAATCTCTATACACTGCTTCAATTGAATCCATATATCTTATAACTTATGGTAATGATTACAGCAGGAGCTAGAGAATAATTCAAATTAAGGAATAACATATTTAGTTGTTTGCTCTTGGGTGAGACTGCCTGGGTTTGCTCATTTCCTAGAGAGGCAAACTTGAGAGAGTCATTTATCTTCATTAACCACAGTTTTTGCATCTGTAAAGTGAGGATAATAATGCATCATGTGATGATGAGAATTCAGTGAGATAATCCATGGGGAGCACTTAGCACAGAGCCTGACCCATGGAACATTTGCAGAAAAGCTCAGCCCCCATCACGATCCTCATCATCTTTATCTTCATTCATGACAACGTCCTCCCTGTCCTCCCTTGTCACTCACTCGCCATGACTTGGGAAGATCTCAGCACAAATGTTCCTAATGAGAGACAGGACAGGAGCCTTTCCTTCTACGTGAATAATAATTGAAACTTCCGTTTCCCTTTCATGAATGTAATCTTATCAGGGGCAAGTAAACAGCTTTCTCACCTTGCCCTTCACACAGAATCTTATTGGGGAAAATTTGTTCAACCCTGTTAGCCTCAAAGTCCATCATCTTTGAATGGGGAGAGGTGAATCAAAGTGTAGTATGTTCACTCCCTTGAGAGTTGGGATAAAGAAAGGAGCAGCCCTGGGGCACAACCAAATGTGGTGGGCGCCAGGACAGATGCCACAAATTCCTTCATTATCATGTTAATTGTTCCTGCACCCACCTAAGTATGTGTCCATCATTTTACTTTTTATCCAATCCCAGGGGTTTCCTCCACTTTGCTTTATCCCACCTTCTTAATCTATCACCAATGAATTTCATGTAACCCACCTATGTCCCTCCTCTGATGGCAAAGTATAAATACAAATGTAACCCGCCATTCTCTGAAGCATTATCTCAATTCGCTGAGGTTCTGCTTCCCAGCATATGTCGACAGTTTAGCTCAAATAAACTCATAAAAATTCTTAAAAGAAAAAAGAAAGAAAGAAAGAAAGAAAGAAAGAAAGAAAGAAAGAAAGAAAGAAAGAAAGAAAGAAAGAAAAAAAGAAAGAGGCAGCTAGTGAACTGCAAGCACCCTGCAGTAACAATCTAGAGCTCTGTCTCCAAGCAACAGACAACACAGGCAGTAATTACCGGCTCTTGCTTTTTTTGTGCTTGACACTTTTCTAAGCACATCAGCAACCATGCCACGAGGAGGGTAGAGCAGGAACTACGATGCTTCATACGAGGCTCAGAAAAACTAAATGATTTTTCCAAAGTCACAAAGCTAGTAACCAGGCAGAATCAAGACAGGGTATTTCTCCCAGGCTTTCTCTCACGTACCTTGGGAAAGAAATCTCAGAAAGGATCATACCCTAAACTATTTTTAGAAATTCTTTGATTGTTAGTTGATTCTTTTATGGGAATGAGCTGAGAGTCAGCTGAGAACAAGAATGGTACACAAACCCACCATCGTGAGAAAGGAAGCCTGGGGTAGGGTTGGATGGAGAAAAGGGGAGGAGAGGTGGTTTCCTAGACAAACATCGCAAACTCCATAGTTTTACTGAAGATGAGATCTGACCATGCCAAACCAACCCATTTGCAAGCTCTTTTGGATCTGGTCCTAGACCAGGTCCCTGGGGGCAGGGACTTATATCTCCAAAAGCCAGCACTGTGGTGGGCACAGAGTAAATTCTCATACAGTTTTGCTGAATGAATGAATGAATGAATGAATGATTATGTGTCTATACTAACTCCTGGTTTTGTCTTTCACATAGTCATTGCCCTCACCTTCAGTTTTCTCCCTACTTCCTCTCGGATCTCTCTAGCTGGGCTCAGTGTCAGGGCTCCTAATCAAGAAGGGAATTAGCCCAGCGAAGGCCTCACCTTGGCCCAGCATAGAGTGCGAGCAGCTCTGGCCCTAAGACAGCAGTTTTCAGTTGAACCAAGCTAAGCAGGTTTATTGCTCATTCCTCTCAGACACAGCAGATTTGACATTTCTCCCAGCAGAGGGATTTCTTGTTGCAAAATAAAACAGAATCAATACAGTATTATTAACCATCCAGTGTAATAAATTTGCTCCCGATGACAACCTCTACACCTGATTCTTACCAATCCAGCCTGAGTCTGAGATACAAAAGGAATATTCACTCCACCAGTGCCCCCCCCCTCCACCCTCCAGCCCCCATCCTGAGCACCACCTCCCCAAACCCATCCTTTATCACCTCTGCCTGAACTTCTGCACATTCTCTTAATCATTCTCCGGGGCTCCAGGCTGTCTCCCCTCCAGCCTTTCTTCGTCTGATCTGAACACTTGCCCCTTCCTGTGGCATTCATGGTCCTTCACAATGTGGCCCCCCATCTCCTGACTGATTTCTCACCACTCCTCCCAATCATCCTACAGGTCACAGGAACCATTTCCCAGACAACCCACGAACTTCCCCACCTCTGGATGCTTGCACATGCTAGTTCCTCTGCCTAGCATGCCCTTCCCTACTCCTTTATCAGAACTCCTACTCATTTTTTCAAGGCCCACTTACTCTAGGAGGCCTTCTCTAAAGGCCCCATAAAGAAGTAGTTACTCCCTCCTCCATGCTTTCTCAATATTATTTTATTTATTGCCTGATACCTGGGACATTATCTTTTAATTTTAATTTACTTGTCTCTTCTTCCACTTGTAAACGTCTCTAAGATGGGTATGGAGTGTTGTTCAAACTTTAGACATCATTGACTACCCCATGCCTGCCACAGTATCTGAACCAGGCACACAAAAGTGTGTTGACCTGCACCAAGAAAAGCTAATAGGATTGTCCAAATCTCTGGAGAACTCAGGAGTTCTTGGTTCGGACAATCCACATGTTGCAGCTTGTCAGAGCCATTGAAAGGTAAGGAACACCCTCATAAAAATATCCAAATTAGTGAAACTTTTTAGAATGCAATATAGCAATATATTTCAACGTTTTCAATGAGCAAATTCTTGGACCTGGCCATTCTACTTCTAGGAATTCTTCCTATAAACATTCTTACATACATGTACTAAGAAATATCAACAGGAATGTTCGAGTGCAGCTTTGTTCATAATAGGAAAAAAACAAAGTACTCATTAATGGGAACACTAGTTAAAAGGAAAATGTTTTACCTATCCCATGTAATAATACTCAGCTACTAACAAAAATGAAAAGACCTAGATGCACTAACCTGGAAAGCTGTCTAAGATACAACGATAAGTAAGAAAAGCACGTTGCAGCACAATGGAAAGGCAATGAGCCAAACTATTGACAGTGGTCATCTTTAGGACATGGTATTAAAGAATCATTTCATTCTCACCCTAGCTAGTTTGGCTCAGTTGGCCTGCAGACTGAATGGTCCCAGGTTTGATTACGTTTCTAGCTCTCTCTCACTCTCCCTTCCTCTCTGAAATCAATAAAAATATATTTAGAAAAAAAAGAAGAATCTAATTCTCCACTCTACAGATTCCCATACTTTTATTTCCAGGCAAGCAATCCTATATAATAAAAGCCTAATATGCAATTGTCCCCTCAACCAGGAGTTCGACTGCTCGCTATGACATGTGCTGACCACCAGGGGGCGGCACGGAACATGGCGGGCGTCAACAACACAGAGCTGGCAGGGGGCAACACAGAGCAGGACCACGGCGGGATGGTGGAGGTGAGTGGGCAGCGCCAGGCCAAGGCGGGTGCAAGCAGGCCAAATCGCCCTGGCAATCACCCCACAGATGGCAACCGGCGGCGGCGGCAGCAGGGGGGCAGGGCCGCCACCCTGCTCCCAGGTGCTGAGGGAGCTGGGAGGGGGCCTGATAACTCAGGCGGAGGGGGGCACACGGGGGCCCGGGGACCCAGGTGCTGCCCAGGGCCCAGAGGTCAGCTGGGACCTGCCCTGCCACACCAGATGTTCTCACTTCGATTGTTGGCCAGGCCTAGGGACCACACCCATGCATGAATTTTGTGCACTGGGCCTCTAGTTCATTTATAATTCAATACATGCTTTCTTTTTTTTTTTTAAGCAATAGCCCCACCCTCCAGCTTCCCAACTGGATGCTTTGGAAGATGAGCCCAGAGCTATTCACAGGCTAGAAAGGCCAGAACCTGCTTCTCTGCAGGTGCTCGATGAAGGAGGCACAGCTCTTCCTGCTGCTCCCTCCCAACAGCCAATCACACCCTCTTCTGCTGATACTGGAGGTGGGGACAACAGGGAGATTGCAATGAACAGCAAGGGAGGGAGGCAGGTAGGTGGAAGAACTGTGACATCAAAAGCTGCCTCTGCCTCTCTCTCTTTACCCCTCAAGGCTGTCTTATGGAGACCAGAATGAGCAAGGAATGAACTACAGGTACATCAATTAACTGCAGAAACAGCCCTCCACCTGCACTTCCAGTGGCATCCCTGGTCCTGGGCAGGGTCTCCCACAGCAGGGAATTCTGCAGACACCAAGACCGGCCCACCCGGCACTGGCTGCAGAGGAAGATGGGGACACAGCTCCTTGGGAAGAAAAGGACAGAAACAGTTGAGTGAATTGGCAAATTGCTAACCTAATCTTTCTCTTTGGATGAATGTCCTTTGCCTCTGCTTTAAGTGGTGGAAAAGGGCACGGGGTGAGGCTTCTGCCAGCTCTCTTCTCATTAAATGACAGGCCCCAGGTCTTACATCAGCAATATTCCAGAAGCCTAAAAAGGGACATTGCGGCAAATGAGCCTCTTCCTCCCTCCTGCTGTGTACGCTTTAGGATATGAGCTGGGCTGGGAGGGCCTGAAATAAGGATACACAGTAAATAGAAATAATCCTAGTAATGCCATGTTATTAGTTCTAATAATGCTATTATTATTATTAGTTATATAATGGGTCAATAAATATTACATTTTTACTCTAAGCACTGTGCCAATGCTTGATGTGCATAATCTCACTTTAAAATAATCCTATGGTAAATTATTATTCCCATTTTACAAATTATTTAATCCTGAATTAAATAATTTTCACGTCATTATCCAGTAAGTAGCCACACTGGGACTGGTTTAGTCCCATTCTTAACCATTACACTACAGTGATTGGTACAGTAGAATCCTGGCATTCATGAGAGATACACCATGATGAGGCCAAAATATTCAACCAAGCACAAATATTTAACTCCCTGTTAAAATTCTAAAAACATTCAGGAAAGATATTTTGAAAAAAATAGTAAACCAATTAACATCAGAGGCAGAATAGTACATTGGTTAAGCACACAACCACTGGAGCCAGGCTACCTCAGTTCAAATCTCACCTCTGCTATCTACCAGCTGTGTGACCTTAGACAAATTACTTAACCTCTCTGTGCCTCAGTTTCCTCATTTTTTAAATGGGTCGTTTTGGGGATTAAAAGAGTTAATATAGTTAAGTGTATTAGTTTTCTATTGCTGTAACAAACTACCACCAACTTAATGACTTAAAGCAACACACATTTATTATCTTATAGTCCTGGAGGTCCGAAGTCCAAAATGGGTCCCAAAAGAACTCAAAATGGGCTAAAGTCAAGGGCTATGTTCCTCCTTGAGTGTCTAGGGGAGCATTTATTCTCTTGCCCTTTCCAGTTCCCAGAGGCCACCCACATTTCTTGGCTCATAGTCCATGTCATCTTCAAAACCAGAACTGCATCACTTCAATCTCTGCTTTCATTGTCACATCCCTTTGTTTGAGGCTAACACTCTCTCTTCCCTCTGTCCCTTATGAGAAAAGGACCCACTTGGATAATCCAGGTCTCCTCATCGCAAGATCCTCCATTTAATCACATCTGCAAAGCCCCTTTTTGCCATGTAAAGTAACATATTTTCAGGTTCTGGGGATTAGGATATGGATATTTGGGGGAGGGGGACATTATTCTACCTATCACAGTAAGGCTAGATAGGTAGGTAAGTAGATAGATGATAGCTAAGATGATAGCTAGATGATAGATAGATAGATAGATAGATAGATAGATAGATAGATAATAGATTGATAGAAGATAATACCTAGATGATAGATGATAGATAGATGATAGATAGATAGATAGATAGATGATAGATAGATAGATAGATAGATAGATAGATAGATAGATAGATAGATAGATAGATAAAGTGAGGCAGACAGCAGGTTTTGCCCACACACTGTAGTGTGACAGACTAGGAGACAAGCTACCAGCCTCTCTCCTGCCAGTCACAGGAGCTGAAAGCATAATCTTTATTCAGAGGCCCTCAAACACACATTGTCACATGTAAAACTGAGCACTAATCAAGAATCACTAACATCTGAGGAAAGCAATACCCGTGAAGATTAGAACTAATTCCACTAATGAGAACTAATACCTAATGAACTAGAAGATAACTTACATTCAGTTTAATTATTCCTCCCAGGGAAATTTGAGAAGATATTACTTCCTAGAAAAACTAAACAACATAAGACTGTGAAATAAATAAAATTAGATATTAATAACAATAGGATGAAAAATGCTATTTGTTGAGTTAAAATTTTTAAAGCACCTTTTAAATTATCTTAGGTTAAAGAGGGAAAAATTAAAATTACAAATTATTTTAAAAGTAAACAACAATGAAAGTATTATATATCAAAACTGTTGAAAACTATCAACACAGTATCAGAAAAAAAAAGAATCCAAAAAAAAAAAAAAAAAGAATCCATTACCTCACATGTCTTTATTAGAAAACAAAATAGAAGCTATATAAAGGGAGATAACAAACCACCAAAAAGTAGAAGACAGAAATTAATAAAGGAAAAAGAAAAAAAATGCCTGAAAAAAGTAAGCTGATTAATATAAGCAAAAGCTGATTCCTTAAAAGGACTAACATATTACAAATATCTAACAAGTGTAGTCAAGCCAGTGGGGGTCGGGTTGGGGAGAAACACCAAAAAGTAGCATTAAGTTAAATGAAAGGAGGTATTAGAGATGCAGAGATGTCTATCCTATATAATAAGAGAGGAATATGCTAATTACCCGTTATGCCATGAGGCATAACGACTGACTGCGCAAAGACTGGATCACAGGTCTGCAGGAGGGTGGGGCAGCGAACTACCGCAGAGAGCTACAGGAGGGGGCAGGGCAGCAAGCTATGAGGGGGCAGAGGGAGAGGGGAGAGCTAGGAGGGGGCAGGGCAGCAAGCTATGAGGGGGCAGAGGGAGAGGGGAGAGCTAGGAGGGGGCAGGGCAGCAAGCTATGAGGGGGCAGAGGGAGAGGGGAGAGCTAGGAGGGGGCAGGGCAGCAAGCTATGAGGAGGCAGAGGGAGAGGGGAGAGCTACAAGAGGGGGCAGGGCAGCAAGCTATGAGGGGCAGAGGGAGAGGGGAGAGCTACAGGAGGGCAGGGCAGCAAGCTATGAGGGGGCAGAAGGAGAGGGGAGAGCTACAGGAGGGGGCAGGGCAGCAAGCTATGAGGGGGCAGAGGGAGAGGGGAGAGCTAGGAGGGGGCAGGGCAGCAAGCTATGAGGGGGCAGAGGGAGAGGGGAGAGCTACAGGAGGGCAGGGCAGCAGGTGGAGAGCTAGAGGAGGGCGGCAGAGAGCTACTGGAGCATGGATTCGCGCACAGGGCTACTAGTTAAATTATAAGAGAATAATATTTCTTCTAATAAATTTGAAAATCTAGATGGCCCTACTGGTAGATGGCTCAGTGGTTGAGTGTCGACCTATGAACCAGGAGGTCATGGTCAATGCACATGCCCTGGTTGTGATCTCCAGTAGGGGGTGTGCAGGAGGCAGCCAATCAATGATTCTCTCTCATCATTGATGTTTCCATCTCTCTCCCTCTCCCTTCCTCTCTGAAATCAATAAAAATATTTTTAAAGAAAAACATGCCGTAAATAAACACACCAAAATGTAAATAATTGTTTCATTGGGATAACAGGGTAATTTTTACTGTGTTTTCTCTGCAGATCTGGCAGCTCTAATGACTGCACTGTGGTATATTGTGAGTCCCAATGTGCTTTAGGAGGCTGCAGCTGCAGAAACAGCTAATACCTCTGCGAGATAACTCAGCTCAGTGAGTCTTTGCTTTAACAAAAAAATTTCATCAAAAAGATTTTTAAAATAATAACAATGCATTTTTTTTAATTTATTGATTACAGTGTTACATATGTGTCTTTATTCCCCCATTACTCCCCTACCCCCTTCATGCCCTCACCTCCCTGTTGTTTGTGTCCATTGGTTAAGCTTATCTGCATGCATACAAGTCCTTTGGTTGATATCTTCTCCTGACCCCCACCCTCCCCTGTCTTCCCTCTGAGGTTTAATGGTCTGATCAATGTTTCTCCGTCTCTGGATCTATTATTGTTCATCAGTTTATGTCGTTAATTATATTCCATAAATAAGTGAGATCATGTGATATTTATCTTTCTCTGCCTGGCTTATTTCACTTAGCACAATGCTCTCCAGTTCCATCCATGCTGTTGCAAATGGTAAGAACTCCTTCTTTTTTACCACAGCATAGTATTCCATTGTGTAGATGTACCACGTTTTTTTAATCCACTCATCTGCTGATGGGCACTTAGGCTGTTTCCAAATCTTAGCTATGGCAAATTGTGCTGCTTTGAACATAGTGGTGCATATATCCTTTCTGATTTGTGTTTCTAGTTTCTTGGGATATATTCCTAGAAGTGGGATCACAGGGTCAAATGGGAGTTCCATTTTTAGTTTTTTGAGGAAACTCCATACTGTTCTCCACAGTGGCTGCACCAGTCTGCATTCCCACCAGCAGTGCACGAGAGTTCATTTTTCTCCGCATCCTCTCCAGCACTTGTCGTTTGTTGATTTGTTGATGATAGCCATTCTGACAGGTGTGAGATGGTATCACATTGTCGTTTTGATTTGCATCTCTTGGATGATTAGTGACTTTGAGCATGTTTTCATATGCTTCTTGGCCTTTCTTCTGTCTTCTTTCGAAAAGTATCTATTTAGGTCCATTGCCCATTTTTTGATTGGGTTATCTTCCTTTTGTTAAATTGTATGAGTTCCGTGTAAATGTTGGAGATTAAACCCTTATCGGTGATAATATTGGCAAATATGTCCTCCCATACAGTGGGCTTTCTTGTTGTTTTGTTGATGGTTTCTTTTGCTGTGCAAAAGCTTTTTATTTTGATGTAGTCCCATTTGTTTATTTTCTCTTTAGTTTCCCTTGCCCTAGGAGCAGTATCAGTGAAGAAATTGCTCCGGCATATGTCTGAGATTTCTCTGCCTATGGATTCCACTAGTATTTTTATGGTTTCTGGTCTTATATTTAAGTCCTTTATCCATTTTGAGTTTATTTTTGTGTATGGTATAAGTTGGTGGTCTAGTAAATAACAATGCATTTATTTCAAAAGCAATACATATAATGCTATTTTCATTTGGGAACAGATCTTGCTGTTGAAATGAGAAATCTGTGCTGTTTTCACCAGAAGAAGATAAAAATATTAAGAGGACAGCTAGTATAATATCTTGCTAGGAACAGCTTCCCAGACAACTCCTTGAGAGCATTTACCTTTATTTCATTTGCTGGCTGTGGTGGAGAGGGTCTCCCCTCTAGTCCCAATTCTGACAGTTATTACCTATAAGACTTTGAGCAAGTTATTGAACTCAACTAAGCCTCAGCTCTTACATCTTTAAAATGGGAGTGAGTTCTGGATGTGGACTCAGATTATAAGGAAGAAATGAGAACAAGTATGTGTTTTCAAGGATTTATCAAAGCACTGGACACAGAAGGGATTGCAAGGTGGATGACTGAACTTCATGCCCCACTCCCCCACCAACCCACAGGTTCCTGAGGGAAACGTAAGTGCGGGGCAAGGCTGGCAGAAGAATACCCTTCATTACTACGAGGCTGAGAACTCTAATGCACACCGTGCACGTGCACAACTCATTTGTCCAGACAGCCTGGCTTGTGGGTTCGAAGCCCGGTAAGTGGCCCCCATCGCCCTTCTCTGTCAGCCCACGTGAGAATCCCAGGTCCTACAGCTCAGGTAGGAGGGACAGACCAATGCAGAAAGCACACAGGCAAATAAGGGTCTGCAAGCACAGTAGCCAAAGCAATAGGGCCATTGCGGGCCTGCCCCCAGGAGAGCTGGTCAGCGCTTCACAGGCTGGATGGCCAGTCTCACCTTTACACAGCACAGAGCAAGATGCTGAAGGAGCACAGAGAGCAAGAGAGAGATGATGACTTCAGTGTTCCCTGAGCAAGGGAACTCAACCCTTTCGGGAGAACGATCCCAAGAAAGTAGGCCCATATGCAAGCTCTGAACTCTGGTTCAAACAGTGGATCTCCCCTCCCTGGTGCAACAAAATGTGTTCAAACACGAGTGATGGGTCGCAAGGCTCTTCCTATAGGAGGTGCAGAGAAGGAGGCGGCAGTGAGGACTGCAGAGGATCCCCCAGTTGCTTCAAAATGCAAAGTTGAGCCCTGGCCCCTGTGGGTCAGTTGGTTGAGCATCATCCCATGCCCTGAAAGGTTGCCGGTTCAATTCCCATCAGGGCACATGCCAGGATTTCGGGTTCGATCTCCAGTAGAGGGCATGCAGGAGGCAGCCGATAGATCTCTCTCTCTCTCTCTCTCTTTCTCTCTCTCTCTCTCTCTCTCTCTCTCTCTCTTCAATGCAAATATATTTTCAAAAAACAACAACTCCCAGCTGAAGCATGTCAGCCATTTCCTGCTGGGACCTGGACTGATCCAAAGACTTACAAAGAGAAATAAAGAAAAGTCACCTCTTGGGTACAGCAACGGAGTAAGGAGCTACACAGTCCTGCTCCAGAGGCCCCGGATTCTGACCGTACTTCCTGTTCAGGCTCCATGATGCCGACTCTACTAAGAAACCCCTCTTCCCCTGAGGTGAGGCCTTGTCTTTCAACTTCCCAGGGCTTCTTGTTCTCATACCGCCTTCCATGGCCAGCAGTCTGCAGGAGGGCGGGCCTCACACGCTGCTGGGGGCCCACAGGGCTAGCACAGCATGTGCACCGGCCCCCTTGACTGCAGCCACTGGTAACTGAGCGCTTGGCTCCATCAAAGGAGAGAACCACTCGGAGCCTGATGTGGACTCAGACTGGGGCCCACAGACTCTGCACTGTTATCTACACGGCGAGACACATGATGCAGGAGCAGTGCAGGCCCTGTTCTTACAAAGGACGCTCATTTACAAACGTTCTCTTCTGAGTGAAGCTCTGTCCTCTCCAGCTCTTCCTTAGGGATGATTCTCCTCCCCTCCACGTCCTGCAGAAACAGCCTGTGTTCACAGCCTCAGACATCCAGCACCTTAACCAAGCGGCAGTGGGAACCAAGTGCTCGGGATTCCTTTGCGTCCTGATTTCATTAACATTTTTAAACTCGCTGTTACTTAATTTTCCTGTTCTTGCATCTCTTTACATATTTTATCCAGCAGACAACCTGCCACATGTTGACCTATAAAATGAAAACCTGAAAACTAAAAAAATAAACCAAGAGTCTGAATAAAACAAAAAATAATTTCAATCCCTCTTCAGAGGTGAAGAGGAGGAAGTCTGTGCACCAGTTGAATGGCTAACCTCTAAGGCCCTTCCCGTTCTGAGAATCTGTGAGAGTGGCTTCTGCCTGGAAGGTAAGCCTCATGCACATAGGCCTAGCCTCATTCATTGCCAGGATCTGTACCCTTTCTCCTCGGGGCAGGGGGTGGGGGTGGGGGGACCGGGGGCGGTCCTGGGTGCTACCTGACTCCAACCTGCAGCACCATCCTCTCCCAGTCTCTGGAGCTAGTCCTATCTAGAGGCAGGCCTGAGAATTTCATCCTGACCATGTTGGTATTGTCCCTTCAGACTGTCAAGGCCCCAAGGGCAGGGACTGTGCCTCTGCACTTCCCCTGGCACAGGCCCCAAACACAGCAGGTTCTCAGTGAATGCTTGCTCAATAAATGAGGGGCTGTGGCTCCCTGTGCCTGAGCCCTGTCCAGGCAGCCTTCCCTGCAGCCCCACTGGGGCAGACACTGGGAACTGGCCTGTTCCCGCCCCTCTATGGTGCTCGAAACAGAGGCCGCCAAACTAGAAACACAGTTTCCAAAGCTCTTTTTATCTAGATCCTAAATGTGATTTAGTTTCTCTAATCAGATGCACTGGTCTGAGTCTTCATTCAGAATGGAGTCGCATGGGGAGAGGGACAACACCTGAGGCATCACGTTTCTGTGTGTGAGGAGCTGAACCACAGCTCTCCTGATTTCGGCAAAGCCAGCAACCCCGTGGTGTGATTGTAGGGAGTCATTCCTGGAAGAGAAACTCCATTTACTTTCTGTTCCTTCAGCTGCCCCGCCCCCCAAGAATTCTGTGAGCCATCATGTTTTCCAGAAACCCCTTTCTGCTTCACCAGGTAGAACAGATTCTTTTTCCTCCAACTACAACCCTCACTCCCTGTCAGACTGCTCCTGGCCTTCTACCTTCCTAAGTTAACCCCCCAACTCAAAGCCCCACACCCTTTGTCACGGCTCAGTTTACCTTCACCCCACTCTGTTAGAGAGGAAGCACTTGCTCTGCTCAGGGGCCCTGGGCTACATGCTGGAATTAATGACATGAATGGGACCTAGTCCCTAACTGCGTAATCGAAGAATTTATCAATCAGAATAGGAAACCCGAGAAGGTTTTTTAATGTTCCAGGCAGGTCATCTCCGTTCCACGCGTGTTCCCTGAGCACTACTCTGAGCATCTTCTGGAAAGTGAAACAAGGGCGAGCAAACGTTTCACGAGATCAGGCTTTTCAAATCTTACCCAGAGCAGACAGCATCAGTCACCACAGCCAGGCCAACTCCCTTAAGCACAAGCGCACGCATGGCCCTCTGACGCTACCCTGTTTCTTCATAACAAAGGCTCCGCTCATTGCTTACCACAATGCAATGGACACTCAGAACTTTACCCGCACGCACTGCTGGGGGAAAGAATGCTGCTTATCTTGGAGATTCCAAGGACTTTGTGCCATTCCAACCTTATCTCCTACTAATCTCTCCATTCATCCTAAGGCTTGAGCACAGCTAACTTCCACCATCGCCAAAACATGACCTGCCCTGTCTCCCTCTAACCCACCAGACTGCTCCCTTGACTTGTCAAAATCCACGGCTCAGCTGAATGCCACCTGCACCACAATGCTTTCAAGCATTCCCTGGATCCAGGATCAGCTTGTTCCACATCTGTTCCGTGGACCCTTGACATTTACAGATTTTAACATTCTCCACTTTGAACACTGTCAAAGCACCTAAAGGTCCAAGACACAGACTAATTTGGAAATTTGTTGAGGAGGGAAGTTAAGTCACACAGCTGCTAGGAGGCTGGTATATAGGAAAGTGTCACTCAGCCACGAGGGTGGTGACAAAGTTGGGTATAAAGGAGGCCTTGGAGGCTAATGAGGACAGAGAATGGTGGTGCTTCTTCCTATTTCCATTCTCACTGTTACCCTGCTCTGTTAGAGAGGAAGGGCTGGTAAGGGATGGGAATCTAGTCACTGAATCCCATCAAAAGGTCTGAGGGCATCAGGCGATGCAGGCCAGGCGCTCTAACAAGGGAAAAGGGGGAGGCTGTGTCAGGGAGGGGAGTCGGTCAGGGACCCAGGGGCCCAGGACGGAAGCCCAGCCAATCAGAAAGCAGGGCTCAGACACCAGCCATCAGGTAGGAGCTTGAGGTCTTAGGGCCCGAGAGCTGACCAGGCACCCAGAAGCCAAACGTGGTATTTCCATACTCTTTTATGATACCTGTTGCTCAAGCCTGGTGGGGTCACAATATTTCTGTCATATTTTTGCCCCCAAATCCTGTGGAAGAATATAGAGCACCCATCAAATGCAGAGATCCCAAAGGCCTTGGTATGTAGTTTCTGAAATGTGAACTTCTACTGGACTTGAGGAGAGCCTCCATCGCAGCATCTGTCGCGGGGGGAGGGGGGTGAAGGGGGGGATCCTGCTTCTCCTCCACTAGACTGGCCAGGGCTTTGTCCAGGTGGTCCTTGCAGTTACCAAGGGGACCACAGACCAAAGTGGGGCGATCATGGCATTTGTCCACTTGACCGTGCTAACTAGTCCAGGAGTGAAACTGAATTCAACCTGGCCTGTGACTCTTTTCCCTTTGGATGTTTGAACTGAGAACAGAGGACACTCAGTCAGTTTCTCTCTGATGGTGACGTTAGATATAAAACTTCTGAGATGTCAGAGGCTGTTTCCTATCCTATGGAAAAAGTCAGTCTGCAGTCAGATAGAAATAATAATGCTAACAGCTAACACTATTTAAGCACCTTCTATGTGCTTAACCCAGGGACTATGCCAAGTCCTTTAGGTGCAGTAACTCACTGAGTCCTCATAACAACCCCAGGAGGTAAATAATATGATGATCCTTGTTTACAAATGAGAAACTGAGGCAAAGCCAGATTAAGTAACTAGCTCACTATCACTCATCTGGTAACAAAGCCTACGGTCTCTGGCTCCAGAGCCCGTCATCTTAGTCACTAACTTGCTCTGCAGAGCTGGCAGGCAGAAGGGAATAACAATGAGGTGACAAGAGCCTGGTCACAGTCCAGCCCTTGTTCCAGCCCTCCCAGGCTGCTGGACCTGTTCTGCCCAGGTCTGTAGAGGAGGACGTATGCCTCCAACACAGGTTTGGTTCTCAAGGTGAGTTTCTGTCACTAGCAACCAAAGAACTCCTGATAAGCATGTCTCCCCAGCATGTAGCATGGTGCCCACCAACAACCTTCTTACCCCGCATCTCACTCATCCCTTCTCAACTGGACACCAAAGTGAGAGTCCAACTCCACATGAAATCATTTTCCTAAAACACTCCAATATCCTTCTAGTGCCATGGGGGGGAAAGGCTAGACCTCTCTGTGTAACCTACAAAGTGCTTCATTTCTCACCGTTCCCCTGTCCCTGCCCCCTTCCCATAGCGATCTACAGCTAAATTCCTGGGGCCTCATGTGCTCTTCTCCCCCAACTCTACCATCCTTTTATCTGAGTTCACCCCAACTGATCATCCTTTTATCGAAGTTCACCCCAACTGTCTGCTTTGGGTCCTGCTACCCTCCCTTCCTCAGACTGAAGACCAAAGACAGAAGCTCAAGGCCTTAGCCCTCCCAGGTAAGGACTGCTCACCTGGCTGACCCCCAAACACTGTACCCCCGTCATTTCTTTCCACTGTGCTTCAACACTGGGATTCTGCTGCCTAACTGAAATGACGGATGAGAAAGTCCCCTACACAGAGCCTACAACATAGCAGTTGCTCAGTGTGTGATATTGCCCTTCCTGCCTCTCTTCTCCCCCTGGGAACCCTATTATTGAAGTACTGTTATCCTCAATCTGTTCCCCATGACAGCATCTCAGAACAGAGTCCCCACTTCATATGCCCTAGGGCATATCTGAGAACTGTCCGACCTCCTATCCAAGTCCTGGGATCGGACAAGAATGGTTCAAGTTCTAATGCCTTAGGTCAAGGTGGGTGCTACTTTGGGGTCTGGGTCTCCAAGGGCCCAGCGGTAAAGAGGGAAGCGTTTCAGAGACTGGCACCCAGCAGACCCGACAGGGTTCGCCCACACAGCACCTTTCCCTGACCTGAGAGTCGCTATAAAAAGAACAAGCTCAGAGCAAGCTGTTCTGGAAACACCGCTCCATCTTCACAGCAATTCTATTTGTGTCGGCAGAAGAAAGAGAGTTGGAGCATCCCATTCTGGTATAATTGGAACAATTACCCCTTAAATGTGATAATTATAGTTTGATCATTTTGTAGGCAAAGGGAAGATTGGTTCCAAGATTTTCTCCTCCTTGGTGGGACTTTCTGTGAGGAAACGGCTTATGTTCCAGAGTCACGGGCTTCATATGTCAGATCCAGATGTGAATGCCTTCCAGTGCCTACCTTGCCAAAAGAACATAAATTCTGAAATTTCTCTTCGGTACTGTACTGCTAAATTTAGGATGAGACAAGGCAAATTTTTGGATAATTTAAACCAGAAGAACTAGACTCGTTACATGTGAGCATCAACTTAAGAGTTGATATCTAGCCTACCCATGTTCTTGTAAATCTGTAGAGGACACCCTTTGTCACCTCTAGGTCTTCCTAGAGATGCATGCTGGAAATGGCATATGTGCTGCCCCTGCCCTTGCCTGCATCCATAGCAGACAGTGCCAATCAACAGTGATATTCTTTCCTGCTGCATCACACAATTTGATGCTTTGTTCTGAGCAGTCAATCAAAGGGAGTTGTCCTAAAGATGAAACCTATTTGCCACCTCTGTGCTAGATGTTTGGTTTTCTTGAATACATGAAAAAAACACAGCCTCTTGAGGGATGAGAGGTCATATGTCTGAGAAGTTGCAATTTCCCAATTTGTGCCCTGTGCCCTAGGAGAATAAATGGTGGAAGGGAGAGTGGTAGAGGTGACTTCTCTGTACAGTGAACAGTATGTTCAATTCTGAACTCCACCACTTACCTGCTCTGTGACCTGGGACAGGTAACTTTGGCCTTCTGAACCTCAGTTTCCCCATCTGTAAAATAGGAGTAATAGTACCCAACTCATGGAGTTGCTAAGGAGTCCACAAGAGCTAATGCATATGAATGAGCTCATATAAGGAGGTAAAGCAACACCCAAATATAAGTTTTTTGGGGGAAGAACTGTGGTTGGGGAGGGGAGGACACAGGTCATGGTACAGCTCTGGTGAGATTTCCCAGCTCTTCTAGCTCCCACTGCAGAAATTGGGCCCCAAAAGTGAGGAGACCCTAAAGTCCTATTTCCCAGCAGGTCCCTGTGAGATCCAAGTAGCCAAACCCCACAGTGAGGAAGGCTTCTCTGATCCCACACCTCAATGCAAGCTATGGACAGTGTGGACTCCTTGTGGACTCTGCCAGGCGAGGGATCATCCCTGGCCAGGAAAGAGGGGCTCTCAAAAGTCTCCCAGCTCAGCATCTAGGACAGGGGACCTAGGTGAAAACCAGGCTGAGACTCCTGAAAGTCTACATTGAATAAGTGAGCAAAGAAAGGCAAAGACCCTTTCTTTTCAATGCCACTCCCCAGCCTAACGCCCGTGGGTGACTCCACTTTACCCACTGATGAAGTCAAAGCAACCTTGAGGGCCAGCCCCACCTTTACCACCTTTAGCATCTGACTCCCTCTACCCACAACCCATTGCTCCAACTACTCTCTCAGTTCCTGGACAAGACAGGCTCTCTCACACATACTTCCTGGCTTTTGCAAGTATTGTTGCCTTTTGCACACAACATACCCACACCACTGACCACCAAATCCACTTAACTAAAATACTTTTCTAGTCACCCTCCCCAGTGGAAGTCTTTCCAGAGCTCCCTGCTTTGGGTAATATCATCCTCACTTATGCATTCCCCTCTGCAGTCTATACTTCCCTTCATCATAATATAGATTACAGTTAGACTGACAGTAACCTGAAGGCAGGACTGTGTCTTCCGTCTTTAGCCTCATGGCTTAGCACGTTGCCTGCCACCATGAAGAGTCTTCAGGGAGAATTAGTTGAAGGAATAAATAAGTCATCAACAAGAGTCACTGTCAGAGCCCTAGCCAGATTGGCTCAGTGGATAGAGCATCGGCCTGCGGACTCAAGGGTCCTGGGTTCAATTCTGGTCAAGGGCATGTACCTTGGTTGTGGGCACATCCCCAGTAGGGGGTGTGCAGGAGGCAGCTGATAGATGTTTCTCTCTTCATCAATGTTTCTAACTCTCTATCCCTCTCCCTTCCTCTCTGTAAAAAAATCAATAAAATACATTAAAAAAGAAGTTACTGTCAGATATGATGTAACAATGCAAAGTATATAATGCTTTAACAGTCCTTCTTTTTTCTCTTAATCATTTTTCCCTTTAATTCATTATAAACAGCAAACGTATAATTGGGTGTCGTTGCCAGGCCCCTAGTCCAATTCAGGAAAAACCTTTTCCCCAGATTTGTGGTCACTTTCAAGCCATGATAAATATATATATATTAAAGGCTAATATGCAAATTGTCCACTCAGGAGTTCAACTGGGAGTGCAATCGCTCGCTGTGATGTGCATTGACCACCAGAGGCAGCACAGAACATGGCAGGCGATCAGTGGCAGCAGCAGGGTGCTGAGGGAGCGAGGGAAGGAGGAAGTGGGCGGTGGGGAGGCCAGGCCTAGGGACCCTACCCTGCATGAATTTCGTGCACCGGGCCTCTAGTATTAATATAAAATAACACAAAGCTTTTGTAACAATGGGCTCCTCTGACTCATAAACTGTAAAATGAGTTGCAGAAATAAGAGCAAAGGATTGTCCTCTGTTCTGTCCTCATACTCCCTCTAGTGTCTAGAACTGCAAGTAAGCTAAGAAAGGAAATGGAGACCACTGGGTCCCTTGCAGTCTCTCTGTCTCATTCACCTGCTTCCCAAAGTTCACTGGGATTCCTTCCCACCTACTCCAGGAGAAAAGGCCTGACTCATGTGAGTGGTCCAGGCTGCACCTTCTCTCTTTGAAGTCACCAAAGCTATGGTCACTGTGCTGGAAGGCCGTTGGCCATCTCATGCAATTGTGTCCAACCTGAGTCCCCAAACCTCTGGGCCTCAGAGGAAAGAGCACTGGGGTCCTGGAGAGGGTTCTGGAATTTCAAAATGTCTAAAGAAACTGTACCATCACTGGAGATAAAACTGAAAACCACCAAAAAAATTGCCAAGTGCCTTTGCCTTCAGCTGAAATGTATCAGCTTGGTGTTGGATCAGCATTGCTTACAGCACTAACAGTCTTGAATTCATTGAATATAGTAAAATAAATAATGGCTTCCTACATGTGGTTGATAATGAGTGTTTAAATTTGAGGCACATAGGGTAAAAATTAATAATAATAAAAGTGCTCCTTCACAATGAAAAATCCAGGACCCACTTCTCTGCCCCCTACTGGCCTCTGAGGTTCGGATAAACTAGGCTGCTTTCAGACAGGGAGCATTTCTCGGGGCCAGGCCACCTCATTGGGCATTTGGAGGAGAAATGCTTTATTAGCCTGAATCAGTGAAGGCCAAACAGTTATTTTCTGGAAAGGCACTCCCTTTAAAAAACTGCCTTTTATCACTCAGCTCAAAAACTTTTGAAGTCTTCTGAGTCTACTGTACGAAACCGAAGTTTGTTGGTCTTTTCTATTCTTTTTCTCAGATTTCTGTCCTCCAATTCCACCCAGTCTCCCAAATAACTCATTGTGTCCCAGACTATCAGGTCTCCTCATTCAACTGTGACTATGTTTTGAACATTTACGTATTCATCCAGCACATACTTACCACAGGCTCATATTGGCCCAGGCATTGTACTAGGTGTTGGAAAAAAACAGTGACAGACATGTTCTCCTCCTTCATGGAGGACACAAAAGAGGAGCGCAGAGACATGGGAAGGCTGGCTTGCTATAGGAGTCCACAATGAAAAAATGAAATCTACATTGAAGAGTGGGGAACCTCCTACAGAAGTGGCATATAAACTGAGATCTGAAGGACAGGAAGGAATTAACCAGGTAGAAAAGAGGAGAAAACACTCCAGGTTGAGAGAAGACAATGTGCAAAGCTGTGAAGTGGGAAAGAGCACGGAGATTATTAAACCATCCTTGCTCATTCCATTCTCTCCCCTAGACTTCTGCCCTACAATCTCCACCTAACAAAAACCCTTAAGACAAACCTTATTTCTTACTGATAACCATGACCGAAAAGTATAATTCTCAACTAACCTGAAGGATTTGTTTTCTGTAATATTTATATGACACTAATCTATTACTGCCTTGTGTGGAAGTGATATACTTGTTCCTTTCTCCCAGCTATATTACAAGTTCTTAAAGAGCAGAAATCTTTGCACACAGGAATAAATAAAATCATTATGTTTCTGAGTTGTTTCCTTACATTCCTCAATGTAACCTTAAACCTGGCTGGTACTCTGTGAATAAAATGGAAAGGATGAGAAAAAAAAATGTTTTAAGTCCAGAATAAGGCAATGATTGTCAAGGACTGTGAAGGATCTGAGATCTTACCCTATTTTCAGGCTAACTAGTTAGCCTGTCCCAGTTGCATGGATATTGGCAAAAGACATGAGGATCCTTGGCCAGAAACAAAGGACATAATTACTCATGGCACAGCGAGCTACGTGAGCATCAACATTTTTGTGCCAGTTCCCAGGTTTCATGCAGATGGACCCAGGAATGTACCTGAGTATCTGGTGGCTTGCATTACAGAGAGAAACCCTGAGCTAGGAACAGCCAAATCTTTTTTACTAGGCAGCAAGCATGAGGCCTACTGCTCCAGAGGGAGATTATATTTCCCAAGGCTGCTCATCATACAAACTTCCTTAAAAAGAGAGTCCATGCCCTAGCTGGTTTGGCTCAGTGGCTAGAGTGTCAGCGTGCAGACTGAAGGGTCATGGGTTCAATTCCAGTCAAGGGCACATGCCTGGATTGCAGGCTTGATCCCCAGTAGGGGTCATGCAGGAGGCAGTCGATCAATGACTCTCTCTCATCATTGATGTTTCTATCTCTCTCTCCCTCTCCCTTCCTCTCTGAAATCAATAAAAATATATTTTTAAAATAATAATAAAAAGAAAGTCCATGACAAAATGCAGAGAAGGCCTCTGTACAGGAAGTATGAGAGACCCATGAAGAACTACCTCCCAATATTGAGCAAGGTCAACAGGTATCCTATTTAATAAAAGAGTAATAGGCAAATTAACCGTCACTCCACTGCACCCACAAGCCACACCCACCAGCCAATCAGGAGCGAGTATGCAAATTAACCCAACCAAGATGGCTGGAGATGGAGAATATTATGTTGAGTGAAATAAGCCAGGCAGAGAAAGATAAATATCACATGATCTCGCTCATTTGTGGAATATAATGAACGACATAGACTGATGAACAAGAACAGATCCAGAGGCTGAGAAACGTCGATCAGAACATCATACCTCAGGTAAGGTAGGGGAGGGTGGGGTAAGGTGGAGAGATCAACCAAAGGACTTGTATGCATGCATATGAACCTAATCAATGGACACAGACAACAAGGGGGCGGGGCATTAAGAGAAATTGTTTCATGTGACAAAAATTTTTAAATGAAACGCTCTGTAGACTGAAAATTATTTTGGAAGGAAACAAAGAGAAGTTTCCTTCAAAAGTCATAAGGATTGCAATTGAAAGTCAATATATTTGGCCTCTTGAACTAAAGTAAGTAATTTGTGTTTTTGCCTCCCTGACAAAGTTTATATAAAGCTACAAAAAGAAATTGACAGCCAGTTTGAAATGGAATTGCCAGGGCCTAGGGCAAAGAATATCCTTACATGATATTATTCTACAATCTCATTATAATTTTAGATATTTTACAACAGCATATTTTACAATTATCCCAAACAAATTTACAAACTAATTCTTTGAATGGTGGGCAGCAATTTAAAAAAAAAAAAAAGGGGGGACATGAAAGGATTTAATCCCTTGCAGAAGGAATTAAGGCACTGGGAAGGCACTTGAGCATCCTATATTGGCCCCTCTTGCCCTTTGTGCCAAGAGGGACCCTCTTCTCACAGTCCAATTGCCCTCAGCTGTTACCTGAGCTTTCTGTTCATGCTGAGCTTGAAGCCTCGTGGGGGCTGGTACCAGGGATCTGTCTCACATCCAATTGTGTGAGCTGGGCCCTCACTGGAGAAGAAACCCGAGTTCCCCGAGATATGTGATCAGCACCGGGACCCTGCCAGCAGGCCAGGGGTTCCCAAGGCAGGTGCTGGGTGTGGAGGCCACGGGGTCATAGGCTACCAAGGAGACAGAACTGAACCTCACAGCACCCTGCTTGGCCCCAGAGGATGGCTGGTTAGCCAGAGACGGGTAAGATTCCTCAAGGAAGGAACAACCTAAGACGGGCACAGTCGCAGAGGGGCCATCAGGAGAGAACTTGGGGGGGCAACAGAAGTGGGGCACAGACCCTCACCCCCCAACATTGCAGGGGCTTGAACCCTCACCCCCTTCTAAAGGAGGTCTCCTACCCCCATGGCTGCTTCGCGCTTCCCACACCCAGCTCAGATCGGGACCCAGGCAACAGAAAGAGACCCGGCCCAGCTCACATCGAGATACAGGTGACAGACAGAGACTTGGCCCAGCTCAGATCGGGACCCAGGTAACAGACAAGAGACTTGGCCAACAGCAGTTGCCCTATATCTAAATTCAGCCCAGCATCTGGAATGCTCAGGGCCCACTCAAGAATGCAAATAATCCTTCCCACTCATATTTACAGGGTAAACTAAGATTGTTGGTAGAGTATTAAATTTGACAGTAAAATAGTAATCGAGTTTTCAGATTAATTTAAATAGGCTAATTGAAATAAGTGAATATTCAAGTACTGGACAAAAAGCTATTCTTAAAGTAATAACTAAAATTTCTATTGGTAGTTCATCTCATGGTAAAATTCCTGCATATGCAATGAACCTAAAGCAGTCATATGTGTGGGGGGAAAAAAAATTTTTTTAATTTAAAGTTATCAAGACTGCATTATAAAATTTACAAAAACCTCCATTAAAAAAAAAAGGGGGGGATAGTATGGTAATATCATGTAAGGAAAAATATCCTATAAGTAAATTACATCTAGAAAATTTTTACTTTACCAAATTAAGGTTCATTTGCAATGCTAACAGCAAGACAGCCATTAAAAACACACATGGTGTCTAAATAAGACAAAGGAAAATCGTTTGAACAAAAATAAAAAGGATCCCAAATCAATTATATAGAAAAGATTCCTTTATTAACTTGTGGTCGAGAATATATTTGTATATTTTCAGAAAACAACCCCAAGACCAGATGGATTCGTGCAACAGAGAGGAATTGACAGGAATGCTCCAACCACGAAGACAAGAGGAAAAAACAGTCCAGAGATGGAAGACGCTGACAACGCCTTGCCATGGGAGCAGTCAGCAGCTGTGCACCGCTGCAGGTTACCTAGGACCAAACCAGAGAGGGTCGGACCTGCATTGCCACCATGTGCCCACCATCCAGATATCACTGCTGACATGTACACATAAGGAACTGTTGGACATGGAAATTGGGACTCAAACATTTTTTTGTTTTGCTTGTTTTGTTATTATATGTTTATTTCCAGTCTGCAAAGGCAAAACTTTTTAAAGGAAAGAAATGGTGGGAAAAAGATACAGAGTCAAAGAAGCATTGAACAGACTGTCAAACTACATTGGGAAGACAGGGGTGGTTGGGCGAGGAGGGCTGTAAGAGACCAACCGAAGGACTTGTACGCATGCATATAAGCACAACCAATGGATATAAGACACTGGGGCGGGGGGGGGGAGGGTGGGCAGGTGAAGGCATGTCCTGGGGGGTAGGGGAGGTCGGGGGGAGATCAAAGGGGGAAAAACAAAGGAGACATATGTACTACTATTTGTAATACTTAAAACAATAAAAATAAAATAAAATTTTAAAAAAAGAGTAATAGGCAAATTAACCGTCACTCCACTGCACCCACAAGCCACACCCACCAGCCAATCAGGAGCGAGTATGCAAATTAACCCAACCAAGATGGCTGCAGCAACAGAGCGAGCAGGAGGCTTGGGTTTCCCCAGCAATAGAGGAAGCCAAGCTTTCCACACACCCTGGAAGGCCCAGGCCTCCACTCAAGGCTACAAAGTTTCAATTATAGAAGATAAATAAATCCCAGATACCAGAGTCTCCGCTTGATTCACCAGGGGCCGTGGCTGGCCTGCAAACCACCACAGGCCCCTCACCCAGGCCACCCCATGCCCCAAGGGAACCCCCACCCTGATCCGGGACACCCTTCAGGGCAAACCAGCCAGCCCCCACCCATGCAGCAGGCCTCTATCCTATCTAATAAAAGAGTAATGTGCAAATTGACCATCACTCCAACACACAAGATGGCTGCCCCCATGTCATCAAAGATGGCTGCCCCCTGTGGACACAAGATGGCCACCACAAGATGGCCAGCAGGGGAGGGCAGTTGGGAGGGACCAGGCCTGCAAGGGAGGGCAGTTGGGGGCGATCAAGCCTGCAGGGGAGGGCAGTTAGGGGTGACTAGGCTGGCAGAGGAGGGAAGTTGGGGGCGACTGGGCCTGCAGGAAAGGGCAGTTGGGGGGAACCCATGCCTGCAAGGGAGAGCAGTTGGGGGGGACCAGGCCTGCAGGGGGGTGCAGTTAGGGGCAAACAGGCTGGCAGGGGAGCAGTTAAGCATCAATCAGACTGGCAAGGAAGTGGTTAGGGGGTGATCAGGCTGGCAGGCAGAAGCGGTTAGGGGCAATCAGGAAGGCAGGCAGGTGAGCAGTTGGGAGCCAGCAGTCCTGGATTGTGAGAGGGATGTCCAACTGCCCAGTAGGATCGGGCCTAAACAGGCAGTTGGGCATGCCTGGAGGGGTCCCAGATTGGAGAGGGTGCAGGCTGGGCTGAGGGACACACACCCCCATGCACGAATTTTGTGCACCGGGCCTCTAGTTATTAATAAAATAGCTACTGTTTATTGGATGTTTACATGTGCCATGTACTGTGCTAAGCATTTTATATGTATTAGCTCCTTTATTCTGTCAACACACTTATAAAAATATTAACAAATTTATGGGAAAACACTTTTATAAATTAAGACTTTCAGCATACAAAAAAGGAGATTTTGGAAACACACGGAAACCTAAAGAGGTCTCAGGAAGCAGCTAAATCTATTAGTTCCACTCTCATTCCATCTGCTATCCAGGCTGCTGCCTCTCTGTACTTCTCCCACCCACTGGGCAGGATATGGCTGTCCCAGCTTATAGTTCCAGCCAGTTTTAGTGAATGATTAATAATCCCTGAATACAATAGCCAATTCCACGAAAGAGAACAGTATTGGTCCAGCTTTGGTCACTGACTAATCAACACTTGTATTTCTGTTGGGGAGAGAGTCTTACAGTAATATAAACAATAGGCCAGTATTAATAAATAAAAAGGTGTGCTTTTTTATTATCAGTACGTTAAGGTGAACTCCTCCAGCCTAGGGAACATATCATTTAACAGAATTATAATCATATTGGAAATACACAATTGACCCTTAAATAGCACTGGCTTGGACTGCACTGATCCACTTACACACCAATTTTTTTTCCAATAAATACAATCAGACCTTGTATCCATAGGTTTCACATCTGTGGATTCGACCAAGCTTGGATAGAAAACAGTATTTTTACATTCACGACCATGATTCCCAATTGTAGATGGAAAATACCATTTTTGGTCCCCAACTGGTTGAATCTGTGGATGGGAAGGGTCTACTGCAGAGTCAAATGTTATATATATATATATATATATATTTTGGACTAGGCTGGGATCAGCACCCTGAACCTCAACCCCATTGTTCAAGGGTCAGCTGTGTGTGTGTGTGTGTGTGTGCGTGTGTGTGTGTGTGTGTGTGTAAATGTTTCTGTCGCTAAGAATTTTTAAAAAATACTTAATGGTTGCATATTATTCCAACTTGGAACATTTCTGCAAGTTACTGAATCACTTTTGCATATTTAGATAGTTTCCAATTTTTCACTATAAATAACACTGCAAGGACTATAAATTTTAAGTCTTAGCTACAAGGGTAATTATTTTTTCTTAGGATAGATTCTTAAAAGTGAAACTTCAGCTATTCACTTTTTAGAGTTTTCATATATATTATTAAACTGCTTTCCAAGTATGTTGTACTAATTTACACTCCTGCCTAATTGCATACTTGATAGCATTAATATTATCACTTTTTAAAATCTTTAAAGGTTTTCCTTAAGTGATGAAATTAAACTTTTCTTTCTCATTTATTTTCAATTTTTAGTAGCCATTTATATTTCCTCTCCATGTATTACCTGTTAAAGCCCTTGCTGGCAGGAAATAAGTGTTGTTCTTCTAATGTGCCTGAGTGGGTAGAATAGTGCTTTTTATATAGTTGACGTTCCCAAAACAGCAAGGAACTTACTGTTTGGATAATTACGAGAATAATTAAGCCATTAAAAACTAATGATTCCTGCCATCTTAGATCTACCAAAAAAAAAAAAAAGTGTATTAACTCCGCAACTACTGTGTGTTGTTATTTTCAGCATTTTACCAAGTGGAGCAAAGTCTGAAGTAACTGAGGTCTTAGAGGGATAAGTGGTGAATATCATCAGATGTACCCTAGAAGCAGAGGAATTCAGTTTCCCTGAAGGGCTCAACCAGCTCAAGTTCCTCCTCCTGTGCACCAGAGGGCGAAGCTGCAGGATGTAAGGCAGCAAGAATGAGGAATTCTCTGGACTACATTTCCCAGAAGGGTTCTACGTGCCCCCCCCCCTCCCCTACCCCCAGAAGGCTTAGTGGCTAAGGACTTCAGGTCCCAGATTGCTGTGGGGCTAAATGTGACTCCATCTCCCAGAGACGCAAAGGCGCAATGGCTGCTAGTTCTCCAGGGTTATTCTGCTGTTGAACTGTACCTCATTGCCTGGAAGCGGGCTCCAGAAGGTTCAAAGACAAGATCCCGCTTCCTTAGGGCGGTAATGGCGCGAAGGGGCTGGGAAGGGGTGGTGGGGGAGGCGCAGCCGCTCTGACCCATGCCAGTGAATTGTGGGTCCGTCGGCCCCACTTTGCGGAGCCGCTGTGCGAGCTGGCGCTGGTCAGGACTGTTGTGTCAGGTCGAAAACTACATTTCCCAGCATCCTCGGGGCGCCAGAACTACCGTGCCCGAAAGTCTGAGCGTGATCCACCCAGCCTTTCGCTTCCTCCCGCTGACCGGAAACTCGGGATATGTGGGGTCGCAGTGTCTGGCGGCTCCAGCGTTCTCAAAGCCTCGGGGGCCGCTGGGTTTCTACGCTCCGCGGGCGTTTCTCCCCGGCCCTGCGGAGAGGTGAGGAAGGCCCCGTGTCCCGAGGTCGGGGTGCGTCCAAGAGAAAGGATGCTCCAGCGAGCCCGAGACCAGGGTGCGGGTGCCACGCCCTCTTGCCCGGCGCTCTCTTGGTGCTGGAGACCCTGCTGCCCGGCCTCGCCTCGGGTGGGCAAGGACTGAGGGGAGGACTGCCTGCCCCTCCTGAGAGCGAGGCTCTGAAGGCCTGGGTTTCCCTCCCGCAGCACGAGAGCCCCGCCAGGCTTCTTTCTGAGCTCTCGTTTCCTTTTTACTGTCAAATGAACTGGTGATCCCCGCCCTCTCCTAGGTCTGTCAGGTGCCAGCGTCAGGTAATCCGTGTCGGGAGAGACTGATTTCACTCGTGGCCTGTTCAAATTTAGACTGTTATGTAGGTGCTGGCCTCGAGCCCAGGTTATTGGGAGGCTGCAGCATATGTCAGGCCTGCTTTATTCTCGCTGTGATTTTCAGGACTCCGCGATCATCAGTAGTAGCCGTTCAAAAACAAAACAGTGTGGATACTGGAACTTACAGGTTGAACTGTTGGCGCCCCTCTTAGCAGTGTGTCCTGAAGGACAGCTGACTATTCTCAGAGAGGTTTTCAGAACCTCTCCCGCCCCACCACCAATTTTTAAACCTGTTAAGGTTGTCCACAGAGTGGGCGATTGGCACTAATATTAGCATTCTGTGTTCACCTGGAATCTCCAGTGCCAGGTGAAATGAGCCAACCAGTACCCACTGAATTTTGTGCTGTTTTGCGCATTGCTCCATTTTACTCACAGTAAGACCGCAGTTGTTGGTTCCCCCATAAGACGGCAGTTCAGCTGCCAGGGTCCTTCACAACCTCTTTGGTTCTATATTTAGGTGTTTAACTTGCATGCACATTAGATGGCCTTTACAAAAAGGAGGTAGCATTTTTTGAACCCTGGGAAATCACCCCAATCTCAGTCCTATCTGTGTAAACTTTTAGAGGTGAACTTTGTTTACATATTCAAATGAAAACAATATTAAGCCGTTTTAGAGAACTTTGAAGTGCATATAATACTGATAATACATCACCATAAGTGAACAATAACACTTCAACATATTGAGTTATGGTTCTTGGATCTGTTGGCCCCTTACTCTTTTCATCATTTGAATTGAGTTTAGATTTTTAAAAAATCTATTTCCTCCCTACTAACCTATAAAGTCAATGAAAACATGTTATGTCTGATTTTGCTCATCATCCCCATGCCTTAAAAATTTGGACTTTATTGAAACAGGACATATATTTTTAAAATGTGAAACTTCCTAGAGCTTTGGTGTTAACAGTAAATACTCCAGCTTTTAAAGTCAAATTCATTGATTCAACAATAAAATATTTTAGCCAAACTATTTCCAACCACTATTCTAAGTATTAAATAAATAAGTAAATAACAGTAATGAAAAACAGAGTCAGGGCCTCTTGGAGCTTATATTGTGATTCAGAGAAACCGTGCATGATTTCAGATTAGAACTGAGAACTATGTGGGAAATAAACTGAATATGTAAGAGTGTGGGAGTACAGAAAGCTATTTTGGATGGGGATATAGGTATTAAAAATTCTCATAGCTCTATAAAAAACTTTTGAGCACTGAGGTGAGTTGGGCAATTTATGTTCTCCAGTAGAGATGTGGCAGTGATAATCCAAGCTTTTGATGTATATTATTTTAGAAAGACTCTGAACAAACAAACATTTATAAATATTAGAAGGAAACATTTATTGAATGTTTGTTATGCCAAATAATGATAGACACTTTTGGATAAAAGAGTCAGGGGCTCAAAGGAGTCGGTTATCTTGCCTGAAATTACAGAATTCCTAAGTAGAAGAGCTGGAACTGTATTATAAATAAATGGGAAAAATGCTTTAGAAGCTAAAGTATGCTGCTTCCATTAGTTACAACAAGAAATAAAAATATTGTCTTCTCTTTTCAGACTTCTTAACCACCACAACCAAAGAAGGACATGATATAAGGCGAGTGGACATAACTCCTTTAGAACAAAGGAAATTAACTTTTGATACCCATGCATTGGTTCAGGACTTGGAAACTCATGGTGAGAAACATGGGTATCTCTTGACAGAAGTAAATTAACACCACTCATAATATATTACCTAGTCAAGACAATATCACTATTAGGAACAATTAAGAGTCACTATTTAAATGTAAGTGCCATCCAGACAATGGAATATTTTATAGTCATAAAAAATGGTATTGCTTGATTATGTTCAAGTATGTAAGTGGAAAAAGCATTATGTAAAATTACATGTATAGAGTGATTCCAATTATGTAAAAAAGAAAAACACAAGAGTTTCTAGGCTGATACTGAAGTCCATGTGGAAGTACAAGGACAATGTTTAAGAACAACAAAAAAGAAAATAAATAAGCACAAAAACTGACCAAATAGCAAAACAGTTATTTAAGCTATATAATATCACATAGAAAAGTAGATTATAGAATGGGAATCAGACACAAACACATATGGGCTTAGCAAGCAAAAAAGAAAGTATCACAAAAAGGGAAAGGAAGGACTATTTAATAAATGAGTTATGGTAACTGATTGATGCCTAACTGCTCCCCTACCCATTGTGTAAAATATATATCTCCTTATTGAAAAATAAATTTTAGATTACTAAAAGCTAAATGTAAAAAAATGAAAGAAAAACTATAATAGAGTACTAGAATATAGAATATGTTTCGATTTTTAGAGGGAGCAAAACATAAAACTCTAAAGCAGTGAGAGTAAATACTGACAGATGTGACTACAGAATTTTTTTTTTTACAGAAACATGACAATGAGCCTATGTTTTAATATAAAAGAGTCCATATGAATCAATAAGAAAAAGTTCAGCAATTTTACAGAAAAATGGGCAAAAGCTATAAACAGCTCACAGAAAAATAAATATCAGTAGTCAATAAGTATATGTAAAGATGTTTGACCAAGGAAATGCAAATTTTAAGTACAGATTAAAATAACAATGCAATACCATTTTTTATGGCAATTGTACACTTAAAAGTAAAAAAGACTAAAGAGACCCCTGAAGGAGAACTGACCTGCTTGTTACCTTGTATGCCACTATTTTGGGGTGATTTGCTATGCAGTAAAATGTAACTGGAACAGAGACCTTTCACCCTTTATACATTTTCGACTTTACATCATGTAAATGTGTTTCTTATTTAAAAAGTAAATAAAACTAAAATTATCTCAAAATAAAATGTACAATTAAAAATTAATAAATAATAAGACTAGTAATATCAGTGTTGATATAGATTTGAGGTAGTGGACAGCGGGCATTAAAATTATAGATTGCTGTTAGTAATTTAGCATAATCTGTCAAATTTTTATTGTAACTTTTATAAAAACAGATAACAATTTATAGGGAAAGTTATTCCAGCTATCTATTCTGATAAGAATGTGCACTTTTAAAAAATATATAAATACCTATTTGCTGCCTACAGGATTTGACAAAGCACAAGCAGAAACAATTGTATCAGCATTAACCACTTTATCAAATGTCAGCTTGGATACTATCTATAAGGAGATGGTCACTCAAGCTCAACAGGTAACATTTTCTTTTTTATCACTTCTAATTTTCATTAGACCATCCTATCTAATAAAAGAGTAATATGCAAATTGACCATCACTCCAACACACAAGATGGCTGCCCCCATGTGGACACAAGATGGCTGCCACAAGATGGCCAGCAGGGAAGAGCAGTTGGGAGGAATCAGGCCTGCAGGGGAGGGCAGTTAGGGGTGACCAGGCCAGCAGAGGAGGGAAGTTGGGGGCAACTGGGCCTGCAGGGAAGAGCAGTTGGAAGGGACCCAGGTCTGCAGGGGAGGGCAGTTAGGGGGGACCAAGCCTGCAGGGGAGGGCAGTTAGGGGCAATCAGGCTGGTAGGGCAGCAGTTAGGCATTAATCAAGCTGGCAGGGGAGTGGTTAGGGGGTGATCAGGCTGGCAGGCAGAAGCAGTTAGGGGCAATCAGGAAGGCAGGCAGGTGAGCAGTTGGGAGCCAGCAGTTCTGTATTGTGAGAGGGATGTCCTGCTGCCCGTTTAGGCCCGATCCCAATAGGGACCAAAAGCTTTTTAAAGATATTTACAATAATTTCCAATAGGATCGGGCCTAAACGGGCAGCAGGACATCCCTCAAGGGGTCCCAGATTGGAGAGGGTGCAGGCTAGGCTGAGGGACACACACCCCCGTGCACAAATTTCGTGCACTGGGCCTCTAGTCTGTTTTATAACTTCATCTCTGTCTGCCCAATGACCTCCCATGCATACCTGCATCTTCCTTTGTTCTCTCTAAAGGGATTAAAAAACACACACCTTTAGTAAAGTCAGTACCTAGAGAGATTAAGGGGTGAGAATAGTCATTACAATTATGGTAACACAGAGAATGAAATTTTGTCAAATCTTACATTGTGAGATAATTATATTATTAGAATCATGAGATGGTGGTAGATCATTAGTGAAACAACTTTTTCCCTGTTGAAAGCCCACCACAGTAGAAAAGCTAATCCTTCTATATAATAAAAATATTTTACTGCAGTCATGTGTAAATTCTGCTTAATTTTCACAAACTTAGAAGGCCAGAAGGTACTTATATGTCTGGGAATGACTTCATTAATCACCTGGCTAAGATGCTTTAATTTAACTGGATACACAAATCCTTTAAGCCAAAATAATGCCATTTATTAAGAACTTACGATGTTAGAGGCACAATGCTGGGGACTTCTCATGTATTACTAGTTTTTAACCACTCTAACAACCTTGAAATGTAGGTAGAATTTTTCTCTTTTGCCACTGAAGAGATGAACAGAGAGGTTGAGTAATTTGCAAGGGTTGTCATTATGGTGCTATGGACAAAACTACAACTTTATATAAAGAATAGAATAAGCTCAGTGAACCTAACTAAAACAATTCATAGTTTGTCATCATGAATCATTCACTATGTTTAAGAATCTCCTTATGGTTATAGTTTTTAAATTTTAATTTTTCACATTTCAACTCCCTTAGATAAATATTTCACAGCAGAGGGTTTCTTTCTTGTGTAAAATTAGCAGCTCTTACATAAAATTTCATTACATTAAAGGTCATGAGGGACCAAAAGCTTTTCAAAGATATTTACAATAATTTCCAATTAGACTTTTAGAATTAAGAGTATTCAGCTCCTGAATTTAACTTACCTAAAAATTTGTATGTGCATTATTTTAGCTTAATTTATTCACAATCATAATAGACTACTAAACCTACTGAGAAAAAGCCAATCGTTTCATTCTCCCAACTCTCCGGGCTATCCTGAAAGAACTAATGGAGCTACTGACATCCTAATATATAAAAAGCCAGGGGCTGTCACAACCGAAACAACCACACAGATGACTGAACAGTAGGCTCTGGGGGCGACCAGGCCAGCAGGGGGGTTAGTGAGGGACAACCAAACAACTGAACAGCAGGCTGCGTGGGGCGACCAGGCCAGCAGGGGAGGGCAGTTGGGGGCGACCAGGCCAGCAGGAGGGGGTGGGAGGAGTTGTGGGCAACCAGGCCGGCTTGGAGGCAGTTAGGGGCGATCAGGTAGGCAGGCAGAGGTGGTTAGGAGTGATCAGGCTGGCAGGGAGGGGCAGTTAGGGGCGATCAGGCAGGCAGGCTGGTGAGCAGTTAGGAGCCAGCAGTCCCAGATTGTGAGAGGGATGTCCGCCTACCGGCTTAGGGCCTAAACCGGCAGTCGGACATCCCCCGGAGATCCTGGATTGGAGAGGATGCAGGCTGTGCTGAGGGGACCCCCCCACGCTGCATGAATTTCATGCACCAGGCCTCTAGTCTATAATAATAAAAGTGTAATATGCAAATCGACCGGATGACCGAACAGCAGAACAACGATCCAGACGACCACGCTATGACACACACTGGCGCCAAGGCAGGTGCAATGCAATTGATTGAGGGGCCCCACCATCGCCCCATGATCACCCCACAGAGTTAGGCCCAGGCTAGCCAAGCAATTGCACCCTGTGCCTGTTGCCTACAGAAGGAGGCGACCAGTGGTGGGGGAAGAGGGTGCATCGCTGCACAGATGGCAAGCAGTGGCAATGGCAGGGGCAGGCCCAGCTGCCCACAGCCAGGGGAAGGAAAGCCCTGATAGGCCCTAATCACTGGCCAGGCCTAGGGACCCTACCCAAGGGGTCCTGGATTGCAAGCCGGATTGTGAGAGGTGCAGGCTGGGCTGAGGGACACACACACACACACACACACACACACACACACCTGTGCACAAATTTCGTGTACCAGGCCTCTAGTTTTTAATAAAGTAATATACTCTTAAATCAGATTTTTACGTTTATCTGATATGTAATTAGTGAGCTAAAATTGGTTTGAGAAATGTTTATGTTGCCAGGACTTTTTTTCAGGCTCCTTAGGGGCAGCAGCCTGGAAAAAAAAAAACCTGGGGAAGAGGAGAGTGAGGTGGAGGGAAAGCTGGTGGGGGCTGGGTCTGGTCGGGAAGGGGTACTTCTGCTAGGACCATTTAATCATATATTCAAAATGTAGGATCGGATGTAAGAATATTACTGCTAAACTATTGATTTTTTTTATTACTGGTGTGTGGCATTGAAATCCCATTCCATCCTTGAGCCTAATCCCCTTGCTGACCCCACCTCTAGGAAAGAATAATGCACAAAGATGTCATGAAAGATGGGGGTGAGGCTCAGGGCCATGAGACAAATAAGCTTCATACTTGATCACTTCAGGAAGGGCCATACTAAGTTGACTCTGCTCAATCTGGGAATACAGTTATATTCTGAATTCATTTATAATCTGAATTATATTCATATTCTCTGGTGGCTCCTTAATAATTACAGTGATTACACTTAATAGATTTGACTACTTGATACTGGATTATACTTTTCCATTTCAAGTTTTTGAAGATGGACACCTGTGCTGTTTTATAATCCTGTTGAGTCACAAACTGTATTTAAAGGAGGAAATGGAGACAAATAGAGGCTATTAGGGTCATAGTACAATTCCTTATCTCAGGTTCAGACTCCACAAAAATTCTATGATTACATTTTCAGCTATTCTCTACATAGTCTCAGTAATAACATTTTATTAAAGATTCAAATAAAGATAACATTATGTTTAATGCTTTAGAACTCCTTCATAATGACATTTTGAGTAGGACTAACACAGCCCATAGAGCCACTTCTAAATGACTTCTGAACTAATTCTCATGACTGTATCAAGCAGAACTGCAAACAGGAAATGAACCCCCTACCCCCAAGAATAAGGAAGAAGGTTAGAGAAGGCATAAGACTCAGGGATGTTTATTGTGCACAGCAAAAATAATAATTTATGATAGGATTAATATTTAAGATAAAACATCTCCACATCAAAACATTGGTGTTACACTGGCCTGCTTCAGCCATTACATCCCTGTCTCTGGTAATAATAATTAGACAACATTCATTGAGTGCTAACCGTGTGCCAAGTATTACATTAAGCATTTGATGTTCACTATTTCATTTAATTCTCCAAATAACTCAATAAGTGTGGGTATTGTTATTACTTATATTTTACTAATGAGGTCAAAGAAATTAAATAACTTTGTCAAAGTCTCACAGTAAATGGCAGCATCTGGATTCAAAGCCAGGCAGCTTGAATCCAGAACTCACATTTTTAACATCTACTCCACTTGACTGCCATCTGGAAGTTGTTATTGGAGACTGTTGTGTATTCCAGACCTTTTGAAAACTGAGTCATTTCTTGGTCATGCATCTGGAACTGTGATAGCCTGTTTTCTAAAAGTCAAGTCAGTTTTAAAATAGTCTTTCTTGCCCATATTGGTCAGTGGAGGACTGTAAACTCAACAATGAACTCCTGGCCACAAACTGTGACCAGAAAAGTGGGAGTTCCACTAGTAATCCTGGTCCTACTTAGGCTTTTTGGTTTTGTTTATATACCCTGGTATAGAGGGTCCTTTTCCTGGCTACATCCTCATCTGCTTTTTTTTGGGGGGGGGTGGGGGGTAAATAGGAGAAATGAGTCAACAAGCTACCAAGTTTAAGAAGTTTAGTGTTAAACCCTAGCCAGTTTGGCTTAGCAGTTAGCGTGTTGTCGGCCAAGGACTAAAGAGTCAAGGGCATGTACCTGGGTTGCAGGCTTATCCCAGCCCCAGTTGGGGGCACATGTAGGAGGCAACCAATCGATGTGAGAGACACATCGATGTTTCTCTGTCTCTCCCCCTTCCTTCCACTCTCTAAAAATCAATGGAAAAAAATTATCCTCAGGTGAGGATTAACAACAAAAAAAAGTTTAGTGTTAAAGTTATTTCTACAGAAATGTCCCTCCTTAGCAAACAAAGCAAAAGCTTATAAATCTATCAGATAGGGATCACCTTTTCTTTCACATATTCTTTGTAGTGCCAAATGTAGGAAAGTTACCCAGGAATTTATTTTATTTATTTTGTGTGTGTGTTTGTATTAATTTACTCATGATGTTACCACCAGGAATGGGCAAACTTATTTTGATAAATTACAAATTGGCTTAAATGCTTAACAAAAATCAACTAATAGCTAAAAATAATTTTTTTTTTCGTTTCAATGTGTCTCTTGCTTTATCTGTTTTCAGCTGAGAGATACAAAATTGAAATGACATTTAAAAATCACTAATTATGCTGACAAGGGGTAGTTATTTAAATCATATTTCTACCTATTTTGTTTTACTACTTAACTTCTGAGTCTTATCCAGTACCCTGGAATTTTCTGTTGGTAGAAAATCCCTCAAAATTAAAGCAGTAAAAAGATTAACAAAACCCTTTCCATGTAGCCATTTTTAAAAACAATATTTGTTGAGGAATTCATAGATGTTAAATAAATATTTTATTGGGATTCTTTCATAAATGTTTCCAGACATTTATTTTGTTTCAGGAAATGCTTTTTTTAATTTTTTTTTGTTGTGGTTGTTGTTAATTCCCACCCAACGATATTTTTCCCATTGATTTTTAGAGAGAGTGGAAGGGTAGGAGAGAGACAGAGAGAAACATCAATATAAGAAAGACTTATCGATTGGTTGCCTCCCACACGTGCGCCAACCAGGTTAGGGATTGAGCCTGCAACTGAGGTACATGCCCTCAACCCTTCAGTCCGCAGGCCAACGTTGTAACCACTGAGCACAACTGGCTAGGAGCTGGGAAATACTTTTTCTTCCTTGAATCTCCTGTTGCTTTTCATTTTGATAATTCAGATATGTAGGTCTTATATGTTGTTTTGTTTTACTTAGCCAAGCGACATTGTATCTTTAGCATATGAAACTCTGAAGTTTCATGAAAATGACTCCATGTAAGGGGGTGGCTTTCCATAGATGACTAGGTTATTTTATTTTATTTTCTAGGAAATAACAGTACAACAGCTAATGGCTCATTTGGACTCTATCAGGAAAGACATGGTCATCCTAGAGAAAAGTGAATTTGCAAATCTGAGAGCAGAAAACGAGGTGACACAAGTTTCAGTTTATTACTAATAAAATAACTGACTTCACAAGTGGTCTACTTGGTGAATAATAGGACCAAATAATTTTATGTGATTATTAAATAATTATTTATAAATTTTTAGATAAAAGTAGACTATGTTTAACTATACCTAATCTTTTGATGTATAAAGCATAGTTTCTTGAATAGTAAAGAATAAGAGATGTATCTTATATGTGTAAAAGTCACTTAGATATTTGAACTCTTTATATTATATACAATTTTAGAATAGCGCATAGTATAATGTTCTCAGAACCTTAAGTAATGTGGCATTTTACATTTTATTTGATTCTGCACTAATTAGTCATTTAAGAGAAAAATGTGTTTTTGTAATTCAGGGGAATTTTGTTATCCAGTAGATTAACTACTAATAGTTTTAAATGTAGACTATCAATTGTTTTAAGAAGTAGAAAACTAAAACATAAACATATTTTCTAATGTTTTCCTAAGAATTATTTTCTAAATATGATGAATTATTCTTTTCCTTAGATCATCCAGTTTTTGCTAATCTAGGGTTTCAAATTTTATGGGGAAAAAATCATAATATGGGCTTTTGGTTTAATGCCAATTGTATGTGATCTTTCTTACATCTAGAAAATGAAGAGTGAATTAGAACAAGTTAAGCAACAATTAATAGTAAGTGAAATGTTTCTTCCCATTTAAAATACTATTTTCAAAATACTCATTACAAGATCACTTTTTAAATATTTTTACTTTCTTTAAAGAATGAAACCAGTCGAATCAGAGCAGATAATAAACTTGATATCAACCTAGAAAGGAGCAGAGTAACAGATATGGTAATGTGCTTTTAAATGTATTTTCTTGGTTACTTACTGCTTCTTAATCCCTTTTAGTCTTTTTTCTTAACCTCCTGATGCATCATATCCTTTAGTTTACAGATCAAGAAAAGAAACTTATGGAAGCAACCACAGAATTTACCAAAAAGGCAAGTTAGTATGTAAAAATTTCTCTTTTGTACAGTTCTCAGGCCTTGTATACCTGCTTTTATGTGTATCATGTTATAAGTTTGAACTTTAAACAGCTAGCCCTAAAGAATCCATGATTTCCTCATAGCTTTTATGGTTGACCAGCACTGAGGGTAATGCCAACAGGTAGGCGATAGTACCTGAGCTGTGACCTCTGAGTCAGCACCAAGCTTTCCTGGTAGTATACTTTTTCCAAACTAAATTACTTTCATATAAAAAAGAAAGGATTCATAATTAGCATTTAAGTGTCTAGGTTAAATTATCTTTAAATTTTAAAAAATAATAGTAAATATTTAATGAGTGCTTATTATGTTAGATATTGTTGTACTTGCTTTACTTCTGTCTGTTATTTAATCCTTACATCAGCCTCTGTGAGGCAGGCAGTCTTATTCCCTTTTTATCAATTTAAAAAATGAGGCACAGGGACGTTAAGGTCACACAGCTAATAAGTGGTAGAGCTGGGATATGAACCTGGATTTTAAACCCCATACTCATTGTTAATGGTTACCTTCTCAGTAATCCTGAATTGTAATCATTAATCTCTGTGGCTTGAGTAAAACCCAGCTTTCTGGCTTTGCCTAGTCCTTTTCTTAAAAGTTAAAAGCCATTTGGTCTACATTCTAACAGAAGAGATACCACTCTTTCTTGCTTCTAATTTAATAGAAGGGAAGGTTCCATTTGTCCTTCTGAGCATCCTATTCTGTCTTCCTACTTTTTGGCCAGATAAAGGAGATAAGGAAATGTAATAATTCTCTCAGAGCTAATTTCTGAGCTCTCAGTACCATCTCTCTTCCCATCTCTTAGCTCCTCTACACATAGCATTCAGTGTTACCCAACAAGCATTTCTGCCATTTCCTTTAATGTTGGTGCCAGTTCACATTATAAACTTGGTCAGGTTTTTTCTTCTGCAAAACGTACTTAAATTTTTAACTATCTTAGCCTTTCTATACATAAAGTGATAGTTCAGTGACTATGGTATTTTTCTGTGTATAAGACGCTGTTTTTTTCTAAAATCGTTAAGACTGAAAATCAAGGAACATCTTATACATAGAAGTCAGCCATGTGCAGTGCATAGCTGCCCATACTTTGTCAAACAGGCTTCCTCCAATCACGAACCTTATTGTTACTGACATCAGCTGATGCTGTAATTGGAGGTGGAGAGTGCACAGATGCAACAGGGACTGGAGCATTCTGAGCCCATAAAGATGTCAAAAAATAAAAAGATAAATACTGGTAAGCAATTGTCTTACTCTGCAAAATTCAAACTGAATGTAATCAGCTATGCAAAAGAGCATGGAAATAGAGCTTCAGAGAGACAATTTGGACCTCCTCCCACTAAGTGTAGAAAACAGGAAAAACAATTCCTTAAGATACTACAAAAGAAGAAGGCCTTATGAGGAAAAACAGCAAAATGTTTAAAATATTGATTTCTTAATTTTGGGTTGGAAAAAGTGGAGGCGTCTTATACACAGAAAAATACGGTAAATTTTTTCTTCTTCGTGTTTATCCTCTTATATATTTAAGCCTCAAATAACTTACTATGAGGCTTTTAGTAGGAGGTATCTAGAATGTGATAATCCTAATAAATGTTCTCCAAATATCAAAGTAGAAGGAATATTTTTTGTTAGTCTGTAATATTCACATAGTTTTTTCTTAATATCACACTACTTTTAACTGTTGCCCCAATTAAGATTTTTGTGGCCGCTGTGATTCAGTGGTTGAGCGTCGGCCTATGAATCAGGAGGTCATGGTTTGATTCCCGGTCAGGGCACATGCCCAGATTGTGGGCTCAATCCTCAGTGAGGGGCATGCAGGAAGCAACCAATGAATGATTCTCTCTCATCATTGATGTTTTTATCCTTCTCTCCCTCTCACTGAAATCAATAAAAACATTTTTTTTAAAAAAGCCCTGGCCAGTTTTTCTCAGTGTGTAGAGCATTGGCTGCGGACAGAAAGGTCTCGGGTTCAATTCCCAGTCAAGGGCACATACCTCAATTGCAGGTTCAATCCCCGGCCCCAATCAGGGTATATGCGGGAGGCAGCTAATCTGTCTCTCTCTCACATCAGTGTTTCTCTCTTGCTCTCTCGCTCTCCCTCTCTTGTACTCTTCTCTAAAAAATCGATGGGAAAAATATTCTTGGGTGAGGATTAAAAAAAGACTATTGTAATGCACAAAGTCACCCATAAATAATATTTTAATGTAAATGTTTTCCCAGTAATATATTGAGGACAAAACTTAATTGTATTTATTCTCATTTATTACAGGATACCATAATCAAAAGTATTATTTCAGAGACCAGTAATAAAATTGACACTGAAATTGCTTCTTTAAAAACACTAATGGAATCTAATAAGCTTGAGACAATTCGTTATCTTGCAGGTAAGGCTGTGTTTGTCAGAGAAAGGAATTATTGTCATTTGGTTATCAGACCTGTCAGCTCCTACCTCCCAAGGTAACCATGGCCAGCAAAGAAGAAAAAATGGAGGTTTCCTTTATTGTTTGGTCCCTGCAGTGTGTGAAGAATCTAAATTTGGAAGGCAATAAAATTAGGATATAAGTTTAACAGTCAACTTTGCAACTTACTAATAGGAAAAAACATTGATGAAGAAATATATAAACACAGGTACAAAATGCTGCAAAGATTAACGAGGTATTCTACAATGAAAAAATGTTATTTTTATTGCTGTGCTCTTCCATCAGTATTTGAGTGGACTTACAGGAAATTATAGCTAAAATATATGTAGGCCATTAAAAATTATAGCGAGCAAAGGGGGGAAATATCTCCTACCTTGAATCCAATTGATTAAGCACAGATACTACGCCAATATTAGATTATTTGTCCCATACTAGGTGCCTCAAGTACCATGGGACCTGAACCAATTGTAGGACTCCAAGGAGATAGGAAAAATGCCCTAGCCCAGTGGTCGGCAAACTGCGGCTCGTGAGCCACATGTGGCTCTTTGGTCCCTTGAGTGTGGCTCTTCCACAAAATACCAGGTGCAGGCGCGCCGTGTACAGTGCGATTGAAACTTTTGCCCCACACGCAGAAGTTGGTTTTCGGCTCTCAAAAGAAATTTCAGTCGTTGTACTGTTGATATTTAGCTCTGTTGACTAATGAGTTTGCCGACCACTGCCCTAGCCAAACAGTACTTTTTTATTTCTTTTTATAAAAAGTAATATATTTTCCTTATAAGTGATTCATGTAATTCAGAAACAATATAGTAAAAGTAAAAGCCTTTTACTTCCTCATAGGTATTTACTATTAGTAGTATATATCTTTCCAGGATTTCTCTTCTTTATATAAACATTACAATTTTTAAAAATAATAACTAGATCATATTGTACAGACAACTTTTCTGCTACTAGTTTTTCATTATTAAAAACAATGCACTGAATAGCCATATATATGTTTGTGTTTGAGTAAACACACACACACCCCCTTGTGCCCTCATGCTAGTATTTCTGTATAAATTGCTTTGCACATCTCTATTTTTGTGTTTAAAAGATGAGCACATTTAAAAGTTTTCATATTGAACTGCTGTCCAAAACAAAATTGCTGATTTATACTATCAGTGGTTTTCTGGGCAGCCACTAATGATGTTGAGGTGGCAGTAGGAGTGAAGATGGAGCCCCCAGACTTCAGTGATGCACCCCCTTTATTTATTCAACTTGAATGCCTCAGCTTCTGTATTTATAAAATATTGGGCTTCTGCCAAAGATTCATTTGAAGAAAAGGTTCTAAAGGGGAAACAAGTTTGGAAACCTCCATTCTAGCAAAGTCTCTGGAACTAGAGATCAATTCAGTGGTAATGCTCAGGGAAAATTTCCAAACAGCCAGTTTGTTTCCACTTTCAAAATGGATTTTAAGCACCCCAGTTTAGGAAGAGCTTCAAATTCCACTCAGCTTCCTCTAGAGTATTTACTAAAATAATATCTTAGATAAAAATAAAATCCTTTTTATACTCAATTTGAAGAAGGTGATGGTCTCCATAAGACTTTCATTCAGTAGTGTATTTATACAAGGCTGATTCTAAGCAATTTAATGGTATAAGCAAAAGAAATTAGCAAGTGATTGTTTGGAAAAGTATCTTTCCTAAGTTGTCTTCCTTTCCTTTTTTCAATGAGGATTTGCAACCAACAATTCTAAAGGTATTGTCTTTCTCCTTCCTCTTTCTTCTCCAACTATTTGTTTATTGCTGCTGTTACTGGTAAGCCTTTTAGGAAATCTGAATCCCACACTCTCAGCAGGTGGGTAGTTAATGTCGTGAGTGGATCCACTGGGTCCAAGAATACCTGAGATGTTGCCCGTGAGACAGTATTACTCCACATACCTGAGATTCACATATTGAATTCAATCACAAACACAGAAAAAATACTAATAAAAACCCAGCAGTAAAGATCTTGTGTTTCCCTTAGAGAAGAAATCCTTCTAAAATGTTAACCTTAATAATTTTGTTTTCCCGGCATGTATCAGCCAAGATGCTGTTCATTTCAAGTATTATACTTTGAACTTGAACTAGCTTAGGCATAAAGGGGAATTTACATATTGAATTATGGAAGAAATGCAGAGGTATAGCTTCAGCCTAGGGATAATTGGAATCGCAACTTTCTCTGTATCTTGTCTCTGAATATCTGTCTCATTTTCTTAAACCAGCTTCTTCCATGGGATTATAAACATGACCACCAGACTCATATGCCAGTTTCACCAACCATGAAAAATTATCCTTTTCCTTAGTTCCAATTCAGAAAATCCCAGGGAAGGGATCTGAATGGCCCATCTTGAGTCATATACCACCCTTTGACCCAGATCACTATTGCCAAGGAAACTAGAGCTGTAAGATAATGGCAGTTTCCATTTAATCTATAGTTAATGTGGCAAATTCTGTTCTGGGCAAATAAGTAGTAAAATCTAACACAAGAGAACTTAAAATGTACCAGGCACAGGCTCACCTATGCATTTTGTATACCCAAAGGAAGTGTCTCAGATAGGTCCTAAAAGATAAACAACAAATTTGAAAGCAATTTGGGGTTGGCACAATGACAGCAATGAGAAGTAAAAGTTGACAGTAGAAATGAGAAACTTAAATATAGTAACCACTGTGTCAGAGACAGCAAGAGCACTGCTCAGCACTGCTGCTCCGAGTTGTCCTGAGTCCATATATTCTTCTAAGTTCTTCCAGACTACACCAGGGGTGGCTCCTTCTCAAATCCTGCCCGCTGTACTAATTGTTGGGAACTTAGTCCAAGTTCCTCCTTTATCCTCTATTCAAGAGTACAATAGGTGTTGGGTCCGAGCCCCTTGGCCTAGGGCTGGACCTCCTATGACGCTGGGTCTTAGAGAAGCCATGAGAAGTTGTGAGTGTATGAGGAGTCTTTATTGCAGAAGTCAGTGGCACAACAGTCCTATACAAGCAAAACATTCCTTCATAGCAAAGTCCACACAGGCAGGCAGCCGGACACCGGCTGGTGAACAGATATATCTTTCCCACAAAGCAGCGTCAGTCTCTGTACCCACACCTATTATCTGAGCAGCCGCACGCTGCCCCCTAGACTCACCGCCTTACATCTTAGTGGTGCCTAAGCTCTCTGCCTCAGCAGCTTCTCTAGCCTCTCTGTAGTGTCTCCTATCTCCCCTGCCCAACACACTGGCTGGTGAACATGGTAGCTGTTTCTGAGCTCTTTTGCCTCTGCTCTGCCCAGCACCCTGGCCTTAGTAATATCCTTTTATATTATTCCTTAGACAAAGATGGCTTCGTGCCAATAGTTTCATCAGTCGTATTTTGGCTATAGAAGGGCACAGTGTACCATGTGTTCTTGCAACCACTCATGGTATCTTGGCCTTGGACACCCCAGTTAGGCTTATGCTTAGAGAGGCCGTGGCCATTCTGGTGTGTTGACGACAAGGCCTCTATGTTCCCATTGGCCTGGACTATCTGGGGACCCTGGCGTGGTTCCCACACATTGTGTTTTCTAATAAAAGAATGAAATACCTCCTTCCTCACAATGAAGTACTCACTAGTAGTCTAAGACAACTTAGCTCTTTGTGTTAGCAAGAATATACCAGATAGCACTATGAAGCCCCCAAATTAACAAATTAGATTGAGTCCTTCAGGTGACAAGGGATAAATAGGATAATAGAATGGTTTCCTTTAAAAACAACAACTTTGGAATCAGGAACACTTAGTGTTAAGTCCTGGTTCCACCACTGGTAGCAATATAGCTTTGGACTTGTCTCATTTATACAATGGGAATGATATCACCTACCTCATAGGATTTTAATTATGGTTAAATAAGGTAATTTATGTAATCATTCCTCAGCACACTGCTTGGAAGATGGTAAATAGTAGCATAATCAAATGAGAGAATGTCTAATTGATCAAGACAAGAAACTCTTAGTATTATACTTTCTCCTCAAATGCCCTCATTTCCTATGTGTCTTAAAGAGACCTAAACCCATTTCTTAAAATGAAGGAAATGATCTTGTCATTAACCAAGTTTCAGTAAGTAGTGGGATCAAATGAGATAATGCATAATTTTATACATTAAAATTAGGATAGCTTTACTGTGAAAGGCTATTTCTTTTGTCTTTAGTTGAAGTTTGCCCTTCATTTCAGTTTCTCTACTTTAAAAGTCATGGCTGTTTAAAAATTATAAAGAAGAAAAATTAAAATCACTCATAATCCCATCAATTAAAATAATCATTACAGACATATTATTGTATTTTTTTAGTCTTTCATTCTATGAGTACATGTCATTTTTAATGGCATCATAGATTACTTCTATTATAGATAATTTCCAATTTTTTTCTATATAAATAATGATGTAATAAATACCTTTGTGCATGGAAATAAAATGGTCATGGCTGTTTAAACAAACTAGGAACTAGGGAGTCCCTAAAAGCTTCACCCAGATTAAGCTGCTTAAGAACAGGAAGGTTTTTTTTGTCCAGAATGATGTAACAAAGAGCAGGTGGTATATTAACTGTTTAAGTCTGATGCTTGTTTTGCCTTTGCTTCTACCTCACTGAGATTTTTTAAAGGTTTCATTACAATTTTTTATGTTTTTAATATGAATTTTAATATTTGTGAGAAATTTTATTTTTAAATGTATTGAAAAGGCAAATTTTCTCATGGATGATCTGATGTCAGTTTTACTAATTTAACTACATAATTTTTAAATATAAGTGAAATAGTTTTTCACTTCTAAGATCTGAAATTAAAGTTCATAATTGTTGTCACTGTTAATGCTAATATTAATGGATTTAAACAATTTATACATTCTGACATATGACCTACATTTTTAAATTACTGTCATCCTTAGTTGGGTTTAAAATACAGAAAGCTTTTAAGAAGAATTGGTATCCTGCCCTAAAGGATATCCTTTATCTTTAGCTTCATTTTCTGGTAAATGAGAAACCTAAGATACAAAATTGATTGGATTCCCTTTGTTTTTTGCTCATTTAAGTTGAAGATAACATTATTCTGTTTCTCTCTGCAAAAAAGTAACACAAATGCATGACCTACTGTAACATGTTTCCTTCTGTTTACAGCCTCAGTGTTCACTTGCCTGGCAATAGCATTGGGATTTTACAGATTCTGGAAATAGCAGTGAAACAACTATATTATGCTTCTACTACTGCTTCCATTGACTTCTTAAAACACTGTAGGATAGATTTACTTTGAACATTGAAAGTTGTAGCAAAACTTAATACAAGATTATTCAAAGTACATATGGACTAAAAAAATGTTTTAGAATAAGAAAATGTAGTTTGTGTTTTTTTAATGTCTATTTTATTATGTTGAAAAGCAGCCATTCAAAACCCAGTTAATTTGAGATAGAAGGGCCTTTTGTCTTTATCCTTTTGATAGTTTATAGAAACTGCACTGGAGTTCCGTGTTTGCTTGAATAACTGTGTAAATCATATAGGATTTCTTTGGTATCTGCTGCCTACATACTTTGTTATGCAACTTTTCTGATAACTATTACACAAGTACCTTTTCATATTTAATAAAATATTATAAGAACGTTGTTTGGATTGTTAAAATGACTTACCATATAGCTGGAGATTTTTTTATAATGAACAATTAAAAACAATTTAAAAATTTTTTAATTTGTTCTCTATTGTTAATAGTATGACAGAAGTTTTATAGTCTCCTCCTATTTCCCCCCCTCTACCCAGTCCCCATTCCACCCTAGGCCTTTACCACACTATTATCTGTGTCCAAAGGCTATGCATATAAGATTTTTGATTAATCTCTTTCCGTCCCTCTCATCACTCTCCCTTCTAAGAGCTGTCAGTCTGTTCCATGCATCCATGCATCTAGGCCTATTTTTTTGTCACTATTTTGTTCATTAGATTCCACATATAAGTGAGATCATGTGATACATGTATTTCTCTGACTGGCTTATATCACTCAGCACAATACTCCCCAGGTCCATCCATGCTGTTGCAAAGGGTAAGAGCTCAGTATTCCACTGTATAAATGTACCACAGCTTTTTTTCCCACTTATTACTGATGGGAACTTACGCTGTTTACAGATATTAGTTATTGTAAATAACACTGCTATGAATATAGTGTGCATACATTCTTGAACAATTAAAAACAAATTTAAAATTTTTAAATGTGTGCCCTAGTACAAGTGTATGACACTTATTATGAAATATGTTGAGTTGCTAATCTTGAGCCCTGATTATTACATATATTTTTCAATTTTTTGATTCACAAAAACTTGTTTGTCCATGCTTCAAATTTATTGCTTAAAATAAAGCTTTTTCTTATGACAGTTAAGTTTAATAAATGTCCATTGATATATAATCCCTACTCTCAAGAAACTCATACTTTGGTTTTATTGCTATTGGGTCTACTATATATTTTTCCTTATATAATAGTACTATTAATAGAATATGTGTAGTTCCAAGGAAAGTACAAAATATGTTCAACTCAGACCTTTAGTTCTAACCACCAAAAAGCCAAGGCCAGGAACTACTAAAGATTTCATAATGCCTTGGCAGTAGCTTTAAAAGTTTGATAATCCATTATTTATTCAATATGTTAAAAATAACCCCATCATTTGTTTAGTTATAAATAAGGAATTTGCAGACTAGAGAAGTCAAAGACTGGCCCATATGGTCCAATAAATGAGAATCAGAGGCTCTCCAACTAAATGTTCTTCACAGATCTAACTACTGGGTTGTTTTCAAAGCAAAACTCCGTTTTAAATATCCTGGGATGTCCTGATTCATTTCCATCTCAGAATTATCTGAGATGGAAATGTAACAAATTCTACAATGTGTTTGTTCACTGAATAAATAAGAATGCCTACTGAGTACCAGACAACATGCTGGTCTGCTTGTGCACAAAGGTGAACGCAGTTTTCCTTCTTACGGAACTATCTTCGTGAAGACAGGAAACAAGCAAATTATTGGTTTGTTACAATTTATGATAAAATATTGAGAGGGCATTCTTCTTTCCTCCACATGAAACTCCAGTAGCATAACATTATTGTCATTACCCTTCCTCCCCTCATCCACTTGCCCCAGGTAAAGTGAAGTGAAAGGAGAAACAGGACCCAAGTAACATTCTGAAAATAATTTGGTTGGTAAGCTCTAGATATCAAACCACCAGAAAATAGAAACTTGAAGTTGTTGCATTGTGTTGCCACTTCCTCCCCAGTCCTGTTTGGGACCAGCTTCAGAGAGCATTCATTCTGTTCTGCCAGTACAATGTTGCTTGGAGCAGGGTGAATAAGTTTATCCAATTCTGTGGTTCAGGGATAGGAAATTTACTCGACTGAAGAACTAAACTATATTCTCCAATATCAGTTTTAATAGTAAACTAGAGGCCCAGTGCACAAATTCTTGCACAGATGGGGTCCCTTGGACTGGCCAGCGATCTGGGCTTATCAGGGCCATCTCTCCCAGTCCATCTTGCCCAGTCCAGGCAGAGGGACTATGGGAGGTTGGCTGGCCGTGGAAGGTTATAGGTTGGCTGTAGGAGTGCACTGACCGCCAGGGGGCAACTCCTGTATTGAGCATCTGCCCCCTGGTGGTCAGTGCACATCATAGCCACCGGTCGTTCAGTCAACCGGTCATAACGATCTCTTAAGCTTTTATATATATAGAAAAAGGTACTATTTAGAACTCTATACCAATTCAATTTATTCTTCATCTCAATTAGGTTCACAATCCAGATGGGAAGGAGGGGGTGGCCATTTATTGGATCTATTCAAACCAGAACAAAGATGCATATTCCCAGTTCACAGCCATTAATAGTAAAATAGATGTGTTCCATCTGTAGGGATTTAGCAAGTGAAGTGCTTTGCATCCAATAATGGAAGAAGTATATACACCATCCCCAATTCCCATTACTTCTAAATTCTATACCTTTTCCATGGAGACTTTGTTTTGATATTAGTTTTGGAGTTTAGATAGATTTTTGTTTAGGGAATAGAAATATCTGAAGTGAAAATGAGGATTGTGTTCCCAGGTATCTCAAAACTACCCCTCTATTCCAGCACTTGCACCCACTATAAAATAGCTATTGTACATCTGTTTCTTATACTAAACTCTGAGTTACCCAAAGGCCTCTAAGTATATATATATATATAAGGTACTTCTTATGCCTGTGAAATAAGTGATATGCATAGATCTCAATCTTAATCCAACTTGTTAATATTTTAAATATTTTATTATGGATGTGATGAGAATGTTTCATTTATAGAGTTTCTGAGAACACTAAACCTTTTTAGCATTTCCTGTAGGTGATAAGTCTCCAAGAGGATTAGTTACCTTTATCTTGTTTATGGCCACAGACTAGATCCTAACTTGCCCATTCAAACTGTTTGGTGATAGTAGACCAGGCAATATTATGTAAGGACTAGTAAAAACCTTTCACCATATTTGAAAAATAATTTAAGGCTTATGCCCATTTTATCAATTGTTAAGAATTTAGATATATAGCATCTTAAGTTTTAAATACTCAAAAGTTTTAAATATTTTTTAATATAAAGAAAAATGAGGCAGTAGAAAAGGCTATGGGCCACCAATAAGGAAATGAGTGATTACCATTTCGTAGACTAGTGACTATATAACAGTGAATATGCTAAAAGAAAATATGTATCAACTCACCTATTTTTCACAGCAAACCTCTTGGGTAGGTAGTAGTATCCTCATTTTATAGCTAAATAAACAAGCTTAAGCAAGTTAAGTAACTTGCCAGGGTCACACAGCAGGTAAGTGATATAAACTCCAAATCTCATGTTCTTACTCAGTACCCTAGAGATGGACAATCTACTGAGGCATGAGGGAAAATACTAGTGTTACTACTTATATCTCTTTTGACATCTTTTGTACTTTATATTTTTACTTTACTATAATATGGCTAATAAATATATATTTGGTTTTTGAACCCGTTCCTGGCACAGAGCTCATAAATCCCTTGTAATTTCTGGAGTGATAGAGCTGATCACTTGGAATCTCCAGAGTGAGTGTCTTTTTTATGTGGAGGTGACTGGTAGCTAGGAGTCCCTACGTAGCTTCAGAATGGGGATTGGTTCCCAGAAAGATCAAGGCATGATTAGAGAGTTGAAACTTTTAGTTTCCCCTCCCCGCTACCTTAACCTCCAGGGAGAGGAAAGGAAAGAAGAGGAGCTGAACATTGAAAGTTCCATCACCAATCGCCAATCCAGTAAATATATCGAGGTACTAGGAGAGTGAAACACCCTGACAGGCCATGGAAGCTTCACACACCTGTGCATCTCCCATTTGGCTGTTTCTGAAATATTTTCCTGAGTTCTATGAGTCATTTTAGCAAATTATTGAACCTGGGGAGGATGATATGGGAACCCCAGATGAACAACAGAAGTATCCATGACAACCTGGGACTTGGAAATGGTGTCTGAATTGGAGGCAGTTTAGTGAGACTGAGCCCTTGTGGAGTCTAACGCTAACTCTGGGTAATTAATGTCCAAATTGAATTGTTGAACACCAGTTGGTGCAAAAAAACTCAGAGAATACACCACACATAACATGAAGATAATATATTTTTGTGATTTTTAATCAAATACATGTAATTTGGGGGTTGTATTACAATTTAGCTGCTATAATAAACACAAAATAATAGTGGCTTAAATAACATAGAGGTTTAGTTCTCTCTTACTTATAGTCCAAATGTAAGCATTCTAGCACTAGTATGTCAGCTCTATGTCTCAGGGGCCAGCCTCCGACCTATCTTATTGCTCTAACATCCCTGTATTGCCTCATTCTCAAGGTCCAATGACTCAGCCCCACATCCACATCCAGAAGAGGAAATGGGCAAGAGATGGGCAAACCCTTTCCCTTTAGCGGCATGACCCTAAAGTTACACCATTTTTGCTCACACGCTATGGGCCATAACTTAGTATCTTAGATGCAAAGGAGGCTGTAAAGTACGTCCTTATCCTGAGCAGCTAGAAACCCAGGTAAATCCTAACATTGTAGAAAAAGGGGAGGGTAGATATTGGAGAACAACCAGGGAACTTGTGCTATTTCCTACCTCACTTGTTCAGAGAGAGACTAGAGACATCGACTTAAGAAAACTGGAGTAAGTATAACAAACTAGTTCTAGGATTGAGTTTAACTATAGAGTCACCAGATTAGAAGGAAAAAGTAAGGCTATGTGTCCCAGAATATGAGAAAAATATTGGATTTGTGAATTCTAGCAGTGGTTAAGAAGATTGCAGACTCTGAACTTTCCCTGCTAAGATTAGAATCCTGGCTCCATCTTGCTGTGTGGTTCTGGGCAAATTATTTAACCTCCATGCATCTATCACATACTGTTGTGAGAATTGAAAGAGTATTTGTAAAGGACTTGGCACAGATCGCACACATAGTAAGTGCCCAATAAATGTTGACAACTATTATTACTACAGATTGAAAACCTTTTGGAAACCACAGAAAAACTAACAATAATGGCTAAAGGTTATGAAAAGGGTTTAATACTAGCTTACAGACCCTTGACCAGCCCTGTACTGGTCTTCGCAATAACATGCACTCATGTCAGTACAAACTGGTGAAACAGGGTCCAATTAGCCTTTAGCATCCTTATAAGGTACATGCCAGGGCCTGGAGGGTGGACAGACTGATGTACAGCAAGAAGCTGCTGTCAGTGAAGCCCAAAGCTAGCCATCAGATCTTCAGAAGGAGACAGAATCTAGACAATTGCCCCAGGAGAGTGACAAATCTTTTCTAGGTCAAGGAGTGGGGTTGGGTAGGAGAAGGGAGGGAATTGAAGTCAGAACTTACATAGTTGGTTTTTTTTAGTCAGCTAAGTTGGGGGAAAAACAATAAAACCATGTATTTTTTATTCTGCCCAATTTGCCTAGTCTCTACATACCTTTCTTAGAGAGCTTGCAAGACAGAACAATGGTTGAATTTTAAAGCAGGTTATATACATGGGTATTCTTAGTAAGCACACATTATGTGTTTTTTAAAATCCTTTTACAAGTACTGGTCTTCATTTCTGTAAAACTTTCCTGAGTGAGATATTTGGTTGTTATTGCAAAGTTGGCCTTTTCTAAAACTTACTGTTCTTATATTGCATTTTCTCCCAAGTCCAAATGCTTTCTAAAAGTCAAGTCACTTGAAAAGTTAAAAAACAAAACAAAAAGCACATGTACCTTAGTAGTAAGGTACTCTCTAGGAAATAAGAGAAACATAATTCTATTATGAAGCTATAATAGAATTTTTAATAATTTTTAATATCTATCATAATTTTAACACTAGAATTGTATTTCTTTGGAAACGTTAATATTATTTTAAAGTTTATGTGAATATTTGCTAAATTAATTACTCATAAATCTAAATCTTGACTTGCCTACATAACTATAAAGAGGATATATTGGAAGGGGAATACAACTGAGTGCGTGTAATTTTAACAATTCCTTTGAGGTTATGTAACATATTTCTGCCTTAAGAATTGGAGTAATTGTATATCAGAGTAACTTTAGAAGAGTTTAACATATCAATTCTTAAAATAAAAGAGAGAAATCAAGCAAGTTTATTTAAATTCGTTTCATTGATTAGTACCTTCTCACAAAAACACCCCCAGAAGATACTTTTTTCTTCACTCGCTTCTTCTCTTTGCTTGACTCAAAAGAAGAGTCATCTTCCTACAAATGACAAAAAAGAGAACCAAGTAAGATTTCTACCCTAGACACATTTCATCTTTCTATCTGTTCCAAAAGAAAAAAAGTAATGATACTAATATTTTCAACTCCAGATTAAAGTAAAATAAAACAGTGTCAGGAAGTTTGCCTTACAGATCAGGTTTGAGGTGATACAGGCCTGGAACAGAACTAACTCACCTTGTGACTGAAGAAAAAATTTCCTGTGAAAGGAAAATTTGTAACATACCCAAATCCCTACACTGTGTCACATGAGCTGTCCACAAGGACCACATCATGGCTGTCTTCACTCACAGAAGGGAGCAAGGGTCAAAGTTTCCCCAGTGTACTTTCTGCCTCTTCTACTGAGACCAGATGGCCTGAAATACGAGTGCCACTGGGTTTCCTGCTGACACTGTCACTCAGTTATAAAAATACTCCACCTGCTTTTCTGTATTTGTTCTTTGTATCTGTTTCCATATTCGTTTCTTTTTAGCTTCCTTCTAGAGATTTGTCCTTTTCATCTATAACTATAAGCATTTTCCTATATTCCAATTCATAGTTCCAGCTGGAAATTATGAAAAGAGCTAAGGCTATGGAATCAAAAGTTAGAGATTGAATACTGATCCCACCATAACTAGTTGTGTGAATTTAGACAACTCTGCTCTCTGAGCCTCAGTTTCCTCAGATGTTAAATGAGGGCAGATCAAATGACATGTGATAATATGTGTAAGAACTTCGTAAGTGCTGCAAATGTAATCTGAACAAAGGGATACTATGACAACTTCCATGCTGGCTTTCTGTTCTTAAAATTGCTCTTTTGAGAAACTGACACTTTCTTACATGGATTCCACTCAAAGCACTTTATTTTGGCTATTTAGAATGTTAAATTATATATATACTCTCTAATTGCCTTAGAATTCTTATTGATTACTCTGCAAATATTTTTTCCTTATATGGGGCAATAATAAGAACAGTAACACTTACTGCACTTTTATGAACCAAGCTGCTGTTCTAACCAATATATATGTGTATATATATGTGTGTGTGTGTGTGTGTGTGTGTGTGTGTGTGTGTGTGTGTGTGTGTACTAGAGGCCCGATTCCCAAAATTCGTGTAAGAGTAGGCCTTCCTTCCCCAGGCTGCTAGCACCGGCTTCCCTCTGGCACTTGGGACCCTGGCTTCCCTTCGGCCACCGGCAGGCACCCGGGACCCGGACTTCCCTTGCAGCCCCGGCTTCGTCTGGAAGGTCATCTGGAAGGACGTCTGGTCTAATTAGCATATTACCCTCCTTTTATTACTATAGATATATGAAGGAATATACATAGATATATATTCATTTAATCCTTACAACACTCCAGAAAATATAAATTATTACCTCCGGTTTACAACTAAGGCAAAGAGAAGTTAAATGATTTGCTCATATCAAAAAAGGTTGAAGCCAGGATTCAAATCCAGATATCCCCAGTCCAAAACTTGAACTCTTCACTACTCTTGTATACTACTTCTTGAGAAAGATCAATGTGTTAAGAAGGACACTAACCACCGCCACGAGATTGGGAACCTGAATATCTTCCAGGGTCTCTCTGAGCTGATCCACCTCTGCTCGACACTCATCCAGCTGACTTTCTAGCTTTTCTCTCCGTAGTCGTTCATACTGCAGCTGCCCCTGCAGCTCTTGGATAGTCCTGTCAAAAACAGATTTTGTTTTCAGTAAGTCCCCAATATGAACCAAATATGATTTTGGTAATAGTGAAAAGCATCCATGCACTGTATTTAAGGCAAATCAAAAAATAACTGTGTACTCGACAAATATGTATTGAGAAGCTACATGAACCAGCACTGATCTAGACACTGGGAATCAGCAGTAAATCAAATGGACCAAATATGCCCTCAAGGTCTTGTCTTAGCAGTGGAGGAAGACAGGAAAGAAAATAAGTAATTATGGTATGTTGGAAGTTGATAAATGCTAAGGGAGAAAAAACAAAGCAAGAAAGAGTCATATAAAATGAAGAGGGCATTAACACTTCATACACAGTGGCAGAGAAGCCCTTACTGAGAAGGTGCTTCTGAGCAAAGTTCTAAAGAAATGAGGGAGATAATCAAGTAGACATCTGGGGGAAGGGTATTGCACACGGAAGAATGGGTCCAAAGGCCCTACATCAGAAGTATGCCTGGTGACCTGAAAGAAAACCAGAGGCCATGTGGTTGGAATAGTTTAAAGTATAAAAGGGATAGTAGGTCAGAGAGGTAAAAGGAATCCAATAAAGTGGAGCTTTTACTCTCAGTGACATGGAAAGCCATTGGAGGGTCTGAACAGAGAAATGCCATGAATTGATCTAGACTTCTTTTTTCTTTTGGGGTGTGTGTGTGTGTGTGTGTGTGTGTGTGTGTGTGTGTGTGTGTGTGTGTTTTCTATTGATTTGCAGATATTTTATGATCCTTGCATCCCCAGAATAAATCCTACTTGGTCATGGTGTCTGATCTTTCTAATGTAATGCTGAATCTGATTTGCTAGAATTTTGTTGGGGATTTTAGCATCTATGTTCATCAGAGATATTGCTTGTAATTCTCTTTCTTTGTAATATCTTTATCTGATTTTGGGATTAGGGTAATGCTGGCTTCATAGAAAGAGCTTGGAAGTGGTTCCTTCCTCTTGAATTTTTTGGAATAGTCTGAGGAGGATAGGTTTGCATTCTTCTTTGAATGTTTGGTAAAACTCCCCTGTGAAGCCATCTGGCCCAGGGCTTTTGTTTGCTGGAAGTTTTTTTTTATTACTGCTTCAATTTCCTCCATAGTTATCGCCCTATTCAGATTTTTTTATTCTTCCTGATTGAGTTTTGGAAGGTTGTATTTTTCTAGGATTATGTCCATTTCTTCTAGGTTGACCAGCTTATTGGAACAGAGTTGTTCATAGTATTTTTTTACAATCCTTTGTATTCCTGTAGGGTCTGTTGTTATTTTGCTTCTTTCATTTCTGATTTTGTTTATTTGGGTCCTCTCTCTCTGCTTCTTGGTGAATCTGGCTAAAGGTTCATCAACCTTGTTTATCCTTTCAAAGAATCAACTCTTGGTTTTATTGATCTTTTGTATGATGCTTTTGGTCTCTATATCATTTATTTCCTCTCTGATCTTTATTATTTCCTTCCTTCTGCTTCCTCTGGGCTTTTGTTGTTGGTCTCTTTCTCATTCTTTCAGTTGTAGAGTTAGGTAATTTATTACCAGTTTTTCTTGTTTTGTGAGATAGGGCTGTAATGCTAATGAACTTCCCTTTCAGGACTGCTTTCACTGTGTCCCATAAATTTTGGATTGTTGTGTTTTCATTGTCATTTGTTTCCAGGATGTTTTTTACTTCTTCTTTGATCTCTTTGGTAGCCCAATCATTGTTTAATAACATGCTATTTCACCTCCAAGTGTTTGAATTTTTTTGATTATTTATATTGTAATTATTTTTAATATTATGCCATTGTGATCTGGGAATATGCTTGATATGATTTCAATCTTCTTGATTTTGAAGACACTTTGTCTGTGTCCCAGTCTGTGATCTATCTTTGAAAATGTCCCATGTGCACTTGAGAAGAATATATATTCTGTAGCTTTGGGGTGAAATGTTTTGAAGATGTCGATTAAGTCCATCTGATCTTGTGGAGTCATTTAGGATTGTTTCTTCTTTGCAGATTTTTTCTCTAGAGGATTTATCCAGTGATATGAATGGGGTATTAAAGTCCCCTACTATGACTGTATTGTTGCTGATCTCTCACTTGATGTCTTCCAGAAGTTTTTTTTATGTATTTAGGTGCTCCTGCATTGGGTGTATATATGTTTACCAGAGTTATATCCTCTTGTTGTATCAATCCCTTTAGTATTATGAAGTGGCCTTCCTTATCTCTTGTTATGCCTTCACTTTGAGGTCTCTTTTGTTGGATATAAGTATTGCTACCCCAGATCTTTTTTCATTTCCATTTGCCTGAAGGATATTTTTCCATCCCTTCACTTTCAGTCTGTGTGAGTCCCTTGTTCTGAGGTGGGTCTCTTGTAGACAGCATATATATGGGTCATATTTTCTTAACCATTTAGCCACTTGATGTCCTTTGATTGGAACATTTAGTCCACTTATGTTTAAGGTTATTATTGATAGGTACTTATTTGTAGCCATTTTTATTTGGACTTAAACGTAATATGGGAAACCATAAAAATCTTAGAAGAATCCATAGACAGCAAAATGTCAGGCATATGTTGTAGCAATATCTTCACTGTTACAGCTCCTAGGACAATGGAAACTAAGGAGAAAATAAACAAATGGGACTACATAAAAATAAAAAGCTTCTGCACACCAAAAGAAACCATCAACAAAACAACAAGAAAGCCCACTGCATGGGAGAACATATTTGCCCATGTTACCTCCAATAAGGGTTTAATCTCCAAAATTCATAGGGAACTCATACAACTTACAAAAGGAAGATAAACAATCCAATCAAAAAATGGGCAAAGGACCTAAATAGACACTTTTTGAAAAAGGACACACATAAGGTCAAGAGACATATGAAAACATGCTCAAAGTCACTAATCATCCAAGACATGCAAATCAAAACGACAATGAGATACCATCTCACACCTGTCAGAATGGCTATCATCAACAAACAACAAGTACTGGTGAGGATGTGAAGAAAAAGGAACCCCCTTGCACTGCTGGTGGGAATGCAGACTGGTGTAGTCATGGTGGAAAACAGTATGGAATTTCCTCAAAAAATTAAAAATGGAGCTCCCATTTGACCCAGTAATCCCGCTTCTAGGAATATATCCCAAGAAATCAGAAACACCAATCAGAAAGGATAACAGCACCCCTATGTTCATAGCAGCACAATTTACAATAGCTAAGATTTGGAAACAGCCTAAGTGCCCATCAGCAGATGAGTGGATTAAAAACAGTGGTACATCTACACAATGAAATACTATGCTGCTGTAAAAACGAAGGAACTGTTACCATTCACAACAGCATGGATGGACATGGAGAGCATTATGCTAAGCAAAATAAGTCAGTCGGAGAAAGATAAATATCACATGATCTCACTCATTTGTGGAATATAATGAACACCATAAACTGATGAACAAAAATAGATCCAGAGACAGAGAAGCATCGAACAGACTGTCAAACTTCAGAGGGAAGGCAGGGGAGGGTGGGGGGAGTAAGAGATCAACCAAAGGACTTGTATACATGCATGTAAGCATAACCAATGTACACAGACAGTAGGGGGGTAAGGTCATGTGCTGGGGGGTGGGGGTGGCCAGGGAAAGGTGAATGGGGGGAAAAGGAGACATATATAATACTATATGTAATACTTTAAACAATAAAGAATCTTTTTTTTTCTTTATTGATTAAGGTATACATGTCCTTATCACTCCATTGCCCCCCCTCCACTCATGCCCTCACCCCCCTGTTGTCTGTGTCCATTGGTTAGGCTTATATGCATGCATATAAGTCCTTCGGTTAATCTCTCCCCCTTACCCCGACCCTCCCCTACCTTCCCTCTGAGGTTTGATGGTCTGATCGATGCTTCTCTGTCTCTGGATCTGTTTTTGCTCATCAGTTTATGTTGTTCATTATATTCCATAAATGAGTGAGATCATGTGATATTTATCTTTCTCTGATTGGCTTATTTCGCTTAGCAAAATGCTCTCCAATTCCATCCATGCTGTTGTAAATGGTAAGAATTCCTTCTTTTTTACCACAGCGTAGTATTCCATTGTGTAGATGTACCACTGTTTTTAATCCACTCATCTGCTGATGGGCACTTAGGCCGTTTCCAAATTTTAGCTATGGTAAATTGTGCCACTTTGAACATACGGATGCATATATCCTTTCTGATTGGTGTTCTGATTTCTTGGAATATATTCCTAGAAGTGGGATCACTGGGTCAAATGGGAGTTCCATTTTTAGTTTTTTTAGGAAACTCCATACTGTTCTCCACAGTGGCTGCACCAGTCTGCATTCCCACCAGCAGTGCACAAGAGTTCCTTTTTCTTCTCATCCTCGCCAGCACTTATCGTTTGTTGATTTGTTGATGATAGCCATTCTGACAGGTGTGAGATGGCACCGCATTGTCGTTTTGATTTGCATGTCTTGGATGATTAGTGACTTTGAGCATGTTTTCCTATGTCTCTTGGCCTTCCTTAAATGGAATAGAGAACCCAGAAATCGACCCAAACCATTATGCTCAATTAATATTTGACAAAGGAGGCAAGAACATACAATGGAGTCAAGACAGTCCCTTCAATAAATGGTGTTGGGAAAATTGGACAGATATATGCAAAAAAATGAAACTAGACCACCAACTTACACCATATACAAAAATAAACTCAAAATGGATCAAGGACTTAAACATACAATGGAAAACCATAAAAATACTAGAGGAATCCACAGGCAGCAAAATCTCAGACATATGCCGAAGCAATTTCTTCACTGATACCGCTCCTAGGGCAATGGAAGCGAAAGAGAAAATAAACAAATGGGACTACATCAAAATAAAAAGCTTTTGCACAGTAAAAGAAACCATCAACAAAACAACAAGAAAGCCCACTGCATGGGAGAACATATTTGCCAATGTAATCTCCGATAAGGGTTTAATCTCCAACATTTACAGGGAACTCATACAACTTAACAAAAAGGAGGTAACCCAATCAAAAAATGGGCAAAGGATCTAAATAGACTCTTTTCAAAAGAGGACATACGGAAGGTCAAGAGACACATGAAAACAGAGGCAGAGAAGCATCAAACAGACTGTCAAATTACAGGGGAGTGTTGGCGGGGGGGTGGCGTAGGGGATAAATCCAAGGACTTGTATGCATGCATATAGGCATAACCAATGGACACAAGACACTGGGGGGGCAGGGGCGGGTGAGAGCATGTACTGGGACGTAGGAGAGTCCAGGGGAAGGTCAATGGGGGGGGGGGGCGGGGGGAAGGAGACATATGTACTACTATTTGTAATGCTTTAAGCAATAAAATAAAATTTCAAAAGGGGGGGGGGGTGCTGTAGCAATAGTATAGTAATCTGTCTGGAAGAGAAGTAACAGAAACCAAAATTTGAAACTCATTATCTAGGAAAGAATTGTTCCGTTGTGAAGTACTTTTCTAGACTACAAGGGATCTAAAAACTTTCAGTTAATCTCTTTAGCAAAGGGCAATACTAAAAATATTGCATATCTTAGAATACTGTAATAAATACAGAGGAAACGGACAGCTAACTAAACAATGTGATTTGTGAGACATCAAGAAGGCCCCTGTTTTTTTAAAAAAAAATTAAATTTTGCCCCAGTTTCCTAGTGTCTAAAATCCCACTAAAAGATAAGAGTATTTTGGCTTAAAGCTTTGTCTTCTACTCAAATTCCCAAGTACCCATAGAAGGATCACATATTAACCCTTATCAAAGATTTAGATATTACTCTGAATGCATTTACCAGACCTCTTACTGAGTCTATATTCAGAAGAATACAGAGAAAAGGGAAGCAGGAGGTTCTAAGAGTCTGAGGAAAAGAGACCCAACCAAAGGAGAGGGCAGAGAAAGAGAATCCTCTTTACAGACTCAAGTTTTGATTAAGTCTTCTCCCTTGTCTCCCTTTGTTCCCTGTCCATTCTGAAAAGCAGAGAGGCAGTGGGAAGAAATAAACACTAGGCATCCTCTATTCCAGCAGCCATTAATTAACTAGAAAGGTACCAAATGTGCAGAGAGCCAACTTAGGGAGCAAGGAATAAAGGCTGCAACTGCTCACTGCCTCTGGACACAGAGCATCCTCTGATGAGGTACCACAGCCCTGGGCCTCAGATTCATAAATAAACAGTCCAATTTGATAGGGATGGTTATAGATGTGTTGGTTGAAAAGCTCAAAGTAGCTGTGATCTCAAAAAAAAAACACAAACAAACAAACAACTCTACAGAATTTCAATTTTACAAGATGAAAAGAGTTTTGGAGATAGGTTGTGCAAAAATGTGAATCTATTTAACACTACTGAATTGTACTTAAAAATGGTTAAGATGCTATACTTTATGTTATATGTACTTTAACACACACACAAAAAAAATCTTAATACTTTCTCCATCTGGGGACTTAGGAGGAAAACAGGATAGACTCTTATGCCCTTTGGTGGGGATAAAAAACAAGTTGCTGGTCAACAAACTCTCACATGGCATTTAGAGAGAGAACTAAAAAGAAACCATTGAAGTTTGGAGGACATTACTTTTCAGACTCCAGCCGTTCTTTCTTCTGCTTTAAGTCTTCTTCTGTTATCCCTCCCAAGTGTTTATAGTTGCTCTCAGCAATTTCCAGGAGGTGTCTCAATTCTACAATTTTCTTATAAGCTCTCACTGCAAGACAGAGTTGCATAGAAACCTAATTCAGACAGGTGTTCGCAGGATGCTCATCCTGGAGCCTATTCTTCCTCTAAAGCCAGTGTCTGTGTGGTTTGGAGAGGAGGTGGAGGGAGATGGCATACACACACACAAGGATAAATATCAGTAAATAATATTTAGATGAACAAGCAATGATAAACCTAAATGAAGGGTTCTCCTCCTGCTCTTGGAGGATGTATCAGATTGTTATGACTTTTAAAACTATGAACAAGAAAGTTTATAGACTAGCAGTGGTTTAGAGTAGTGGTATATTACAGGACCATGCATAATCTATGATATGACAAAAATATATGAAAATTGAAATATGCTGCATTTATTTAAAACAAGAACTAGCCCAGCTCCCAAATTTTATGATTAGTTACTTGTAATATCTATGAAAGAGAATACTGAGAGAAGGAAGTGTGTTGAGGGCTGATTTTAGCTATTCTCCAACTATCAAACCTTCTATCCTGTGTGGTAGTGCTTCTCAACCTGGGGTGATTTTCTCCCCTACGGACATTTGACATCATCTGGATACACTGTTGCTTGTGAACTTGATGGGTGGAGAAGAATAGGTTAATGGCATCTACAGGCTCAGGTCTCTTCTCAAATGTCACTCCTTTAGAGAGGACTCCTCTAACGGTTATCTTATCTATAGCACCACCCTACTTTATTTTCTTTATGTATCTATTTTCTTATTATCTGTCACCACCACATCACCAGAATGTAAGTTCTGGGTGATGCTGGGGATTTTATATTGTTCACTGTTTCTCCAATAACTACAACAGTATCTGGCAGATTGTAGACAACAAATATTTGCTGCTATTATTATCTGTATAAATCATTTGCCAACTAACCATGGAAATCCTTGGGATGTCTCTTCCTGTTTCCTATGATCCACTTAAATAATGTTTCCTCTTATATAACATTTTCCTCCTTGAGGGAAAGAGATCATGTCTTACATTTTTTATATGTTCAACAACACCTAGTACCAAAATTATTGTTCTGGTTTCCCCCCAAAATGAAAGTAGTTTACTTTGTAGATAATAGCTATCTTTAGGATAATTTTCAAATTTGTGGAAAAGACAATGGCTATGGCATTTCTTAAAGAACAAATCACAAGAGAGTTGGCACACTTACTTCTGGCATCTGTTTTATCCGATTCATTAAGATATAAATCATTTTTAGCATCAGTGCTTCCCTCAACACCATGTCTTATAAAACACTTCATATCATCTTCATCAATTTCATTATCATCTATATCATATTTCTGTTGCCCCTCTAATAGCTTTACTGCTGCTAAATGGGCAAACCTGTAGAAAAGAATCAACAATGAATAAGAACCACAATTTTCAAACTGAAACTGCAGTTTGAACTTAATTTAAGTAATTACACTTTGTACATTATGCCACCTACCCACCCATTCCGTAAAGGAACAAAACTGTACCTGAATATCAGTACCAATTTGATGTACTATATCCAGCTAGTAGTACATGGGAAACTCAGTTATTCGACACTTAGGACAAGAGATCATTAAAGACAGATTCCATCATTTTTATTGGCAAAAACCCAACTGAAAGAGGAGACCCAAAGATAATTGCTAAATTGAATAGAAAGTTCAAAACCACCCTATTTGATCACCTGCATTTACTACCTTTTTCTGACAGCCTAATTTAGATTGCAGAATTAGTTAGTTATAGTTCCAGTTTTAAGGCTAACTATAGCTCTAGCATCCTTATTCTTGATTCTTCTTCAATCCAAAGCACTTGACATGGCTTTGAAATTTAATGGAAAAATAATGACTCTCCATCCATATTTTCTATTTTCTTTGCTATTTCCTACATCTCTGAAGCTTCCAATAATATACCTTTGATTTTGGAGTTGTTGTAATTGCATGTAATCTGCATATTACCCCACAGTTTTGCTAATTAGGATGTTCAATGCTTTCTCTTAGGACAAGGATAATTACTCACTAACCACAAAAACCTCAAATTCTATGTTTTCTATAACCACATAACCACACACACACATACACATACATATATTCTTACCTTTCACCAGGTACTGCAAACCATTAAAGATATAGGAATAAACATATGTAGGAAATTATAAGGTTAACAGAAATCCTTAGTTCTATTACGAGGTTGTAATTTAATAGCTTTCATTTACAGAGTACTTGCTTTATACCAGATTCAACACTACACTTTACACCTAGCCTTTTGGTGCATAAATGAAAAAAAATGTGGGCCAGAAATTATGATTAACTCCAGTTACATCCATAGAATTAAATCACTCATGTAATCTTGGTATAAAGATAAATAGATAGATTCAACAGACAAAATATGAAGTCTAGAAATAAGCCAGCACAAATATGGACACTAACTTGGACAAAGACACAAAGGTAATAAAGTGGAGAAAGGACAGCCTTTTCAACAAATGGTGCTACAACGATTGGATATCTTTATTAAAAAAAAAACACTTTGTATGCATACCTCAAAATGCATCATAGACCTCAATGTAAGACCTAAAACTATACAACATCTAAAAGAAACCAAAGGAGAAAATCTTTGTGACTTTGTTTTAATTGACAATTTCTTAGATATGATACAAAAAAAAACCCATAATCCATAAAAGAACAAATTGATTAAAAAAAAACTTCTGTTCGTCAAAGACACTGTTAATAAAATTTAAAAAACAAGCCCAAACTGAGAGAACATTTTTACAAAACAAAAATGTAAGGAAAAAAACTAGTATTCAGAATATATAAATAGCTTGTAAAGCAAAAATAAGAAAACAACTCACTTTTAAAAACTGGACCAAAGATCTAAACATCGCTTCACCAAAAGAAAATATACAAATGGAAAATATGCATATGAAAAAATGCTCAAAATCATTTTTATTAGGAAAATGCAAATTATAATCACAATGAGAAGCCACTGCATACCTACTAAAATTACTAAAATCAAAGAACCTGACAACAGAGAATTTTGGAATGCCTATGGTCACTTTGAAAGCACTTTGGCAGCTTCGTATGAAGTTAAATATACCCTTAGTATATGAGCCACCAACACAACCCCTAAGTATTTACCCAAGTAAACTTAAAGCTTATATTCACACAAAATCCTGTATGTGAATATTTATAGTAGTGTTATTCATAATCACCAAAAAAATGGATACAGTCAAGATCTCCTTTAACAGGTTAGTGGATAATCAAACTATGGGATACTATAGAATTCTACATCTGATGGAATACTATTCAGCAATAAGAAATGAACTACTAATACATATAAATTCTCAAAATAATTATGCTGGCTTAAGGAAGCCAGCTATATAATAGTACTTACTATATGATTCCATTCATAATAAAACTTTAAAAATGCAAACTAATATACAGTGACAAAAAGCAGATCGGTGTTTGCTTAGGGAAGCCAGCAATGGGAGGGAGGGAGATTACAAAGAAGCACAAGAAGACTTTTGGGGGTGATGAATACTACTATGTTCACTATCTTGATTGTGAAGGTTTCATGGGTGTCTACATATATCAGAATTCACTAAGTTGTACTGTACAAGTATGTATACTTCATTGTATGGCAATTATACCTTGATAAAGCTGTTTATGAAAATAAAAATAAAGTGGGCCTCAGTTGATCACAATCCTAGGTACATAGTTCAACAAAAACCACCCTCCAATGCTTCAAAGAAATACCAGACAAAATTTTAAGAAACGTGAACTCACAAACGAAAATTTCATGGCAAATTAATGAATTATTAGGCCTTTACCTCCTTTCAAGCTTCATATGCATCTTTTAGCCCACACTCCTACTTTATCTTTTTATTTTAGTTTATTGATTTGAGAGAGAGAAACATCGATCTGTTGTTCTACTTATTTATGCATTCATTGGTTGATTCTTGTATGTGCCCTGACTGGGCATTGAATCAGAAACACTCTAACCAACTGAGCTACCTAGTCAGAGCACACACTCCTACTTCAGATTCAAGTACTACTGACCCACCTGCAGTTCCTCAAACACACAAGTATCTTCTTATAGCTCCTTCTCCTTCAAGTGTCAGCATAAATGTTGCTTTCTCCAAAAAAATAGTTTTCCTTGACTTCTACATAAATTCTGTCCTCCTACAGTTTCCTTCATAACTCTTACCATCATCTGTATTAATATTTCTCCCCGACAACTTTCAAATAGGAAGACTTGGGCACTTTTTCTCCTATGTTCTTACTGTACCTTATACATCTATAGCCTATATAATAGGCAATATGCAAATTGACCCTCACACCATAATGCCATCACAAGATGGCTGCAACCACAGTGGAGGCGGGGTTCCCATAACACAAGATGGCTGCACCCACAGCGAAGGCGGGGTTCCTGTAACGAGCTATCAGCAGAGACCTGAAGATGCGTGGCACCGGGCCAGGGCGGGGAACCTGAGGCTGCACCCCTCCGCCCAGTGGGGCTTGCCTGGGAACCACAGGCTGTTCCCCCCACCCCAGTGCCGAGCCAGGGGACCTCAGGCTGCAACCCCTGCCTGGCAGGGATTGATGGGCGACTTCAGGCTGTGCCCCCCCGACCTGGCAGGGCTTGATGGGGGACCTAAGGCTGCGGCCCCTGCCTGATGCCAGACTGGGGGACTTGAGATTGCACCACCCTGCCCAGTGGGGCTTGACGGGGGTGGGGCCAGCCGGGTCTGGGTCTCGCGCAATTTCGAGGCATGCACAGGTGGGCGAGGACTTGACTCTGGGTCCCACGGCGCACCCCAGACTCTAACAGGAGGAAGATTTCCATATACATTTTACTAATTTTCTTTCATCTCTGATACTTCTATTATAGAGAAAGACAAATAGCAATATTAAAATATTTCCTCTAATTAATTCCCTTTTAATGTGCACAAATTTCATGCACCAGACCACTAGTAATATATAAAAGCCTAAGCGGCCAGCCGACCAGCCAGTAGCTATGATGCACAATGATCACCAGGGGGGCAGATGATCAATGCAGGAGCTGCCGAGCAACAGCAGCTTTGCAGAGTGCCCTCTCACACTCTGAGACCCCTCGGGGGATGTTAGACTGCTGGTTTTGGCCCAATCCCCACAGGCCAGCCTGAGGAACCCCACCTGCTGGAGGGACCCTGCTGACTCCACAGACGCCCTTTGAGCCCCAGGGCCACCCCAGGTGCGGGCAGTCTGGGAGGGACTGCGGGAGTTTGGCTCCAGGGTGTGCCGGCCCGTCTTGCCCAGTCCCACCCTGCCAGCCACCTTCATTTTTTTTTTTTTTTTTTAGTGTGTGTGTTTTTTTCCGGATTTTAATATTTTTTTAAATTTAATAAATCTTTATTGTTCATATTATTACAATTGTCCCTCTTTTTCCCCCCATAGCTCCCCTCCATCCAGTTCCCACCCTACCCTCTGCCCTTACCCCCCCAACACTGTCCTCATCCATAGGTGTATGATTTTTGTCCAGTCTCTTCCCGCACCCCCCACACCCCTTTCCCTCTGAGAATTGTCAGTCCACTCCCTTTCTATGTCCCTGATTCTATTATATTCACCAGTTTATTCTGTTCATCAGATCTTTTTATTCACTTGATTTTTAGGTTCACTTGTTGATAGATATGTATTTGTTGTTCATAATTTTTATCTTTACCTTTTTCTTCTTCTTCCTCTTCTAAAAGAATACCTTTCAGCATTTCATATAATACTGGTTTGGTGGTGATGAACTCCTTTAGCTTTGTCTTATCTGTGAAGCTCTTTATCTGCCCTTCAATTCTGAATGATAGCTTTGCTGGGTAATCTTGGTTGTAGGTTCTTGCTATTCATCACTTTGAATATTTCTTGCCACTCCTGCATAGTTTCTGTTGAGAAATCAGCTGCATAGTTTCTGTTGAGAAATCAGCTGACAGTTGTATGGGTGCTCCCTTGTAGGTAATTAACTGTTTTTCTCTTGCTGCTTTTAATATTCTCTCTTTGTCTTTTGCTCTTGGCATTTTAATTATGATGTGTCTTGGTGTGGTCCTCTTTGGATTCCTTTTGTTTGTGATTCTGTGCACTTCCTGGACTTGTAAGTCTATTTCTTTCACCAGGTGAGGGAAGTTTTCGGTCATTATTTCTTCAAATAGGTTTTCAGTATCTTGCTCTTTCTCTTCTTCTGGCACCCCCATAATTCTGATGCTGGTATGCTTAAAGTTGTCCCACAGGCTCCTTACACTCTTCATATTTTTGGATTCTTTTTTCTTTTTGCTTTTCCAGTTGAGTGTGTTTTGCTTCTTTGTATTTCAAATCTTTGACTTGATTCTTGCGATCCTCAAGTCTGCTGTTGGACCTCTGTATAATATTTTTTATTTCAGTCAGTGTATACTTAATTTCTAGTTGGTCCTTTTTCATATCCTTGAGGGTCTCACTAAACTTATCGGCCTTTTCTAGGATATTCTTGAAAAACCTTATAACCGTGGTTTTGAACTCTATATCCTGTAGTTTGCTCTCCTCCATTTATTTCATTTGTAATCTGTTTCTTTGTCTCCACATTTTGGCTTGCTTCCCTGAGTTGATAGAGTGGCTTTGTGTGCTAGGTGACTTATAGGGCCAGTGGCTCAGCCTCCCCAGTTACCTGAGGTGGACACTCTTGGTGCACCCCTTTGTGGGCTATGTGCATAGTCTTATTGTAGTTAAGCCTTGATTGTTGTTGGTATCACTGGGAGGAATTGACCTCCAGGCCAGTTGGCTGTGAGGATCAGCTGGGTCTACACTGGGAGAACTTCTGTGCTGGAGACACCCTTATGAGACAGGACTTAAAAAAGCCTCTGTGCTCAGCTTGGATGGGGCGGAGTCTCAGGGTGGAGCAGACAGCATTGTTTTCCCATCAGCCCTGCCCTAATAGGCCCCTGTGTCTCAGTGTCCCATGGTAATTGCTGCAAGCACCTCTGAGAGAAAGCCGCCATCGAGTTCTGCCCTGCCAGACAATCCAGTTTCTCCCCAAATGAGTCTGGGTCCCCAGAGTCTCGCCCGGAACTGGAGTTCAGTGCAGTTGGGAGCTTTTGTCTCCCTCCTTCTTGAGAAAGCCAGCCACGTACTCAGTTGCCTGCCCTCTCTGCACGCATGCACCTCGGTACCTCTGCCTTCACAGTTCCTCTGAGTCTCAGTGTGCTTTTCTCTTTCCTGACAGTCCAGTTTCACCCCATATTAATCTGGATCCCCAGAGTCTCGCCTGGAACTGGAGTTCAGCACAGTCAGGAGCTTTTGTCTCCCTCACACTTTAGAAAGCCAGCCACGCACTCAATTGCCAGTCCCCTCTATGCGTCTCAGTACCTCTGCCTCCTGCAGCTCCTCTGAGTCTCAGTGTGCTTTTCTCTTTCCTTCTAGTTGTAGAATTTCCACTCAGCCAGCCTTTCTGTGGTTCTGGATGACGTCCATTTTGTCTTTTAGTGTAGTTTTGAAATTGTTGTGCGAGGCAGCAGTTTAGGTCTTTACCTATGCCGCCATCTTGGTTTTTCCCACTGGCCACCTTTTAATTAATTTCCTTTCAATATACACAGATCAATGCACTGGGCCTCTAGTAATGTAATATAATTATTATGATTAACAATAATTATGTTTACATATAATAATTATTATAATTAATAATGATTACAATAATTATAATTTTTCACTCCACAAGATGCTAAGCTCCTTTGAGGGCAAGAACTGTGTTTTTTCATCTTTGTAACACTAACACTAACCATAGCATTTGGAACATTATAAGTATAATAAAGTTGAATTTAAAAAAAAAAAAACAGCCCTAACTGGTTTTCTCAGTGGTTTGAGCATTGGCCCTTGGACTGAAGGGTTGTGGGTTCAATTCTGGTCAAGGGCACGTACCTCATACCTCAGTTGCAGGCTCAATCTCTGGTCCTGTTTGGGACACATCTGGGAGACAACCAATCGATGTGCCTCTCTTACATCAATGTTTCTCTCTCTCTGTCTCTCCTCCTCCCTTCAACTCTCTAAAAAAAAATCAATGGAAAAAAATATCCTTTGGTAAGGATTAACAACAAAAACAAACAGACAAACAATTTAAAAAAAACCCACAACCAAATGAAAAAATGGACTAAATATTCCTTGAGGACCTGAGACCAAAATTTGTTTCAAAACCCATATGACTCCTTTTGATTAGCTCTATCATACAATATTTCTCAAGAGGTGCCAGCATTTGAGTGGGATGATTCTATGTTATTCACCACTATTCTGAGTCCTATAGAACATTTTGCATTTAAGCATTCATGGACCTAACCTCACTAAATATTAGTGACTAGAGGCCCAATGCACGAATTTGTACACAGGTGGGGTCAGGCCGGCCCGCCCCAATGGAGGCCGATCGGGGCCCCGATCAGGCCGGTTGGCCTCCCCAGTGCACGTCATAGCGACCAGTCATTCCGGTCGTTCCAGTGTTTTGGTCTCTTGGCTTTTATATATATAGACGGTTGCTAGTCATTGTGTCAAACCCAAATTTCCAAAAGCCCCTCTTCCAGGAAAGGAGACAATACTACCTCCCAGTTAAGAATCACTGCTTTAGAGAAAAGAGTTGATATACTGTCAAATGTCTATTCAGCTTGAATATTGTCATTCTATCAGCATTTAACAATATCATCCCATTGAATCTTCAGAGATTTAAGTATAACAGAGTATATGCAAAACTTTAAAAACAAAATCAAGAAAAAAAAGTAAAGCAGATATGGACACCTCTTAGCCACATCACTGGGTTTCTCCCCTGCTTTGTTGGTAATATTACTGTCTGCTCCCATTTTAATTATCCACTGCAAACATTCTATGTGACCTTGTCCAGCAGCTGTAAAAACAAACAGAAAATACACAAAAAGTTGTTACTAGTAGCAACTTTCCAAAATTTTGAACACCATTAGAGAGTACTTGCAATAACCAATAAATTGAGCAGATGTAATTTTCACCATTTCATTTATTCATTCATCAGACAAACATGTAATCAAATATGCACTGTGCTCATCACCTATATAGAGAACTTTACATACAGATATAAATTGAGGTTCTAAGAAGTTATTTCTTTAACATCACACAGTTAGTAATAGATTTGAAACTATAATCTAGTTTTTAATAATCCTTATTGAGTGTCTGCTGATATTTATAGCTCCTGACCAATCTTATATCACACCTTATATCACAGAACTTATTCCTCTGACCTTCACAACTCAAAATTTATAGGTCCCCAATTACCTAAACTGTTTACACCTTTTTCTAAATCTTGTCCTTAAGACACATGCACTCGATATTAATTTTCACCTCCACAACGCTGCTTATGTGTCTTCTCACCTAGTGCCCATCACTCAACTCTATGCTTATCTGACTTCTACCCATCCTTCTAAGTCCATCTCAAGGCTCAGGGAAACTGGGGCAGGGGGACTTAATAAACTTAAAACAGCTGAATTTAGGTCTACTAAACAGACTGAAGGACAGAACAGAATTTAGCAAGTGGCTGGCACATATAGACCTGCAACAAATGTCTATAGAGTTGATGAGTGAATGAATGAAGAAAAAAAGTAAATGAAATCTAAGCTCTGCTCTTACTAACTCTGTAACCTCAGTCAAAAAACCTGGGTCCTCTGGACCTCAATTTTCTCATCTTTTACACAGATAATTTCATATTTATAAAGCAGTAGTGGTTTACACTGCTGGTTCATAAAATTACAATAAGGATTAAACATGACCGTTTTGCATCCTGTTAAATGTCATATAAACATAAGGTGTTATTTATTAATTCCCATGAATATTTCCTCAATAATTTAACCCTTAGCAACTTGTTATGTTCAATTTCTACTCCTGAATCCCACTGCATGTATTTTAACAACCAAAAACTTTTTGCCATTTATTATATCCTGACTTATACAAATCTCTAGTTGTTCATGGTATAAGTATATAGCTCCTTAACAGTAAAGTCTAGATCTCACATGATTTCCATGGTGTGGGCACATGACTGGTGCAGAATATATATGTGCCTCTGTAAAATAAATCAGAGCATGAACTTTTGGTATGGCTTGCTGTCCTAAAAAGTTAATCCACCTTCAATACTGGCAACAGAGAGGAAAGGACACAAAGACAGATCCAATGACAAAGCAACCCCATCACTACAGCCCTATGGCCCAGCTTACAAAAGGTCTACTAGTATAAGCACTCTTGTCCTACTTTTCCCAAATTGACTCAGATCCATCTTCCAAACTCAGAATTGGCCCCTGAGGACCCTGGGGCTTCTCTTTTCACTTCTCTTTTCCCCTATAGCAAATCCGAAATAGCTAACAAAGAATACTACAAGATTTCCCTTACACCTACACATAACCCTACTTTACACAAAAACAGCAACATCTTTTCTCTTTAAGAGTTATAAACCATATTTATGAATCGTGAACAATGATGAGCTTTATAAAACAGAGTTTAACCCAACATTTCCATTTTATTACACAGGTAATATTTACAGGGGAAAGGGCTAAGAAATTTATATACAATGAAATACAATAAAAGAATTTTTATCTAAGATCCTTATTTTATATTTATTAGAATATATTTATTAATTTGACCAATGTTTTATAAGAGAACAAGATAAAATTATGCAGTGGCTATAAATTTTTTTTAATTACTTGAAATAATTAAGACTTAAAAGTAAACAAAGAAAGAGAAGTTATAGTAAATTTAACAATCATTAAATAACTGATACTGCAGCTTATTTACTGAATCAAAATTAAAATGAAAGGAAAAGAAGCAGATAGACTGACAAAATGTTAATTAAATTATAAGGAAACTTTTATTTACCCAAGTTGGGTATGATTTAGCACACAAATACGCCATAAAAAAGATAATGTACACAAAAATGTCCCTTCCCCCTGCTGCAGCCACTTATCAACCCTCCACCACACCATCTGATCCACCCCTGGCCCCAGGAGTCCTTACGGACAAACTGACCAGAGAAGGGGTGAAGGGCAAACCCTTTTGGTTCCTCTTCACTTTCACCCTCTCACCTTCTCACAATGGCTGTAACCCAAACACTCTGTTGTTGTACATCAATCTCTTTAGAACCCTCTTCCAGTTCCCTCATTTCCATTTCAGTTCAACTGGTAAAGAATTGACTGAGATAGTCTGAAAACCATCTGGCAAGTAAAACTTTAATGTATTATCCTTCCAAAGATGCATTATAAATACTGTGAGTGAGCCTCTCTTTTGCTCTCTCATAAATGACACCCCACATACACATCAGGAATAAAAACTGGTTATACCTAGGTTATGAAATGGGGGCTTTACTCCAGGCAGCACATTTTTTTAAAAACCACTATCTTTTATGCACATTTCATAAAAGTATCCACTCCATTCATAAATCCCATAGTGAAAAGCTTTAATGCCTAGACAGCTAGTAGAGATGGATAGAGTGAGATTCTCCAAGTACAGAATAGCATTTACCAAAGTGGGCCACCTCTATGTATAAGAGAAACCCCTATCACTTCCCCTTCTTTCTGCTCCAAATACCCTTTCTCTTATAAAACTACTAGAGGCCCAGTGCACAAATTCATGCACCAGTGGGGTCCCTCAGCCTGGCCTGCAGGATCAGGCCAAAACCAGCTCTCCAACATCCCTTGAGGTGTCCTGGATTTGTGAGAGGGTGAAGACCAGGCTGAGGAACCCCACTGGTGCACAGTGGGGACCAGGGAGGGACGCAGGAGGTTGGCCAGCCAGGGAGGGACTGCAGGAGAGCTCCAGAGCATGTTTGGCCCATCTCACTCAGTCCCAATTGGCCGGATCCCAGCAGCAAGCTAACCTACCAGTCAGAGCATCTGCCCCCTCGTGGTCAGTGCACGGCATAGCAAGTGGTTGAGCAGCCTTAGCATATCATTAGCATATTACACTTTGATTGTTTAAATGGCTGACCAGTAGACGAGACACTTAGCATATTAGGCTTTTATTATATAAGATTGGTACACATGGTACTTAAGATTCTTAAGATACATTATAAATTAAACAAACTTTAATGATTAAGCTAAGAACCTAAACAACAGTAACATTATTTCATAATTTATGAAATAAATAACAACCAGAAGTTATTTATGAAATAAAATCCTATTCAAACAGGACTATATTAACAAGACTGCTGTCTTTTTATTGTTGTTGCTAATCCTCACCTGAGGATATTTTTCCATTGCTTTTTAGATAGAATGGAAGGGAGGGGGAAAGGGAGAGAGAGTGAGAAACATGGATGTGGGAGAGACACATGGATTGGTTGCCTCCTGCATGGTTCCTGACCAGAGCCAGGTTCAAGCCTGCAATCAAGGTACATGCACTTGACTGGAATCAAATCCAGGACCCTTCAGTCCATGGGCTGATGCTCTATCCACTGAGCCAAATCAACTAGAGCAACATTACTCTTTTTACTCTAAGACTTTTACAAGAAATACCAGCCATCACATTATAAAAAAAAAAAAAAAGTACATCACAAATGAAGCAAAATAGAAATTTCAGAAGCTGGAGGTTAAAGATTTGGCTTTTTATTTTATAAATAAAAGCAAGATTGGCAAGAATAAATCCTAGAGATATACTCCCTGCACTGAGTTAACAATCTGACAGTCTGATTTAAAAAAAAAAAAAAACACAGATCAATATTTTAGAATTCCACACAGAAGGAAGGAGAGTGCAGAGAAAAATTGCGCATATCTAGAAATCGTGTTCATGTCATGTTCATTGATATTTCTATAGAAGTAAAAATATTTTTTTGCAGAGTATTAGAATAAAGAAAATTCTCCTAGAGGTTGCTCGTTTGATTCCCCATCAGGGTACATACCCAGGTTTCAGGGTCAATCCCCAGTGGGGGCCGTGCAGGAAACTGATCAGTGTCTCTCTCTCTCTCTCTCTCTCTCTCTCTCTCTCTTCCCCTTTCTCTCTAAAATGAATAAAAACATTTTTTAAAAGATAGATATTAGCATGAACCAGCCATTTTCAGTCCAAAGAAAATGTTACTCTTAAGAAACTTCTCTAACAGTGAATGTCACATCTCAACTACATGACAAAATCAAAAGAGAACTTCTATTGGAATTACCCTCAAATGTGAAAATGTGTAAATATCTGACATCATAAAAGGAATATCACACTTGACTTAAAAATTAAGCACTCTGACCCTGGCCAGGTAGCTCAGTCGGTTACAGCATTATCCTGATACACCAAGGTTGTATCCCTGGTAAGGGCACATATAAGAATCAACTGATGAATGCATAAACAGGTGAAACAACAAATTGATGTTTCCTTTCTCTCTTTTTCTCTCTCTCAAATCAATTAAAACATTTTTAATTAAAATAAAATAAAAATTAAGCACTCTGCCATGCATTTTCATGTGTTTCTGATGGGTAATTATTATAAAAGGTAAATAATTCAATAGCAATTGTGTCAGAATTGAAAATTAAACAAGAATCATAACTTACCTTTATGCATAGGAGTTGATCCATTATTGTCACGTTCATTAATATTGATTACTCCATCTTCTATTAATTTCTTAAGCATTTCCAAATCACCCTTAAAGGCAGCCACATGACCTGGAAATGCTAAACCTATGAATAAAAAATTCAGCATTTCAGTAAACACTTGAGCTCATTCTTTTTTCCTGCCTTAAGTGGTTGCACATTTTAGATTTCAATATTAACTGAAGTATGAGAATTTTATATTGGAATTAGTTCTCTTAACAATAAAGTAATAAAAAGAGAACCACAAAATAAGATTATTATTAACTGTGTAACCTTTCCACCCCTCAGGACCTCAAACATGCTAAGAGTAGTATTATACCAGAACTATTCTTAGTCATATTCCCTTTTACCCGTGGACCACCACAAAACACAAAGAGATGGTCATTTTTGACACTTTGCATAAAGACATACTTGGCTCAACTCTTACATTAGCATAAACCACACTTTCCCTCTGTTTGCAAGGCAGTGAAAAAAGTAAACTGTAAGCAGATAAAGTATAGGTATGTATATACACATATACAAATACACACACACACACACACACACGTGTGTGGATGTACCTGATCTACTAGTGCCTAGCATATCTATATATATAAAGAGCCAGGGTCATAACATCCAAAATGACCGAAGGCTTGACCGTATGCCAGGCTGCACATGCAACAGGCGAGCAGGCTGAACTGCTGACCTCTTGGAGAGAGAGAAATGCGGGGCTGATCAGCAGGGGCAGCAGCTGCTGGCAAGGCATGGAGAAAGACGCAGGATGATCAGACCCTGCTTCTCTCTCTGGGCCTTGCCAGCAGCTAAGTCTCTCTCTCTCTCCCAGAGGTCAGCAGTTCAGCCCACCTGCCAGCAGCCTAGGGCGGCTGCTGATCAGCCCTGCCTCTATGATTGGGCCCGGTGATAGGCCCAGAGATGCTGACTGGCTTAGAAACCAACCAATCAGAACCAAATCTGGGTGAATTGTGAGGAGCCAATTGCTGCTTAGGAGGCAGAGATTTTTGACATGGACTGTCATAGAAACCGGCCAATCAGAATCTACTCTGGGTGAACTGTGAAGGCAGAACCTAAGATGGGGGCTGAGGAGGGGTTTTAAGGGCAACAGCTGTTTTGTGTAAGGTATAAGAAAGTGATTCAATTTTTTAATGACCAGTTTGGCAGTACAGTGCATATGGCTGGCTATCAGTCCAGATATAGGGATTATGTATTTTTGTCTGCCAAGAGCATCTCCTCCTGCTGAAAAAGGCTTTCCAAGCCCCCCATTTAAACAATCCTATCCTATATAATCTATCTATAATAAAAGGGTAATATGCTAATTAGACCCGGTCAACCAGCCATCTTCCAGACATCCGACTTCTTTCTGGACAAAGCCATGGTGGTTGGGGCCAAGGCAGAGGTAGTTAGGGACAATCAGACCTGGTGGGGAGGGCAGTTGGGGGAGAGATCAGGCCAGCAGGGGAAGGCAGTTGGGGTTGACCAGGCCAGCAGCAGAGGGCAGTTGGCAGTGAGATCAGGCCTGCAGGGGAGGGCAGTTAGGGGCAAGATCAGACCAGCAAGGGAGGGCAGTTAGGAGCAATCAGGCAGGCAGAGGCAGTTAGGAGCAATCAGGCCAGCAGGGGAGAGCAGTTAGGGGCAAGATTAGGCCAGCAGGGGAGGGCAGTTAGGGGCAATCAGGCTGGTGGGGGGAAGGTAGGGGCGATCAGGCTGGCAGGGGGGCAAGGTAGGGGTGATCAGGCAGAGGGGTTAGGGGCAATAAGGCAGGCAGGCAGGCATGTAGTTAGGAGTCAGTCATCCCGGATTGTGAGAGGGATGTCCAACTGCCAACAGTTGGACGTCCCCAGATGGGTCTCAGATTGGAGAGGGTGCAGGCTAGGCTGAGGAACCCCCCTCTGTGCATGAATTTCAGGTACCGGGCCTCTAGTCTATATATATAAAAGCCTAAGCAACTGCTACAACTGAATGACTGGAACAACTAGAACGACCAGCCAGTAGCGATGACACACACTAACCCAGACCTTGTTGCTGAGGCCCTGACAGCCCCGAATCTGATTCACCCACAACCCAGACCCAGACGGGAGGGAGGAGGAAGCCCGATTCCTCACTGAATCAGCCATTGGTTAGCTTGCTGCTGGGACCCTGACAGCCCCAAATCTGTTTCACCTGCACCCCAGACCCAGACAGGAGGGAAGAGGGAGCCCAATTCCTCGCAGAATCAGCTGTACCTTAGCTTGCTGCTGGGGCCCTGACAGCCCCAAATCTTGTTCACCTGCACCCCGAGCCAAGACAAGAGGGATGAGGGAGCCCGATTCCTCACAGAATTGGCCATTAGTTAGCTTGCTGCTGGCGCCCTGACAGCCCCGCACCCTGGACCCAGACAGGAGGGAGGAGGAAGCCCGATTCCTTGAGGAATCACCCGTTGGTTAGCTTGCTTCTGGGGCCAACATCCCATGGTCCCTCCCCCCAGCAGGCCAGCCCCCGAATCAGCCCCGATCGCAGGTTAGGCCAAGGGACCCCACCCATGCACGGATTTGTGCACTGGGCCTCTAATAGCAAATACTTGATAAAATTTTTTTAATAACAACTACATATATTGAGCCCTTACTGAATGCCGGGCACAGTTGTAAGCACTTTCAAGAACTGCCTCATTTAAGCCTTTTAGCAACTCTGAAATACAGCTACTCTCATTTTTACATATGGAAAAGAAACAACTTAGAATAGCCAAAGAGTATGTTAAAAAGAACCAAGTTTGAAACTTACAGCCTCACTATAAAGCAACAGTCATCAAGACAGGGCAGTACTGGCAAATAAACAGATATATTAGTATGATAGATAGACTGCAGAGGCCAGAAATACACCTATACATATACACATGGCTGATTTTTTATAAAGCTGCTTTTCAAAATATGGAGCTAGGACAAGTGGCTATATTTTTATAAATTAAAATCAACACTTTATTTCATTCAATACATCAAATTTAACTTGATGTAGATATCAAAGATATGAATTAAAAAACTAAAACTGTAAAATTGCTAGAAAACATAGGAGATTATCTTGTTGACCTTGGGGTAGGCAAATATTTCATAGATAGGACACAAAAAACACAAAACCTGTAAAATATTGATAAATTGTACTTTATCAAAATTTAAAACTTTTGCTCTTTGAAAGACACTACTAAAAAATGCAAGCTTCAGAGTGGGAGACAATATTTGCAATACATATATCTGAGAAAACATAATGAACTGTCAAATATTCAATAATTAGTAGACAGTCAATCCAATAAAAATGGGCAAAAGAATTAAATGGACACTTCATAAAAGAAGATACATGAATGCCCATATAAGAAGATGCTCAATATCATTAGTTATCAGGAAAATGTAGATTAAAACCACAATAATATAACATTTCACATCCTTTAGAATGGCTAAAATGAAACATGACCATATCAAATGTTGGGAATTCCATGGAGCAAACAGAATTCTTATGCATATCTGGTGAGGATGTAAAGTGATACAACTAGCCTAAACTGGTTTGGCTCAGTGGATAGAGCGTCAGCCTGCGGACTGAAGGGTCCCAGGTTTGATTCTGGTCAAGGGCATGTACCTGGGTTGCGGGCACATCCCCAGTAGGGGGCGTGCAGGAAGCAGCTGATCAATGTTTCTCTCTCACTGATGTTTCTAACTATCTATCTCTTTCCCTTCCTCTCTGTAAAAAAATCAATAAAATATATTTTAAAAAATAAATAAAGTAATACAACTACTTTGAAAAACAATTAGACAACTTTTTAATGTTATGCTCCACTCCTATGTATTTAACAAGAAAAATGCAAACATATGTCTATGTAAATGTTCAAAGCAGATCTCTATTAGTAATAACAGTCCAAACTGGAAGCAATCCAAATACTCATCAGCAGATGAATTGATAAAATACATGCATTCATACAATGGAGTACTATTCAGAGATAAAAAGGAATGAACTGCTAATATATATATATACACACACAGATAAAATTCAAAATTATTAATTAAAAAAATCAAACTATGAGCTGGGCCCTCACTGGAAAAGAAACCAGAGTTCCCTGAGATATGTGATCAGCACCAGGACCCCGCCAGCAGGCCAGGGGTTCCCAAGGCAGGTGCTGGGTGTGGAGGCCATGGGGGCATAGGCTACCAAGGAGACAGAACTGAACCTCACATCACCCTGCTTGGCCCCAGAGGATGGCTGGTTAGCCAGAGACAGGTAAGATTCCTCAAGGAAGGAACAACCTAAGACAGGCACAGTCGCAGAGGGGCCATCAGGAGAGAACTTGGGGGGCAACAGAAGTGGGGCACAGACCCTCACCCCCCCCCCAACATTGCAGGGGCTTGAACCCTCGCCCCTTCTAAAGGAGGTCTCCTGCCCCCATGGCTGCTTCGCGCTTCCCACACCCAGCTCAGATCGGGACACAGGCAACAGAAAGAGACTTGGCCCAGCTCACATCAAGATACAGGTAACAGACAGAGACTTGGCCCAGCTCAGATCGGGACCCAGGTATCAGACAAGAGACTTGGCCGACAGCAGCTGCCCTATATCTAAATTCAGCCTAGCATCAGGAATGCTCAGGGCCCACTCAAGAATGCAAATAATCCTTCCCACTAATATTTACAGGGTAAACTAAGATTGTTGGTAGAGTATTAAATTTGACAGTAAAATAGTAATCAAGTTTTCAGATTAATTTAAATAGGTTAATTGAAATAAGTGGATATTCAAGTAAATTTAATTGTACTGGACAAAAAGCTATTCTTAAAGTAATAACTAAAATTTCTATTGGTAGTTCATCTCATGGTAAAATTCCTGAATTTTACCCGGGCTGGCTGCGGGCAATGAACCTAAAGCAGTCATATTTTTGGGCAAAAAAAATTTTTTTAATTTAAAGTTATTAAGACTGCATTAAAAATTTTACAAAAACCTCCATTAATAAAAATAAAAAGGGGGGGATAGTATGGTAATATCATGTAAGGAAAAATATCCTATAAGTAAATTACATCTAGAAAATTTTTACTTTACAAAATTAATTTTCATTTGTAATGCTAACAGCAAGACGGCCATGAAAAACACACATGGTGTCTAAATAAGACAAAGGAAAATAGTTTGGGCAAAAAAAAAAAGGATTCCAAATCAATTATATAGAAAAGATTCCTTTATTAACTTGTGGTCGAGAATATGTTTGTGTATTTTCAGAAAACAACTCCAAGACCATGTGGATTCCTGCAACAGAGAGGAATTGACAGGTGTGCTCCAACCACAAAGACAAGAGGAAAAACAGTCCAGAGATGGAAGACGCTGACAACGCCTTGCCACGCGAGCAGTCAGCAGCTGTGCACCACTGCAGGTTACCTAGGACCAAATCAGAGAGGGTCGGACCTGCATTGCCACCATGTGCTCACCATCCAGATATCATTGCAGACATGTACACATAAGGAACTGTTAGACATTGAAACGGAGACTCAGAACTGTTGGACATTGAAATTGGGACTCAAACATTTTTTGTTTTGTTTTGTTTTATTATTATATGTTTATTTCTAGTCTGCAAAGGCAAAACTTTTTAAAGGAAAGAAATGGTGGGGAAAATATACAGAGGCAAAGAAGCATTGAACAGACTGTCAAACTACATCAGGAAGACAGGGGAGGTTGGGCGAGGGGGGCTGTAAGAGACCAACCGAAGGACTTGTACGCATGCATATAAGCACAACCAGTGGATACAAGACACTGGCGGGGCGGGGGGGGGGGGGAGGGCGGGCAGGTGAAGGCATGTACTGGGGGGTAGGGGAGGTCGGGGGGAGGTCAATGGGGAAAACAAAAAGGAGACATATGTACTACTATTTGTAATACTTAAAACAATAAAAAAAAAATTTTTAAAGCAAATGAATCTATATCAGCAATTTTCAACTGATGTGCTGCAAGAATTTTTAGAAGATACAATACCTGACTATTTAGTCAGGGGCACTGACCTCTTTTACCTTAGACTGTCAAATTAAAAAAAAAAAAATGACAACAACCAACACAATAATAGCTGTCCAGTGAATGAATCAAAATTATACCTATATTCTTTGTCAGATGTTTCTCTCTCACATCGGTATTTTTTTCTCTCTTCTTCCCTCCCTCCGTCTCTCTCTGCCTCTCACCGCTTCTCCTTCCCTCTCTCTAAAATCAATAAGCAGCCGGCCAGACTGGCTCAGTTGAGCATGGTAGTGTGCACTGAAGGGCTGCTGGTTCAATTCCAAGTCAGGGCACATACCTAGGTTGCAGGTACGATCCTCAGTCAGGACATGTTCATAAAGCAACACATCAGTTTCTTGCATCGATGTTTCTCTCTCTCAGCATCTAACAATCTTTCAACTCTCTCTCAACTAACAATCTTTCAAAGAAGTTTGAAAGATTGTTAGTTGTCTACTAAAATCCCTTTCCTTCATTAGAAAGCAAGCTGCAGCTGAGATGATGTTTCTCATCTAGGTGGCAAAATCTCCAGGCCCCTAGTTATACTAGTATATGGCCAGGTGACTAAACTCTTGCCAATGGAAAGTTAGCAAAAGTGATGAGTTCAAATTAGACTTTGAAAATCTCTATTTCTTGATATATACTCTTTTTTCCCTCCCCATCTCCAGCTGAATTAGCAACAATTATTTTATTCTTAAATCCAATGGTATGAAAGTTGCTCATTCAATTAATCTCTGTACATTTCTGCCTAAAATATTTCTCAATAGAGAGAATCCAAGATGGCAGCGTAGGTAGACACCTAAACTGCTGCCTCCCACAACAATTTAAACTGCAACTAAAAGACAAAACGTCTATCACCCAGAACCACGGGAAAGCTGGCTGAGTGGAAGTTCTACAACTAGAAGGAAAGAGAAAAGAGCTTTGAGACGTGCACGAGCGCTGAAAAGCTGAGGTACGGAGGCGCGTGATCCGGGCTGGCTGCGGGCAACTGGGTACATTGCTTTTTTCAACCCGAACGGAGACAAGCCCCCGATTACTCTGAAATCCAGTCTCTGGGGAGACGCGGGGGACCCAAACTCCTATGGGGAGAAGCTGGACTGTCTGCCAGTGAGAGTGGCTTGCTTGCAGAGCTGCGCGCAGGAATAATTGTTTACTGAACTGGGGCACGGGACTCGCGGATGCCTTTGGGGACACAGAGCCGGCTAACTAGCAGCCATTGCTGTTTGCCACGCCCTAACCTAGTGACACCCTGAGGCCCCTCCCTGCACAACCTACAAATCCACCCAAGCTCCAAGCAACCGAGTTAGCATAAGAAAAGCCTGCCCTATCGCAGCTTAACCTAGCAAACTTGCAGCCCGGGTCAGACAGTTCCAAAACCTCCAAACCCCAAGCAAAGAGGAGAAAACTGCAGCTCTCACTGTAGCTCCTGCCGAGTGGCCTCAGACAGTAGCTGACCTGCACCCCATTGGAGATCCAGAAGCCATTGTACCTAGTGGTCAGTGTGAGACACCAGATTTCAACTCCTCACATCCATAAGTGACACATTCAAGAGGCAAACTCAGTGAGCACCAAAGCCCCACTGAAACAAGTCCTGCGTGTCTTCAGCACAGCAGTTCTTCCATTATAGACACAGGGAGTGCTCACAGCTAATTGGCCTGGAAGTCAATTCCTCCCAGCGTACCAACAGCAATTCAGGCTTAACTACACCAAGACTTTGCACTCAGCCCACAAAGGGGTGTACCAAGAGCATCCACATCAGGTAATTGGGGAGGCTGAGCTACTGCCCTCTATAGGTCACCTACCACACAAAGCCACTCCATCAACACAGGGAAGCAGCCAAAATGCAGAAACAAAGAAACATGTCACGAATGAAAGAAACTGAGGAAAGCAAACTACTGGATGACATAGAGTTCAGAACCACATGTATAAGGTTTCTCAAGAATCTTCTAAAAACCGCTGAGAAACTTGATGACACTTCTGAGGAGCTTAGTAAGACCTTCAAGGACCTTAATGAGAATGCCAAAAAAATGGAAAAGGATCAGTCAGAAATGAAGCATACACTGTCTGAAATAAAAAATATACAGAAACTCAACTGTAGATCAACGTACCCCAAGAATCAAACCAAAGATCTGAAATATGTGGAAACAAAAAACATCCAACCAGAAAAACAAAAAGAAAAAAGAATCCAAAAATATGAAGATAGTGTAAGGAGCCTCTGGGACAACTTCAAGCGAACCAACATCCGAATTTTTGGGGTGCCAGAAGAAGGGAGAGAGCAAAATATTGAAAACCTATTAGAAGAAATAATGACAGAAAACTTTCCCTACCTGGTGAAAGAAATAGACTTACAAGTTCAGGAAGCGCACAGAACCCCATACAAGAGGAACCCAAAGAGGACCACACCAAGACACATCATAATTAAAATGCCAAGGGCAAAAGACAAAGAGAGAATATTAAAAGCAGCAAGACAAAAACAGTTAATTACCTACAAGGGAGTACCCATACGACTGTCAGCTGATTTCTCAACAGAAACTATGCAGGCCAGAAGGGAGTGGCAAGAAATATTCAAAGTGATGAACAGCAAGAACCTACAACCAAGATTACTCTACCCAGCAAAGCTATCATTCAGAGTTGAAGGTCAGATAAAAAGCTTCACAGACAAGAAAAAGCTAAAGGAGTTCATCGCCACCAAACCAGGATTACATGAAATGCTGAAGGGTATTCTTTAAGAAGAGGAAGAAGAAGAAAAAAGTAAAGATAAAAATTATGAACAACAAAATGACATCAAATACATACCTACCAACAAGTAAATCTAAAAATCAAGTGAATAAAAAATCTGAAGAACAGAATGGACTGGTGAATATAATAGAATCAGGGACATAGAAAGGGAGTGGACTGACGATTCTCAGGGGAAGCAAGTGTGAGGGGTGCGGGAAGAGATTGGACAAAAATCTTACTCCTATGGATGAAGACAGTGGCTGGGGGTAAGGGCATGGGGTGGGGTGGGGAATCAGGTGGAGGGGAGCTATGGGGGGGGGGAAAGTGGAACACCTGTAATAATCTGAACAATAAAGATTTATAAGAAAAAAAAAAGAGATCAACCAAAAAATAAAATAAAATAAAATATTTCTCAATAAACTTAAGAAACTGTATAAATATATGGACAATGGTATGTAACATATTTTAATGTTTAACTTACAACTTCTTTCTTTTCCTTTTCCATTTATTCTACATATTAAATGCTAAAACAATTCAGGTTTATTACTTACTTTCCTGATCTTTTGGATCATTTCTTTCATACTCAGCCCCCTGGATAAACTGTAAAATGTTCTGCTTATAGAACCTCTGGGCCAGGTCCAGCACATTTTCTCCATTGTCATTGAAGGCTTTTAAAGCTTGTGTTGCACTGTTCATTCTATTGAGTAGAAATTTAAAACAGTGAAGGTGGCCTTCCATGGCTGCTAAGTGAACTATAGGTGAGAGAGAAAAAAGAATTTCGTTTTTAAATTGACAATAAAGTAATCATAAAAAATAAATGATACATTGTCTCTAATCCTCACAGGGACACACTCTGAACAAAGAGAACACACCTTTTTCCAGCCTACATGTCCTTACTCGTCCTTCTAGTCATGCCAAAGCAATACTTACTCTGAGTGTGGAGAGGCCAGAGGAGGGTCACCAAAGAGCAGGCCCCCAGAATGTTTTCTTGGAAAGTGAAATCCCAGTTATGCAGCTTATCATTACATGAGAAAACGCTTGCTATGTAAGATACATAAATGATAGACAAAATTCCTAAATATTTTGCAAAAAAAAAAAATGGAAATAAGCCAAAATAGTCACTATGCAAATATGACTGATGTTATTTTTATCACTATGTATTTTGTCACTTTTCCATGAACATTATCTACCTACTAGTAGCCCATTGCGTGATATCACGTGCATTAGGTCAACCACTGCTTCTGCGGCAACCGGCAGGAACCGCAGCACACCACCAGGAGCCGCACTGCTTCCACGGGAGCCATGCGACTTCTGTGGGAGGCAGAAGTGAGCCACTGGCGCCCCCGGGAGCCAGGAGGGAGCCGTGCTGCTTCCGTAGGACCCGGGAGGGACCCAGGCCGATTCTGTGGGAGGCAGGAGGGAGCCGTGCCACTTCCACAGGTGGTGGGCCTGCCATCTCCTCTCTTGGGCCTGCACTTGGCCACAGAGGCTGCGGGCCGGCCCCCCTGTCCCTGTCCATGTCCACTCCAGCCGGCCCAAGCCAAGATGCGGAAGCTCACCAGACCCCCTGTCTCTGTCTCCATCTCCCCTCCAGGCCTCACCTGCATCCGCAACCTCCTCCTATCCGGTTATGATCTGTTATAGCAGCCCGGCCTAATTTGCATATTCCTTTTTTTTTTAATTAAATATATTTCTTTATTGATTTCGGAGAGGAAGGGAGAGGGAGAGAGCGATAGAAACATCAATGATGAGAGAGAATCATTGACCAGCCGCCTCCTGCATGCCCCCTACTGGGGATTGAGCCTGCAACCTGGGCATGTGCCCTTGGCCAGAATTGAACCTGGGACCCTTCAGTCTGTAGGCCAACGCTCTATCCACTGAGCCAAACTAGCTAGGAGATATATATAATAAAAGGGTAATATGCTAATTAGACCAGACATCTTCTGGATGTCATTCTGGACATCTTTTCTGATGAAGCCAGGGCTGGAGGAAAGCCAGCCCTGGTCCCAGGTGCCTGCGGGCAACCCAAGGGAAGCCAGCCCGGGTCTCAGGTGCCAGCGGGCGGCAGGAGGAGGGAAGCAGCCCAGGTCCTGGGTGCCAGAGGGAAGCTGGTGCCAGCAGCCAGGGAAAGGAAGGCCTACTCTTGCATGAATTTTCATGCATTGGGCCTCTAGTCTATACTAATAAAAGGGTAATACGCTAATTAGACCGGGATACCTTCTGGGAGACCTTCCTGACATCCTTCCAGAAAAAGCCATGGTGGTGGGGCTGAGGCAGAGGCAGTTAGGGAAGATCAGGCCAGGAGGAGAGAGCAGTTGGGAGTCAGCAGGTCGGCCGGGGGGGGGCGGGTTACGGGGGGGGGGGGTCAGTTGGGGGCAAGCAGGCCAGCAGGATGGGGCACCTGGGGGTGAGCAGGCTGGCGGGGAGCAATTGGGGGTTATCAGGCTGGCAAGGGGCACTTGGGGGCAAGCAAGCTGGTGAGGGGGGCAGTTGGGGGTGATCATGCTGGCAGGGGGGCAGTTGGGGTGAGCAGGCCAGCGGGGGGCACTTGGGGGTGATCAGGCCAGTGGGGGGGACAGTTGAGGGCAAGCAGGCTGGCAGGAAGAGTGATTAGGGGTGATCAGGCAGGTGAGTAGCTAGGAGCCAGCGGTCCCAGATTACAAGATCGGGCCTAAACTGGCAGTTGGGCATCCCCCAAGGGGTCCCAGATTGGAGAGGGTGCAGGCCAGGCTGAGGGACACCGTTCCCCCCCCCCCCCCCATGCACGAATTTCATGCACCAGGGCACTAGTGTATATATAAAGGGCTGCCCTGACTGGTTTGGCTCAGTGGATAAAAGGCTAATATGCTAAGTGTCTGACCATATGACCAGACACTATGATGAGCACTGACCAACAGAGGACAAACGCTCAATGCAGGAGCTGCTGTGATGTGCACTGGCCATTTACAGAGAAATAGCACCATGAAACTGGTGCCCACAAAGTAACACTCGGCTTCCCCCAAGTGGGACAGTGGCCCTGCCACCACCTCGGAGCAACAGCCCAACAAAATACAGGCGATGTTGCCAAGATCCCATGTCACAAAATGAGGCCTGCAGCCCAGCCCAGCGTGGAAACAGTGGCTGTGGGCGCCAGGTAATGACATCATGTAACAACGCCTGGCTTTCTCTCCCTAGCGACTAGCCTCCTTACAGTTTCTTCAGCCCAAAAACGTGACTTGCTTTAGGGCCAAGTGCAAACATTTCACACTTTAGCCAAATGTCTGTGAAGCATTTTCCCATGCCTCATCTCATTTGATCCTCACAGAAGTCCTGGAGTAGGTAGATAGGAGACTCAATGGAATCCTATTTTCTTTTCATTAGTTGGAAAACAGAGACTTAGAAAGCTTAGAAACTTGACCCGATGGAAAAGAAAAAATGGTGGACCTTGAAAACGACTTCAGGTTTTCTCACTGCGCAGAATATAGTCAAACACTGCTACAGTTAAATATTTTACCCTTTGTTCTCCCTGCGTGATCTACAATAATAATCTGCTTCATGTTGATAATTACTGCTGTGTTGCTGACAATTACCTGAAAGAGAAGTTGGGGTGCTTCACTGGGCTGGAAAAAGTTTAGCTAAATCAGTAAGCAGGTTTAATTAAGCAAGTATATCTATATAGTAGAGGCCCAGTGCACGAAATACATGCATGGGAGGTGTCCCTTAGCACGGACTGCACCCTCTCCAATCTGGGATCCCTCTCATAACCCAGAACTGCTGGCTCCTAACCACTCGCCTGCATGCTTGCCTGCCTGATAGCCCCTAACCACTTAATGCCTGCCAGCCTGATCACCCCCTAATCGCTCCCCTGCTGGCCTGATTGACACCTAACTGCTCCCTGACAGCCTCATTGCCCACAACTACCCTCTACTGCAGGCCCAATCACCCCCAACTGCCCTCCCTTGCCAGCTCAATGACCCGCAACTGCCCTCCCCTGCCTGCCTGATGGCCCCCAACTGCCCTCCCCTGCTGGCCCAATCGCCCCCAACTGCCCTCCCCTGCCAGCCCAGTCTCCCCCAACTGCCCTCCCCTGCCAGCCTGATCTCACCCCCAACTGCCCTCCCCTGCCAGCCTGATGGCCTCCAACTGCCCTCCCCTCCAGGCCTGGTCACCCCTAACTGACCTCCCCTGGCAGGCTGGTTGCCCCTGTCATCCCCTGCAGGCCTGGTTGCCCCCAACTGCTCTCCCCTGCTGGCCTGCCCCCCCCCCCCGCCAGCCTTGTCCCGCCCAACTCCCCTCCCCTGCAGGCCTGGTAACCCCTAACTGCCCTCCCCTGCAGGCCTGGTCCTTCCCAACTGCCCTCCCCTGCTGGCCTGATTGCCCACAACTGCCTTCCCCTGCTGGCCATCTTATGGTGGCCATCTTGTGTCCACCTAGGGGCAGCCATCTTTGACCACATGGGGGTGGCCATCTTGTGTGTTGGAGTGATGGTCAGTTTGCATATTACCCTTTTATTATATATAATGATGTGATTACCATGATAAGTCTAGTAAACATATGTCATTTGTACAGTTATTACAATATTACTGACTAAATTCCCTATGCTGTGCATTATACCCCTGTGACTTATTTTATATCTAGAAGTTTAACTTTTTTCTCATTTAAATTCTTTATTGTTTAAAGTATTACATCTCCTTTTTCCCCATTGATCCCTCCCCATCCACTCCCACCCCCCAGCACATGCCCTCACCCCCCTACTGTCTGTGTCCATTGGTTATCCTATATGCATGCATACAAGTCTTTTGGTTGATCTCTTACCACAACCACCACCCCTCTGCCACTCTCCTGCCTTCCCTCTGAGGTTTCACAGTATGTTCAATGCTTCTGTGCCTCTAGATATATTTTTGTTCATTATATTCCACAAATGAGTGAGATCATGTAATATGTATCTTTCACTTAACATAATGCTCTCCAGGTCCATCCATGCTCTTGCAAATGGTAAGAATTCCTTCTTTTTTACAGCAGCGCAGTATACCATTGTGCAGATGTACCACTGTTTTTTTAATCCACTCATCTGCTGATGGGGACTTAGGCTGTTTCCAAAGTTTAGCTATTTTAAATTGTACTGCTTTGAACATAGGGATGAATATATCCTTTCTGACTGGTGTTTCTGATTTCTTGGGATATATTCCTAGAAGTGGGATTACTGGGTCAAATAACAGTTCCATTTTTTATTTTTTTGAAGAAACCCCATACTGTTTTCCACAGTGGCCGCACCAGTCTGCAGTCCCACCAGAAGTGCAAGAGGGTTCATTTTTCTCCGCATCCTCGCCAGCACTTGTCATTTGTTGATTTGCTGATGATAACCATTCTGACAGGTGTGCGATGGTACCTACCTCATTGTTGTTTTGATTTCCATCTCTCAAATGATTAGTGATTTTAAGCATGTTTTCATATGTCTCTTGGCCTTCTGTATGTCCGCTTTCAAAAAGTGTCTATTTACGTCCTATGCCCATTTTTTTATTGGATTGTTTATCTTTCTTAAGTTGTATGAGTTCCCTATAAATTTTGGAGATTAAACCCTTATCGGTGGTAACACTGGCAAATATGTTCTCCCATGTAGTGGGCTTTTTGTTTTGTTGATGGTTTCTTTTGCTGTGCAGAAGCTTTTTATTTTTATGTAGTCCCACTTGTTTATTTTCTCTTTGGTATCCATTATCCTAGGAGCTGTATTGGTAAAGATGTTGCTAGGACATATGTCTGATATTTTGCTGCCTATGGATTCTTCTAAGATTTTTATGGTTTCCCATCATATGTTTAAGTCCTTTGTCCATTTTGAGTTCATTTTTGTGTATGGTATAAGTTGGTGGTTTAGTTTCATTTTTTTGCATATATCTGTCCAATTGTCCCAACACCATTTATTGAAGAGACTATCTTGACTCCATTGTATGCTCTTGCTTCCTTTGTCAAATATTAATTGAGCATAATGGCTTTGGTCAATTTCTGGGTTCTCTGTTCTGCTATATGTCTGTTCTTGTGCCAGTACAGGCAGTTTTGAGAACTGTGGCTTTGTAATATAGCTTGTTATCTGGTATTGTGATCCCTCTAACTTTGTTTTTCTTTCTCAGGATTGCTGCGGCTATTCAGGTTCTTTTTATTATTATTATTCCATATGAATTTTTGGAGAGTTTGTTCTAGGTCTGTGAAATATGCCATTGGTATTTTAATGGGGATTGCATTGAATTTACAGATTGCTTTGGGTAATATGTACATTTTAATGATGTTGATTCTACCAATCCATGAACACAGCATATTCTTCTGTTTGTTTATGTCTTCCTCTACCTCTTTTTGCAACATCCTGTAGTTTTCCGAGTACAGGTCTTTTACCTCGTTAGTTAAGTTTATTCCTGGGTATCTTAATTCTTTTGGTGTGATGGTAAATGGGATTGGTTTTTTTTTAATCTCTCTTTCTGTAAGTTCACTATTGGTGTATAAAAAGCCATAGATTTCTGGGTGTTAATTTTGTATCCTGCTACATTGCCAAATTCATTTATTAAGTTTATTAGTTTTTTTATGGAGTCTTTAGAGAAGTTTGTAGCTCTTATTCTCTTCTTCACCTTGTTCACCAATCTCCCCATCCCCACCCCTCTGGCAAAATCAGTTTGTTCTTTGTATCTATTAGTCTGTTTCTGTTGTTTTATTTGTCTGCTTGGTGTTTTGTTTTTAGACTCCACATGTAAGTAAAATCATATAGTATTTGTCTTTCTCTGACTTATCTCACTTAACATCATACCCTCTAGGTCCATCCATATTGCTGCAAATTGCAGTATTTCATTCTTTTTAATAGCTGAATAATATTCCATTGTATGTATGTCCACAGCTTTTTTATCCACTTGTCTATTGAAGGGCACTTGGGTTGCTTCCATATCTTGGCTATTATAAATGATACTGCAATGAGCACATGAACACATGTATCTTCAAATCAGTGTTTTTCTTTTCTTTTTTTTTAATTTAATAAATCTTTATTGTTCAGATTATTACAGCTGTTTCTCCTTTTTTCCCCCAATAGCTCCCCTCCACCTGATTCCCACCCCACCCGCTGCCCTTACCTCCCCAACACTATCCTCATCCATAGGTGTACAATTTTTGTCCAGTCTCTTCCCGCACCTCCCACACCCCTATCCCCGAGAATTGTCAGTCCACTCCCTTACTATGCCCCTGATTCTATTATATTCACCAGTTTATTCTGTTCATCAGATCTTTTTATTCACTTGATTTTTAGGTTCACTTATTGATAGATATGTATTTGTTGTTCATACTTTTTATCTTTACCTTTTTCTTCTTCTTCCTCTTCTTAAAGAATACCTTTCAGCATTTCATATAATACTGGTTTGGAGGTGATGAACTCCTTTAGTTTTTTTATCTGTGAAGCGCTTTATCTGCCCTTCAATTCTGAATGACAACTTTCATTCAGAATAATCAGCTGACAATCATATGGGTGCTCCCTTGTAGGTAATTAACTGTTTTTCTCTTGCTGCTTTTAATATTCTTTGTCTTTTGCTCTTGACATTTTAATTATGATGTGTCTTGGTGTGGTCCTCTTTGGATTCCTTTTGTTTGGGGTTCTGTGCATTTCCTGGACTTGTAAGTCTATTTCTTTCACCAGGTGGGGGAAGTTTTCTGTCATTATTTCTTCAAATAGGTTTTCAGTATCTTGCTCTCTCTCTTCTTCTAGCACCCCCATAATTCTGATGTTGGTACGCTTGAAGTTATCCCAGAGGCTTCTTACACTATCTTCAAATTTTTGGATTCTTTTCTCTTTTTGCTTTTCCGATTGAGTGGTTTTTTCTTCTTTGTATTTCAAATATTTGACTTGATTCTTGTGTTCCCCTAGTCTGTTGTTGGGTCTCTGTATAATATTTTTTATTACAGTCAGTGTATGTTTAATTTCTAGTTGGTTCTTTTTCATATCCTCGAGGGTCTCACTAAATTTATAGGCCTTTTCTAGGAGATTCTTGAAAAACCTTATAACCGTGGTTTTGAACTCTATATCCAGTCATTTGTTTTCCTCCATTTCTTTCATTTGTGATCTGTTTCTTGTCTCCGCATTTTCGCTGCTCCCCTGAGTTGGTAGGGTAGCTTTGTGTGCTAGGTGTCCTATATGGCCCAGTGGGTCGGCCTCCCCAGTTACCTGAGGTGGACACTCTTGGTGCACCCCTTTGTGGGAGGAATTGATCTCCAGGCCAATTGGCTGTGAGGATCAGCTGTGTCTACGCTGGGAGAATTTCTGTGCTGGAGACAGCCTTATGAGACAAAACTTGCAAAATTGCAAAAAGCCTCTGTGCTCAGTTTGGATGGGGCGGGGTCTCAGGGCTGAGCAGACAGTCTTGGCTTCCCATCAGCCCTGCCCTCTGAGGCCCTTGGGTCTCAGTGTCCCTCAGTAATCGCTGCAAGCATCTCTGAGAGAAAGCCGCCCTCGAGTTTCATCCGCTGCCAGACAGTCCAGTTTTTCCCCCAATGAATCTGGATTCCCAGATTCTCGCCCAGAACTGGAGTTCAGTGCAGTCAGGTGCTTCCTTTTCCCTCCAGCTAGAGAAAGCCAGCGGCACACTCAGCAGTCAGTCCTCTCTGCGCGCACTTGCACATGTATCTCCAGACCTCTGCCTTTCGTGGCTCCCCTGAGTTTCCGCCTGACAGTCCAGATTCTCCCCGTAGGAGCCTGGGTCCCCAGGGGCTCGCCCTGAACTGGAGTTCAGTGCAGTCGGAACTGGGGTTCAGTACAGTCGGAAATTTCCAACTCCCTCCTGCTAGGGAAAGCCAGCAGCAACCTCAGCAGTCAGTCCTCTCTGTGTGCACTCATGCACGCCTCCAGACCCCTGCCCTCCGCGGCTCCCCCGAGTCTCCATGTGCCTTTCTCTCTATCTGACAGTCCAGACTCCCCCCATATGAGCCTGTGTCTACAGGGTCTCACCCGGAACTGGGGTTCAGTGCAGTCAGGAGCTTCCTTCTCCCTCCTGCCAGAGAAAGCCAGCCAGGCACTCAGCTGCCCTTCCTCTCTGCGCGCGTGCCTCCATACCTCAGCCCTTTGCAGCTCCTCTGATTCTCTGTGAGCTTTTCTCTTTCCTTCTAGTTGTAGAATTTCCACTCAGCCAGCTCTCCTGTGGTTCTGGATGATGTCCGTTCTTTCTTTTTGTTGTAGTTTTGAAATTGCTGTGCGAGGCAGCAGTTTAGGTGCTTACCTATGCCGCCATCTTGGTTTCTCCAGTGTTTTTATTTTCTATGGTAAATACCCAGAAGTGGAATTGCAGGGTCATAAGGCAGTTTCATTTTTAATTTTTTTATGAACCTCCCTCCTTTTTTACATAGTGGTGCACCAATTTACAGTTCCACCAACCATGCATGAGGGTTTCCACAGCCTCAACAACACTTGTTCTTGGTTGACTTTTCAATAATAGCCATTCTGACGGGTGTGATATCTAATTTCCCTGATGACTAGTGATGTTGAGCATCATTTCATATGTCTGTTGGCCATCTGTATGTCTTCTTTGAAGAAATGTCTATTGCATTCTTCTGCCCATTTTTTAATTGGATTTTTTAGGGTTTTTTGATGTTGAGTTATATGAGTTTGTTGTGTATTTTGGATATTAACCCCTTACTAGATATATCATTTGTAAATATCTTTTCCCATTCAGTAGCTGTCTTTTCATTTTGTTGATGGTTTCCTTTGCTATGCAAAAACTTTTTAGTTTCATGTATTCCCATTTGCTTATTTTGCTTTTGGTGTCCTTGCTGAAGGAGACATATCCAAAAAAATATCTCTAAGATCAATGTCAAAGAGTTTACTGCCTATGTTTTCTACTAGGTATTAGGTCTTATATTTAAGACTTTAATCAACTGATAACAAACTATCAGAAAGAGAAATTAAGAAAACAATCCCACTTACAATTGCATCAAATGGAATAAAATACCTAGGAATAAGTTTAACCAGGAAGGTAAAAGACCTGTATTCTGAAAACTGTTAAGACTTTGATGAAGGAAACTGAAGACAACACAAATAAATACCGTGGGACAGGGATTGGGAAGGTTAATATAATTATCTATATTATCCAAAGTAATCTAAAAATTCAATGCAATCCCTATCAAAATACCAATGGCATTTTTCACAGATCTACAACAAATAATCCTAAAATGTATATGAAACCACAAAAGACCTCGAATAACCCAAGCAATCTTGAGAAAGAAGAACAAAGTTGGAGATATCATGCTCCTTGATATCAAACTATAGTACAAAGCCATAGAAATCAAAACAGCATAGTACTGGCACAAAAAAGACAAAGATCAACAGAACAGCAGAGACAAATACTCCCACATTGGTCAATTAATCTATGACAAAGAAGCCAAGAATATCCAAGGGGAAAGGACAATCTCTTCAATAAATGTTGTTGGGAAAACTGGACATATACATGCAAAAAATGAAAATGGAACGCTTTGTTACACCATATACACAAATAAATTTATTTTTAAAACTTTATTCAAAAATTATTTTAAAAAAGAATGAGAGCAAAATAATCATTTACAGATACACAAAAATTGAAAAATTTTATACAACAGACCTTCACTAAATGAACATTAAAGGATATACTTCAGCCCGATCAGTGTGGATCAGTGGTTGAATGTCGACCTATGAACCAGGAGGTCATGGTTCAATTCCTGGTCAGGGCACATGCCCAGATTGTGGGCTTGATCACTAGTACGAGGTGTGCAGGAGGCAACCAAGCAATAATTCTATCTCATCGTGGATGTTTCTACCTCTCTCTTCTTTTCCTTTCTCTCTCTGAAATCAACAAAAAAATTTTTTAAAAGAAAGAAGCAAAATGATTACAGATAGCAGTGTAAAGGGTTAGAGATGAGGCCAGGGAGGTAGATAGGTAAGAGCCAAATAATGAAGACCTAGCATGCCAAGGTAAGGAATCAGAGCTCCACAGGGAACTAGGGGATTTTAAGCAGCAAAGAGATTGAATCAAACCTGTTCATATAATTCTGCATAGACTTCCCATTCGTTTGCTAAAAATTCCTTTAAGACATAATTCAAGTATCATTTTAGTAACTCTCACTCCAATCTCACTGTAATCTAACCCTCTTATGAATTTCTACAGCAGCTCTTAGAAGAACACAGTGTCCTAGCTGGTTTTCGCTCAGTGGATAGAGCGCGGCCTGCAGACTGAAGGATCCTGGGTTTGATTCCAGTCAAGGGCACATGCCTGGTTGCAGGCTCGATCCCCAGTAGGGGGCATGCAGGAGGCAGCCAATCAATGATTCTTTCTCATCATTGATGTTTCTACCTCTCTCTCTCCCTCTCCCTTCCTCTCTGAAATCAATAAAAATATATTTTTAAAAAAAGAAGAAGACACCGTGTTTAGAGTATAGATTTCAACTAGCTAGTTGATTGCAGGCTGGACAACTGCAGTTAGCAAATTAACTCATATACACTAGTGTCCACTATTTATACTTTTTTAAAAGTACTCTGTGGGGATCCTGGCCGGGTAGCTCATTTGGTTAGAGCATCATCCTAATATGCCAAGGTTGTGGGTTCAACCTCTGGTCAGAGTACATTAAGAAGCAACCAATGACTGCATAAATAAGTGGAACAACAAATCGATGTTTCTCTCTCTCCCCCTTCCTTTCTTGTCTCTAAAAATCATAAACACATTCAAAAAATAGCTTCAGTGGATAGAGGGTCGGCCTGCAGACTAAAAGGTCCCAGGTTCAATTCCAGCCAAGGGCATGTACACAATTCCAGTTGTGGGCACAATTCCAGTTGTGGGCACATCCCTAGTAGGGGGATGTGTAGGAGGCAGCTGATCGATGTTTCTCTCTCATTGATGTTTCTAACTCTCTATCGCTTTCCCTTCCTCTCTGTAAGAAATCAATAAAATATATTTTAACATAAAAAATAAAAAATAAAGTAGTCTGTGGGACAGAGATGTATAAAGCTAAAAAAAAAATAACTCTAGACAGTAGACGAAGGAAACAACTAGCTAGAAGAGAAAATCCAAGTTTAATTTTGCCAAATTCTCTTTTGTTGATATAGTTCCAAAAAAAGAAATCAGTCACGGCCACCACAGGGGCGTGGAGGGCAGGGGGCGGCCTAGTCCGTGGTTGCAACTATGGCTCAAAACAGACGGTGGAAACCCCTTCGCCGAGCCCGGCGAACTTGGACAACCCTTTTCAGGACCCAGCTGTGATCCAGCACCGACTGAGCCCGCAGTATGCAACGCTTGACATCTACAACCCTTTTGAGACCCAAGAGCCACCATCAACCTATGAGCCTCCTGCCCCTGCTGCAGCTCCATTGCCTCCACCCTCAGCTCCCTCACAGTCCTCGAGAAAGCTCAGCCCCACAGAACCCAAGAACTATGGTTCCTACAGCACCCAGGCTTCAGCTGCAGCAGCCACAGCAGAGCTGCTAAAGAAGAGGAGCTCAACAGGAAGGCAGAAGAGTTGGACCGGAGAGAGCGAGAGCTGCAGTATGCTGCCCTGGGGGGCAGAGCTATTCGACAGAACAATTGGCCCCCTCTGCCTTCTTTTTGCCCAGTTCAGCCCTGCTTTTTCCAGGACATCTCCATGGAGATCCCACAAGAATTTCAGAAGACAGTATCCACCATGTACTATCTCTGGATGTGCAGCACTCTGGCTCTTCTCCTGAATTTCCTCACCTGCCTTGCCAGCTTCTGTGTGGAGACCAGCAATGGCGCAGGCTTTGGGCTCTCTGTCCTCTGGATCATCCTTTTTACTCCCTGCTCCTTCGTCTGCTGGTACCACCCCATGTATAAGGCTTTCCGGAGCGATAGTTCAATTTCTTCGTTTTCTTCTTCATTTTCTTCGCCCAGGACGTGCTTTTTTTTTTTTTTTTTTTTTGTAATTTTTAATAAATCTTTATTGTTCAGATTATTACAGGTGTTCCTCTATTTTTTCCCCCCATAGCTCCCCTCCACCTGATTCCCCACCCCACCCCATGCCCTTAACCCCGCCACTGTCTTCATCCGTAGGAGTAAGATTTTTGTCCAATCTCTTCCCGCACCCCTCACACCTGCTTCCCCTGAGAATCGTCAGTTCACTCCCTTTCTATATCCCTGATTCTATTATATTCACCAGTCCATTCTGTTCTTCAGATTTTTTATTCACTTGATTTTTAGATTCACTTGTTGGTAGGTATTTGATGTCATTTTGTTGTTCATAATTTTTATCTTTACCTTTTTCTTCTTCTTCCTCTCCTTAAAGAATACCCTTCAGCATTTCATGTAATCCTGGTTTGGTGGTGATGAACTCCTTTAGCTTTTTCTTGTCTGTGAAGCTCTTTATCTGACCTTCAACTCTGAATGATAGCTTTGCTGGGTAGAGTAATCTTGGCTGTAGGTTCTTGCTGTTCATCACTTTGAATATTTCTTGCCACTCCCTTCTGGCCTGCATAGTTTCTGCCGAGAAATCAGCTGACAGTCGTATGGGTACTCCCTTGTAGGTAATTAACTGTTTTTCTCTTGCTGCTTTTAATATTCTCTCTTTGTCTTTTGCCCTTGGCATTTTAATTATGATGTGTCTTGGTGTGGTCCTCTTTGGATTCCTCTTGTATGGGGTTCTGTGCGCTTCCTGGACTTGTACATCTATTTCTTTCACCAGGCAGGGAAAGTTTTCTGTCATTATTTCTTCTAATAGGTTTTCAATATTTTGCTCTCTCCCTTCTTCTGGCACCCCAAAAATTCGGATGTTGGTTCGCTTGAAGTTGTCCCAGAGGCTCCTTACACTATCTTCATATTTTTGGATTCTTTTTTCTTTTTGTTTTTCTGGTTGGATGTTTTTTGTTTCCACATATTTCAGATCTTTGGTTTGATTCTTGGGGTACGTTGATCTACAGTTGAGTTTCTGTATATTCTTTATTTCAGACAGTGTATGCTTCATTTCTGACTGATCCTTTTCCATTTTATTGGCATTCTCATTAAGCTCCTTGAAGGTCTCATCAAGTTGCTCAGCTGTTTTAAGAAGATTCTTGAGTAACCTTATAAATGTGGTTCTGAACTCTATGTCATCCAGTAGTTTGCTTTCCTCCGTTTCTTTCATTCGTGACATGTTTCTTTGTCTTCTCATTTTGGCTGCTTCCCTGTGTTGATGGAGTAGCTTTGTGTGGTAGGTGACCTATAGGGGGCAGTAGCTCAGCCTCCCCAATCACCTGATGTGGACACTCTTGGTACACCCCTTTGTGGGCTGAGTGCCAAGACTTGATGCAGTTAAAGCCTTAATTGCTGTTGGTACACTGGGAGGAATTGACCTCCAGGCCAATTAGCTGTGAGCACTCACTGTGCCTATAATGGAAGAACTGCTGCGCTGAAGACACACTTATGGGGCAGGACTTGTTTCAGTGGGGCTTTGGTGCTCACTGAGTCTGCCTTTGAATGTGTCACTTATGGATGTGAGGAGTTGAAATCTGGTGTCTCACTCTGACCACTAGGTACACTGGCTTCTGGATCTCCAATGGGGTGCAGGTCAGCTACTGTCTGTGGCCATCCAGCAGGAGCTACAGTGAGAGCTACAGTTTTCTCCTCTTTGCTTGGGGTTTAGAGGTTTTGGAGCTGTCTGACCCAGGCTGCAAGTTTGCTAGGTTAAGCTGCGATAGGGCGGGGCTTTCTTCTGCTAACGCTGCTGCTTGGAGCTTGGGTGGGTTTGTAGGTTGTGCAGGGCGGGGCCTCAGGGCGTCACTAGGTTAGGGCGTGGCAAACAGCAATGGCTGCTAGTAAGCCCGCTCTGTGTCCCGACCGTGTCCTGGAATCCTGGGCCCCAGTGCCGTAAACAATTATTCCTGCGCGCAGCTCTGCTAGCAAGCTACTCTCACTGGCAGACAGTCCAGCTTCTCCCCGTAGGAGTTTGGGTCCCCCGCGTCTCCCCAGAGACTGGGTTTCAGAGTAATCGGGGGCTTGTCTCCGTTCGGGTTGAAAAAAGCAGCGCACCCAGTCGCCCGCCGCCAGCCCGGATCCCGCGCCTCCGTACCTCAGCTTTTCAGCGCTCGTGCACGTCTCACTGCTCTTTTCTCTTTCCTTCTAGTTGTAGAACTTCCACTCAGCCAGCTTTCCCGTGGTTCTGGGTGATAGACGTTTTATCTTTTAGTTGCAGTTTAAATTGTTGTCGGAGGCAGCAGTTTAGGTGTTTACCTATGCCGCCATCTTGGATTCTGCCAGGACGTGCTTTTTGTCCTCCAGGCCATTGGCATCCCAGGTTGGGGGTTCAGTGGCTGGATCTCTGCTCTGGTGGTGCTGAAGACCAACACGGCTGTCGCTGTGCTCATGCTACTGGTTGCCCTATTCTTCACTGGCATCATCGTGCTGGGAATTGTGATGCTAAAGTGGATCCAGTCCTTGTACCGCCGCACAGGTGCCAGCTTTCAGAAGGCCCAGCAAGAATTTGTGGCTGGTGTTTTCTCCAATCCTGCGGTGCGAACCGCAGCTGCCAATGCAGCCGCTGGGGCTGCTGAAAATGCCTTCCGGATCCTGTGACCCCTGGTGGATGCCCTGGCCCTGCCACTTCAGGGGGCTGACTTAGCCCCTCTCCCTGAGGTCTCTGGGACTTGTGAGACATAACTATTTGATGTTTCCTGTATAGTGCTCCCAACCCCACAGCTGTGACTGCTGAACCTGATTTAGGGGTCGGGGAACCCACTGTGACCCAGTCACTGCTCTGCCTATACCCCACTACCCAATCAGGCCACACTGCTGCCACCCCTTACACACCCCAACCCAGCTTCCCTCTGCTGTGCCAAGGCTGTTGCTTCGATTATTTAAATAAAAAGAAAGTGGAACTGGAACTCAAAAAGAAAAAGAAAAAAAAGAAAGAAATCAGTCACATGATAGGCACACAATATAGGAGTAATATAAGATTTAAAAAATGTTCATGTTAACATATTTACTAGTTACATTTTGTGAGGGACTATTAGCATGACATTTTAAATTTCTTAAAACATGATCAACATTTTAAAAGCTTACATTAATGAAAATCCAAAATATTTGCTTTTGTGGATACCTGGAAGGTTTCCATTGTAGTCCACATCTTCTATGCCACATCCCCATTTAACTAGAAGTTGCAAACAGCCAAGTCGTCCATGAAAAGATGCATAATGTACGGGTTTCCATTCTCTCATATCCGTTATGCTGGGATCCTAGAGGTAACATTCACAAGGACTAAGTTTCTTTCCATTTTGTAGGGGAAACACTAGCAGTTTCCCCTCAACAATTTAAATCAACAATTAAGAACTGGAGGTTCTTAAAACTATAAGGCAAACACTAAATATAAAAAAATGTACTGAAACCACTGATTTGAACACACAAACTGGAGTCTATTCTTAAAACTATAAGGCAAACACTAAATATTAAAAACAATACTGAAACCACCAATTTGAGCACACAAGCTAATAACATACTAATGAAATTTTATAAAATAGCAACCAATTGATGTGTTTCTCTCATATCAATGCTTCTCTCTTTGTCTCTCCTCCTCCTTTCCATTCTCTCTAAAAATCACTAGGCAAAAAAATATATCCTTGGATGAGGATTAATAAAAGCAAACAACAAACAAAAAAGAAAGAGTTAATGAAAAAATACTAAGATTTTTTTACTTTTTCTCTATAGAAACACCAATTCTTACAATAATGTCTTCAGCATAGGTAGTTATTTTCTTATCAGAAGTTTTTTTTTTTTGCAACCATTGGGTAATATTAAAAACAAATATAATAAGTGAGATTTATGGAGATATAAATCACTTTACTAGTGGCCCAGTGCACAAATTCATGCACATTGAAAGGAAATTAATTAGAAGAAATATTTTAATATTTCTATTTGCCCTTTCTCTATAATAGAAGTATCAACCAAATTCACGGCAATGACAGATTGAAACACATGTGCGATTGGCGCCAGCGAAAGCTTTATATGTATTGTGCATGTGCAAGTTAACTTAGCCTTTTATACACATACAGGCACCGACCCAGCACTGACTGCCATGGGGGCTGTGGATCAGACCCTGCTTCTCTCTCCACGCCTCTCTCTGAGCCTGATCTGCAGCCCCCTCAGCAGTCAATGCTGGGTCAAAATTCATGCACGGGGTGGCAGGGTGGGTCCCCTCAGCCCAGCCTGCACCCTCTCCAATTGGGGACCCCTTAGGCCCAATCCTCGGGCCTAATCTGGCAGTCGGACATCTCTCTCACAACTTGGGACCACTGGCTCCTAACTGCTCACCTGCCTGCCTGCCTGATCACCCCTAACTGCCTCTACCTGCCTGCCTGATCTCATCCCCAAATGCCCTCCCCTGCCAGCCTGATCTCTCCCCCAGTGGCCCTCCCCTGCTGGCCTGGTTGCCCCCAACTGCCCACCCCTGACATCCTGATCTATCCCCCAACTTCCCTCCCCTGCCAACCTGATCTCGCCCCCAATTGCCCTCCCCTGCTGGCCTGATCGCCTCTGCCTCGGCCCCCACCAACATGGCTTTGCCTGAAAGGAAGTAGGACGTCCAGAAGATGACTGGTGGACCCAGTTTAATTAGCATATTACTTTTTTATTAGTATAGATAGATTATATAGGATCAGACCCTGCTTCTCTCTCCAGGCCTATCTCCGGGCCTGATCAGAGAGGTGGTGCCTGTATATGTATAAAAGGCTAAGTTAACTTGCACATGCACAATACATATAAAGCTTTCACTGGCGCCAATCGCACACGTGTTTCAATCTATGGCTGCTGCGAGGGAGGGCAGTTAGGGATTGCTTAAGTCGGGGGGGAGCCTTTTTCAGTGGGAGGAGATGCTCTTGGCAGAAAAAAATTCCTATATCTGGACTGATAACCAGCCATATGCACTATACTGCCAAATGGTCATTAAAAAATTGAACCGCTTTCTTACACCTTACACTAAATAGCTGTTGCCCTTAAAACCCCTCCTCAGCCCCTACCTTAGGTTCTGCCTTCGCAGTTCATCCAGATTAGGTTCTAATTGTTCAGTTTCTATGCCAGTCAGCATCAAAAGCTCTGCCACCTAGGCAGCCATTGGCTCCTTGCAGTTCACCCAGATTTGGTTCTGATTGGTCAATTTTTACACCAGTCAGCATCTCCGGGCCTATCTCCAGGCCTGATCAGAGAGGCAGAGCTGATCAGCAGCCCCCGCAGCTGCTGGCAAGGCCTGGAGAGAAAGAGAGGCAAGGGCTGATCAACAGCTGCCATGGAGGCTTGCAGATCACACCCTGCTTCTCTCTCTGGGACTGATCTATAGCCCCCTCAGCAGTCAGTGCTGAATCGCCGTGCCTGCAGGACTGACCTCCGGTGTTTGGTTGTCCGTTTGGTCGTTTTAGATGTTACAGACTCTGACTCTTTATATATATAGATAAACTTGCTTAATTATATCTGCTTTCTGATTTAGCTAAACTTTTTCCAGTCCAGTGAAGCACCCCAACTTCTCTTTCAGGTAATTGTCAGCAACACAGCAGTAAATATCAACATGAAGCAGATTATTATTGTAGATCACGCAGGGAGAACAAAGGGTAAAATATTTAACTGCAGCAGTGTTTGACTATATTCTGTGCAGTGAGAAAACCTGAAGTCATTTTCAAGGTCCACCATTTCTTACTTCTTTTCAGTTGGGTCAAGTTTCTAAGCTTTCTAAATCTCTGTTTTCCAGCTAATAAAAAGAAAAAGGGCATGAGTGTGGAGACTGGGAGGATGGCAATGGGAGATAAGGACACATATGTAATACCTTAATCAATAAAGAAAGAAAAAAACAATGGGATAGCACCAAGTCTCCTATTTACCTACTCCAGGACTTCTGTGAAGGTCAAATGAGATGAGGCATGGGAAAACACTTCACAGTCATTTTGTTAAAGTGTAAAATATTTCCACCTGTCAATAAAGCAAGTCATGTTCCTGGACTGAAGAAACTGTAAGGAGGCTAGTTGCTAGGGAGAGGAAGCCAGGCATTGCTATGTTTCATCATTACCTGGATGGACACTTAGCATTATTAGCCTTTTATATATATATAGATTATAATAATAAAAAGGCTAAGTAACCAACCATCCATCCGTCCAACTGGCTGACTGACCAGCCGGTATATATGATGCACAGTGGCAATTTAAAAATAAACATTGACTCGTGCATGTGTGATATTTGTCCCTGTCTGACACTGGCCTCCCATTTAAATTAATTCAAGGACAGTTTCCCAAATGCCAGCATTTGCGATGACTATTAATAAATCACAAGGACAAACTCTAGACAGAGTAGGAATATTCCTACCTGAAACCATTTTCAGACACGGTCAGTGATATGTTGCTTTCTCTCAAGTTCGAAGAGTGTGTGACATTAAAGTTGTAAATACTTCATCACAAGGGAAATTAGTCAAGCACTCTGAAAGTGTTTTTACTCTTAATGTGGTTTACAGGGAGGTATTAGAATAAGTTTAATCAATTTTTCAGTCATTGTTTGTATCAATGTTGTTTTTATATCATTTTTGTTGTTTTTATATCATGTCTTTGTTGTTGTTATATTATGTTGTTCTTGTTTATTCATTAATCAATTTATTAATGTATTTATTAATGTATTTTCATATACATTTTACTAATTTTCTTTCACCTCTGACACTTCTATTATTAAGAAAGGGCAAATAGTGATATTAAAATATTTCTTCTAATTAATTTTCTTTCAATGTGCACGAATCCATGCCCTAGGCCACTAGTATGAAATAAGAGTTATACACAGAAATTCAGAAAGATTTACAATCATTGGTTAACATATGTTTAGAAGCTTCAGAATCTTCCCAGTTAAACTCTGAGCTGATATGAAGAGCCCCATAGCCTCTGAAGTAGTTTATACCACTAACTGGGTGTTTCGGGATTTTCTGAAGATGTATGTAAATTATTACTCCTATTCCTAAAGATGGAAAAACTAAAGAGAGAGATCAAATTACTTCCCTAAAGTCATAAAGGATATTTAAATAGTCAGGAAGAGATAACTGGGCTACCAAATGCTATTTCATTTATATGGTTATACATCCTCACATACTAACAGGAATCCCTCACCACTCCACTCCGGAGCATTATTTGTAAAGTGAAAGAATGTCCATGTGTTGCAGCAAGATGTAAAGGAGTGCAGCCACGATCATCTTTAGTTGCCAAATTTGCTCCATTGATTATAAGAGCCTAAAAATAGAGAAATAAGAATGAGTTTATGTTAAATCATAAATGTAGTTGCAGATTATTTAAAGGCAAGCAATTTATTAACCTAGCTAAATTGTTATGTTCTTACATATGTGCCACAGGCAAAGTGTGAGAAGTTCTTAGCTAATCCAATAAAAATGTTTGGGATCCTTTTTAACACTGCCCAGGAGATATTTATAATACCTGATTTCACAATCTGATTTGAGCATGGACATACAATTTATAAAGCACAATTTTCATGAGCACTGATTCATAACCACTAAGTTAAATACTTTAATGTTAAGCTAATAAAACTGAAATTTAAACTTCTACTATTTTAAAATAGAATCTTTTATTAACTTGGTTTTGGATAGAATAAAAGGATTTCATTATTAAAGTAACTAGTTCTAAGCTCCAAATCAAACTTCTAACTACATCTGAGAAGATTCTATCTGAATTTACAGTTGGCCCAGTTTCTGAATATGGGTTACATCATATACAAGTACATCTCCCTATGTAATGTACAGAGTAATTGCTTTAAAAAATCATTAGTGTCCTAGCTGGTTTGGCTCAGTGAATAGAGCGTTGGGCTTACGTACTGTTCAAGGGCACATGTCCGGGTTGTAGACTTGATCCCCAGTAGGGGGCATGCAGGAAGCAGCCCATCAATGATTCGCTCTCATCACTGATGTTTCTATCTCTCTCTTCCCTCTCACTCCCTCTCTGAAATCAATAAAAATTTATTTTAAAAAAAGTTTTAGAAAGAATAACCTCCATGATTTTGTCTGATTCACATTAACAAATTAGTTAATAATCATCACAAACCATATATTGAGTGCTTACTATGTTTTAAAAGTCACTATAAAGAATATAAAGACATTAACATAGGGAATTAGTGCTTATGGAGAGACAAAGATAATCAACTATACAAAGCTGTCCTTGATAAGCAAGCACTAAACAGTATAGTACAAAAAAGGCATCACACCACCTCTGAGAAGGAAGAGGTCACTTTGAGGAAGAGAAGGACAATCAAGGCAGAGGGAATGGCTTGAACTATTGCTTAGAAGCAAAGTATCAAGTAAAGCTTTATTGGAACCTGATAACTCCTAAAGTTACCATTTTCACTTCCTACTTCTCAAATTAATATTTCAACTCCAAATACACTTGCAGAATGAGTGTCACCCCCACCACTGCAGAGAAATACAGCCAGCCTCACTCTACAGTGAGCTCTTAAGTTCAGTGGCATTTCCTTAAGCTTTATTCCCCTTAGTTTTATACTATAACTGATACTCTGCCTAATTCTTAAACTTCTTCCCTCACTTGCCCTAATGGATCCTGGCTCTACCTCTCAGACTTCCTTCTCCAAATTCCTTACTCTTTTCTCTGCTTTCTCTCATGTCTACTAGTAACATTCTTCAACACTTGAAGGATTCTTCTCTATAGTTTATTATTCCTCAAATCTTTGTCTCCAGCCTCCTTTAAATTGTCTGCACCTTCTGCACCTGAATGACCTACAGGCACCTTAAACTCGAAATGTGCCAATTTAAACTCAACCTCTTTCCTCCCAAATCTCCCAGCCTTTCAGATATCCCTATCTATAGTTTCATAATTAGCTGTAATTCTGACTCAAAACTTGAACTTCTCACTATACTGTGTCAATGACTGCTTTGGAAGATGTCTTGAATCATTTTCTTTCCCACTGCCACCACCCAATTTTATCCTCTATAGTTAGTGAGTACACCAAAAATCTCTAATTGGTCTTCTTGCCTCCAAACTCTCTCTTCATCCTAGGTAATCCTGAATACATTTCACAAGAATAATTTCCTGAAATATTGCTTTCATTACATCATTCCATGTGCATTTGTACATATGTGTGTGCATGGGGTGAGGGAGGGGGGGGTCCCCTCAGCCCAGCCTGTGCCCTCTCCAATCCAGGATCCTTTGGCGGATGTCCGACTGCCAGTTTAGGCCCAATCCCAGGCATCCCTCTCACAATCTTAGACCACTGGCTCCTAATCGCTCACCTGCCTGCCAGCCTGGTCGCCCCTAACTGCCCCCCCCCGCCAGCCTAGTCACCCCCAACTGCACCCCCCCCGTTGGCCTGGTTGCCCCTAACTGTCCCCCCTGCTGGCCTGGTCATCCCCAACTGCCCCCCTGCTGGCCTAGCTGCCCCTCCTCTCCCCCAGCTGCTGGCCTGGTCACCCCACGCAGCCTGTTGTTCAGTGGTTTGGTCATTCCTCACTAACCCTCCTGCTGGCCTGGTTGTAGGCAGCCATCTTGTGAGGGCATGAGAATCAATTTGCATATTACTTCATTATTGCATAGGAGGATGTAGTATGTGCATAAAACCTCTTTCCTATATAAATGAAAGTAAAATCTCTATTCTACTTCTCATTTTACAAACTAGCTTATCCAAACTTTGTAACAGTCCACAGAACAAATCATCTACACTCAGCCAAACTTATGTTATAGTATATCCCCTGAACACATCTCATTTTTCCAATTCAGGGACTTCACATAGAATTACAGCATAGAGATTAAGAGGACAAAGTATAGGTTCAAATCCTTGCTTTGTCACTTATTTAGCAAGGTACTTAACTCTCTGAATCTGTTTCCTAATCTGTAAAAAGTGGAACTCATAAGACTGTTGTATTAAATGAGGTGATGCATGGGAGACTGATTTGACACATTAAAAATGTTCAATAAATGATCATCATTATTTTTATTTGCTCCTGACATATTCCCTACCAATAATGCTTCTTTACTATTTACCTCTTTAAAATCAACAGATTCCTTTAGGCCTGGCTGAAATTGTATTTCCTCCAGTTATACTTTCTCTATCTCCAGCTAAGTTCTATAATTCTTCTCATCTGTACTTTTTATTAATACCTTAATCATAAAATGTGCCTTGTGTTGCTTTGTAATGCACTGAGCAGAGCTCTTTTCACTCCAAACAGAATCTCAGGTTTCTTATAGGTAGGGACTGTTTGCTTATGTGATTTTGTATTTCTCCAAATTCTAGTCTATTGTACACTGATTAAATAGAGCTACTCTAATAAATTAGATCCTGTCACATATTACTGCGCTATTCTGGCTAGGAAACACATTAAATAAGGAATTTTAGGCATGGAAAGCTATAAACGAGGTAATCTGTACATGAATGTGACATCCCTTAAAACAATCTAGACAGATAATCAACTACTTTGAAGATAAAAGGGTCTCTTCTCATATATCATTTCCTTAAGTGGATAGTTGATACCAAAATATCTAAGACATGGAATCCAATAAGTTCTTTTTTGTAAAATATATTTTATTGATTTTTTTACAGAGAGGAAGGGAGACGGATAGAGAGTGAGAAACATCGATTAGCTGCCAGTAGGGGATGTGCCTGCAACCAAGGTACATGCCCTTGACCGGAATCGAACCTGGGACCCTTCAGTCTGCAGGCCAACACTCTATCAACTGAGCCAAACTGGTTAGGGCCAGTAAGTTCTTATTTAAAAGTAAATCTATAGGATCAAATTATTAGAATAAAAGCAACAGCTTAACAGAACTATGCTAAAGTAAACTTATTGAATTTTTAAAAAATAAACAAAATTATTATTACCTGCATACAAGCATCTTGACCCCTGATTGCAGCTATGTGAGCTGCTGTCCAGCCTCTCATAGTTGCTTGTGTAATATCAGCTCCGTGCCAGAGGAGCCAATGAAGACACTAAGTTAAGAAAATAACCATGTTAATAAGTGATAAGATAGATGCTTTAAACATTTTTATATCTTTTAAATTTATTTTTTTATGTTATCCCCCTTTTATTTTTAGGTATTTTAAATGTATCATTCAATAAAGTTATTCCATTTTCTACATAAAGGTCTCATAGATTCTTTTTCTTTTTTTTTTTTGCTTTGGGTTCTTTTAAATTTAGTCTGCCATCAAGAAATACTGCAACCTGAGAAATATCATAAATAAATGAGGGAGCCAGGTATAAGCACAAGCACAATGACAGGACAAAACATCAGGCCTTACTGTTGGGTAAACAATAGCAGTAAAGGAACTGTGACAAACTGGAGATGCCATTCCTTGTCAATAAGGTGCAGATTCCAGCCAATTGTTGCTGTGACTAAAATGCTGATCCAAATCTTATGTTTGACCAATACTGTACAAGCCAAACAAAAAACATACGTGTGAGCCAAATTCACTTAAGGGCTACTAGTTTGCAACTTCTGCCATAGATTTTATTTTTTGGTTTGTTGTGTTTTTTCCATAGATTTTGAATGGGTCAAGAAACTTCTGTATCAAGGCAAACTTTGTTATTCTGATTATATTCTCTAAAAAGAGATTTATATAAAAAGGGGGGTGGTGGGAATCAAATGCATCTTCATTTAAGATTTATAACAATTACCCTAAGGCTCGTTATAATAAAGTAATTAGAGTTCTGTGACACATATAGTATTACTGTCGTTATATGTTCACGTTTATAGACTCTACCTTCAAGAAGTTTCTTTATTTAAAAAATGACTTTCATTGGAATCACAGCCCTATCATTTGTTGAAAGCTTACCATTAAGTATCATTTGCCTGTCACAGGGATTAGTGGCCAGTAATATAATTTTTTAAAAGTTCAACTCCACTAATAATCACTGTAAATAATTCATTTACTCAACAAATATTTGTGTGTATACTACTATGTACTAACACTGTTCAGATACTGGAATAAAACCATTATAAACATTCATGTACAGGTTTAATTGTTCTAGGTAAATACTATGTAGAAGCAAGACTGCTAGAACACAGATAAGTATATTCAACTTTATAAGATACAGCCAAACTGTTTCCAAAGTGGCTGTATCATTTTATACTTCTACCAGCAATGTATGAGAGTTCTAGTTATTACATATCCTTGCCAATACTTTATATCGTCATTTCTTGAGTTATCTATAGGGGGTTGTTGTTGTTTTTTTGTCATTCTAATGTGTGTAGTGGCATCTTTTGTGGTTTTAACTTGTATTTCCCTAATGCCAAATGATGATGAATATCTTTTCATGTGTTCAATTGCCATCCATATTATCTTTAAGTGTCTATTGAAGTTATTTGCCGTTTTTTTATTGTTGTTTTTTTTTCTTTTCTCACTACTGAGTTGTGAGTCTCTTATTCTGGTTACAAGTTCAATACATGATTTGCAGAGATTTTTTCCCTATGCTTTCTTATAGAAGTTTTGTAAGGTTAAGTTTCAAATTTGCCTATAATCTGTTTTGAGTACATTTTTCTATATGGTGCCAGGTATGAGTTAAGGTTTATTCTTTTTACATATGAATGTTCAATTATGCCAGCACCATTTAATGAAATTAATATCTGCTCTCCATTAGATTACATGTTCACCCTTATCAAAAAGCAATGCACAAATAAGCAGGAATTCAGAAATGGATAAATAAGGAGCTTGGCAAATCCTTCCTGAGAAGCAATGATAAAACTAGACAAAGTTGTCAAAAATAACAATTTAAAAACTGGAAATTGACCAAAGGCATATAATAAAATGAGAAGCATATATATGAGAAAAATCTACTGAATCTCAGTGAGAACAGGAGACTGAGACTATAGCTTCGCCTACCCCGCTGCATGGTGCAGACATCTACTAGGTGGACAGCTCCACTGCTCTGCTGGAGGGGTTGACTTTATTAGGAGCTGAACACATAAAATTCCATGCCCAGACACATTGTCAAAAACAATTCTTCTCCTCAGAACAATCCAAGAAAGCCAACATCAGAGCTAGCCTAAAGTCATGATACTGGTTGGAGCATGCACAAAACTAAAGACTATCCAGAAAATTAATAGGAAATTCCAAAAAATGAGATGGCCAAAGTGGTCCTTACTACGATTCCATTTATCCCTTGAGATCTAAAAGGCTGTGTGCATGTACAAGACTGCTCAAAATCAGAAAAGACTGAAGAGGGACTAAGTTGGTAAGATATCCCTGGCTAAACATGAGGCCTTGTAAACATATTTTTTAAAAAAGATGTTAGGCTGGCTTGTAAGCTGCTTGAATTTCTCCACACAGACCCATCAGTAAAAGATTAAATCCTTACGGTACTTAAGCACATGCTCTCATAAGTTACTGGCTGACCACTGAACTAGGGTGAACCCTAGGGAGCCAGGCTTAAAAATAAAAACAAGAATTAAAAGAGGGAACAACTGAGCAGTGGCCACACACTGTTAGGAAAACAGACTCCACATAATTAGTCTAGGCAAATAAATAAACACACAGGAACAACCATGCCTGGGTAAGGGTGAAGAAGTAGGTTCAGACTCCAGAGTTGCCATAATATATCATCTAAAATGTCTAGTTTTCAAAGTGTCCAAATATATTGGGAGATGAGATTGGAGATATGTCTACTGTATTAAATAGCTTGAACTTTATCCTATAGGATAGGAGTTAAGTAATATCAGATTTTAGTTTTAGAGTGGTAACTTTATATACAGAATATGAACTAGAGATAGACAAGACAAAAATCAAGAAAATCTATTAGATCTAAGGCAGTGGCTATGTGGATGAAGAGTACAAATTTGAAAGACAAAAATGGGAGAGAACCAAAGGACCTAGAGATCAGTTCCTACTGTATCAATGTGCACCACGTAGGGTACCTTCAACTAGACAAATGTCGAGGATGTGTACTGCTTCTGTAAAAAATTGAGACAACTCAAGCAGACATTTCAAAATAGGTCACATTTGGTGCTTCTCAGATTTCTGAGGAAGTTAATTGCTTTGTATTGTATATTACAATGATCACCAACTGACAATATTGTTTTATAATAGTTCTGTGGGTTTTTTTTCCTGAGGTTGTTATTAAACAAATACTTTAGGTGGTGAAAAAGAAATTAAAAAAAAAAAACTAAGAAAGGGATAGAAAAGAATAATAGCTTAGTTTTATAGCAACTGAATTTGAAATGCTAGTCAGATATGCATGAGCTGTTGATCAAGCATGATATATAAGCCAGAATTAAGGAGAGGAAGCAAAACCATGCATTTTATGTAGACACTGGAGGCCCAGCGCACGGATTCGTACACCGGTGAGGTCCCTCAGCCTGGCCTGCACTCTCTCGCAATCTGGGATTCCTCAGGGATGTAGTAGTGCGCTAAGCAGCAGGTGCCAGGGAGGAGACTGAGCCCAGGTTGGGCGCTGCACCCCTCCTGCTCATCCCAACCCCACTGTGCCTGCTGCTGCTGCCACTTGGTAGTGCTACCACGAAAGCAGGAGAGGCTCGTGCCACTGCAGCTATGCTTGCCAGCTGTGAGCCCAGTCAGCTGAGCGGCGCTCCCGCTGTGGGAGTGCACTGACCACCAGGGGACAGCCCCAGCGTTGAGCGTTTTCCCTCTGGTGGTCAGTGCATGTCAGAGCGACCAGTCAACAGGTCATTCAGTCGCTTAGGCTTTTATGTATATAGATGATAAAGCCAAAGAAGTCTAAAAAACTGCCTGGAGAGAGAAGGCAGAATCATACAAATACCTATCTTTATAGAATAGGCAGGGTAGATTAACCAAAGAAGCCTAAATGAGAGTAATCAGAGAAGCTGAAAGGATACCAGGAAATAAATTAAATAAATGGTATATCAAAAAGTCCTATTTTATTGGAATATGGCAGAGTAAAATCAGTATTTCATCTCTTCAAAATCATCCAAAAAAAAAGAAAGGAAGAAAAACAGGGAGAAAACCCCATCTTTGATGAAAGTAGAAGACATCTGAAACTCAAACCACAAAAACAAGATGGGAAAGTTGCCAAATTATAGATCAAAGAGGGATGTGGGAGGAAGCAGCAGAGAAAATCCGCACCCAGGGCTATATGTGCAGAAAGATCCATCAAGGCACCCTTCTCCCAGCTGAAAGGACGTCACTAAAAGGCCAAAGGGAAATTCTTGTTTACAACAGTTCAAGTGGGGCACACAAACTGGTAGAGAGAGATTCTCCAAACAAGATTTGGTTCCAAGAAGCAGAGAAGCCCAGACAAACAAGAAATCACACAGAGAAGCCATATTAATAGAAAGCAGTCTCTGCTTGTGTAGCAGGGGGAAAAGGTCTGCATAGTGAATAGACCCACTGCAGCCCAGAGGCTGGGGAAATGCAGTAGCTAAAATAAGCTCTCCACACACAACCTTGAATCATGAGAAAAATTTTAGTTGGCTTTGTATCCAGTCCAAGAATAAGAAGTTTTGCATTAAAAAATTCTTTAAGAATGCTTGTACTAGCTAAAAATTGAAACCAACTAAATATCCATCAGTTGAAAAATGAATAAATTCTGATATTAGTGTAAGAATAGACTATTACAGTATGGCTGAAAGAAATAAATTAGCGTACATATATTTTAATTACATGTATCAAGCTGCAGAATGATACATATATCATTTATATAAAATATGTCATTTAGAGCAATGATATAATCATATGCAATAACAGCATAAAATATAGATAGGAATAATAAATACCAAATTCAGGGTAATAGTTGTCTCTGAATTTGGAAGGAGAGAAGTAGTACCTGGAGGGGTGTTCAGGGATTTCAAATGTATCTATAATATTCCATTTGTTTTCTAAAAATCTGAAGCAACTATAGCAAAAAAACATTAGGATTTAAGAGAACTAGGTATTCATTCTGTTATCCTCTTTAAGTTACCCTTTATGCTTTCCTTTGGAACCCAGCTATCACACTGTGAGGAAGTACAAACTAGCAAGGTTGAGAATCTTCACAAATAGGCCCACAAAGAAAAACTAAGGTGCCCAGAGCCAGCATATACCAGACAGCTGTGTGAACAAGCCTTCAGAAAGATCCAACCCCAGCTTCTTAATCTATAGTTGAAGCCCCAGACATCATGGAGCAGAAACAAGCTGTGTCTGAGATCCAAACTCCTCGTTCAGTCCTGAGCATAAATAAATGGTTATTTTATGCCATCAAGTTTTGGGATAATTTGTTACAAAGCCATTGTAAGTAAACAAAACACCTAATAATAGACTGAATTAAAAAAAAGAAATTATTTGCAATGCCTCAGTCCTGTTTGCTAAATTTATAAAACCGCTACGTTGTAAACTTATCCCAGTTTTATTTAGCTTACCTCCAAACTTCCCGAATGTGCTGCCCAATGTAAAGGGGTAAATTTATGGAGAATGTCAACTTCATTAATGCTGACTCCACGTTCTACTATTTCTGAAAGCTGCTTTACATCTCCAGCACGTACTGCATCATGTATGCTACTAAAATGCACCTTCTTTCTGGCACCTACTGAAAAATCAAATTGCTTAAAATATATTACAATGCCAAAAAATAGAAAAAGACTAAGCAATAAAACAAAAGAAAGCACAAAATCACTTTGACTTTCCAAATAATTTAATACAAAGATGTTTATGATTAACATCTTCTTAATCAAACTTCCATTTCAGTTCTAATGTCTAAAAAGCATGGAAGTATCATTCCCTTATACACAGGAGAAAACAAACTGAAAACCAATAACTTTTCTTAGACTGATCCGAGAACTGAAGTCTCGGCAAACCACCACCCTGAATCTGGAAAGATATCAAATACAGAGAAACACAGTTAAGCTCAGTTAACCTAGAGCAGAAGCCACAGGAGCCACGAAGAACTAGAAGCAATGAAATGGGGAATCATTGAGGGATTTTAAACAGAAGACTAATAATGATCAGATTTGTAATGCTGGATTTATGGGACTAGCTGCAGGTGAGGGGAATTCATTGGGGAGCAAAAATGCAGTAATAGAGATTCAGGGAGGCTATGTAAGAAAATAGCTATGTAATCTACAGCAGAAAGATTGAGATCCTCAACCCAGAGAATGGTTTTGGAAACAGAATATTCAACAAATATTATGAAAACAAGTTGAACTGAATTTGGATGTAATAGTGGGCAAAATAAGGAGAGTATTGGGATAACTTCAAGGGGTCTGGCTTAGTCCTGAGTGGTGTGGCACAATTGAGACAGTGAACACTAGAGGACAGAGAGGCCATGTGGATACAAAATTATTTTATTTTTAAATTTAAAAACAATATTTTTATTGATTTCAGAGAGGGAAACATCAATGATGAGAATTATTGATCAGCTGCCTCCTGCATGCCCCCTACTGGGAATCAAGCCCGCAACCTATGCATGTGCCCTTGACCAAAATCAAACCAGGGACCCTTCAGTATGTGGGCCGACACTCAATCCACTGAGCCAAACAGGCTAGGGCTATTTTTTTTTGTTTTAATCTTCACCCAAGGATATGTTTTTATTGATTTTAGAAAGAAAGGAAGGGCGGTGAGAGAAATAAGCATCAGTTGCCTCCTACACATGCCCGGACCAGGGATCAAAACCAAAACCTAGCTATGTGTCCTGATAGGGAAACAAACCAGCAACCTTTTGGTGTAGAGCAAGCATGTCAAACTCACGGCCCCCGGGCCACATGCAGCCCACAACGAATATTTTCGTGGTCCACCCAATATATCAGTATGTAAGAAACGTTTTAATAAAAATTTAATAACTTAATTTTTACAATATCCTATTATACATAACTAGAGGCCTGGTACACAAAATTTGTGCACGGGTAGGGTTCCTAGGCAGCTGGTGATCAAGGACCTTTCTTCGCTCTGCAGTGCCTCCTGGTGGTCAGCGCATGTCATAGCAAGTGATAGAATTCCCAGGTTCCCAGTGGAACTCCTGCAGGGACACTTTGCATATTAGCCTTTTATACACATATATTATTAATAACTAATGACTACTATAATCATTGCATTCATTTCCCTTACGTGCCTTACGCGCAGGTGCACCATTTCTCTCCACTAATACTAGCAGGGAATATTTTTAGTCTTGCCACATCATTAGTCTTGTACTGATTTGTTTGGTGTGCGCAACAGGAAATATTTCACTTTCGGAGAACAAGAAAAATAGGTTTATTTACGTTATGCTTATTAATTTGTGCTGTTATTCAATGTCTGGTAAGTTAATGTTCAAGAAAAATTATTTTTATTAAAATGTTCTATTACTTTATGTTAACGATTACTCATTTATCTCAGCCCTTTGTATTCAGCATCAAAATAAATCTATGTTTGTATGAAAATTGAAGCTTTTGTTTTTTTGTGGCCCACATAAATTTAAACCTTGTTAGCCGTTGAGTTTGACATGCTTGGTGTAGAGGATGTCCAACTAACTGTACCACCCAGCCAGGGCCAACATTACACTGTAGACATGTTGATTTTAAGGTGCTCAGGATGAGTTCCAGAAGGGACTTCTACATGAGTCTGCAGCTCAAAGGAGAGATCTGGAGTTCAGATCTCAGTAGTAGATGTGTCCAGCATTAGGTAGGTTTTTCTGATACCCATAAACTGGAACCAATGGCACTCTACTCTTCTTTATAATATTCATCACACTAGTCATTATTTGCTCAGTACTTGTCTTCCCCAGTAGAAGGTAAGGAATATGCCTGTCTTCTTAATGTCCTTAAGACAGAACACATATTAGGCACTCAATAAATATTTACTGGATGGATGAATGAATAACATAGATTGGAAAGTCCTCAGTAGGGCTAAAGTCATCGTACATAACATAAAACGCCAGCGATGGCACTGGAGGGAGGCGTTGAGGGGAGGGAGAAGCAACATTTAAGGAGAGGATGGAAGAAAAGTCAGCCAAGAAAAGGGAGAGTCAACAGAATGGGAAGAGGAAAATCAGGTAAGTCTAATGTCATCTCCACAGGGTCAAATGCTTCAGAGAAGTCAAGTAAGAACTTAAAAGGGTTCATAAGATTTAACAAGCGTGGTCATCATTGGGCGAGAAGTTTCAGGAATGTGCAGATGGAAAGAAAGGGAGTAAAGCTAAAATGAGGAAGGTTAGGGAAAGGGGGAACAACTTTGGGACTTACTGAAAATAGGTCACTTAGGTGGAGAGAGGAGTAACGGCCAGAAAAGATAAGGCTGATGTGGGCAGAAGTGAGAGGGAGCGTGGCAGAGATGAGGGTCATCGAAGTCATTAACCTGACTCACACGGGGTTGCAGACTCCGTGAAGGAAGCGGAGGGGCCTGAAAGGGGCACCCCGGGCATGGTGCAATCCCACGGACGCTGAGGAGGAGACGAATCCTGGCCCCGGCTGCTGCGGCGGTCTTCACTCGCTATCCCCCATGAGCCACTGCAGCGGCCGTCTTCGTCCTCGCTAGGACCGGGGCCGCGGTCCTCCCCGGCTTTCTCCCAGGAGCCCCTGCCGCGGGACCCTCCGTCCGCACTTTCTCGCTCCCAGAAGCCCCTGAGGCGGTGGCTGTGGTCTTGGCCGCCGCTCACCCCGGAGGAGTCGCTGCCCGCGTAGCCGCAGTCTTCACTCACTCCTTCCCAGGAACTGCTGAAGCTGGTGCCGTCATCCACACTCCCTCCTTCCCAAGAGCCACTGAGGCGGCGGCGTAGCTCGTCGCTGCCCCTCTCCCCGGAGTCGCTGGTTCCAGCGCCGCGGGCTTCTCCGACTCCCTCCCAAGTACCACCGAGGCGGAGGCTGCGGTCTTCTCCGACGGCTCCCCCGGAGTCACTGCACTGGGCGCCGCCGACCTGACAGAGACTGGCGCCGGTGCTGGGAAAGCCGCGGTCTCCCCTCACACTCTCCCAAGAGCTGCTTTGACCGTGGCCACCGTCTGCCCTAACTGTCTCCTGAGAACCACCGCGGCGACGGCCCAGGTCTTCACGGACCCTTCTCGGGTCCCTGCTGGAGAGGCCCCCGTCCTCTCTCACTCTTCCCGCAGAGACGCTGCAGTGGCGGTCGTCCTCTTCGTGGATTGTTTCCGTGTCTTCGCTGAGACGAAACTCCTGGTTTTCACTCCTTCTTTCCTCAACCTGGCCGCCGCGGTGACTGGGTCGGCTGTCTAACCTCCACACGAGAGGGCCGGCGCGGCGGCCGCCGTCTTCGGCGGTGTCTCCCCGCGAGTCGCTGAGGCGGCGGCCGCCGTCGATGGGGACCCTCTCCTCGAAGGAGCTTTCCAGCGTCCTGACTCAGGCCGCCTGGTCGGAGCTGTGGAGGAAATGTCGCCTTGGAAACGAATAAACTTCCGGCTTCCGGTACGCTAGGGTCATTTCCTGTTCCTTGCGGCTTTGCGTCACTTCCGGCTTCCCTCCCTTCACCCTTTGCAAGGTTTGGCCTGCAGACGAATCGGATGGTGATAGAGACCGGTTTTCGGTGAAGTTCCGCTCGGTCCCACACCCAGCCTTATGTGGCCCCGTCTCTGTAACTGCTGGCGTGGTTTGCGGCCTCCACGGCCCCGCGCTCAGGTGAAGGCCCCAGGACTGCCGTCTGCGTAGGTGACCTGTATGGCTCGTGCCGGGCGGGGCCTTTCGTCCTTGGCAAACCAAGTAGAATTTTTTTTCAGTGCAGGTTGGAATGTTGAAGAAAAGCTCTTCTTCACCCTAACTTTTCACAAATATGGAAAAAGACCTAACGGAGAAGTTAGCAGCTGCGGCCGGTATCATTATTGAGTGCTTACTAGTGCCCGGCCCTTTGATAATCGCTCGCTTGGTACTTAATTCTCACAATAATTTGGTAAGGTAGGTGGTATACCTATTTTACAGGTGAGGAGATTGAAAGTGTCAGTATTTTGCTAAGGCCAAACAGCAGGTAAGTTGTAGAGCCAGTGTAAAAATGCAGGTCATTAGTCAAAAAATTGCTTCCGGTTTTCTGATTTCAAATCCAAGATTCCTTTCACTGTAAAATATTTACTTTCAACATTTTAGCCCTGATCTTTTTCTCCAGTCCTATTGCTTAACGTGCATTCTTCCATTCACTATTTATTGTAAAAGTATGGCTCAAATGTATGAAAATGTACAACAGCTGAGAGTACAGAAATTAAAATTATGTGCCCTCCAGGGGCATCACCCAGCTTGATTCCCCTCACCGTTTTTTGTTTTTTTTCCATCGTTATTGCTTTGCCATGGGGTTTATTGTTGTTGTTACCTTGTTTTGTTTTTTTAGCCACAAAACTTTTTAAATTTTATTTTTCAATTACATTCATTATTATTTTGTATTAGTTTCAGGTGTACAGCATGGTGGTAGACAATCATATATTTTACAAAGTAATCCCCCTGATATTTCAAGTGTCCACCTGACACCATACATAGTTATTACAGTATTATTGACTATATTCCTTATGCTGTGTTTTAACATCCCTGTAACTATTTTGTGACTACCAATCTGTACTAAATCCTTCACCTTTTTCACTCAGTCCCTGTACCCCCTGACCTGTGCCTCGCCACAGGTTTTGTGCTGTGAACACATTTGGGAAATTCCCCTGACCCCATTTTTACTCTCTTGAAATACAGTAATTTGCCTTTTTTTAAGTTCCGTACCCTCTTGTAATATTAATAACTGCCATTTGTTGAGTTCATATGATGAGTATGGCACTGTACTAAGTGCTTCATATTTATTCTTTAATCCTTAATATAACCTACCAGCATAGTATTACTATTGCTTTTTACAAATAAAGTGCAAAGTTAATTGCCTGAGGATATACAGCTCATAAGTAATAAGTACCTGAATTGGGGTTTCTACCTAGATCTTTGATTTTGCTGCACATACTCCTCAAAGTCTCTGAATTCCCACAATCTTTATATCAAACACGTCACTTGTATTATAATTACCTATTTAACAGGTAAACCTTACCCCTACCCCTCAAGGACTCTTGAGCTTCTGGAAGGTAGAGATTGTTGTTTCATTATTCATCTTGGAGTTCCTGACATCTAGAATATTTGGCTCAAGGGGGAAGGGCTTACTAACTGTTGTGTGGGTGAGTGGGTGGATTGATGAGTTGATTTTCTGGTGGATGAAATGATAGACTGAAAGTAAAGTTTTTTTATAGTTGGAAGGGATTTGGGGATTAGTCATTTTTAAAATGGGACAACTGAGGCCTTTTACCAGACATCTGTTAAATTATTAATATGGGACAGTTTCTATGCTAAGTGACTTGCAAATAGTTTCAAACTTAATCTGTATTGTTCCTGTTTTTACAGATGAAGAAACCGCTCAGATTTGGCCAAGATCACATAACTAGAAGGTGGAAAATTGGAGCCCACTGTGACTGCTCCAAATTAATATAGTGGTTGTAGCCACTTATATAATAATGGTAAAGGCTTCAGTTTTTGCTTTGTTGTATGGGTAAACTCACTGAGGGAAGGAGGCAGCACATCCTTAGATACACACATGACAGGAAGGATTAGAAAAAGAAACAGAAGAAAAGCAGAAAAAGTAAAATGCCCTCAAATTAATTTTAAAGGATTTAAAAATAAAAGCAGAAATAAATGGACTAGGAAATAAATTGATCCCAATAATAGCTGGTATTTGAAAACAAACAAACAATAGACACTTAGCAAAAACTGAGGAAGGAGAGAAAACAATACTGGAAACAAAGGCAACATATTACTGACATGAGGGTTTTTGAAAATCAGAAATAATTTAGTGTAAAATTACACTAATAGTCCTGAAAAATGGTGTATAATTTTCTAGGAAAATGTTAATTTCAAAAAAAAAATTGGTTCAAGTTAGAAAATCTTAAGCTGATAATCATAAAAGAATGACCTATGTAGCCCTGACAAAAGTTACCAAGAACAAAGCATAGAGAAGAATGGAATACTTTCCCACTATGAAGTATCATAAATAAGGAGAGGGAGAAGAAAAAACTTGCATCTCAGTCTCACTTATCGATGTACATGCAGCTATCCTAGGAACAATGAAGCCAGCAGTGCATTTAGAGAACCATGTCATAACCAAGTTGGGTTTATCCTACCAGTACAAGGATGGATTAACATTAGATAATATAGCAATGAAAATTTCTTAATAAAGGAGATAAACTATATGATCTTAATTGATACTGAAAAATCACTTGAAAAGTTAGCATCTATTATTCAAAAAGAAGACATAATTCATATTAAGTAATAAAAGGAAGCTTACTTTACTGAAGGAACAAATAGCACATTTAATGTTAACAGTCCAGGTTATCTACTGTCAGTCCTGCAAGTCAGCATAGTTCTGAGAATTTTGGACCCAGTGTAATAATAAGCAAGATAAGGTATGAAATTAGAAAAGAAGAAATTAAGACAAGTGATGTCATTCTTCACCTGGAAAATAAAAGACAACTGTAAAATATTAAATACTAGAAAAGAGAGTTCAAGTAAGATGGAGAGCTAGCAGGGCAACATACAGAAGTAAGATTCCCTATAAACTAAAATCAATGTGTAAACGTAAAGATATTCACATTAGCAGCAACAGCGGGGAAATACTCTGAGAATAAACCTAGTAAGAAGTAAGCAAAATCTACATGGAAAAAACATGAAATTTCATTTATGGATGTTACCGAAGATTCAACTAAAGGGAAAGATGCTATGTTCCTGTGTGAGGAGGTTCAGTACTACAAAGATAGAATTCTCCTGAAAGTAAATTTGCATTTGAAGTGAAAATCTAATAAAATTTTTTAGTGGAAGTTGGCAAGATGATTTTATAGTTTATCTGGAAGATTAAATGTGCAAGATTAACCAAAACATGTTTGGAAAAGGTCAATTAATGACAACCCAAATACATATTAGAACTCTAAAATTAGTACACTTAGAACAGGGTGGTATTGGAACAGGACTAGACAAAGAGATTAGTGGAAAAAACTAGAATCCAGAAATAACCCCATTATAGAGGCGAAATTTTTCAAATAGAAAAAAGCTCTTCGATATTTTCATATACAGAAATTTCAGAAGAATTAAAGTTAACAATTATAAAGTGTTGAGACAATACAGAAAATTTGTTTCAGTGAGAATAACTCAATAGAAAGCAAAAAACATAAAAATGCCAAGAGCAAATTAACAAGAGGGGATACTCAAACTCAAGACTGTTGAGACATCACAATGATAAAAACTAAAAGATTATGGATAATGAATGTTTAGAGGTGATCTAAACAAGTACTCTGAAGACTGCTAGTGAACAACTAAAGTGGTGGGACCCATGAAGGACAATTTCACGCTATGTCAAAATTCCAAATACATTATGCTAGAGGCAGCAACTATCAAGTTGTAAAATCTTCAAAATAACTTGTATGTACTAGGATAGTCATTGCAACACTTTTTAATTGTAAATTAGAAATTTGGATATCCATCAGTGAAAAAAAGGCTAAAGGCATTTAGCAACATGGAAAGGGTTGTAAGAAATGGTAAATAAGAAAAGAATCTACCAAATTGTTAACTCAATTTAATTTTTCCTAAGTAAAACTAGCAAAGCACAGGAAAACATGTATTGTCACATAAAGCAAAAGATACTTTAAGGAGTACATGGGCCAGGAGAGATTAAGAGGCTAATAAAAACATTCATTTTGGCAAGGAGTCATAATACTCAAGAGCAATTTTAATGAAGCAGCCAAGATGTAAAAGCCAGATTGCATAGGATTTCAAGGTAAGTAAGGGAGTAGCATTAAGGAAGTTTCTCAGGTGAGAAGGTTCAGAACACAAGTGGGCATCCGCATTCCAGATAATTGGAACCCTTTGTAAGTAGGAAGATTATGATTCCAACTAGTAAAAATGGATAGTCCTCCACCTGTCTGCTTTAGGATTTCCAAAGTTGGGTAATTAATCAGGTCTGCATCTACTTCCAGAGAAGAAAGTAGGACCAACCCCAGACCAAAAATTGACCTAAGGATTTTTGTGACCATCTCTACTTTCTTTGTTCCCTCATGCTTTCCAGGCATTCTTGCTCTCCCTCAGGGCATCCCCCTGGTGCTTTTTGACTTTTTAACTTGCTCTTCCTCACCTGCCCAACCAAGTGTCCATTATTTCAGGGAGCTGACCCCATATAAGATTAGGAAAAAGCTACTCCTGCAGAAGTTCAGGCCTTGACAATAGTCTGACTTTCCATTTCTACCTCCAGATTACCTTTTTAGTCAGCTAAATCTTTTCACTTGGAGACATGCTTAGATGCCTCATACTTAACTGAATATTTTGTATAAACCTTTCAGAGCATATATTAGACATTAAAATAGGCTGTAAAGAAAACCAGCCAGGAAAATAGAATTCTCTATTTGTTAAGCTGTTATAGGAGAACGTTTTGATAGGTAATTAGGTCCTATTTTTACTATCCCTAAAAGGTTTTTAGCTGAGTAACAGGTCACTGTAGTATTTTCCAGAACATGAAAGTTTTAAGTGAGTAAATTATATTGATGTTGTACAGGGTATAAACAATGAAATAGGTAGTTTTCAAGAAATAGACTTTTCTCTCAAACTCATTTCAAATGAGAATGTTCCATCTTTAAGTTTTCCAGGTTTGCTACATTTTCCAGTATAAATTATTTCTAGTTCCCTGTGCTATGTGGTGACTGTTGTTTTTCCATCTTTTGGGGCTAAAATTCAATACACTGATTTCTAGATCAGTTAGGAGATTTGCCTGTTCGTTAGAATCAAGTTTAGAACTTTTTTTAAAAAGTTATTTTAGCCAGGAAGGGAAAGGGAGGGAGGGAGGGAGAGAGAAACATCAATGATATGAGAAGAATCATTGATTGGCTGCCTCCTGAATGCTCCCCACTGGGGATCAATCCCGCAACCCAGGCATATGCTCTTGATCAGAATCTAACACGGACCTTTCAGTTTGCAGGCCGACACTATCCACTGAGCCAAGCGAGTTAGGGCAGTGGTCGGCAAACTGCGGCTCACGAGCCACATGCAACTCTGGCCCCTTGAGTGTGGCTCTTCCACAAAATGCCATGGCCTGGGCGAGTCTATTTTGAAGAAGTGGCATTAGAAGACGTTTAAGTTTAAAAAATTGGGCTCTCAAAAGAAATTTCAATCATTGTACTGTTGATATTTGGCTCTGTTGACTAATGAATTTGCTGACCACTGGGTTAGGGCATAGAACTTTTTAAAAAGTATATTTGTATTGATTTCAGAGAGGAGGAGAGAAACAAATGATGAGAATCATTGTTTGGCTGCCTCCTGCTCCCTCTCTAATGGGGATTGAGCCTGAAATCCCTGCATGTACCCTGACGGAATCAAACTGATCTGGTTCATAGGTCCTCAATCACTGAGCCAGGCTGGAACTTTTTTTGTACAATTGACATTAGTTTTGAGTATAACTTTGGAGCATCTGAAATACTAAGGTGTTTCTAAATGAGAACATTGACTCTCCAGAGATAAGGAATCTAAACATTCATTGTCATTCTAGTGCACAGCTCTAATTGGAGGAGGGGGAAGCATCTAAATCACTACCCTAAATCTAGCCGCCTACTTCAAAGAAAAACTAGGAATTGAATTCTCAATTCCAGACCCAAAACCTGTGACCATCTTGGTACTGTTCATTCTTTTTTTAAAAAATACTATTTTTATTGATTTCAGAGAAAGGAGAGCGAGAGGAAAGATAGAAAACAATGATAATCATTGATCAGCTGCCTCCTGCACGCCCCACAGTAGGGATCGAGCCTGCAACCCAGGAATGCGCCCTGAACAGGAATTGAACCCATGACTTGGTTCACAGATCAGTGCTGAACCACTGAGCCATGCCAGCCAGGTGGTCCCTTCATTCTAAAGCTAATTTCTCTTGTGCTCTGGATAGTCTTTCCAGCTACAACTGGTCATCTCTTCAACCTTTCTTTCCAGTGTTTTCAGAATGCTAACATCTCTCATTCTAACCACAATTCAATCTCACCAATTAAATTTCTTAGTAGCAGCTCTTATTTTGTCCCTTATCACCACACAATCTATCACAACTGACATTGGCACTTAATAATTAGGGGATATTTCTCAATCTTCCCATATTTTTCTGACTACCCAGTCTTTGAAATGTTTTTCTCATTACTGGTTTTCCTATTTTAATTGTGCTTTCACTTTCCTATCTGCAAAGCTAAATGTTCCCCAGGGATCTCTATACAGATACTAGGTTTGAATGCCACCTTCTGTTAAACTTCACATACTTTTTTTTAAATTGAAGTGTATTTTAATTTTGTATGTTTTTGTTGATTTTGGAGAGGGAGAAACATCCGTCACCTCTTAAACCCACTACCTGGGTATTGTACCCTGACTCGGAATCAAACCCACCACTTTTCAGGATTTGGGACAATGCTCCAACCAGTTGAACTATACCAGCCAGGGCGATAGTCATATACTTTTAAGTATTTGATTAAAAAAAAAAAAAACTATGGTTTTCCCAAAAAGAAGCACAACAGGAAACTTTCCCTACATTTTTCAATTCAGACCCCAGCATTTCTTCCATGCTTGTATATTATATTCAAAAGTTCAGCTATCTCAAGTCCAGTACATACCCAGTTTTCTTACTGGACCTTTATATTTGAAAATCTCTATTCTTAAAAAGAGAAAAGCCAACCTTAGATGTAGATTAGGATATACCTGTTTAAGATTTCTAGTGGCTCCTATCGTCAGTGTAATACAAACTCCTTAGCATGACTAAGACTACATAATCTATTCCAAGTTACTGGGTTTTAACCATGTAAAGTTTAATTTTTGAAAACACGAAGTGTTTACATTTGCTGTTCATTCTCCAGAGATACCCTTTCTCAGGAATGTGGACTCCACTGCTAGCTATCTCCTAAGACCTATCACCACCTTTATACTAGTAAAGCCTTATTTAACCTTTCTCCAGGTAGTTTGGTGTGCCTATTTCTATCCTAGCATTTTTCTTAACTACAGAAATAGTGTGCACTAAAATGAAGCAAAGCCTGCTCTATGTTCTTGTTCTACATCTTTCTAAGGTGATTGAATTTCATCTATCATACACAATTTTCTCTAAGTCCTAGAGAATATATATAAAATGTTTATCAATGCCTACCACATAGTAAATACTCAACTATAAATTTCATTAGTTTTATATGCCTATCTCCTCCAACAGAAGGCTCATAAGTGCCACTTTGTTTTAAAGCTGAAGAAAATAGTCACAAGCTAAAGCCATTCAAGAAATAAAGAGACACAAACCAAGTTTCTTCATTCTATTTATTACATGTATGAATATTAACATCTCATGGTATCCATCTAATTCAGTCAAAACCAACAAATGAAAAAGATTAACCATGTTTCAAATGAACATTCTTACAGACTCCCCTGTAACTTAAAATAGAAATATGTTCACTGCATAAAATTGACAAATTTGAAAAATGTCATTAAAAAAAAAGTCACCTTTAGTACTTAAATATATTCATTAATTGTTTGATGGCATCAATGTCCAAGTTAAAGAATAAAAGTTGCTTCATTAGATACTTTTCAAAAATGGACATCTGGATGGTTCTCTATAATTGGAGATATATATGCATAAATGTTCTATTGTTTCTAAAATTTTTTCAAATCTGGCTTTCCTATTTGAGAAAAGTCCTGCAGCGCTCTCTCACAACCCCCCTTTGAAGGATAAAACTAACTTAGACTTTGCTTTCATGAGAACTACCAGAAAAAAATCTTATGTTGAGGTTGCTGTTTAATTCCATTTTCACCCAATAAAAAGTACAGAAACACTGTCTTTATTTGATGGTGTGCATAAATATTACACTCCATGGGTAGCAAAAATATTTTTTATTTATAATTTACAGTTTCACAAGTGAAAATCGTACATTTTTACATATACAATTTCATTTTGTTAAATTTGCACACATCTACAGAACTTTCACACAACAAGCACCTGAAACTGTGCAGGCAGTAGGATATGCAAATACTAAAATGTATTTATTAACCAAATGATAGCTGAAGGCCCTGCCTCAGCTAGACAATTTATATAGATAGGTCTATATATACATAAAAAAATTCTTCACCTTCTAGATCCAAACAGCAGCTTTTTTAAAAAAGAAAAACATACCTTTCTCATTTTATTTAAACTGACTCAACTGTATCATTTTCTGTTTTAATTTCAGTGGGTGTTGCTATGCTCTCCTCTGTACAAGCTGGTGGGGTATCAATTTGTTCTTCCTTAACTTTGGGACTTTCACAGGATTCCTGCAATTCATTTTTGACAATGTTCAACATAATGTTCAAAGGGTTTTCAACTGGTGTCTTGCTGGGAGATGGTGTACAATCAAATGAAGATGTCTACAAAATAAAAAATCTTATATAAGTACTGATTACACTTCAAAAGTATATTAAATGAGTTTTATAGGACACTTATATGGGCAAAGAAACATACATAATACCACATGCAACTGAAATATCTGCTTCCCCACAAAACAAGTTTACTAAAAAGCCTAATCTTTTTTTTTTTAATATATTTTATTGATTTTTTACAGAGAGGAAGGGAGAGAGAGAGAAAGTTAGAAACATCAATGAGAGAGGAACATCGATCAGCTGCCTCCTGCACGCCCCCTACTGGGGATGTGCCCGCAACCCAGGTACATGCCCTTGACTGGAATCAAACCTGGGACCTTTCAGTCCTCAGGCTGACGCTCTATCCACTGAGCCAAACCGGTTTTGGCAAAAAGCCTAATCTTTTGATGGCCTACATATATCTACAAAACTGCCTCTCTGAACCCATGAAATATTTGAAAAGCAGTATGTTTTGTTCCATAGTTTGGATTAAAAAAGTGGTCACTATAAGGAAATGTTTGAATTTCTAAGGGAAACACATTGATATCTTTTTGAGATTTCATGTGTGACCATTTAAAAAGTATTCCTGTATTATATGGCTGAGTGAAGTATGTAACAAAAAAGCTGTAAATGCTACCCATAATTCTAGAAACCTATTCCCATCATGATCCTTCAAACCTTCCAGTTTTTCTCACATTTCTCTGACTAGTGTGCTCTAGTAAAAGACATCATCGTGATTGAAGTGAATGGAATGCAAGGAATAAATTTAAATCAGATTCTAACAATATAAGATTAAAATAGCAATAATGCTCTATGCAAAAATAACTATTAATGTAAATGAGAACAGTAACCAAAAAGAACTTACATTTTGATAATCTTCATAACATGATGGATGATAAATCTGAAACAAAAAGAAAATAAGTAGTTATTCACATATATATTCATTTCTAATGGCTATTCTAATAAGATTTTCTTTTCTAATTTAAACCAGAAGATAACTATGTTTGGAAAATCAATTGTTTACTAAAGTGGATTAAAAATTTTTCATCCTGATTTCTCTTTAAAGTTTGCTTTCTGCATTTAAGTAGATAACATGGTATGCTTTCAAGGCAGTAACAGCTTTAATGAAATAGAAATTTAGAATACGAAGTGTGGTTAGGCAGAAAGACTAACTAGATTCAGAAGACCTAGTCCTAGGTTTATCATTAACTAGTTTTGCAACCTCTTATATAAATGAGTCTAGAACCAGATGACTGCTAAGGTCCCTTCCAACTCAAACACTGACTAAATTCCAATACCTCCGAAATACCATTTTTTATTAAAAACAAAAACATTTCTCTTTCAAAGTGGTGAGCTACCTTTACAAAAAACAAATTTTAAAGCTTCCTATAAAGAACTGAAAATTACCTTTCCATCCACTCTAATGGCATTCTTTAAATGCCACTCCTCCTCCTCTTCATCCCAGTATTGTTCAAATTGTTCTTGACAGATTTCACAACTCTAAAATGGAGTAATATAAAATGAAATGTACTAACAGAACACATTAAGTAAAAATATATAAACATTAAGTGGAAGAAGGATTTGAGTTTTCTGAAAGTTTAAACAACGTTTGACTATAATGCAGATACAAAGTAAGTTCTAAGAATTTTGCATTCTTCCATGGAAAAAAGCAAACATTTCACTGCTATTGGTCAATGATAGATATTATGTAAATAACTACAGTGGTTATAAAACCCCAAGTCAAATCACAGAGTACAACTGAAGAGTAAAGCTTACACAAAATCTTAGTATCACTGAAAGAGGGATGTAAATAAATATATTTAAGTGAGCGACATGACCAGAGGTAGAAAATTTAACATTCTTTTCTTACCTCCACTGCTCCAGCTGGCCCTGCAGGTACACTTTGGAACTCCTTTTCTTTAGCAGCTTCCTGAGTTTTGAGCACAACTTCTTCATGCACCTTTTCAAAAAACTGGCTCTTTGCACGTTCTTCCAAATCAGCTATTTCCTCAAATTCTATCCAATCCTTAAGAGGAGTTGATTTAAAAGAAGAATATTTTCATTTGTTCCTAAACTTTTACTGCATATCTTCATTATAATGCCACTTAAAGGTATGGGTACCTTCTTCTTCTACAATATACCTTAATATTATTGAAAATTATGCGTTCTCTTTCAACATTTGTTTTAAAAGAGTCAAAATAAATAAATAAAATTATGTATTCTCGTTGAGCCCCATAACTAATAGACAACATAAAACCACTAATTACACTTAAGACCTTAATATTAATTTTCCACTGCCTCTAGTCTTACAAATACTAAATTTAAACAAGATAGATTTTATGTACAATTTAAAAATCGGTCACAAAACTTGGAATTTTAGGCCTAGAAGAAATCTGTGTTCCACTCTAATTTCAACAACAACAAAAAATACATACTGTTCAAATTTCTTTTCTTTAAAAAACCTTTTATATTCTAGGGGTCAAATATTATTCAAAACATTCACAAGTTAGATCCCAGCAATTATTTAAACCAAGCATATCAAACTCGCAGCCCATGTGGGCCAAAATGAGTATTTTTGCGGCCCAGCCAATGTAACGATATGTAAGAAATGTTTTAATAAAAATTTCGTAACTTAATTTTTACAATATCCTGTTATACATAATTATTAACAACGAACAACAATGTTCACTAATGACTGATTACTATAATCGTGTTGCATTCATTTCCCTTACGTGCCGGCACACCGTTTCTCTCCATGAATACTAGCAGCGAATATCTTAGCAGCCAATTGCCACGTCATTAGTCTTGGACTGACTTGTTTGGTGTGCGCAACAGGAAATATTTCGCTTTCGGAGAACAAGAAAAATAGGTTTGTTTGCATTATGCTTATTAATTTATGCAATTCTTCAGTGTCTGTTAAGTTAATGTTCCAGTAAAAATATTAATTTTTATTAAAATGTTTTATTATTTTATGTTATCGATTACTCATTATTTCAGCCCTTTGTATTCAGCATGTCTCTATCAAAATAAACCCACGTTTCTATGAAAATTGAAGTTTTTGTTTTTTTGCAGCCAACATAAACTTAAACCTTGTTTATTTGGCCCATGTTAGCCTTTGAGTTTTACATGCTTGATTTAAATTAATATACTTTTAGAATGATAGAATTTAAAAGCTGACAGTTCAGAGACATATGGATTACTTACTGTTAAACTGTAGTACCAACGTCTATGAGTGACTTTTCTGCTAACATCTTTTTCAGTTCTATTTTGCCGATAATGCCAGTCCAAGTGATCTGCATATACATCTGTCTGTGATGTTGTAAACCTCATTCCACAAGAATAACACTGAATACCAGTGTACAGTCGATTTATAACACTATCATAACGCCTGTTTCAAAAAAAACTTGTTTTTAATGGACTTTAAAAAAAGACAATTACAAATATTTCCATTTTCTATTTTAATAATTCTATTATTTTAATAATGCTAATGCCATTATTATGTGACAAAATAATGTTACTGGCACTCTTACCTTAACTTGGGTAAATATGCAACATGAAATCTATCCCATTATTGACAGACCTGGCCTAATTGCTTATTTCCTTTTGGCTAAAAATGGAATGACCATGTGCTAACTAATAAAGCAATAGTTGGCCTGTTCTTAGACTAGTGTCAGTATCAAGGCGGACACAGCAAACAGACATGGCAGAATAATTAAGAGTTCACCTCTTCAGATTTTTGAAGTTCTCAGTAACTCAACTGCCCCACCCTGGTCTAAAAGAATACTGGAAGAGGTACAGAAGCACTAATTGTATGGATTACTAAAAAGAAAAATTATAAGACTAATGGGAAACTAAGATCAGCAATAATCATTTTTTAAAATTCTAGGTTCCCTATTTTAATTGAAATTGTATACAGAGCAAGTAAATCCACAAACAGGGCAGTTAGGAACGCCAAACAATTTTTTAAATAGCAGAATAAAGCAAAGGACAATACACTAGTACTTTGTATACCAGCAAACAAAATAAATAGTGTTATATTAATAGTGAAAGATTTTATAAAAAATGGTTATATAACTATATAAGAAAATTGGTAAAACAGTAAAAGAACTAGCTGAATCTTCACTTTCAGAAAGTCAAAAGGCTTCTAAACATGATAAATCAAGCAATGTGATCAATCACCCCTGAAATATATAATTTTATTAAACAATATCACTCCAATAAATTCAATAAAATTCCAATTTTTAAGAAAAGAAACGTGATAAATCAGAAAAATTAGGGTGGGGCAAAAGTAGGTTTAGAGTTGTTTGGATAGAAAGTAATACAATAATTCATTAAAAATAATACAAGTTTGTGTACTCACAACTGTAAACCTCTATTTTTGCCTCACCGTGCGTGCATGTATCTTGTAAGAAAATAAGAGAAATACTAGGAACCATAGAATTTAAATGTTCTTTTATAACTAATATATAGGCAATACAAAATTATAAAAAGATTTGCACCAAAGGTTAAGAGTGGTTATCAGTAAAGTGGGAATTGTAGGTCATTTTATTTTCTTGATTTGTATTTTCTAATTCCTCACAATGAATATTACTTATAAAGGGAAAATAGATTTTTAAAATTTTTTTGAAATACTAGAGTACAAAAATTTAATTCTCTTAGCCCCAAAAGCATAATATCAATGAAGAAAAAATAAGAATTAAGATAAAATAGAAGTTGAGTCATTATTAATACCTATTTACACCACCTGCATTTGTTATACCAAACACAGATACGACAAAATAGAAATTTGGGGGAAGCCTTGGGCCTAAATATTTGTGCAAACATATTTTAAAAGGGGATTTAAAAACAGGCTTCCTTAAATTTATGTTGTGTATTTTACAACATTAAAAAAAAGAAAACAGGCTTCCTAGATTTTAAAAGGGACTTATGAGGTATAAAATTAATACACTAATAATGTCCACTGTTAATAAAGTCATTGCCCTTTTTATCTTAGAAAATTAGATTACATACTGTTTTAATTCTTCAATTGTAAAATTGGTAAGATCTGGAACATCTTGATCTTCATTTTGATCTTCCTCCTCTTCAGTGGGAGGCTGAGCAGCAACTTCATTTACTTCTTCAATTAAAAAGAAATATACCAACTTCTCAATACCATCCTTCCACGTATTTTTTTATAGGGGAATACTATAGTGCTATAAGCAATAGAGAACCCCATATTGTCTATTCAGCGCTTCTAAACTTATATTTATTTACTGGCCAAAATATCACTTATTTTGATAAGTGATATTAGGTTTGACCTTGTAAAAGTCAATCTTCACAAAATTTTACTTCAGCAATATTCAAATTATTTGTAAAAATCTACATTAACTGAATAGTAAAAAGTCTGTACATTATCTATAGAAATGTTAATAAATTGAAATAATGTTCACTAAATTTAAAAATAATTTTATTATAAACCAATTCTATTAATTTCCAAAAAATAAAGAGTATACCCTTAAAATTCAATGATTGTAAGAACTTTTGTAACTTACATTATATAATATCATATCATACACCTGTATAATTTAATGGAGCTCTGTAGAAAGGAAGCATGGAAACATACTTACGTGTTGTAGCTGAATCAGGCTGGGACAATTTCAGAATTCCTGTTTTTAGCAGTTTTGAAAATAATTCATTTACATCCACCTGACTGAGGTGATTATCAGGATATGCCTTAGGAAGGGCTCCTTTAAAAAAATAACAGTCTCAAAATGAAAGAAGAACTTAAAGATATAAATTACACTAAACATGAAAAGTTTTCTTGATTTCTTGAAGATGTCCTATCAACAATAAATTTTATAAACTCTTGTTAAGGATGACTATAAATTAATTACATCAAAAGCTCCTAAAATGAACTTTACATTTAGGTAAGTAAATCATCACCTCTTAAAAATATACTCTAAGACAAATACTTTAAAAAAAAACAGATACTTTATACTCATACTCCCTTCTAGGCAATGGAGCCCATCACTTCAAACCACTTCTATTTCCAACTATCTATAAAATTTCTTATTTGTCATCTTCTAACTATACTGAGGGGTAGGGGGGAATATCCAAAGCCCAAGTGGAAGTACTCCTCAGCCTCCACCCCATGACTACCCAGGGGAACTAATGCAGGAAGATGAACCATGTGGCTCCAAGTATACCTGCCATTCTGACCTTTACTGAATTATTGCACTTGCAAAGCAGTTTAAACTATTGCTAAATAGGGGTGAGGATTATCAAAACTTCAATAATTGAATAAGAATTACCTCCTTAAGCTCACTAGTGAGGAATCAATTCAATTACATATTTTGTTAAGCAGTAATCTAATTATGATTCTTTCACTCAACTACAAAAGTATTATTTCAATATATTTGTATGTCACTGCATCTCACTACACATCTAGAAAATGTTATGGATCACTAAAACTTCCTTCTTGAGAAGAAATTCAATTTGCATCCACAATATACATAATCCCTGCTCTTAACCACTGCATACTCTTCCACTTAGCACAATGCCTTGGACACAGACTAATGTCTATTGAAATTAAATGTCTGAATACATGAATGAATAAATAAATCAACCCTGAGATCAATTACAATAGCATTTCACACATTACTTTAACATTTACCTTTCATTAGAATTATTTGTCTTAGTCCTAACTAGCTATTTACAGGTCTTTAGATGGCCAAGTTTAGTGATCAAAAACATGAACTATGAAAAAAAAAACCTGAACTATGGAACCATACTGATGGGATTCTAACTAGAAATCCCACATTTTAGTTGTGTGACATGATCAAGTTGCTTATCTGTACCTGTTTCCTTTACTTATAAAAGGGTAATAATAATTGTTCCTAGATTGCTATGAAGACTAAATGAATTCATAATTTTAACACACTAAGATGTTCGGCACTATATATAGTATTTGTTTTTGTTTTTAAATTTGCAGTTTTGCACACTAACCTCCATGCAACAAATCCTCTACTCAAAAACAAAAACTAAATTCTAAAGTAAAATACATTCGAATGTATATAATGTATTTAAGTTACAAAATACTTTTGCATATATGATCTCATTGATTATCTTATAAAAAAAACTTCAGGCAAATACTGACTTTTATCATATTCTGTCTAGAGAGGAAGAAAATGAAGTCCAGAGAGGTTTTTTGCTAATATCCGCCTATCTAGAAATAAGAGTGAAAATACTAAGTCTGGTCTTTTGACTTAAGATTCCAAATTCTTTCCTTCCCTTTCATTGCAATGACACCAAAAAACATTAATCAAACCTAAATCAAACTAGAAATTAAAAACAAAAAACTTTCAAATTAATTGAGTGAATTCCTTATGATGATACTGTTTAAAAACTAATGCATAAGCTAGAACTTGGCTAGGACTTCCCTAGTTACTTCAAATGATTTGGACAATTCCCTAACCTTGTAAACTGATTAGTACCATGTTAAAGCATGTTTCTGAAGATTCAAAAATAAAACAGCCTGGCTGGTGTTGCTCAGTGTTTGAGCATCAACCTATGAACCAGGAGGTCACAACCATGGGCTCAATCCCCAGTAGGGGGCGTGCAGGTGGCAGCCGATCAATGATTCTCTCATCATTGATTTTTCTGATTTTTCTATCTCTCTTTCCTTTCCTCTCTGAAATCAATAAAAATATATTTTAAAAAACAAAATTCATTTTTAAAGCCCTGGTATCCAATATGTTATTATACCCATAATGATATTGTTATGCTTCACCCCAGACTAACAAAGATGCATATCAGTGTACTTGGCTAGGGAAACACAAGTTTTTTTTCTACTCTTTTAACATGTTGGATATAATTATAATTTGAGTGCCCATAATCAACTTTATAAGGCAATATAACATACCTAGTATTTAAAGTTTATTGAATCATCACACATATACATAAAATATCAAATAATGAGATTTCTGAGGTTTGTCATTTATCACTTTAACATAAGTATCACATTCCTCCCCCACCTTCCAGCTTCCAATAGGTTTCATGCCTCCCATTTTAAATGAGCTACTAGTCCTCGATAATCATCTCTAGTTGTAAATAGGATCAATGTGAATACATCAACAATGTAAACAAACTCAGTAGCTATTCAACAAGACAATAATTACTTGCCTTTTGAAAAACACAAAGGCTAGCAAGTACATACCTGAAGGATTTTGAACAAATGCTCCAGGATTTTGTGGATGAACTGGTAAAAATTGTTGTCCCTGGCCAAATGGCACTGGCTGAGCAACACCAGTCAGAACCTTTAAGAGAAACATTGGTTTTAAGAACATCTGTTCCATATTTTAAGTAAAATTTTAACATATTTATCACATTAAAATATCCACATACATCATAAGGCCTGGTTTCTATAATAATAACTATTAATGAGTGTAACCCGTCTGTGTCACTTCACTTCTAGGCTTTCTACAAAAAAAGGAACAATAATACCTTCCCAAATCTGTTTCATAGAATTATAAAGAACTGAGAATGGACGTGAAGCTTCTTTGAAAAGTTGAGGATACCATGAAAATATCAGGTCATCAACAACTAGCTATGTGACCTTATACAAGTTACTTTACTTGCTCGTGCTCTCTCTTACTTTACAAATAGAAGATCTGACATCCAGAGATGTGACCTATACATAGTCATAATGGCTAGAGTTAGCAAAAAAAATGAGACCAGAACGCCTGACCTGATCACAATTGTCAAAAGCCAGTTTTAATTAGCAATTGAACTCCTTTGTGATCATCTTGCTTGGCCATAATACTTTGGGTTACAAAGTAGGTTGTAAAAGACATCACGGAAATGTTAAAAAAATGAAAAAGTCATGAAACTATTGTGCAGGCATACAAATACTATATTTGTAGGTCAGAATGAGGTAGGATTTCTACATGCTCCCGCCATGCAAATAATTATCCATTCATAAACCTTGTTCAGTATCCATGTGAACTTTCAGTGGTATGTATATATAATAAAACCCAATTCAGTTTAATGTACCAAGCAAGACTCAGTCAAATCCCACTCCTAAATATGTCAGTAACAGTATCAATTTTTTTTTAAGTACAAAGAGTAAATCTGTGCAGAACAATTGTTTTTTTTTCAAATTACTGGATATCAACAGAAGATTGCTATCAATAACTAGAGGCTGGGCGCACGAAATTCGTGAGTGTGTGTGTGTGTGTGTGTGTGTGTGTGTGTGTCCCTCAGCCCAGCCTGCACCCACTCCAATCTGGGATCCCTCGAGGGATGTCCGACTGCCCATTTAGGCCCAATCCCATATATTTTTAAAATAATGCTTATAATGTGATTTTAAAACTCTTTTTGTTTTACATTTTCTTCCATGCAATGTTACTAGTATGATTTTGTCCTAGTGTCAGCAAGTGCAAAAGAATACCAACAAGTGAAAAATGAATACATTTGGGCAGGTTTGCTGTGTTGATATTAATATCAAATATTTCTATTTGACTGGAACAACTAGGAAAATGCTGCAAAGTAGGAGAGGAAGAAAAATATTCATAGGCTGTAAAAGTATGGACAATTTGATTTTCTTACTTAACTCAGACTAAGAGAGTTCTTAAAGAGCAATCTAAAAAACAAGATCTAGCCCAGCCAGTGTGGCTCAGTGGTTGAGTGTCAACCTATGAACCAAGAGGTCACAGTTCGATTCCCGGTCAGGGCACATGCCCAGGTTGTAGGCTCAATCCCGATCCCCAGTGTGGGATGTGCAGGAGGCAGTCAATCAATGATTCTCTCTCATCATTGATGTTTCTCCCTCTCTAGCCCTCTTCCTTCCTCTCTGAAATCAATAAAAAATAAATAAAACATAAGATCTCTGGTTAGTTTAAAGCTTATCAAGGCTCACAGTTCTACAATGTAGCAGAGATCTATTAAACACCCTCACAATTGTAATACTTTACTAGCTTTGTAGCCTAAAGCAAACAAAACATTATGGAGAAGCTTTCCAGGTGTGAAGGCAAGAAGTGTAAGGGAAATATCTATACTTCACAGCATGATTTTGCTGTGAACCTACAAGTACTCTAAAAAGTCCACTTTAAAAAAAAATGGTGTGGCCCTAGCCAGTTTGGCTCAGTGAATAGAGCACCAACTGCAAACTGAAAGGTCCCAGGTTCGATTTCGGTCAAGGGCACATGCCTGGGTTGTGGGCTTGATCCCCAGTGGGGACTTGCAGGAGGCAGACAATCAATGATTCTCTCTCATCATGGATGTTTCTCTCTCTCTCTCTCTCTCCCCCGCCCTTCCTTCCTCTCTGAAATCAATACATGTATTTTTAAAAATAAAAAGTGTGAATGTGTGCGCACGCGCGGCGCGCGTGTGTGTGTGTCAGAGAGAGACAGAGAGAGAGAGAGAGAGAGAGAGAGAGAGAGAGAGAGAGAGAGAGAGAGAGAGAGAGAGAGATTTCTCTAGATACTGGAATAGCTAAAGTCAATTTTTGATTGAAATTGCAAATTTTAGACCTAAGACTCTCTTCCCACTTCCCTAGCATATGGGGTTTTTGAAGTACATTAAAACTTTCCAATCTATGAACTTGTCTCCTGAAGACCTTCCTCAAACCCTAAAAACATTAAAAATGGTTCATATCTCCACACAACATAATTTTAGAATACAACACAACAGACTTACCTGTTGAGATGCCTGAATGTTTCCTACTGTTATTGGAGCGGGTAAATTGCCAAAGTTTCCAAATTGAGAACTTTGAAGATTCTTTTCATCAAAATAGTGTCCAGAAGCTCTGCTAAGAGGATTTGAGAAACTCTGGTTTCCAGGGCCATGTGGTCCATTAAAATTTGGTCCTTGCGGTGAATCAAATATTTGTTCATGTCTTTGGAATTGCAGTCCTTGGGATGGGGCATTAAAAGCATTGCCAGGCGGGTCATTATATGGGCCAGTCTGATTGAAAGAAACGGATTCAAGCCTTTGTGACGGATGATTGTCAAATCGTGCGCCTTGAAGACCCAGGGGAATATCAAACCTTGATCCTTGCTGGTGTTGTGGACCATCAAATCTTTGAGGAACACCATCAAATCTTGGTTGAACCTGCTGTCCAGGTGGTCCATCAAATCTCTGTGGGCCTGGTTGACCAGTTCTTTCAAATCTAGGACCTGGTTGACCATGTAATCCATCAAATCTTGGTAAGAGTGATGGCTGACCTGGCTGCCCATCAAACCTTAAAGCATGACAACCTTCAAATCTTGGACCGCCTTGACCCAGAGGCCCTTCAATTCTCAGTCCACCTCCTGGTACAGGACCCTCAAACCTCATTCCACCTCCTTGTTGGACTAAAGGTCCCTCAAACCTGATCCCAACCCCTGGCTGACCATGTGGACCCTCAAACCTAAGGTTCCCACCGAGTTGATTATGCTGTCCTTCAAACCTCAGACCAGCTACTGACTGACCATGGGGGCCCTCAAACCTCATTCCAACTCCCTGCTGTAGCAAAGGGCCCTCAAATCTGATCCCACCTGCTGGCTGACCATGAGGTCCATCAAACCTAATTGCAGCTCCTGATGGACCATGACCCCCCTCAAATCTAAGTCCACTTACAGGCTGACCTCGGGGATTATCAAATCTCAGTCCACCCACAGGCTGACCATGAGGTCCCTCAAACCTCAGACCTCCCACAGGTTGACCCCGATGTCCCTCAAACCTGAGCCCACCCACAGGCTGGCCACCTGGTCCTTCAAATCGTAGACCACCTGCAGATCCCTCAAACCTCAGACCAGGGGAACCTTCAAATCGAAAACCACCTCCGCCTGCTTGACCAATTGGCCCCTCAAACCGCAGAGGTGTCCCTACTGGTCCTGGAGGACCTTCAAATCTCAAAGGACACCCACCTCCTAGCTGACCTTGTGGTCCTTCAAATCTCAAAGGGCCACCTCCCCCCATTTGTCCAGGTGACCCATCAAATCGAAGAGAACCTGGTGCAGGAGGTCCATCAATTCTAGGGCTTAATTTATTAGGTCCTTCAAAAATCATCTTGGTTGGGCCATCTCTTGTTACTGATGGCCTACTAGGTCCATCAAATAATGGTCTGTCTTCAGCTAACGCTGTAAGTCGCTGATTTGTATCGAGGCCGGCAAATCGTGATGCTGGGCTATCAACAAATGGTTTATCTGAATCTTCATATCTAGGTCGTTTAAGTGGAAAACGATCATTGAATGGTGACCTCTGCTCTTCTCGTACACCTTTTAAAAAGAAAATAAATTATTTTCCTTGAATCTGAATTTATATAAAATTATCTTCAGATCTTCCTACATTCATGTAAATGTTTATCCAAAAATATCCATAACTACCTCACTTCATTACAGGGGAGGGAAAAGACACCATCAAAACAGCCTTTGGTAAAATGATGCCCTCTAGAGTCAGACACACCTGGATTTAAAAAATCCCCATTCTGTCAACTTACCAATTATTTTTTTTAAAGCAAGTTATTTAACTTGTCTGGTCTTATCTCCTATCTGTAAAATGGGGATAATATATATTTCACCGGGTTGTTGTGAGGGTTAAATCAGATTACATATATAAAGAATCTAGTAAAATACCTGACATATAGTTGGTTTTATAAATATTAACTCTCTTCCCTTCCCTCTGAGGGAAAAACAAATTGAAACAAAAAAAGGTAGTCTGAACAGTCACAAAAAATCCATCCCCACTTAGCTGTTCATTTTCCCTTCACTGCTGTGTGATTCAATAGGCATAATCTGATTTAACTTTCTACCTTTAGCAGAGACTTGCTCGTCATGTCTTCTCCGGCCCTCATGGGGTGAAAGATTCTCAGCATAAGAACGACTCCCAGATATAGGAGAAAGACGTCTTGCTCTTTCACTAAATTGTTCTTTTCTGTCAAACTGTGCTCCACTATTCCTACTTGCATGTTTACTTTTGGATGGCTCACATTCTATTCCAGACAACAAGGCATCAGTCAAAGGGTAGTCAAAAATATCAGGATCTAAGAGATCAAGTCTTGGAAATGAATGCTGAACCTGTGTCCTTTTCAGTTTTGCTTTATGTTCATAGTAGGTTAATTCAGCATCAGATAAGAGAGGTTTCTTTTTTAATCCACCTTTATTTTCTTCTGAAGGACTATCGCGTACATTGCATCTATGTTTACCTTCTTGATACTGAAATAGCTGTCGAATTTGATGCACAACAACAAGGAACTCATCCTGTGTAATTTCACCAGATGCTAAACGTTCACTCGTCTGCATGGGATGATAAAAAGAAATCAAGTATTTTAAATATAAAATGTACTTACAAAAAAACTTAGACAAAAACAATATTGATTACATGGGATCATGGTAACTACCTTTTGAAGTAATTCTCTTTTGCTTGCAAGAGTTAACTCTTTAGGAATCTGAAGATTGGCATCTACACTTAATCGATGCTGTTGCTTTGGGGCTCGAGGTGACAAGATTCCTTTAGTACTTGACCAGCTTTCCCTATGCCTTAGATGAGGAGATTTACTATGGTCATCACCTTGTTGTAAGCTGAAACCATAAAAGCAGTATGTTACTTCATAAAATTTAAATACTCAGGACCATATTTAAGAATCGTTTTCAAGGCTTCTGGTTAAAATAATTACATGTAATCATAAAAGTTAATTAAAAGCACAAGATCTTAAGTCAGGAAAATCAGATTAATTCTAATTCTTTCATGTCCTGGGTATGCAGCCTTAGATAGATTAACCTTTCTAAACTTCACTTTCCTAATCTGTAAAACAGGAGTAATAATGGTATTTAACCCATGATGTCATAAAAATTAAGTGAAAAAATAAAGCAACAATTACAGCACCCCATGAACATTATCCAATTTTTAAGTTAACACTGTACTTTAAAATGCACATATTATTTCACTTTATTTAAAATGTGAACATCCTACCTCTTATTTTCTTCCCAACCAGATTTCCATCTTTTGTTAGACTTAGAACTTGACCAATTTTCTACATTCTCCTTTGGTTCGGTGCCTGACTTTATAGAATGCTGACTTGTAGTTTCTTGTGGTCGTTCCTCTTCAGTCTTCTTTATTCGCCTTGGATCTCGAACATCCTGCTTAGTACTTCTCTTAGCATTTCTCTCTTCCCTGGAAGGTGGCATAAAGTCTTCCATATGTGACTGCTTACATCCAGATTGGCGAATCTTTCCAGCTTTGGCTGTCGAGGTTGGAGACATACTCCTTTGCCTTCGTTTGGGTGACCGCCTATCTCTTCTCTTAGGAGAATGTATAATTGGTGACCGAGACTTGGGTGATCTCGATCTTGATCGCTTTCTAGTACTTGATCTCCCTGGTTTTGTTCCCTGTTTTTCTGAGTCTTCCGTTATGTCTTGTTTTTGTACAATGCCATTAACGATTTTATTTCGACTTCCAACCAGTCTATGTTCAGATGATTTCATATGATCATCTTTATCTTTTTTTTCTGAAGTTTTTCTCTTCTCTTTTATGTCATCATCTTTGCTATCAGTCTTATCTTGAAGATGTTTTTTTAATCTTGGATCTCTCTTACTCAAGTCAGACACCCTTGGGCATTCAGATTCTTGATTTTTCAAGTCTTTTGTGTGAGAGAATTTGTTTTTCAAAGGAGATGGTGATTTAGATTTAGATTTAGATTTAGAATCTAATTGGTCAAGTTCTTTCTTGGTTATTTTTTCACCTGATTTACTTTTTTCTTGTTTGGATGAGTTTAGTTTTTCAGAAGGTATAGTTTTACTTGTCTTAATATCAGATTGGTTTAATGTGTTCATTAGGAATTCTTTTCTGTGACTTTGATCTTTTCCATGAGAAGAATGCTGACTCATCCTATTAAGACGGGGATCCCGGTTTGTTCCTTTCAAGTCCTGAATTTGTAAGGATGGACCTGGCCGGCTTTTTTCAGGTTGCAAAGGAATCTGATGGGGAGTTTTAACTGCCATAGGGGGAATTTGTGAAACATGTAATTTGGATGGTGCAGATCCAGGACCTAAGTTGGAGGTCTCCTGCTGAACACTAAGAGAAACTGCCTGAAATACAATACAAAGTAAATGTTTATGTTAATACTGTAAAACATCAAATTATCTAACAAGAAATTGAAACCTAGAATATGCTTTATTCAATACATTTACTCAATACTGTTTTTACACTGAATACTTCTAATGTTTAAGTGGAGATTAAAGTGAAAAGAGAAAGTTCATATACTTATGTGGCCTCTTATTTCTTACTAGTCCTTTACTTTGGGGTTTTATAATATAATCTCTAGTTAGAATGAAAAAAGTGGCACTAATAATAAACATACAAAACTCTGCCTTCCTGAACCTCCTCACTCTCAAACAAACTTAAGTGCCAAGTAAAATAACTTTGTATAAGGTCATTCATGCATATGAACATGTAATCTTCCTAGAGTCGTTAATTTTGTGGTGGCTTTTCTTTTGTCTCCTTCTATGAACCTGACTTCTGCTCATGAAGCACAAGCTCATTAAAAGATTCAAGACTGCAAAAACATTCGCCACAACACACCGACCATTCTGGGACTGATACTAAATCTACATGATTTAATTGTTAACAAAACTAAGGTGTTATCTTCAAAGATAGCAATCCAATAAAAAAGTACTTGAGAAGAAGATAGTGTAGTTTATACTCGAGTTTTATAATAAGGATATAAAAATTTGCTCTAACAAACACAGCATAATTTGTGAAATAAAAGTGGGAAAAGACACTATTAATAAAAGTAACATTAAGAGAATTCAAACATAAATTACTTCTCTATCAGAAGACATGATTGAAATATTTAAAACGTAGATTTCCTGTACTTACCAGTTGTGCTTTAGCTTGCTCTAGTTCAAGCTCCAGCTTTTTCTGCTGAAGTTCTAATAACTGTTTTTGTTTTGCAAGTAACTGCTGCCTTATTAGTTGTTCTTGGGTAAGATTCTTTTGTATATCAGGAACAATTGGAGGAGTGGAGATGCTAGGGGAACTGACCACTGTGCCAGGTGTTGAAGGCTCTTCAGGCTATAAGAGAAAATTATTTGTTAAAAAACTATGTATCACAGCTAAAAAGCAAGTTAAGAGGCAACTGAACATTATGAGTTTATCTCTTAATAAATACCATCCATAATTTTAAATGGCCAATCATGTTTAAAAACACACAGAAAACTTTTCAGGAATTTAAAATCAAAATAAGTATATTATTTAATACCTAAACAAGAATATATGTTTAAGTGTACTATGAACCTGAAGAGAGAAAAAAATTTAAACTGTTTCAAGCACAGGTTATTTTTGATATTTCTTTCTGGCAAGAAATTTTAGAAAAGTCAAAATTTGACAGTTAAAAATATTAGCTATACACCATTCATGTAAAACTTACCGATTTATTTAAAAATTTAGGATTCACATGGATGCTAGATGTATTCACATTGGGGGGTAGAGGTTTAATAGGCCAAGCAGGATCTAACGAATTGACTCTGACATCCAGGGCATAAAGTTTCTTCAATGGGAATATCTCATCCCATGTGGAACGTAATTTAAATAAACTTTTTCTAGTATTTTCATCCACCTAGAACAACAGAACAATTCTATGGCTTGTTAAGTCACTATAGAATGTTTTAAATATTAAGTATAAAGCTATTATCAGTCTCTTCTTCTTCACATATAGCACTCATACTGCTCATTCATAAATATATGTACAACAGTAAGAATTTATTTAAGATATAGTTTACAAATGTTAAAGAAATTTCTCTCAAAAAAAAAAAAAAATCCGAAAGATTAAAGTTGTCATCATCTAGCCTTCCTGAAAGCAAACCACTAGGCAAGTCTTTCTACTTTTAAAAGTACAATTCTACAGGAAGTTTGGTTTTGAGATTACTGAGACAAAGAACTACTATATGCAGATAGAGCCCACAGATGCTCATGTGCTTCAGAAAAACCTCAAAGTCCCTTACGGCCAGAATGCAGATGTGGAAAAAAAACTTATAAATGGACTTTCTTGCACTTACTTGCTGGTAGCCAAATAAAAGAGGCCTATTGGGGGAAAAAAAGTGCAAAATGTTTCCAAATTTTAGGTCTTGAAATAGCATTCCTAATGTTATTCTTACTCTGGACAAAACATAAGACCATAAAATTAGGAAACAGTTTACCTGATGGCTTAAATTTCTTAAATTATTTACATGGTAGTATAAAGTTAAAATTAAAGACAGAACTATCTCACTAATCCATCTTCTGCAATACAATATGGTTTGATACCTCAGAATAAACTATTTGTGGTGTGGAAGGCACCTAATAAAATTCAAAATCTTACCCACTGATGAGAGTTAGTTTTATAACTTAACTGCTCATGCTTATGATGGGCCTAACTATTTTTTAAATTAGCCATCAGAGAAACCTTGTACTTAGGAAAACTGAACTAAGTATTTAACTTCAGGATAAGAAAGCCTTGACTATATTCAAGTCTTCAGATAATAATTATATTTACTACAAGGTCATTTTCATCAACTGTTAAGGTCTTAAGGCCCAGTTAGATTCGATAAAGGTATTCTATCAAACACCCAAATGAATTTGAACATATTAAAACTGAAGCCAAGTTGGTTGGTTTAGCTCCCCAACTTCTACAACGCAGAGTTAATTTCTCCTTAAGGCCATAAGCTCAGGTAAGCAGTATTTAGCAAAGGTCTACAATTACTATTAACAAGCTCCTTAAAACAATCTGAAATATAGCTTTCCAAATTTCTTCTGCATGTACTTACTTAGTATTTTTTCTCTCTAGAAATTTGAAGGGGAAAAATTGCTCAAATAGCAACTACATTTTCTAACAAGTAAAATCTGATACTGAATAGTTCTTTCAAAATAATCCCAATTCTCCTAGTCTGACAACTTTTAAGTTTTCTCCAAACACAAGTACTTCTAAATATAAGAACTACCAATTTTTTGTTAGGAAACAATCTCTAAACCTAATTCTTATAAATGCCCTTTTACTAAATTTGAAAGATAAAAGCCTGACAGGAAGATAAATTACTTCAGCAAATCCCTTGGTCTCAACATAGTAACTGTATTTACCAAACTACCAGATACAATGTTATTGAAGGAATGTACAATCTCTAGGTCTAGAACTAATCAACCTTTCTTCTGAACACTAAGAGGTTAAAAAGTATTTCCAATATAACCTAAGGCAATTAACTGGTCCACTATTCACACATACCTAGAACATTCATATAAAACATACTTAAATAACAAAAGGAAACAAAAAAAAATCACAAAAGTTTCAGGAATCAATGGTAGGTTGAGACACACTGGTAGATTACACTTTTTTTCCCCAGATAGTAATAGCCAACAACCTAACACCAGAAATGTAAACAATGAAATTTGAAATGCTCTTGATAGCTTCAGATCTTTTTGCCCATCTAAAATCAAAGTCATCTCGGGGAGAAATTAGGGGACACATCTGTAATACCCTCAGCAAAAATAAACTTAAATATAAGAATAAAAGCAAAGTCATCTAATCTTGAATGGGTATTGTAAAACTCCTAGAATCTGAGTTAAAAATCTAACATAAAACACTAACTTTAGCATGGTACTTGGTAAATGTCCAAGAGAATAAACATTTCACCACCCAAGAAAACCCAACACAACGGCAAGTATTTATTTAATCAGGAACACATTTTTTAAAAATTCAAATGTTTCTAAATGCATATATACCTTTTCAAACACACAAATAAATGTTGCAACTAGATTTTTAGTAAAGGCAGTGAGATACTCTCGTCCAACGTTTTTCACGATAGAATCCATAAGGTACATAACAGGAAGCTTCTCTGAGGAAGGAGCCTGAATAAAAAGAAACTGATAAGTTTAGTATAATGAATTGCCACCAAATACTTTTAAAAGTGAATTTTTAAACATACAATACAGACCTCTATTTTTGTTGATAATTTAAAATTAACGTTTATGAAACATTTGTGGTCAATCAAGTAGTCATTTCTTACAGTGATCTTTAGCTGAGCATACAAAATAAGCTCAAATCACCATTAAGAAAACCTTAATCTCTAGTATACTCATTTAATGCTTAATAAAATTTCAGGTTCATATGATAAAGACCTGATTTAAGTGACCAAAAAGTAGGGGGGAGATATTTTCTGCAATCCAAGTATAATGTGACCCACATTAAATTATAATGGTGTACCTAGACTCAATGAAGTTTTCAAACTTCTTGGAGAAACCCTAATTTCCGTAAGCGTATTTTATATGTTAAAGTCTATGAAGCTTTTGTTACCTGTAAAATCATTAGGATTATTTCTCTATAATCCAATGTACAAAGAAATCAAGTATACTTCACATATGAAGTTAATGGCAAAAAAAAAACAACACACTTTTAAACTTGCAGGAAGGTGCAAGTTGTTACAAGAAAAACTGGATGGAGCAGCCGCTGAGTCATGTAAATCAGGTTGAACTTGACTCTGGAAACCAGGATTTGTCCTGAAGATTTTCTTCACAGCATGGACTCTCCGTCGAAATTATTTTTCCTCTGACATGCACAAACCAGGGGTTCTAAATTTGTGCAGAGCCAGTGTGGTGATGCGGATACAGGTGGCCCTTTCCAAAGCAAACAAATGTTGCCCCAGTTCAACTGGAATGTCTACCCATCACTGGCTTTTAGAAGGCACAGCAAGTTTCCAGAAAGCATCAGCAGGTTCACAGACTTGCTGAGGAGCATTAAGACACACCATATAAACTAAGTGTTAAATCCGACTCCACAGGAGCAACCATGATTAAAAAAAAAAAATTATCCCCATTTACCCATCCCACGTGTATAGGAATCTTAACCCTGAACAACACCCATAGCTACCTGTAGCTAGGGTAGGCTCACAGTTCTGCAGTACACAATTCCACCATATTTCACAAAACCAATTGCCCATAGAAGTGTGTAGAAGTGCTCTTGCTTCCGATAACCTTTACTACAACCAAAGTTGACTAAGGAAACCTTTGAATAACTTTGTTTGAAAAATTTCTTTTCCGGTACTTCTAATAAAACGGTTCACAAGGCCACTGCATGTGGGTAAATTAAGAATCAACATGTCAAATGCTTTATTGCTGTGTCTTTATCTTACCATGTCATGTTTTACACCATTTTAGTCATTGTGATCCTTCTGAAAACAACAGGCTCTCTATAAAACCAAAATCTGTTCAGTAGGCTAATTTTTTATTGTACAAGTGAATCCTATATGTAATATTTTTTCTCTACTGTCTCATGGGAGGAGTCAAATTAAGTGTGAATCCTTAAGTTTAGCAATGCTGAGATGCTAGAAAATAAGGACACAACATCCACCTCCAGAAACACAAAACCAAGCCAGTTTGCTACCAAATGACAGAAAATCCCTCCCCTCACCCTCAACCCCAACCCTGATTAAGGTATTTCCCCAAAGTGACTTTTACATCTTTTCCTCAATCTGGCTTTACAAAAATAATCAGGAAATGTGTGCCAAAAATTTTTTAACTGTCTTTTATCAGCAAATAGTCCATCTATTTTCACCACTCTGTGTAGCCATACACAAATACAAGTTTTAATGTGACCCTATATTCAGCATTTACTTTTCACTTCTCGAAGATCTTCAGGATCCATAAAACCCAGCAAGGAAACTTGAGTGACAACCTGAACTACTAAGTATTAGGCTCTGTGGAATATTAGTAATCCCCCCAAATACTAGGTATTTAGATTTTAAAAATCAATGTTATTTTTAAAAAATGCAAGTGATTTCATTTTTTTAAAAAGGCATTCAATGTCAAGTTAAGCCCTTCAACAAGGCAAAAATTAAGTTTTCATGTCCAACATGTTTGTGGTATCAACAAAAAGGATGTTGAGTATGAGGAATGCTTCCTTTTTAAATCTCATACTTAAAAAAAAGAATAGCTGTTTGACACCAACATTCACAGGAAAAGGAGAATGAAGGCTTGTATTTTAGCTGCCAGACTGAGCATGACAAACTTGTTGGGCCCTTAAAAAAAAAACCCACAAAAAACTTTACTTTTTATCCTTTTTAAATTAAGGTATGAAAGGACCACCTGAAACCGTGTATCTTGTGAATGGATTTACCCAAGAGTGGATGGAACCTAAAGAATGAACCCAAGTCACTTAAAGACTTTTGTTTAAAACACACAACCACGTAGATAAAAATAAGTCTTGGAAGCAGATTCTACACCTTACAAAGGTAAATAAAAAAGACAAATACATATTTTATATGTTTTATTCACAAATTTTATAATACCAATCACACATTTCAAAACCATTTATTAGTCAGACCACTCAGTTTTACACTAGACAGAAACCGCCTCTAAACAATATATTTGGTGGTTGTTGTTAAAGTGGCCTTTTAAAAGGGGTTCACTCTGCTAAAAGGAGGCTCATCCTGATCATTTCAATCACTAACAACTAGAAAAAAAAAACTAAACCATAAGTACAAACTTGAAGAACTTAAAACGTAGTGCTGGGAAACTATTAGAACTTATTATGATAACCAAGTTGAACAGTAACTTTACTTAAGTGACATATCACTCCCACATGAATGCACAGAAGAGGAGGACTACAGGGAAATATAGGGTGGCAGAGGACCACTTCTGTCAAGGGGTGAAGAAAAAGCACGTCTCCACTATCAGGGAAAGGAGGAAAAAAGAGAAAAGGAAGAGGAGGGACTGAACTTTTCAAAAAAACTGTAAGTACTTGTTACCCAATGGGCCAGTTCTCCACCTACAGGTTGGATAAAACCTCCTTCCCCCCCACCCATACCCCACCCTCAACCCCAATTTCCCATTTGGGGGGACAAATAAAGCACTCCGAGAGGAGAATGAAAGTTCTATCTAGCCGCCCCCACCCCAAAACGGGGCTGACGGGTGTGAGCAGCTGCCTGGCTGGCAGGGAATGGATTCTTCTCTCTTCCCTTTTGCATCATGTGCTTTGCAGGCGCCATGTTGGGCTCCGAACAAGCGGCTGCTCCACTCGGGGCCAATGCCCTATGCCCACCCCCCGACAGCTCGCTCCCAGGTCCCCCTTCACCTCCTTCCAACCCACACAGCACAGATTACCCAAAAGGGTTCTGGGGGGGGTAGGGGGGAGAACCACTCCCCACCTTCCCAGGGGCTTAAAATGCTTTTAACTCTTAACTTCCCCGCACCACAAACTGCCTTCAAGTCTCCCCCCTCCCCAAAGGGCTCTATTCAAAACGTGTGTCGGGCTCTACAATGCGGTGGCCTAGATAGGGAGCTGGTAAGCGGAAGTGGGACTCCACCCTTCACCCGCCCCACTCCCTCCCCGCAAGAGAGGCCCACGCTCGAAGCCTGGGCCCAAGACCGAGCCAGAGTTGGAGGGGGGAGGGTTGGAGAGGAACGCTGTCCCCCTTTGGATGGAAGCGAGACCTGGGATGAGGCTGACACTAAAATCAGGGAGTATTAGAAGAATAGGAGGCTGCGGGGTGTATAAAAACCTTGGCGGTTTGGGCCTCGATGAGAGAGACGATCTCCTTGGCGAAGGGCAGGTTCTCCTCGGCTAGAATGGTCAGCATATTGATGTGCGGTTTGCTATTGAAGGTCAGGTCTTCGAGGGATGACTGATAATCCCGACAGGCGTCCTCCCGGGCCCCCGCGGTACCGGCCTCGGCCGGCGTCGGCTCTGACATTGCGCCGCGGCCCCCCTCCGAGGTCCGCCGCCGCCGAAGCTGAAGCCGCTCTCGACACCCCGCCTCCCTTCCGACTGCGCGTCCTCTCCCCGGCTCTCTCGCGGCTCCGGCCTCACCACATGCTGACCGCGGAGGGGGGTTGGGGGACGACACGGGGGGGACCTCGGGTACGCAATGCCGCCCTCTCACGGGTGATCTCCGTCCACTTCCAGCCGCCTCAGGAGCCTCTTTCTCCACAGGCACAAAATGGCGCCGGCGCTGGCGGCTCCAGCTCCGAAAATGTCTGTGTTCCCAACCGCTGCGTCGTGCGAAATGAGCTAGGGGAGGGGGAAATGTGCGGTAAAGGGGCGGAGCCGTTGGGCAAGAACGAATGTGATAGGCTGGTTTGTAGTGACGTCACAAGCCCCACCTCCGCTCTTCCGCAGAACGTCCGGGCACCGTCCGGGCACCGTACGCTCGCCGCCCGGACTCGGGCTTTCGCAACACTTCAGGCTCAGAGGTGTGGTGGAAAAGACGGGCCCTCTCATTGGCTAGTTCGTAAGGGACTGTCCGGTCATTTGTTACCATAACAACCCATTCTGGGAGGCCGGGAGGCCTGGGGAGGCTGTTCCCGAGGCCCAACCCAACCGTTTAAGGGAAAAGCTCAGCCGGCCCCCCTTCGCCCCGCCCTCTGCGATCCCCTAGCCACTGACCAGCTTTGTCAATCATCCTCCTCCCGCCCTTCCCTGCGGCGGGGTAGGGGCCCAGGGGGGCGGAGGCTCCCTGCCCTCCCCTTCTCCGGTGCCGCTGGAGTCTCAGGTGCTCCCCAGAGCCTGGGCGGGGCCAGCTGCTGCGGCCCGCTGTCTCCCCGCACTGAGCGGGGGAGAGGGGGAGACTCCGACTTTCCCCATAACCTCGGGAGAGTCGCTCGAGTCGATTTCAGCACGCTGCTTCCCACACCCGCCAACAAGAACAGCTAGGCTGGCTTTCTTGAGTTGAATCCCCAGGAAAATGTCTTTATTGAGAGAGTGTGTGTGTGTGTGTGTGTGTGCGCGCGCGCGCGTGTGAGGGGGGTGGCATTTGGAAGAGATCTTTGAGAAGCCCCCTCAGATCCCTCGCTTGGATTTTCAATAGCCACACCAGCCACGAGCCTGATAGCGCCTCTCTTGTCATTACACACTTCGAAACAGCCTTAGAATACGTTATTTGGGGCATGTCGGGAAAATGTGTATATTTCAACTCTAAGGCTCTTTTCCCAAGCTTCGAAAATCCTATTTGGAGGCTGGAAATGATACTCTAAAAGCACAAAGCATTCAACTAATTCTGTCGTGCAACTGCAGCATAATACAATCAACTAAAAATGTGTTTTGTTTTGTTTTTCCACTGCGTAAATATAAAAAAAAAAACCCACATGTAGGCTAAAAATAAAAAAGTACTAATTAGATAAAATTTGCTTCCTTAGGTTACCAAGCTCTGTAAAGATACTTTGTTGTTCCCCAGAAGTAACCGCTCTGAAGAAATAAACGAAGCAATTCCTTTATTTGTCCCCTATAAAGTAGAATTTTTATTTCTTTTTTGTTTTGTTTGGGTTTTTTTAGAAGCTTTATTGAAGAATAATTGATATATAATAAACTACACGTAAAGATTGTTTTGAAGCTGAGAAACATTGTTGAAAACTATTGATCTCAATAATTTCATACCATTGTTATTGTGGTATTTGGATTTAATAGACCGTTAAAATTTAGGAATGGTCTGAGTTCCTGTTTTCTGAAGGGAGATAAATGTCTGGGCTAAGATAGTCCTCTAACAGTTTTCCTTGTAATTTTAAAGGTGAATTTAATTATTAAACTTTGAGGTATAGAACATATCTACCTGTCATTTTTAATATTCTTTTTAACAACCAAGTGTGCTTCAAAAAAATTTAAAGTTTTCAAAGCTCTACTTTCGCTTCTATTTGTAACACTCCCAGGCTAAGCACAGAGTAAACAATATATGCCTAGCATCATATAAAGCAACAAATCTATGCACCCACAAAGGACACAGAAAACTCAAGAGTGAAGTAGCAATCTTACTCAAATCATGTGCAATACTATAACAAGACTTTTTCTTTTTTAAATATATTTTTATTGATTTCAGAGAGGAAGAGAGAGATAGAAACATCAATGATGAGAGGGAATTATTGATTTTGGCTGTGTCCTGCACGTCAGATGAGCCTGCAACCCAGGCATGTGCCCTTGAGCGGAATAGAGCCCTGGGCCCTGCATTCCGCAAGACAACACTCTATCCACTGAGCCAAACGGCCTAGGCTAGGGCAAGACTATTTTTCTTTATATCCTCAGGACAGATAACAAACTAGGTAATCAGTATTTTTTTAATATATTTTATTGATTTTTTACAGAGAGGAAGGGAGAGAGATAGTTAGAAACATCGATGAGAGAGGAACATTGATCAGCTGCCTCCTGCACGCCCCCTACGGGGGATGTGCCCACAACCCAGGTACATGCCCTTGACCAGAATCGAACCTGGGACCTTTCAGTCCGCAGGCTGACGCTCTATCCACTGAGCCAAACCGGTTTTGACATCATTATTTTTAAATATACAAATAAATGCCTGAAACTTCTCCCACGATAGTTTTGGTGCCAGTTCTTTCATCAGAATACACATCTAATGGCCTCTTTGCACCAACATTAAGCCCCAGCTCTCTTCCCATCTCTGTGTTATTTGCAGTGGTGAACCTGATAGGCCCTTGGACCAGCCTTCATGAAATTGAAAGCTCAAGTATAATTATAATCATGGAGTAGTATGAAAAAGTACTACATCTGACTAGGAAACAGTGGAATGTATTCCAGAACTGTTTTTAAAAACGAAACCCATTGACTATTGTGTTTCTGAAGGATATGAAACTTAACCTTTTTTTTTATATAAGGAAATAGCTTTCTCCCTGGGTTCACAGGGTGCAAAAGAAGTTAATTTCTCCTAAAAAATGTTTTTAAATAAAAAAGCTCTGTTCTAGGCAATCAATTACCCTTCTGATGTAACTTTTTTATGTCATTAGAAAAACTGAAATGTGTATACTAAACAGAAATTACAAAAGGAAATAAGAAAACAAAAATTAGAAAGCAATCCCTTTGACCCTGGCCAGGTGGCTCAGTTGTTTGGAGCATCTTCCCAAACACCAGACGTTTTCTGATTCAATCCCCTGTCGGGGCAAGTACTTTGATGTTTCTCTATTCTCTCTCTCTCTCTCTCTCTCTCTCTCTCTCTCTCTCTCTCTTTCTCTCTCTCACTCTCTAAAAATCAATTTAAAAAATCCTCAGGTGAGGATTTAAAAAAAGTTTTGAAAGCAATCCCTTTGTAAGTTATATAATTGTCTACTCACTGGGTTGTACACCTGAAACATAATATTGTACATCAACTGTAACTGAAAAATAAAAAAAATTATTTAGAAATATATACAGCAGACCCCAATGATAAAGCATAAATAAATAAAAACCTCAGCTATTGTTTTTTTTAAAAAAAGCAATCCCTTTGAAAACATAAAACAGATTATTAACTAGCACTGCCAGCAGGTGGAATTTCCCCTTAAACATGTGAATCCAGTGTGTAAATAATATTCAAGATTAACATTTACACCATATATAGTGTATGTATATACAGGGTGGGGCAAATGTAGATTTATGGTTATGAGTATGTGAAACAGCAGCAAGAGTAGGTTTACAGTTGTGAGTATGTAAAACAGTTTATTCTTGTATTGTTATTTATTAACTAGAGGCCCAGCGCACACAAAATCGTGCCCAGTTAGGGTCCCTAGGCCTAACCTGGCCTCCATCACATGGCCTCTGCCGCCCTGCAATGCTATATGAAGCTCCCTGCCCCAGGATGCTCCGTGATACTCATGGCCCCTCGACTGCTCTGTGGGGATCCACCCCCCGCCCCGCCCCTCGACTGCTCCACGAAGCTTGCTGCTGCCCTGTGAAGCTCGCCGCTAGATGCTCTGTGAAACTCCCCCCTCCCCGTCACTGCTCCATGAGGCTCCCTGACCCCACGAAACTCGCTGCCACCTGGGTGACTGCTCTGCTAAGCTCATGGCCACCCCGCAAAGCAGCCTACCACCACCGCTCAACAGTCCCCAGTCCCACCCCGCCACCAGCTCCCCCTCATGGTGAGTAGCTCAGGGGCTGGGGAGAGGGGGGACTGAGAGGTGCTCCATGCACTTCATGGTTACCGGTTGCCCGTTCGGTCGTGATGCCACCTAGCTCTTTATTTTCCATAGGAACAACTGTAAACCTACTTTTGCGCCACCTGTACAATATCATACCATATACCTGGTATAGGTATATATAATACTTATACATTGTATATAATGTATATATTGTTGCTATAAACATGAACAATGTTATCCATTTAAACATTATTGTTTACACATCTTATATTTACAAAAATAATACATGCTTATGCTAAAGAATTCAAATACAAGTATAAAAATAAAAAATGATCATTCCACCCTGACCGGTTTGGCTCAGTGGATAGAGCGTCTGCCTGTGGACTCAAGGATCCAAGGTTTGATTCCGGTCAACCATGTACCTTGGTTGCGGGCACATCCCCAGTAGGGGGTGTGCAGGAGGCAGCTGATTGATGTTTCTCTCTCATCAATGTTTCTAACCCACTCTCCCTCTCCCTTCCTCTCTGTAAAAAAATCAATAAAATATATATATTTTTAAAAAATGACCATTCCTCTGGCTGTCCTTGGTCACAAGGTAACCACTGTTCATAGTTTAATGTGTAATCCTCCCGTGTCTTTTTCAATGAACACACATACCCAAACACAAAGTGTATAGCATTTTTTTTTTGATCTTTACAAAAAATGGGATCATTATAGTTATTACTTGTTTTTTAAACTTAGGATATCACGTACATCTTTCCATGAGTAGTCCTAAAGCTATATAATTCAAAGCATTTGTTTCTAAAGTTTGTAGCTTAGAAAGATAGTTCAGACAAGAATAAAGCCAGCCTAGTGTTACCTCTAAAGGAGGCTCTAATATTGGCACACAGTAGATATTCAATGAATATTTGTTGACTGATCCAGGCTTTCTGATTTCAATTTCACCTTACTTGACCACTGTTGCAGTCTTATTAACTCAAAGAGGCAAATACTGAGCTAAGAACCTATGATAGAATTTGAACTTAATGTTATCAAGTTTCAAGATAGTTATTATCAGGGAGGCAGATTGACAATTCAGGTGGTGTGACCACCATGTTCCAAAGTTCATAGTTTGGGGACTTAAATTTTTTATTTTTTATTTTGCCAGCAATTCTTATCTTAGCATAACAAATGTGGAGATAGGCAAACAAGAATCTGAAAATAATGTCCAATTCAGTCAAGCAGCGAGTAGATGATTTCAAATGAAAAACAGAAAACAAGACAAACTAGAAAATTTTATAGAGCCAAATCAGCATAAACTTTAAAAATATGCTTAATACTAATCATTGGTTTGAAACCGTTTTTGCTGCATATCAATCAACTTTAAACTTTCAGGAGCTTTTAGCAATACATTTATTTTCTCTCACGGGTGTAGGTTGGATATGGCTCTGCTCGGCTTGACTGGAATCAGGCTTGACTCCAGGCCATTGGTTGGGTTCAAGCCTCTCCACATATTGCCTCATTCTCCTTGGGCCAGTGGCTCCCTGGGTCATGTTTTCATGGAGGGTTACTGGAGTCCAAGAGAATGAGCAGAAACATAAGATGTGGCAGGAAGCTGAGGGGCTGGGGGACTTCCCTAGGGAAGACCTCCGCTTGCAGGCCCTGCTCCTCCGGGCTAGGGCAGGTGGTCCCAAACCTCTGGGTAGGTTCCTGAAACCGGATCTGGGTACCAGCTGCTCAACGCGATACTGAGGTCTTGAATGGGCAGGGGCTGCTTGGAGCGCTATGGGCGGGCATGTTAGAAAGTTGATTGGTTAGAAATGGCCTGAAGGAGGGAGAAAAACTTAAATAAGAAAGAGCAGGGATGACAGCCATGATGACATGGAAAGAAAACAAAGTGATATTAAGGAACAGTAGGAGACACTTTGCTGGCAAAACACAACTTTTTGGAAGCAAGAGGTTGGTAACGACTTTTTTTAGGTTGGCGTGAAACGTGAATATTTGTTTTATTAAATATTAAACCATGTAGAAAAAGAAACATAAGATGCCTCTTGAGGCCTTCTTGGCCTAGAACTGGCACACTTGTCACTTTGGCCTATATCTCAAAATTGAATAAAACAAATTATAAAGCTAAGCACATCATCACTTGGGGTGAGAGGAAATGTTCTCTAGAGGGAGAAATAAAAAAGTTATATGATAAGGACATATATGCAGAATTCCAATACAGAAAGTTCATGAAGCATTGGGAACAGCGATTTAATCCATCATACCATTTAAAAGAGCTCAGTGTGCTCCTTAAGGCTCAAGAATTATGACAGCAGTCATAGTGGGCTCCAATTCTCCAGTTTCCTTGGGTTGGTAAACATAGAGACAATGAAGTAAATTAAACACTTATTGCATATTTGGTATTTATTTGGGGGAGAGGGGAGTAAAATAGTGGCAGCAGTAGGGGTTTGCATCCCATCATTTTTTCTTTTTTTTTAAATTTAATAAATCTTTATTGTTCAGATTATTACAATTGTTCCTCTTTTTTCCTCCAGACCTCTGCCTTCCGCAGCTCCCGAGTCTCAGTGTGCTTTCTCTTTTCCTGACAGTCCAGATTCCCCCCAATGAGTCTGGTTTCCCAGCGTCTCACCCAGGACTGGAGTTCAATGCATTCGGGAGCTCCCTTCTCCCTCCCACTTTAGAAAGCCAGGCGCGCACTCAGCCACCAATACGCACAGCCGCCCGTCTTCTCTGTGTGCAAGTCTCCATACCTCAGCCTTTTGCAACTCCTCTGAGTCTCAATGTGCTTTCCTCTTTTCTTCTAGTTGTAGAATTTCCACTCAGCCAGCTTTCCTGTGGTTCTGGATGGTGCCCGTTTTGTCTTTAAGTTGTAGTTTTGATATTGTTGTGTGAGGCAGCAGTTTAGGTGTTTACCTATGCCACCATCCTGGTTTCTTCATGATTTTTTCTTAAATATATTTTTTATTGATTTAAGAGAGAAAGGGAGAGGGAGAGAGAGATAGAAACATCAATGATGAGAGAATATCATTGATCAGCTGCCTCCTGCATGCCCCCTACTGGGGATCGAGTCCGCAATCGAGGCATGTGCCTTTGACCAGAATCTATCTTCTCTCTCTCTCTCTCTTTCTCTCTCTCTTCCCCCTTCCTCTCTGAAATAAAAAAATAAAATAAACAAAATAAATGGAAAAACAAATTGATGTTTTTCTCCCTCCCTCTCTCTCTTGCTCTATCTCCTCCACCCTTTCCTCTAAAATTAATAAATGATTTCTTTAAAAAATTAAAAGACTTGAGAAGAAGCAAAGCAATGTAACCTAAAATCAAGAGAAAAAATTCAATAGAAGCAGATCCATAGATGACTCAGGTGTTGAAATAGGACTTTAATACATTATTATAAATATGTTAAAGAAATTTGAAAAAAAGATCAACAAAATGAATGTAAAGATAAAAGAATTTTAACAAAGAAATTCATCTTTGAAAGAAAAAGAACCAAATGGAAATTACAGAAATAACATAAAGCTTAAAATGTAGTTCAGTAAATATCTGGCCATTATTTCCTAGTCACCTCGAATTGAGATTTTTGATGCAGTAGTGGCCCCTTATCTGTAGAGGATACATTACAAGACCCCTGTGGATACCTAAAACTGTGCATAGTAACAACCTCTGTATTTTTTCTTATACATACATGCCTATGAAAAAATTAAATTTATAAATTAGACACAGTTAGATATAAACAACAATAATTAATAATAAAATAGAATAATTACAACAATATACTATAATAAAAGTGGTCTCTATTTCTAGAAATTTTTATACTTTTCAGTGGGAACCTATTTCTGAATATGTGTAATCATCCCTTACAGTAATTAGCTTGGTGTCAGTTGTTTCAGAGGATCCCTTGCTGCAATCTTCATATGGGCTTTCTGGTGCAACATGTTGTCATCAATCGAAACACATTTTCCATTTATGTTTTCTACCCACAAATGTAATGCCTTTGTGCCTTAAGTAAGCACTTACTACATACTGTGGCCATAACTTTTACAGTTTGAGGTACAACAACAAAACTAGCATGAATTTCTTTTTCCTTCTTCTCAACTTCATAGGCAAAAAATTCATTCTTACCATAGATCTCAGCAACCTCAGCACACGATTATTTTTCTCTTCTTAAGACATTTCACCTTTGCACTTACAGGAAGCACTTTTCAGCTTCCTGTAAGTGAAAAGGGATCACCAGCATCATTATTCCTGCCCTTTAGGTCCATTGTTAAGTAAAATAAGGGTTCTGTGAACACCAGCACTGTGATACCAGGAGAGTCAATCTGATAACTGAGATGCCTACTAAGTGAATGATGGGCATAAAGTATGGATACTGTGGACAAAGGGATGATTCACATCCTGGGCAGGATGGAGTGGGATGGAACAAGATTGTATCACGCTATTAAGAATGGCATCAACTTAAAACTTCAATATTGTTTATTTCTGAAATTTTCCATTTAATGTTTTCAGACAATAGTTGGCTGTGAGTAAGAAACTTTGGAAAGTTAAACCACAGATAAGGGGGAACTACTGTGTAAATGGGAGAGACTTGAGAAATACTTAAATTTCATCAGTAACATATTAACATTCTAGCTCTTAAGTAAATCGTTTCCTCAGAGGTTTTGTTTCATTTTTCATATGCTGATGAATATTTTACATTTTGCCAGAAGCCTGTGAATTTGCTCTGTTTTGGATTCATGATCCTCTGTACACCTTCACCATCCTATATAATAAAGAAGTAATATGCAAATTGACCACCACTCCAACACACAAGATGGCTGCTCCCATGTGGTCAAAGATGACTGCCCCCATGTGGATACAAGATGGCCACCACAAGATGGCCAGCAGGGGAGGGCAGTTGGGGGTGACCAGGCCTGCAGGGGAGGGCAGTTGGGAGTGATTAGGCCTGCAGAGGAGGACAGTGGGGAGTGACCAGGCCAGCAGGGGAGAGCAGTTAGAGATGACCAGGCAGTCAGGGGAGGGCAGTTGGGGGCAACCAGGCCGGCAAAGGAGAGCAGTTGGGGGCGACCAGACTGGCAAGGGATTGGTTAGCAGGTGATCAGGCTGGCAGGCAGAAGGGGTTAGGGGAAATCAGGCAGGCGAACAGTTGGGAGTCAACAGTCGTGGATTGTGAGAGGGATGTCCGACTGCCCATTTAGGCCCAATCCCTAGGGGTCCCAGATTGGAGAGGGTGCAGGCTGGGCTGAGGTACACCACCCCCCATACATGAATTTCATGCACCAGTCCTCTGCTCTCTCTCTCTCTCTCTCTCTCTCTCTCTCTCTCTCTCTCTCTCTCTCTATATATATATATATATATATATATAAACCTAAGCGACCGTTGCAATCATTACCACCGAATGACCAGAATGACTGGAATGATCGGTTGACCACTCACTATGATGTGCACTGACCACCAGGGGGCAGACACTCAATGCAGGAGCTGCTCCCTGGTGGTCAGTGCGCTCCCACAGCCAACCTCCCACGGCCAGCCAACCTCCCCCGTCCCTCCCCCCATCAGGCAGGTCCCTGCCAGCCCATCCCCGATCAGGACTGGGCAAGATGGCACCAATAGGCCTTGATCACTGGCCAGGCCTAGGGACCCCACCTGTGCAAGAATTTATGCACCGGGCCTGTAGTGTAAAATATTTCAGAGAGCCCGGCTTGTGTGACGCAGTGATTGAGCATCCACCTATGAACCAAGAGGTCATAGTTCGATTCCTGGTCAGGGCACATGCCTGGATTGTCAACTCGAACCCCAGTAGCGGGTGTGCAGGAAGCAGCCAATCAATGATTCTCTCTCATCATTGATGTTTCTATCTCTCTTTCCCTCTCACTTCTTTCTGAAATCAATAAAAATATATATTTTAAAATTTTTTTCAGAGAGTTCTATTATAAACAATTAACTATGATATATTTATTTTAAATATTGTTTTGATGTTTACAGATTAATCCAGAAAAATCAGCTGCCCTATGATCTCAGATGAGTCAGGGTTTTCATATGCTTCTATTTATTCACTTCATTTTAAATCAAAGAAATATTCTGATTATAAGACATTTTACATGATATTATTTTTACCATCTTTGAAATGTGTTTACTCTCCCTGCTATAAATCAAAGGCTTCAATAACCAAAGCCTTCTTTAAGAGCACCTGCCTCTGAACCAAAATTGTAACACTATACTTCATATAATCTACTTTATTCCTTTATAATATGTTCAAAGAACTCTCATTGTTTTGAGATGAGTGGTATTTAAATAAATTGAATATTACATAAATTTAAGTAATTCACTTTTTTTAAAAGTATTACTTATGATTTTAGAGAATTTAGGTTTTTAGAGAATCTGGCACATAAACTTACAACTTCTAAATAGAAATGTGTAATTGAGTGATTAATGCTAGCCATAAAATGATTTTACTTTTCCTAAATAGTATTGCAATATTTAAAAACTCAAGAGTTTGAAAAGATTTTGCTTATGAAGTCAAGCATTTAAAGTGCTTGAAAGAAAACAAAATGTATTAAATTTCTAAATGTAGTTTAAATGTTTAAAGAAATGCAATTAACTAAAATTGAAAGTAGGTTTGATTATTTGATGAAGATTGTTTATTCAAGTGGAGTTGATTGAACATTAATCAGGCATTTTTAACATTTTCTAGATGTATAAATAAAATATTTGAATTTATTATTTTAACTCAAAGACATGATGAAAAGTAAGTTCCTTCAATTGTCATCCTAATATATTGAATATTAATTTTTTAAAATTTCAATACTGATTAAAAGTCTTTTCTTTGTACAAAGTCACTCTTGGACATTTAAAAATTCACATTAACAAAATCCTTTGTTGAATCAGGTTAGGTAATAAAAATTAAAAGTACCTCTGATTCTATTTTTTTTTTGTTAGTTTATTTTGTTTATTAGATTAGAACTCATAGATAAAGAGAACAGGCTGACAGCTGTCAGAGGAGAAGGGGATTAGGGGGCTTCATAAAAAAGGTGAAGGAATTAAGCAGAACAATAACACAAAAATTCAGACACTGACAACAGCATGGTGATTACCTGAGGAAATGGGGATAGGGATGATAGAACAGGGTAAAGGGGGGACTTTGGGTGGTGAACACACAAAACAATATACAGATGATGTATTACAGCATTGTACACTTAAAACCTATATAATTATATTAATCTATATCACCCCAATAAATTCAATAAAAATGTTTTAAAAGTAGCTCTGATTATGTGAAATGAGTATATAATTCTTTTTTCCCAATAATGAGTTTCACAATATCTTGTTTTAAATATATTTTTATTGTTGATAGTATTACATATATCTCCCATTTCCCTCCTCCTCCCAGTCCTTTCTCACCCCCCAGGTCTTCTCCACCCTATTGCCCTGTCCTTGGGCTATACATTTAAATATATCATTCTTTTGTTTAAATACAATAATAATCAGCTTTGGAATATGTTCTTGGCAGCCTGACACCCTTCACTTCACCAAAGAACTTAGAGGCCAAGCAGTATACTGTAGGTTTCTACACTCTGTATTCTGCAACCAGAGCCATCATTGTAAACATCTGCTGCAAAACTTAAGCCCTTCCATGGCTTCCCATTGCCCTCAGGATCAAGTCCCTAAATCCTAATCCCACTTACTCTGGTCTTTGCCTACCCATGAAACTCAGAAAGCCAGTCTGTCCTGATTCTCTATATTCCAGTCACATAAGCCCAGCTCCAAGCCTCCTCCTTTCTTAGGGCTTTAGCAGTGCTACTCCCTCTGCTTGGATTGTTCCCCTTAGCTCCCCTCCCAACATACACATGGCTACCATCACTTCCCAAAAGATGCCTTCTCTCACCCTCCAGACTAGGTTAAGGACTCCTTGTTTTAGTCTTTGAAAAGCTTAACAGAAATTATATCTTTGTCATAAGGTTGGTTAGGTATCCTTAGCCAATCCCCTCTAAAATATATGTAGGTTGTGTATAGTGTTTAATTATTATATACAATGACTCAATTGACACCTTTGTATATTATTAGTAAACTAGAGGTCTGATGAACGAAATTAGTGCACAGGTAGTGTCCCTAGGCCTGGCTGGTGATTAGGGCCTATCAGGGCCTTCCGGCTGCTGGCTGGGGCCTTCCTTCATTCCGTGCCTCCCCTGGTGGTCAGCGCATGCCATAGTAAGCGATGGAACTCCTGGTCTCCCGGTTGAACTCCCGAGGGGACACTTTGCATATTAGCCTTTTATATATATATAGATTACAACAGATGCTACCAGTGCCCCATGGATATTCCCTTGGTCCTCACTGTTTCCTTACTCTCAGGCTCTCTTTCTACTTCAAGCACCTGTGACTTGGACTTAGGCTTTGGGCTTGGTCCATGCATAGGCAGGGCATTAACAACTCAGCAGCCCACCATCGATAGATGGATGGAAATTTGTGAATAACTACCTCAACTTCCTTGGGTAAGACACCTCTGGGGAAAATTCTATATAGTCCCCTGAAAAGGACTGAGCCCCAGTTACCCACAGTTGTAATTTTTTAATTAATCTGGACCCATTTTGGCTTCCTGCCCTTCCCACTCTCATTTCCTCACTGCCTCAGCAGTGATTCTGGGGTCGCTGTTCCAATTAACCACTTACTCTCAAATCCTTATCTCATGGACTGCTTCAGGATTAACCCAACTCAAAATATTATCATATATGTGCTTATTTAGATTCATTTGATAATTACTAAAGCAGAATTAAGAATTAAGCATTTAAAATTTTTATCTATAATGTCAAATGGCTTTCCAAAAAGTTAGTGGAAGGAACACCTATTCAAGCAAAGAACATTTAAAATTTTTAATTTTTTAAAATATATAACTTAATTTATTTCATACAGGATATGAGACACATTTCTAACAGTAAGCAACTGTTTGCCAACTTATTTACTAGGATCTTTTGGTAGCTTGTCAAGAGAACAGGGGGCTTTGGAGTCAGGTAAACCCAGATTAGCATGCCATATCTTACTGATTAAACTTACTTGTTAATCCTACTTGTTAACTATGTGACCTTAACAGGGTAACATTTCTAAACATAATTTTCTTTATGTGTAAAACAAGCAACAACAATAATAATGTCAGTTTCACAGATTATTTGAAGATGAAATGAGATGATACATTTAAAAAAAACAACTCTCTGCAATGACTGGCAAGTATTAAAAGGCCAATAAGTGGCAATTATTATCACTACTATAAAGATCAATGACATTCATGTTTGTGCCATGGTATTAAGCACACTATCTGGGACCTAGAAAATGCTGAAATGTTTATTGAGTTACCTAAACTACCCTAGAAAACTAGAAAGACGCAAAAACACTTTGAAACTAGAAAATACTCTAGACTCATGGTACTACCAATCCCCCACCTAACCATTGACTGGTAAAAAGTCTCACTTTTTTTCAGATAATGGTTGACTAGATGGGTGTCACTCTTCCTGTTCTTATCAAACTCAACATTTTGAGGCATTTTTAGACTTTACTCAGTGTGAAATTTCCATTTCTGTGCCTGTTCTGCTCGCAGCCGCCCTACTGAGCTCTCAGGAGTGACTGCTTCAGTATGGATCCTATTCCCTATCATCCTGAATCAAATTCTGGTGGTGCTTGGCTTTGTGCCACAGGCAGTCAGACTGGGGTCAGAGTGTAGAGTTTTGACCTTGATTTTTTGAGATAGTCCAAATATCAAATATCCAGATAACCTAAATTAATTTTTGTGAATTGTATTTCTTTTTATAGAAATTATCAATTTATTCATTCCTTTAGATTATTATTGAAGACCTGCATGAGACAAGCAAGTTATACTACTGAACAAGATAGACATGATCCTTGTCCTCATGGAGCTTATAATCTTGTAATTACATGAGTCACTGGATATAGTTTCATTTTTATGCTTTGTAAGACTTTTGATACAAATAAATTCACAAATTGGGAAGAAAAGTTTTCAAAGCTTGTGCCCATATTTTTAAAAATAAATAATTAGCCCCGCCAGGGTGGCTCAGTGATTGAGCATCGACCTATGAACCAAGAAGTAATGGTTCGATTGCACATGTCTAGGTTGCGGGCTTGATCCCCAGTAGGGAATGTGCAGGAGGCAGCCGATCAATGATTCTCTCTCATCATTGATGTTTCTATCTCTCTCTCCCTCTCCCTTCCTCTCTGAAATCAATAAAAATATATTTTAAAAAATACGGTCACTTTAGTTGTGAAGAGATGCAAAGGATCATCTCTTTCCCACAGTCCTCTCACAAAGAGGAAGAGAGGCAGAAGAAAGAGAATTTTACTTTAAAACCAGGTACTTCACTTAAATTATCTAATTAAATTGTAACAACTTCAGAGAAAGAGTTCTCATCTCCATTTTAAGAACTGAGGCTCAGAGAGGCTAACTGTCTTGCCAAAGTCTACCACTTACAAATGCCACTGCTGAAATTAGAACCCAATGCCGCCTAATTCCCCAACCCAAGTTCTTTCTCCAGCTCCATTCTATCCCAAATCAAGCAACCAACAATTACACCAAATAAGTATGTATTAGTGAATATTATGTTCAATAATATGTTATGTGCTATGGGTACAATACAAAAGAACATGGTTCTTAAATTCAAGGGGCTTAAATCTGTGACACAAGAATAACATGAACTAAGCTAAGTGACTCCAAGTATAATAAGAATTCCCAGAAAATATACATAAATGTGGGCTTGAGTGGTTCAAAACAGTTAAAAACTTTTATTATTTTTTTTTAAAGAGAGAAACATAGATTTGTCATTACACTTATTTATGTATTTATTGGTTGATTCTTGGATGTGCCCTGACTGGGGATGGAACCCACGACCTTGACATATCCAAATGATGCTCTAACCAATTGAGCTACCCAGCCAGGGCAAAACAATCCTGCAGAAAATACATAAGTTGCCCTAACCTCTTTCAGACATGTGTATTTCCCTTGCCATCAAGTGATACCTCTGATCACATTGTAGTCAATGAGTTTTCTTGCCTTCCTTCCCTCCAAGAGTATGAGCTCCATGAGGTCAAGAGCCACATTCTCATTTCATTAACCTTTGTGTCCCCACAATCTAACACAATGCCTACCATGTAATAAATACTAGGAGTTTGATAAAAGTTTAATTAAGTTGAAATGGGTTCTTGAGAACTGTGTAAGGAAGAATGATTTAAGATTAATAAGGGAAGAGCACCATAGGTGAGGGCCATAGTGAGGGCAAAAGTGAGGAAGTAAGATTGAATATGGCAGGTATGGTAGAAATAGTCTGAATGGAGCAGAAGTTTGAAAAACTGAATGCCATAGCTGTTCCAGTGTTCATGGGGCCACCTATGAACTGATAGGAAGACTTTTCAATCCAAAAACTAACCTGAGATTAGAGACACTACAAAGGAAAATGGGAAAAGGTAGTTACAACCATCATGAAAACAGAAGCAATAGGAAGACTGGAGAAACTTGCAAAATGATCAGGATCTCCCAACAACAGCTGGGACTCCCTGTGAGCAGTCAGCCCAGAGGAATCAGACTATAGCAATTATGTCTCCAGTGTTGCTAGACAGCATTCCAGGGATGAGTTAATGATCTCATCTTTTATTTGATCCAAGTATAACTCTAGGTGAGGCCCATGAAAACATCCCTGAGCACTAAGGGTGCCAATAAAAGTCTCTTCTGTCATTGTAACCTCTCTGCCCCTTCCATCCTTTCCACTGGATCATAAGGACTTCCTCTCATTGGCTGAGTTGCTAAGCTCTTTAGCCTGCTAGAGCAAATCAAGGTGAGGCTCAAAGGATAAGAGAAAAACAAAGTGAATGTTAAACTATCTCACAATGAAAAGGCCCAATTTTGAGAGGCTGAGGGAGGGGTCTTCCATGAGCTGGAACCATTTAGTCCAGTTTTCAAGCACCAGGGGATTTCAGGTTCTGGCTGCTATTCAGTGTTGGATGCTCAGGGGGCAAGGAAAGGTCTTGTCATAAATATTAACCCTAAATGAAGCATATGCATCCCTAGGGCTAGCTTCATTAGCGGAAGAAGGCTGATTCGTGATGAGAGGCCTCAGCCCCGCCAGCGTGGTGCAGTGGTTGAGCAATGACCTATGAACCAGGAGGTCATGGTTTGATTCCCAGTCAGGGCACAAGCCCTGGTTTTGGGCTTGATTCCCTGTGGGGGATGTGCAGGAGGCAGCCGGTCAATGATTCTCTCTCATCATTGATGCTTCTATCTCTCCCTCTTCCTTCTTCTTTGAAATCAATAAAAATATCTATAATACTAAAAGCATAATATGCTAATTAGACCAGATGTGCTGGACGACCTTCCAGATGAAGCCGGGGCTAAGCCCGGGTCCCAGGTGCCTGCCGGTGGCCAGAGGGAAGCCGGGTGCTGGCAGCCGGGGAAGGAAGACATACTCTTGCACCAGTTTTGTGCATCGGGCCTCTAGTATTAAAATAAAAAGATGAGAGGCCTTAAAAATGTGAAAGCTATCCCAGCTCATGGAGGATCTCCAAGGTCTATGAATAAGGAGCAGAGACCTAAACTACAGCATGGATATATCTTTGCACTTAGAGGACTGGTAGGAAGACATTCTGGGATTATAAATTATAGTTCTTTTAAAAAGGACAAACTCCTCACTTGGGTAATTTAAATTTGTTCCTGCCTGAAGCTTACCATATATTTACAAAGAGCTTTCACCCACAATCATTGACTTGATCACAACAACCCTGTGAGGTCCCAGTTTATAGTTGAGGGTTTAGATGTTCAAAGAGAATAAAATTATTGAAAGAGTTCACCTGGGAGGAAGTTCCAGGACTGGGGCCAGGTTTCCTTGGCCTGCTCCAGCACAGTATTTGTTTCCACTAAACAAGTAATTCAAAAGTGTCTTTATGGTTTTTACTCCCACTAGAAAAATCAAATCACAGTCTCAGCTCTGTCATCTTGCTAATAACTCAGAAAACATATTGAGTTTCACCATGGGAAGGGCAGGGCTAGGTGCTAGGAATATAGAGCTAAATAAGTTACAGACTTTCCTTCAAGGCCCCTGAGTCTAGTCAAGGAGGCAGACATTTAATGCAATGCAGTGTGGTAAGTGCTGTAATTCAACTAAGAATGGAAAATAGAGTTGAATAAAGATCAACTCTACTTGCAGGGACTGGAGAATAGTGTCCCAGAAAAAGTGATAATTAAGTTAAAACTTGAGATATAAGTAGTAGTGTACCTTGTGAACAAGGGGAAAAGGCATTCCAGGCAGGATGAATAGCTCATGCAAATGCATGGAGATGTGAAACAATACGACTTGGATGTAATCATCACATGTTAATGAGTACAGGAGTTAACACTTCCTGGTGTAGCTCCTTCAGTCAGTAGTGGCATCTCTGTAATTTGTACCAGATGACATTCATTCATGTGTGTGTTTTTTTCCATTCATTACCAAATATTTACTGAGCCCCTACTAATGATTAACTCTGTCCTAAGTGCTGGATACAACAAAACAAGCAAAATCCCTACCCTTAAGGAGCTTACAGTCTATGGGAGGAAAATAATGTTAGGAGGTGATAAAGGTTATGTACACAGGTAGCTACCATAGCATAAAATCTCAGTTCCAAAAGTACATTATTTAGGGTTTGTTTGGCTGCACATAACAGAAAAATCAAATAGAACAGAGAATTGCACCATATAGAGTTTATTCCTTATGCAAAACAAATAGGTAGTCCAGGGCTGTTATAGCAAGTTTTCAGTTGTGAGAGACCCAGGCTCTTTGTAACATTCTATTCCATCATCTCTAGGGTGTGGCTCTGATCCTCATGTTCCAAGACAGATGCTGGAGCTCCAGGAATCATCGGATGGAGGAATAGAGAATATTGTTCTTATATCCTTTTTAAAGAGATATAAGAACTATATATCATTTCTACTGCTGTGGCCCTGCCTCGCTACAAAAGAAACTTGAAAAAATAGATTTTTGGTTGTATAGCAATGAACTCAAGTAAAAATGAGCATTCTGTTTCCAAATAAGGGGAAAATAAAAATTGGGAAGTGTATTACTCAAGATCCCAATGGGAAACAGTATTCTCAAAGCTAAGGAAGATTTATTTATTTTTATTTTTTAAATATATTTTATTGATTTTTTACAGAGAAGAAGGAAGAGGGATAGAGAGCTAGAAACATCGATGAGAGAGAAACATCGATCAGCTGCCTCCTGCACACCCCCCTACTGGGGATGTTCCTGCAACCAAGGTACATGCCCTTGACCGGAATCGAACCTGGGACCCCTCAGTCCGCAGGCCAACGCTCTATCCACTGAGCCAAATCAGTTTCGGCAAGGAAGATTTATTTATAAAGGGACTATTATAAAAGTGATCAGGGTCCCACAAGGCACAGTGGGGGCTAGTAGTAGCTGTGTTGTTACCAACCTGAGGTCCAAAGGACAAAAGGAGTCAAGGCTTTCAGAACATAGAACAAAAGAGAGATGTGTAACCCTAGCGGGTTTGGCTCAGTGGATAGAGCATTGGCCTGCGGACCAAAGGGTCCTGGGTTTGATTCTGGTCAAGGGCATGTACCTCAGTTGCAGGGTCCTCCATGGACTGGGCCCTGGTCAGGGTGAGTGCAGGAGGCAACCAATCGACGTATTTCTCTCACATCAATATTTCTCTCTGTCTTTTCCACGCTCTCTAAAAATCACTGGGGGGGGGGGGGGGGGGAGAAGGGAGAGAGAGAGAGAGAGAGAGAGAGAGAGAGAGAGAGAGAGAGAGAAGATGAGGGGTTTGGCACCCTCAAGAGGAACTGTGACTTTGGTTGAGGGACTCAGCCAGCCAGAAGTGGCCCTGCAGGGAGGAAGCCAAGAGAATAAGCACCTCTCCCTGCCTTCCCCCCACTCTCAGACCAAGTCTTTTCTTTATGCTAACCTAATTGAGAGCTGGAAGGCATTAAAGCTCTAGACATGGAGTGGGGAAGGAAAGTGAAGAGTGGATCTAATGGGCAAATAGGAAACATTAAGCACAAGAGGTAGTGGCACTCTAAGCCACAGGGACAATTCTGGCAACACCAGACCCCCTTTCCACCTTGAGTTTTGCATCCAGTCCTAATTCTCTCTCACACGTCTTCTTCCTCTCTATTCTCTCTCCATGACCCTTAGGCCTCCTCCCTGCCTGCTCCTAATCATGCTATTTTGACTCTTCCTGATGACGGTTCTGCTTTTCCAACAGAAAATGCTATATTAGATCACTTCCAACCTCTTTATCTAGAACTTGGGAGAATTAATAAAGGAAATCTCAACTAAAACTAGAGTCAGGAAGACCCATAGAGAGGGAAGCTTTCATGCTCTACCATTCCAATTGTCAATTACCCCAAACAGGAAGACCATGTCAATTACAGTATCAGTTAATTCAGTTATGGATTCCAACAGGAAAAGAGGCACCTTATACTCCCAAACAGGATGTGCAGATATTTATTGCTCCAGCAGGAGGAAAGAGGATTTTTCTTTCACCCAGCAACAAGCCCAGCCAATGGAAACACTAGAGCTTAGCCAATGAGAAGTTGTTGCCACCTGAACCCTTTCCTCCAATGAACTTTCATTTTTTTCTTGTTGATGATTTCCTTCTCCCACCCTTCTTTCTATAAAAGCCTTCCATCTTGTATAATCCCTCCAGAGTATATAACCTCTCTACTTAATAGATGAGATCTCACCCAACTCATGAATTATTTAATGAATCCATTAGATCTTCAAATGTACTCATTTAAATTCTGTTTATCAACACACTAACTGCTCTCTTTTCAGATACTATCCTCATGGAGTGTGCTCCCATATCAATCTAGTTCAAACCCAAGAGAAGGAATAGTCCAAGCTTCATAGAAAGTCACAAAATCTGAAATACAGAGAGTTCATGAATAACGATACAAATTCACTTTATGGGTCAACACTCCACAAATATGGGTAATTTCAGAATTGTAGCCATCTATTTTGCATCTACCATTTTATACCTAATCTGCTTTTTAAAATATATATATTTTTATTGATTTCAGAAAGGAAAGGAGAGGGAGAGAAAGAAACATCAATGATAGGAGAGAATCATTGATTGGCTCCCTCCTGTATGCCCCCCTCTGGGGATCGAGCCCACAACCAGAGCATGTTTCCTTGATTGGAATCAAACGTGGGACCCCTCAGTCTGCAGGTCGATGCTCTATCCACAGAGCTAAATGACTAGGGTCCTAATCTGCTATTATCTGGGCTGTTTTGCTGGTCTCTTTCTTTGGACTAGTTTAATTCCAGGGGTCTGCTAATAATAGAGAACATAAATACTTCGTCAAGCTTAGCATTCACTATCTTGATGTTCTCTGTTAAAGATGCTGGTAATCAATTCAATAAGTAAACCATGGGAACGAGTCTACCCAGCACAATATCTGATTATTGGAAGAACATCAAGGCAAATGGGGTAACCACAAATCGTAGGAGAAAACAGTTGGGTGTTAAGCAATGATTGAACATTTCTGAGAGTTCCCTCTTTTGTGGTTGTTTTTTGTGGGCAGTTTATGCTTTGGTAACTACAGTCTCCCCTACCAAACTTGTTTATTTTTCCTAAAAACAATAAATTTGAAAAACATTTATACAATCCTGAGATCGTAAGTGTTGTTTTTATAGAGAAACCACCTTTAAAACTTCTGTATTAATTTACTCACAACAGAATTAGTAGAATTAGTTTCACTATAGTCCCAATCACTTTGTGTATGACTTCAGGCAAGTTTTTTCAACAGTTAAGCCTCAGATTCCTCATCTGTAAATTAGAGATAAAAAGACCTTCCTCCCTCCCTAGAAGTTGTAAGGATTAAGGGAGATAAATTTTGTAAAGCTGGTATCACAATGCTTAACATTTAGTGGGCAATGAAAAAAATGTCTATTTTTCCCTCTCCATCCTTTATGAAACTATCATTTGATGTAAAATTCTGTAATTACAACACATTCCCTTCCAAGCAGGTCTGGACAAATAGACTTTAAAGTCCTGGGAGTAATTATTGGTAAACAATAACATTAAGTTTAAATTTTCCATTGTTATATGTCAATTATACCTCATAATAAAAAAATTTTCCCCCAGACATTCCTTTTCTTTATTAGCAGTACCTGGCAATAATGGGTGTTCAATAAATGTCTGTTGAAAGAATGAATGCATAATTATCAAAATTCTTCCTCTTTTGAAACCCTATGTCATGTTATTTGTATTTCTCTTTCATTTTTTAATATAAGCTTTTCTTTTTGAGGAGTTATAGGTTCACAGAAAAATTGAGAGGAGGGTATGGAGATTTCTCATACCTTGGCCCTCACACATGCATAGCCTCTCCCATTATCAACATCCTCCATAAGAGTAGTATATTTGTTACAATCGGTGTACCTACATTGACATCATTATTATCCAAAGTCCATAGTTTACATTAGGCTCCACACTTGGTGTTGTACACACTATGGGTTTGGACAAATGTATAATGACATCTATCCACCATTTCAGTATCATATGAAGTAGCTTCACTATCCTAAAAGTCTTCTGTGCTTCATCTACTCACCCTCCTTCCCCTTTAACAACTGACCATTTTATATCTCCATAGTTTTGCCTTTTCCAGAATCATATATTTGAAATCACACAGTGTGTAGCCTTTTCAAACTGGTTTCTTTCACTTAGTAATATGCATTTCAGATTCCTCCATGTCTTTTCACAACTTGATAGCTCATTTCTTTTTAGTACTGAATAATATTCCAATGTTTGGAAGTATCACCGTTTATCTTTCCATTCACTTACTATAGAATATCATGGTTGTTTCCAAGTTTTAGCAATTATGAATAAAACTGCTATAAACATTCATGTACAGGTTTTCATGAGGACATTCATTTTTAGTTCCTTTGAGTAAATACCAAGGAGCATGATTGCTGGATTGTATGGCCAGAGTATGTTTAGTTTTTAAGAAACTGCAAACTGTACCAGTTTGTATTCCTACCAGCAATGGAGTTCCCATTGCTCCACATCATCACCAGCATTTAGGGTTGTCAATGTTCTGGATTTTGGCTACTTTAATAGGTGTGTAGTAGAATCTCATTGTTGTTATAATTTGCACTTTTCTGATGACATATGATGTAGTCTTTTCATATGTTTTGTGTTTTTCTTTTGACACATTGTTTTATATTTTATTTTAGTGATATTTACTTGCTTTATTCTTGCTGTTAGCTTCACCCTATGACCTTCCCCTGTATAAGTATCCATAAAAATAACAAAACTTTTTTTCTACTACTATAAGAATTTTCACATGCATTCTTTAATCAAAATAATAGTAATAATAATAGTAATAATAATAATAGAATTCTGTAACTGATGTTTCTTATTTTTTTATTCAGATGACTTTTATAGGTATACTGAGCCAGAATTTCTATTTAAAAGGCTAATAAATCTAAATGACAAAAAAGCAATAAAGGGCCCAGCCGGCATAGCTCAGTGATTGAGCATCCACCTATGAACCAGGAAGTCACAGTTCAATTCCCAGTGAGGGCACATGCCCGGTTGTGGGCTTGATCCCCAGTGTGGGAGATGCAGGAGGTAGCCAATCAATGATTCTCTCTCACCATTGATGTTTCTATCTCTCTCTCCCTCTTCCTTCTTCTATGAAATTAATAAAAATATGTATTTTTTAAAAAGCAATAAAGGGGTATAAAACTAAATTACCTTATATAGAAAGATAATTCATCAGGAACACAATTTGAACAATTCAAATCTGTTCTAATGGCAAACTCCAGAGTCATCTACCATAATAGTTATGAGGATATGGAGGGGAGAATCCAATGCTTGTTGTGTGATCACATTCTGCTGTTATCTCTTATCAGTCAACCTAAAGTGTTCAGTGTATGTTTCTGAAATAATACAAAGACATATAGTCAATATTGTGCCTATGAATCAGAGGCACAAAAGTATTCATCCTACTTTCCCAAAGTAAATATAAATTCATGTCAGAGAAAAAATAGTAATTATATTCTTAGGGGGAGGATAAAAGAGTGGAAGAGGTGAAAAGGGGGCAAAGAGGAAGGGAAGGGAAGAATTTTGCTGACTAGAAAATGCTATAAACTAAATTTATAGGACTGATTAACACAAAACATGCAGGAAGCATGCTAAGTAACATAGAATTAGCTTCTGCCTGGAGGAAAGAAAAGGCCAGCAGACAAACATGTCACAGGCCACCAGGAAGCTCCCAGGTGATCAGACTCAAGTGCTGTCAATCAGAGGCGGCATCCCTAGGACAGATGAGTTTCAAGCCAGGTGTTAATAAGGAGCAAGTGAAGAGAAGACTGGGGCCCATGGTCACTGCTACTGACATTCAGGTAAGGCTGACAAATCAGTGGCTTTTGGAGTTGGGTTTTGAAAAATGCTGTTCAGAGTACTTGTGAAAGATTGGTCCATAAGATAAGGAGTATGATGAGGGGAGAAACGGGATGGATAGGACAGATGTGGAGCAGGCAGGAGGAAAGGAAAAGGGAAAGACAGAAGGGGGTCAGTAGGGAAGAATATTAAAGGTATCAATGAAAAAAAAACACACACTATCAGGCAGATATTTTAATTTAGCACCTGCTACATGCAGAACGCAAACTATACGCTTAGAATACAACAGAATAATGAAACCACTGTTTTTTGAATGTTTACAAAGTGTCATATACTATGGTAGCAAGTTACATACTTATTTTCTGTTTTAATCTTAACAGCTCTCTGAGGTGAGGATTCTTGCCTTGAAAGTTTAATCAAAGCTAGTTAGTGGCAATCACAGATTCCTAAACCGAGTCTATTAAGATAATATACTTTCCTTCTCCCTCGTCTTCCCTTTAATTTTTATAAGATTTTTTAAATGCATTTTCATATATTTTAAAGTGTAAAATGGATACATACTTATTGTAGAAAAACTGGAAAACACTGCTAATAGCGTAAAAAGTAATGAGATTTTTCAAACCTATACTCTTTATGGAAGGACAAGAAAGAACATCCTGACATTGATTGTTAAAGAATGTATGAAAGATCCTGTTAACACTCAAATCAACATTGAGTACCATCATTTTTTAAAATGTCCATTTGATAAAAAGAAAGGGAAGATCATTGTTATTTTAATTTGCATTTTTCTAAGATGTTTTACGGTTTTTCATGTTTTTGGTTTCTTCTACATTGTATGTCTGCGTCATACATGAGTATCTTTTCTTTTTTAAAAAATATATTTTATTGATTTTTTACAGAGAGGAAGGGACAGTGATAGTTAGAAACATCAGCTGAGAGAGAAACATCGATCAGCTGCCTCCTGCACACCTCTTGCTGGGAATGTGCCCGCAACCAAGGTACATGCCATTGACCGGAATCATACGTGGGACCTTTCAATCCACAGGCCAATGCTCTATCCACTAAGCCAAACCGGTTAGGGCAAGTATCTTTTCTTTATTTTTCTTACCAATTTACAAAATTATATTAAGAATATTAACTTTGTCTATTATATGTAGCAAACATTTTTCCTAGATTCTCTTGTTTTGTTTATAGCACATTTTGACATAAAGAAGCTTTTTATTCCTGTGTAATCAAATCTACTGAACAATTCCTTTATGTTTTCCTCGTTCTCTTTCTTTCTTTTGGAAAGGACTTCTCCACCCCACGAACAGCTTGGTTATCTGCTAATGGGCTGGGTTTTGAAGGAGGCAAGGGACATGGATTGACTCAGAGGAGGAGGAAGGGATTTAGGAACTCAAGGCAATTAAAATGATGGGGCTGATGTCGCCAGAAGCAGGGATGAGGCCCAGGGACTGGCATATAGAAACTGAATGTGTACAGAAGGCAGACACGGAGAGGACACTATGTAGACTTGGGGCCTTGAAGGCTGGGCTGTAGAGCCTGTTATTGATTGGTTAAACAGGAAATAGAGACCCATGCCAGCTTTTCCCAAAGGGGAATCCCAGATGAGAAAAGGGCACTAGATAAGGGTAAATTTGCTAGAAGTTGCACAAATGCAGGGAGCCAGAGGGCTGGGCCACTGTTGCTGCAATCCAGGCCTCTGATGACGACATACCACATTGACAGGTCCTAGAAATAACAGCCATAAGAACAAAACTAGGATTTTTGTGACTCGGCACACTAGGAGACACTCAAAAGGTAGGTTTTTAAAAAATGTCTTTAGTGTTTGGAGAAGCAGTTGAGGTTTCTGTCTCAATGAGAGCAGCAGAGAGATTTGTAAGGATGAACTAGCTTCAAGTGCAATGCAGGTAAAACCTAATCATAGTGTTGGGATGTTCTCATTTCTTAGCAATGATGAAATATCCATTCGTCCTATCCCATGACTAAGGCAAGAGAGAGCAGCTCACTAGAGGAATGAAGGAAGTTTGAGATCAAGCAGGAAACTGGGCAGCTTATTCTCTCTTCCTGAACACATGGCTCTGAGCAAGGCCTATACTGTTCTGGATACTTTGGGGGCTTTATCAGGAGCTTACAATGAGTTTTATTTTTATTTTTTTAATATATTTTTATTGATTTTAGATAGGAAGGAAGAGGGAGAGAGAGAAACATCAATGATGAGAGAATATCATTGATTGGCTGTCTCCTGCATGCTCCCTACTGGGGAACGAGCCTGCAACCTGGGCATATGCCCTGACTGGGAATCAGTGATCTCCTGGTTCATAGGTCAATGCTCAACCACTGAGCCACACCAGTGCGGCTACAACGAGTTTTAAATGAATTCCTATAGTTAGTCCTTTTTTTTTTGGTTAATCCTCACCTGAGGATATTTTTCCATTGATTTTTTTAGGGAGAGTGAAAGAGAGAGGGAAAGACAGAGAGAAAAATCGATGTGAGAGAAAGACATTGATTGGTTGCCTCCTGCACATGCCCTGACCAGGACCCAGGCCGGAGAGGAGCTTGCAACCAACAATGTGCCCTTGACTGGAATCAAACCCAGGACCCTTTGGTCCGCAGGCCAGACGCTCTATTGACTGAGCCAAACCGCTATGGCTAGTTAGTCCTTTAACAAGCATGAGAACCAGCTATGTGCTGGGTTCAGACCTTGACACTAAATTATCAAATGAAGAAGATAGTGGCACTCACAACAGTAGGGGAAACTAGAGTAACTCAGGGGAAAAATTTGGAGACTAATTCAAGATGGAATCTAATTGGAAACTAAAACTGTGGCTTCGAAGAGCAACAGGGTGAGCTTAGAAGTGATGTCTCACCCTAGCTGATTTGGCTCAGTGGAAAGAGCATCAGCCTGCAGGCTGAAAGGTCCTGGATTTGATTCCGGTCAAGGGCACATGCTCGGGTTGCAGGTTCCATCCCCAGTAGAGGACATGCAGGAGGCAGCTGATCAATGATTCTCTCTCATCATTGATGTTTCTCCCTCTCTCCCTCTCCCTTTCTCTCTGAAATCAATATATATACATATATACACTGAGTATCAGTATATATACACTGAGTGGCCAGATTATTATGATCTCTGAATGCATAATAATCTGGCCACTCAGTGTGTGTGTGTGTGTGTGTGTGTGTATGAAGTGATGTCTCCTCTACCTTTCTGGCTTTGCTTAGTTAGCTTTGAGAAGCAGACATAGTTCAAAGGAAGTAGCAATCAGCTGAAGGTCACACATTAATTAGAGGACAGGTGCTTCAAGCCAAGCCTTGAGTCACTTTAGACCTCTTTCCATGGCTGCAAGGGAAGAACTCATGAAATATACCAATTGTTTGCACTGACATGAAGATGAAAAGGTCTGCTCTCATTGCAGGAATATTTTCTGAAAAGAAAGTGTGGAGCAAGAGCCTTCTTCCTTCAGCTTCCCCTTTTCCTCCACGTTCCTGGATCCTTTGTAAAGGATTTGCTTCTGTAAGAAAGTTGTGAGTGACGGTGAATTTTCCTGATGAGGATGGTGAAGGGTTCCTTGCTTAACAAACCTGGGAAAGCTGACCTAAAATTTCCTTGTGTCAGTCAGGGCTCTCCTTCATGTCTCCTTCTACCCTGCAACGTTGGTGGCTGGACATCTGATACAAGATTGGCTGTGAGGTCATGAGACCTTTGCAACTCAAAAGATGGGAAACTTGGCACCTCACTTACAGCATGGTATCTCTTCTTAGGGCATGGCTGGTGCAGGGCCGGGACAAAGAGACTCATTAATATTTTTAAGAGTACTTCATGATGAATATGAGTTATGATCTACATACTTTTTGTTATTCAGAAAAATCCTGGGAACTTTATTTTCAGATGGGGACCCAAATCTCAGAAATGAAATGTTAGAGTCAGGATGTGGGGCCTACCTGAATCACACATCCTGAATCTCACACTCGATTCATGTCACAGCTGCCTGTCTTCTAGACAATTCCTTGTAAATATACCAATTAAACCTTGTTTCTGGGGACCATCTTCTGAGGACTTGAGCCCTTAGATAAAAGAACTTATTATAAAGGGATTTGGCCTCTAACTCCAACCCTTCCTACTACTATTTATGAACACGTCCTGTATACCACGCATCATTATGCCAAGCAGTTTGTAGTCTCTATCTATGTAAACTTCACTGCAATGGTAGGTAAGTGTGCATGTATATGTAGTTGTGTGTGTGTGTGTTACTTGCTCAACTTCATATACTAGTAATTGATTAGGTTAGAACTCTACAATTCTAGCCAAGGAGTGTCTAATTCTAAAGATGCTATTACCTACTTTAATATTCCTTTTTCTAGACTTTTGTTCCTATCTTTGAAGTGCACAAAGTGATAGTCAAACAAGCTTTCATTTAAAAAATTTCCAACTTCTTTCCTACACGTTTGTTCTGTCACAGACATAAAAAGAAGAGGACAAAAACTATGATCTCCCAAAGGACTCTCAAATTTGGAATTAATTTTACTAGTCAACCAAGAACTATCATTTTGAATGCATTTTTAGGATCATGTTTATAATTCTGCTGTAAGTAAAAAATATCTGTTTGCTTAAACTAAGATATCCAGCCCAGGACGGGTGGCTCAATTGGTCAGGGTTGCGGGTTTGATCTCCAGTCAAGGCACCAACAAATTTTAAAAAATAAAATAAGGTCTATAAAGCTTTAATTATTGATTTATTTAGGCTTTAACCACCTTTTTTTCCAAAACAGCATGAGTACTACTCATCCCCAACAATGTTACAGTCTTTCTAGTGCTTACCTTTAATAAAGACTCTAGCACAGTTTCTCAATTAAATGTGAATAGCCCAGTTTTTAATCTTTGGATAAAATTTGCAAAATTGATATCTCAAGGAAGGCTCAGTTACTTTGCTTCAGGCATACATCCTCTCACCTTTCAGTGAGGAAGGTCCTTAGTTGATTTTCCTGAAGCTCTGAGATGAAGAAGGAAGTCATAGTGAAGAGAGATGGCCTGGACAGGAATTGGAACTGGCACAGCCCCTGACAGGGAAGATCCAGAACAGAGCCCCTGTGTGCTCACCTGCTGCACGTAGTTAGTTAGCAAATATTTACCGAACACAATGCCTGTGTGCTAACTGTACAGGGACTCTGGCACATGGGAGCTCATTTCAGTTTCCTATTCCTTCACAAAATGCCTGCAGAGTATAAAAGGTCAGTGCCCAACTTGAAGTTCTTATTACAGATCCTGATCTGCAGGTTGGGAACCACTGATTTTTTTCTTTCTTAAACTCACTTATTTTGAGATTTTACCATTTGCCTGGTGATATGCTAAATATATATATTTTTTATTGATTTCAGAGAGGAAGGGAGAAGGAGATAGAAACATCAATGATGAGAGAGAATCACTGATTAGCTGCCTCCTGCAGGCCCCCTACTGGGGATGGAGTCTGCAACTTGGGCATGTGCCCTTGATCAGAATTGAATCCAGGACCCTTCAGTCTGCTGGCTGATGCTCTATCCGCTGAGCCAAAGTGGCTACGGCTGCTAAATATTTTTATATTCATTATCTATGACTCTGATTCCTTGTCTGTGAAACAGAGGCAATAATAGTAGCTATCCTGTGGAGTTATATTAAATGAGATGATGATGATGATAATGGCCACGATTTGTTGAGAGTGAACCCTGAGCCAGGCACCATTGTTAGCACAGCAATTATTTCATTCAACCCTTACAAAAACCATGAGGTGGGTACTCTTATTAGCCACATTTCACAGATTGAGGTTCAAACTGGTTAAGTAAATTGCCACATTGAGGCTCAGGCTGGTTAAGTAAATTGCCAAGCTCACAAGGAAAATAAGTGACAGACTTTGGACTCTAATCTAGGTTGGTCAGAGGTTAAAGCTCTGTACTCAACCACAGATCCATGGTGTCTTCCTAACAAAAGTGGAAGAAGATTTTAATGTACTGTTTGGTAATGGTTGCCCTATGTTGGTTGCTTCTAATTCATTAATCCATTTTACACTATAAATAAACATTTTAAAAATTAAAAATTTCTCTGCTAAATCAAATTAGACGGATTTATTCTTGACCAAACAAATAGAAACAGGGTTATCCTTTGAGTTGTTAGAAGCTAAAGTGAGTACATTTCCACTGCATACTAGCTTTTTGCCCTTTTTTGTTCTGGTAAAAAATGGGCCAATCTTAAAGGAGAAAAATTCACCAAAGGACAACACATAGCCTGAACTGAAAGTGAGAAAGGTAGAAAGTGAGAAAATTAATATTTATTAATCTCCTCCATATGTGAGTCATCTTAAGTATGTTATTCACTTATTGTGCACAGCAAAATTTTTTGAGCACCTACTGTGTGCCTGGAAATGTGCTGATGATAAGCTATCATATTCTTACCACAACATGACAAATGAGGACAGAGAGCCTCAAAGCAGTTAAGAAATTTGCCCAAGGTCACATGAGCAGTAGTTGACAAAACCTAGTTTCAAATTGTGATCGGCCTGCTTTCAGTCTGTGCTATTTTTTATTTTTATTGTGAGAGTGCATTTATTAAAGCTGGGGCAGTGAAACAAAGGAAGAACTTAGTACAGAAGGAGCAACAGGAGAGAGGCTAGGCATTAGAAACATTATGGAAAAGAAGTGAGCCATGCAAGGTGGCATGCGCTCATTTCACAGTGACAGAAGTAAGCTAAGATGGGGCTGCTGTTAGCCCACTGGAAAGTCAGAAAAAAGGGGACCTTGGAAACAGGTTCAGGGGTTAGCCTAGGATGAGCTGCTGCTGCCTATTGCTCTCCTGGTTGCAAGTTTCCTCAGAACCCTTAGAGCTTAGGAGAAGGAAAGCAGAGATACACGCCCAAGAAAAGGGGGAGAAAGGTATGGATGTGCTTGATCCCCAGCCCCAGTTGGGGCCCATATAGGAGGCAACCAGTCGATGTGTCTCTCTCATATCGATGTTTCTCTCTGTCTCTCACCCTCCTTTCCACTTTCTCCAAAAAAAAAAAAAAAAAAAATCAGTGGAAAAATATCTTCTGGTGAGGATTAACAAACAAACAAACAAACAAACAAACAAACTCAATTAGAAAAGTAACAAATGCAAAATAAAAAACATTGGGTTGTCCCAATTTGTATCAGAATCCAAACTCAGACATATCTAACTGCAAACCAATGCTCTTTGCACTGTTCCAAGTTATCTAGAATTAAAAATATGATTTTAGGGAGAAAAAAAAAATCTCACGTCATCAGGGAAGCAAACTGCCCACAACATTTGCAAAGCACTAGGAATTATTCCCTGAGCTACTATATCATCAGTTTAGTTTAAATATAACAATTATCAGAGGAACCCATTATAACTCACAGCTGTCTACATTCTAAATTGACCAGGGTCCCCCTTTTTACAGAAAAAACCCTCTTCCTTTTCCCCCTCTCGTTTCTCTATAACTTCTTCGGGAAACCATGTCAAACTGTATTAAGATTTTTGACAGTGAAAATATAGTCATATTCAAATGTTACACAAAATGCCTCCATAAAATGATAACATCTTCATGAAATGTACTATTAAATTGGATTGGGATTGTGAACACATAATTAACTACTTTGGAAGAGTAATGGGCTGTTGGAAAAAAAAACACACCACAAACACTTGATTATTTAGAACTGGATCTTATAGAGTATCTGCCAAAGTAGACTATATCATTGCCTATCTTGGATAAATCATGTATTTGTATTTCACTCAGCCCTAATCAACTTGCTAGCTTCCTTCCATATGCATTAGTATTTTATTCTCAGTTTTTTCATTGGATAAATGCTTTCATCAGTGTAACCAGCTAGTGTTTGCTGAGCCTAGCAAGGTAATTGATTGCATGCCTGTTTAGTCTTTTGTTCCAAAAGCTAATTATACACGCCATATACTAAGTCTTTAATAAAGACAATTATAAAAAACACTAAGCCAAAACCAAAACTATGAATAATAATATTTAACCATAAGCAAATGAACATTAATTCCTCAAATATTGAATTATGGAGTAAAGGTAGAGAAATGACATAATAATTCTTCAGAAAAATAACAAAAATCCAAAGTTTCAAGTTTCTCAAATTTGGACAAGGATAAAAAGGGAACTTGGTGTCAGATCAGCTTTAAAAAAAAAAGAGGGGATTTTAAACCCCAATAGGCAATGATAATCTTTGCAAATACCTAGTAATGGTGCAAGAAAAGAAAATAGACCAATGGAATAGAACACAAAAACCAGACAAACTGCCACAGGGATACCTGATTGATAGCAAAGGTAGCATTTCAAAACAGTGGGAATAGTACAGTCTTTCAATAAGTAATGCTGGGTCATTAGATGTCCATATGCTACAAAAAGGAAAGATAACATACAAGGTTCAACACCAGGTATATTACAGCCCTACATATAAAAATCAGGACAATACAACTTCTGGGAGATTATGTAGGAGAGTATCTAACTGGAGGTAGATGAAAAGTTCTTAAATAGAACTCAAAAAGCACAATACAAGCTCAAGGCTGAACAGTTGACTATATTAAAATGAAGAACTTCTATTTATCCAGTGATAGCATTAAGAAATGAAAACGCAAAGCACAGATTGAGAGAAGATATGTGCAACACATTATCTATTAGGACTTATATCCAGTACGTAAGAAAAACACCTAAAAATCAATAACATAAAGTCAAACAAGCCAATTTTACAAATGGGCAAAAATCTTCAACAGGGTTGGCCTAGCTGGTTGGTTTCAGTTGGCTAGAGCGTAGGCCTGCGGACTGAAGGGTCCTGAGTTCAATTCCAATCAAAGGTACATGCCTGGATTTCGGGCTCAATTCCCAGTAGGGGGTGTGTAGGAGGCAGCCGATCAATGATTCTCTCTCATCATTGAGATTTCTATATCTCTCTCATTGGGAGAGCTATCAATAATTTTTATTGATTTACTGAAATCAATAAAAATAAAAAAAACTTCAACAGGCACCAAACAAAAGAGGATACCTAAATGGCTAATAAACATTAGTATTCAGAGAAATGTAAATTAAAACCACAATGATATGCCACAACACACCCACTAAATGGTAAGTATTAAAAAATAAAAAAGAAGGAAAAATATGTGGAGCAACAGCACTCATACATTGCTGATGAGTATATAACTTGGTTCAACCAATGGGGAAAACTCTTTAGTATTAGCTATGGAAATAAATTGCTTATACACATCAATTCTGCTCCGCGGAATATACCCAATAGAAATGTATGCACATGCGCATCAAAAGATGTACACAAGCCCATTCTTATGTATGTCTCATGTATAAAAATTCAGGTTGGTGATTACCTTTTGTTGGGAAGGAGGGAGCATGAGGGGCTTTAAGTATTCCAGCAGTGTTCTATTTCTTGATATTGGTGGTGGTTACATGGGTGTTTGCTTTGTGATCATTTATTGAGTTATATATTTTGTTTTGTGAAATTTTCTGTACATGCATTATATTTCACAATTTGAAAAATATATATTTTTAAAACCCTCTCTCTGGAGAGAAAGCGAACGTGGCAAGATGTCAACAATTGCTGCAACTAGGTGAAGGGTATATGGGTATCCTACTATATTCTTTCAATTTTTCTGTAAGTTTAAACATTTTTTTAAAAGTTGAAGGAAAAGCTCTCTAGTGATCTACGTTCTCAGGTGGCCACTTCATCCCATTACCATACAGCAAAACTTCTTGGAAGTGTCTATATTCAGAGTCTCGAGTTCCCCTCATCCAACCATCTCCTGAACATATTCCTGCCAGGTTTTGCTTCCACTACAGAAGTAAAACTGTCCTTCTCAAGGTCACCAATGATGCCCACATTGCAAAATCCAATGGTCGTGTCTCAGTCCTCAACTGTATTTAATATCTGTAGCATTTTACACTGTTGAGCATTCTCCTCCCTGAAACATTTTCCAGTTTTCCAGGACACTTGCCTGATTTTTCTCTTATTCTTTCAGATGCTGCTCACCATTCTCCTTTCCTGGTGCTCTTAACTTCCCGGACCTCTAATCATTGGAGTGGCCCAGGGCAAGCCCTAGAGAGCACACGGGCACTTTAAATCTTTACTTAAATGTAGTTTTTTCAGTGAGGCCTTATCTGGCCACTCTTATCTAAAATTGTAACCCAACATTTCTTAACTCCTTTTCTTAGTTTGCTAAAGTATTCCCCTTAGCACTATCTAAAAAATGTTATTTTACTGCCTGTCTTCCCTGCTAGAATGTAACTTTCAAAAGTTAGTGCTACATGCCTAGAACTTAGAACAGTGCCTGACATACGTATATTAGGCACTCAATCCGTGTTGACTACTGAATGAATTGCACTTAAAGTAAAATCCATTCTCCAAGCTTACAAAACTCTGCTTAATTTGTCTTCTGCCAGCCTCTCCTCTCCCATTTCATACCCCTTTCATTTCTCTAAACTCACTAAGCCCTTCCCTCACTCAGAGGCCTTCCTACTTCTCCGTCTGCCTAGAAAGATTTTTCCTGGCTCTTCGCATAATTGGCACCTCAGGGCTCAATTTAAATATTCCCTCCTCTGAAAAGCCCCTCTGACCACTTTGATTGCCTCCCATCCTACTCAATTACTCCTTTACACACATTCCCCTGTTTAGTGCCCTCATTTTTTATTTGTCGTGTGTTTTTGTTTTTGCTGGGGTGGGGGGGGGGGGTGGTTTATTTACCATGGTAAGCTGTAAACTTCATGAGAATAGGAGTCTAGTCTGTCAGTCTTTCTCGTTGCTATTTCCCCAGATCTGGCACATAACTGGTGGTCAATAAATGTTTACTGAGTGAACAAGTGAATACACAATTAAATAAGAGAAAACAACAACTTTCTCAGTGTTTAGAGCAGGATTAAAATAGACACAAAGAAGCAATGCCATCACTATCCAGAAGAGGACAAAGGACATTTGTCTTGATGCATTAAGAGCCCAAGAATGACATATTCAGCATTCCTTTAGAGTTAACTTTCTTACAAGATCCTTTTTCCCTCCTCACAGTCTGACCAGTTGCTGAGGGATAAAGAACCAATAGTCCACCTGCACCAAATGGGCTCCTTTTGATGTACTAAGCAGAGAAGGCCTGAAATGCTTGGTTATGGACAATTAAGGATGACTAGCCTTTGTAGTCTGTGCTTGAAGCAACAGTGGTTGTGTGGGAAGAGGAGTGGGAGGGTGGCTTCCTGGTTGGGGGCAAAGTACACTGTGTGTTCCACCCACTTCTGCATTTTATTATTATATGTTAGAGAACAGGTTTTATAGCAAATTAAGGTCAGATTTAAAAGGAAAATGAAATTACAAAGGAGTTGTTTTTTTTTAAGGCAACTTGGCCTGGAGAAGTTGAAGGGCCAGAGGGCCAGATCATTTTTATGAGGAGGGCCAGGTACTGCATATAAATGACAGTACTGAGTCTTCACAGTAAGTCTTCACGGTGAGATATCATTCCCATTTAACAGATAAAGAAATGGAGGTTTGCTGGAACCGGTTTGGCTCAGTGGATAGAGCGTCAGCCTGTGGACTGAGGGGTCCCAGGTTTGATTCCGGTCAAGGGCATGTACCTGGGTTTCAGGCACATCCCCAGTGGGGGGCGTGCAGGAGGCAGCTGATTGATGTTTCTAACTATCTCTTTCCCTTCCTCTCTGTAAAAGATCAATAAAATATATTTTTAAAAAAAGAGCAATAAAGCAAAAAAAAAGAAATGGAGGTTTAGCCCTAACTGGTTTGGCTCAGTGGATAGAGCATCAGCCTGCAGACTCAAGGGTCCCAGGTTCGATTCCGGTCAAGGGCATGTACCTTGGTTGCGGGCACATACCCGGTGGGGAGTGTGCAGGAGGCAGCTGATCAATGTTTCTCTCTCATCAATGTTTCTAACTCTCTATCCCTCTCCCTTCCTCTCTGTAAAAAATCAATAAAATATATTAAAAAAAAAAAAAGAAATGGAGGTTTAGAGTTATGAAGGATTTGTTCAAGTTTACACAGATTGAAACCGCAATCCCTCTGATACCAAAGCTCTTCCCTTTCTTTTTCTTTTCTGTATTAATCCTCACCCGAGGATATTTTCCACTGATTTTTAGGAAGAGTGGAAGAGAGATGGAATGACAGAGAGAAACATCAATGTGAGAGAAACATATCAATTGATTGCCTCCTGGATGGGCCCTGGTCAGAGCCCGGGCCAGGAAGGAGCCTGCAACTAAGGTATGTATGTGCCCTTGACCGGAATCAAACCTGGGACCCTTTGGTCCACAGGTTGACGCTCTATCCACTGAGCCAATCCGGCTAGGGCAAAAGCTCATACTTTTCCCATGATACCTGGTAGTCTCCCCCGTCTTCCTCCAAAAGAACAGGTCTTGGATCCCAAAGCTGTGCCGCCTGAGATGATCACCAGAGACTTCCCTGTGCAATGCTACCTTATGGTGTATTTCTCTCCATTCTCTGTGACTAGCATAGTGCCTGCTACATAGCCAGCTCTTCAGTAAAGGTCTATCGAGTAAAAAATAAAAGAATGAACAAGGGAGATGTCTTAAACAATATAGCTTATCTCATAAATTACATGCTGAGAATCAAAATGACTTAGCCAGCTTCTGAGGGTCCTCCCCACTGTGGTCCTCCAGGGGAAAAGGCTGCAGTCAGTCTGGTGCTGACTTTCTCTGCCCTGACCTGGGTGATACTCTGTTTGTAAAGCTGCAGGATTATCTTCTTGTGGTGTAGTAGTTGCCAATAATGATAGCTAGCACATATTGAGCAAATACTCTGTGCTAGGCACTGTGCTAAGCTCTTTTCACATTTTACTTTACTTATTCCTCAAAAGCGAGAGAGAGAGAGAGAGAGAGAGAGAGAGAGAGAGAGAGAGAGAGAGAGAGAGAGAGAGATCTATTATCTCACTTCACAGGCCAGGAAAAGGAGATTTTGGCTTGTCTACAAAAATCAGCTGCCAACTTGTGAGGCAAATACTGTGAAGTTCCTTCTTTTCTCTCTCCATCCCTTCTCTTCTTAAGATGTAAAATATAATGCCCACAGAAACTCAGTTGAGAATAGAGGCATCAGGAAACAATTTGCCTAGTCAAAAGATTCAAGAATCCAAAAGACACTGCATTTGTCCTGATAAATGCAGTAGGATAAGGCTGTTCTAAAAAATATATTGTTTCATCAATGCATTACATTGATGTCAAAAGCCCTGGGGTTGAGTCCAGGTTGCCATTAACCTGGAGGAGCCTCAGCTTTCTCACATATGAAGTGGGAATAATACAAATCTTTTTCTGATGGGCTCGTACTAAGGGTCAAATGAAGGAATGTGATTTTAATAGAGTGAACCTGTCTGCAAATGATGACTATTCTCCTGTTTGGAGATGAGTTGGGCTTCCCCAGGACTCTTGAAGATCAGGGTCTACCATGCAGCCCCAATTAAGTGTCCCCTGTGATAAGAGCTGGTGACAGCGAGCTTGTGTCCAAGATTGTACACACCAGTGCAAGGAAGGCTTCTGAGACACTGGGAATCCAGGTGAAGTGCTATATCCAGAGCAGTAAGAAGCAGGGTGGAGTGTGTCTGAACATGGAATATTTCTCCATTTATTTATGTCTTCTCTGATATCTCTGAACAAAGTTTTAGTCTTTTCCCTAGAGAGAGCCTCTTTTGTTATTCCTGGGTATTTGATTTTTAATGCTATTAAAAGTTATCTATTTCAGACAATTTAAAATTTGTGGCTGATACATAAAAATGCAATTGATTTTTATATATTAGTCTTGTATTCGGTAAACTTTATAAGCTCTTATTAAGTCAAATCATTTATAGTTGTTTTTGGATTTTCTTTCTTCCTTTCCAATCCTTATTACCTTTTATTTATGAATTTTTCTTGCTTTACTGAGCTATCTAGGGCCTCCAGGGCAATGGTAAATAAATGAAGTCTTATTTTTTATTTCAAAGAAAAAATTTTCATCTTTTAACCATTTAGTTTGATATACTTCTAAAAGTTATCCTTTACCAACTTAAAAAAGCTTTTGCTTCCTTAAATATAAGGTTTTTAGATATCCTTTATCAGTTTTCAAAGTTCTATTTACAATTTGCCAAGAGTTTTGTTTTTATGGTGGATGTTGAATTTTACAAAAAATGTTTTCTGCATTTTTGAAATGGTTATATGTGTTTATCCCATCAATCAGTTAAGGTACAAATTACACCTCTGACTTAAAAATACTAAACCAATCTCATATTCCTGATGTAAATACATGGTTATGTCTATTTTAGATTTAGCTCAGCAGTATTTTATTAAGATTTTCGTATCTATATTTACAAGACAAATCAGTCTATATACCCCATTTACCTTTGCAAAGTGAATTTTCTCAGCAACCTCACAAAGTGGTTTACCACTTCCATTTTACTTGTGTCTCCTAACAAGTTGAATAACTGACCAATGTCACAGAGCTAGTTGGTGGCTATTCCAGGACTATAAGTAATAGCAGGGGGTAATAGCAGGAAATAGTCTTGGAAGGCTGTGCTAATATTCTGATTCACCAAAGTCAAGAAGAAATAATTTACCTATATTTGAGGAGAAAATGGGAAGCCAAGAGCTAAGTAGCTATCCAAGAGCTAAGTAGCTATTCATGTAATTCTACAGGAATCAATCTTACAAATAAGAATGAAAGATAGGAGGAATCCAAGATGGCGGCATAGGTAAACACCTAAACTGCTGCCTCGCACAACAATTTCAAAACTACAACTAAAAGACAAAACGTCTATCACCCAGAACCACGGGAAAGCTGGCTGAGTGGAAGTTCTACAACTAGAAGGAAAGAGAAAAGAGCATTGAGATGTGCACAAGTGCTGAAAAGCTGAGGTATGGAGGTGTGTGATCCGGGCTGGCGGCAGGCATTGCTTTTTTCAACCCGAAGGGAGACAAGCCCCCAATTACTCTGAAATCCAGTCTCTGGGGAGACACGGGGGACCCAAACTCCTACGGGGAGAAGCTGGACTTTCTGCCAGTGAGGGTGGCTTGCTTGCAGAGCTGCGCACAGGAATAATTGTTTATTGCACTGGGGCACGGGACTCGGGGATGCTGTCAGGGACGCAGAGCCAGCTAACTAGCAGCCATTGCTGTTTGCCACGCTCTAGCCTAGTGACACCCTGAGGCCCCGCCCTGCACAACCCCACCCAAGCTCCAAGCAGCGGATTTAGCATAAGAAAGGCCTGCCCTATCGTAGCTTAACCTAGCAAACTTGCAGCCCGGGTCAGACAGCTCCAAAACCTCCAAACCCCAAGCAAAGAGGAGAAAACTGTAGCTCTCACTGTAGCTCCTGCTGGGTGGACTCAGACAGTAGCTGACCTGCACCCCGTTGGAGATCCAGAAGCCAGTATACCTAGTGGTCAGTGTGAGAAACCAGATTTCAACTCCTCACATCCATAAGTGACACATTCAAGAGGCAGACTCAGTGAGCACCAAAGCCCCACTGAAACAAGTCCTGCCCCATAAGTGTGTCTTCAGCGCAGCAGTTCTTCCATTATAGACACAGTGAGTGCTCACAGCTAATTGGCCTGGAGGTCAATTCCTCCCAGTGTACCGACAGCAATTAAGGCTTAACTACACCAAGACTTTGCACCCAGCCCACAAAGGGGTGTACCAAGAGCATCAACCTCAAGTGATTGAGGAGGCTGAGTTACTGCCCCCTATAGGTCACCTACCACACAAAGCTACTCCATCAACACAGGGAAGCAGCCAAAATGCGGAGACAAAGAAACATGTCACCAATGAAAGAAACGGAGGAAAGCAAACTACTGGATGACATAGAGTTCAGAACCACATTTATAAGGTTACTCAAGAATCTTCTAAAAACCGCCGAGAAACTTGATGACACTTCTGAGGAGCTTAGTGAGACCTTCAAGGACCTTAATGAGAATGCCAAAAAAATGGAAAAGGATCAGTTAGAAATGAAGCATACACTGCCTGAAATAAAGAATATACAGAAACTCAATTGTAGATCAACGTACCCCAAGAATCAAACCAAAGATCTGAAATATGAGGAAACAAAAAACATCCAACCAGAAAAACAAAAAGAAAAAAGAATCCAAAAATATGAAGATAGTGTAAGGAGCCTCTGGGACAACTTTAAGCGAACCAACATCCGAATTTTTGGGGTGCCAGAAGAAGGGAGAGAGCAAAATATTGAAAACCTATTAGAAGAAATAATGACAGGAAGCTTTCCCTACCTGGTGAAAGAAATAGACTTACAAGTTCAGGAAGTGCACAGAACCCCATACAAGAGGAATCCAAAGAGGACCACACCAAGACACATCATAATTAAAATGCCAAGGGCAAAAGACAAAGAGAGAATCTTGAAAGCAGCAAGAGAAAAACAGTTAATTACCTACAAGGGAGTACCCATACGACTGTCAGCTGATTTCTCAACAGAAACTATGCAGGCCAGAAGGGAGTGGCAAGAAATATTCAAAGTGATGAACAGCAAGAACCTACAACCAAGATTACTCTACCCAGCAAAGCTATCATTGAGAGTTGAAGGTCTGATAAAGAGCTTCACAGACAAGAAAAAGCTAAAGGAGTTCATCACCACCAAAACAGGATTACATGAAATGCTGAAAGGTATTTTTTAAGAAGAGGAAGAAGAAAAAGGTAAAAATAAAAATTATGAACAACAAAAGGACATCAGATACATACCTACCAACAAGTGAACCTAAAAATCAAGTGAATAAAAAATCTGAAGAACAGAATGGACTGGTGAATATAATAGAATCAGGGACATAGAAAGGGAGTGGACTGACGATTCTCAGGGGAAGCAAGTGTGAGGGGTGCGGGAAGAGATTGGACAAAAATCTTACTCCTATGGATGAAGACAGTGGCGGGTGGTAAGGGCATGGGGTGGGGTGGGGAATCAGGTGGAGGGGAGCTATGGGGGAAAAAAAAAGAGGAACACTTGTAATAATCTGAACAATAAAGATTTATTTTTAAAAATACCAAAAAAAAAAAAAAGAATGAAAGATAAAGAGAGGAAAACATAGGAATAGTTGTTAGATCAAAAATATGGCATGAGATCATTCAGAAACCCAGGGTAATCCAAATTACAGAAATTCAAAATCTCAAGATAAAAAATTGGCTCCAGCTAAGTAGCTGTAAAGTCCAGAAAATGTGTTCAAGTGAAGGAAAATGATTGATTATACACAGGCTAACTTGAGAGAGAAGTCTAAAATACATATTTCAGCTCTTGGATTTAAATGAACAAGCAAAAGGTGTTCATCAAGTTGAAGGATTCCCAATGCAGTATAAAAAATGTATTCATACTTGTGTATTTTTATGAAACTTAGAGAAATGTTTTGAGCTGATTAAGTAGGCTATAGAGAGTGAGGTACTGCAGGAGTATCTCCATTCCTTGAGGTGCTCCCACTGGTATCTATGAAAAGCTTTGGAAATGAGAGTGTATATCAGGGATTCCTAGCATTTTTTCTCACACTTTACTCAAAGAACTTTTACAGATAGATGCACAGAAGCTATCTCATAAAAGTAATCTTTCTCTTTAAGCCAATGAGGTAAATTAATCTTTTTATTGTACATCATGTGCTAGACACTGTAAACAGTCTATCTTTTCCTTCTCTGGATTCTTGACAAACTTTGTTGTATTAGGGTACACTAAGTTCTGTAACAAACAATGCCCACATCTCAATGATTTAACATAACAAGAGTTTATTTTTGGCTCATATCATAATCCAATACAGGTTGGAGGTGGGGAGGAGAAAAGAGAGGCCCTTGCACTCAATGGTTCTGCTGGCCCCTCTGACAGATTATGGAAAGAACATAGAGGCTTTCAAAGGAAAGGTTCATGGGTCAAGCTTGGAGGTGGTGTTCATTACTTCTGCCAATATCTCACTGGCAGGACACAATAATGTAGCTTCAAGGGAGGTCAGGAAATATAGTCCTTTTGTGTGTCCAGGAAGAAAAGGAAATGTTTTGCTGAAAATGAGTAAGCCTCTACCACACTAATATATTGTAAGGATTAAATAAATTGCTTATAAAGAGTTTAGCTCAGAATTTCTGTGCACACAGTGAAGGTTCAATAGTATCATGTAAACTCTTCTCAGTGAGATAGTTACTGGCATTAATCATCCTCATTTCAGAGATGAGAAGCAGACTCCAACAGGTTGCTCTTTCCCAAAAATTGCATGGCTGAAATTAAATATAAGTAGGTCTGACAAGGCCCATTTTCTTAAAAACTATAATTTATTAGTTGGAGGCACTTGACAATTAGGTTATGTCCTTTTACAGATAGGCCACGCTCTCAAAGGTTCTGCTATGCTCACCTCTTCTGATTTCCTGGGAAATTACATTGTACCCTTCCCATTTGTCATTCATAAATGAATTTCAACCAATCATTGCTAAAGATGGTTTTGATTATTCTCACTTTATCGGTGCAAATTCTGTTCCTTAGACCACTGATCTCCAAAGTGGGGTGTGCCCACTCTAGAGCAGTGATTTTCCACCAGTGTACAATAAGAATTTTAAAAACATGCAATACCTGACTATTTAGTCAGGGGCACTGACCTCTTTCCTTTAGATTGCCAAATGAAAATATGGCAACAACCAACAAACAATAGTCAGATGGTGTGGATAAATCAAAATTATACCATTTTTTGTCAGATCAACAAAATATATATTTTTTGCTCTGCCACAGAATTTTTAGTAATTACTTTATGTGTGCCATGAGATGAAAAAGGTTGACAATCGCTGCTCTGGAAGTATGCAAGACAATCCACTTATCTGTGGTAAGAATTTTTGTAGCTTAAATGTATGTTTGTAACTCATTAAAAAAATAACCTCTATTAAAATGGATTAAACTTGGCATGCTCACACTGTCCCTATACTTGATGCTCACATATCATTTGAGTTATGAATGGAGAGTCTTTCACTTTTAGCATTTAGTGACATATGGCAGTTCAAAAAAAGATTTATAATTTTTTTTTTCAAAATCTAATTTTCACTAAACTAAATCTCACAAAAAGAGCAACTGGTTTAAAAAGATTGCTGGGGGGGAAACACCTGTTAATTGAAGGACAAAAGGAAGAAAAAAGGCAGCACCTACCTACTTCTGAGATTAAATAAATGATATTCTAATCAAATCTGATACATTGACAAAAAAATCCCTATTATATAGCCCATTTGAAATATTAATTTACGTCTACTCTTAATAACAAACATAGAATCCTAAGTGCATATTTGACCGAGATGAAATAGCTTATTTCAACATTATTTCATTTCTTAAAATTTTTGACTTTATCTACATTTCATAATGGGCATCATATACTAGCAATCTACATATTTTGAGTACACAATAAGTGTACTTAATTTGAGATATAGTACTCCCCCCTTATCCACAGGGGATATATCCCAAGACCCCCAATACATGGTTGAAACTGCAAGTAGCACCAAATCCTATATATATGATGTTTTTTTCCTATCTATTATAATAAAAGCATAATACACTAATGAGACTGGATGTCCTTCCAGACAACCTTCTGGACGAAGCTGGGGCTGTGAGGGAAGCCGGTACTGGCAACAGGGAAGGAAGGCCTACTCTTCCACGAATTTTGTGCATCGGGCCTCTAGGACATATATAAAGTTTAATTATAAATTAGGCACAATAAGAGATTGATAATAACTAATCATAAAATAATTATAACAATATACTGTTATAGTTATGTAATGGTCTCTCTCAAAATATCTTATTGTACCGTACTCATTCTTCTTGTGATAATGTGAAATGATACAATGCCTACATGATGAGATGAAGTGAGGAAAATGACATGGGCATTATGATGTTAGGCTACTACAAGGGTTATTTAAACACAAGAACTGTGATACTGTGACAGTAGATGTGATAACCAAGCAGGCTATTAACCAACTAAGGGTATGGGTATTGTATACAGCATGACATGCTGGACAAAGGAATGTTTTACATCCTGGGAGGAATGAAGCAGGAAGGAACAAGATTTTATCGCAATACTCAGAATGGCAAGCAATTTAAAACTTATGAATTATTTTCTTCTGGAATTTTCCATTTAATATTTTCAGACCATGGTTGATGGCAGGTAACTGAAACCTTAAAAAGTGAAACACAAATAAGGGGGGACTACTGAACTGACTTAGACAAAGCCTTTCCACCATTCTCCAGTTAAGAGTCCTGGCCTGTGAACACAGTGACTAGTACCTGATGATCATGCAATGAGTGTTAGTTGCTATTATTATTAGATCCAAAAGCCCAAGGAGGTTCAGATCATTCTGATGTAGAGAGACTTTATTTATATAATAACCACCATTTCACCTCAAGTAAACAACATAATCTGTGGTCTCTCTTGAGACAGTTTTTTTGCAACCATAACATTTGCTGCAATTATAATGCTGGATCTAACAGGCAGTCACATTGACTTGAGAAATTCCAGAAAGCCTTTCTTCTAACCCTCCTCTCATTGCAACTTGAGAAAATTCAAAAGACCTCTCTTAATTCCTTCTGTACCCACAACAGCCCCTACCTCATTCCCACCTGAAGTCCCTCTATTAGCATTTATTCCTGTGAAGGGGACTACCTTAACCACCCCACCTCTGCCTCCGATTCACCTTCCCTCCTCTGTGCTCCAAAGCACCTAGTATAAAACTCAAAAACAGTACTTTGAATGTACTTACTTGTTTATGTGTCTGCCTGCCTGCTGAATATGTTCTGGTAGGGATAAAGGCTCTCTTATTCATAGGCTTTGGAATTAGTGCTGACGATATGATCTTAGGCATATAACTATACCTCTCTCAATCTAGGGTCTCATCTATAAAGTGGGAAAATACCTCATAGGGTTTCTGTGAACCTTAAATGGGATAATATATTTTTTTTAAGTTTTGGTTCACTGCTATAGTGCCCCAATCCTAAAATCTACACTCTTTAATTTGAGCCAGTTCTCAGGGATGACAGAGCAAAATGCTATTCACAAAAATGTCTTCCCAGAGTCCCTGGCTACGCTGGATGTAAGTTTGGAGTTTGAAGAATAAAAATCAATTTCCCGAAAGAACTTGGTTTAAAAAAAGTATGTATATATATGGCTCATTTTAGGTGTTCAACACAATGCCTGTTTTCTTCATCCCTCCCACCCAACAAAATAATAAGTACCTTTTTAGTGTACATTAAGTGAAAGAATGATGAACCAATTAATTTATTTGGCTTGAGCTCTTATAGTTTTTTTGTAAATAATAATGTTTCAAGTGTTTACTATGTCTCAGGTACTGTGGTATATGCTTTATATATGTTTAATCTGCACAACAACCATATGAAGTTGGTACTACCTTAATCCCCATTTCATACGTGAGAAAACTGAAGCCTAGTTATTTAGCCACTGATGAGTGGTAGAGCCAAGATTAAAATCTGACTCTCAGACCCATATTCTAACTGCTGTGTTTAGTGTAGAGGAATACTTATGGTTTAAATACCCAATTTTCAACTGTACTCAGGGCTAGAACAAAGCTGTGTGTATTCGGATTTAAAGCAAACACTGCCTAGGCCTTTCGCAAACCCTTCATGGAGACCATCCTATTCCCTCTCCCATAAGACTGTGCCCTCTGAAAAGCAATGTGCATAGCAGTGCCAGTAATCAGATCCTTTGAAGTGCACAGCCCATGAAATCAACCTGCCTGGGCTTTGGCCATCAGCCAGCTTTGAGTCAGCTGGTAGGCAAAAGGGACAGAGGCTCAGATGTAATCAGTTCCTGAACAGGCTCAACCACACCACCTCCACCTTCCTCAGTCTTATTTATCGTTCCAACCTGATTTCACAAAAAACTTGTTTGCAAAGGAAGGCTCCACTTGTCAGAAATGGCCCAGTAACTCTCCCTTAAACTCTTCCAACTAACTTCCTCCTCCCCCCAGGGACAGCCACATTTACTAGTACTATGCAAAAACCAAGAATGATTAACGATAATAATTCTTGGAAGCTTTGGTAGCTTATTCGAGCGAAGTACAGACTTTGGAGTAAATCAGCCAGAGTTCAAAGTCTTAGTTTTATCATATTGTTGGACAAATTTTCCAATCTCTTTTTAAAAAAATATTTTTTTATAGATTTCAGAGAGGAAGGGAGAGGGATAGATAGAAACATCAATGATAGAAAAAATCATTGATTGGCTGCCTCCTGCATGCCCCCTACTGGGGATCAAGCCAGCAACCCAGGCATGTGCCCTTGACCGGAAATCGAACCTGAACCCTTCAGTCCACAGGCTGACGCTCTATTCACTGAGCCAAACCAGCTAGGGCTCCAATCTCTTAAGATTCCAAATTTCTTATTGATAAATTAGGGATGGCAATATTAACAGTATTTTACAGAGTTGTTATAAATATTAAGAAACTTCTGAAACTTTGCTTACAGGAAGAGATTAAATGTTATCTGTAACTGTGAAGCCTTGGGTAAGAGAACAATGGAGACTCTCTCTCACCTAGAAAGCTTTTGTATAAAATTAAAAAGCCCCTGGCACAGAGTAAGTGCTCAAACATTAATTTATTTGATCAAAACTCCCTGTTTCCCAGTTTAATAATAATAGTAAACAACTCAATTTTCTTCTGTCACAATCCTGAGATTCAGTCTTGTCATGTATAAAAGGGACAACACTATTGGAGATTAGGTAAGCATTTGGACTATATTAGTTTCTGAGGATTTTATATGAGGTAAGAGCCACATGTACTTTAAAAACCTTAGAATTTACACAACATTTACTTTAATTAGTCTCACCCTCAATTTATGGGATAGTTCTCATATCATATTTGGAATTATTTAAAGTTGTCCCTCGAACATGGGTCCACTCTATATTGGATTTTTTTTCAATTGACCTGTTCAAGAGTCAAGTCTTTGGTTAGGAATCCCTGTGTGTAGAGAGCTGTCTGTAGTTATACTAGAATTTTCTACTGCCAGGAGGTTGGCACCTCTAACCCTGAATTGTGCAAGGATCAACTCTATTTGTTTCACATACCATTCTCCTCCACTATGAGACAAGGAACGTTTTTCATCTTTCTCTATATGGATAAAATTTCACTGATGAGGACACAAGCCTAACTTTTAAGTGGGTTTCTGAACAGAGAGAGGTAATAATAGAAAGCCAGAGATAATGTGACTCACGTAAGGTAAGCTTTGGGACAAACCTTAATTTCTTCATCTTTAAAATCACATAATCCTTACTTCAAAAATCTTGAAGAAAGGAATCCAAGATGGCGGCGTAGGTAAACACCTAAACTGCTGCCTCGTGCAACAATTTCAAAAATTCAACTAAAAGACAAAACGTCTAACACCCAGAACCACGGGAAAGCTGGCTGAGTGGAAGTTCTACAACTAGAAGGAAAGAGAAAGGAGCATCGAGACGTGCATGAGCGCTGAAAAGCTGAGGTACGGAGGCGCGTGATCCGGGCTGGCTGCGGGCGTTGCTTTTTTCAACCCAAAGGGAGACAAGCCCCCGATTACTCTGAAATCCAGTTTCTGGGGAGACACGGGGGACCCAAACTCCTACGGGGAGAAGCTGGACTGTCTGCCAGTGAGGGGGGCTTACTTGCAGAGCTGCGCGCAGGAATAATTGTTTACGGCACTGGGGCACGGGACTCCGGGACGCCCTTGGGGACACAGAGCCGGCTAACTAGCAGCCATTGCTGTTTGCCACGCCCTAGCCTAGTGACACCCTGAGACCCCGCCCTGAACAACCTACAAACCCACCCAAGCTCCAAGCAGCAGCGTTAGCAGAAGAAAGCCCCGCCCTATTGCAGCTTAACCTAGCAAACTTGCAGCCTGGGTCAGACAGCTCCAAAACCTCCAAACCCCAAGCAAAGAGGAGAAAACTGTAGCTCTCACTGTAGCTCCTGCTGGATGGCCTCAGACAGTAGCTGACCTGCACCCCATTGGAGATCCAGAAGCCAGTATACCTAGTGGTCAGAGTGAGACACCAGATTTCAACTCCTCACATCCATAAGTGACACATTCAAAGGCAGACTCAGTGAGCACCAAAGCCCCACTGAAACAAGTCCTGCCCCTAAGTGTGTCTTCAGCGCAGCAGTTCTTCCATTATAGACACAGTGAGTGCTCACAGTTAATTGGCCTGGAGGTCAATTCCTCCCAGTATACCAATAGCAATTAAGGCTTTAACTGCACCAAGTCTTTGCACTCAGTCCACAAAGGGGTGTACCAAGAGTGTCCACATCAGGTGATTGGGGAGGCTGAGCTACTGCCCCCTATAGGTCACCTACCACACAAAGCCACTCCATCAACACAGGGAAGCAGCCAAAATGAGGAGACAAAGAAACATGGCACGAATGAAAGAAACGGAGGAAAGCAAACTACTGGATGACATAGAGTTCAGAACCACATTTATAAGGTTACTCAAGAATCTTCTTAAAACCGCTGAGAAACTTGATGAGACCTTCAAGGAGCTTAATGAGAATGCCCAAAAAATGGAAAAGGATCAGTCAGAAATGAAGCATACACTGTCTGAAATAAAGAATATACAGAAACTCAACTGTAGATCAACGTACCCCAAGAATCAAACCAAAGATCTGAAATATGTGGAAACAAAAAACATCCAACCAGAAAAACAAAAAGAAAAAAGAATCCAAAAATATGAAGATAGTGTAAGGAGCCTCTGGGACAACTTCAAGCGAACCAACATCCGAATTTTTGGGGTGCCAGAAGAAGGGAGAGAGCAAAATATTGAAAACCTATTAGAAGAAATAATGACAGAAAACTTTCCCTGCCTGGTGAAAGAAATAGATGTACAAGTCCAGGAAGCGCACAGAACCCCATACAAGAGGAATCCAAAGAGGACCACACCAAGACACATCATAATTAAAATGCCAAGGGCAAAAGACAAAGAGAGAATATTAAAAGCAGCAAGAGAAAAACAGTTAATTACCTACAAGGGAGTACCCATACGACTGTCAGCTGATTTCTCAACAGAAACTATGCAGGCCAGAAGGGAGTGGCAAGAAATATTCAAAGTGATGAACAGCAAGAACCTACAACCAAGATTACTCTACCCAGCAAAGCTATCATTCAGAGTTAAGGTCAGATAAAGAGCTTCACAGACAAGAAAAAGCTAAAGGAGTTCATCACCACCAAACCAGGATTACATGAAATGCTGAAGGGTATTCTTTAAGGAGAGGAAGAAGAAGAAAAAGGTAAAGATAAAAATTATGAACAACAAAATGACATCAAATACATACCTACCAACAAGTGAATCTAAAAATCAAGTGAATAAAAAATCTGAAGAACAGAATGGACTGGTGAATATAATAGAATCAGGGACATAGAAAGGGAGTGAACTGATGATTCTCAGGGGAAGCAGGTGTGAGGGGTGCGGGAAGAGCTTGGACAAAAATCTTACTCCTATGGATGAAGACAGTGGCGGGGGTAAGGGCATGGGGTGGGGTGGGGAATCAGGTGGAGGGGAGCTATGGGGGAAAAAATAGAGGAACACCTGTAATAATCTGAACAATAAAGATTTATTTAAAAAATAAATAAATAAATAAATGACAGGTAGAAATAAGTTGATTCTGCAAATCTGGACTTGAACATCAAAAAATAAATTTCTTGGGACTTAAAAAAAAAAAAAATCTTGAAAAGATAAAGATGCTGATCCTTTGGTTGTAGCACATATTAATAAGCCTAAAAGCAAGTTGAATACAATCTTTGATCATTAAAAGAAAACCGAACATGACCATTAGTTAATGCTCAGGAAGCATGATATGATTTTCCCTAATATGTAAAGGATCAAGAAAGGATGGTAACACTATAAATTTATAGAACTATGCTTGTAGGCTGCCTGGATACCCAGAAATGTTTCCTGGGTTCTTAATCTAGGGCACATGAAGGGATTGTAGAGGGGCTAAAAGCATTCCAAATACCTGTACGGATGTAAAGTGGTTAAGGTGAGAGGGACGTGGTTGTTTCTTTTTGTGTGCATGGAAGAGGTGACATCCTAAATAGGTCCATAGCTTTTCTAATATTCTAAGAGGTTAATGGACCCTAAGAACCACTACTTTAGGGTATGAGAAAAATCCCTATTGATTCAACAAACATCTTAAAACCCTACATAGAGCACCATGCCATCTGTGCCCTTATAGTAGAGAATAATGTGAAAAACAAATATTCTGAAAAATTTGAATAATTTATGGTATGAAACAGTTTTTCTCCTTTTTGTTATCAAAACAAGCAGGCTCTGTGATTTCTTATCTGCTTATCTCAATCACCTGAAAAAGATAGGTATTTATAAAGTGCCTAATAGTAAGCTATCAACCCTTAGTTCATTTTCCTTCACTTATCAGTTTAAAACATACATCTTCCCCCTTCTTTAGTGCTACTTTTTTGTTATTGTTGATTAACAATAAAAAGTTGTCAACCAAGGATACTTTTTCCTTTGATTTTTAGACCAAGAGTGAAAGGAAGGGAGGGAGGAATATCCATGTGAGAGAGACTCATCGATTGGTTGCCCCCCGCACATGCCCCTGACTGGGGCAAGCGCTCTAGCCTGAAACCCAAGTACATGCCCTTGACTGGGAACCCAACCCATGACCCTTCGATGCATGATTGACACTCTAATCATCAAGCACACCGGCCAGGGCCTTTGTGCTACTTTTAATATTCATTGAAAGAAAATCTTGCCTTAGAACTAACTATATTATCCAGGATGGGAATAGGAGGCACGGTGTGATTTTCCTGTATCTGTATATCTGTGAAGGATGGCAGCACTATAAAAGCCCTAAAGTAATGTAGGTCAAATACCTTACATTAAAAGCTCTGGCACATAGAAGGTACTAAATGAATAGTGGCTAATAAAAATAAACGAAAATATTCAAAATCAGAACAGGTGCAGACCCAGTGGAAGTGAGAATAGAAGCAACCCTGGTAAGTTTTAACAGGTTTCACAGTTGTAACATATGAGAACTACAGGAAACATTAGAGCATATACAGTCGTTCTATAAATGAGAAGGCTGAGGATCAGGGAGCTATATCACTGGTGTCCAGTTCAGATCAGCCTTAACTTTGCAACTTTTGACATCAACTTACATGAAATTTTTAAAAAGTTTTATTGAGACATGGATTTTTTGTTCTACTTATTTATGCATTCACTGGTTGCTTCTTGTATGTGTCCTGACCAGGGATTGAACCTACAACCTTGTGTTCAATAATCTAACCAACTGAACTATCCGGCCAGGGCAATTTACATGAAATTTTATGAGATCATAATGCTTGCTAGCGTTTGGTTTTGTCATCTACATATGTGTCTCCTCAGTTAAAATTGGAGGACAGAGCAGGTACTCCCTCCTGGGACCACACCCTTGCCTTTCCCTTCCCACCCTCCTTTCCCTACAGGTGTGCAACTCCTAAACTCTATGGGGAGCAGAGCAGCAGCAGCTCATCCTGGGCTAACCCTCTGACCCTTCCCCAAGGCCCCTTTTCTCTGACTCTCCAGTGAGCTGACAGTGGCTTCGCCTTGGCTTACTTTTTTCCCATAGTGTTTCTAAAGAGCCAAAGCAGCCCTGCCTAGTCTGTCTCTTGCTTCTTCTAAGCCCTCCCTTGTTTCACTTCCTCAACTTTAATAAACATATTCTAAAAAAAAAAAAAATTGGTAGACAGAAACTCAGGAAACACACACTCACACACACGGTTTTACTTGTAACCGGAGAACACTGAATTGGACTTTGGAATATAATTAATCTAACCTTATTTATTATAATGAAATTGAGTCCCAGAAAGGGGAAGCGACTTTTCAAGACAAGCTACTGGCCAAGTCAGTACTGGAATCCCAGTTCTGTATCTCAGAGAAAGCCAGATCAAACTTTACAGGAAGGCCAGCCTTCTTCAGGGCTCATTTCCTTTCTTGGGTGCCCCCTTTCTTTGAGAAACAAGAGCCCTTAACACTACTCAAAACACACTTCCCGTATATATCATTGCATGCACATTGTTCAGAACACATTGTCAAACCCTAATCTCCAACTCCATCCACTGACCCCATTAGCTTTCTAACCTAACACACTTACACTACACACACCTTTTGTGAATCTTTTCAATAGCTTGATCTATAAACTAAGGTGCAGTTGACTAACAATAGTGTAATGATTTAGCCCCCCTTTTTTTTTTAATCCTCACCCAAGGATATTTTTCCAGGCTTTTTCTAGAGAGAGTGGATGAGAGAGGGAAAGACAGAGAGAAATATCAATGTGAGAGAAACACATCAATTGGTTGCCTCCTGCTACCAGGGCCTGGGGCAGGGAGGAGTCCGCAACCAAGGTACATGCCTTTGACTGAAATGGAACCTGAACCCTTTGGTCCACAGGCTGATGCTCCATCCACTGAGCCAAACCGGCCAGGGCAATTTAGCCCCTTTGGATATCTGTATTTCTATAGAGGCTTATTAGAAAAGATGCTGTCCCAAATGCCTTTTTTGAATAAGAAAAAGTTGTACATGGAACATTCAAACATTACTCTTTGAAAAATAAAATTATCTTTTTACTACAAAACAATTTATAAAAGGGGCAGCACAATAAATTTTGGGGGGTAATGGAACTGTTCTATAGCTTGACTGTGGTAGTGATCATACAACTCTATACATTTGTTCAAATGCATAGAATTATACATCAAAAAATAAGGCTTACTGTATTAAACATTTTAAATTAACAGAAAAATTTTAAAAGGGGAAAAAGTAATTTCAAAGCTCATTAATAACCCTTAGTTCTCCTGCCCAGAGGCAATAGTAGTCTTATAAAACATGATATTATAATGGTGGAAATTTGGTCACAGAGGAGGCTGCCTTATTGGGGAGATATTTTTGGAAATGATGGTTGTTAATTCTCTTAAACCAGGAAATCTCGTACTCCACTACAATATATTATACTGCAGCTTTTTTGGCTTACAGATCTATTCTCCCACTCCCCACCACCACGACTGTTAGCCTCCTAAGGGCATGTCTGTGCTTAGTTATCTTGGTGTCCCCAGAATCAGCCTAGTATATCTGACACCTAGTGGATACTCAATGAATATCTGCTGAAGAAACAGAAGTGTTTTAAGCACAGAAGGAAATGTGAAAATATGGTATAGTTCCTGCTCTCAAAGGAATTTAACAACGTACTGGCCATGTACTCACATGTAGTTAATGGTATACAAACAAGTGGGAAATAAGAGGGCAGAGGTAGGGCAAGATTGCATGTAGGCTGATGATGGAAACCTTCAACCTATCTTAATGTTCTGTTATGAACATTAGTGCTATAATGTACAACAGGAGACCCTTTAATATCCCTTAATAGAACTGTGGCTGATGAGAAAAAAAAAAACCACCTTACTGGGTGACAGAACAGACCAAATGGAGGTAGTCTGTCTAAAAATGTTTTCTTTAATTGCAGAGTATATGGTTTGTTTGTTTGTTTGGTTGGTTTTAAAGAAATTGAGGATAGAACACCTTTGACAAACCTGCATCTTAAAAATTTTTACATAAAGAATCAGGTCCCAAAGGAAAACAGTAATTAATGTCACCAAGACAGTCATTCTGGAATAATTTTGCAAGCTTCCTTTGGAAAATAAACTTAAGTGTTACAGTAATGGCTTTATGGTCATGACATGAAACACAAAATGGCATGAAGCCCAGCTATCAATAAATATTTTATTCTCAAATATCATGGTCTTCTCTGCACTGGGAATCAAGGATTCCAATTCAGTTTCCTGTCCAAAACTTGAAGGACTTCATCAAGCAATGTTCTATTTCCTTCAATGCCTGAAACAGGCTACTTCATTAGCACAGAATCTGTCACAAAATAATCAGGTGATAAGGGGTGTTGTCAGTTACTACCTAAAGGACTAAACAATCTGTTAGTTTTATAATTTAACAACTTGCAACTTGTTTATCCATTAAACAATTTGCTGCATATCTACTGTGTAAGTGCCAGGCAGAAGAGTGTATTAACTACCGGCAAAGGTAACATCTGGCCACCAAGGGCAACTTAATGGTTTATGAGCCAGTCATTTTGCAACTTTGTTCTAACAGGGAGTTAGAAGGTAGAATCATGTTGTCCTAGACATAGTAATCAGCTTTTGGGGAGTACTGTGGATTTTAGAGGTGGCTTTTAATTCTCTCATTGGCCCACAATTAGTCACTGGTTCTACCTTTTCCAGGTCAAGTACTAAATAATGCAGTATGTCCATAATTATTTTCAAAATATAAAACTGTGTCATGTAGCCTGCACAAGAACTACAAGTTAAAAAATACTGAAAATTAAGATTATTGTATAAGGTCTAGAGCACATTGCCAGTGTTTATGCTTTTAGCACCAAATCACCTAGATGACTATTTTGAAAAGGAAGCAACTATAGGTGGACTATCCCTTATCCTAAATCCTTGGGACCAGGTGTGAAGCAGAATTCAGAAATCCCTGGCATTTAGAATGGCAATAAGGTCCTTATACTGGATTACAGTTCCGGAGCAGGAGGAATAGGTTAATAGAGGCAGGAAAGTTAAAAGAAGGCCAGTGTGGCCAATTTGCAGCCAGTTTGTAACTAACAAGCCTATCTTTTCCAGCCAAGGAAACTTGAGAGCAAATGGTTAAAAACCTCCCCGAGGAGAGAATGCAGAAAGGAAGGGGGAAAAGAAAAACAGGGGTTTTACTCCCTAAGCAGAGAAGTCAGTAGTCTCAAGGCTTGACAAGATAAAGTTGCCAAGTGCTTCTCATGAATTCTGGGAAGGCCAAAACAAAGTAAAAAGGGACCTTGAGAATTAATCTTTATCAAAATACTCAGCAAAGGAATTTTGAAACATGTAGACAGGAGGGTAGATAACACCTTAGACCCCCAACCAACTCTTCAGATTAGCTGAGAGCCCATCTGCACTTCATAAACCAGATGTATAGGTTTGCTTGCTTTGCTTCTTTAATAAAGTTGCATGCTTGAGTTGTTTTAATAAATTGGCTTTTATAACACAATAAAAGTCTCTTGTATAAATTCATTTATATGAGAAGATAGGATCGAGGTTGGGGACAGCCCTCTCCCAATGACTCAAGAGAGCTCTCCGGTAACACCTCTCTGGTGTCTGAGAGGTGCCTCTAACGTACTGTATTATAAAATGCCCCCAGCAGGGTCTAAGTCAGCATACTGGTATCAAACAATACTTCTGCAGTGAAGTGAATGCTCTGCCTATAGCTTTACATCAGCACAGATCAGGCCAAGCTGTACTCCTGAGCTGCCCAATTTCCTCATCTGTAAAGCAAAGTTCTTCTTTAAGTTGGTAGTTGACAAATATTGATGTGCTAATTTAGATATTGGTCTAGTGTGCCCCATGTGGATCAAAAGGGCTTGAAAATCACCATTCACTTTAGTATTTTTTTCAGTCCAATGTTTCTGTCTTAATTGCTTTATAGCCTTCTATACAAGCTCTGGGAAACAAACTCACTGATATCCATAAGGGGTGGAGAGGGAGAAGAGCTATAAAATCCTTCCAGCTGTAAATTACCAACACAAACCCCAGAAACCTTGAAATTTTGAGGGTAGAAAAGATACCAAGTGCACTGTGAAGGCAGAGCAAATTGTAGGATGAACTCCAGCTTAATTATTTTTAAAAACCTGCTTTAAATAATTATGGAACTTTTGTTTCACCATATGGTGTTTCATATGGCTGTTTTATTTCCTTGGGAAATGTGGGGGGAAAAGAACACAACATATTTGTAGTCTTCGCCAAATGGGAGATAAACTTAAGTATGGGACATTTACTTCCTCATTTTCCCTGAAAGACACTAGTAGCAGTTCTTATGTAGATCTTAAAAGTCAACAATCTGGGCTCTATTTATTTTATTGATTTTAGAGGGGAAAACAGATTTTGTTGTTCCACCTATCTATACATTCATTGGTTATTTTTGTGTGTGTGCCTCAACAAGGAATCAAACCCACAACCTTGGTGTATTTGGAGGATGCTCTAACCAACTGAGCTACCCTGCCAGAGCATGGGTTCTAGTCTTAATTCCTCTACTTGTTAATGAACTTGAGATGTGTGCCTTAATTTAAAAATGGAGGTGACCCCAGCCAGCGTGGCTGACTGCCAACCTATGAACCAAGAGGTCAGAGTTCAATTCCTGGTCAGGGCACATGCCCGGTTGCAGGCTTGGTCCCCAGTGTGGGGCCTGCAGGAGGCAAGCAATCAATGATTCTCATCATTGATGTTTCTCTCTCTCCCTTCTCTCTGAAATCAATAAAAATATTTTAAAAAGAGGTGATTCTTACCCTAGGTACTGTTGAATGAAAATGGTAGCTAAAAACATACTTGTAACAGTACCTATCTCATTTACTTATTGAACATCTAAGAGGTTTCTTACTTTCCACAGCTGGAGGTAGGTTAATGCTGAAATGTTTGAGCAGTGTCTAGGGAGGTACCAGAACTGAGACTGATTAGGTGAAGATAAACTTGTTGGGTGTGCCAGGCACTTTCCTGGGCTTTTGTAGTACCACCAGCTACAATGAAAACACATACACAACTTTACTTCATGGAGCTTACACACCAGTGGGACCACTTGCAGTCACTTACCCTGCCTGTTCCTTATAAAACAAGTCTTAAAAAGCGTCTGTCTCCACCATGAGAAATACGAGAACTTCCTTAAATCCACTTTGTGGTATAATCTGACTTTGAAAATAGAGGCAAGGCATCACAAGTTTTTTAGTGAGCATGTCTCTGAAGTTCTTAATCAGGCCTTAGATTCAACAGTGAAAGTTCCTGTCATAATAAAAATTTAAAACAGGGTTGTGTATCAGGGGGTCATAGAATTCAGGGGGTCCATGAACTTGGATGGGAAAAAATCATATTTCCATTTTTAATAACTTCAAATAAAATTTGAATGTAGTTGAAGAACAGATTAGTGTCCACAGAAAATGTTGACAACCTGAAGTATTTTATGTTCAATGTTGAAATTACAGCCAGTGCTAGATCTTAATGAGTTAATAAAACATACTACCAATTTCAATTTTTGATAGTTATTTCAATACTAGACACTGGAGCGGGGGGGGGGGGGTTCCTCAGCCCGGCCTGCCCCCTTTCAGAGTCTGGGAGCCCTCAGGGGCAGGAGGTGACTTGGCAATCAGGGGAAGGTGACACTGCTGGCAGTGCAAGCCTCGGCCTGCCTTGGGTTACCTGAACCTCAGGCAGCCCTGAGCGTCTGGGCAGCCGCCACCCAAGGCTTGTCTGCACCTTGGGCTGGCCCTGGGTGGCTAAGGAGACTAGGGGACTCTGGAGGCAGGTGTGTGGAGCGGCTGGAACCCCTGGGGGTGGGCCTGACCGTGCTGCATGCCTGCTGCCCCAGCGGGGATGAGGAGACTGGGCGCCACCATCTTTGAGGGTATGGCAGTCAATTGGCATATCCCCTTATTGACTATGGGCACCACCATCTTTGTGAGGGCATGATGGTCAATTAGCATATTCCTGCTTTATTAGATAGGATTAGCTCCTTTTGTAACCCAACATACTATATTTTAATAATTTCTTTTGAAAATGACACTGAAAAGGTTGAGTCTAATGGTCTGAAGGATCATAGTCTCCATTGTATCCCCAGAGCCTTGTACTTGATAATTATTCCATACTTAAAAGAATGAAATGGATTTACAACTGGTTAAAACGGCACTTTCCAAATATTGATACTTTGGATGTCTATAATAAAGTACTGTAGGGTTTATTATTCAAAAGTATTTTTTAATTAAATGCCTTAGTTGAAGACATGGATCATGTAACTTGTTCATTTCCCTAAGAAAACTGATACACCTTTGTTAAGCAATACTTGGTCATGTGGTCGAATTACAGTCTTCACTGAATATATACGTACAAAAAAACATTAAAAAATATTTGGCATTTGCTCTGGCCAGTGTGTCTGTATATAGTATTGGCCAGAGCACCAAAAGGTTGAGGTTTTGATTCCTGTTCAAGGGCACATACTGAGGTTGCTCCCTGGCCTCAGGAAGCAACCAATCAATGTGTCTCTCTCACATCAATGTTTCTCTTTCCCTCCCTCCCACTCTCTCTAAAAATCAATGGGAAAAATATCCTTGGGTGAGGATTAACAACAAAAAATTGGTAACTGTCTTGAAATTTCAACAAAAATAAGATGTACTGAGCACAATGGAAAGAAGACTGAATTAAGAACACAAAAGATGGGGCTTACACTTAAGAGGTCTGACTTTGGTATTATTTTACCTTGGTGTTTTCAAGTAAAATTAGGTGGAGAGGAATCACCTAGTGAGTTTATTATTAAATAGCTATATTCAGGAATATATTTATATTAAGTTCATGTTCATATACTTATGCTTAAAAATAAATGTGTTCAATCATCCAAACCTACAAAAATAAAGAAAACCATAGGATAGAGGGCAGACTTTTCTGATTAATCATTAACTATGGGCATTTACTGCATTTACCTTTAGTAGCACATGAAGCCAGCAGATAAAATTATGCCAATTTGCTACAAATACAACAGTGGGTCAAGTAAACAAAACTAGAAAACTTACTTTCTTTTCCTGAATATTAACTCAAAGTAAAATGTTTAAAACGTGAAATACTAACAAGGTTACAGAAAGAGTGAAACTCCAAATGCTGAACCCTTTAAAGTATGCTCATTTGTGTCTGCTTATAGAAATGAACAATTCAGAAAACATTTAACTCCATCTAAGGTGAGACCTGTAAAGGTATCTTTCGGTAAATGTTTTTCTTTTTCCCCCTTTAAGCTTACTTGCCTCAACTCTGTGATCAGGTTAGAATAATTTTTAATGTAACTGCTGGGTCTACATCATTTTGGGTTGCTGGCAATTCATTTTGGAAACAAGAAAATTGGTTCTATTTTAGAAGACAGATACGGAAAAGCAAATTTCATAGCTTGGAATATAAAAGCATTACTTCAGAACTATGTAAGACATGAAACAATTCTAACATTTTTCATAATTTAGAAGATCATTTCTTTTAGAGAACAAATTACAATGATCCTAAATTAAGATAGGGCCTGGTTTTCAAAATCAACTGTGGGCTTTTTCAAGCTACACAGGTATACAAGCAAAATCTGTCATTGTGTAACTTTCTAAAAAAATATTTCAGCCACCCTAGGTATCATAAAAATCTCTTCATAACCCAATTCAGTAAGGAGAATTTTATATTCCTTACGTGGTAAGGGCTGAAAAGAATTGTTGTTGTTATAAGAAGAAATGGAACTATATTTTGGTAAAAGCTTAGTCATGCAAGTCTGACTTATCAACAAATTGCTTAGAGAGTACATCTGAGGTAATCTCTATCCTGTCCTTGGGATCCTAACTGCTCTGGGGCTACTCCTTAAAAATTTAAACACACACACACACACTTATCTGTTCCAAAACCCTCTGCTAAATGCTTTATATAGATTATTCTGTTTAATCCTCTCCCACACCCTAGAGGCTATTATCACTGAGGCAAAGAATGTTACTAATTTCTGTGATACTGTGCAAGGCATTCAAGACAGATTTGAAACTGAAGCAGCTGGAATCCAGAGGTCACTGATAATATTCTCTAAAATTCTAGTCAGTCTTCATTTACCATCTCCAAGAGGACCAACCTCCTTCCTTCAAAGAAGACAGACCCTAAGTTTGTGAATCCTGGGGCTGCTTTAAACATTTCAAATGCTTGTTCTCTTGAGTCTTACCTTTATTCGTTAGCAGATATACATGCAAGAATGCTACAGATTTTGAATGTAAAGACTCTAAACAGTAACGGAGTAAAATTTGGAGCAAAAAAGATACTATACCCGGCCAGTGTGGCTCAGTGGTTGAGTAGGAACCAGGAGATCACAGTTGATTCCCGCTCAGGGCACATGCCCAGGTTACAGCTCCACCCCCAGTAGGTGTGCAGGAGGCAGCTGATCAATGACTCTCTTATCACTGATGTTTCTATTTATCTACCTCTGAAATCATATTAATTGTTACCTGAGGATATTTTCCATTGATTTTTAGAGTCAGTGGGAGGGGGAGAGACAGAGAGACATCAATGTGAGAGACACATCAATTAATTGCCTCCCATACACACCCTGACAGGGGCCAGGGATTGAGCCTGCAACCAAGGTACATGCTTTTGACTAGAATCAACTCAAGATCCTTCAGTCTGTGCACCCATGCTCTATCCACTAAGCCAAAATGGCTAGGGCTGTGGTCAGCAAACTCATTAGTCAACAGAGCCAAATATCAACAGTACAATGATTGAAATTTCTTTTGAGAGCCAAAATTTTTAAACTTAAACTTCTTCTAATGCCACTTCTTCAAAATAGACTCGCCCAGGCCGTGGTATTTTGTGGAAGAGCCACACTCAAGGGGCCAAAGAGCCGCATGTGGCTCACAAGCCGCAGTTTGCCGACCACGGGGTTAGGGCAATAAAAATCTATTTTTTTTTAAAGATACTGTATTACATATGCTGTACCCAAATATCAATAATACTAAGATAAATTAACAATTTTTAAAATTTAGGGTTTAGGGACTTACTAAAAAATTATTTTCAGAAAATTCTAGTATCTGGCTACCTCTGTCTAAAGACTTGTTTCTTTTAAATATCTAAATAGCTTTACCATAGTTTTTTGATTGCATTAAACTCTTACTGAAAAAGTGTCTATTATTATCACTTCCTTAGCATTAGATTAAATCCTTACTCTAAGAAATATCTAGGTAAGTTAAGATATTTTGGTATTTTTTCTCTCTCCCTAACTATCAAGTATAAATTGATCCCTGGGTGATTTCCTCATTTACGTATGTCACAATTCATTTATGGGTATAATTTGTAATAAATCTAAAATCTTTGCCAATACTGTTTACAGTATTACAGATATCCCCCATGTCACCTATAATTTTTAAAATACACAAAAATTCTGTAGGGTTATAACCCTACAGAATTAGGCAGGGATGGGTGGGCAATAACTATGTATTTTTTGAGTTCTATAGGTGATCCTGACACTTAACCCTGTTGGAAAAAAAAAAAAACCCTTGCTCTAGCAGCAACTGACCCAATACAATATTAACTAGAGGCCTGGTGCATGAAAATTCATGCACTGGAGGGGGGGTTCCCTCAGCGCAGCCTGTCCCCTCTCAGTTCAGGAGCTCTCAGGGGTGGGAGGCGACCCAGTGATCAGGGGAAGGTGATGCCCCATCATACCTCCGCTGCTGCCACTGCCAGCAGCACAAATCTCAGCCAGCCCAGGTTACCCGAGCCTCAGGCGGCCCTGGGTGGCTGGGCAGCCACCATCTGAGGCTTGCCTGCACCTTGGGTCGGCCCTGGGTGGCTGGGGGTCCGAGGGGCCTGGGGAACTCTGGAGGCAGGTATGCAGGGCTAAGGGGACTGAGCACCCCTATCATGTGGCTGTGGATGCTGCCATCTTTGAGGGTGGGGCAGCCAGTTAGCATATTCCCTCCTTATTGGCTGTGGGCGCCCGCCATATTTGTGACAGCATGAGGGTCAATTAGTATATTCCCTCTTTATTAGATAGGATGATCTACCTATAATAAAAATCAATGTACTAACCCTATTTTATTTTTTTCCATCACATTTACCTCCCCTATATCCTCCTCCCTAATTCTCTTTTGAGAGATGGAAAAAGAGGTTTCTGTGTCTACTTAAGGCTGTCCTAATTCCACTTTTCAGTTTTCCTAACCCAGTGTTTTCTTTGGGAGACTGAGGTTATTGTTTTAGAAGCTGACATCACTGACTCCTCAAATATTACTTTTATTAATTAAAATTCCTAAAAAAATAGTATAAATCCCCATCTCCCCACCTCTACCCCCCCCAAAAAAGTTAAAGGGTTAACTCATGGAATCTTACTATAGCTATTAGCTAGATTCATTTCATTTCTTCATGGTTAGATGTCCACTGGATTTAAGTCTAGAAAAACTTCAAACTATCCAAACACATGGCAAATTACAGAAATCAGTACATTACATAGGCCCCACTCTCACACATTTCTAAGAAACCTGTTGGTGTCTCTTCCCCCGAAAAGTTTGTCTTTCATAGTAAATCAAATTGAGGAGGTTATTGCTTAAAGAAATATAAAATGAGCAAGTTACAATAATTTTGTATAAACACAAAAACACTTTGTGTAACCAACCCCTAAAAATAATTTAGGTTTGAAACTAAGCCTAAATGTAAACCTGTCTAGTCTATTTTATATCTATTAAGCTTGAAACACTTCTATAGTTATAATGAAGGTCAGAAATAAAACAGTAAACATGTTGTTCCTTTTCCTATACTTACCACCGTTAACTTCAAAGGTAATTTTTGAATAACAGAATTATTTGCATGAGCCCTTCCCTTTGTTATATTCATGTATAAATGAGACCAATACATAGTATCTTTGTTTAAAAATAAAACAAAGCCATTCATCTTGTGACTTGTTCCCAGAAACGTGACATATAAGATCATTCTTCATAAAACTGCGTACATTTAAGAGACTATTTCTACCATGCTTTTATCGTACTAATTGTGCCTAGCCTTTCTTTGACAAGAGAATTTATCAGCTACAGTTTTATTAACTTCTAGTAGGTGAAGTGCATACCTTACTGACTCAAAATAACTAGTTACTTTTGTTTTCAGAATGAGGTGCAAAAGGAGGAAGTCAAACAGCATAAAAGTATATCAGCATTTTCAACCCTTCAGACACCCTCAGGAGGAAAAGAGATCTCCCATCTTTCCACAGTGTAGACAGACTCTGAAAAATAAACACACAGCATTGTTTTAGTAACACAATTGACATACAGATCATTTGAGACAAAATCACTTAAAAGACCAGTGATTTTGATTTCAGTTACTTAGTTTAAAAAATTAGTTGTTAAGTAGTTGTAGTTAGGGAGTACCACACATTTAAGTAAGTTGGTGAGCCATGGTAATGAACATCCCATCTCTGCAGGATTGTAGCGAATACTCTCTGGGTTTACCCAAGAACCTGTGCTACTTGGGAATTGATCGCCAGCCGTCAATAATATCCCCCTTCAACATCTCCCGCTTTTGCCGGCAGGTATGAAGATGTCATTTTAACCCGGGTGTGTTTATCCTCTAGGCCGTTCCTTATCCTTCCTTAACTGCGGTGACAAAGCACGGTCCGTCCCAAAGCACCGTCCGACCCTTTGCAGCTCGTCTACCGTCCAATATCGATTTCCTTAGACCCTTTTGCAAATCACTCTGCATGAAAAACCAACGAGGGTCCGAAACCTTTGGAAGGAGTAAGGAAGGATGGAAAATAAATTAAGAAGTTAAACATACGTTTGGAGGGGACAGCCCAACTCTGTGGGTGGAATCTTCTCCGACCACAGGCGAGAAGGTCGCCGCCCGGGGTCCCCGCACTCCAACAAAGATATCGACCACCCCGACGGTCCTGTTAAGAGGGTCTAAATGATGCTCCGAGCCCAGACGTGAACTGACTCGCTCAGTACCTTACTTAGAAAACGGAGCAAGAGGCGTAGGGGGCCTAGGCAACCCCCGCAGAACCGTGAGGACGAGGCCCATTCGACCTCTGGAAGCCGCCTCCAGCCAGGCCCGCCCTACATCTGTCTCCGGATGAAACCTCCACCACCCGGTTCCCAGGCTCTGGCCCCCGATCTCCTACGGCTTGTCCTCCACCTCACCGTCCCCAGTGGTCCACCACTCGCCTCCCGCGCTGCCTAAAACCTCTGCCGGCTCCGCAGAATCGCCTGGCTCTCCCAATATGGCGACCGAGCTTCCTTCGCTGCCAGAGTTCGCTCTGGGTGCGTCCGACCTCGGCGCATTCTGGGCATTGTAGTTTCGACAGCAGCCTCAAGGCCCCGGCCAGGCTTGAAGAAGACTACAATACCCAGAATGCAGCGCTCCTGAGCATGGCTATAGGGGCCTTTTGGACAGAGGGATGATGTCATTGCAAAAACCCCACTGCATTCATTGTGCTACGATCTATCCACCCCCCTGCTGCTGCTGGGCTTGTGATTGCCGCTCGCTCCAGCTGAGCTAAGAGTAGCAGCGGCATCAGGGCAGGGACTGACTCCAGCCCTTGGACTTAAGACTTCGCACCACCTTACGTTGCGTGCGTGACTCATTCGCATATCATTTCTGTTTATGCCTGGGGTGGGGAGAAATATCCCAAACCAGGTGAGTTGAAGTGATTTATTCAAATGGTTCTACCAAGTTATTCCTCCCGCTTAATTCTCAAGGCTTTTTCTTTTGGAAAGATGGGGGTTAGGGGGAAGGATTGGGGAGGTGCTCGCAAGCGCTGCTAAACGAAAAGCTCTGTGCAATTTAGGTCACTGTACAGAACAACTCCGGCAACCTTCCCCCGCGGGAGGATCGATTCCTGCCAATTCTCTAGTCGCAACTCCCCTCAACCTTTCTTAAGCTGAGAGAGGGGGCTGGGCTGGGGAGGATGTTGGGAAGTGCTCTTGGAGAATCAGAAGGAGGCTGAGGTGGGGGACTACTGCAGTCCTGTCACCAACGGCCCGCGTGCTGAGGTTTGAGTAGGAAGGGGTGATGCGTGGGGAGAAATGGAGACAGTGATTTAATGTGCTCGCACTACTTTAGAACATTTCTGTGTCGCTTGAGCGAGCACACACTCTTCGCTTTTAAGCTGAGCGTGCTTCTTCTCAGTAGGCTAAGTTTTGTGGGGCTCTATTTTATATGATTGTCTATGTCGCTTGCCTCGCCTTTTCTGCGGATTTGAGGTGACAGTGTCCTTTAATGGTGCACTCCGTGCCAGTCAGAAATGTTTCACGTGTCTGGGGAAGCTTCTCTTCGGCTGCTGGAAGCATCCGTTTCGTTCAGCGTTCTTTTCCCGACTGCAGGATTTCAGGATTGTTTGGAAGTGGAGCTGACAGATTTGTGCTTGTGTGAGTGTTTTAAATTACATTGCAATAGGCTCCTTGCCACTGGCAGTGGTACCATAATGAGCTGCTGTTTCCTGAGGCACCGTCACCGGGCGCGAATAACGGTTTGGAGAAGGGATCATTAAGGAAACCTGGGTTCATTTTAACGCATTAGGGAAGGGGAAGTTAGAAGCACTGTTAACCTTCATTTGCCATTACTGAAAGGTACCCACGAAAGAGTGATCCTGGCCAAGGAAACTAAGGAGTATAGTAGTGTTTTTTGTTTTGTTTTGTTTTTCTTCTTAAAGGAACTAACACATTTAACAGGACAGAAAGCATTCTGACTTGTATGATGTTGGCTCTCTTGTAAGTAATTAGGATGATTAGTGCAATAAATATGTTACTTTGACATAAACAACTGGCTGACTCAAGAACAGATGGGGCCAGTCTTAGCTGAGAGATCTACAACGTTGGAAATGAATAGACCTGGGGTCAACCACACCCCCCTCTTAGAATGTCAAAAGAAGGAGAAATGCCAGGCACTTTATGCTTAACTCTAAAATGCCAAACCTTTTCATAGTCAAGTCAGGCATTGGGGGAAAGTCTTTACTGGTTATCTTCTGCTGCTGAATTGATTTTGTTCATTTTTAATTCTGATCCTTAGATCTCCAAAGTTACATCTGGGTGATGCTTCATTTAATGTTGCTTGTTACTGAATGCAAAGGACAATCCATTGTATGGGCTTTGTAGTAGAGTGATTTATTGGAATGCAGTGACCAGCTTTTTGATTTGGGAAAAAATGGACTGCCTGGCTTTGCCTCTCTCTCTGTTGCTTACTGTCTGCTTTTTGGGACACCTTACTTGTTTCTCCTGTACCTTCCTTTCCCGACCCTTCTACATCTCTTGAAGTTCTTTCAGTTTCTTTTCCCATTTCTCCATTTGTGATTCTCACTTTTCCTCTGTGTTTCAGAATCTCCCTTTTATCACCGGTATATCACATCTATTTCTTTAAGTTTCTTTCCAGTCTCTGAATACCCTCCCCGCCCATTCTCTACCCTATCCAGAAACTCCAGGCTACATGGAGGCAGTGTGAATATTTATTCCACAGAGTTCTCTTTGAGGAGTCTTTGTCCTTTCCCTGTCTTTCAGTTGGTGCTTGGCAGGATGAGCAACATCGAGCCTGACCCCTTGGCCTGGTTTGTGGCTTCTGTGCAGCATGTGAACAATGAAATGTTGCAGTAGAGCTCATGCCAACTGTATTGCTACCTTTATTAAGAACGGCCAATGGGTTAGGAAGGTTTTCAAATGCTTTACCTGGAATGTTCTCATTATTCTCAAGGAATAAATAGATTTCAAATGACTTTTGCCACATTTAATACTTTTCCCCCCCTTATCCCTGCTCCAGTAAGTGGTGGGAAGTCTGCCTTTCCCCCCTCCCTTCTCTGTTGATTGCTGAAGAGCATCATCCAGGGGGGACACCTTGAGCAAAGACATTTTTTTTTTAAAGAACCCTTTTATTTTAAAAATATATTTTATTGATTTTTTACAGAGAGGAAGGGAGAGGGATAGAGAGTTAGAAACATCGATGAGAGAGAAACATCGATCAGCTGCCTCCTGCACACTCCCTACTGGGTATGTGCCCGCAACCAAGGTACATGCCCTTGACCAGAATCGAACCTGGGACCCTTCAGTCCACAGGCCGATGCTCTATCCACTGAGCCAAACTGGTTAGGGTGTAAATACATCTTTCTCTCCTGTGGTTTTTAATTTGTGGAGAAAGAAGTTTGTTATTTTATTTCCCCCTCTTAAGAAGAAGAGTGTGGTGGTAGTTATATTTGTTTGTTTAACCTGAGTGCTTCTCTAGGCATGGAAAGTCTAATGTCTAACTATCTAGAAGCAACTAGTACGGCAGGCAGATTCAGAAGCTGTCATCCTAGACCTCTCTATACCATCTCATTTCTAGTGTTTTTCTTCTAAGATGCTCCCTTTCCCAACCATGTTTTTTAGTGTTTTAGGGAGGAGAAATGCTATTTCTGTGCTCTTGAATAACTATGCAGTTCTTTCTATTTTAGTTTATATCTTTACAAAGGAATAATGATCCTTGCCCCTTGGTTTACTTGGCCTGCTGCAATCTGGGCCCAGCCTATCATTCTGACAATAAATATTAATTGAGCAGCTACTGTGTTCTAAGGACTGTGGATACATCAGGGAAAAGAGAAGCTTCTCTTGCCCTCATGGAGTTTAAATTCTAATAGGGAAACAATCATTGAACAAGTTATTGCAAATGTGATGAATGTTACTTTACAAAGGGGGGTGTATTACAAGGTGGAACAGGAGTGCCTAACTGATGCTCTCCCCTTGTCCGGAGGAGTCAGGGAAAGTTTCCAGCAGAAAGTGACATTTCAAGAGACTTGAGTGCAAATACTTTAGGATGGTAATGGAAGGTTCAATTACATATGTAGTTGGTTCAATGTAATATGTAGAAAGATATTAAAAACATCACTGTGGCTGTTAAGGGAAGAAGAGATTGGAGAGAATTGGCCATATTGAATGTGTGACCAAGTAGTAAGTCATTTTTGTTGTCTACGTAAATAATGATGGTGGCTTGGATCCAGGGTAGTGGCAGAGGCTTGGAGAGAAGGGATGAGATTAGAGGGACACAAAATTTGAAGATTATAATTGATAAGATTATTAATTGATTGGATGTGAGGATAGGGAGAAGAGAGTAAGATAACTTGAGTTTTTTCTTGAGCCACCAAGGATGTCATTTACAGAGAATGAGAACACTGGATGGGGACCAGATTTTTGTTTGCTTTTTTCAAGAAGGAGTGACTTTTAGACATGTTGAGTTTGAAGTTCCAGGAAAACATCTAAGATCTTTCTCTCACCCTGTCCACATGTATGATGTGGCATGGTGGAATAGAAGAGAGCTCTGGTGACCGGGTACTACTACTTATTTATTAGCTGTATGATGTTGGACACGTCATATTCTTTTTCTGGCCTTTATTTTTCTCATCTGTAAAAATATGTACTCCACGAATTTATACTGATCTCCAGCTACATGTGCACTGTGCTAGGAAGATAGCACTGATAAGATAGTGTTTGCTTTGGAAGAGTTGAGGGAGAAAGACAAATAACCACATACAGAGAGGTATGTAGGCCTTGGTAGAAGAGCACAGCTCCAAGGGATGCTTTTATTCTTCTTTCCTGGGGGGAGGGATAGTGTCTATATTGGCTTGTAACATTTGACCTGAGACATGAGGTAAGAAAGAATTCTCTAGACTGTGTCCCCACACACCTAATAGAGTACCTTGCATAAATTAGGGAGTCTGGATATTGGTTGTTTGAGTGAACTAACCTAGGTCACTAAGGGCCCATTCAAAGCAGGAAATATCAAAATATTGAAAGAGCAATTAGTAATGCAAATATCAAATGTGAAATGTTTTTAACAAATCCATTAACATGTATTCCTGAGACCTGAAGCCTTTGAGATGTTTTGTGGATGAATTTGGGGAAATTCAGAAATATTTCAAATCTGGTTTCCTTTTGATCTTCACTTCCTTTATTCAAGTTAGTTTCTCAGAAATAATGTTAACTGTATATAATTTGCTAAATCAATGGGTCTTAGACTTTTGAATTTTATAAATAAGTAGAATTTAAAAAAATCAATGGGTCTTAGACTTTTGAATTGTATAGATAAGTAGAGTTTTTAAAAATAAGATAAAATGGGGGGTGAGCGGTTGACAATAGTTATTTTTCTAATGTCCCCTTTGACTTTTATCTCATAAAGGACATTTAATGCCAAAAGTTGTAGGAAGAGGCATAATTTTAAAATTAATAATATATTTAGCTTTATAAATTTTTTTTTACATTTTCTTTATTTTCTCACTTTGTTGGAGAATGGTTTAAAGAAGACAAACAATAGCCCTAGCCGATTTGGCTCAGTGGATAGAGTGTCGGCCTGTGGACTGAAGGGTCCAACGTTCGATTCCAACCAAGGCCACATGCCTGGATTTGGGGTTGGGGGCCTGCAGGAGACAGCTGATCAATGATTCCCTCTCATCATTGAAGTTTCTATCTCTCTCTCCCTCTCCCTTCCTCTCTGAAATCAATAAAGAAATATATAAAAAAATTTTAAAGAAAACAAACAATAAAAACACAGTATTATAATATTTTTTAAAACATCAATTTGTTGTTCCATTTATTTATGTATTCATTGGTTGATTTTTAAAATAAATGTGGAGTAGATTTATTTTTTATTTAAAATATATACCTATATTTTATTTATTTCAGAGAGGAAGAAAGAGAGAGATAGAAACATCAATGATGAGAGAGAATCATTGATCAGCTGCCTCGTGCACACCCCACACTGGGGATTGAGCCCAAAACTCAGGCATGTGCCCTGACCGGAATTGAACCCGCAACTTTGGCATATGGGGATGATGCTTTTTAAAAAAATATATTTTATTGATTTTTTACAGAGAGGAAGGAAGAGGGATAGAGAGTGAGAAACATCGATGAGAGAGAAACATCGATCAGCTGCCTCCTGCACACCCCCCACTGGGGATGTGCCCGCAACCCAGGTACATGCCCTTGACCGGAATCGAACCCGGGACCTTTCAGTCCGCAGGCCAATGCTCCATCCACTGAGCCAAACCAGTTTTGGCGGGGACAATGCTTTAAGTGACTGAGCCAACTGGCAACAAGGGCAATATTATAATAATTTATGGAACTACTGTCCTATATTCTTGGCTGTGATGAAAATATGGCCCATCTCCAAATAAGAACATTTCCAAGTATGGAAGAATTTTATATGGACCATAGCTAATTTATTTTCAGTTTCTTCTTCATAGGAATCCAACCTTTAAAACTAGATAGGCCTCTGCAAGATTAGGCTAAGGCAGGGATTCTTAACTTGTCCATGGAGGATTCTCAGGGAGAACATGAACCCCTCAGATCATATGTTAAAGTGTATCTGTGTGAGTTCACATGTGCATACACATGTTTCTATCACTACATGTGTATCCTTGGGCAAGTTACTTAATTTCTTTGAACCTCTGTTTCTTCACAAGATTGTTGTGAGGGTTAAATGAGATAATGTATATATATATACATTTATTTTTTAAAAAATATTTTTATTGCTTTCAGGAAGGGAGAGGGAGAGAGAGATAGAAACATCAATGATGAGAGAGAATCATGGATCGGCCTCCTTCTGCATGCCCCCTACTGGTAATTGTGCCTGCAACCTGGGCATGTGGCCTTGATGGGAATCGAACCCGGGACCTTTCAGTCGGCAGGCTGATACTCTATCCTCTGAGCCAAACCAGCTAGGGCAGATAATATATTTTAAATGTCTGGCACTATGCCTGGTGCTCATGGTAGGTGTTTTTAACATTAAATGCATTTATTGTTTTGAATATTTTATTTATTGGCTGAAGCTTGCTTAGTGCCCACAGTGATAAAACAAGTAAAAGATAACTTAGTGTAAATAGAAAACCTGGTGCAACAGAAAGTATACAACATCACTGATGTAGAATTCTTGCCAGAAATGTTTGACCTAAATCTAATCATGAAGAAATAATCAGCCAAATCCAGGTTGCGGACATACTGCAAAACAGCTGGCCTGCGATCTTTGAAAATGTCAATGTCATGAAAGACAAACAAAATGAAATAAAACAAAATGTGTGGGTGGCTGATCGAGACTAAAGAAGACTAAACAGTGTGACAAACAAATGCAACAGGTAATCCTTGGTTGGATCATGGACTTAAAAAGCTATAAAGGACATTTTGGGAAATTGAATGGGAGCTGCTGATTAGATAATCAGTTACAATGTTAGTTTTCTTGAATGTGGTCATGGTACCTTCTGTTTAGCCTGACATGTTATGGTCTTGGTGTCTAGATCAGTGGCCATTCCTGAATGTCCTCTTTAGGAATGTGTTACCACAAAGCTAGAAGACATCAAGGGCTGCTTCAGAAGGTAGTGATTATTTTGGTCGCTACAAGTATTTAATCAGCCTGTGTGCTGGAATACCATTTGTTGGGGGGCATTGTAAGTGATCTTTGTATCTTTTCTAAACATGATCCTGTATATATTCTATAAGGGTGCAGACTTTGCCTGGCTGGTGTGGCTCAGTGGTTGAGCATCGACCCATGAACCAAAGAGGTCACTATTTGATTCCCGGTCAGGGCACATGCCCAGGTTTCAGCCTTGATCTTCAGTGGCAGGTGTGCAGGAGGCAGCCAATTGATGTTTCTCTCTCTTTGATGTTTCTACCTATCCCTCTCCCTTCCTCTCTCTCAAATCAGTAAAAACATATTAAAAAAAAAGAATGCAGACTTCTACAGTTGGCATTCTACCTTTGATATTATTAGAAGTAGTAATGCAGGTGGAACTGCAAACTAGCTGGTTCCAAAGTGAAGAGGAAAGGATGAGAAAAGGCATATAAATATATACCTTAATTTTATTTTTTTAAATTCTAGATATAAGATTAATCAAAATTTATTATAGAAATACACAATGAACTACATAGGAAAAGTTCCCCTTAATTCCACCCTGTTGAGATTTTTATGTATATTCCTGTCATTTTTTCCTACACATATGCTAATGATATTAGTATAATATATATATATATATATATATATATATATATATATATATATACACATATTTTGCTTGCTTCCTTTAACTTAATATATTTTGGGTATTTGTCCCACATATTTGCATGTTCTAATTTATCCATTTTAATATATCCATTTTGGGCACTGCTGCAGTGAATATTTGCGTATGCATCTTTTTGTGATGAATTTGTAGGACTATTTCTGTAGAATACATTTCTAAGGTTAGAAATACTGGGTCAGATGGCATGAACAGTTCCCCTTTAATTGTCCCCTGACAATTGAATTCCTATTAACGGTCTTTGAGAGAGCCATTTCTACATATCTTTGTCAAGTTACTTAGCCACTGGAGCTAAACTCTTTTACTAAGGGAAGAAACTTGTGCTGGGTAGACAGAAAGTGGGCAAAAATGGAATCTCAGACTTTCTTCTGGTTTTTGAGATGGCTGTAATAAAGGTTGAAATGTAAATAACATGGAAACCTCTGGAAAAGTAAAATACATTATCTAAGCCTGTAGCACAGCATGATGTTTAAAAAGTGAACTGAAAGAATAAAGCAGCCAAGAGTTTTCCCCAGAAAATTCTGCAGGAAATTTTATTTTTGAGTTATGGTTAACTTCACTAAAATGTGGACACTATCAATCTTGAGATGAAAATAACCTCTTCTGCTTAGTTCCGCTCCATCTCAGTCACACAACCACAGTAGAAAGGGGAATTGAAGCTTCACTTCACTTTTTAAATATCTGAAGCAGGTGGTTAAAAGGCCTGATATCAATAGAAGCAGTCTGAGGGCAGGTTTTTGGGCATTTTTTCTGGTAAAAAAAGTCTGACTTTAGGAGTGGCCATCAGTGACTCACTCTGCTCCAGCAAAAACCCTGAGGAAGAGAGTGTAAGGATCATAGGCTGTGAATTATTTCAGTTCTGTTAGCCAGTTATTCCCTTTCTTTTGTGGCTGAGTGGAACAAGCACACATTTGAGTTGTGTGCTACATGGGTAATTTATCTTTTTAAGCCGCAGTTTCTTCATCTGTGAAATGGGGATTATTGTGAGGCTCAAATGAGATAACGTGTATAAAAGATTTTGACAAATTTATGTGCTGTTGTGAAGGTGCTGCTGTCTCTGACTGGGCCAGCTCCTCTTAATATTTTCTTTAATGGAATTTGCAGCCTAAAAAACATCTGTCTCATACAGTCTCTCCTTACTTCTTTAACCAATATTTGTGAGCATAAGCTAAATGCAAGACCCTGTGCTGGGTTTTTTGATAGGGAAACAAAGGTGGACCCATCCAGGAGTTTTCCTTCTTCCCCACTTTTATTCTAGGAGACTAATATCTTTTAAAGAGAGTCTTTAAAATAAGAGATGCTTCACAATGGCGTGTTATGTATGCTGTCTCATTCTCTCAATCTTAGGTAGTAGATTTGAGCTCCATTTTTCCATATAAACGAGGAAACAATTCTTAGTGAGGTTAAGTAACTTGTTTTTTTAAAGTTACCTAACTTAAAAAAATTTTGCAGATGTAGGTCCTAGGTACATTTTCTGGAACCAAAAACCATACTGCTTCTTCAGCTGCTTCCTGTTTTTGCCTTAACTTCTGATAGAAAATATACACTTCATGAAGGTAAGGACTGGCTGGTGACCTTTCCTTTAATGTGATTCATTTTACCTACATGCATGGGTGAAGGAGCTTGCTGCAGATTTGTTGAGTTAGCTGAAGCCATGATGTGAACTGTCATGACATCTACTGGGTACTAGATGGTTTATGTGTTTTATTTGATTTCCCCCCAACTTATTTTGAACATGTTCAAACATATGGAAAAATTGCAAAAATATTACAGCGACCACCCATACACCCTTCATCTAGATTCATTTGCTTTATCTATGCACACACATTCCGCTGCGCCCCCCCAACCCCCCCCCCAATTACTTGAAACTGAGTCGTAGACATAACAACACTTTATCTCTAAACACTGGAGCATGTATCTCTTAAGAACAAGGACATTCTCCTGTGTAACCATAATACCATTACATTGAAATAATAATATTTTCAGACTTTCCCAGTTGTTCCAATGTTGTTAAAATCTTTGTTTTGGAACCCAAGATGGAAAGAAGGATTACACACTGTAGATGTGTCTCTTTAGTTTCCTTTAAGATATCCCAGTTTGCCTTTTTTTTTGTCTCTTATGACATTGAAATTTTGAAGATTCCAGTCTGTTGCCTTGTTGTAGACTGTAAATTGGATTTGTCTGATTTTTCCCCCTCACTACGAGACTCAGGTTAAACATTTGTGGTAAGAATTCCCCATAGGGAATGTTGCATCCCTCCCTTGCATCATATTTGGTGACACATAATGTGAGTTTGTAACATCACTGGTATGTGAGGTTTGATCATTTGGGTGAGGTGGTGTTGCCAGATCTCTGCATTGTAAAGATAATGTTTTCTGTTTGTAATTAATAACATTATCTGTGGGGTTATCCTTTGAGATTGTTTAGATATCCTGTTCCTCTGCAACTTTCATCCAATGGTTTTAACATCTATTGATAATCCTTACCTAGGTCAGTTGGTATCTATTGGTGTTTTCCTGATTGGTTAGCTTTCAGCTTCCCTCTTCTTCCTTTTTTTTTTTTTTTAAATCACTTCGACTTCTGGATTCTATAATCCATTACCAATCTTCTATCTTCTTCCCCCACCCCCCATCCTTATGCTTTTCGATACACAAATTATCTCAAATTTGGCCACAGGGTATCTGTCTTATCTTACTTAACTCTAAAAGCAACCTAATAAAGTAGGTGGGATTTTGACCACTTTATAAGTGAGAAAATTAAGGCTCAGATAATCTTCCCAGGTCACATAGCTAGTTAGCAGACGGTGCCAGATGCAAACTCAGTTCTGACTAACTCTAACTGCTTCCTGCTACTCACACTGCTTCCTGGCAGTCCAGAAACAGAATGTCATCTGATGAGACCAGTTTAAAAGCATTGTATCATTGTTGGTGATAGCGAATGATTGGGAACAGCCTAAGTGTGCATCAGTGGGAGACTGGTTAAATAAATGGATACGACCACACAGGGGAAACTATGAAACTACAAATAAGAATTAGGGTATTCTTGCCCTAGCTGGTTTGGCTCAGTGGATAGAGCATCGGCCTGCGGACTAAGGTGTCCCAGGTTCGATTCTGGCCAAGGGCACATGCCTGGGTTGCGGGCTCGATCCCCCCCAGTAGGGGACGTGCAGGAGGCAGCCAATCAATGATTCTCTCTCATCATTGATGTTTCTATCTCTCTAGCTCTCTCCCTTCCTCTCTGAAATCAATAAAAATATTTAAAAAAAAAAAGAATTAGGGTATTCTTGAAGTACTGATATGGAGAGATCTCCAATAATATGTTAAGTGAAAAAAAGTAGGTGACAGAACAGTGCATATTTTGTGAAAGAAATGGGGCTAAACATATTTCAGTTTGCATGAAGATTCCTTGGAAGGGTGTAAAATAAATTGGTTACTAGGCACTTGTACAGGGCAGTAGGGGTGAGTGGTTTGTATGTATAATGAGATTTCTTAAGATTTACTATTTTATATAAGCTGACTTTTAAAATAGTTTTATTGAAATATAATTCACACATCACACAATTCACTCATTTAAAGTATTCAATTCAGTAGGTTTTAGTATGTTGACAGAGTTGTGTCAACATCACTAGACTCAATTTAGAAAATTTTCATTATCCCCTCAAAAAATTCTGCACTCAGTCATTTACCATCTTCCTCACCCCAGGTCCGCCCCAGGCAAACACTGATCTTCCTGTCTATAGATTTGCCTATTCAGGACATTTTATATAAATGGTTTCTTTCATTAGCATAATCTTTTCAAGGTTTATCATGTTGTAGCATAAATTAGTACTCCTTTCTTATTTTATTACCAAATAATACTTCATTGTATGAATATACCATATTTTATTTATTCACTTATTAATTGATGGACATTAGGGTTGTTTCCATTTTTGGGGTATTATGAATAATGCTGCTTTAAACACTTGCATACAAGTTTTTAAGTGGACATTTGTTTTTATTTACTTTGCATCTGTATCTAGGAGTGTAATTGCTGAGCCAACTGAGAGCTCTGTGTATGAACTTTTGAGGAACTGCCAAATTGTTTTCCAGAGCAGCTGCACTATTTCACATCTCCTCCAGCAATTTCTCTGCATCCTTGCCCAACACTTATTATCTGCCCTTTTTATTATAACCCTTCGATTGGGCATATCACATTGAGTTTTGAACCACATGAATATATTACCATGTAATATCTATTCCAAAAATAAAATTAAATTAAAACAAAAAAATTAGAAAGAAATGGCAGCTCAGAAAGAAGTTTCAGATGGCCAGCCAAAGGGTCAGGGTGTGGTGAGATGGCCTTAGGGCAGGAATGAATAAGGTTTGTCTTGTTTGCCTTGGTATCTTGATGCATGTACATTTCCCTCTTCTGCTTTTTTCTTTCTTTCTTTTTGGTTAATCCTCATCGGAGGACGTTTTTCCCATTGATTTTTTTTTTTAAGAGAGAGTGGAAGGGAGAGAGTGGGGAGGAGAGAGAGATTCTTCATCTGTAATAAAGGAGCCTAAAGTATCTCCTCAGAAGGTACTTATTAATTACAAAGGGGGAGAGAGTGACTTTACAGTGGAGAAAGGTGGCAGGCACCATTTTTAATTTCAGTATGAGACAAATCAACATCTGAAGACATATCACTTGTGTGGCATTCCTGCGGAAAATGCATAATCTGAATCTATGAGGAAATATTAGATAAACTTAAACTGAGAAATAGTCTATAAAATAAAAGAACTGTATTTCTCAAAAATGTCAAAATCATGAAAGACAAAAACTGAGGAATAGTTCTAGATTAAAGGAGACTAAAGACCCATAGAAACAAAATAAATCACATGATCCTAAATCAGATTGAACCAGAAAAAATTTTTTTTTTTGCATTAACAGATATTATTTGGTGAATTAGTGAAATTTGAATAAAGACTGGGATTAGATTATAGAATAATATTTATATTAATTTTCTGGTTTTGATAATCATACTGTAAAAATATAAGAAAATGTCATTATTATTATTATTTGTTAATCCTTACCTGAAGATATTTTCCCATTGATTTTCAGAGAGAATGGAAGGGAGGAAGTTGGGGGAGAGACAGAGAGAGAGATAGGGAAGGGGAGAAAGAGAGAGAGAGAGAGAGAGAAACATTGATGTGAGAGAGACACATAGATTGGTTGCCTCCCACACATGCCTTGACCGGAGCCAGGCATCAAACCTGCAACCCAGGTATGTGCCCTTGACTGGGAATTGAACCCGAGAGCCTTCCACATGTGAGCCGACACAAGCCAGGGTGAAAATGTCCTTATATTTAAGGAAATGCTAAGTAGTTAGTGCTAATGTAATATCTATTTACAGAGAGAGAGAATGATAAAGCAAATGTGAGAAAATATTAACATATAGGTAATCTGGGTGAAGGATATATGAATTCCTAAATTTTTTGCATGTCTGAAATTAATTTGAAATAAAAAGGTAGAAAAGGAGGGAGAGACTATGCCAATATCTAGAGCATACAGTTGTTGTGAAGATTAAACAGGCCCCTGTGTGTCAAATCTTAGCATGGTGCCCTCCACCTCGTGGGTCTCGATGGACAAAGCAGCCAGCAGCTCTTAGCCATTGCTGAGGAGCCAAATTAAAATTGACACATGGGATATGGTGACAGTATTGTTCTGAATCCAAAATTGTAATGCATGGTCTGACAAAGAATTTTTTCCTTTACTTAGAAATTCACTTAATTGCAAAATTTTACAAATACATATATTACATCTCATTTTGTTTTTCATTTAACAAGTCATCTTAGTATAGTGTTAAATTTACATGAAGTCATGATTGTTCTAGGAAAGTTAGTTGTTGTTCACTTGGGGCCACATTCGGGCTGATATTAGCATTCAGGCAACTTCCATTTACCTTTTCTTTTCCTTCCCTTCCATCTCCTCTACCACACAACCAAGTTTCCTATATTTGTCTCAGAGAGCCATTTTAATTAGCCATGTCAAATGTTAATTGTTATGGCAGACAAAAAGAAACTTGAATAAGCTTTTTCTTCTAATACTTAAAAATTACTTTCTTAGAGCTAACCTTGGAAGGAATGTTTCTGGTCTGGAAAATTCAGATAGCAACCTCAAAAGAAATTCATGTCCTAGAGCAGTGGTCGGCAAACTCAGTCAACAGAGCTGCAAACCGCGGCTTACGAGCTACAGTTTGCCAACCACTGTCCTAGAGGAACTGGGAGGAGAGTGGGGAGTTCAGTTTCCTTTGAGACAGATTAAAATAAATATTTCTGTCTGAAATAGTAATAAAGGTCTATTTATTTCTTTCATCTTTTTGCTAAAAGCTTTACAACATGAAGGATTAAATTCAAAATCGATTTAGCCAAAGTACCAAAAAAACCCAAACCTCAAGTAATCCTGACTAAAAAACATTTGTGAGATCTTGGACAGGCTGCTGTGCTAAGTGAGATGACCCTCAGTATAACATTTAGGTCTGTTCCTTTGAAGTGATTTCCAGCTACTAGAGTTGTAACCTTATAGCTCAAGATTCCACATTCAGTGGTACCAATTGGATTCATTGTTACTGCTGCGAAAGTGTCTGTTTTGACTGTTTCTTGCCATAAATTGTTTGGTCTCATAATACTTCATGCTCTTTGCTTTTAAAGTTATCGTGGTCAGGAAGCTAAGTGGTATGTTTGTATGTGCAATAAGTGACTTTTATTATATAACTTTATAAAATAATATTGGCAAAGTTTTAAAGTTTGTGATGTGCCAAGAGCTGTGCTGCTTTACATAAGTTATAGCATTTAATTGTGGCAAAACCACATGAGAAAGTTGAAACTCTGAGAACTTATTAAAATGCATAAGGTCCTATGACTAGTAAGAGGCAGATCCAAGATCAGAAATCAAGACTGTCTTTCAGCAAAGTCTGTGCTTTTCTGCTGTGATTCTGCCCTTTTGCAAATTTGTATGGAAGGTGATTACTTTTTCACTTCATGTTTGGAGCAGCCCTGTCTTATTTACTCGATAGGTACTTATTGAGTGCCCATTACCTGTCAGGCACCTTGAGAACTATAAAGATGATTGAGACCCTTTCTTTGTCATTAAGAAGTTCACATTCAAGGAGAAAAAACAGATGCACCCGTGTACACCCATGTTCATTGCAACATTATTCACAATAGCTAAAAGGTGGAAGCAACCCAAGTGTCCATCAACAGATGAATGGATAAGCAAAGTGTGGTATGTACTTACAGTGGAATGTTATTCAGTCTTAAAAAGAAAGAAAGGAAATTCTGACACATGCTAAAACATAGGTGAACTTTGAAGACATTATGCTAAGCGAAATAAATCAGACATAAATGGGCAAATAGTGTATCACTAGAGGCCCGGTGCATGGAAATTTATGCACTGGAAGGGGGGTCCCTCAGCCCGGCCTGCCCCCTCTCACAGTCCAGGAGCCCTCAGGGGTGGGAAGTGACCTGGCGATCAGGGGAAGGTGACGCCCCCATCACACCTCTGCTGCTGCCACTGCCGGTAGTGCAAGCCTTGGCTGGCCCTGGTTACCTGAGCCTAGGGTGGCCCTGGATGGCTGGGCAGCCGCCATCCGAGGCTTGCCCGCACCTCAGGCGTCAGCTGAGCAGCTGACATCCGAGGCTTGCCTGCACCTTGGTCGGCCCTAGGCATCTGGGCAGCCAACATCCGAGGCTTGCCTGCACCTCAGGCCAGTCCTGGGCGGCTGGGGGGCTGAGGGCGGGTCCAGCCGCACCGTGCACCTACCACCTCCCTGGCAGGGCTGAGGGGACTGGACGCCGCCATCCTGTGGCTATGGGCTCCGCCATCTTTGTGATGGTGTGATGGTCAATTTGCATATTCCCTCTTTATTAGAAAGGATTTCACTTACTGAGTTACCTGGAGTAGTGAAACTCATAGAAAACGAAAGCAGAATGGTGGTTGCCAGAGTCTGGGGTGGAGGAGAAATTGGGAAGTTTTTGTTTAATGGGTATAGAATTTTACTTTTGCTAAATGAAAAAGTTCTGGAGATTAGTTGCATAACAGTGTGAATATACCTAACAGTACTGAACTATGCACTTAAAATGGTTAAGATGGTAAATTTTATATTATGTGTATTTTACCACAAATTATAAACCTCAAACAGATATACCCCTCCACTATGTGGTGGAAACTAATTTGTGAGTCAGGAAGGTCTAATGAATTAAGAAGAATTAGAGATGACTTCCTTCATAGGGTGGATATGGCTGGGCAATGGGAGATGGGTAAGATTTGTGTGGCAATGAGGAAGGTGGGAAGGGCATCCCAGGTGAAGGAACAGTGAGCAAAGTTTATTGAGGCTACTTGGTGCTGCCTTAAGATTCGATTCTAGCAAGGAATAAATCTCCAAGTACATGGTTCTATAATTATGGTGTCCCAGCCACCTTCCTTGTGGGCAGAGACTTAAATGCAAAGTCTAAACCACATTCACGAGGTCGTGGTATGTTAGACAGGGACTTATTCATGATTCATTCAGTAAACATTTATTTAGCACATAGTGCTATGCTGGGCACTTTATGTATGTTGGCAGATTTAATACCCCCAACAACTCTGAAGTTATTAATAGTCCCAATTAACAGATGCAGAAATTGTGACTCAGAAATGAAGTAACTTGCCCAAAGTCACATGACTGATAGGTAGCAGGAACAAGAAGACTTTGCCTGTGGAGCCCATGCTGTGTCCTCCAAGCTTTACTGCCTCCCCTTGGTGGTGAGTGATAAATGATATCTGTCTTTGAACTCAAAGTCAAAATGGCATGTGACTGCCACCAGTTGTCATCTTCTAGCTGCTTATGTGGCTACCTTGGCTGAGTTATCTTACAGCTCTGAGACTCCTTCCTTACCTGTGAAATGAAGACCTTGTGTTTCTCCCATATTAAAAATCCCATTCATCCCTCCCTCCATCAGTCAATCCACCCATCCATCCAACACTAATTTAGTATCTATTATATACCAGGTACTGTGCTGGTGGACACTGGTAATTGATATTTCACAGAGCACTGTTTTTGCCTGAAAGGAGAGTGTAACCTAGAGAAGGAGACATAAAATGGATGATTATTGTACAGTATGGTCATAGTGCTGGTAGTGGTATAAACAGAATACTGGAGCACAGAGGAGGGGTGCCTGACCCTGTCTTGGATAGAGGATGTCAAGAGGAAATGCTTCTACAGATCAGGAAGATTATATAAAAAAGATCACACGAACTGCATCCTTCCTGTTGTCCCTATGGCCATCTTTATTAAGTTTAAGAAAACATTGGTAAAGTCAGAATTCCTTTTTATTTTATTTATTTATTTTAATTTCTTTATTGATTAAGGTATTACATATGTGTCCTCATCCCTCCATTCCTTTTTATTTTAAGCCTTGTGGAAAGTTTAGTTGAATTTGACCATTGTTAAGTACAGCTGTGTGCCAAAGATCTATAAGGTTTGGATTCTCTTTCAGATTGGAGGAAGATTATAAAGTTGAAAAGAGACCTATGAGTTTGTCTCCCTCTCTTCCTCCCTCCCTCCCTTCTTTATTTCTTTCTTTCTAAAATTTAGGAAGCATAAAGTAGACTAGTAAGAGGCCCAAGGGCCCAGAGTTCTTTGATATGTTCAACTCAAGTCACAGATGGTTATATTTATATTTAATTCATTTTTTTTGGTTGTTTTTGATGGTTATATTTCAAAGAGGCAAGTAAAATGGTCAAGGTATTGGATAACTGCCCGGATGGTATAGCTCAGTGGTTGAGCACTGAGCCAGGAACCCAGAGGCCACTGGTTTGATTCCCAGTCAGGGCACATACCTGGGTTGCAGGCTTGATCCCCTGTAGGGGGCATGCAGGAGGCAGCTGATAGATGATGTTCCTCTCTTACCATGGATGTTTCTATCTCTTTATCCCTCTCCCACACTCTCTAAAAAATCAATAAAATATATTTTAAAAAAGATATTGGACAATATATGTGATTCTTTCAAGATTACTAAGGGCCAGTAGATTAATAATAATTAAAATGATAAGTATTAGAATTCCAATATTAGGGGATTGATTGAGGGGGAAAACTTACTGTGTATCAGGCACTGTGCTATGCCCCTTAGATTCATAATTTTGTTTTATCCTTCCCACAGTCCTATAAAATAAGCATTCTTATCCTTTTTTAAAAATAAATCTTTATTCAGATTATTACAATTGTTTCTCCTCCCCCCCCCCCCATAGCTCCCCTCCACCCGGTTCCCACACCACCTTCTGCTCTTACCTCCCCCCCGCCACTGTCCTCATCCATAGGTATACGATTTTTGTCCAGTCTCTTCCTGCACCCCCCCATACCGCTTTCCCCCTGAGAATTATCAGTCCACTCCCTTTCTATGCCCCTGATTCTATTATATTCACCAGTTTATTCTGTTCTTCAGGTATTTAATTCACTTGATTTTTAGGTTCACTTGTTGATAGATATGTATTTGTTGTTCATAATTTTTATCTTTACTTTTTTCTTCTTCCTCTTCTTAAAGAATAGCTTTCAGCATTTCATATAATACTGGTTTGGTGGTGATGAACTCCTTTAGCTTTTTCTATCTGTGAAGCTCTTTATCTGCCCTTCAATTCTGAATGATAGCTTTGCTGGGTAGAGTAATCTTGGTTGTAGGTTCTTGCTATTCATCACTTTGTAGATTCCTTGCCACTCCCTTCTGGCCTGCATAGTTTCTGTTGAGAAATCAGCTGACAGTTGTATGGGTGCTCCCTTGTAGGTAATTAACTGTTTTTCTCTTGCTGCTTTTAATATTCTCTCTTTGTCTGTTGCTCTTGGCATTTTAATTATGATGTGTCTTGGTGTGGTCCTCTTTGGATTCCTTTTGTTTGGGGTTCTGTGTACTTCCTGGACTTGTAAGTCTATTTCTTTCACCAGGTGGGGGAAGTTTTCGGTCATTATTTCTTCAAATAGGTTTTTAGTATCTTGCTCTCTCTGTTCTTCTGGCACCCCCATAATTCGGATGTTGGTATGCTTGAAGTTGTCCCAGAGGCTTCTTACACAATCTTCAACTTTTTGGATTTTTTTTCTTTTTGCTTTTTTCGGTTGAGTGTTTTTTGCTTCTTTGCATTTCAATTCTTTGACTTGACTCTTACATTCCTCTAGTCTGTTGTTGGGTCTCTGTATAATATTTTTTTATTTCAGTCAGTGTATGTTTAATTTCTAGTTGGTCCTTTTTCATATCTTCGAGGGTCTCGTTATATTTATCGGCCTTTTCTAGGATATTCTTGAAAAGCCTTATAACCATGGTTTTGAATTCTATATCCAGTCATTTGTTTTCCTCCATTTCTTTCGTTTGTGATCTGTTTCTTTGTCGCTGCATTTTCACTGCTTCCCTGAGTTGGTAGGGTAGTTTTGTGTGCTAGGTTTCCTATATGGCCCAGTGGGTCAGCTTCCCCAGTTAACCTGAGGTGGACACTCTTGGTGCACCCCTTTGTGGGCTGTGTGTACAGCCTTGTTGTAGTTAAGTCTTGATTGTTGTTGGTATCACTGGGAGGAATTGACCTCCAGGCCAGTTGGCTGTGAGGATCAGCTGTGTCTACACTGGGAGAAGTTCGGTGTTGGAGACAGCCTTATAGGATTAGATTTGCCAAACTGCAAAAGCCTCTGTGCTCAGCTTGGATGGAGTGGAGTCTCAGGGTGGAGCAGACAATCTTGGCTTCCTGTCAGCCTTGCCCTTGTGCATGCGCGCGCGCGCCTCCAGACCTCTGCTTTCCCTGCCTCCCGAGCCTCTGCCCAAGAGTCCAGATTCCCCCCGCAAGAGCGTGGGTCCCCAGGGGCTTGCCTGGAACTGGGGTTCAGTGCAGTCAGAACTGGGGCTCAGTGCAGTCAGGCGCTTCCGACTCCCTTCTGCTAGGGAAAGCCTGTGGCAACCTCCGTAGTCTTTGTGCACGCTGGCGCGCGCTTCCAGACCCCTGCCCGCCAGGGCTCTCCTGGGTCTCCCCTGGGTGTCCAGGTCTCCCCTGGGTGTCTGAGTCTCCGAGTGCCTTTCTCTCTACCTGACAGTCCAGACTCCCCCTGTATGAGCCTGGGTCCATGGGGTTTCACCTGGGATTGGGGTTCAATGCAGTGAGAACTGGGGTTCAGTGCAGTCAGGGGCTTCCTTCCCCCTCCCGCCAGAGAAAGTCAGCCAGGCTCTCAGCCGCTCTTCCTCTCTGCGTGCACAAAGACCCTTTGCCGTACCTCAACCCTTTGCCGTTCCTCCGATTCTCCGTGAGCTTTTCTCTTTCCTTCTAGTTGTAGAATTTCCACTCAGCCAGCTTTCCTGTGGTTATGGATGGTGTCTGTTCTGTCTTTTAGTTGTAGTTTTGAAATTGTGCAAGGCAGCAGTTTAGGTGTTTATCTATTCCGCCATCTTGGTTTCTCTCCTCTTATCCTTTACAGATATAGAAACTGAAGCTCAAAGCGTTTGTGACTTGCTTCAGGTCACAGCTGACTAAAGCCTGAGCAGTGGTTCAATCACAGGTTATTAAAATCAAGGCCTTTGCCCCTTACACTAACCCATGCTTCTTCAGGATCTTGGATTTTCTATTTCTGGAGGAACTTCACTGGGATATAGGACCTCCCTCTCATTCTTGGAGCCCAGGAAGTAAGAGTAGTCAGGAGAGGCCAGCTCTTCACACTTTCCAACATGCCGAAGGACAGCTCCCCAAGTGTCCTGTGTCTTCCTTCTGAGTTGGTAGATAGATCACCCGCTACCAGAGATAAATGGCTCTTACTAAAATGTCAATTATTTCCATTTCTTGCCTTTCTCAGGCAGTATATGAATGCTTGCTTTTGACAAATTTATCTCTTACAAGTGGCTCTAAAACATCATCTGAGAGCCCTGGCCAGGTAGCTCAGTTGGTTAGAGCTGATATGCTAAGGTTGTGTGTTTGATCTCTCATCAGGGCACATGCAAGAATCAACCAATGCATGCATAAATAAGTGGAACAACAAATTGATGATTTCTTCTCTCCCTCCCCTCTTTAAAATCATTTAAAAAATCATGTTAGAGAATGCTGATTGAGGCCAGCTAAGTCTATGTTGTTGATCCCCTCTCCCTCTCCAACAAAGGGTACCTTGAGCTCATTTGCCCTGGATTCTATCTTTGGAGTCCTGAGAGACCTTGTTGTCTGGGTCTCAGAAGCCTCCAGCTGTGAGATTTTGACAAAATCACACGGAGGTCTCAGCACTTCTAACCCATGCCTCAGGCTCCCTCCTCCTCGCTCAAGGCCTCCCTGTGGGCATAAGCTATGGTATCTTGTCAGGGAATATTTTCCCAGCTGGTTTTGGAGGCAGGCCAGGCATCTATCTATCCCAGGCCCTTTAACCCTCTGGAAAGTTCCCACATATGACTACATGAAACAGAGCAAACTAACCTCCAACATGGGTTGAAGAATTATGGCACTGGGAAAAAATCTTGTCCAGCCAGGCCATTACTCTGCCCTGGAAGTCCATAGTGAAATGGACAGAGGTTCTGGAATTAGGAGATTGGATCTCAAGTCTTGGCTCAAGTCATAAACCCTGGGGCCATGAGCACTTGACCTGTCTGAGCCTGTGTTCTTAGCTGTAAATGAAGGGCTGATGACAATCTCATCTTCACACTGTTGTTCTGAGAGTCAAATAACTCAATGTAGAGTATAAAGTACTTTATAACAAACCCGCAAAATATATCACAGATGTCAGTGCTTGTTGTTATAAAACAATTTTGGCTCAATGATAAACGTTCCTGGAAACTGAACAGGATGCATGCTCTGTCATCACTGGCCCCCAGTTCCTGGCAGACCTTCTCATTGCTTAAGTAGGCATTCGTCACATCACTCTCCTGTTTATTTTGTAATCTTTTCATTTATAGTCTTATAAATGTTCCCAGAAGCTTTGCTAATTCTTGAGTATTTGTCTTTGAAAACTCTGGCCAGGGTTGTATACTTATACCCAGAGCTATTTAGCCCAGAGTAATTACTTGAATTCTTAGAGCTCTATGTTGATCCATTTCCCAATAAATCATGGGACAGCAGAGCTGGCTATGTATGACAATGAGGTTTATCTTGTTAGTTAGGATTCTGTAGGTTTGAGGACTTCAGAGGGTATCTGATGGTAGGTAAACCCTCAGGGAGGGCTATTACAACTTGGTACATGCTTCTGGTAATAAAATGAGAAGGAAGAGAGAGTATCACACTGTAAATGGTTCATGATTTTATTTTTTATTACTTTAAAATATATTTTTATTGATTTCAGAGAGGAAGGGCGAGGGAGAGAGGGATAGAAACATTAATGATAAGAGAGAAGCATTGCTTGGCTGCCTCCCTCATGCCCCCTACTGAGGACTGAGCCCACAACCCAGGGATGTGCCCTGACTGGGAATAGAACACGACCTCCTGTTCATAGGTGGACGCTCAACCACAGAGCCACACCAGTTGGGCTCAATGGTTCATGATTTTAGAGCTAGTAACCCTTGAAACTGAAAAGAGTCTTTTTTGGATTGTCATCAGTTTATTGGAATTATTACTCTGTTCTGAGAAATTTTCTAGACATTTGGGGATTGCTTACTTCAATCTTATTGCCACTTCAAATGATTGCAGTTTATTTTTCTTGACTATGTTCCTCCAAACTCATTTTAAAAAATTATTTATTGACTTTGAGAGGAAGGGAAAGAGAGAGAGAATCATTTATTTGTTGTTCCACTTATTTATACATTCATTGGTTGATTTTTGTATGTGCCCTGGTGAGGGATCGAACCTTCAACCTTGGCATATTGAGAGGATGCTCTCCAGTGGTCGGCAAACGGCGGCTCGTGAGCCACGGTTTGCCGCTCTGTTGACTAATGAGTTTGCCGACCACTGCTCTAACCAGCTAAGCTCTCAGAGCTCTTTTATGTTGTAGATGAAAGATCCTAACTCAGCCTGGCTTGGGCAAAGAGGGAATTTATGGGAAGAACACTAGGATATTTCATGTAACCACGGAAGGTTGGGTGCAGTGGATCAAGAGACATTAGAGATATAACAACCCCCAAGTTTCGGTGCTTGACCAAAGTTTATTTCTTGTCTGTATAGCAAGCAGTTCAACATGGTGTGTCGTGATTAGGCCACCTTCTATGTTTCAGGAAGCCAGGATCCTTCCTTCTTGTGAATCCTTTGTCCTCTAGTCTAGGTGTCTCCAAGTCCTCTCCTTTTAACCTGCAGATGGAGAAGGAAATTGAAGGATCTCATGTGGGAGGTTCTCATGAATCAAATCTGGAAGTGGCTTATATCACTTCTGTCCTCATTCCATCAATTACTACTCAGTACATGGCTCACATAATGGTAAACGAGGCTGAGAAATATGACCTGTTTGCCCAGAAAGAAAAAGAAGCAGGTTTGGTGATCATGTAGCTAGTTTGAGCCACACAGGGACTCAAGTGATGTCAATATTCTGTTTCTTGCTTTTTTTTTTAAAATATATATTTTATTGATTTTTTTTACAGAGAGGAAGGGAAAGGGATAGAGAGTTAGAAACATCGATCAGCTGCCTCCTGCACAGCCCCTACTGGGGATGTGCCCACGACCAAGGTACATTCCCTTGACGGGAATCGAACCTGGGACCCTTCAGTCTGCAGGCCAACGCTCTATCTACGGAGCCAAACCAGTCAGGGCAATATTCTGTTTTTTGCTTTTGCTTCTCTCCTACACAGCAGGGAGCATGGCCAGGATTGTTCCTGAGCTCTCTCTCTCTCTCTCTCTCTTTTAAAGAACCTCTGGCTTTTAAAGATATATTTATTTGTTTTTTAATTTCAATGAGAGAGAATCATCGATTGGCTGCCTCTTGCACTCCCCCTACTGGGGATCAAGCCCACAACCTGGGCTTATGCCCTGATCTGGAATTGAACCGTGACCTCCTGGTTCCTTGGTTGACGCACAACCACGGAGACACACTGGCCAGGCTTTTTCCCCCTTGTTTTTTCAGTATAGTTTTATAGTCATCTTTCTAACCCTTCTTTCCACAGGTACATCTACTGATTGTATTTCACTGAATCTATGACATCATCATTGATAATGTGCATGATTATATTCTGTGTATTACTAAGAAAGGAAGAGAAAACAAGGTTCCAAATAAACTATGACACAATGCCAAGATGCCTTCCATTGTAAAGTGCATCCTAATTTTCAAGCTGTCAAAATATAAGGAAAAATGTTTTTAGAATTAATGAAAGATGATATTTATTACTTCAGAACCTCTACTTTCATGCCTCAGTACTACTGCTCCTTTGTTTCTTTAGTCCATCCATTAATTAAAAAATATTTATAGGCCAGGTAACAAGGAATAAGACAGATTCAGTTTCCACTCTCTTAATGTTTACCATCTCTCCCCCTTTTCCATCCTGGTGTTATGTAGTATCTGCTATGTGCTAGGCAGTCTGTTAGGCACTGAGGGCTCAAGAAAAAATAAGATGAGGTCCTTGTCCTCAAGGGACATACTCCCTGGGGTAGTAGAAGCTGTAGGGTGTGGGGAGACAATTGTAGAAACAGATGTGTAAATAAAGGGTCACAGGTCCTGTTATTAAAGTTCTTACAGGGTACATGGGGCCATAAAGTAGAGGGAATGGTCAATTCTGCTTGAAGGGTAAGAATGTTTGTACTGTGTTTACCAAGAGGGTTGTACACTGTTAATAGAATAAACAGTAGTCTGTTTTGAGTATTAATATGCAGTTTTCCCATATATACATGATAATAATAAGTAGGCCAATGTGTTTTCCAATGCCTGTTTGAATCATCTCAAACTTCCTATTAAACTTCATATTCAAAAGGCACATGTGGGTCTCTTCTTTGTTCAAGTATTAATGAATAGCCTGTAAAGCCCTTTATAGAGACAAAGTAAGTAGGTAGCAGTTTTATCTTGCAGTGGAGTCAGTCTGCATTTCTGTACGTTAATTACCTAGAGTCTTTCCGGAGACGCTTTTTCACCCACTGATGATTTTCCAGGCCCTAGTGGCTGCCCTGGATCACATGCTCTGCAGGAGAAGAGCAGGAGCCACCAAGAAGGGCTGATGCAGGCACTCAGGCCGTGCTGGGCCCATGAAGCAAGGTTTACAGTGGTGGGATTTGGAGAAAATGTGGGTGAGGCTGTTTGGAACAGGGATCAGAGAACAGCCATTGTGGGCTTTTCCTTAGAGAATCCCACAATCCAACACTATAACCCGAGTACTGGATCCTTCTCTTTCAAGCAAAGATTATCCTTATTTTTCAGCTAAGATTGAACCCACTTTAAAAAAATACGTTTTCATTGATTTTAGAGAGAGAAGATGGGAGAGATAGAGAGAGAAATAAACATAGATGTGAGAGAGAAACATTGATGAGTTGCTTCCTGTACCCACCACTATCAGGGACCAAACCTGCAATCTAGGCAGATGCCCCAATCAGGAACCCAACCTGTGACCTTTTGGTGCATCGGAGGATACTCAACCAACTGAGCCACATCAGCCAAGACATAAACCCATTTTGATCCATTTAAAAAGCTCATGAAAACAAGAAAACTCTGGGAAGTAAAGGGAATTTTTTGAGGTTTATACAGAGATCCACAGAGGGCTAGTGTCTGTCTGTGTCTTCTGACTCTTAGGAAAAGCTTACCTAATGAGTCAGGAAACAATCCAATCTTTAACTATTATTCTTTCCTCTGGTTTATGAAGATCCTGAAAATAACCACTGAGCTATACAGGCTTTTATTCCTTAACCTTCCAGATCAGTATGTCTAGAGCATGGTGTGTGGGGTTGGAGAGTGAAATGTGTAAATCTACCTCATTATTCGTTGAGGGGGGCCTTCAGGCCTCTGGTCAGTTGAGAGGAGAGAGAGCTCCAAGTAGCTTCTTCTTTGTCTTTTTTTGTTTTTTTAAATATATTTTTTATTGATTTTAATATTTTTTATTGATTTTAGAGAGGAAGAGAGGAGAGAGAGATAGGAACATCAATGATGAGAGAAAATCATTGATTGGCTGTCTCCTGCATGCTCCCTACTGGGGATCGAGCCTGCAACCTGAGCATATGCCCTTGACCAGAATCGAACCCAGGACCCTTCAGTCCTCAGACCAATGCTCTGTCCACTGAGCCAAACCGTCTAGGGCTCCAAGTAGCTTCTTTAGAGGAAAGTACATCCACTTTGCAATTTCTAAGGACAGTCTGACACAGTACAAGGTTGGAGTGTGCTCTAATAGTACTGGAGATACTTGATGTGGGATGGCATAAAAGCAGCCCTAGCTCCCTTCAGGAGAATGCTTTGTAGGCATACAGAAAGGAAGAGCAAAGAGCAGGGGAAAAAAGAGAACCAGAAGCTCATTTTTTGCTGTTAGCAAAAGGTATATCCCCGGGAGTGACTTATGGGTGTACAGAGGAGGAACATTAAAAGAATAATTGTTGGCTGTTTATTTTAGAAAAGTATGGGTAGTGAGAATGGAGGCAGGGAGCTTTATTTTCTATTTTACCTTGCTCCAACTTCCATTAGTGTTAATGGGGTCATATATTCTAGACTTTCCTTGGCCTGCTGCCCTGACATAACTGTTTGAATTCCTTGTTTTAGTATTATATAGTCTTAACAACAGAGGGAAAGAGAAACAGAATGTTGTGTGCTAAATTATTCTATGCCTTATTGTGGATGGGATTTATTCTCATGGGTCCACAGCTATTAAGATGATCTGTTCAGATGATCTGTGTTTCTGATAGCTACTTCTAGATAGGTTTATAATTTGCCCAAGGGGTTTGTTCAGGGGATGGCTACATGTATTTTTTATTTGCTAGAACAAGGTAGGTCTTAATCCTGGTTATCTGAGCTCCAGGCTGGTACAGGGACTGCTACCATCCAAAAGGCTAATTGAGCTGCGTGTTCCTCTTGTTATGTGGAGTCGATCGTGGAGGTATTTTACTAGGTGGTCATTTGATACACATTGGCCCTTTTGGTGGGAGACTTCATTCTTAGGATTACTGCTGTAGAATCCATTTATTCAATTAAACAAATATCAATTGAGCTTCAGTATTTCTTCAGACGTGGGAATACTCTGTGCAAGAAGCCGGAATTGGAATGTTCAAAGAAACCCAGCAGAATTAGAATGCTAAAATTCCCAGTTTGAAAGAAACAGAGATAATCTAAGGGCCTGAGAATACGTATATTTATTTTAGGGGACCACAAACAGTTTCTGATGCATATTATTCTTTGTTTGCTTTTATAACCATTTGAAAATGTGAGCCACCTTGGCAGGGTGGCTCAGTTGATTGGAGCATTGTCCCATACACCAAAAGGTTGCAAGTTCAATTCCCTGTCAGGGCATATACTTATGTTTTGGGTTCTATCCCGGGTGGGCCATGTACAGGAGGCAACTGATTGATGTTTCTCTCTCATATCGATATCTCTCTCTCTGTCTCTCTCAAATCAATAAACATATCCTCTGGTGAGGATTTTAAAAAAGAGTGAAAACTATTCTAAACCAGGGGAAGGGGGTACATAGGCTGGATTTGATCCATGAGCCATAGTTTCCTAGTTTGCCAGCCCCTGATCTAATCAATTCTCCTCCAGTTTTTTTTTTTTTTTAATCAAAGGGGAAACTGAGAGCCAGAAGGTGACATGATTACTCCCCTCATTGTCCACCCCTCCATAGTCACACAGCTAGTTCTTGATATTGTTGGATTGGTGACCCTTAAGAAAAGATCCCCAAAGTGCCTAGTCATTTTGAAAATGGCTAGTTTTGGTACTGAGGGAAGTATGAATTTTAGTTAATTTTAAACTTATTGAGTGCTTACCACATTCTGGGCACTGTGCCTGGGGTTTAGGATGCAAAGTTAGCATGACAAAGTCCCAGGCATCAGTCAGCTTAGTTATTGGTGCAGATAAGATGGCAGTGTGGAAAGTGCATATGGAGACAAGTAGTGGGTGCTGGGAGGCACAGGGAGGCACTCTGCCCTCGGAATGTGGATGCTTCTGTGGGTGAATGAATGAATGAATTCATTGAACCTCCCCCACTTGTGTTTTGGATGCGTTACCCAGCCTAAAGGAAGGGGACAGGGTCTGGCTTCCTCCCCACTTGCTTGTTTTTCTCTTGGGGACTCATACCTGGTATACATCCTATGTATGCAGGGGTGGGTTAGGAGATTAAAAGAACAAAAGTGAAAAAAGATTCAGACCCCCACCAGAGAAAGATGGTTGATTTGCAGTTGCTTTGATGTACCAGTTTATCTAAGCAGTGGCACTGAGACATATCTGAAATCATATAATATCAACCATGGAGCCTTTTACTATTCTAGAGTTGGAAGGGCTTTAGAGATAATGTAACTGTGTATCCTTTCATTTTACATATAAAGAGCTTGAGGGTTCAGAGGTGTTAAATTTCTGGGTCACACAATTAATTCACAGAATGAATCTCAGTGTGACAAAGGACTTTAAAAGATATCTAGTATAACCACCCGGATAATAATAAAGAATAATAATTATAGCTAATATTTATTGAAAGTTTATTGACATGTGTAGTAGTATGTATTATCTCATTTAATTCTGACAGTAACCCAATGTAATAAGTACAATTACCATCCTTATTTTAAAACTAAGGAAACTAAGCTTGAATAGATTAAGTAAAATTTGCCAAACAGATGTTTGCACAATGAGTGAACCAATGAGTGAGGCAATCAAGTTGTACTTTCAGCAGTTGACACTTTTAGCGACAAGCGAATGGGAACTCAGTGACTGAGCTAGAGCCATGCCCAGGTCTTCTGATGACTTACCCTGTCACCAGCTGTATGTGCTAACATGCAGATGTGGGCCAGGAAAGTGTATTGTTCTGCAGCTGTCTTTACGGTGTCACTGAATAGTTTTGAGAATTAATGTGCACAGTAGAATTTTCTTTGAACATCAAAGGTTCCTTGAAGATGTAACAGCCTGGTTGGTTTCTCTGAATCTGCTGAAGTTTGTAGAGGCAACTGGAAGATTCTCTCTGCATGAGGTACCTTCTTTTTTTTTTTTTTTGCACAACCATTTAATTTAAAGTTGTAGTTTCAAACTATAGTCTGAGGCATCCTGGGGTTTGTGGGCTAGAGAACTGAGGGATTCTGTAAGAAAGTGTGGCATGGATTTGGCTTTGAGCCAAATAATGCCCAAAACAAATATCTTTGCTGCATTAATTCTTTTAGCTCTGACAGATGAGAACAACCAACTCATTAGATGTGTATAGTAGCTCGTGATGTGTTCTTTCCTTATAAGTTGAATGTTTTTCTCACTGAACAATGGTAATATTTGGGCTTGTTTGATTGGAAGTTTTTGAAGTCAAAGACATTTTAATACATTTGTAGAGCTTGTTCTAAAAAAAAAAAAAAAAACACACCAAAACCTCTCTACCTAGATTACTGCTTTTTATGTAAAGACTAGCATGGGCATTGTTTGCCACTCATTGTAAGCAGAGTATCTCTATATGGCACAGAAAAACTGAGGTTCGTGGACTTCAGCTCAGAAAGCTATATCCTTTGAACCTAGGCCCCTGGATTGATTCATAATGTCAATACATAGCATTAATAATTGCTGCATATCACTTGAAGGAAAATACACATTAAATAAAGGAGGCTTTCATTAGGTTGTGGAAAAACAGACTCAGGCTCTATTGGTAAGATAAACCACCATTTATTTGTTTGAGGGCCTTTCAGGGGGAAGAGATGTAATACAAGATAATCTTCTCATTTGTAGGCGTTTGAGAAATCCCTTAAAATAGGAACACATGAATATTTGTTTTCTAACACAAAATATTTCAGAGACCTCCCCATGTGTCTTGCCAAAGCTTTTTTCTTTTCAAGTTTCAGCCAACCACCACAAATGTTTTTTAATTATACCAGGGAGAAATCCTCACTTAGTGAATCCTTGCTATTAATACCTACTTTAAAATTTTTATTTATTTATTTTTAATCCTCACATGAAGATATTTTTTTAAATTGATTTTTAGGGAGAGAAAGAGAGAGAGAGAGAGAGACATTGATGTGAGAGAGAAACATTGATGTAGGATAGAAACATTGATCCATTGCCTCCTGTACAAGCCTCTTCTGGAATTGAACCCAAAATCTAGGAGTGTTCCCTGACCAGGAATGAAACCCAAAACCTTTTGGTGTACAGAATGATGCTCCAGCCAACTGACCCACCCAGCCAGGGCAATACCTACTTTTAAACATGTATTATGTTTAAATAATGTATTTTATTAATACATGTATTATGTATTAATAAATCTTTCTTTTAACTCTACCAGGCTTGCACCTGATTTACTCCACCTCCCTCTTCAGCAGCAGTAGTTGCTTTCAGTAAAAAAGGGGTAGGAGGTGGAGGATAGCACAAAAGGAGGAGAAGGATCTGTTCATTATGTGGTGGCTGCTGTGTTACCAAACGGGCATTCAGTGTCACCATGTTCTGGAGATAGGTACACATGTAGATTTCTAACTTTTCATTTTCAAAAATTTGAAATGAACAGATTAGTACAAAAACACTAAAAAAAATTCTTAAATTTACTAATTCTTAACGTTTTGTCACATTTGCTTTATTATTATATATGCAGATTTATGTTTTTGGGGGGCAGACGTCATGATACTTGATCTCTAAATATGTCAGTATTTATCTCCTGTATAAGGACATGTTTTTACATCACCACAACAGCATTATCAAGCCTGAGAAATTTAACATTGATTCCATAATACAGTTTATATTTAAATCTCATCTTTAATCAGTTAACATTTGCTGTATAACAAAACCACCATTTATTTGTTTTTTCAAAAAAACTTTTTTATTGATTTCAGAGAGGAAAGCAGAGAGAGTTAAAAACATCAATGATGAGAGAGAATCATTGATCAGCTGCTTCCTGCATGCCCCCTGCTGGGGATTGAGCCCCAAACCCAGGCATGTGCCCTGACTAGGAATTGAACCGTGACCTCCTGGTTCATCAGTCGATGCTCAACCACTGAGCCATACCGGCCAGGCGAAACCACCATTTATTAATTCTCATGATTCTGTGAGTCATCTGGGTAGTTCTAATTTGCATCAGGACTAGCTGATCTTGGCTGGGTCCCCTCAAAGTTGGCAGTTAACTGCTGGATCTATCAGAGGCTGGCTGGTCTAAGTTGGTCTTAGTTTGGATGGCTTGTCTCTGCTCCAAAGGGTCTTCCATCCTCTAGCAGAATAGCCTAGCTCCAAATCTGCCATGGTGAATAGGCAGATTCCAAGAGTGAGTGGAAGTGTGCAAAGCCTTTTGCGGCCTACGCTTGGAGCTTGCACAGTATAACTTCTATTGCAGTCTTTCGGTCAAAGCCAGTCAGAAGCTCCTCTTGATGAGAGGATCTGAAAGTTATATTGCTCAGGGGCCTGGATACGCGGGCATGAACAATTGCAGCATTTTTGCAAACCCCCATTGTTTAAAGAATATTAATAATATTAGTTTAATAATGTTAACAATGTAGTTGTTGGTTTGTTTTTAATCTAAGATCTACTCAAAGATTGCACATTAAATTTAGTTGCTATGCATCTTACTCCTTAAATTTAGTTACTATGCATCTTTAATCTCTTTTTATTTATTTAAGTTTTTTTGGTCTTTTTTTAAAAAATAAATCTTTATTGTTCAGGTTATTACAGGTGTTCCTTCCCCCCCCCCATAGCTCCCCTCCACCTGATTCCCCACCCCACCCCATGCCCTCACCCCCGCCACTGTCTTCATCCATAGGAGTAAGATTTTTGTCCAATCTCTTCCTGCGCCCCTCACACCCCTTTCCCCCTGAGAATTGTCAGTCCACTCCCTTTCTATGTCCCTGACTCTATTATATTCACCAGCCCATTCTGTTCTTCAGATTTTTATTCACTTGATTTTTAGATTCACTTGTTGGTAGGTATGTTATTGATGTCATTTTGTTGTTCATAATTTTTATCTTTACCTTTTTCTTCTTCTTCCTCTTCTTAAAGAATACCCTTCAGCATTTCATGTAATCCTGATTTGGTGGCGATGAACTCCTTTAGCTTTTTCTTGTCTGTGAAGCTCTTTATCTGACCTTCAACTCTGAATGATAGCTTTGCTGGGTAGAGTAATCTTGGTTGTAGGTTCTTGCTGTTCGTCACTTTGAATATTTCTTGCCACTCCCTTCTGGCCTGCATAGTTTCTGCTGAGAAATCAGCTGACAGTCATATGGGTGCTCCCTTGTAGGTAACTAACCGTTTTTCTCTTGCTGCTTTCAAGATTCTCTCTTTGTCTTTTGCTCTTGGCATTTAATTATGATGTGTCTTGGTGTGCTCCTCTTTGGATTCCTCTTGTATGGGGTTCTGTGTGCTTCCTGGACTTGTAAGTCTATTTCTTTCACCAGGTAGGGAAAGTTTTCTGTCATTATTTCTTCTAATAGGTTTTCAGTATTTTGCTCTCTCTCTTCTTCTGGCACCCCAAAAATTCGGATGTTAGTACGCTTAAAGTTGTCCCAGAGGCTCCTTACACTATCTTCATATTTTTGGATTCTTTTTTCTTTTTGTTTTTCTGGTTGGGTGTTTTTTGTTTCCTCATATTTCAGATCTTTGGTTTGATTCTTGGGGTACGTTGATCTGCAGTTGAGTTTCTATATATTCTTTATTTTAGACAGTGTATGCTTAATTTCTGACTAGTCCTTTTCCATTTTTTTTTGGCATTCTCATTAAGATCCTTAAAGGTCTCACTAAGTTCCTCAGAGGTTTTTAGAAGATTCTTGAGTAACCTTATAAATGTGGTTCTGAACTCTATGTCATCCAGTAGTTTGCATTCCTCCATTTCTTTCATTCGTGACATGTTTTTTTGTCTCCGCATTTTGGCTGCTTCCCTGTGTTGATGGAGTGGCTTTGTGTGGTAGGTGACCTATAGGGGGCAGTAGCTCAGCCTCCCCAATCACCTGAGGTAGACGCTCTTGGTACACCCCTTTGTGGGCTGAGTGCAAAGTCTTGGTGTAGTTAAGCCTTGATTGCTGTTGGTACACTGGGATGAATTGACCTCCAGGCCAATTGGCTGTGAGGACTTGCTGTGTCTATAATAGAAGAATTGCTGCGCTGGAGACATGCTTATGGTGCAGGACTTGTTTCAGTGGGGCTTTGGTGCTCACTGAGTCTACCTCTTGAATGTGTCACTTATGGATGTGAGGTGTTGAAATATGGTGTCTCACACTGACCACTAGGTACACTGGCTTCTGGATCTCCAACGGGGTGCAGGTCAGCTACTGTCTGAGTCCACCTAGCAGGAGCTACAGTGAGAGCTACAGTTTTCTCCTCTTTGCTTGGGGTTTGGAGGTTTTGGAGCTGTCTCACCCGGGCTGCAAGTTTGCTAGGTTAAGCTACGATAGGGTAGGCCATTCATATGCTAAAGCCGCTGCTTGGAGTTTGGGTGGATTTGTAGGTTGTGCGGGGCGGGGTCTCAGGGCGTCACTAGGCTAGGGTGTGGCAAACAGCGATGGCTGCCAGTTAGCCAGCTCTGTGTCTCCGACTGCATCCCCACGTCCCGCGCCTCAGCGCAGTAAACAATTATTCCTGTGTGCAGCTCTGCAAGCAAACCACCCTCACTTTCTGACCCGATGGCAAACAGTCCAGCTTCTGGGGAGTCTGGGTCCCCCATATCTCCCCAGAAACTGGATTTCAGAGTAATCGGGGGCTTGTCTCCCTTTGGGTTGAAGAAAGCAACACCTGCCGCCAGCCCGGATCGCGTGCCTCCGTACCTCAGCTTTTCAGCGCTTGTGCACATCTCAATGCTCTTTTCTCTTTCCTTCTAGTTGTAGAACTTCCACTCAGCCAGCTTTCCCGTGGTTCTGGGTGATAGACGTTTTGTCTTTTAGTTGTAGTTTTGAAATTGTTGTGCGAGGCAGCAGTTTAGGTGTTTACCTATGCCACCATCTTGGATTCTCCCTTTAATCTCTTTTTTATAGTTTCTTTTAATCCATAGGTTTCCCTCTTTTTTTGTATTTTTTGACATTAATATTTTTAAGATTAAGATTCCAGGCCTGGTTTCTTAATAATATCTCACAACCTGAATTTGTCTAGTTATTTCTCCATGGTTATATGTAGGTTAAACATTTTTGGCAGGAATTCTAAATAGCTGATGTTATATACTTCCCATTGCTTCACAAGGGGAGGCATATATGTTAGTTTATTCCATTATTGGTGATGCTTGATCTCTGCCAATTTTCACAATCATAAAGGTGTCCCTTCCTGGAGATAGGTTTGTATTAAGTCTGGGCATTAAGTGCTAATGTTCTTCCAATCACATCAACATATATTGTTTAGATACCTACTGTGTATCTAATCTTGAATTTAGTACTATGAAAGATCTAAAAGAATGGTTAGGAATGTTGCCAGTCTAAAGAATATATAATTTTCTTGAGGTTGAGTTACTTTTAAAAAACACCTATTAAAGAGTATAAGAGTGGTGATTCTAAGTTAATAAAAACTATTTATTGAAAGATAATGAACAGACAGAGAAGTGCACACATAAGCATATAGCTTGATGAAGTTCTCAAACTGAACACACCAGTGCAGTAGCTCCCAGATGAACAAGCAGAATGTAAGCACATCTCAATAAGCCTGATTTTTAACTGTATAAAACGTAGGTCCAAATGATGGTTGTTCTTTTTGATAGCAATTTATGAGTGGCCCAAGAAAATCAATATCCTTTTAAGCTCAAATGGTATTATCTAACAATCACTCTCTGTATTCATCAAGCTTGAATCAGAGTAACTTTCACTATGCCCATACGTTAGTCTCTCCTTCTTCATTCTTGTCATAGTGCAGAAGGTGACCTCTCTTTTCCCAAGGACAGCCTTTCCCTGTGTAGACTGTCCTGCCCTTCACTTCCTTAGGTCTGGTCATCCTAGTTCTTTCTTGTATCTTCTTTATCTGTCTTCTGTCTTAAGCTTCTCTTCTTTAGGCTCCTGTTCCTCACCTTCTACACTTACCAGCAATTCTTCTGCTTTACCCTCTCCTTTTAAAAAAATATATTTTTATTGATTTCATAGAGGAAGGGAGAGAGAGAGAGATAGGAACATCACTGATGATAGAGAATCATTAATCGGCTGCCTCCTGCACACCCCCTACTGGAGATCGAGCCTGCAACCCAGGCATGTGTCCTTGACCAGAATCGAACCCGGGACCCTTTGGTCTGCAGGCCAATGCTCTATCCACTGAGCCAAACTGGCTAGCACTTCCCTCTTTTTATTTTTTATCACCAAACTTTTAAAAAGACCACATTCCCTTCCTCTTTAGCCCATTCATCCAAATGCCCTTGAAACATGGTATCCTTTCCCACAATTCTAAGGAAGTCCATCAGTAACTCCTGGTTATTAAGTCAGGCTTTGTTTTCTTAGATTCTCCCTCCTTTGGATGGCTTCTCATCTTTTCTCTGAGACCACGTCTTCTAGGCTTCCATTTATTGTGTGCTCTGTCTTCTGCCAACTCTTCTAACAGTTTGACTTCCCAAAGAAAGAACAACAGTTATTCCTGCTTCTTTTGGTCTGTAGGAGAATGACATTTCTTAGGTCCTTCTTTAAAAAAAAAAAATTATTGATTTCAGAAAGGAAGAGAGAGAGAGAGAGAGAGAGAGAAACATCAGTGATGAGAGAGAATCATTGATCTGCTACCTCCTGCACACCCCCCACTGGGATCAAGCCCAAAACCCAGGCATTTGCCCTGACCTGGAATCGAATCATGACCTCCTGGTTCATAGGTCAATGCTCAACCTCTGAGCCACGCTGGCCAAGCATCCCTTTATGGACTATAGGTCATTATGTTGGCAATTTATCTCCAGTTTGAAGATTGTGGTTTTATGGCAAACTCAATTAAATTGATGTAAAATCTCTGTGTGGTAGGAACTCTACAGGTTTGTTGGAAGGATTTATTCATTTATATGTTCAATAAATATTTACTAAATGTCTAATCAGCGAATTGAATGGATTGTTAAATTTAATAGTAGGTTACATCTTTTTTTCAAGTTATGTAAATATGGTTTTCTTTTTCTTTTTCTTTCAACTTTTGTTGAAGATTTATATTTGCCTTTTTTTCTAATTTGAGCAATAAATAGTTATATGACTCTTGGATAAGTTACTTACCTCTAGAAATACGTTTCCTAATTTTTAATGTAGGGATAGTAATAGTGTCTACCTCTGGGTGTTTTTTTAAAAGGATTAGGTGACAAAATGCCCCTAGATTATATTGTACATGCAAGCATATAGTAATGGCTCAGTAAATGTCATTTATCATTATTCTTATTATAATGTTTCAGACATTAGACTTTGGTCCTCACAGCAATTATCCTGGATTAGGCATTATTTTTCCCATTTTTTAAAGAAAGAAACTAAAACTCTAAGGATTTAAATAACTTGCCAGATGTCACAGAGCTGGTCTGGGCTGTCAAGGATTTACCAAGGAAGTTGTGGCAACTCCAGTCCTGAAAGTCAGATTAATAAAGATTTTATCTTAAAACCACAGAATTCTGGGGTTTAGAGGATTTTAGGCTTAGGAGGATTTGTCCGCCCAATTATTCAATTCTTTAACCATGTAGCCAAGGGGTCATCTGGTTTATTCTTGAACACTTCCAATGACAGGAAAGTCGTCAGCACCCGGGGAAGCTCATTCCAATTCCCCAGGTCTGACCAGGAGACAGCCCTTCCTTACACCAGCCCAACTCCTCTCCTGTGTCTGCCCTCATTCCTAACTCTGCCTCCTCCCTGCACTTCCTCTGCCACCAGAACTCCCTATTTAAGGCACAAATCAGATCATCATTCCCCTAATTTAAACACTTTTTTGATTTTCCATTGCCCTTATGACAAAATCCAAACTCTTTTCTGTGGTAAAGTAGGCCTGCCTCATCTCAAACATTCTTTTTCCTTGTTGCTCACTCAGCCTTGGTCCTGGTGGCCTGGTGGCCTCTGACACGCTCAGCATCTTCCTGCAGATGGCCCTTGTACTGATCCTTCTGACTGTGTGCTTCATTTCTGAGCTTTGCAAATGGCTGGCTCATTCTCATCTTTCAGATCTCAGCTCAAAGGCCACTTCCTCAGAGAGGCCTGTCCTGATCACTTATCTGAGCCCCTAACCTCATCTCCTGTACCCATTCTTCAGATCACCTTGCCTTCTTTTCTCATGAGAATATAAGTTCTTGGTGACTGGACCTAGGATACAATGTTGGCAGTTGTATCCTCTACAGTAGCACAGTAGCTGTCCCTAGAAGCTGCTCCATAAATGTCTGAGGAATAATGAATGGCCTCATGATTGACTGAATGTAAGGTTGTGGAGTCATTAAAAATGGAGTTGAGCCCTAACCAGTTTGGCTCAGTGGATAGAGCGTCGGCCTGCGGATTGAAGGGTCCCAGGTTCGATTCTGGTCAAGGGCATGTACCTTGGTTGCGGGCACATCCCCAGTAGGGGGTGTGCAGGAGGCAGCTGATCGATGTTTCTCTGTTATCAGTGTTTCTAACTCTCTATCCTCTCCCTTCCTCTCTGTAAAAACTCAATAAAAAATATTTTTTAAAAAAATGGAGTTGAGTGTCATCCCAATACACCAAGTTTGTGGGTCTGATCACCAGTCAGGACACATCCAAAAGGCAACCAGTGAATGTATCAATAAGTGGAGTAACAAATTGGTTTCTCTCTCTCTCTTTCTCTCTCTCTCTCTCAATAAACAAACAAACAAACAAATAAATAAAAATATATTTTTTTAATGGCGTATTTGATCTTTGCCACTTTTGGTATGACTTTGGGCAAATTATGTTAACCTCTGGGCTTTTGTTGCTGCACCTGTATACTAGCAATCTTATCTACCTCACAGAATGTTATGAAGATTAATTAAGATATCAGCTGTGAATGTACCTGTCACATTTCCTGGCACACATTAGATGTCCAGTCCACCTCAAAGCTGGGGCTTTATTCTGAGCATGTGTACAAGAGTTCTGTGAAATTTCAACCTAATTAATGGAACTGTTTATATACTGTTCCTATGTGTGTGACTCAGAGTCAGGTGAAAGATGCCTGTGACTCCTCTGACGTAATGCTTGCCTGGCTGGGAAGACAGTTCTAACCCTGGATATCAGTTGTGCAGAGTGATGCTCAGTCTGATAACCCAGGGGTGCAAAGCCCAGAGCCTTCACTGGGCCACTGGATACAGCCCCCTCAACTAAATGCTCAAATGTGACCTTGTTGTGGCCAATCTCTTGTCAAGATGGATTGGGATGCTCTGTCTAGACAGTTGTCTCCCTTGGGAAATCATAGTTGCCTAAGAGGAGGCACATGGTCTCCTATTAAGAATACAAATAGCCTGTGAGCTGTTTTTCAGGGGGTGGAGGAGTGGGGTTGCTGTGAGGTGTGTGGGTCTATGGAGCAGAGCCTGCAGAAGGGAGCTGTCGGCTTCTGTACTTATAAGCATCTCAGGATCATGGTGGTAGCCTTCTCCTTCACACATGCAGTGCCAGCAGAACCCACAGGTCATGGGAAGGGGGAACTGTCACTGTCAGCCTATCCTGAGCCAGTGCGTCTGTGCCGCCACTGAGGAACGCTCGGAGGAATTACAGGGTTACCCTGGCACATGGATTACCAGCTGGAAAGGGGGCAGTAGTTTCCATGCAACTTGCTGATGTGGCATGATGGCCTCGGTGGTTCCCTCTGTAGGCTCTTAGGGTGAGTGTTTTAACATGGGGGCTCTAGAATGAGATAGACCTGGGATCAAATCCTGGCAAAGTCATGACCTTGGCCAAATTATTTAACATCCAGCCTTAGTTTCCTCACTGAAAATGAAGACAATAATAATTCCTAGCTTATTTGGTTGCTGTGAGGATTAGATGAGATAGTGCATGCAAAAATCTTAGTTTAGTTACAGACCCATAGCCCATTTTCAGTAAACGACGATTCTTTTTATCTGGCAGGACATGTCAGGATTCTGTGTTTATTTCTGATGAGCCTCATCCACACTGAACTTTGAGTCTTGGTTCACCCCTGCCAGCTGTGTGCCTCGGACAAGTTATCTAACCTCTGAGTCAGTGTTCTTATCTGTTACATGCAGTTTATAATTCCCACCACAAAGTGAAGGTAAAATGAGATAAGAGCACCTGACACATAACATAGTAAGTGCTCAAAATATTCTTTTCCTTCACCTTTGGTTCTTGAGTATCTGAAATACGGTCCCTTTAAGCTTGTTAAGATTCTTCATTAGCCTTGTATGCAGCTGTATTCAGACAGCTTTGGCAGAAAGAGACGCTTTTTAATTTTTTTTTATAATTGTCTGTTTCATAATCTGTTGGCTCATCTGCTGCTGCCACACCCTGTGCCTCTCAGGGACTCTGGGTCCTATTGCATTTAGCATGTGTCTTGCCTCTCACCTAAATGACCCTGGAAAGTGGTTGCTGTGGGAGGTTGCTGAATGCTAAATGGATTTTTCTCCCTGCTTTTTGGGGCCATGCTGGCTCAGGGATTCTTAGCTGCAGGAGGAGGGGCTGGCAGGCCTGAACTGCAGTTGGACTTTGCCGCCTGGAGTTTTCTGGTTTTCATTAAAATTCTCTGGCTGTCTTTCGGGATTGCTTCATTGGCTATGACTGTGCATTGGAGCTGGTTGTGCTGTTCTCTCAGCCTCACACACCCATCAAATCACAGTGGCCCTGAAGACAAAAGAAAGTTGAAGGTGGGGAACAGGCTGATTAAAGGGTCTTGCTCAGCAGCCTTTGTGTAGGGGACCCCCATCGACAACAGCAGAGATTGAATTTGGCAAAGTCTTAAATACAGATAGGGAGGCAGACATAACTGAGCTGGGAACCCTTTTACAACTTACTCTTGATGACAGACTTGCTCTTGAGGCAGGCAGGAGTTTCCTGGCAGCTGTCAGAGGGTCCTTTAATGTTAGTTACATTCATGAATGAGATCAGTCTGGTCTAATCATTTTTCTGAGGTGCTGATACCCTCATATGCCCAAGGAGATGGAAATTGGGTAGCAGTTCTCTGAGTTTGACAGTGAATTGAGTAAAGAGGTTTTGGTGTTTAAATGTTAATTTCTTTTTTTTTATTGTCTAAAGTTTTACATATGTTTCCTTCTCCCCCGCCCATTCCCACCCCATTGACCCCACCACTCAGCCATTCCCACCGCAGGCAAGCCCCCACCACCCCAGTGTCTGTGTCCATTGGTTATGCTAATATACATGCATACAAGTCCTTTGGTTGCTTTCTAACTGCCCCCCCCTTCCCTGCCATTTGTCTCTGGATCTATCTTTGTTCATCAAATTATGTTGATCATTATGTGCCACATATGAGTGAGATCATGTGATATTTACTTCTCCCACTGGCTTATTTCGCTTAGCATAATGCCCTCCAGTTCTATCCATGCTGTTGCAAATGGTAAAAGTTCCTTCTTTTTTATAGTGGCATAGTATTTCATTGTGTAGATGTACCACAGTTTTTTAATCCACTAATCTGCTGATGGGCACTTAGGATGTTTCCAAATCTTCTGGTAGGATATGATCACAGAGAGTGGACTGCTCTGTCTTTTCTACTCCTAGTCTCTCTATGGACTATCTCTAGCTCTCTGTGGGATGAAGTGAATGCCATCAGTTAACCAGACAGACAGCAGGGAGGGGACAAGCAAGATACTTCATCAGCACATTGACAAAGCAAATAGGAAAGAATCTGGACCAAGTTTATTTATCATAATTTGTCAGGTTCAAAAGAGAGTATATAGTACCACCTATGGAATATTCTTACGTAAAAGTTGACCCTTCCATCTGATCAAACCTCTAGAGCTGACTTTAATTTATTGGGAATACAGGGGAAAGGATGACAAGTTAAATTACACTCTAAGGAACCAAACACATAAATTTAGTGTTGAACAACTGACTTGGTCTCTGCATGAAGTCAATGGCATGAAAAAAATAATGTGGTTTAGGAATGATAACCAAATGTTTTATATATATTTATAGTAGGGGACTTTAATATCCCACTGACATCACTGGATAAATCTTCTAGACAAAAAAGTCAACAAGGAAACAGCAATCCTAAATGAGACTCTAGAATAGATGGAACTAATTGACATCTTCAGAACATTCCACCCCAAAGCTACAGAATATACATTCTTCTCAAGTGCACATGGGACATTTTCAAATGTAATATATAAATCTTGTTTTTATTTGGATAGTCTCTGTGTTAGTTTGTTAGATACCATAACAAAATATCACAGATTGGGTAGTTTAAACAAGAGAAGTTTATTTTCTTATAGTTCTGGAGGCTGGAAACCCAAGATCAAGGCACTGTCAGGGTTGGTTTTCTCTGAGGCCTCTGTCCTTGGCTTTCAAATGACTGCCCTCTTCCTACCTCTGTACATGGTTATCCCTCTGTGCACATGCAGACCTAGTGTGTGTGTGTCCCCTAATCTCCTCTTACAAGGACACCAGGGGGGTTGGATTAGGCCTCACTTTAACTTAATTATGTCTTTAAAGGCCCTATCTTCAATTACAGTCCCATTCTGAGGTACTGGGGTTAGAGCTTCAACATAAAAATGTGTGTGTGTGTGTGTGTGTGTGTGTGTGTGTGTGTGTGTGTGTAGGGCACAATTTAGCCCATAACACTCTACCTGTAAAAAGGTGTTTTTGAGATTTTGAGATGTTGGGGAAATTTTATTATGGACTAATATCAAGGGATTATTATTAATTTTCTAGGTATGATAGTAGTGTTGTGATGTTAGAAAATGGGTAATGTAGAGATGGGTTCAGAAGTACATAGGGTTGAAATGATATGATTGGAATTTGTTTTAAAATATTTAAAGAAAGAGAGAATAAAGGATAGATCAAGTAAAAAGGCCAAAATGTTCATCATTATTGAATTTGGATGATGGGTATTGAGGTTCTACTTTTGAGTATGTTTGAAAATTTTATAATCACACATTTTCAATATTTAGAATAAAGAGGGTTTAATGGCAGGGGGGTTGGTGGTGATGACCATCCTCAGTGTGTCTCTCCCTGGAGTTATACTTCTCTGGGCTGGCTAGCTTCTTCTTCATGTGGTAGCTATCTGGGGGTCCGCAGTTGCTTGTCTCTACTAGATCCTCTGACTCTTGTTTGCCACCTGGTGAAGGACATCCTCCAGCTTGCAGAATCTCCTCTTTGCAGTTTCTGCAATTTCACATTGTGTTCGGTGTGCTGGGCCCTTTCAATCTGGCAACCTGCACCCCTCAGTTCTTCACAGTTTTGTCAAGTTATATTGATTCATCATGATTTTCCTTTCTTTTTTCTATTCTCTCTTGGGAATTTCTCTTATTCTGATAGGAGACACCCTGTACTGGTCTTCTAGAACTAGCATGTCAAGCTCAAAGGCTAACACAGGCCAAATAAATGAGGCATGTGGTCCACAGGCTGTGAGTTTGACATGCTTGCTCTAGAATATTAATTTCTCTCTCCTGTTTTCAACTTCTCTCTCCTGTTTTCCTTATCTTTGTCTTTTGATTACACTAGCAGACTTCCTCAACTTTATATTTTAATCCTTTTATTGAGGTTTTAAAAAATTTTTGCTATTAAGTTGTCAATTTCTAAGAGCTCTTTTTTTGTTTTGTTCTCTAAGTGTTTCCTTTTTATAGTATCCTATTTTCACTTCATGGAGGCAGTTTTATTTCCCTTTTGTGAGAATATTAATGGCACTCTCCCCCTCCCACATAGTATCTGTTTCCTTCAAGTTGCTCTTTTTGTGTTTACTGTGGTCTGTGTCTTTATTAGAGGCTTTCCCAAGATGTCACTCTGAATGTGATCCTTGGCTGTGTTGCTCCTGATTGTGGGAGGGGTGGGGGTAAATAAAAGCTATCAAGATCTTGACATTGTGGTTAGTGAAAGAAGCCACTCATAAAAGACCCCACAGTGTATGATTTCATTTATGTGAAATGTCTAGAATAGGCAAATCTATACAGACAGAAAACAGATTAGTAGTTGCCTGGGGCTGGAGAGTAGCTGAAATGCAGAGTGACTGCTAATGGGTATAGGGTTTTCTTTGGGGGGCAGTGATGAAAATGTTCTAAAATTGATGGTGGTGATGGTTGTACAACTCTATGAAAATACTAAACACTGCTGAATTGTACAGTTAAGAAGAGTGACTTGAGTATGTGAATTATATCTTAATAAGCCATCCCAGTGGTGATGGTTGTACACTCTGTGAGTATACTAACTACCATTGAATTGTACACTTTAAGAAGGTGAATTGATTATGTGAGTTCTATCTTAATAAAGTTGTCAAAAAAGAAAAAAGCTGTCAGGAAACTGAGTATGGGATGCAGATGATGAACTCTGAGCCTTCCTGTGTCATGATTGGGCTGGGCTGTTTTGGGGAGCCCCTGAGGCAGCATCTTCAGGTTCCCTAGGTTGCATTCGCCCGGGAGGAGTCTTCCGCTCCTCTTTGCAGTGTGTGGCTCTACCCGACAGTATCTGGTAGTCAGGAAGGTGTGTGGCGCTCCACCTGTGTAGACACGTGCCCTATGTTATGCTTCCCTTCAGACGTGCTGGGTCCTTCTGGACCAGAGATACTCTTACTTTTTATTATGGAAAATAGCAAAGACTTACAGAAGTAGAGAGGCTAGTACAGTGAACCCCCATGTTCCCATCACCCACGTTCACCAGTGATCACTTCATGGACATTTTTGTTTCATCCGTATCCCCCAAACCAGATTGTTGTAAAGCAAATACTGGGCATTTCTGTTTTATGCTCTCCAGAGACTAAGCAGACAGAATTCTGCCAGTGGGGAGAGGACGTAGGGACTGCTTTCCAGCAGCTTTCACTCTTGTCTTAGTCATTGTAGCATCCTATGCCCCTAGGTACACGGGACTGCCATTCCTGGGCCTGGAAGGATTCTGTGGTTTAAATCGGCTCAGTTCTCAGCTCTCCCTGCATCTGGTTTAGGGTTCAGATTTCTTGAATCTGTTAAGCCAGTCTCCTTTTTCCCTGTATTGAACTGTTTTGTTATTAAGAAAAAAACAACAACACTCCACCGACTTACTGTGGGTTTCAGGAACAAGTGAAATTAGATGCAGCTGTTCTGTGTGCTGCAGGCTCAGGAAGATCAGCTGGTCTTCCCTGCCACCCCTAACCCCCCTCCCTCCCCCAAGTGGTGCTCTATCGTACCCTGATCTACTCAACCCTAGAGCCCTATTTCATTTAGTTATGTATCTTTTGATTTATTTGCCTTCACAACTCATTTGCAATCTTCTGAGCACTAAGGGGACTCCTCTTATTTTACCTCACCTTCTGACCTTGAGCCTAGGCAAAGTTAAGGAGTCCCTCATTTGTGCCTTGCTAGTGTTTTGTGCTCACCTCTTATTACAGAATGGTTTGCTTGCACTTTGCATGCTGCATTGCAGTTTGTTTACCTGCCTATTTCCCTGTGAAGCTGGGTTTGTGGGTAGGACTGTGTCTGTTTGTCTCTGAATCATGAGCACAATGCATCGCTGCCAAGTGCACATTTGTTAACTCACAGACTGGATTGCTGAACACTGCTTCCAGGGTGGGGACAGACAGCAGACAGTGCCCCTTTCCTTCTCGCCTTTTATTGACACCACCGATTGGTAAATATTAAGGAGCAAAACATGCCTTGTCTGGTGGCTTGCTGTTATGCAATGCTGTTCCCTTTGCTTTCAAGTCTGGTGTTTTTTACTTAGTCAGCAGATTGGAGAGGGAGGGAGGGAGGGTGGCCATTGGAGTGTAAACATCCTACCAAAGAAGGAATGGACTTTGTCAGAGATGCCTTGTTTCCCTTGATAGAAAGGCTTCTGGTGGTGGTGATGGTGGTGGTGAGGGTGGTGGAGGTGAAAAATGGGGGGGGGGGGGGGATAAATGGTGATGGAAAAAATTTAAATTACATTAAAGAAAGAAAGGCTTGTGGTCTGCAGTCTACTTCACAACTGGAGGAGGGTATTTGTTTTCTTTTAAGGATGGGGCAATTTATTTATTTATTTAACCCTCACCCGAGGATATGCCTCCCCTCCCACCCCCCGCCAGAAAATGCTTTTTATTAATTTTAGAGAGATAGGAAAGGAGAGGGAGAGAAACATCAGTTGCATCCCATATGCGCCTCGACCAGGGAATCAAAGCTGTGACTCTTTGGTGCACAGGAGGGTGCTCCAACCAACTTAGCCACACACAACTGAGGACAGGGCAGGTATTTGTTGTTTTGACAGCTACTTAGTTCTGCACAGTCTTCCATTGCTTTTTTCCTTTGAGCAAAATGCCAGGAGAATTTTTAAAATGACTGATTACCGTACTTAAAAATCTGGTGCTAAGGTGTTATCTATGAGAGGTCCTATTGCAAAATATAACTTTGCAAGGGTAACACTTAACCTGTTTTTTCTTAAGGTTTGTTCCTCGAGATGCTGTGATCCTCCAGAGAGAAAGAAGTAGAGAACCTGTGGTCAAATTTGGGGTGTGGATTCAACAAAGTTAAATAGAGTTCCTTAGTTCAAGAATTCTCAGAGCCTTGCTACTGTGTGTTGTGGGTCTCTTAGAGGACTATGTAGTAGGCAGAATTTCCTAAATTTACTTTTCTTTTTTAAAAAATATATTTTTATTGATTTCAGAGAGGAAGGGAGAGGGAGAGAGAAATAGAAACATCAGTGATGAGAGAGAATCGTTGATTGGCTGCTTCCTGCACGCTCCCTACTGGGGATTGAGCCTACAAGCTGGGCATGTGCCCTTGATCAGAATTGAACCCAGGATCCTTCATTCCACTGAGCCAAACTGGCTAGCGCCCTTAAATTTACTTTTCTTCTGATGAGCAGGTGATTGGAGTTTTGTGTTTTGCAGACCACATACAACTCTGGAAATAGCCCCTCAGATTAAATTCATCCTTTGAGGTCTAGTTCAAATGCTACTTCCTCCAAGACTTTTCTGTCTCCCCCTGAGATATATACCCTTTTCCTTTTCTGAATTGCACTGCCTTCATTTGTCTGGTCCACCTCCCACCCCCCCCCCAACCTTTTCCCTACATAAATTCCATATACATGTTGTATCACTTCCACTGCATCGGGGACATTGTCTTGTACAAAGGTGCTCAAGAAACATTTGCATTTAGTGTCCTAGCTGAGTCATCCGCAGAGTCCAGAGGGCAATGGCCGAGTGGGACTCTCATTGCTGAGGGATATGGGTGGGGAGAGGGCTCACAGCAAGGGCACAGGGCCAGCATAGAGCCTGGTCCTGAAGGACAGATTCAGAAAGCTCAATCAGGAGATGCTGAGAACATTAATCAAATGTGCTGAATGCTGGTTTTATGCCAGCCACCCTGTGGTCAGTTTTGAATACTTAACCTTAACCATAACCTTTCAAGTAGGTGATATTCTTCCCATTTCATACACGAAGAAATGGGGCATCAGAAAAGCAAAGTAGGAGTAAGTACCTCTATATACCAGGCACTGTGCTGGGGACACAAAGATGACTAAAACTCAGGCCTTTCCCTGTAGGGACCCTTGTTGTATGGAGTAGATAGTCTTGTAAATAAATAATTATAAGCATGGGGTAACTGCAGTGATTAAGCTGTGGCCAGGGTATGGGAGAACTTAACCTGTATGTGGGGGGAAGGCGACAAATCCAGGAAAGCTTTCAGGGAGAGTGATGTCTGAGCAAGGTGGAACAAGAGTTCAGGATTTGAAGGGACCAAAAATAAACATATACTTACACAAATCTAACTAACTAACCAACTACCTAACTAAATAAATAATAGCATGGGCTGAGAAATAACCTGAGGAGTTTATTGTTACTGGAGTATGAAATGTGAGTTAGGTGAGAAGTGAGGCTAGATGAGTTGAGATGATGTTTTAAACATGTTGAAGACTTTGCGACTTGATTTTGAAAACCATGGAAAGCCATTGTAGAGTTTTCAGCAGAAAAGCGAGCTGACACATTTTGGATACATACCCAGGTGGTGGATAGTAGGTAGTATTATTCTCATTTTCTAGATGGGGGAATTGAGTCTCAGAAAGTGACTTGCCCAAGATTACCCAGCTTGTCAGAGGTTGAACAGAGCCATGATTTCAACTCAGATCCATCTGAATCTTCCCTACGCGACCTCTCAAAGTAACCATGGCCAGTGATTTTATTGAATTTCCTACTGAAAAGTACTATTTTTCTCACTCTGACACTTGAATCAGAGAATAGTTTTGAGCATTAATATGATCAAGAGCTAGAACTTAGTGCCATCAGATTCAGAGAAGGAGAGACCAGGGAGGACTTCATGGGAGAGATGGCATCTATGTTGTCCTGAAGGAGAAGGGAAACTAGAACAGATAATGGGAAGCCAGGTGACAGAAAGATGGGGCTGGAGGAGTGAAGTTGTGCCACCATGTGGTAGAATAGGAGTGAGCATGGAAAACATAACACGAGACACAAGCATGTCACTTGCTTTTTCAGATATCCATGTAAAGAGGAAGGAAACAAAAATGATCACATTCCTTAATTTCCATCTTCACTTTAGCTGACTATAAAAAAACAACTGGCATTTAAAAAATCTTTTTACTACCTAATTGCAGTCACTTGAGAGATCTCCCTTATAGTGTACGGAGATTAATTTCAGTGTCCCCATCCTCTCCTCAATCCCACTATAAATATAAAAGGACAACAGCTGAGGGTCCTATAGTTAGTAGGACTAAAGCCAGATGTGCAATAAATGACATTTGAGTGAAAATGCAATAATAAAAGTCTGTATGAAAATTGAGCTTGCTTACACAGAAGAAGGGTGTGTTTGTGTTGGCTTTTACTTCTCTAAATATTCCTTCCATCTCTGTTATGATTCACTTCAGAGGTTGGAGTTGGGATATTTTTGCAAATACTACTGTGTTATACAAACTTGGGCAAAAGTAGGTTTACTATTGTGAGTATGCAAAACACAGTTTATTCTTGTACTTTACTTATTTCTAGAGGCCTGGTGCATGAAATTTGTGCACGGGGGTGTGTGTCCCTCAGCCTAGCCTGCACCCTCTCCAATCTGGGACCCCTCGAGGGATGTCCGACTGCCGGGATCTGGCCTAAACGGGCAGTCGGACATCCCTCTCACAATCCAGGACTGCTGGCTCCCAACTGCTCGCCTGCCTGCCTTCCTGATTGCCCCTAACAGCTTCTGCCTGCCAGCCTCATTACCCCCTAACCACTCCCCTGCCAGCCTGATTGATGCCTAACTGTTCCCCTGCCAGCCTGTTTGCCCCTAACTGCCCTCCCCTGCAGGCCTGGTTACCCCTAACTGCCCTCCCCTGCTGTCCTGATCGCCCACAACTGCCCTCCCTTGCAGGCCATCTTGTGGTGGCCATCTTGTGTCCACATGGGGGCAGCCATCTTGGTGTGTTCGAGTGATGGTCAATTTGCATATTACTCTTTTATTAGATAGGATAGAGGCCTGGTGCATGGGAGGGGGCCAGCTGGTTTGCCCTGAAGGGTGTCCCAGATCAGGGTGGGGGTTCCCTTGGGGTGTGGGGCAGCCTGGGCAAGGGGCCTGTGATGGTTTGCAGGCTGGCCACACCCCCTGGAGACCCAAGCGGAGGCCCTGGTGTCTGGGATTTATTTATCTTCTATAATTGAAGCTTTGTAGCCTTGAGTGGAAGCCTGGGCTGGCCAGGGTGTGCAGAAAGCTTGGCTTCCTCCATTGCCGGGGAAACCCAAGCCTCCTGCTCGCTCAGTGGCCGCAGCCATCTTGGTTGGGTTAATTTGCATACTTGCTCCTGATTGGCTGGTGGACGTGGCTTGTGGGTGTAGTGGAGTGATGGCTAATTTGCATATTGTTCTTTTATTACATAGGATTGTTTTATTTTCCATAAAAACAACTGTACACCTGCTTTTGCCCTACCCGGTATATATTACAGTCAATGGTGTGGTAGAAAGAGGAACCACCTTTAAGTCAAAACACACCTGGATTAGTATCCCTGCTCCTCTACCTACCATTTTTTCCCCTAGGGCACATTATTAACTTCATTAAGACTAATCTTATAGATCTTTGATCTTATAATTATGTCCCCTCTGTTTGTCATCATTAAATTTACCCTCATCCCTGGGTAATTATTGGTAGCAAAGAAGCATGCTCTAATATTTCTTATCTGAAAGCAAAATAACAAATCCCAAACCTTTTCTAATTTTGTTTATTATTTATCTTAAACTCTGTTGACATTGTATTTTTCTCTAGCTATCTTCTAGGTTTTCCTTTTTCTTTTCTCATTAAAACTTAAAAGTTGTCCGTAGTTTTTTTGCTTTGACTTCTTCCTCTCACTCTAATCTCTTCCTATCATTCCACCAGGACTATTCTTATCTGTGTCCACTAATGACCTTCATGTTGCCAAATCTGAGGCCACTGCTTTCTAAGTGACCTATGACCTGCCCCATGTCCGTCTCTTAGCCTCTTCTCATTGACCAAGCACCCAGCACCATTACTTTTGGTTCCTGGAACATGCCATGTTCATTCTCACTTTAGGGCCTTTGCACCAGCTGTTACTTCAGTCTGAAATGTTCTTTCATCTTTATGTGCTTGGCTCTTTCTTATTCAAATATCACTTTAAATATAGCCATCTCAGAAAGGCCTTCTCTGGCAACCCGGTCTACAATAGCTACCTAGTCAGCCTCTGTCCCTTCCTCCTATTTTAATTCTCTAGTAGTACTTGTCACTATCTGATATTTTTCTTGTTCATTTATGTATATGATCATTTCCCCATTCATTCATTGCTCTGTTTCCTGCCCACCTGGGATGTATGTTCTATGATGGGGGATTTGGCTTGTTCTTCATTATAGTTCCTGGACCAGTGACTGACTGGCTCACAGTAGATGCTCAGTACAGATGTATGGAATGAGTGAATGTGCTTTTCTTATCTGTAAAATGGAAAGGCCAATACTCATGTCTCAGAGTTGTTGAGGACTTGCATGATCTAATTTGATAATACATGTGAAGTGAATAGTTCTGTGTTGAGCACACTGTGTTTAATAAATGGAAACTATGATTTTCTAAGTATCTGGCTCATCATAGACATTATACAAAGATTAGTTAGTTGTCTTTCTTTCTTACAGTCTGCACCTCCTGCAGTATTTTTTATTTAAATAACCCGTACTCTGGACAAAGTGAAGCTATGACTCTATGTTTTTTGAAGAAGAGGTTTAAAAAGCATTATTCAATGAATAGTCAACATAAGCTAGTTTAGAACCATTATTAATGTAACTTCTGTCCCCTACCTCCCCATACACACAGAGACACTGCATTATAACAAGGTTTGACTTTCTCTTGGGAAATTATAATTTTCTTCTTCTCTTTGGTTGTATGATCTTTGCCAATTAATTCTCCATAGGATCAAAGTGTTTTGGGGTTTGATTTCCTCTCTTGTTGTTTAGGTTCTCTGAAAAGTATTTCCAGCTTTTGTGTGTCCTGATCACTTTTTCTTTTGCATTTATTGAATAAATATTTATTTAGGGACAACTGAGTGCCTGGCAATGGGGACACAGATAAGAATTCATAGGAGCCTCTGTCCTTAAGGTCTAGTGGGGAAAGCAGGACACATAAACCGGTGAGGATAATGAAGTGTTCATGGAGAGAGTCTCCATAGAACATAGTGGAGGCACAAAGGCGCAGGTGACTAATGCGCATGGAGGGGGAAGGAGGGTTTCAGAGATGTGTGGTTGCTCTCCAGCTAACAAGGAGAGAATGGGTGTGTGAGTAAAGGTGTGGAGGATGAACCTTCCTCAGGCTCCGCACTCTGGGAGCCTGGTGTGGCTGTGTGGTCACAGCTGTGGTGGCAACTTAAAGGTCACAAGAAACAAAGCCAGAGAGATGAGCAGGGGCTGAGTCATGGATGGCTTTGTGTGCCCGGCTAGGGACTGTGAACTTTCTCCAACAGTAACAATGATAGGAGCGGCACCTAACATTTATTTTGTTTTAATATGTTTTTATTCATTTCAGAGAGAGGAAGGGAGAGGGAGAGAAAGATAGAAACATTAATGATGAGAGAGAATTATCCATCGGCTGCCTCTAGCACGCCCCCTACTGGGGATTGAGCCCACAACCTCAGGCATGTGCTCTGATCAGAACCAGACCGTGACCTCCTGGTTTATGGGCCAATGCTCAACCACTGTGCCACACCGGCTGGGCAACACCTAATATTTCTTGAGTGCTTCCTCTGTGCCAGGTTCACTTCTTCATGCTGAGTTGTATTAATTCTTTTAATCGCACAACCACCTTTGGAACAGGTACTGTTATTACCCCTGTTTACAAACAAAGAAACTTTGGCACCAGGATGATAGGATGTGCCCAAAGCCCCCAAAGGCAGAGGCAGGACACAGACTGAAGCAGCTTGCCTCCAGAGCTCACTCTCATCACCAGGGCACTGTACTTCCTTTCAAATGGTTTTGTATAGGCACCAGGGAGCAGCGGAGCAGATCTAAGTGTGGAGATGACATGGTCAGATTCGCTCTTTGGAAAGGTTGATGTGGAGTCCCATTGCCTCTTGTACAGGAATTGGTTTCTGAAAGCATCTATGGTCACCGGGCTTGTGTGGCTCAGTGGTTGAGTGGTGACCTATGGACCAAGAAGTCACGGTTCGATTCCCAGACAGGGTATTTACCCTGTTTGTGGGCTCGATCACTGATGAGGCAGGAGGCAGCCGATCAATGATTCTCTCTCATCATTGATGTTTCTATCTCTCTCTCCCTCTACCTTCCTCTCTGAAATCAATAAAGATATATTAAAAATAAAATAAAATAAAATAAAATAAAATAAAATAAAATAAAATAAAATAAAATAAAAGCATCTAAGGCCAAAAATGCAGTTACATTTCTCCTGGAAGTGAGGAGTGCCTGAATGAGTTTTGCTACGTTAGTGGTGGCATTTCATGTCTCAGTCAGCTCAACACAGCAGCTTTCCCCCAGCCTCGGAACAGAGGGCAGTCTCTGGTAGACAGGCATCTAAGAGATGAATAGTTGGCTTGTCTTGATTGGCCCTGGTGTTTGAAAAGCACAAAAGCGTGTCACACTCCTGTGGAAACTGAGCCCTGCAAGTGTCCCACGTTTGGGCTCCAGTTGCGAGTGTTCCCCCCCAAAACCCGTGTGGTTCAGGGTTCAGGTTCAGGGTTTGGGTTCTGGAGGAGGCCACACACAAATGAAAGAGACTAGAAAATATTAATTTGGCGATATTGGGGGCCAGGCGGAAGCCCACCTCTAGGAGGAGGACTCCGCTTTGCTCTGGCCTTGCTATCCCTTTTATTAAGGTTTGGGATCACCCATAGCCAGTAATAGCCAATCAGCAAGGATTTACATAAGACTAAAATGTGGGAGTTGCTTTAGCTACCACTGTCTCAACTAGACAGTGAGTGGTTGGCTCTGACCTTTCAGAGCTTCCAAGGTTAACCAGCCTTCTGGGTTCCTTGTCCACATCTCTCTGCTAGTGAGGACAATGGGCGGCTTCCAACAGAGCCCCTCAGTGATGACAATAGACTCAGCTGCTCCTCTCACTTTCTTCAGGGCCCACACTCACGGGCTGCAGAGCCCAAGTGCTGCTTAGATTGTGATTTCCCCTGTCCCTGTTTCTCTCCCAGGAGGAGTGGCACGGATATAAGTTAGGCCTGTGCGTGATGACAGCAGAGTGGAGGAAGATCTGCATATGAGTGGGGAAGTGAGAAGAAGGCAGAGAGAGCAGGCAGCACAGGGCAGCTGCAACCCAGGTGTGAGAGGCTGGCCCCCATGAAGATCGGGGCAAGTGCACAGGAGAGTATGGATGTGACAGATGTAAGGAGGTTAAATATTTTGGACCCAGTGACCAATTGGATTTGTTCCCTTCAAGCTTTTTCTGATCTGAAAACATAGTTCATCATTGCATCTTTCTGTTTTTAGTCTTGTAAAATCCCTTCTAATTTCCAACTACATGAGCTTTAGTAACACATGTTCCTGGTTTATAGCTACTGAAATAGGCTTAAGAATTTTCTGCAAGCATTAGGAACTTTGACCAATCTGTCTATTCTGTCACAAAGGTGAAATATTTCTGCTTTGTTGTTGTTGTTACAGACATTATATTAGGCCAGATCTCTCGATAGCACTTGAAAAAAACCACCACGATGTTTTTCTCTTACAGATCTTATGCTAAGTTCATGGATTCTTCAAAAAATCAAAATGATTTTGTAACTACTTTTAAGAAAACTTGAACATGATTACAATGATAAAAACCAAACAAACCTACCAGTATACAGGAAAAAAAGACAGGGAGAAGCATATCAAAATACTGACAGTGATTGTTCCTTTGGTAATTTATTTTCCCCTGTGCTATGTTTTCTACGTTTAAAAAAAATGTGTCGGTGGTACATGCAAAATGTTAAAAACGTACTTAAAAATGAAAAAAAAAAACTTGAAAAATAATTTCCTTGTAATCCCATAATCCTAACACAACACACGTTCTTACTTTTGAAGTGTCCTTGTTCATATGCAGGCTTATTTTTCAGAGCCGCAATTCTGATAAGTGCAGCTTTGTGTATTCTTTTTATTTTATAGCCCATTGTCAACATTATTTCATATTTCTGCATAGTTTTCATAATTGGCATTTCTAACGGCTGCCCTGCATTCCAGGGTGTTGATGTTCCATGCTGAACTATCCCTTGTTGGACATTTGGATTGTTTCCAATTCTCTAAGATAAGACGTAGTGAGCATTTTTGTTTACTTAGCATTTTGAGTTGGTTCAGTTCTTTCCCTAAAGTGATTTCCCTGCAGTGAGCTCAGTGCATGATAGCTTTGAACTCTGTGATGGCTTTGGCTTGTACCAAGAAAGATCATGATTTCTGGAAGGGCCAGTTGAAAGTGGATGGTCACTGGCATTTCAACAAAGTGTATTATTTCTAAATTTCATGTTTATTGAAGAAAATTTAGGAAAGATATAAACCTATAAAGAAGGAAATAAGCTATAATCTGCCACCCAGAAGTAAGCATTTAAAAAATGTATTTCCTACCCGGCTGGTGTGAATCAGTGGTTGAGGTCCCCAGTTTGATTCCTGGTCAGGGCACATGCCCAAGTTGCAAGCTCAATCCCCTGCAACTCCAGGAGGGGGTGTGCAGGAGGCAGCCATTTGATGTTTCTCTCTCACTGATGTTTCCATCTCTCTCCTTTCCTCCCTCTCTCCCTCTCTCTCTCTCTTAAAAAAAAAAAAAAGAAAATTAATAAAAAATGTATTTCCTTTCAAGTATATATTTTATCATGTTACATCATGTGGCTCTATGAAAGTATAACCTCTTCTCTATTGTTGGATGGCGGTTTACTCCTTCCTCCATTTGCGGGGTTTATTTTAAGTCATACTGGAATGAACTTTCTTGTGAAGAAATCTTTGTGCACATCTTGGAATCATTCCTTAGGAAAAGTCCCCCAAGCAGAATTGCTAGGTCAAAGAGTGTGCATATTGTTAAGGCCTTTGATGAAAATCGAAAACTTGCTATTGAGGAAAGTTGTGCCATGTTATACTTCACCTGGTTAGAAGTCTACAGGAGACAGGCTGGGTGACAGCTGACCAGGGCCTGAGCCAGGTGGGGGTGGTAGAGACAAGCTGGAGCAGAGAGGGAATTCAAGCAACATTTCTGAAAGAAAATCTGTGGACCTTGGTGACAGATGGCTTTTGGCATGCTGTGTGTGTATGTGTGTGTATTGGGGAACCATGTTAAGAATATCTACCTTGTCTTCCACATCGGAATTCGCCAAGATGCAGATATGATAATTAGCAAAGCACTTGCAAACCTGAGGTGTTGTTTAGACATAAACTCTATGGATAGTAACAGTAACTAAGAACCCCCTCCCAACAGGGCTGTCTCAAGGATGAAATGGGCTGGTGTGTGTAGAGCTCTTAGGCTCTAGACAGATAATTTTCTCCGAGAAGCTTCACAGACTCAAGCGAATTCCTGTAGTTTATCCTCATCTATGTGAGTCCCAGAGCACGTGGACACCTTCTTCCCTTTCACTTTGTTCTGCTTCCAGAGCGGAGGGAATCTGCGTAAACAGCTGATAAGAGTTCAGCTGGAGTGACAGTCTCCTGGCAGAGGAGACACCTCTGTCCTTGGTGGGCCTTGGGTCCCACCATGGGCTGCAGCCCTGACCTCTGGCCACTTGGCCAGGCTGCATTGTGTGGGCAGCCTCAGGGAGGAGACTGAAGATGCCGATAAGGAGGCCCTTCCGGTCCAGCCAGACAGGCGCAGGAAGGCTTCTGCAGAAGAGAGATTAGACACAGTCCCTGATTTAGAGAGCAACAAGGAGGGCCAGGGAACAACCTCCCCGCCTCCCCCCCAACCCAGCTCTTTATGGGTGGTATTGTTTATTGTTGGAGGAGGACAACAGAGGGAGCCTTGCCTGCTTGTGCAGAGGACGGAAACAGCAAGTTGGGTCTGGAAGGGCCTTTTTTCAGAACAGTTCAGTAAACATGATTTGCAGATAGAATCTCTCCATCTTGGAAAGGAATTAATGAGTAGGAAGGGTATCTTTCTTTTCCTTCAGGAAACAAGGTGCTAGTATTTCCAGGAGCATCCAAGACTCTTTGTCAAGCACCTATGCCCAGGTGCTTCATATGAAAACTAATTAGGTCTGCTTGGGGAGTTAACACAGGGGAAATCCAGTGCAGCCGGCCCTCCCTTCTCCTTTCACCTCTTTATAGGAGACCCAATCTATGCTCCGGGCAGTGACACCTGCTCCCTCTGGAAGGTGACAGAGCATTGTTACTTTAACAATCTGATTCAGACATTTGCTTTGGTTAATGCTGATGAAATGCTGTTTCAAAGCTTAATTTTCAATTTCCTTATGTGTCTGGTATCCCAAATGTATTGTGTATTTCTAGGAAATAGGAAAATATAAAAGACAATACAGACAAAGACTATAAATAGTAAGATATTTTATTGTTTTGCTTTTTAAAAATAATACTGTGAAGGTCTCAGGCCTACTTTGTTTTTAGTTTTTAGTTTATATGTCTTTAAAAATATTCCCAAGGGCTGTTTTTGAGCTCCCTCTCATCGATGGCTCCATGCCAGCCTCCCTGGAGGTTATGCCCTTGGCCTTGCTCAGTAGGGAGTTATCTTTGCAGACCTTAATCATCCTGCCTAGCAGCAGCTCTGATTTGGTGTCAAAGGACCATGAATGCTCTTCTGGCTTGTTGCTCGCATGCTGCATGGCTGGAGGCAACTCACTCTTTTGAGTGCTTCTTCAAGGAAGATTCTGTGTCAGAGTACAGTGAGAGTAATTTCAGAGCGGGAATGCATGATACACATGTGCCAGAGTTTTACTTTTATCAGTGACACAGATACACTATTGTTCTACCCATTGGTTTTGGCTTGCATACACTGGATACTTGGTCTTGAGGGAAATCGGTCTGAAAGAATGCATCTGCAGTGTAGGGACTTGCTGTGCTGAGATACGTTTGTTTATTTATTTTTTAAATCCTCATCCAAGGATATTTTTCCATTGATTTTTAGAGAGAGGGAAAGATAGAGGGAAACATCGATATGAGAGGAACACATCAAAAGGTTGCCTCCTGCACAAGCTCTGACCACTTAATGCACATTGCAGATGTCCTTTGCCGGGGAGGAGCCTGCAACCAAGGTATGTGCCCTTGTCCAGAATCAAACCCGAGACCCTTTGGTCCACAGGCTGACACCCTATCCACTGAACCAAACCGGCTAGGGCCTGAGATATGGTTTGATAGAGAAACAGTGGTACCCAGAGTCTAGGTGGGACAGTCCTTCTGTGTCATGTGAAAGGGTGCAGCAGAGCAGACAAAGAAAAGAACAGAGAAACAGAGCACCCCAAACAGATTTTTTTTAAAAGGGCCTCTCTCACTGTATTAAGCACTACTGTAGACTGAATAGAAGGGCAGAGTATAATTTGTTAAGAATTGGAAGTTATCTTTTTTCCTAGAAAGAACTAGATACCTCAGCCTCCCCAGAGGCAAACACTTGCTGGTTTTCTTTTGTATCCTTCCCCGAGAGCCTTCATGCTTCCACAGATAAATAATGATATGCCGGGAAAGAGCCTTCATGCTTCCACAGATAAATAATGATATGCCGGGGTTCTTTTTCCCAGCCTTACAAAAAGCATTCTGGAGAAAGGGGCTGCGCGTAGATGATTAAGAAGGAGTCCAAGGACGAAAGATATTTTTGAAAGGCATTGGGGGTCAGAGGAGCTTCCAGCTGAAGGAGCTAGAAGGCTCTCCCCTTGACCAAGGACCCATGCTTTTATTCAACACAACCAGTCCTAAGGCAAGGTGGAAATACACACTTCAAAGGGTACGGTATCAAAGGATATACAGAAACATTGTCAGTTTTGGGAATAGCCTACAGCTGTTCAGGTATTTGGCCAACAGGAGGCAATAAAATGCCTTGAGCTGTCTGGCAGCTAACAATACCATTCAGGTTTGGGGGGAGTGCCTTTTAGCAATTTCTAACAGTAAATTACATATGTGACTCAACCCTGTTGAGCTCCCCAAGCTTCACCAACCTTTTGGCAAAACTCTTGTAATTATTACATGCTGGAATTGGTTCTCGGCAATGATATGCCCCCTGTTCATACTATACACACCACTTTCCACCTTCTTTCTTTCGCCTAATGCACATTGCAGATGTCCATAGCAGGCTGCGTGGTATGTTGATGTATAGTTTCCACAGACTGTACAACTATTTTCCTGCTGCTGGACTTTTAGATTGTTTCATATTTGCTGTTGCAAACACGGTTGTAATGAATAGTCTACTCCAAGTGTCTTCGTACACATGCATCAGTGTAAGTGTAGCATAGACTCCTAGAAGTGGAATTGCTGGTCAGAGGGTTTGTAATAGCCTTTCTGTTTTAAATCAGTATTGCCCTCCATAGAGGTGGCGTTGACTTACCTCCCACCATCAGTGTACCAGTGCCCCATTGTTCCATGTTCTCTCCATTACAGAATGAACTTAGCCAATCTGCAGTGAAAAATGGTTTCTGTTTAAATATTCATTATAATTTTCATTATGAATTATAATTTGTATTTAAAATGAAAACTTATAATTTACAATTATGAATGATAAATTTTATAGAGTTCGATTTACTCTAAAGAGTGAAGCTGATCATTAAAAAAATATGTTAAGTGCCCTTTTTATTTCCTGTCATAAACTATCTGCTCGTGGTCTTTACCCATTTTTTCTGTTGTGTTATTCAATTTTTCTTATTGATTTGTAGGTGGAACTCTTTATGCATTTAAGGAAGTTAGCCTTTAGTTGTATATATTTCAATCAGTTCATTTTTGTTGTTATGCCATATAGAATTTTTAAAAGATTTAATTAGTCACTAGTCAATCTGTTTTATGGCAGGGGTGGGATATATCTAGCCCATGGGTCGCAGAAGTCCTGCGAAATCATTTGGTCTTTGGTCTGGCCCTGCCAAGGCATTAGGGGTGAGTTAATTAAATGTTTGACCAAATATAGCAGGCTAATTTTTAAGTTGATAATTTTGTGTGGCCTGTGAATGATGTTATAAATATCCAAATGGCCCTTGGCAGAAAAAAAAGTTCCCCACCCCTGTCTTTTTTTCGATCAGCTGCCTCCTGCACACCCCCCATTGGGGATGTGCCCCCAACCAAGGTACATGCCCTTGACCGGAATCGAACCTGGGACCCTTGAGTCCACAGGCCGATGCTCTATCCACTGAGCCAAACTGATTAGGGCCCCACCCCTGTCTTATGGCCTTGATTTTGAGTAAGTTTTAGAAGGTCATCCCTACTTTAAGATTTTGTATATATCATGCTTTTTTCTAGTAGTTTCATGCTTTCATTTTTAAAAATCCAAATCTTTAATTTATCTGGAATTTATTTTAGCATAAAGAGTGAGATAGAATTCCAATTTAACATTTACCCATAAAGATGTGGATTTTGATCTGTGTACTTTTACTCACTAGTTTTGTAATTTTGACCAAATTAATTAACCTACCTCTGTGAAGCTCAATTTCCTTATCTGTATAATGGGAATAAAAATAATAATAATTACCTAAATGGAGTTGTTGGAAAGGTTAAGTAAGATTATATATAGAAAACATTCAGCATAGTTCCTGGCCCATATTAAGTGTTCAAATCATGGTCCACATCCTCAGGAACCTGGGACTACATAGTGTGTTCCAGCAAGGGGAGAAGTTCTGGGTGGTTAGGAGACAGAGGATACCTTGCAACTCACTAGGGTGTGATTTAGGGTGAGTCACTTTGTCACCTAAACCCTCAGTTTCCTCACCTGCATATTGAATGATCAGAGCCAGTCCATGAGATATTGGCAGATCCCCTATAAGGGACCATATGAAAAAGCTGGAGAATATGGCCCAGTAAATGAGGAGCAGGGATGGCACAGGGGGGTATTTGACACTCCTAGCCAAGGAGCGTAATTACCTTGCAATAACATGAAATTAACAGCCGGTGTTAAGCAAGTGAGCTTGCAGCAGTTGATTATAATAATGTTTAGTAATTGCCTTCTGGTAATTAAGCAATAATGAGCTTCCTGAGACAGAACCTTGTTAGAGCAAAAGATGGATCAAATGCTTTCAATTCAGTGTATACATCTTGAGCACAGCGGTGGGATATGCAGACACGAGTGTCTTGTTGAAACATGCTTCTTGTCCTTAAGGACAGTTGGGGCAGTAGACGTGTAGAGCACTCCCTTCTCCACTGGGCAGGTACACACGCCTAGATGTACTTGGAGGAAGGCCCACAGCGGCTGGGGTTGTCCAGGAGGGAGAGACTTCACCTTCAGAGCCCCACATGCCAGACTGAGCCCAGTCCCCAAGTGTGGCCCAGCATCTAAAGAGCCCCAGCTCAGAAATGCCTTCTTCAGTGTCACATGTTGCCCCTTTTTATTCTCTCTGTTTGGTTGTTTGGGTTCATCAGGCGTATTCTGTTTCTTATGCTCTGCCCATCTCCCTCCGCAGCTTCTGGGTGGGCGTGGTGTTGTGTTTAGGGCCTCTGTTTTTACTGGACTTGCTGACTCAAATTTCCCCTGGGTGAGGTTGCCGGATAAAATATAGTATGTCCAGTTAAATTGGAATTTCAGGCAAACAACCAATACTTTTTTTAGTGTAAGTATGTTCCACACAGTATTTGGGTCACACTTCTATACTAAAAAATTATTCATATGTCCATGTCATATTTGGAATAAATATATTAAAATTTATTTGTTGCTATCTGAAATTCAAATTTAACTGGTGTCCTTTCTCTCCTTCTTTCCCTTCCTCCTTCCTTCCTTTCTTCTTTGCTCCCTTCCTTCCTTCATCTAGCAACCCTACCTGTATGGCCCCAATTTCAAATGCTATAAAATAGCATTGACTACACTAATGTTTAATGGAGCCCTAGTAGCAAAGGACGTTAAAAGGTGTTATATGAGAAAAGAATTCTGAGCTACAATCATGCTTGGTAAACCCTGGATTCAACAAAGTTAGCCAGTTTTCTTAATTATGGGAATTTTTAGAACCTTTTAAATCTCCAACATTGGGTTGTAGTATGTAGTATTTCTCAAAGGTATGTCACTATTCTTCCCTTCTCTATTTCTGAGTATTTAAGGTTATAGGAGCAAATGCTGAATGGATGCTGATGGTCTCTGATTGTAGACCATGAATTCTTATGTTGGGTTTTGGGAAAATACTTCTCTATAGAAAAAAACAACAATTTTGTATAATGTTATGATTCCATTTTTGTTTTTTTAAAAAAATATATTTTTATTGATTTCAGAGAGGAAGGAAAGATAGAAACATCAATGATGAGAGAGAATCATTGATTGGCTGCCTCCTGCACACCCCCTACTGGGGATCGAGCCTGCAACCCGGGCATGTGCCCCTGACTGGAATTGAACCTGGGACCCTTCAGTCCATAGGTCATTGCTCTACCCACTGAGCCAAATCGGCTAGGGCTGATTCCGTTTTTGTTTTAAAGCCATACATTTATAAAATATACAGATAGATGTGAGTATATAGAAATTAAAAAACTAGAAGGATGTATATACTACAATGTTAACTGTCCTTATCCCCAGGAAGAGGTGTGGAGAGGGAAAGATTATAGGTGATTTTCTTCCCTTTTCGTTTGGCTGTATGTCCTGTAATCTGTATATATGACTCTTGACAGAGGGTTAAAAAATGTGATTATTTCATTTTGAAAAGGATCACTATTCCATGTATTATTTTATTTGCCTCCCAAGCAACTCAGTGATCGAGGCTCTAATAGTATCCCCATTTTATGGAGGAGGAAACTTGACACAGCTCTGTAGCAGGCACGGGTCTCCTGATTTCATTGTCATGCTGCCTGTGTGGTATGAGAGAATGGGCTGTCCTGGGAGGGGTAGTGGCACCTGTCCACCCAACCCTCACCTCCCGCTCCCCCCTCCCCAGTTTACAGGGTCTCAGTTGAGACTGTGAGAGGGAAAGGACCTGAGTGAGACACATGGTTTTTGAATAAGGACATGTCCTCAAATTATCTTTTTCTTGGTCAGGGCTGGGGATCAGAAGGCAGGACAGGGATTTTGCTTTTTATTCACCAGAAGCCTTGACTTTATCTGTTATACTAGACCAGAAGGACAAGGGGGAAGTAAGTATTCTGATTCACAACGGTGAATACAGTTTTGTTTTGTTTTTTTTAAAAGGTCACTTTGATAAATGATTTATGCTGCCAAAATCACATTGCTCAGAATTTTTTTCTTGTCTTTTTTATTTTTTTTTTTTATTTTTTTTAATTTTTAATAAATCTTTATTGTTCAGATTATTACAGGTGTTCCTCTATTTTTTTCCCCCATAGCTCCCCTCCACCTGATTCCCCACCCCACCCCATGCCCTTACCCCCGCCACTGTCTTCATCCATAGGAGTAAGATTTTTGTCCAATCTCTTCCCGCACCCCTCACACCTGCTTCCCCTGAGAATCGTCAGTTCACTCCCTTTCTATGTCCCTGATTCTATTATATTCACCAGTCCATTCTGTTCTTCAGATTTTTTATTCACTTGATTTTTAGATTCACTTGTTGGTAGGTATGTATTTGATGTCATTTTGTTGTTCATAATTTTTATCTTTACCTTTTTCTTCTTCTTCCTCTCCTTAAAGAATACCCTTCAGCATTTCATGTAATCCTGGTTTGGTGGTGATGAACTCCTTTAGCTTTTTCTTGTCTGTGAAGCTCTTTATCTGACCTTCAACTCTGAATGATAGCTTTGCTGGGTAGAGTAATCTTGGCTGTAGGTTCTTGCTGTTCATCACTTTGAATATTTCTTGCCACTCCCTTCTGGCCTGCATAGTTTCTGTTGAGAAATCAGCTGACAGTCGTATGGGTACTCCCTTGTAGGTAATTAACTGTTTTTCTCTTGCTGCTTTTAATATTCTCTCTTTGTCTTTTGCCCTTGGCATTTTAATTATGATGTGTCTTGGTGTGGTCCTCTTTGGATTCCTCTTGTATGGGGTTCTGTGCGCTTCCTGGACTTGTACATCTATTTCTTTCACCAGGCAGGGAAAGTTTTCTGTCATTATTTCTTCTAATAGGTTTTCAATATTTTGCTCTCTCCCTTCTTCTGGCACCCCAAAAATTCGGATGTTGGTTCGCTTAAAGTTGTCCCAGAGGCTCCTTACACTATCTTCATAGTTTTGGATTCTTTTTTCTTTTTGTTTTTCTGGTTGGATGTTTTTTGTTTCCACATATTTCAGATCTTTGGTTTGATTCTTGGGGTACGTTGATCTACAGTTGAGTTTCTGTATATTCTTTATTTCAGACAGTGTATGCTTCATTTCTGACTGATCCTTTTCCATTTTTTTGGCATTCTCATTAAGCTCCTTGAAGGTCTCATCAAGTTTCTCAGCTGTTTTAAGAAGATTCTTGAGTAACCTTATAAATGTGGTTCTGAACTCTATGTCATCCAGTAGTTTGCTTTCCTCCGTTTCTTTGATTCGTGACATGTTTCTTTGTCTCCTCATTTTGGCTGCTTCCCTGTGTTGATGGAGTAGCTTTGTGTGGTAGGTGACCTATAGGGGGCAGTAGCTCAGCCTCCCCAATCACCTGATGTGGACACTCTTGGTACACCCCTTTGTGGGCTGAGTGCAAAGACTTGGTGCAGTTAAAGCCTTAATTGCTGTTGGTATACTGGGAGGAATTGACCTCCAGGCCAATTAGCTGTGAGCACTCACTGTGTCTATAATGGAAGAACTGCTGCGCTGAAGACACACTTATGGGGCAGGACTTGTTTCAGTGGGGCTTTGGTGCTCACTGAGTCTGCCTTTGAATGTGTCACTTATGGATGTGAGGAGTTGAAATCTGGTGTCTCACTCTGACCACTAGGTACACTGGCTTCTGGATCTCCAATGGGGTGCAGGTCAGCTACTGTCTGTGGCCATCCAGCAGGAGCTACAGTGAGAGCTACAGTTTTCTCCTCTTTGCTTGGGGTTTAGAGGTTTTGGAGCTGTCTGACCCAGGCTGCAAGTTTGCTAGGTTAAGCTGCGATAGGGCGGGGCTTTCTTCTGCTAACGCTGCTGCTTGGAGCTTGGGTGGGTTTGTAGGTTGTGCAGGGCGGGGCCTCAGGGCGTCACTAGGTTAGGGCGTGGCAAACAGCAATGGCTGCTAGTTAGCAGGCTCTGTGTCCCCAAGGGCTTCACGGAGTCCCGTGCCCCAGTGCCGTAAACAATTATTCCTGCATGCAGCTCTGCAAATAAGCCACCCTCACTGGCAGACAGTCCAGCTTCTCCCTGTAGGAATTTGGGTCCCCCGCGTCTCCCCAGAAACTGGATTTCAGAGTAATCGGGGGCTTGTCTCCCTTTGGGTTGAAAAAAGCAACACCCGCCGCCAGCCCGGATCACGCGCCTCCGTACCTCAGCTTTTCAGCGCTCGTGCACGTCTCGATGCTCTTTTCTCTTTCCTTCTAGTTGTAGAACTTCCACTCAGCCAGCTTTCCCGTGGTTCTGGGTGATAGATGTTTTGTCTTTTAGTTGAATTTTTGAAATTGTTGCGCGAGGCAGCAGTTTAGGTGTTTACCTACGCCGCCATCTTGGATTCTCTTTCTTGTCTTTTTTAAAAAAAATCTTTATTATTGAAAGTATTACATAGGTTGGCTCCCCCCCCCCCCATTAACCGCTTCCATCCTCCCCTCCCCCCAATTTTTTTCTTTTTAAGCTTTGCCAAGTACATGGTTCCTGTATCTTTTTTAAACTAATTTTTTTCTTTCCTTCATCTAATTTTCCTGTTTTGAACCTTAGGCATATCTCCACTTATTTAGAGCTATTGTGGCGATCATGTCATTTGGGGTTTTGCTTGTTTATCTGAGTCATGATCCTGTCTCTATGCCCTGTGCCTGGTATTTGGTTACATGGGTGAATGATGATGGAATTGTGGGCATGCTACCAATACAGGGAAAAGTCTGGGTCTAGCTCCTAAAAGAAACCTGAGCTTAGAGGTCACAGTGAGGAGCAGTGCTTGTATGATCTGGAATCAGTGTGTGAACCTATCAATGTGGGGTGCTGCTTTCAGAGGGGGGAGATTCTAGAACACTGTAGTGCAAAGGGGCTGGGCTTCCACTCACCTGAGCCTCTGCCCTGATGACAGATAGAGCAGTGCTATTAATCAGGAGGCAAGGGGCAGCGGCATCTACTTCAGAAGGAGTTGGGCTTTGGAGTTTGATGGGTCTAGGTTTGAATCTTGGTCCTAAGACTAACTAGCTGTATATGTTTAGCATAACCTCTCTGTGCCTCAGTTTCATCTTCTGAAAGCCAGGGATGATAATAGTCCCTACCTTATAGGTTTGTTGTGAGGCTTAAATGAGTGAATACCTGTAGAATAGAACCTGGCACATCATAAACATTGAGTGTCAGCTATCATCATCATCATCATCAATAGAATATACAGTTTCTAGAGTAGCGCCTGGCCAGTGGCATGTCTTGGCAGGTCCATGCTTCCCAGACAAAGTGTGACTTTGCTGCCTTTTTAGGGATGGGTGTAACTGACTGCTTCTGAATGGGTTTCCCTTCCTGGGAAGCTGCCTTATCACCTGGTGATCGGTGATGCCTGAGCTGTTGTTACATTACTCACCAAGCAGAAGGCTTCCTCAGAGTGCAGTTTCCAGAGAATTATATGAGCTTTTCACTCAGCATTGTGTTTTCTATTAGAAAGAAAACAGTAACCACAGCAGGTAACCTGGAGTTTACAGTCCAGCCTTAGCCTGCATTTTTAAAGATTCCAAACACTTTCCTCCCAGATGTTTATTTTTTTTTAAAATTCAATAGAGCATTAAAGTAATTTCTTATAGAAAGGAGAAGAGCCTTAATTTTTATTCTGTGGCTCACTCCAGGTGGTAACTACATGAGACTTGATGATGACCATGGACTTGGACCAGGTAACTCTTTGCCTTCCTTTCCTGAAGGTGTGTGATTTGGGCACTGTTAACATTCTCTTAGGAGCCCTGTTCCTCACGTTGCTATATTTGAACTAGAGGCCTGGTGCATAAAATTCGTGCATGGGGGGGTCCCCTCAGCCCAGCCTGCACCCTCTCCAATCCGGGACCCCTCGAGGGATGTCTGACTGTCCCTGACCCCAGGGATCAGGCCTAAATCGGCAGTTGGACATCCCTTTCACAATCCGGGACCGCTGGCTCTTAATTTCTCACCTGCCTGCCTGTCTGATTGCCCCTAACTGCCCCCCCTCCCCCAACTGCCAGCCTGATCATCCCTAACCACCTCTGCCTGCCAGCCTGATCGCTCCTAACTGCCACCCCCCGCCAGCTTGGTTGCCCCTAACTGCCTCCTCCTCCTCTCCCCCCTCCCCCGCCACTGGCCTGGTTGCCCCTTACTGCCCCCCCCGCTGGCCTGGCCGCCCCACGCAGCCTGCTGTTCAATCGTTTGGTCGTCCCTCACTAACCCTCCTGCTGGCCTGGTCACCCTATGCAGCCTGCTGTTCAGTCATTTGGTTGTCCCTCACTAAGCCCCCTGCTGGCCTGGTCACACCACACAGCCTGCTGGTCATTACTGTTACTGTGATGGCATCCCAGACAATTTGTATATCCCTCTATTATTAGTATAGATGCTGTTCTCTGGATTCTCTGCTTGTTCCTTTGACCTCTGCCAAAGATGGAGAAGTAAACGTGTGGCAAACAGTCTAAGCTCATAAAAAGAATGCAGCCCCATCCTGTGTTCCCTGTTTATAGGCTCATGAAAGCAGTGAGCTGTGGTCTGTGGGTGGTCCACAGAGCCTCAAGTCTTTCTGCTATGCTTGTGCCATCTCTGTGTTTTCTTTTCTTTTCACTGTTCACAGCTTGAGTTTTAATGAACATACTCTGTCCCTGAGTTTTTATTCAGAGTTTGACCTTGATTCTTATTTAGATTACTACAGTGTGGTGGAAAAGAGTTTTGGATTTGAAGCCACAAGAGAGAATGGAAATCACATGTTTCTTAAGTGCTTACCCTTCATCATTTAATGTGTCAGATCTTTCTTAAGCTTCTACTATGAGCCAGGTACTGTGAAAGGCACTACAGGGCAGTAGTTCAGGGAAATGAACCCAGGCTGTCTTAACAACTTAAGTGAGGTCTTAACAACTTTTTATTTACCTTCTCTTCTGCTTCAGTGTTCCCATTTGTCAAGTTAGGCTGCTAATAGTGTCCACCAGATAGGATCGTTTGGAGGATGAAATGATTAATAATATATAGTGAAATGATGATGATGGGGACGGGTTGGGATCAGGACTGAACAACTTCGTTACTCTCATCCTGCTCATGGTCCTGAGTGTGTGTGCGCGCGTGTGTGCGTGTGGCCAAGGTGCTGAGACATGATGTTGGAGACAGATATATATGATTAAGTATAGTAAAGCATGATGAGTACTACTAAAGGAGAGGAGAAGGGTATTGTGGGAGCATATAGCAGGGTGCCCAGTCCCCCTCATAGGTCAGAGAAGCACACTAGAGAGAGCAATGTTTAATCTGAGATCTAAGGAGGAATGAAAGTTACTTGGGCTGGGAACTTTGTTGTTGTTGTTTAGCTTTTCTCATGTTGGTCTTGAGGGCAGAGATCTCTGTATGGTGATTAGCACAGTACTATCGTAGGTACTCAATAGACTGCAATTATTTTCACTAGGATGGGGCTTAATGGATTCTAAGACTCTATTATATAGCTTTTTTTTTTTTAAATCTTCACAACATTCCCCTGAAGTAGAGCATATAGTATTCTTAGCACAGTTGGAGAAACTAAGGCCTATAACTTAAGCAATATGACCATTAATGAATTATTTCATTCTAGAGTAGCATTTACTAGGCATAACTCTGTCCCATTATCTAGGAAAATAGAGCTGAAAGATGTAAGCCCTTTCCTCAAGGATGGGATAGACATCTGAACAAATAACTGTATATAGCAAGTGAAATTTAGGACAGAGGAATGATGAAGGTGTTTAACTGATATTTGGGGAAGATCAGTGAGAAATTCAGAGAGAAAGAGATGGACTTCCCTTTGCCTTGCTGCCTTGCACCCCGACTTCTCTGCACATAGACCTGAAATCTCCTTTCCATGCGAAAACACATCTTATCACACGAGCGACCTGCAACCTGACTACTTGGAAGTATAAAGGTTACCAGGTGAAAGAACATCTGTGTCATTTACTCTCCGTGGTCTGAGGTGGCGGGGAGGAATAAAGTCCATCTGTGACCAAACACCTGTGTTCCTCTCTCACCGGCAGAGTCACCAGAGGGGAGCATTAAATTGCTCTTCAAATGAGTCAGACCCGCTGTTCCTGAGGAGACAGGGCCGGCGCAGCTTCAGCTCTGTGGGCAAGTCTGACCAGGCCCCATCTCACTCTTGCCTGTGTTTGTTTGCCTTGCAGCTGTGTAAATGAGTATGGAAGATTATGATTTCCTGTTTAAAATTGTTTTAATTGGCAATGCTGGTGTGGGGAAGACGTGCCTAGTCCGACGATTCACTCAGGTAAGAGAACTCGGAAGTCCAGGACTGGCTTTCTTGGTGTGGCCTGTGGGGTTAGGAGAAATAACAGGACAGGTGACTGGCCCTGCGCCAGCCTCTTGGCTGCCAGTTATTAACTTGCCGTTTGAAAGAGCACCAGCTTTATAGCCTAGGCTAGAGCTTTTAAACCACCTCAAAGAAGCATGGCTCTCTGGGTCACCACCACCCTCCCATGGTCTTGTTGCTTCTTTTAATGAAAAGGGGCAAGTAGTTTTGTTTTCAGTGTGCAGCATCAAAAATATATAATTAGGCCCTGGTTGGGTGGCTCAGTTGGCTGGAATATCATCCCATATACCAAAAGGTTTTAGGATTTGATTCTTGGTCAGGGCACATACCTAGGTTGCGAGTTCAATCCTCGGTCAGGGTGCGTATGGGAGGCAACTGATCAATGTTTCTCTTTCACATTTCTCCCTCCCTCCTTCCCTCCCTCCCTTTCTCTCAAAGCAGTAAACATATCCCTAGGTGAGGATTTAAAAAACAAATTATTAGATTAATAAATAGATTATTAATTAATAATAATCCAAAGGAGGAAACAAATGAATCTGGATATCAAATTAAACCTAAATATTAATTTTAAAAAAACTTTATTGTTGAGAGGATTACAGATGTCCTCTTTCCCCCTCCATTGCCTCCCTCCATCTAGTTCCCACCCTGTCCTAGGCCTTCACCACCCTATAGTCTGTGCCCATAGGTAATGCATATATGCATATAAGATCTTTGGTTAATGTCTTCTCACCCCTTCTCCCCGCTTCCTTCCATCCATCTGTCCCATGTTTCCATGCCTCTGATTCTATGTTATTCATCAGTTTATTTTGTTCATTAGATTTCTTGTTTATTTTGATTTTTATATTCAATTGTTGAAACTCAAATACAAATTAAACCAATCAGATTGCATTCTCAAGTCCCCCAGAAAATGGAGGGAGTTGTTTTGGTTCAGAACCAAATATGCTGATTTTTCTAGATCTGTTAAATGGAATGAATTGAGAACAGTGAAGGACTACTTGAACTAAATAAAATCTCCGCTCTGGGTTGAGTCTTTATCTTATGATCTAAGTACAAATTTCCTTTGGGGCTGCCCTTTTGAAAATTATTGCCAGAGATTATATACTTGTTTTCATACAGAAATGGTGGGAAATCGTTCTGAGGTTGACCTTCTTTTGTGTTTTTCCAGAAAAGATATGAATGGCATCCTTTTTGGGATTATCATACATGCATCTTGCATTTTTCATAAAGTGCTAGTTGGGAAAGTTGAGACTAGCTCTTTTATCTGAGGCATAGAGCAAGCTGGTGCTGCAGAAAGGACATTGCCTTGAGAGTCAGGACACAGGTCCTAGTGCCAGCTCTGCCCTTGGTTCATCTCTGAGCCTGGGTAGGTTACCCACCACCTGCCTTCCTGATGGACATGAGGGGCCCGGTGATCTTCAAGGCCCCTCACAGCAATAACAGTGTGTGGTTCTGGGGAAACCTGGAGAGGCAGATTGGATAAGACAAACAGCATTGGGACAGAAAGTCACCTTTGGAAATGTCAGGGTTTTCTCCATTACAGTGAACACAATAGGTCTCGTGCTTTTTGCTAAGTCTCAGTCTTGTGAAATCAAAAGTAACAAGCTCAGTCAAAACCACTGGGGCGTCATATTGGAAACTCCAACTGGTTTTACTTCTACCCAACATTAGCAGTCTTTCCTGCTTTTGGCAGGAGGACAAGACTGCAGAAATGTAGAAAAGTTTTCAGTCATTCCTTTGACCATCTCTTACTGCCGAAAGATCCTTTAAAGAGCCCACTCCTCTCATTTTATGGCTGAAAACCTCCGGTCTAGAGGGGTGAAAAGAATTCTTAGTATCACATATCAATGTTAGTGGCAAAGCTAGTATTAGACCCAGGTCTCCTGGTGCTCAGCCTAATCATTTTTATCTTCTGTATATTCTAACCTCTGAAACCATAGGCATCTTGCGTTTCTTTTTAAAAGCATAAACCTTGTCATTAGAGGTAAAAAACACTTCCACTTTTGAACAGATTTTTAGCAGTAAGCACATCACCCCTTATTTTTCATTTCTGTGTACTTTTTACCCCTCCCAGTCCCTTAGCTCCCCCTAAAGTTCATATTTCATAGACAGGATTATGTGTGGTTTTGTTATTTAGTAGACAGTTAAAATGAATTAGATTCAGCTGTTTCTGAGGCAGGAGGAGTTGGGGAGCAAAGTGAGGGGACAAGACATTGGAAAGGATTTGTTTTATTTTGTGGCATTTGTTAGGCTGCAAAACAGCTGGAGCTGTACACTTGAAGCTTGGCAAAAGTGTTTGAGCCAAACCAAAATAGAAGAAAATTGATTCAATATTTGTAAGTAAAGTTATGAATGTTAAGTTTACATCTTTTGCAGACATGCAATGGAACATTTTCTGTTGTTTTGAAGCTCAGTCTTTTAAGATTAAACATTAATTAAAGATTTCTCTTGTTAAGGAATGGATTTAATTAAAGATGGCCCAATCCTGGCTGCCAGAGCCAATAAAATCCATTTTACTTTAATTTCTGGAGATTCTGGAATGTAAGTGACGAGGGAAGAGAAACTAGGTGAAGTGTTCTTTCTTGGTAGAACTTCCTCCCTAAGCTTACAGGAAATATTATGTAACAGTCCATTACATTACACATGTGATTTTGACAGAACCTAGTGTAGCTTCCAGTTTGAGATAAACCATTTTTTGTTTTGAAATGTTTACATCAATCTCAAACTCACTGGATTTGAGGCCCAGATTGGGGAATTAGTTTGCCTGAGTCAACAGAGATCCTAGGCTGTTACCTCGGGGGTTAGTGCTACTTCTACTGGTCTTTCTCCCTGAATGACTGGTTTCTTCAGTTATCTTCCCTGATCTCATGTAATATTATAGTTATCACCCTAAGGGCAGGGGGAAATCCAAAAGCTTCATTGTCTTGTTCATTTTTTTCTCATACTGCGTAGCTGTTGTTTCTCAAATTGTTGTCCACTCCCATGAATGTCCATGCCCTAGATTGAGAACTAGTTTGAATCTTCCTTGATTTTACCTCTTTTAGAGAACCTACCCATTTTGCCTTCCCCCTAACAATCCTGATCTCATCCTGGTGGCTCAGTCTTAGGCATGTGTCTGATTTTTTTGTTTCATTGTTTTGAAACCAGACCCCCACCTCTGCCCTTTCCCAATTCTCTCCCTTCATCCTCTGTCTTCTTCTCCCTTATTTGTCCCCCTTTCCATTTCTTACTTTTTCTTTCAGAATTTCTCCCTTTTCCTCCCTCTTTTCTCTTACCTTCAAAACATACATATATGTGAAGTTAAATGAAACAGGGCTCTCGGGACACTAACTAGGGTTCTTTTTTCTTCTGGTTAACTCAGCCAAAGGAAGGGACTGGTGGCGGGGGACGTGGGAAAATTTTCTGTAATTATAAGATTTGCTTAATTATTATTTTCCATTATTTCTTCTTTAGGGTCTTTTCCCCCCAGGTCAAGGAGCCACAATTGGAGTTGATTTTATGATTAAGACCGTGGAGATTAATGGTGAAAAAGTAAAGGTAAGATGCTAAGTGTTCAATAAGGCTTTTATTGTGCTATGTGAGAGGAAATGGTGTCTTCATAACATTTGTCCTATCTCATAATTGAAATCCTCATTGAAAATAATAAACTCAGTCATGGCAGCTTATTTCTCAACAGAACTCATTCCCTTTATGGGAGCTGGAAGGGGCTGTAGATGATGCATTTACAGATGGGAAGACAGAGAAAAAGGGCTAAGGCAAGTTTGGCCTGTCTTTGTCACGTCAGAGGTGATGCTAAAAGCAAGGCAGACATTTCTTGTTGGGAGTGCTCTCCTGAGTTGGGCCAGGAGGTGGTGCTACCTCTTCTGAACAGCAACCTCATGAAGAGCCAGTGGATTCCTACACTGGTTATGGGTCATTCAGTCACATGATTCCTTTGCTGTCTACCATCATCCCCCTGTTCCTAGCAAGGGGGAGATACTATGAGAGGTTCAGGAGGGATGCATGACCTCTCCCTTCCCCTTTGTGGCCTCTGGATAGTTCGGTACCTGTAAGAACTATGGTCTCAACAACAGGAGAAGGGAGATGGTGCCTATCAAGTGCCCAGTATGTGTCAGTCCCTTTGCTAGGTGATTCTGCATGTGTCATCCTATTTGACTTAATCCTTACTATAACTGTTGTGAGGCAAATATAGTAAATTATCTTCATTTTATAGGTTTCAGAGAGGTTTAGAGATTTATTTATCTGTGGCTTCACAGTTAGGAAGGGAGGTGGGAGGTAGGCAGGATCTGAATCACCTCACTGCCTCCCTGGGGTCTCCCCTGCCATGAAAGAAGAGGGGAAGGAAGGCAGAATAAGCTTGTCACCTTGGAGCAAGGAAAGAAAGAAGGTGATGGAAAGGTTGAAATGAGATTAATCACACGGAAGGAGGGTACAGAGACTTGCTCCTTAGAGTCAGTGAAATTCCATTGTCAGGTCTTTCAGAGCTGAGGCCCATGGAAAGATTCCACGGCCCTGGCAGCAGCTGCAGAGTGAAAACCAAGGCATCAGCCCAGCTAGATCCCAACCCACGCACCCTAAGTTTGAGTCCCATCATTTGCATCCTTCTCCCTTATACACCTGCATTCCTGCCCTCAAATGCTTGGGGGAGGACAGAGAAGCTCCAGGGTGCTCCTGCAGCATTCCAGAGACACACAGAGGAGTGTTAGGATGAGGCTCCTAAGTGGGGGACAGAAGCTCTCCAGTGTCTTGTCCAGCAGTGACTCCACCAAGTGGCTCCTTACTGCAGACATTTACACCAAATACATTAGTGATGGAGAGCTGGGGCTCTGGAAAACAGAAATGGTACGAAATCCACGAGTGGCAGGGCAGGACCAGAACCGAGGTTTCTCTCCTGACTTCTCATCACCCCCCATGCTCCTCTACAAGTCTCATTCTTTCTAGAATGGCTCCCAGGATTGAAGACAGAAAATATAAAAACGTTTTAGAAAGATTCTTACAATTATTAAGTGCCAAGCCAATAAAGGCAAAACTGAGGAAGAGGCCCTTTCCTTAAGGTGCTCTGCATTAATGAAAGTGACCTTGCACAGAAAATATAACTAAAGCATGCAGAATTTTCTCCTATGCATTGATCTTTTTTATTCTAGCATAAGTAAACTAGAGGCCTGGTGCATGAAAATTCTTACACAGCGGGGCGGGGTGGGTGTCCCTCAGCTCGGCCTGCACCTTCTCACAGTCCAGAGTCCTCAGGGGATGTCTTACTGATGGCTTAGCCGCAGTCTGGCCTCCCTCTGCGGGAGGCAACCTGGCAGGCCGATCAGGATAAGGGGGCAGCGCCGCCCCCATCACCCCACCGCAGCCGTGCTGGTGGCCTCCCTCTGCAGGAGGCGACTGGGCAGGACCCCCAATCGCCCATCTGCCACGGCTGGTTGCTGCTGCCCCCTCCTCCCCCTCAATCGCAGTTCCCTCCTTCTGCCTTCTGGCAAGCGCCTTGGCTGGCCTGGCGCAGCCTGCTTGCTGGCCCTGCCCCTGCTGACTAGTCAGTCATTCTGCCGTTCAGTCAATTTGCATATTGTGCTTTTATTATATAAGATGCATAATAAGTGAAACTCTAAGCTAGTCTACCACATTTTAACTTTAGGAGATTAATTATAATAATAGACTTCCCCTCCAACCCCCCTCTAATCAGGTGTATTTTGCATAGAAAGGAAAGTCTTGAAAGCATGCACATGTATTTGCTTATCTGAACACCCATCTATCCATTTATTTATCCATCCTCTGTTATAGTAGACTAGACACCCAGTGCACGAAATTTGTGTGGGGGCGGGGGGTGTCCCTCAGCCCAGCCTGCACCCTCTCCAATCTGGGACCCCTCGAGGGATGTCCGACTGCCCATTTAGGATCGGGCCTAAACGGGCAGTGGGACATCCCTCTCACAATCCAGGACTTCTGACTCCCAACTGCTCACCTGCCTGCCTTCCTGATTGCCCCTAACCACTTCTGCCTGCCAGCCTGATTACCCCCTAACCACTCCCCTGCCAGCCTGATTGATGCCTAACTGCTCCCCTGCCAGCCTGATTGCCCCTAACTGTCCTCCCTTGCAGGCCTGGTCACCCCTAACTGCCCTCCCCTGCAGGCCCAGTCGCCCCCAACTTCCCTCCTCTGCCGGCCTGGTCCCTCCCAACTGCCCTTCCCTGCTGGCCATCTTGTGGCGGCCATCTTGTGCCCACATGGGGGCAGCCATATTTGACCACATGGGGGCAGCCATCTTGTGTTTTGGAGTGACAGTCAATTTGCATATTACTCTTTTATTAGATAGGATGCTTTGTTCCAAGCACTGTGTTAGGTAAAGCACCTTGCTCCCTAGTAACTTACTATCATCTAGCTCAAACATTTTATCTATGAAAACATCTTTAACACCCTACACAAAATTAACCCTTCCTTTGTGATTCCACAATCCTTTGTCACTAGCCATTACTCAAATGTGTCCACCGTGTACTATGTACTGTGTTAGGAAGGCACTGGGGTGTAAAGTCAGAGATAGTCCTTGCCCTTAAGGAACTCAGTCTAGTAAGGAGACACACTAGTAAACCAATGATTGCAGTAGGTTACTGTGATGGTGAGGCAACAGAGGTGTAAGCAGTGTAAAGAAGAGAGCACATGAACAGCTTGGCCCCATGCCAGAGGTGAGAGTGGTTAGCCCATGGCTGTGGCAGTGAGAACATATTGGCATGAGACTAACGCTAGGAGGCACTTTCTCCTGCTGGTGCCTCTTTAAAAGGACAGCTCATATTTTATTATGGTTAGTTAATATTGTGTTTATCTTTCTGATAGACTGTGATCTCTTTGAGATCAGGGGTTGTGTTTTATTCATCTTTGTATTTTCCCAGTGCTTAGTTCAGTGCTCTGCACATATTAATGAGCTATAAATGCTGAGAAAGAGCAAATGAATTGCAGAGAGAGTGGTGAAACTGAGCTAAAAGATAAAGGCAATTGAATATGGATAGCCTCAAGAATCAACTGTAAGGCTAGAAATAGGTAGCCTCCTATGAGAAAGCATCTTGGCAAGGTAATGCAATTACACTTTCAGGAAATATTTCAATGGCTTTAATCCTTGAGGCTGTTCTCAAGATGCACCAGTCATGAGAACACACTGCTTTCTAATGACAGTGTTAAATTCCATCACAAGTGTTTTTAGAGGCTCAGTGAGTCACTAAAACAATAGTCTGTTGTTCTAAGATCCTAGCAAAGGGGAACCATGTCTGTATGTTTGGGGCAGGGAGAAATAATTTTTGTCCCGGCAAAAGACAGAACATCTGCATGGGCGCCTTCAGCGTGCACACACTTCCATGTACACCATCAAAGAGCAGCTGTAACTCCAAATCAGAGAGCTTTTGTGCCGCTGATTGGGCTGCTGGCCACTCAGTTTCCTGGGCTGAACTGGTGTGAGCAGTAGGTTACCCCGCCTGCCTCATCCTCTCTGGATGCCGATGCCCATGTAAATTAGTCTCTGGGAGCAAATAGCACAGTGGCATGAAGTGAGTCCTCAGCTGGTAACGAGAAGGCCTGCAATCTGAGTCCCAGCTTTGTGAGTAATCATTAGGAGGTGGAGTTTCCTGTTCATGAAGGGGAGGCATAAACCTGCCGAACCCACTGGATTGCTGTGAGGATTAGGCCAGACCATTGATAAATATTTGAACACCCTATTATTTGCCAGACACACTGTTTGGTGCAGGGAAAACTGTGAGTGAAATGGACCCTGACTTCTCCCTCGTGAAGCTTTCAGTTTAGTGAGGCAGACACCTGATAAACAAATTATTACCGATAAGTGAATGGTTCAAATGTATCAGGTGCTGTGAGAATTATAGGGTGGGTTGCAGGAGAGAATATGGGGCTGGGACTGGGGCTGGGGAGCCTGCCTCATATGAGGGTGCCAGAGGCCTTCTCTGAGGAAATGATGTTTTATTTATAGGGGGTGAAATTGCATTTCTTGACGTGTGAAATTTATGCAATTAGAAGGGAAGACTATCATTGTTATTTCTCAAGGTCTTCTTATTTGTTCTGACTCAGCGGTCTCTCTGGAGGATAGTTGTCTTTCAGTATCTTCTGTTCTGTGCAGGGAAATTCGGGGAGAAGTGAGAAACATTTTGCCTTTCTTTTTTGGTTATTTTATTAGGCCATAGAACTGATAGATGACTTCAGAAAATGTGCACTTTCAGCAGGTTTATTAACCTCTTTTTATAAAGAAACTGCTGAAGCCTAAAGAGACTAAGTGACTTGGTCAAGGTCACAGAGCTTAAAAGTGGTGGAAGAAAATTATCATTTTTGTCTGCTGTGGCACCATTCCTGTTTTCATAAACAAAGATAATACCTTAATACTTTCATTTGAACTTTGAACTAGAAAAGATGGTGAAGTTGGATTTTCTCCCTCTCCAATTGCTGACTGAATGACACCTCTCCCTGTATCCTGACGCTTAAATATTGCATTGTGATTAAGAGCAGGGACTCTGGGACCAAACTGCCAGGGGGAATTGGCTCTGGAACATACTGGCTGTGAGATGTTGAGCAAGTTAGTTAATGTCGTTGTGCCTCATGTGAGCACTGGATACAGTTAAAGTACCTACCTCAGAGTCATTGTGAGGATTGAGTTATTACTTGTAAAGTGCTTGGAATGGAGCGTGACACATAATAAGTGCTTGTAGACACAGACAACAGTGTGGTGATAGCCAGCAGGGGCGGAGGCAGGTGGGGGAGGGCAAAGGGTGGCGGGAAATGGAGATAGAAAGAGACTTTGCTTGGGTAATGGGCGCATGATGCATTGTGCAGATGATACTTTGTTGAGTTGTACACTTGAAACCTGTATGCTTTCATGAACCAATATCACTCCAATAAACTCAATAAAAAAGAAAAGGGAATAAAAGAATAAAGGGGAAACATTTAAATAATCTAACAAAGAAAACACACACACACACACCACCAACAACAACAACAACAAAACCAGAGCAAGCCCCTATTCCTAACCAGACACACAATACAGATTAAAAAAAAAAAAAAAGGTAAGTGCTTTTTTTCTTAGGGCCGAAAATAATAATGAAATTATTTGGGTAAAGGTGTTTCCACTGCTAAACTAAAGTCAAGCAATGCTTTTTCTCTTTTCTGCTTCTCCAACCTGATCCTTCTTATATGCCTTTACAGCTTCAGATCTGGGACACAGCAGGTCAAGAGAGATTTCGGTCCATTACTCAGAGTTATTACCGAAGCGCCAATGCCTTGATCCTCACCTATGACATAACCTGTGAGGAATCTTTCCGTTGCCTTCCTGAGTGGCTGCGGGAAATAGAACAATATGCCAGCAACAAGGTCATCACTGTGCTAGTGGGTAAGTAAGAACTAATGAGGAAGGAAATTTATTTTTGGGCATCAGAGAATGTATAATCACATAAAGCACTGGTACCTTCCAAGAATATAATCTACAGCTATATAATTCAAGCAGTCAGACAGCATTCAGTTCTGCAATTGAAGAGAAAATTAAATAAGTCCTATCCCATGGTGATGGTTTAGAAAGGTAAAGTAGAAAATACTGCTGATTGATTTTTCTATCAATGTAGGCTCTAGGGAAGAAGATAGACTGCCATGAAATTATGTGGGCTGATAAACATTATTTTAAATCTAATTACGAGATCATGAAACTGCTGGTCTAAAAGTAAAATATATCTCTTAAGTTGATAAGGAATTCATTATTTAAGCAATTGTTTTTTGCCTAAGAAATGGACATTGGCTAATTTTGTCCCTTCTTGCATTTATGCTGACTTGAGAAATTCTTAATTTTCAGAAAGAATCTACTAAGGGAAATTCTGCAGTTTATTTCATTTTGTAGGAGGGTAAACCTCTGTTTAGCATGGGGGGAAAACAGAAAACAACCCATGATTTTCTATGGTAACAAATACATACATTAAGCCCAGGCCAGTTGAGCAATGGTTAGAGCACTGGCCTGCAGACCAAAGGGTCTGGGGTTCAATTCCCAGTCAAGGGCACCTACTTCAATTGCAGGTAAATTGTTGGAAAGATAAAATACACTATGAATTATTCATGTGGATACTTCCATTTATAATTTAGAACTTCAGAAATTTTACTTAACCTTGTTAATCTTATATCTGTATTTACTTTTTCCTCATGCCAAAAATCCCTGTCCCAGTGACACTTGCATAATCATGCATTTGCTTTATCCCCAACAAACATTCATAGCAGCCTCAGAATAACAATGCCTGTACTACCACTGACAAGATGATTACTGCAAGAATTTAAGATTTCTTTCCTTCAATTCTTTTAGTTCTTGGGGCATATGTGACTAGGGATGCATAAATTACAGTCTCTTAAACTCACATGAAATTGTTTCTCTGTGTGGTTATGCTGCTTCAGGATAAACAGGCTCACTTGTTTAATTTTGCTTTCAATTTTAGGAACTGCTTTTTAAATTTAATTCCATATTAATTGTATAGTTATAATTAATTACATAATTACCTAAAACATTTATAAAATTCTGAAGTCAAATCTATAAAATAAGGTATATTTAGAGAGTTCTAGTTTCTATCCCTCCCTACCCCTTTTTAAAAAAAAATTTTTTTTCATTTATTTCAGAGAAGAAGGGAGAGGGAGAGAGAGATAGAAACATCAATGATGAAAGAGAATCATTGATTGGCTACCTCCTGCACACCCCTGACCAGGAATCGAACTCTGACCTCACGGTTCATAGGTCAACACTCAACCACTGAGCCACGCTGGCCAGGCTTAACCTTATTTCTTTAATGGGTAATCATTATCTTTAAACTTAAGATTATGGTTTATTGTCCCATTAAAAATAAGCAAATGAACTGTGTGTATATTTTTCATTCTTGTTCTTAGATATAGAGTTGTATGTTATACACTACTTTTTTCTACTTTGCTTTATTCACTTAACAATATACCCTAGTGTCTCACCTGGCAGCTTTTCACAGTGACAATTTACTACGGGTCTATTATGGTGTATTTAGCCAGTGTCCAGAATGATGGGCATTTGGGCTGTTTCCAGTTCTTTGCCATTACATATGGCACTGGTATTTTAAAATAAACATTCCAGTAATTATACTCCCATTACTTGGCTTTACAACCCCACCTGTCTGGTTTGACTTCAGATATGGAATTGAATTTTGCTGTTTCCGAGCCTGCAAAAAGTCAAATGATGATTCTGTCTGTGATTCTACTACTGTTTTAGGCAACAAGATTGATCTGGCTGAAAGGAGAGAGGTCTCCCAGCAGAGAGCTGAAGAATTCTCAGAAGCCCAGGACATGTATTATCTGGAGACCTCAGCCAAGGAATCGGATAACGTGGAGAAACTCTTCCTTGACTTGGCGTGTCGCCTCATCAGGGAAGCCAGGCAGAACACACTTGTGAACAGTGTATCATCACCCTTACCTGGAGAAGGGAAAAGCATCAGCTATTTGACTTGTTGTAACTTCAACTAAAGGCCAAGGCAAGGAGAAGCAAGAGGAATCATCAGCTGTCCCAATGGGCCACAAATTGCTGGGGAGATCTGGCGACGGTGATGGCTCCCGCTCTCAGACCTTCTGACTCCAGAGTTTACAGACATGGCAGGCCAAGGGCCTAGTCCACAGGCCGGGATTAGCAGAACATATAATGGTTTCATCCTTTTGCAGTCTGGAGTCAGAGCAAGGAGACGATTGCACTAGGCGCTCCATGACCTGCAGAGCATGTTGCTTTTGTTTTTAAAAAAAAAAAGCAAGCAAAAGCGCATTCCTGAACACAGTCCAGGGGAATCCCTCCTGCACACCAGTGGGTGCATGTGGGGGCTGTTCTTTAGGGCTTCTGGGGACCTTGGTTTTCTTGTCCACCAGAGAAACCAAAACTGGGAAGGCCAAGTACTGTCTCTGTGGTGCGTGTCAATGACCCCATGGAGATTTTGAAGTGTTATTTCTCTTGTCTACAGGCACTTTCAAGAACTTTGGGATGTAAAGATGAAAAAAACCTTTACCCATGACCAAGAGTTAACATTTATTGTTTTAATGATATATACAAGCTCATGACTCCTTTTGGTGCTAATGATTCCGCTATTTCACAGACCAAATGTTTTAGTACATTAATGTCCTAGTGTATTTCATAGAAATAAAAAAAAAAAATAAGGGAAGTCCATGAATCAGCACTCTTTCTCAAAGTCTTATTATACCTTTTCTAGGGTGGATTTGTTGGAAAAGAGAATCCTTTCATGTTCCCCTCTAAATCTTACCATTTTCTTCTATTTTCTCATCTTTCCTGCCCTTGGAGTAAATGAAAAAATTTGAAAAATGAAAAATAAGAATGGTTGATATAATATTCTGATATAAAAGACTAGCTCTAAGACTCTATGAGTACGTGTGAGGAAACAGACCAGATCTGACCAAAATACTGTGGATTCATGGACTGCAGTGCAGAGCTCCAAGCAGAGCACAACCCTTGAGCGGGTCACATCTTCCTCTTTCTGGTACTATCTTTCCTGGACAGACCAAGGCCTGGGGTTTTGTAGGTTTTTAGTATAAGTGAAAACAGCAACAGATGAAAACTCTCATGAACCATTTTTGTATCTTCAATGATAACCTTAGAAAATTTCTGCTTGCGGAAGCAGGTTGAATTGTCATTTGTCACCTCCTTTGTGTAGTAATATCACCTTCAGACCATACCTTCTTTCTTGTTTCTTGTTTCTTTTCCTCTCTGTCTTTTCTGGTCTCTCCCTTCTTCTCTTCTTTCCTCCTTCCCTCTTCCCAACTCCCTCCTTTCCTTATATGCATGTGTTACTGAAAATCTCCAATTCACATGGAGGTGTATATGCCTTTACTAGCCAATTTTAAACCAGGATTCAAAAATGGAAGACATGCTGCTGAATATGTATTATGTCTTCAGTGCCATACTTTGATACCTTCCAATTTGTTCACTGATATAAATGCAAATTGGGAAAATAATTAAACCTGTATGTTGTTGATGCTGTCAGATGTTTATGTAGCTTGCTGCTTAGCATAACTGAGGGATGAGTATTGGGATAAGGATATAATATGCAATTCCACTGTTTCTGTAGATGGTGGCAATCTCGGTCCTGATAGGTTGATGTTTGAAAGCTAATTTTAAAGAAATGAGTCATGTAGAGATGGTATTGATAAAGCTTTTCTAGCATTCTCTAGCCTGTTTCAGAGTGACCCACCTCTTGCACATGGGAACTATACAGTATTCTTTAAGGGACTTGGACTGGTTGGCCCCACTGTGTTTGTGCTGATTGTATGGGTAAGAGAGATCCCAGAAGTTTGGATTGTTTTTATTTTAGAATTTCTCTCTACAAGAAAGAAAAATCATTTTAATAAATACCAACCAAAAAAATTTATAACTGTTGCCTTTCCGTCTCCGTCTTCCCCACTAAGCCAACAACTAAAGGTATTCAGAAACAAGTTGATCAAGGTGGGATTCTTTAAAAAGAACTTCTCTTTTTAAACTCTAAGGAAATGTCTCTACATTTAGATTTATTACCTTTTAATTAGGGCAAACATCCAGTTACCATAGGACATCATGACCCATCTTTGTCTCACAGCAGCAAGTGTATTGAAAATAAAGTTGCTTTGTGAACTTAGAAGATAGGACCTTATTCGATTGGACACATTTATGTAAAATAACAGCTTCTAGTCATTCTAGCATCTGAAAATTTTTTTTCTTTATTGATTAAGGTATTACATATGTGTCCTTATGCCCCTCATTGCCCCCCACCCCCTGCTCGTGCCCTGATCCCCCCTAGTGTATGTGTCCATTGGTTATGCTTATATGCATGCATACAAGTCCTCTGGTTGATCTCTCACCCTTACCCCCACCCTCCCCTACCTTCCCTCCGAGGTTTGATGGTCTGATCGATGATGCTTCTCTTTCTCTGGATCTGTTTTTGTTCATCAGTTTATGTTGTTCATTAGCATCTGCAATTCTTATTCACACTCCCCTATCTACCTTTGTCTGCACTTAGAAGGGGATTAGAAGGTCTGCTCTTGGCCTCTTTCTTCCGTTACACCTTCCAGCCTTTCTGTAATGTACAGTCACCCATCCATGCCCCATCAGCAGGACAGATGAGAATGTAGGGCTTTCTTTCTTTCTTTTTTTTAATCTTTAGTTGGGTGAATTCTAGATTAGGCCTTATGGACACTTACTCACTAATGTAGCTCAAGTTTGAGAATAATCCCTGATAAAATGGTAGGTGCTTAATAAGTGTAGTTGAATAAATAACTTAGTGGCAAGGGGAACTTTTTTGGTTAAATAGGAATTTCTCAAAAAGAACTTCTTGTCTTCCATGTCTATTTCCATTTTTGGTGTCATCTTTTTCTTCTTTTAATAAAGTTACTAAATACATCGCAATAAAAATGTATCCTATTCATGTTATGGAGTCAGGGTTGGGAACATCTGTGAAATCGTACAGCTTGCTGATTATTAATGATTTATTATGGCTTTGTGTTGACTGCATCCTCAAAGGATTTTGTGCTTTCTCTTTTACCTATGCAAGGATTTTTATTCCTTTATATGCTTTTATTAGATGTATTGAATTATATTAACATTTAATTTTGATTATATAGGGCCAATTACCCTTTCTGTGGATTACTTAGATTAGCCTATTAGCTTTTCCTGCCTTACTTTTCCCCTTTTAGTTTTTCACGTTCACATCTCTTCTTGAGTAAAGTGGCAAGAAAACAAAAAATGAAAGTCAAGTGGATTGATGTCATAATTTCTGATTTGGTAAAAGCCACTGGCCAAAGTTAAATATTTGGATTAGGATTATTTTAGGCAATAAAGACTTCTGAGAGGGTGGAAGGAGAATTTAATAGAAAACTGGATGCATTTTCTGTTCATGAATATATGTCCTTGGAGGACACTGGTGACTTCCAGTGTTAGATTAATGATTTGCCTCATTTCCCCTTTTAGCCATCTCATAATTCTTCCAGATTCAGCATCCACTTTCAGGTAATGAATCATTCTGAAATACAGTTATTTTGAATTGGTCTTCCAACTAAAACCTAAACATCTTTTATATATATATATATATATATATATATATATATCAGCCACATGACCTCTGGAAGAGCTCCTCTGGGGTTTTTGCCCTTTCAACTAGAATTGGTTACTTATTTTCCTCAACCATTGTCGAGACAGATGTGTTTTTTTTGTGTGTGTGTGTTTTTACTTATTTTTTTAAAATTGATTTCAGAGAGGAAGGGAGAGGGAGAGAGAGTAGAAACATCCATGATGAGAGGGAATAATGGATTGGCTGCCTCCTGCATGCCCCACACTGGGGGCCGAGCCCACAACCCGGACATGTGCCTTGACCAGGAATCAAACCGTGACCTCCTGGTTCATAGGTCGATGCTCAACCACTGAGCTATGCTGGCCGGGCCAGACAAATGTGTTTTAATGCAAGTATAATAATACTTCTAAGACTTAACTAAAAATCAAAAGCATTGAAAAAAACATGTGTGTCCCATCCTTCAGTCATAAGCATTATAGTTGAACACTAATTTGGGGATAAGAAAGGGATGTTTTCTTTTCAGGTCTCATTTCTGTTACATGAGCCTGTGTTTGGAAGGAAAATTGCGTTCTCTTATTCTTCACATTGGGTAGGAAGCATAAAGAACTTATCATCCCTTGAGACAACTAATTAATGTATTAATGTTAGACCAAGGGAGATGACACTTCATCTCCTTTCATAAGATGTTGGAGTGTTATAATCATTCCTGGAAGCCATACCTTGAAATAAGAAACAAATTGAGGCATAACAAATATGTGAAGGAATTTAAAATTTAAGATATTTGAATATTTGAAGGATTTTGGGAGATTTAGCTTGGGAAAGAGGGGTAATACAATTAGTGCGTTAGAGCAAGGCTCTGGTTCAAAAGGGTGTATTGAGGCCCCTTAAATAGAGGCCATAGGGCTACACAGTTGGGCTCCACGTCTGAGAACATTCTCTAAAAGATGTCCACTATGGAAGGGGCTGCTTCAGTAATAGTCTTTCAAGCAGAGGATATGAGCTCAGCAAAGATGATGTAGAGGATTCCAGAAAGATTAGGCGTTGGACCAGATGACCTAGTAACTTAAGATTCTGTGTTCCAGTGCTTTGTCCCTCATAACATGTTCAGTTAAATATTTATTGACCCATAGCTAACAATTTGAAACAAAAAGGCTTTGCTCTTCTATTAAAAGTGAGTCCTACCCTCCAGGAAGGATGTTGATTACATGTGTTAGGCCAAGACTACCTGCCATTATGCCCTATGTTGGGGTTGCTTTGTCAGTCCATCCATTGATGTCCTGTTGAAATCACAAACTGATTCTTGAGTTAAACATTTTTAAAAAGGTATTGTTTTAGTAGAAGTTCCATGAAATCATGAAAATTGTGTTTGTCACTTGCCAGAAATAAATCAGACTCAGATTAGTAAATAATTGATGTCTCTACAGGATTTCAGGATAGGCCTTTTTAGTAGAGCAACACCTTCAGCTGAAGGTCTCATAAACATATCAATATTAAGTTTTGCAGCTCCCATCAGAGATGGGCTGGTGGATCACTGGCATAAACAGTTCCCAGGTTCTATTTTGGAAAAATCTCAAATGACATTTGGTTTTATTCTTTTGGAAAAAAAAAAAAAACATGATCTGAAAGTGATTTTAACAGAAAGGAGGCCAAATTGCTTCATATAGAAAGTAATAAAACACAGTCTTTGAAAACCAGAAATAACTATAAGCAACATTTGCCAATAAATCCCATGACTCAAGTAATTTCACCTGCAAAATAATATGCATCCTTTCTACACTGATAGATTCACTGGCCTTTATTAAAAAGTCATTGGTTTCATCCGGTTGTGTGGCTCAGTGGTTGAGTGTTGTTGACCTATGAACCAGGAGGTCTTGGTTTTTGATTCCTAGTCAGGGCACATGCCCAGCTTGCAGTCTTGATCCCCAGTAGGGGGCATGCAGGAGGCAGCAGATCAATGATTCTTTCTCATCATTGATATTTCTATCCCTCTGTCCCTCTCCCTTCCCCTCTGAAATAAATAAAAAAAATGAATTTTTTTAAAGAGTCATTGGTCTTGCATCAATAGGAACACTTGAGTTTGGGTGAAACCCTTTGATTACTTTGGCTAAGAGGACAGAACATAAAAGCTATCCACCTCTTCATTAATTGACTTCCTGAGGTGCATGAGTCAAAATTTTACTTTCCCACTGAGTTAAAGAAGAATTTTTGGAGATGTTGTATTCTAGTTCCTGATGGAATCCTTAGTGGGTTGTGATTCTGACACATAAGGGAGATGTATAGAAGGGGAAACACTAGGCTAGGTGTCAGGAGTCCTAGTACTGCCATGAATTAGCTGTAACTTGATGCAAAGCACAATCTCTTGAGTGTCAGTTTCCTCATTGATGATAGACATATAATACCTGTTAGGATTATTATGAAAATTAGATAAATTGAAAGTATGGTGCAGTAAGTAAACAGTAAACAGTAAGCACTCAAATATTAGGTTTTTCATCTTTGATTAAGAGCAGACTTTGGATGATCTCATGCAGGCATAGATCCTTTGGACAAAATAAGGAAACCTTTATGATTTCAAAGAAGAGCTCCATTTCTGAAAAGGTCTTAAAAAGAAGTCACTTATTTGATCCATCAGTCTGCCTTTGGGTATTACTGTTACCCAAGAGACTCTTCATTTCTTTACATATTTCAGGAAAGGCATTCTCTCTCTCTCACTCTTCCCCCCTCCCCCCCATAGGTAATTCCAGGGTTGTAAATTCCTCTATCAGGAAACTTAACCTTATTACTGAAATACCTCACAGTGCAATTTGAACCTGTTTCTTCCTGATCCTATTCATAGGAAGAAAAATGGGTTGACCCTATCTTCTTTTTAAGGGGCCATGTTTGGCATTTATTATTGCCACTTTGCCTCATTTTTTAAAATGACAGTCAGAAAAGCTCATCAAGGGATAATAATTATTCCTTGAGGGAATGTCAGATAGGTAGTTATAAACTCTTAGCTTCTTATTGGTATGATATTTAGATCATAATCTTACTGTTGGTTAACTCCTGAATTATCCATGTATTTTTCTTCCTTATGTAATGTAATTGATAACAAAGTGTACTTCTGAAGAATTATTTTGGTTGTGTGGCTCTTGTTTCTTCCTCTTGGTAAAAATGGAGTCATAATTCCAGTGATAATTTACTTTTAGGATTTAATTTCATAAATGACATTATTTGGTGAACACATATACCAACACCGAAATTCAGCTGGGTTTCTTTCCCTTTTTATGTGTGCACTAAATTCTGAAATAAAAATTGGAGTACCAAATGCCTAATTAAGCAAAAATTCATGTACAGAATAACAAAAGATAAGAATCTGATCTGTTAGGATAATTTGTCACTAGTTGGTTGAATGGTGCATAGCTTTTGTTTAAGGTTACTTATGCCTGAATTAGATAACAATAGCAAGACTTGATAAGCCTTCTGAAAAACAGCTGCTAAACCCATTGCTTTCTGAACTGTAATCATTAAGAATAAATATTCTCTTCTCCTATACAATTGCTGAATGCTGGTGGAACTTTCTTGTAGACTATTTGACAATGAATGTTAATTCATTTAAATAAAAATTTAAAACAAAATCCTCTTATCCCTTTAAGGCACGTTGGGGCTTTCATGTCCCTGTTGCAGAAAATTTCAAATGATTGGAATGCTGGCTTCTAATTTCTGCTCACTGAAGTGTCCTCTAGACATACCAGATTGTTGGAACTCCTTTGATAATATGCATGGGAGCTACATCAATGTATTTGTTAATACATTTACATAAAGGTAAGTATGTAAAATTGTACACTTTCAGCAAAAACAAACAACCCCAATAAACCCTCAAAACTTTAGATAATAAAAGGTTAAGAAGAGATTTTTGATAATCTAAAGGGAAAAGTGTGCCCCATATATATTGTTGCATACACTTTAATGAATGATTTTTTTAGTACAGGGATGAAATAATATGCAAAATATATCATTCTGGAGGTCTTCTCAGCAGCTAGTAAAAATATTTAGAGAAACTGTTTTATGAAGACTTAAAAAATCCTTTATACTCCACCTCCAATTTCCTACCTCTTTTCATTAAAACATGGATCTTAACACACAGTTTGACAAACATGCTAGTCATCAAATCTTATGAACTCAATTCTTAATATTTAGCTGTTGGTTTTAAGCATAGGCTCTCAGTAATATCTGAATACACCAGTATATGAAATCTAACCATCAGCTTCAATGCAAACATAAGACTTGGTTTTAAATGTTAATATCAGATATTAGCAGTACACTAATGTCTTATGTGTCTTATGTGATCATGTTCTTTTCCCCTTAATAAAAAGCCTGTTAGAAACATAAGCCCATAATAACCTGAGTACAATTAGCTACAAACATTCTGTAGAAAGGTGATTGTATATGAAAACTTCAATCAATATTAAAAAGGAGGGATAGGAAACAGGAATCTAAATAAAATATTTTAAATGAAGTTGCATCTCTCATTTAAAAATTAAGATATAATTCACACACCATATAATTCTATGTACGGCATTTTTGCTGTAGACATCTTTGTTGTAGCATCTTAGCCGGAAACATTTTTGCTACAAATGTTTTTGCCGCATAACTAATTGTTCATAAGGCAATTTTGCTGTAAACGATAAAAAACATTTGTCTTTTGTTTGGCTTCATTTCTCCATTGACAAATCAACCACTGTAAAAAAATATAAAATAACTGCTTGACAGATTGGTTTTGTTTCGTTGGTTTGGTTTCTTTATTGATGAATCAACTGCCTTAATGTATTTAAGACTTAAGTGTATTTAAGCTGGTCGTCAGTTTAGTTTTATATTCCCATTGACGAAGTTTTCTCAGTTACTCCCAGTTTTGTATTATATATAAATCTTAGCTAGCCCTTATAATGGCCTATACAGTGACTAGTAAAGATGCTTACAGTGAAAGTACTTAGAATCATACAGTTCACCCCCTTAAAGTGTACAGTTCAGTGTTTTTTAGTATTTTCACAAAGTTGTACAACCATTAGCACTATCTCCAGAACCATCATCCCAAAAAGAAACTCCATACTCATTAGCAGTCACTCTCCTCCCCTGCAACCCTCCAAGCATCTGGGAAGCACTAATTTACTTTCTGTCTCTACAGATTTGCCTATCCTGGACATTTCATATAAATAGAATTACACAATATGTGGTCTTCTATGTCTGTCTGACTTCTAAATTTAGCATACTGTTTTCAAGTTTCATGTTGTAGCATGAATCAATACATTTTGTCATATTCATTTTAAATAATATTGCATGGTATGAATATACCACATTTTATTTGCCCATTCATCAGTTGATGGATATTGGGGTTGTTTTCACCTTTGGGCTATTATAGATAATGCTGCTATGGACATTGTGTACAAGTTTTCTGTGTGGGCATATGTTTTTACATCTCTCTTAAAAGCAATTAGTCTAGCATATCTAGTCGTGTGTTCATTTAAGCAGAACTTCTTAGACTCCTATTTAGGGAATGCAACCTATAACCTTAAATCAATTGTTCAATGAAGAGACAGCTACATATGTCCATAAGAATTTTTCTACGAGCCTATCATTTAGATATGATAATTTCATGAAGACCACTTCAGTCTTGTAGAAACTGAGTTGTCATCATATAGAGAATTTCTAAAGTCCTCTGCATTGTTTTAAAGGACAGCTACACATCATGCTGGAGAGGAAAAGTACTCACTCAATATTCTAGGACTCAATGAAGAAGCGCTTTTAACATATAATTTCCTTTATATATTAACTGTCTTTTAAAGTTTGGATTTTCCTCCTTGAAAAAAAGATTGTTAAATAGCCAAACCACATGACTGTCCATTGTAGTTTAAGTGTTTATTATTAAGACATAATTCATATTGAGAGTCAAAGTAAGAAGAATGTATTTTGTGTGCAAAGGATGAATGTATCGGTAACTTTATTTGTAACAAAATTTTTTTAAACAAGATGAATGGAAATTGCTCTCCCATGTACTTGTATATAAATAAACATTTCCTGTTGCCCACATTTGGAGGATGATATGCTATCAAAGTTCATAAAAAGCAAATAAGTAAAAAGCTTTAAGTAAACTAATGTCTTTCAGCATGATGGAATGTGCTTTGGATTTGGCCATCTGGAGACCTGAGTTTGTCGATTCTCTGACTAACCTGAACAGTTCATTTAATGTTTTGCACCATGGATTTCTCCTCTATAAAATAAGGGGCTAGACGAAATAATCTTTAAGGTCTTTTAGAACACTAAATAAGACTACTCTGCTATACTCAGGATGTGAAAGTAATGTGTTAATTATTTCTAATGGAGAGAAAGATGCTTTATCTAATGACATATTGGAAGGAGTATTATTACACTGAGAACGAGGAGTCATAAATTCTAGTTTCAGTTCTGACACTGAGGAACCATGTTAAACTAGATTGGATAACTTTAAGATCCTTTCTAGCTAAAACACATTATATGGTTCTATATCCTCATTTGGGCAATTCCTTGGCAAATTGGAAATTGGTGTTTTGAAAAACCTTGAGGATCACTATCATTAGTTGACTAAATTATTGCACATCTGCTACCCACAAACTATACCTGATATATGCTATCTCTATACCCTCAAGTACATCTGGAGCTGAAAGATAGAAACTGGAGCTATATTTAAACCACACCATGTGCCTGTGCTTTGGGCCAGGTGCTCACCTCTGAATATTTCAAGAACTGAAATATCTTATTTTCATTACTTGCAGGAAACCACATGTTAGTTACATAAGACATCCTATCTAAATGTTCATATCTGGAATTTATTCAGGCTTCCCAGAGAATAGTTGTTTTCACATCTAGTTAAAAATAAGCTTAAAGACACAGGCTAGCCTTTCTGACTTTGATCTTGGAGATGAAACCATAAGAACTAACAACTGTATGTGGCTTAACATTCTACCAAGTTTATTGATGCTCAGAAGGGGAGAGGGAGCTCCCTATGACCTTTTTATAAGGGCACTAATCCCATTCATGAGGGCTTTGTCCCCATGACCGAATTACTTCCAAAAGTAGTATGATCATATTGGGGATTAGGTTTCAACATAGGAATCTGGGGAGGGGGGCACAAACATTTAGTCAATAGCAGATGGTGTCTGATTAATCAGGCCAATTGGCTACTCAGAGTTATAGGTTTAATAGCAGAGTAAGCATATCCACTTCCCCTTTGTTATGTATGAAAGAAATACCCCCAGATCAAGTAGTTATAACACAGTCAATGGCATTTGACTCCAGTTAACTTAATCATGTCCATTTAGCTTGTTCAGATTCATATTTGTCTAATGCTTTCAATCAATCCCTTCATCTGGTACCAGCTGGACTGCAAGCCTTGAGACAAGTAATCTGGTTAAGGTCTGCTGACTTATGACTATTTTGCTAATCACATGAACTTTAATTTTAGATCTTCAAAGAGTGAAAAATGCTTTTCTAGCCACCGCTAATTTTTGGGTTTCTGTTTTAACAATCTTGGGCAATATCTATTTTCATATTTCTAGTTGGTTGATTTTATAATTACAGATGCTCCTCAACCTACAATGGTAAGTTGGAAATATGCATTAATAAGTCAAAAATGCATTTCATACACTTCATCTATTGAACATCATAGTTTAGCCTAGCCTATTATAAACATGCTCAGAGCACTTACATTAGCCTACAGTTGGGCAAAATCCTCTCCACAGCCCATTTTGTAATAGTGTTGAATATGTCATGTACTTTATTGACTACAATATCTAGGAAAAGCTGGCAACATAGTGCACAATGGAGTATTGGGCTGTTTACTCTCATTACTGTGGCTGACTAGGAGCTGCGGCTCACAGCCATTGCTTGTCCTCATGAGAGTATCTTACAGCATATCTCTAGCCCAGGGAAAGATTTGAGGTATGGTTTCTACTGAATGTGTGTCACTTTCACACCATCTTCACACCATCTTCAAGTCAAAGTCGCAAGTTGAAACATCACAAGTCAGGGGGACCACATATACTTTGATAAACTAAGCATATATGTTGTAATTTCTAGGGTAGAAAGCAAAAAGAAATAGCACTTAACTTCCAAACCTAAGAGAAAAAAAACAAACAGAAATGGTAAAAAATAATCCACAGGAAAAAAAAAAAAGAACAACATTGAATAGACAAGATAAATAGGAAGTATAAAGTACAATAAACCCAAATATATTTTAATCATTACATTAATTGTTAACAGACTAACATTCCAGTTAGAGGACAAAGATTGTCAAACTGGACAACACAACAAAACAAAACCCAACTGTTCAAGCTTTCCAAGAAGCACATCTAAGACATAAAAATACAGATTGAAAGAGAAATGAACAAAAACAAAAACCTCATGCAAATACTAACCAAAACAAAGCTAATGCAGCATTACTCGCACTACAATAAGAGTAGTAATGTTGCTAATGTTTGTTTACTAGATCATGAATTCCTTGAGGGAAGGAGCTAGCTTTCACCGTTTGTGTTCCCAGTACTTCGAATGAAGTAAGCATATAATGAATATTTATTAAATAAAATAGTCAGTTTCACATTTAACTCTAACTACTCAGTTTTTATTGACTTTTCTTCTTACCCCCAGCCCAGATTCTGCTGGGTTAACTGCTTCTTTATCGGATCTCATAGCAACATAAATGTTTGTAATAGCCAATAAAAACCTCTTTCATTGCATTTGCTGCATTGTAGTGAAACTGTCTGTAATATGTCTGTCTTACCTAGTGGAACAAAATCTTTTGAGATAAGTGATTTTGTACGCTTGGTATCACAATCTTGACAGAGTAGTTTGCCTAATATACAAGGGGCATTTTTCTGAGCTGAGCTGACCAATTAATGAGGATTTGTAACAAAGTAAGTTTTGCTTTGTAAAGGCTTTATTTCTGAATGTACATGTGAGTTTAACAAATAATTTTAACAAGAAAACCCAACAATATTACAAACATACAATCAAAAATATAAAGTGCCAAGTTATCCAAATCAGAATATTAGGGATAAAACACAGAAAAACAATTTCTTTATAAACGTTTTTTAAACGACAGCACCTCTTTTCTATTTGTGTTTCTTCAAGTGTTCAAAATGGGAAGAATGCTTCCCATGCCAGTGGAGGCAAATGTTTCCAAACAAACCTTTAAAGGTTCAGCCATTGGGTTGAGGTGATTTTCTGTGAAAACAGTTCAGGAGACCAAGCGTTTTTAGTTTCAGGCACTGAAGGTGGCCAATTTTCTGAAGATGAAAGGCAACATCTGACTTCTGAACCACAACCAAGTCCCAACACTGACTCTTCGGAAATCCAGCCTGAGTGTACACTGCTGTAGTTAGGAATTTTCTGGTTTGCAACTACTGCTGTAAGCGTGTTCTTTAAATTTAACTCTTTCTTAATGAAACGTTTATTGGGTCTTTGTTTGACATGCTTCAATTTCTTTCTCGGTAATATGTTCTCATCAGGAGAGTTACAGGCAGCAAGGCATTTTCTTAGACCCAAGGTTTGGAATCCAAGCATATCGGGAAGAAATGTTTTTTTTGTGGTAGGAGGGACCCATTCATCAATGTCAGATTCAAGGCACTCAGCAATAGAACAGTTGTTGACAACCTCTGGTTGTGTAACACCAGGTATAACAGAGCTTTTGGATTTCTGGCTGGATGTTTTTATATTTTTTTGAGACCTGGGAGTGGCTTGCTGTGCCTCATTTTTAGAGGAAACCCTTGTTTTTTTATAGTTAGTATCAAGATCCACATAAAAGGCAGGTAGTTTCTTGAAAGCTCCTTTCACCCCATGAATTCTTATTTGGTGGAATCCTGTAACAGGAGTTGACTGTGAACATGGAACAAAGTCCTGGCTATCTTCAACATCACTTTCTGAATCTGATGGAAAATGTGGTGAAGAGCACGTTTTTGGATTCATGGAGGCAGGCATATTTGGCAAAGGTAATTTTTGTGAAGATTGGCTGAAGTTTTCAGAAAGTGATCTCAGTGAAAAATCAGATTCCATATGATGACTTTCTGCCAAAGACTGTCCCCATTGTAACAAAATATCCTGTGACTTTTTGGGGGTTTCTGTTGCCATGTCCATTTCTTTAGCACTATCATCAAAGAGATCAGCAGAAGCATTGTAGATGCTTTCATGACCAGGAACACAGGTCTGTGTTAAATTATTTCTGATATGTCCATAAGGCATTTCTTTCAATGCATTTGTACTTCTACTTGGACTGCTGCAAAGAGCTTCTAAGGAATATGTAAGTTTTCTGCAAATTGTAAGACTGTCATCTTGGTTCTTTGGCCACCTCCTACATTGTTTATTTCCTAAGGTGCAAAGGTCAGAAACATCATTATACCTCCTGGAACACAAAGTCATCCATTTTTCACTCATTTCCAAAGGCGATTTTTCTCCACTTCCATTAAAACACTTGATATTGAGACAAGAATGGTCACTCTCTGAAGTACTGTGCGTATGTGAAATCGTAGCCCTACGTGGTGAAATTCTGGTAGACTTCCTAGGAGTAGATGTTGTTCCTAAACCTTTTGGAGCTGGAAACAGAGCTGACAGAGAAGTGTTTGATAGAAAACATTCAGAAATATCTCTTCCATTTCTACCTATGGAGACAGCCTCTGCTGTGTTATTTGGTTGTGACTCCTGAACACTAGCAGCTAGATTTGCTTCACAGTTGGAAAGAAAGTTACCTTTGCCACAGTTTGCTTTGACTGCTGCCTGAGATGATCTTAATGCTATAGGTGGTGTATGCAAGGCTCCAGCAGTTCTCTGGGGAGTCACAGATAAACTGCTGTGGTCTGCATGTAATTCATCGATGCCATTATCTAGATGATGCTTCCTACTGCTGGCATCCGCTGGGGTTATAGCAATTTCACTTTCGACAACTGCCAGAAACTTGTTAAAGCTTTCAGAGAGTGGCAGATCATCCCAAATCTTGGGGTCATAATCCTGGGAACCACCAGCTATCTCTTCAAGTCTGAGGGATATAGGTGGACAACACGCAGATCTTTCCTGAAGGCTGGAGGGAGTATTGATATCATGACATGTTAGCTCATGCTGGGAATTTCTCTTTTTAATTTCTACTGCACTGTGGAAAGATTTTGTATTACTTGGCTCATGGGACTCTTGCATTTTCAAGGAGAATAAATTAGAACCAATAACTCCAATTTCATGATGACTGCTGTGTACTGCACTTGGCTGAATAGCTTGTAAGCCACGTTCATCATCTAACTTTTGTGCTGTGCTCTTTTTATCCATATATGAAACAAGGCTCCATGAACACTGAGTGGCATCATGGCAACCACCTGAACCAGTGGCCTCTGCCAAGGAAATGCACTTTCTGTTCTGGTGAAGAATATCAAAGGCTTTGCTTTGTTCTGAAGCTGAAAAATTATCCTCATCTGTTAGTTGTGAAACAATGGAAGTGAGTTGAAGTGATGGCTGCCAGGACATTAAAAAGTTATCTCTGTCATGGGATTCAACAAAACAAGAGCTGCTGTCAAGGCCACATATGGTGCTGAGATCACTACTTGACTGTTCTAAAGCAAGCAGGTAGCTATTAGGTGCCTGGGAGCCACCATGGAGTTTCCTGAAATTGGAAAGCTGCAAAAGCTGCTGGAAATAGTCAATGACAGTGAAGCCTGCAACACCCGGGTCTGGTAGGACAATCTGGCAAGCTAGTAGCTCTTTAATTTCTCTCCTGCGGCCAGGGCACTGTTCTAAGAAGTTACTGGAATCTGAACCTTGTCCATGTTGGTTTTCAAAATTCTGTGAAAGAAGTTAATACATTTAAATGAGAATAAAATTTTCTTCCTTTGACTAGAATGTGAAACAGATTTAAAATAATTTCAATTCATCTAGTGTTATAGACACAGTAGTATAAGTAAGAGAAGTAAACCTTGGAGTAAAGAGACTTGTATTCAAATCCTAGCTCTGGAGAAACCAAGATGACTGCATAGGTAAACACCTAAACTGCTGCCTCGCACAACAATTCCAAACTACAACTAAAAGACAAAACGGACATCCTCCAGAACCACAGGAAGGCTGGCTGAGTGGAAATTCTACAACTAGAAAGAAAGAGAAAAGCACACTGAGATTTATAGGAGCTGTGGAAGGCAGAGGTATGGAGGCACGCGTGTGGAGAGTGCTGGCAACTGAGTATGCGGCTGGCTTTCTCAATCAGGAGGGAGACAAAAGCTCCCGACTGCACTGAACTCCAGTTCCAGGTGAGACTCTGGGGACCCAGACTCATTTGGGGAGAAACTGGACTGTCTGGCAGCAAGCGAAACTCAAGGGCGACTTTCTCTCAGAGGTGCTTGCAGCGATTACCGTGGGACACTGAGAACCAGGGGCCTCTTAGGGCAAGGCTGACTGGAAGCCATTGCTGTTTGCCCCGCCCTGTGATCCCGCCCCATGAAGCCATCGCTGTTTGCCCCGCCATGAGACTCCACTGCATCCAAGCTGAGCGCAGAGGCTTTTGCATATGAACGGCATGGTCCTTTGAATTTTAAACTTACCTACAGCTGAGTCAGAGAGACCCAGAACATCCAAAAGAAGGCCCAAGGCTCCAAAGCAGCTAGCACTGCTTCACAGCTGGGCCTCATCTGGGCAACTCCAAAACCCAGACAAAGAAGAGGAATCTGCAGATCTCTCCTTAGCTCCTGCTAGGTGGCCTCAGGCAGAGGCTAAATTACTACCTCCTTGGAGATCCAAGAGCCAGTGTACCCAGGGATCAGAGTGGGGCCATCCAGATTACAACTCCTCAGATCCATAAGGGACACACTCAGGGGGCAGACTCAGTGAGCACCAAAGTCCCACTGAAGCAAGTCTTGTCTCATAAGGGTGTCTCCAGCACAGAAGTTCTCCCATAGTAGACACAGCTGATCCTCACAGCCAGTTGGCCTGGAGGTCAATTCCCCCCAGTGATACCAACAAAAACCAAGGCTTAACTACTATAAGACTGTGCACACAGCCCACAAAGGGTGCACCAACAGTATCTACCTCAGGTAACTGGGGAGGCTGAGCCACTGGGCCCTATAGGACACCTAGCACACAAAGCCACTCTATCAACTCAGGGAAGCAGCCAAAATGTGGAGACAAAGAAACAGGTCACAAATGAAAGAAAAGGAGGAAAGCAAAGACTGGATATAGAGTTCAAAACCATGGTTATAAGATTTTTCAAGAATTTTCTAGAAAAGGCCTATAAATTTCAATCGAGGATATGAAAAAGGACCAACTAGAAATTAACCATACACTGACTGAAATAAAAAATAATATACAGAGATCCAACAGCAGACTAGAGGATCGCAAGAATCAAGTCAAAGATTTGAAATACAAAGAAGCAAAAAACACCCAACCAGAAAAGCAAAAAAAAAGAATCCAAAAATATGAAGATAGTGTAAGGAGCCTCTGGGACAACTTCAAGCATACCAACATCCGAATTATTGGGGTGCCAGAAGAAGAGAGAGAGCAAGATAATGAAAACCTATTTGAAGAAATAATGACTGAAAACTTCCCTCACCTGGTCAAAGAAATAGACTTACAAGTCCAGGAAGCGCACAGAACCCCAAACAAAAGGAATCCAAAGAGGACCACACCAAGACACATCATAATTAAAATGCCAAGGGCAAAAGACAAAGAGAGAATCTTGAAAGCAGCAAGAGAAAAACGGTTAGTTACCTACAAGGGAGTACCCATAAGACTGTCAGCTGATTTCTCAGCAGAAACTATGCAGGCCAGACGGGAATGGCAAGAAATATTCATTGTGATAAAGAGCAAGAACCTACAAACAAGATTACTCTACCTAGCAAAGTTATCTATCATTCAGAATTGAAGGGCAGATAAAGAGCTTCACAGATAAGAAAAAGCTAAAGGAGTTCATCACCGCCAGACCAGTATTATATGAAATGCTGAAAGGTATCCTTTAAAAAGAGGAAGAAGAAGAAAAAGGTAAAGATAAAAATTATGAACAAATACATATCTATCAACAAGTGAATCTAAAAATCTAGTGAATAAAAAATCTGATGAACAGAATAAACTGGTGAATATAATAGAATCAGGGGCATAGAAAGGGAGTGGACTGACAATTCTTGGGGGGAAAGGGGTATGGGGGGTGCAGGAAGAGACTGGACAAAAATCGTACACCTATGGATGAGGACAGTGGCGGGGTGAGGGGGAGGACGGTAAGGGCAGAGGATGGGGTGGGAACCGGATGGAGGGGGCTATGGGGGAAAAAAAAGAGGAACAATTGTAATAATCTGAACAATAAAGATTTATTTTAAAAAAATCCTAGTTCTAACATTTACTAGTGTTGTGACTTTGGACAACTTAATCTTTTTGAGCCTTAGTTTTCTCATTTATAAACTAGAGATTAAAAAAAGCAAGTTTACTGTATTTGCAATAACATGGAAAACCGCACTGCTTAGCAAATAGTAGTTGCTCAATAAATGATAGCTATTTTATCCGTCATTAACTTTCATAAACTTTGAGTGCTTAAGGGAATGTTCTCACCTATTAAAAAAAAAAAAAGATAAAGAACTGTCTAAGGTTTTAACAAAGAAAAGCTCTGTAGCTCCTGGCTTCACCTTCCCTTTGGCCTTTCTCACTGTGCAGTTAGGGAGTGCTCTGTTCTTAGTTTTAAAACCCTAATTCCAATGTTGATAAAATTTACATTTGTTCCCTTTAGCACAGATGAAACAGAAAATGATTACTGTCTCAGAATTAGTACATTATTTTCAACTTCTATTGTCACTTTTATAATTATTTAAAACCATACTTTCTAACCTATTATTAGTTACCAATATGCAGATAAACAAATATCTAACACTTCTGAATTTAGTTAAGACTTTTAGAGATCTGAAACATTTAAACTAGACTTTTCTGACTTTTGAAAGAGGAAGTTGTCACACATGGTGTTTAACCTATAGCCTATTTTTACACAGTCTAAAGTGCTTCTATAGGATCTCACATTTATGACTCCGAGAACCTATTTAGAGAATTAAAATAATTTCATTACAATGGAAATGTTAACAGAACAGAAGAAAGTCTCAATTACCGTCACTCCAAAAATAAAGCTCTGTCCAACAAAGCAAGTTTCAACTGCTTTAGTTAATAGGTTCTGGGTTGCATCCCTATCCAGTGCTCCTGGAATTTCACTGGAATCCTGAATGTATCTTGAGTGGAAGAAAAAAAAGTGTGAAGAGATAAACTTTGAAATTTTAACTTGCCATAAAGTCAGAAATATGAACAATTAGTTTGAAAATGCAGCATGAATCTTTTGAGTTACATATTTAAAAAAGTGACTTTAGCCCTAGCTGGTTTGGCTCAGTGGATAGTACATAGGCCTGTGGACTGAAGGGTCCCAGGTTTGATTCCGGTCAAGGGCACATGCCCGGGTTGTGGGCTTGATCTCTAGTAAGGGGGTGGTTGGTGGTGGTGCAGGAGGCAGCAGATCAATGATTCTCTCTCATCATTGATATTTCTATCTCTCTCTCCCTTCCTCTCTGAAATTAAAAAAAAAAAGATGTGACATTAAAAGCTAGGCATTTTGTTCCCTCTAGTTTCCTATAGCTAGAAAGACAAAAACAATTGATCAAATGTGAATAAAATAGATGCCTGCCTAGGAATCAGGTCCAGCAATTATTCTAGAAGTAGCAGTGGAAGTAGTGATGGAATCTTTAGTCCTCAAAGCAGAGGGGAGTCTTTCCTTTTCCCTGGCGATCCTGTGGTCCCTCTGCTGTCCCTTCCTTCAAATGAGTCTGCTCTCAACAATAAGGAGACAGAGAGACATTTCTTCTGTTAGGGATTAGGGGAGGTGGGTAGAAGACTGCTTAAATATATCCTTGCATTTTTAGGACAACATCATAAAAGGTCAAACTATGCAGGTGAAGTTGTAATGAGAGAAATAACATTTCAACTTCTGATATGCAAATATTCCCACAAAAGGCTTCTTCTGCCTCAAGGGATGTTGGCCACTTGAATATAAATATCAACTTGGATAATCCCTCAGTTTGAAACAATTTTACTTTCTTATTCTATGTTCTCTAATTTGGATTAGTTTTGTAATTTAGTATTCTAATCACAGCTTAGTTGGCTTGGATAAAAGGAGCTTGGTTTAACATTATCACAATATATATTCAGGAAGTAAACATCTATTTCTTGATGATCTTTTAAAGAAACTGATGATCTGAGGTTGAGCAGGCAATGAATGAGGTCATCTTTTTTTTTTATTATTATTAAATGTTTATTACCTTAAAAACATATTTTAAAATTCCATTAATATACTAAAGGCGTAGCTAGGAAAAAGAATGCTTTAAATAATCTTACCTATGCAAATCAGTGGCTGTAAGACCAAAAAATGCATCTAAGCAGCTTCCAAAAACAGTAATGCCAAATAATTTGTTTGATTCTGCAACTTTTATGGAAAGTCTGTATCTGTAATTGGTGTTTTCAGCTTCACCAGTAGAACCACATTTTGGACAATTAGACCTGGAAAAGTGGAAGAAAAAAGTATAGAAAACTAATTTTTTTTTTCATGTGATGAAAAACAAATCTGGAAATGTAAAAATTAGAAATCATGTTTTGGGTACAAATGTTCCTATACAACTTACATTCATCTTAAACTATTTTAGATTAATTTCTTTACTCAGAACAGCTGCTTTCACTGATTTAAATTAAGTGGCACTGAAGTGACAGAAAAGTGAAGGGAGTGTGTGTGTATGTATGTTTGGAGGGTTTAGGAGGCAGCATGGTGGGAAGAGATGTTCTTATTAGGTAGCTAAATCATCATGAACAAAGTGAGACACATTATAGTCTGGGATTGGGGGTATGTGCAAACTAAATATAATGAAGTAAACACCACACCAACAGAAGACCTGAAAATTAATGTCTATCTTCTATTAAAAAATAATTAATAATCTTGAAACAATAAAAATGTATATATAGAGAACCCAGTTACATTTTTCTCACCATTATAAAAATAACTTTACTTTCTTTAATTCATTGGAATATGCTAAGAATTTATCAGATTACAAAATATCTTATTTCACTTGTTTCTAAGGCAATGTATAATTATGGCCAATGTCTTTCTGGTGAAGAAAACTTATTAAGTGTAACTTTACTGTCATGTACTAAATGTCTGGTCTTGGGATATTAACTAAATCCCTTAACCTTGATTGCCTCATCAGTAAAATTCAGGGTTGAAGAAGTATAAAAGGAGACAAAGAAAAAGAAAAGAAAGTAAAGAAAACATCTATTGCCAATTAATAAGTTAGTTTGATTCTTTCTAATAATTATATTAGATATTGTAATGATATTGCCACTTCTGTTTCCCTCCTTTTTAGTTGTCTGCAATAATGCCTTATAACTTACATTCTTAATTTAGCACAATGACCAATGAAAACATCTTTTGGTAATAGTTAATCTTAGGACTTTTGTTCTTTGTGTTGCTTAGCAATTATCAACCTTTTTCATTTCTTGGCACACATAAACTAATTAGTAAAATTCTGCAGCACACCAAAAAATATATACTTTTCCAATCTGACAAAAAATAGGTATAATTTTGATTCATCTTTTGATTCAAAAGATGGCTATTGTTTTGTTGGCTGTTGCCATTTTTTTTTATTTGACAATCTAAGGAAAAAGAGGTGAGTGCCCCTGACTAAATAGTCAGGCATTACATGTTTTAAAAATTCTTGTGGCATACCAGTTGAAAATCACTGACCTAGCTTAAAAAAGCAAATAGAAAATGCTAATAGAAAATAAAGATAACTGTAAACATTTGATTGCTTCCACACAGCCACTAGGGGGAGCCTAAACTCCACAGGATCAAGGTGACTATTTTGAACAAAAGTTAATCCTTCATATAAGAAGTTACTGATTCATCATTAATTTGTGTTAATTATTATTATTATTTTTCTACACCGAGGATGTATCTGTGCCAATCCATTTGTGTAATCTTACCCAAATCTGCTGAAGTTGTGTTGTAGTTTTGCTATAAACATACCTTCTTTAAAAATTATATAATAATAATGCATTCAAGTCTAATGTAATATTCTTAGCAAATCTTCAAATAGTTAATAGGCATCAGCATTTTGCAGTTCATAAATGTTTGCAACATACATTATTTCATTCTGATATGTAAATAAGGCCATTTATTCCCATTTATGTAAGGGACAATTGGAGTGAATTTCTGCCCAAGGTGACAAAGTTAGTGAATTTTATGACCCAAATCCAAGGCTTTGGGTTTCTATCCTGGAGATTTTTCTTGCATGATGCCTTATGACAACTATAAGAACAATATGGTTAGTAATGAACTATCTTGTAAATAGAGTATTAATGATAGCCAAACAAAAAGTAGGTTTACTCATATTTGGCAATGGTACATCTGATAAATGGTTAATATCCAAAATATATAAGGAACTCACACAGCTTAACAAAAGGAAGACAATCCAATGAAAAAATGGGCAAAGGACCTAAATAGACACTTCTCCAAAGAGGACATACAGATGGCCAAGAAACCTATGAAAAATGCTCAAAGTCACTGATCATCCAAGAGATGCAAATCAAAACCACAATGAGGTACCATCTCATACCTGTCAGAATGGCTACTATCAACAAATCAACAAATGACAAGTGCTGGTGAAGATGTGGAGAAAAGGGAACCCTCATGCACTGCTGGTGGGAATGCCATTCACTGGGTGCAACCATTATGGAAAACAGTAGGGAGTTTCCTCAAAAAATTAAATATGGAACTGCCATTTGACCCTGTCATCCCACTTCTAGTAATATATAATAAGAAACCCGAAGCACCAATCAGAAAGAATGTATGCACCCCTATGTTCATAGCAGCACAATTTACAATAGCTAAGATATGGAAACAGCCCAAGTGCCCATTAGTAGATGAGTGGATAAAGAAGCTGTGGTACATTTATACTATGGAATACTATGCAGCAGCAAAAAAGAAGAATCTCTTACCCTTTGAGACAGCATGAAGGGACTTGGAGAGTATCATGCTAAGTGCAATACGTCAGTCAGAGAAAGACAAGTATCACATGATCACACTTAGGAATAAAGTGATGAACGGTGTGGATCCATAGACATGGAAGCATGGAACAGAGTGCAGAATTTCAGAGGGAAGGCGGGGGAGGGTGGGTGGGTGGGAAGGAGGTAATTAACCAAAGACCTTGAATGCATATATATATATATATATATATATATATATATATATATATCACCCATGGACACAGACAATAGGGTGCTAAAGGCCTGTGGTGGTGGGGGGCAGGGGTGTTCTGGAGGGGGGTCAATGGTGGATAAAGGGGAACATATATAATACTTTCAACAATAAAGAATTATTAAAAACAAAACAAAAAACTAAGTTCACTAATATGAATGCATATAAACACTAAATTATATGTAGCTTTATACAGGGTGCCCCCCAAAAATGTACAAACAAAAAATATAATTAAAAAGCCAGTGTTTAATTTCATTTCATTTTCAAAATGTAACAGAATCTACAGACACTGTATACATTTTTTTGGGGATGCCCTGTATATGTATAATGTAGATATTTATGTACAGTAGGTCCTCGGGTTACGTTGGAGATCCGTTCCTACGGCGCAATGCAGCGCAATGCAATGCAATTTCCCCGTTAAGTCAGAACCCACCTACATAAGCATCTACATCACTCACATGGAGCACACACACAGCAGTAATGAAGTGAAACAGTAAAAAAACTTTAAAAGAAAGATAACAATTCCTGACCTTTACTTGTGGTAAATAAATAATAAAAAACATAAAGCACATATGTACAAACATCGAAATGACAGAAGTTTTTTTTACATAAATAAATGGGAGATGGCGACGTAACCAAGAAACAACCTATGTCGAGTCTGACATAACCCAAGGACTGTCTGTATATGATTTCCTTTAGTCCTTTGGGAATAAGGCTGGATTGAAACAAATAAATGTTCATGTGGAGTAATACACATCAGAGCTTGAACTTTAATATGTATATAAATCACTTGGAATCTAAGTTTGAGACAAGGCCCCAAATCCTGCATTTTTAACAAACTGCCAGATGATACCAATGCAGCTGTTCCCCTGACCAAGACTTTTGGGAAGCAACACATTCACATTATAATTCCCAGATTTAATTTATAGAAACACCCCTATTTCCAAAATGTAATTTGTTATGGAATAACGGTTTTCAAACTTTATATGTTTAAAAATTATTAAGAAAACCAAAGGCCTTTTGTTTATATGAGTAATAGCTACTTATATTTTAACTGATTACAAGAAATTAAATAAAAGAAATTAAAATGAATAAACCTAAAAAGTATTAATTAAAAATAACAGATCCATTGCATGGTTACATAAAGAACATAGTTTAATAAAAATAACTAGTGTTCCCCCCAAAATAATTAGTGAGAAGATGGCATTGTTTTACATTTTGCATATCTCTTTAAATGTTTGATTTAATACAAGCAGTTGAATTCTCACATGTCCTTTTCTGTTCAATCTGTTGTGATATCATCATATGTCATACAGTCTCTCGAAAACTGAAAACTCTGTTACTCACTCATAAAAGAATGAGAGTGAAAAAGGAAATAATGCCTTAGAATTATGAAAATAGTTTTGATCTCAAAAAGCTTCTGAAAAGATCCATCTAAAATAACACTTGAAATCTGCTATTTTTTTGGATATCACTTAAAACAGCAAGTTTTATTTGTTTATTTTTCTAGTGTACTTACATAAATCCCTGAAGTAGAAGTTGTGGTGAGATTAGTAATCTTTAGTGTTGCTTTGGTCGTGAAACTGAAAATCTGATGAAAAGCAATGGACCCTTCCCAGAAAAATGCACACATAACCAGAACACACGATACTTTATATATTTTGGGGACAGGAAGATTCATATACATCTATAGCCTAACCATAGGCCCCAGGTTAAGAATACCTAGACTAGATGGTTACATAATGTCCCTTCCAAATTTATAGTCCCATATTAAATTGAATGTATACAATGTAATAAAAATATATTTTTAAAAAATGTATACTTAATGGAAGCAACCCAAGTGCCCATCAACAGACGAGTGGACAAAAAGCTATGGTGCATATATACAGGGAGGACAAAAGGAGGATTACAGTTTTAATACAAATAAATAATACAATATTTAATAAATAATAATAAAAGAATAAATCATGTTTTGCATACTCACAACTATAAAATTACTTTTGCCTACACATATAATTTAATACTATTCAGCCATAAAAAAGAATGAAACCTTACCATTTGTGACAGCATGGATGGACCTAGAGGCTATTATGCTAAGTGAAATAAGTCAGTCAGAGAAAGACAAATTCCATAGGATTTCACTTACATGTGGAATCTAAGAACAGTATAAATGAGCAAAGAAAACAGAAACAGATTTATAGATACAAAACACAGACCGATGGTAGCCAGAGGGAGGTGGGGTTGAGGTAAAAAAGGTGAAAAGGTTAAAGGAGTACAAATTGGCAGTTACAAAATAGTCACAGGGATGTAAAGTACAGCAAATAGTCAATAATATTGTAATAACTCTGTATGGTGCCAGATGGGTACTAGAAGTATCAGGGGAAACACTTTGCAAGGTACATGATTATCTAACCACTATGCCGTACATCTGAAACTCTGAAACTATGGGTCCCATTAAGTAACTTAGAAGGACAACACAACTGTTTGGGTTAGGTGATCAGCTTATGTGGATAAATAAGTACCGCCCTTACTCATAATTTTAGGGAGAGTGCGGGCGCACACACACAAATAAAGTTAATGTGGTCTTTCATATGAAAAGAGCATATTGATAATCATAAGAATATGAATATAATAATCTTATATGAATGATCAAAAACTTTCCATACATATATTTTTATATCTGTACATCTATGTGTCTGCATCTTTATATACATCATGGAACCTTTTCAAATGAAATCTTGGAACCCTAAGAGAAGGATGAGAATGGAGGTCTTGCTGAAATGAAAGTGGGGGCCAGAGCCCATCCTACTTATTAGCACTATCTAATATTCCTTTTCTAATCCCCATCTCCCTCTAGAAGCATGAACCCTTAAGGCTCTGCAGAATGTAATTTAAAAACCACCACTGCTCTAAATCTTGGAGGTTAAAACAAAGAAGAAAGTTAACCTTATTAAATACAAAGTGCCTATTATAGATTTTATCACTAAGGATTTGGAATTCAAAGAAAATCTTTAGGTGGAAATCTTTTCACTCTTCAGTGTCTCTAAAATCCCTTCCAAAGGCTAGAGTACGGAATTCCTCTGTTAAAACTTTGCTATGCTGTGCTCTAGCAGTGGGGAAATGAAAGTGGGGAATTCCTGTTTCCTGCACTGGCTTGCAACTGACTTGTATTTCCTCTCTTGTGTTTACAGGCTTCACATTACCTTTTGGAGACTAATATTATCCGAGAGAAGCACTTTTGACATGACGGATATATAAAACTTGAATTCTGGAGAGCAAGAACCGAGGCAAGAAGAAACTTTCTTTTTCTATTCATGTATTCACGTGGTGGCCTGCAAAACAAAATAGTCACTGGGGTGAGTGGCAAATCTTTAATTGTAGGTGCATAATTCATTTCTGAAGAAAACCTCTTAACCTCCACTGCAAAGCCAAGAGATTTCTTTTCTAGTAAATGTCAATGTATTAAAAAACAAATTTTCTTTTCATGCTTATTTAAAAGTATTAATAGAAAGAAAATAAAATTTAAAACAGAATAGTTCAAACAAACATTCTGTTTCTGAATAAATATTCCATTCTCAATAATTCAGGAAAAGTCATTTAGCTTCTTTCACATCTTTCTAAGAAAAGCTACGCAGAACTTTATTGGATCTCAGTGTGTACATTTTTACACAGCTTAAAGAGAAAACAAGACAATTCATATTTTGCAAACAGAAAAAGCAAAATGTTATATGGTGAAAAGAGAGTTCCAAGTACTTTAAAATCCTTGTATAAAACGTATCTGAGAAATCCTATATCATAAAAGCCTAATATGCCAAATGTCTGACCGTTTGTTTGACCATTTGACCAGTCACTATGACACACAGTGACCACTAGGGAGCAGACGCTCTGACTGGTAGGTTAGCTTGCTGCTGGGGTCTGGCTGATCGGCACTGGGTGCGATGGGCTGGACATGCCCTGGAGCCCTCCCGTGGTCCCTCCCTGGCCTGATCGTGCACCGGTGGGGTCCCTTGGCCTGTCCTGCGTCCTCTTGCAATCCGGGACCACTTGGGGGATGTCAGAGAACCAGTTTCGGCCTGATCCCTGCAGGCCAGGTAGTGGGACCCCACGGGTGCACGAATCCGTGCACTGGGCCTCTAGTAAAAAAATAAAATAGCGAGAACCCCAAGATGACAGCACAGGTAAACACCTAAACTACTGCCTCTCACAACAATTTAAAAACTACAACTAAAAGACAAAACGGACACCATCCAGATCCACAGGAAGGCTGGCTGAATGGAAATTCTACAACTAGAAGGAAAGAGAAAAGCACACTGAGACTCAGAGGAGCTGCAGGAGGCAGAGGTACTGAGACGCACGCACAGAGGGTACTGGCAACTGAGTGCGCGGCTGGCTTTCTAAAGCGGGAGGGAGACAAAAGCTCCTGACTGCGCTGAACTCCAGTTCTGGGCGAGACTCTGGGAACCCAGACTCATACGGGATGAATCTGGACTGTCAGGAAAGAGAAAAGCACACTGAGACTCAGAGGAGCTGCAGGAGGCAGAGGTACTGAGATGCACACGCGGAAAGGGCTGGCAACTGAGTGCACGGGTGGCTTTCTCAAGTGGGAGGGAGACAAAAGCTCCCGATGGCACTGAACTCCAGTTCCGGGTGAGACTCTGGGGACCCAGACTCATTCAGGGAGAAACTGGACTGTCTGGCAGCGGGTGGAACTCGAGGGCGGCTTTCTCTCAGAGGTGCTTGCAGCGATTACCCCGGGACACGAGTCACAGGGGCCTATTAGGGCAGGGCTGATGGGAAACCAATGCCATCTGCTCTGCCCTGAGACTCAACCCCATCCAAGCTGAGCACAGAGGCCTTTGCAAGTCTAGCCTCATAAGGGTGTCTCCAGCAGAGAAGTTCTCCCAGTGTAGACACAGCTGATCCTCACAGCCAATTGGCCTGGAGGTCAATTCCCCCCAGTGATACCAATAACAATCAAGGCTTAACTACAACAAGACTGCACACACAACCCACAAAGGGGCACACCAACAGTGTCCACCTCAGGTAACTGGGGAGGCTGAGCTACTGGGCCCTGCTAGAACACCTAGCACACAAAGCCACTCTATCAACTCAGGGAAGCAGCCAAAATGCGGAGACAAAGAAACAGATCACAAATGAAAAAAATGGAGGAAGGCAAACAACTGGATATATAGAGTTCAAAACCATGGTTATAAGGTTTTTCACGAATTTTCTAGAAAAGGCCGATAAATTTAGCAAGACCCTTGAGGATATGAAAAAGGACCAACTAGAAATTAAGCACACTGACTGAAATAAAAAATAATATACAGAGATCCAACAGCAGACTAGAGGATCGCAAGAATCAAGTCAAAGATTTGAAATACAAAGAAGCAAAAAACACTCAACCGGAAAAGCGAAAAAAAAAAAAAAAAGAATCCAAAAATATAAAGATAGTGTAAGGAGCCTCTAGGACAACTTCAAGCATACCAACATCCGAATTATTGGGGTGCCAGAAGAAGAGAGAGAGCAAGATACTGAAAACCTATTTGAAGAAATAATGACTGAAAACTTCCCTCACCTGGTCAAAGAAATAGACTTACAAGTCCAGGAAGCACAGAGAACCCCAAACAAAAGGAATCCAAAGAGGACCACACCAAGACACATCCTAATTGAAATGCCAAGAGCAAAAGACAAAGAGAGAATATTAAAAGCAGCAAGAGATAAACAGTTAGTTACCTACAAGGGAGCACCCGTACGTCTGTCAGCTGATTTCTCAACAGAAACTATGCAGGCCAGAGGGAGTGGCAAGAAATATTCAAAGTGATGAACAGCAAGAACCTACCACCAAGATTACTCTACCCAGCAAAGCTATCATTCAGAATTGAAGGGCAGATAAAGAGCTTCAAAGATAAGAAAAAGCTAAAGGAGTTTATCACCACCAAACCAGTATTATATGAAATGCTGAAAGATATCCTTTAAGAAGAGGAGGAAGAAAAAGGTAAAGATAAAAATTATGAACAACAAATACATATCTATCAACAAGTGAATCTAAAAGTCAAGTGAATTAAAAACCTGAGGAACAGAATAAACTGGTGAATATAATAGAATCAGGGGCATAGAAAGGGAGTGGACTGACAATTCTCAGGGAGAAAGGGGTGTGCGGGGTGCGGGAAGAGACTGGACAAAAATCGTACACCTATGGATGAGGACAGCGGGGGAGGGTAAGGGCAGAGGGTGGGGTGGGAACCAGGTGGAGGGGAACTATGGGGGAAAAAAGAGGAACAATTGTAATAATCTGAACAATAAAGATTTATTAAATTAAATAATAAATAAAAATAAAATAAAATAAATAGTGCCCTAGCCGGTGTGGGTCAGTGGATTGAGCATTGGCCTGCGGACTGAAGGGTCCCAGGTTTGATTCTGGTCAAGGGCATGTACCTTGGTTGCGGACACATTCCCAGTAGGTAGTATGCAGGAGGCAGCTGATCGATGTTTCTCTCTCATCAATGTTTCTCTCTATCCCTCTCCCTTCCTCTCTGTAAAAAAAAAAATCAATAAAATATATTTAAAAAAAATAGCAACATTTTACACTCATAAAAACTTCAAATGTTAGTTTGTTTACCACATTTAAAACTGATTAGCTTAATTATAGTACAAAATAAATGTCTCTGCACATGTTCAAGATAAAGCTGTATCAATAAATTTTCATTTGTAAACACATGGCAAAAGCTTTCTATTTCTGAGTATGGGTGGAACTGTTTCTGAGACTGGCATCCACAAACTTCGACAAATAAAAGTCATAATTAAAAATCATAATAGAAACTTTTAGGCATAACTCTTCATGGGATAATCAGAAATTTAGAAATGCGGGTGACGATGAAGAGAGATCTTAAAGTGGTACTAATCCTGCCCATCAATCAAAATGACATTTCTATGAAAATAAAATCTTGCCACCTAAGGCAGTATGCTAGAAACTTGAAACGATGAAAGATAAATCTATAATAATAAAAGTGTAATATGCTAATTAGACTTGGACGTCCTTCTAGATGAAGCCAGGGCTGCAAGGGAAGCCAGGTCCCGGATGCCTGCCGGTGGCTGGAGGGAAACCCAGGTCCCGGGTGCCAGAGGGAAGCTGGTGCCGGCAGCCAGGGGAAGGAAGGCCTACTCTTGCATGAATTTCGTGCATTGGGCCTCTATTAGATTTATATAAATCACTGAGCTACCTTATTAAAGGGTGCAGAAAAAAAAGCTAATGCTGTCTAATACTTTGTTGTTTTCCTTACTTTGGGGGTCCTTAAGTATATAAGACTAGTGAGGTTCTACCAAAAGCACATTTGTATCCCTAGATTTGGTTTTCATTTTAGACCACATGGCAATCTCTAATGACAAGGTAGAGAAGGTGATATAGGATCAAGAGGAAGGCAAAAAGAAGGGCCACAAAAAAAGCATCTGCCTTCTACTTCTGTAAAATCCAGTTTAGGGTGTAGGGCGTAACACAATGGCACACCCACCTGTAAGCTACAGGACATAACACAGAGCAAAGCTCCCTCCTGAAAATGTCATCTCTTACCTGTTTAAAATCCTGCTATTTAGAATGAAGCCTCAATTCCTTCCAATGGCCTATGAGCCCCTAGATCACTTAGCTCCATCTCCTTGACTTCACCTTGATCACTGTACTTCAAGCCACACTAGCCTTCTTTCTGCTCAAGTACACCAAATGGTTTCTCTTCTCAGGCTTTTGTGCTTACATTTCTCTGTGCCTAAAATGTTCTTCCCTTAGTTCTTCAAATAGCTGGTTCACTCTCATCCTTCAATCTTTAACTCTAATGTTAACCCCTTTAGAGAGCCCCACTTTATTTCAAGTACACCTCTTAGTTTCTATGATATGTATCACCCATTTTATTTCTCCATGGTGCTAATCATGCTGGTGACATAAGCAAACATGAGAATGTATCTATTCTACATATGCATTGTTTACTGATTTTTGTTTGTTCTTTCCCCGCTAGTCTGAAAGTTTCATAAAGACCTGGTCTATCCTGTGCTCCACTATATCCCCAGTGCTTAGCACACAGTGAATTCACTATAAATATTCAGTGAATACATGAAAAACTATAAGCAGAATCATGCAATTTAAGAAAATTTTGTAATATGCCATATAATAGGATTTTCTCCTTTTCATTGAAAGCTCTCTTCAAAGCCTTTCTCTATTAACAAAAAGAACGATTTTTCTTTTCCCCCACATCTTATGCTACTGTACTTCTATAGTCTTACATGTTTTTTTTCTCTCTTCTATTTGGTTTATTCTCCCCAATGTGTTCTCTCTTGGGTTTCTCTTCCTTGTTCTTTATGTGTTAGTAATTTATAAACAGTAATAGCAATCTGAATTGTGTTCCTTGTTCCCTTCCCCACCTTCAAACACACCCTTACCGCAATATGTTTCACATTTCTTTGTGTGTGTGTTCTTTCCCGACTCTTCCCTCTGTTTAAAATGTTCTTTCACTCTCCTTACTAAGGCTTATTCTTCTTTAAAATTATTTTCAGGGCTCTTCTCCTGGAAGCTTTCCCACGTTTAGTAACCCTAATCTTATTTATTTATTTAAAATATATTTTTATTGATTTCAGAGAAGAAGGGAGAGGGAGAGAGAGATAGAAACATCAATGATGAGAGAAAAATCATTGATCAGCTGCCTTCTGCACACCCTGTACTGGGGATCGAGTCTGCAACCCGGGCACATGCCCTGAACTGGAACTAAACCTAGGACCCTTCAGTACACAGGCTGACGCTCTATCCACTGAGACAAACCAGCTAGGGTTAATCCTATTTTTTAATTTACCACTTACCAACTTATAGTAAATTTGTGTGCTTTTAAAATGTTTTTTTCTTCTTTTAAATACTCACCCAAGGACATTTTCATTGATTTTGAGAGAGAGGGAATGGGAAAGGTGGGAGAAGGGGTGAGAGAGACACACACACAGAGACAGAGACAGGGAGAGAGAGAAACTTCAATCCATTTCCTCTCCCATGAGCTCCAACTGGGGCTGGGGATTGAACCCACAACCTAGGCATGTGCCTTGACTGGGAATCAAACTCAGGACCTTTCAGTGTATGGGAAGACACTCCTGCCGACTGAGCCATAGTACCCAGGGCAAAAACTTGTTTAATATGTGTTTTTCAGGAACCAGAGTAAGGACTGTCTTTTTATATCCCCATGCCTAATTCAAAACTTGTCAATCTGAACTTTAGTTATTAAATTTTTTCCTGATTTTCAGTTTTCCTCTTCTTGAGTCAGTTCCAACATATATCATTCAATATAAAACACCATTTTACCAAATAGCAAAACAATTTTATATGTGTATACTAGAGGCTTGATGCATGAAGATTCACGCAAGAATGGGCCTTCCTTGCCCTGGCTGCCGGCACTGCCTTCTCTCTGGCTGGAGCCACCTTTCCATCTTCCCACGCTGCCCAGAGGCCTGAAGCAGTGGGGCAGTGCAGAAGCCTGTGTGCCACCCCATCCCCGGCCACTTTGTGCCTGCATATGCAAATTAACCCACCATCTTTGTTGGGTTAATTTGCATACTCACTCCTGATTGGCTGGTGGGCGTCATGAAGTTATGGTCAATTTGCATCTTACTCTTTTATTAGTGTAGATACATTACAGTACACAGTAGTTTCATATATGGTGCCTTAATTAAAACTTATTTTAACCATTACTTACATTTTATCCTTTTTGGATTTATTTTCTTTAATTGTGGTCATATGAGTAGAGATGATTTTATTTAGAGTTCTAAAATAAAATTTTATATTGTACCAAAACTATATTGGCATGCATCAAATCGTATTCTTCACAAAACTATTATCAAATTCAAATTTTAGGAGATGGATTAAACCTGTATGATGACTAGGACACTGTGCCAAGTGTTGTGGGTAAATTTAAAAATAAGATACTTCCTGACCTAAAATGTTCACTGTTTAACTGGGCAGACAACTTACCAATAAATGAAAAACATATAAGCAGAAATATTTGGGAATTAATTTCTAAGTTAAATGTATAAGAACTAATTGCTACATTTTTAAAGGAAGTTTGGTTAAACTGTCTTTAAGGATTTACTGCACTCTAGTGGATAAAATATGTCTAGAAAATTATGACTAGCAAATTTGAGAACTGAAATGAAAAAGGTCATCAAATATTTGTGTTTCACCTTGTAAACCACAGAAAATTGCAAAAAAACTTCCCATTCATTGTCTGGTAGGCAAAAATATAATACTATCCTTTTAGATAGTTACTGTTAGTTATTCTTTGCTGTTTCCATAGTGTTTCCTTTATGATACTTGTCACCTAGTTTGCTTTGTCTCTCTCTCTCTCTCCTGCAGTATAGTGAATCCATGTTTGATGCATAACTGAATGAAGCATTGGGAATGAGTAAATACTAAAGTTAGGCAAGCACAATGACAGACTTAACTATTTCATATGTGGTATTTCTTGCAATTTATCTTTCTTCTTGATTTTATTAGGAAGGTTGGTGATATAGTATTACATTTATTTCAGCTCCATCACAGTCAGCAAACCATATTCCTGTGTAGGGGTGGTGTGGTAGGAGAGTGGAGCAGGTGTACGGGGGCTGCATCAGAACAAGGCTAATGTATGAGGCACTTGAATTCTTGGTTTAAAACCCCTTTATCTTGTTTCAACTATCAACTTATCATCAGCCACAAATCAACTGGGAGAAAGGGAGGCTCAAAGGATGAAAGACAAGTGCTTTCACTGAGCACCAGAGAATAATGCCAGTGTACTGAGGAAACACATTTACATTACTTATCCTAAGGAATAGAATGTGGTACAGAATAAAAGCACTAAGAAAATCCTGAACTAGAGGTAAAGAATTTCCAATTAAATAAATCTCTAAAGAGCAAGGTATATAATTATATCTAGTAGATCTTTATTCTATTATAATCATTTGCTAATTTTGTTACTTTTTTTCATTTTTAAAAAGAAAGTTAATCAATTAATCCTCAATTTCTTATACCTGCCTGTACTTTCAATGTAACTTTGTCCCATTACGATCAGGAAATCCTTTTACTATACATTTTGGGGGAATAAATTCCATTTTACTTAGCAAATTCACAGAAACGGGGTAGAGAAAATTCCAAGGGACAGGTAGCTACTCATTGCTTTGGAGAATAAGCTACCTTCCCATGCTGGTCTGTAGTTTTTGACCCTCTCTGCCAACTCCCAGGTCTGATGACTTTTACTTATTGATTTCAGAGAGAGAAGAAGGGAGAGAGAGAAACATCAAATTGTTTTTCCACTTATTTTTGCATTCATTGGTTGATTACTGTATGTGTCCTGACTGGAGAGAATCCACAATCTTGATGTATGGGGATGCTCTCTAACCAACTGAACAACTTGGCCAGTCTGGGGTCTGATGAATTTTGATAAAAGAAAAAGCTTGTTTCTCTTCCTAAAATGCTGAAATTTGGTATTTTTTTTTCTGATTTTGAGCAAGAAAGGAATGGCAATTAAACTTAAGTAAGCCCTAATTGTCTTAAATCTCTTCTATTGTTTATGGCTTTATTTTTAATTATACCAGTAATTTGTCATTTTGTTTGTCTTCCATTTAAACTGCCAAGTATGTTCACATGCCTGAATTTTCTACAATATCATTAACAAAAAGACTTAAAATAATAAACACTACATTTAGAAATGTCTTCCTTCCACATTTTAATGAATGCCCAGTATATAATATTAATTTATGGTCACATAGCTTTGAAGTTTCTTATCTCTCTGGACTCCAGGAAAAATGTAAAACTTAACAGGGCACCAACTCATCTGGCCCACATGTGAAACTGAAAAAGCTTCAGATTATTTTGAAACAAATTAATTACCAGAAAACCAGTGCACACCTTAGGAAGAAATGGAGTTATTAATTAATTGTATTATCATATGTAATTACATCATTAATGTAACCCTTTTTTACATGGTCAATCATTAATTCTAACTCTGATGTATCCATATTTATAGCAGTTAGATCCTCTTTTATATTAATAAAATAGCCCTATGGCTCTTAACTACTCATTATAAGACACGTATTTATTTATTTTTATTGATTGTAGAGAGGGTAAGTAAGAGGGAGAGAAAGAGAAACAGAGATATGCGAGAAACATCGATGGGTTGCCTCCTCTACCCGCCCCCATTGGGGACCGAACCTGCAACCTGGGTATGTGCCCCATCCAGGAATCCAACCGCTGACCTTTTGGTGTACAGGTCAACGGGGCCATACTGGCCAGGGCTAAGACACATATTTTTCATGCTGGGGCCAGGAATAAGTTCCAGTTTATCACAAGGGCTTATTTAAGTTCAAATAGCACTTTGGATTCCCCACACATTAAAGGGTCATGATACTCAGGACTTTTGCTACTGTAGGGCATGGCTCTGAAATCAGGAAGTCCACACACTGGTACAAAGGTGTGTGCACCACAGGAAGTGCTATAGCAGCAGGGGACACCAATCTGCCCTACATTTCTAGGGTTTGTACTCCAGTCTGACCAGGACAATCCCAATTTATGCCTCTTTCCCAATTTAATTACTAATAGTCCCCTTCTCTTCTACTACCACTTTAAATGCCTCTTGGTTTGGGCTCTGAATTACATGGTCCCTCTATGGTGTCAGTGTGACTGCCTAGGCGAGGGTATCAGCATCAGCCATATACTTCCTGCAACAATATGGGTTTTATATTGAGTCCAGATATCTCACCCCTTCCTTATTGTGAAAATCATTTGGGGGAAGGGAGGCTTTTGTTTTCCTTTTCGGCCAGTTGGCCAGAGTGTTTAATAACTTTAGTCTTCAAAGAAAAATAATCTCTGTCCACTTTTCTATCTAGAAACCTCCCTAAAAAATCCTGATGATTCAAATAAATGAGTAACTGGTAAATATCTGGAACTTCACCTCCAAACAGAATTTAAATCTTTTCCCTGGCTGGGTGGCTCAGTTGGTTGGAGCATCCTTCCATACACCAAAAAGTTTGCGGGTTTGATTCCTGGTGGGGGCACATATCTAGATTTCAGGTTCTATCCGGGGTAAGAGTGATAGAGGAGGCAACTGTTCGATGTTTCTCTCTCTCCCCCTTCCTCTTTCTCTAAAATCAACAAACCTATCTCCAGGTGAGGATTAAATAAATAAGCAAACCTTAAATTCTCAGAGCCAAAAAATAAATTTTGTTTCTCACTCCCTATGCTCATTACAACGTGTGAATACTTCTTTGCTTTCTATAACCAAAGGGTCCTTATGACGAACTTCTCAAACCAGTAACATCCTGGTCAAAAGTAGCTTGATCATGCCACAATCAGCAACAGAAATAGCAAGCAGCTTTTATTTATTTTTTGGGGACTTTGGTTTTCACCCTTTATTGGGAATACGGGGCAACATTACAGTTTTGGATAATTAAATCAACAAACCCTTCCAGCTGGGTGCTCAAAGGAGAGACAGCCCCCGGCCACGCCCCTTGGCGGTCCTCACACAAAGGACGCTTCAGCTCACAGTTTCCTCCCCTGCCAGAGTCTCCTGGGAGAAGGGAGGCAGTACCCATGTACGCGGAATACAGGTGCAGCCTCACGGTCTCCCCAAAGCCCAGCGCATATTAAGGTGAACCCTGTTTCCGAGAACAGATGCGCACACGTCCTGAAAGGGCGGCATGACAGGTCTCACTCTGCTTTTGAATGCTCACATACATGGGGTCAGGAACCAGTACCCCGATTCCTGGTTCCCGAAAAGTGGTCCCACAGAAAGTGCTTATTTAAATGAGCCCAAAAAGAAAAAAAGGCCCCAGGAAACCCTTCCGGAAGAAGTGCTCATAATCGCTCACTTAAACTGGGCAATGAGGACCTGTGCCCCGAAACTGATCTGGAGGAAATGCTCAGGAGAAACCAGCCAGGACAAAGTGTGCACTGCACAGCACACCAGCTGGCTGAATTGCACCCCTCATCCAGGGACCCCTCTGCTCCTCAAACACTGGCTACACCTAGAATAGCGAATTTACATCCAGAGGACCAGCCCTGACCTCACACACTGCTGTGAAGCCACCAAAAATTGACTGAAAACAACCCCCCCACAGCAATTTCCCACACCAAGCCCTTCCAGAAAAGTTTGCTAGGCCCTCTGAAGACCACCCCAACCCCTGAGCAGTCCTTGCAAAGGAGATTTCCCCTCACCTTTTCCTCCCAGGGTAGCACCTCCTGGGACAGATACTAAGGAAAAGCAAGTTCTCTCAGAACAGAAGCAACCAAATGTCCTCAAGTGGTGGCAGGATGACTCACGTGTTCCTCTTGCTCTGCATTCAGGTAAACTGGGACGGGAAGTAGTGCCTCCCAAATCTGATCCAGAGGCAGTGCTCACAAAAAGCAGTCCCACAGGAAGTGCTCAATTTGGGCCTGGAGGACGTGTCCCCGGGAGACCAGTCTGGAAGCTGTGCTCACAAAATATGGCCGCACTGGAAGTCTCACTTAAATTTGGGCCAAAGAACATGTCCTTAGGGAACTGGTCCATAAGATGCGCTCACAAAAGATGGTCCCACGTGAAATGCTCACTTAAATTGGGCCTGGAGGACATGTTCCAGGGGAAACTGGTCCAGAAAAAATGCTCATGTGAAAACAGAGTGGAGAAAGTGTTTACAGAACTCTAGCTAGCTGAGTGTACCCCTTACCACAGGTATTCCCTCTGATCCTCAGATGGATGGAGAAACTGCCTCCAAGTCTCACCTTGCTCCTTACCCCAGGAACCCCACTACCTCTTACACACAGGCTGGCTGGAAGTGGATGGAGCAATTGCATTTAGGTCTCTTGTCATCCTTTTCCCCAAGCAGCCTGGCCTACTGTCCATCACAGGCTAGGCTAAATCTGAGATGAAGAATTTGACTCCAGGTCCCTCCTCAACCTTGACCTCAGGACACCCTCTGTCCATCACATACTTGGTGGAGCTGGAAAAAACCCCATCAGCTCCAGGTCTCTCTCCTCACCTGTTTCCCCAGGCACTCTTCTGCCCATCACATGCTGGGCTGGCGTCAGGATGGATTATTTGCCTCCAAGTCTTGCCCTTTTACCCTGGACAACCTGGCTAGAGCCAAGATGCAGAATTCAGCTTAAGGACTCTCCTGGCCTGTTAATCTCAAGACACCCTTGGCCCTTCACATCATGGCTGGAGCCAGGAGAGAAAATTTGCCTCCAGGTTTCGCCACACACAAAGACCTGAGACCCTAGACACATAGCTAAATAGATTTGACACCAGACCACAGACCCAGGAGATGGAACCCAGATCCATAATCAAGACCGCATAGCCAGACTGCAGAGTTGGAGCCGGACAATGGACCCCAGTTGCTGCCAGATGCAGAGGCTGAACCAGATCCTCATGATGTAAAGACTCATGACTCAATAAAGAAATCTCATGACTCTCTAAGTCAAAGCAGCTAGCTTCACAAATGTAGGAGAGAGGAAAATAACTCAAAGCACTTCTAAATTCTACCAAACGCTGCAGAAATAGACCAGGAAGGCAGACAGAGTGAACAAAAATAATGCTTACCTTTGCTGGCAGATGTTCATGATCCTTCAGGCGCAGCAATTTCCAGAAATTAGCAGTGTCCCTGCCATTAATTTCATATGACTGGTTCATCAGTACTGTGGATTAAAAAAAAAAAAAAAAAAAAAAATTCCTGCCCTAGCTGGTTTGGTTCAGTTGATAGAGCATTGGCCTGCAGACTGAAGGGTCCCAGGCTCGATTACAGTCAAGGGCACATGCCCAGGTTGCGGGCTTGATCCCCAGTGTGGGGCGTGCAAGAGGAATTCATTGATGTTTCTATCTCTCCCTGTCCCTTCCTCTCTGAAATTAATAAAAATGTATTAAAATTTTTTTTTCCTCACACTTGGTAAGTCCTAACAGCTGGGCTAATAATCAAATTAGCATACTTAGATTAACAAGCAATTCAAAGTTTAATACATGTGAAGGGGAATTTGCATACAAATGAATAGCAAAAACAATGAGGTAATATTTGGTATACAGGACATTTTGGAAATGGGGGAACAGGGTCTTAAACTTTAGGTAAAATGGGCTACAAGCAGGTAATTTTAAAGAAGTGCAACATACATGGCAGGATACTTTTTTTAAGGCAACCCTCAACGCAGTAGCACATGGGGCGGGAGAGATAAGGAGGTCAACAAACTCCTGCTTGGACTCTGAATTTCTAAAGCTAAATTGATTATGCTAACGTTTTCTTCCTAAACCAGATTTTTCTAACTAAATATCTTAGGAAAAAATGAGATGAGAACCATAGGTTCTTTCTCAGTCTTTTGTTTCTTAACAACCAGCTTAAAATCAACACGCCAAGTGCAAAACTTTGGCCCTCTTCATCCCCACCTTTGAAACTTTAAATAAGTTTTACATCCACAAGCTAAATTACTAGATTGTTCCATATTTCACTGATATAATCACTCAGTCCTGAGAATAACTTAGTTTAGTTAAATTGTTAAAACTTTATTTCAGGAAACGGTGACGTTGATGTCTCCCAAAATTTACCTACTATTAAGTGTCTGATTATTTGCTTATGTGGGAAAAGAACAAACTTCCCTCTAACCTCAAGGTTCTATTTCCTGATCTAATAAAATATATATGAGACAAATTAGCAACAGAAAATAACCAAATTTAAGACATACATATGTATGAAAACCTCACATACATGAGAGAGAGACTCCAAATGCAGAAGAGGATCAGAGATAGAAAGGAAACTTGGGTATATAAGACATTCTGAGCTAGGGATGATGTAAGGTGCCTTCAAAGTGCCCTTGCAAAATGGTAAGAGGCTTAGTAAAAGGTGCTATTCCCAAGATGTATACTAGATGGCAGCAAAAAAAGGGACTATTTACTGGCGGCCTCAACTCAGATGTTATTCCAAAGATGCACACTAGATGGCAGTATGCATCGGTGTTGAAAGAGGACCCACTCTGAGAGTAGAGGGTCCACTCACATCAGCACTGGGTCATGTTGGGAAAATGATTTAAAGTCCTGTAATATGAGCTCAGTTCTGGGTCCTGTGACTGGACAGAGGTCCCTCTCTGAGACAATAGTGGTTCCTGTCAAACCAGCTCTTGGTCTTGTTAGTTTGGTAAAAGTCCCACCTGAGAGAATAGTGGATCCTGTCACATGAGCTTTGGATCCTGTTACTATGGGAAGGAGTCCCATCTGAGAGAGTAGTGGGTCCTACCACATACGCTTTGGGACCTACTATTATGGGCATATGAGACATTCTGAGGTAGGGATGATATAAGGTGATTTGAGGAATTCATAGGGTCCTTGCAAAATGATAACAGCAGATGATTAGTGAATATGCATCTAGTCCTAAGAAGTACACTAGATGACAGCGGGGAAGAGCACTTCCTGGCAGTGTGCATCTGAGTGTATGGAGCTCTTCCACTCTGAGAGCAGGGAGGTCCTGCCACATCAGCTCTGGATTCTCTGAATGTTGGGAGGGGTCCTACCTGAGAGTAGGGAGTCCTGTCATGTCAGCTCTGAGTTCTGGGAGTGTGGGGTGAGTTCTCTCATAAAAGAGTTGGGGGATCCTTACACATCAGCCCTGGGTCTATTTAGTGTGGAATGTGGAGCCACCTGAGTATGGGGTCCTCTGACATCATCTCTGGATCCTGTGAGTGTGGGGAGGAGCCCAACCTGAAAGGGTGGGGAATCTTGTAACATTAGCCCTGAGTTCTTTAAGTGTGGAGAGAGTCATACATGAGAGTGGAGAGTCTAGTCACTATAGCTCTTGGTCCTCTGAGTGTTGGGAGGGGTTTCACCCTGTAAAAGTTGTGTGTTCTGTCACATGAGCTCTGTATTCTGTAATTGTGAGGAAAGGTCTGTCCCTGAGACTTGGGGATCATGTCACATCACCTCTGGTTTTTGTTAGTGGGGGGCAGGGTCTTTTCCTGAGGAGGTCCAGTCACATCAGCTCTGGGTCCGGTGAGTATGGAAATTAGGTCCTTTTCTGAAAGAGTTGGGAGTCATATCCCATCAGCTCTGGGTCCTATGATGGTGGACTGGGGTCATACCTGAGACAGTAGGGGATCTGATAACTTCACAAATAATATTTACAACTATTTTAAAAAATGATCAGAGGGGAGAAATCACATAAGAGTGTTTTATGGAATAAACACCTAACCATGGAATACAAATAGGAATTAAGGTGTTATTTATGGTTTCCTTCAAGGGCACAGCGTTGGTCTAATTTTTCTAAAGGCAGTCATAAGATGTCCCTGAGAAATGATTTACTAACCTCATATGAAAACTCTAGAAAGGGAAGAGAAAGGCCGGTAGGAGATGGAAAATAAATAAACAAAAAACAAAGAGACAAAATCTCTTTTGTCTAGAGAAATATTGGTGAATAATATTTTGAAACATTAATCAGAAAAATCTTACTGAGTACAATACACGGTTTGTCCACTGCATTTATGATAGTGTTAACATAAGAAACATTCAAACCTGTGAAGAATTTTTCTGAGTTTATTTGAGCCAAAGTGTTGACGATTATTGGGAAGCAGAATCTCAATGGATTGAGATAATGCTCCAGAGAATGGCAGTTTTGCACCTTGCAATCAAAAGGGGAGATGTAAGTGGGTTACATGAAATCCACTGGTGATAGATTAGAGGTGGGAGAAAGCAAATCGGGGAAACCTCTGAGATTGGTTAAAAAGTAAAATGATAGACATATACTCCTTTTACTTAGGCAAATGCAGGAAAGTAACAGTCAACAATCATATCTAATAATAGAGTGATATGCAAATTGACCATCACTCCAACACACAAGATGGCTGCCCCCATGTGGACACAAGATGGTCACCACAAGATGACCAGCAGGGGAGGGCAGTTGGGAGGGACCAGGCCTGCAAGGGAGGGCAGTTGGGGGTGATCAAGCCTGCAGGGGAGGGCAGTTAGGGGTGACCAGGCCAGCAGAGGAGGGAAGTTGGGGGCGACCAGGCCTGCAGGGAAGGGCAGTTGGGGGGGACCCAGGACTGCAAGGGAGAGCAGTTGGGGAGGACCAGGCCTGCAGGGGAGGGCAGTTAGGGGCAAACAGACTGGCAGAGGAGCAGTTAGGCATCAATCAGGCTGGCAGGGGAGTGGTTAGGGGATGATCAGGCTGGCAGGCAGAAGCAGTTAGAGGCAATCAGGAAGGCAGGCAGGCGAGCAGTTGGGAGCCAGCAGTCCTGGATTGTGAGAGGGATGTCCAACTGCCCGTTTAGGCCCGATCCTGGTAGGACATCCCTCTAGGGGTCCCAGATTGGAGAGGGTGCAGACTGGACTGAGGGACACACACTCCCATGCACAAATTTCGTGCACTGAACCTCTAGTTAACTCAATAATAATGAGAAGATCTGTGGTCTCCGGAGAGTGGTGGCTGTGCTTTGAGGGGTCCAGAAAAAGGAAAATTACTTTGACATTCCAACTATATGTTACTGTAGATGCAAAAAAACAGTAGGCTCAGTTAAGGTAAAGACTGACCTTTGTCAGGGAAGATACCAGCCTAGGATATGAGTATCCACCATAAATTGCTTTTTAATTTTAAAAGTTTTAATTTTAGACCATCCTTTGTAGTTACTTTAGGTCTCTGAGTTTGCAAGGCTTCCATGCAGTCAGGTTAGCATTTGGCCCCTTTTCGTCCATAGCAGGTAAAGTACTACTCTAGGGATAGGGAAGGAAACAGGGTTACAGACAGAAAAAACAGGCTTGTGTTCAAGGAATTTATAATCCATTGGCTAAGGCAATGTATAATTGCCAATGAAGTGACACAAAGGTGCACACAATATTTGCAAGCTCCAGACTTCCATATTTCTACTGCTCATCTGAGAGCCAACAGTATTTGGATGTCTCACAGACATCTCAAGTTTTAATAGGTAAAATACCTGAATTCTTGGTTTCCTCTCAAAGGGAGATGGTGCATTTGAGGAACTCAAAAAGACATTCTGTATGGCTGGGACCTAGGACTAGAGTGGTGAAAAACAAAGCAGGAGAGATGGGCAAAGGCCCAACAAGAAGGGTCTTGTAATTTTCTCCATTTCAGTAAATGGCACTACTGCCCATCAGTAACTCTGGCCAGAAAGGTAGGAGTCATCTTTCATTCCTCTGTTTGCTCAAGTCGCACAATACACCCGTAGGTAAATGCTTGAGTCTATTTCCTTATCTAAAAACCATCATTCACTTCTCCCTTTCCGCTGCCCAATCCCACCTTAAGCTGCCACCACCTTAATGCAAACAACCATTATCTGCTTATGTTGCTCCATTAACATCCTAACTAAAATGGTCTGATCCCTGCTAATCTCTCATCTCATACAACTGTTCATTCTGAATATATTCCAGCAACATTGGTCTTTTCTTAGGTTCTTGAACACGAAGATGCCAGATTCTTTTTGGCCTCAGGGCCATTGTACAATCTATTCACTCTGGAATGTTCTTCCTTTCCTGTTCAATGCCTACATTACTCTCATCTCATAAGGCCTCAATTTAAGTGTCAACTTGTCAGAGGCCTTCCGAGACCAACCTGATTCAGATAGGCTACCTTGTTATTCCTCTAAAGTCCATCTACAGAAGGTTTAAATTCTATTAGGGCAGGAATCTATCTTGTTAACCATTGTAATCCCAGTACCTCCCAGTTCTTGGCACAGAGGAGAGAATCACTTAAAAATTACCAGCAGAATGAATAACTGGAGGTGAGGGAGATGGTGCATTTGAAGAACTCAAAAAGACATTCTGTATGGCTGGAACCTAGGGCTAGAGTGGTGAAAAACAAAGCAGGAGAGGTGGGCAAAGGCCCGACAAGAAGGGCTCCGTAAGCCATGTTATGGAGTTTAGATTTACATCTGAGGGAAGATTGGAGCGACTGAAAGGTTTTAAATGGGAAGTGCCGGGACCAGATCTGAGCTTTACCAGCCTGGCAATGTGGAGCCTGGCTTGGAAGGAAACAAGACTGAAAGAAGGAGAACCAGCTGGGAGGCTCCTGTCATAGTGACTGGATACATGTGAGCGATAGGAAGGAATCTGGAAAACTTGCACGTTTCTGGTTTGAGCCCACCGCTCAGTTACTCACTTTTCCCTCTGGGCCATCAAAGCAGTTTGGAAAAGACCCATTTGCAGCACGTATTACTTTCGGCGCAGCAGCCAACTGTGTATGTACCTCCGAGCACCTCCAAAGCTGCAGTGTCCCATTGTCCTTTTCTGTATTTCCAGTTCCAGATGCTCATCCGTGTCTAGCTCGATGATAGCACGGTAAGTAAATACTCAATAAACGCCGGCCCAGCGATGGCAAGAGCACGGTCTAAAATGAAAATGACCGCCCTTTTAAAGAAGAGGCTAACTCCTGGAAAAACAACAAAGAATGCTCTGAGTCTCATTCATAATGATTCATAATATTAAGGGGGTTCGTTAGGAGTTTCGGGGTCTCGCCCTCCCCGAGAACCCCTCCCCGCAGCCACTCACCGCAGGCCGAGGACCCACACCCAGAGCCTGCCTGGGCAACACTCCCTAAGGCAGGCAGAGCCAACTCCAATCGAACCTCCCGCGCCCCCTTCCGCCGGAAGTGACGCTTCGGCCGTGGTTCCTGAGAGCCAATCAGAATACGGCGCCGCCGAGGGTGGAGATTAACCAGGATATGCTATGAACGTTTGGGAACGACCATTTTCGTCAAACTGGGAGTAGAGGCAGGTTTGACGAGTTTTTCCCCGGCTGGCAGAGCAGTGGTACTGCCTGTAAAGTGGGCGTGGGCGCGGCGCGGAGCCCGCTGGGCAAGGGGATGCCGTGGGGGAGAGCGGGGGAGCGAGAAGGGGTGGAGCCGCCCCTCGGACTGGGTGACCTTCGGCGTGGTGACTGCCGTGCTCCACTTCTGAGTGACCCAGGGCAAGCCCCGCACCTGTCGGAACCTGTTTGTATAAATGGGAACAACAGTCATACACACACGAAAAGATTTCCGTGATAGTTGAGTTAGAGGAGATGATGTGTGTGCTACATTATGCCCAGTTGACTTAGTGACATGTAATGAACGATCCATAAATTGTCACGGTAGCTATTATTACCAGTATATTGGATTTAGGGAGGGCAAACGGTGTGGCAATGCAAGTAAGACGGACAGGGTAGGGATTGGAGGTGACGATAAGGAGAGAATATAGGGTGACCAGGCAGAAAGGGGGCGATATAGGTAAGGATGGGAGTCCGCGGTCAGGTAGTTTGGGGCCCTGGGATGATGAGAGCAGATTTGTAGTGTCACCGAAAGGCGGGTGGACTCTAAAGTGGAGATGGCACGAGAGGGAAATGAAATGTGCGGCGCCCTTGGGGCGGGGGGGGGGGGGGGTGTGACTCGGGGGATCTGCGTTAGGCCGGGTTGCAGATGGCCGGGCGACTTTGGGTTTCCCGGGGGAGGAGCCCATTGGTAGCGGGCGGAGCTGCGGGCTGGGCTTCGCTCTGGCTACGCGCATTTGCTGGTCTACCTCCCACCCGCACTGCAGCCGCCAGCCTGAGCCATGGGGCGCCTCGTCCTGCTTCTACTCCTGGCTTTCCTGATGCCCGGTCTCGCCATCCCCGTGCCGCCAGGACTAAAGGTCCTCAGCAACCTGCACTTGTCCACCAGCTTTACATCACGCCCCTCTGTAGTCACGGAGTACTCGATTCACTACATTGAACAGAAGGTAAGGCTGGGTAAGGGGCTATGAAAGGACTGGGGCTTCGCGGTCTCCCGCCCAACCGACGGGACCCCAGGTACCGGAGCCCACCCGGAATTTCAGGCCCCCAATGCCTATGACTTGTCCGATCTCCGGATCACGTTTTCTAGAGGGTGGCCCTAAGCCCAGTTCTGTTTAAAATCTCTCCTCCCTTTACCAATAATTTACTCTCAGCCCTGGCTCCATACTCTTCTGTAATTGACCACAACAGTCACTTCCAGTCCTGCTCTGTGAGGATGCTCTAATTCAAATTCCCTTGAATCCCGCCAAATCCAACTTATTTAATGCCAACTCTGCTCCCTATTCCGCTGAAGCAGTCATCCTTGATCACAAAGCTGTTCTTAAATATAAATTTCCAGTATCTTATTCGATGATCCTATATAATAAAGAGCTAATATGCTAATTAGACCAAACAGCAGAATGACCTCTGGACATCCTTCCGGACCACTGTCCTGACGACCTTCCAGAGGAAGCCAGGGCTGCTAGGGAATTTCATCCATAGGGCCTCTAGTCTCTAATATTTTAACCTAAAAACTCCAGCTTGTCATTGTATGCTCAGCTCAAAGTTGATTTTGAAGTCCTTTTATTAAGAGTTTTTAATCTTCCCCATTCTCCGTAAGACTGAACATATATGTAGCCCCTGCCTCTTCTTTCAAAGTCTTCAAATATTGATCTAGGAGGGCTATTTCATTTCTTTTATTCAAAATAACTGAATCAGGAGAGCAGACAGAGAATAGTTCAACACTTAGGCACATCAAAGCTCTTGGGTACATGTGTTGTAAAAGACTCCTTGGGATGTGTGGCTTGTGGTTACAAGGTTTTCCTGCTTCTCACTACCCTCTACTTCCCATGCTAGCCCTTAAGACAGGAATGTGAGTCCTGAGGGCATTTTACTGTGTGATATTGTGGGGAAAGAGAATGGGTTCACCTTGAGGGCATGGCTCAGTGGTTGAGCTATGACTATGAACCGGAGGTCACTGTTGGATTCCTGGTCAGGGCATGTGCCTGGGTCGTGGCTGGATCCCAAGTAGAGGTTGTGCAGGAAGCAGCTGATCAATGATTCTCTCGTCATTGATGTTTCTATCTCTCCTTTACCATTCTCTGAAATCAATAAAAATATATTTTAAAAAAAAAAAGAGAGAGAGAATGGGTTCTATTAGGCTGTCATTTTCATGAGTGGTGACATAAAGAGCAATATCTATTAATCAGGGTTCTCTAGAGAAACATAATTGAGAGAGAGAGAGAGAGAAAGAGAGAGAGAGAGTGTCTCTCCACAAAGATTGATTATTTTAAGCAAATGGCTCATATGATTGTGGAGGTTTGGTAAGTCCAAAATTTGCAGGGAGAGCCAAGGAAGAGTTGCAGTTTGAGTCCAAAGGAAGTATGCTTGCAGACTTCCTTCTTGCTCAGGACAGGTCAGTCTTTTGTGATATTTAGGCTTTTACATGATTGGATGAGTCCCACCTATATCATGAAGGGTAAATCTGCTTTACTCAAAAATCTGCTTCACTGATTGAAATGTTAATTCCAACCAAAAAACACCTTCATAGAAACATCCAGAATAATGTTTGACACTGTGGCCCAGCCAAGTTGACATGTAAAATTAACCATCATACCTACCAAGGCTGTTGTGAGACTTTAACACATGAAAGCATATGCATAGTGCCTGGAACATGGTAGGAACTTAAGGCACTTTAATAGAGTAGTGCTGGCTCCTTACCCATCCTGTCCTAAAAGTACACTCTCCATAGTATTACACATTTCAGATTGATCCAAATGCATGCCAGTTGTGGAAATGCCTCTTCTAGAAACCTAGTGGTTAGTCATCTATACTCAACTGTTCCTATTTAACTACTGACCAGTATTTATGTTAGAATGCTGCAACTTAGCCCAGCATTGAGCTCATGGCCACTGACTCTTGTAGGCCTCTCCACAGCTCCCTCCATGTCTGCTGTGAGGCAATGTCAGTGGGCTTGATACAGTTCTCCTTTCAATTTCTATTATAGTTCCCCTTTCCTACTCTTGTCACAGTGGCCCAGATGGCTAGTAAAATGTATCTATGACAGGCCCCTTGGAAGAGCCTATTGCTCTTGTCTTCTTATTCCCCCTCCCCCCTTCTTGTCTTATTATTGGTTTATCTATTGATGGCCTTCTCCTTAGACCTATAGTGTCACAGATATTATGTGAATTCTGAACTGATTTCTGTTTTTGCTCACAGAATCATTGTCAGAAAGGCTCATAGAGATCATCTAGCACCCCTTAGAAATGATGAATTGACCTTGATCTAAATTATGGAGGGTCAGGATTTGATGGAAGTTGAATACCATATGGGTTTGAGAACGAATTCTGTTTTTACCACTACCTGAGTAACTTTAGACAAATTACTCTGAGCTTCCATTTTTATAATCAGCAAAATGAAGATAATTATATTACCCATTCTACCCACTTGTTGTGAAATGAACTGGTATGTGTAAAGTACTTATTTAGCACAGTTTATATCATTTACTAAACACTCAATGAATGGTAAATATTATTTTATCTCATAGTTTTTTGTTTTGTTTTCTTTTTTGTTTTTCAAGAGAGTGAGTGAGTTTTGTTGTTCTACTTACTTATGCATTCATTGGTTGATTCTTGTATATGCCCTGACCAGGATCAAACCCACAGCCTTGGCATATCGGGACAATGCTCTAACCAACTGAGCTACCCAGCCAGGATCTATCTTGTAGTTTCTTAATGTACATGGCTTTAACTTACTCCCTCTTCACTCAGAATAAAATATTTAAGTCATTCCTTTTCATGATATAAAATAGTTACTCTGAAAAATATGAAAATCTGTGTGAACTCTTCTGTTACAAATATAGTACATTCCAGGGGTTTATAAGTTAGTACATTTGTAAATAAGGCATGGAAATTGACTTGTTTCCTTGCTTAAAATAATTTTATTCCTCACAAGACTGATACATAAAGAAAGGCATATGAAACTATTATTTTCTATGTTATTTTGAATTTGGTAAATTATAGGGTAGAAAATATGATAATGTATTCTTTTAAGTTTTTGCAGGTACCTTCTCAATTACACTGTCTTTCTGATATCTGAGTTTTGAATATTTTACCAGTTAATGCTAAAATGCACTTTCAGTAAAAATTAATTTCAGGTTTTGCATTGTTATGTTTATATCTTTCTGTCAGCATATTATAGGGACTTTGTGCTTTAGGCACTTAAAGCATTTTCAAAGTTTGGGTTCTGGTATCAGCTCATGTTATGACCTTGGACAAGTTGTTTAACTCTAGATCTCACTGTACTAACATATAAAGAAAGAGGATTGGATTGGCTGATCTCTGATGTCTGTAATTCTGTTCATTGTGGGCCTCTTTTCTATAGGGCACTGTATTAGGAGCAGTATGGATGTGGGCACAAGTCTGTTTTTTGCCCTATTATTGATTGCCTTTGGTAAATCAGACCTAAACAAAATTTTCCATCTCAATATTGAATAAAATCCAGACTCATATCATGTTAAGTGTTTGGTTGTTTGTTTGTTTTTTTTAAAATTAACTCTGCCACTGACACTATTTATAACACAGAACATTGTATTTATGTTTATGATTTTAAAGTTTGCTTGATTATGAGTGAATTGGAGAAGAAAGAAGAATTGTAGGTAAGAAGAATCACTGATGATATGTCTTATCTTACTTGTCTTCATTCCTAATGTTTTGCATAGTGCCCTCTACGTAGTAATTCTTAATAAAGATTGTTTTGAATGGAAAAAATGGCTATAAATTAAAATGAATAAGGAGTAAGAGGTGGGAGAGTAAAATAAAATATGCAGTACATAAATATCTAATGCATTAATAATAACAATCTGCTACCATTTATTGAAAGCTTTGTATGTCCTAAGTATTCTGCTAAATACTTAATAGACATTCACTTATTTAATCCCTATACCTGCTCTATGAAGTAGATACTATTGCCCTATTTTGTAGGTGAGAGTTATCATATAGAGATTAATTTACATGTTCACGATAAATTGCTAAACTGTACAATTTTGTTTTTTTTTTGAAAATAAACTCCCACAAATTTCTAGTTCTAAAATAAATACCATTACCTCGGTTATTGCATAAGTCAGAATAGGCTAGGTTATATTCCTATAACAAAACTCCAAAATTTTTATGACTTACCCCAACAAAAATTTGATTCATACTGTATTTTCATTGGGATGAGCAGAGGGTTCTGCTCATTATATTCTTTTGGAGACTGAGGGACTGATAAAAACTTCCTCTCAATATATGCTCTCATAATCATTGTAGCAGTGGAAAAAGAACCTGGAAGAACTTGTGCCAGCATATAAATGCTCCAGCATGAAAATGATACATGTCACTTCTTTTCACAATTCATTGGTCAGAACAGGTTATATTACTGCATCTAATCACAGGGTGGGAGACAAAAAGTATTGACTTTGGAGTTCCAAGAAGGAACAACAAACTCAATTAGTCACTTACTCACCCACCTATCCACCTACACAGGATTCATCCAATCCTTTTTACATGTCTGATACTGGGCTAGGTCTTAGGGAAGTCTTAGCCTATCCTGACTTATATAACAAGGCAGGATGACTACATCTTGAGAACCTTACATTGTATTTGTTAACCATTCCTGTAGCATATACTCAAACTTGTATCTGAAAAATATGGAAAAGCAATGATAAATTTGTAATGTATAGGCATATACTAGTATATGGCAGCAATTTACAGATTTCTTCAAAGAATATTCCTGAAGTGAGGCTGGTCTACTCAATGTTTTCTTGCTCTTATCATCATCATAATTCATAATGCACATGACAAGTAAAGGAATTTATTTATTAATATTGTTATTTAATAATTAAAAATAATTGTTTTACCTGTCTTTTTTTTAAATAATAAAAGATACAAAATTGATACAGATTTTTATAAAAAATCTGAAGCATGCTTTGTAAGTATTCGTTAATTGTTCATCAAAAAGTCAAATTCTGCATTGGTAGTCTATATATTATTGGGGGGATTTATAAAAATTTTTCTTCCTATGCTTCACAATTTAAGAAAAATCCTAGTTTTTATTTGTGAGCAATGAGTAAATGAACATTTATTGATTTTTAAATCTGGGCCAGATAGTATGCTAAGCCCTTTTACATGTTTGTTTTCAATTATCATAATTACTTTTAAAAAATAGATGTTATAATTGAGGTTAATAGAGATTAAGTGTTTTGATCAAGTCATTAAGGACAATATTGTGAGTTCCATTTTAATTTAGGGTATTTCATTCAATTGACATCTAAGTACTTATAACAAAACTGATGTCTCTGTATGTATTTATATTACACATTCAGTCTCTACAATGCTCCTGTGCGGTTGATACTATCCTCATTTTTAGAGATGAAACTACTGAGGTTCAGAAAGATCAAAGAAAGAAATATCCAAAATTTCCCACTTGCAAATGTTCTGATTTCTCATTTCTAGATTGTAGATGATTTGTGGTTTATAAATAGAATATATTAGTCTGATAAAAAGGATGGACTTGAAGTATATCTGACAGTGTAGGTAAATCATCATGAATTGGTGGTAAATGAAAAAAGCAAAATAGAAAATTGATTGTACAATGTGTTTTCAAACTCATTTACTCAGTTTTTATTAAGTGACCACTGTGTGCTATGCACTATTCTAGGCACTGGGGGAAGAGCATTTAAGGCATGAGGAAGAGCAAGTAAAAAAGAACCCTGAGGTTGGTGTGTGCTAGGCAGGAGCAACTTCAAGGAGGTTAGTATGACTGGAGAGACATACCCATTGGAGAGAGTAGTAGGGGATGAGGACAGTGAGGAGGAGAGAGAGCGTAAATACTCCTCTATCAGAGAAGGCTGTAAATGGACTAGGGCAGCGGTCGGCAAACTGCGGCTTGTGAGCCACATGCGGTTCTTTGGCCCCTTGAGTGTGGCTCTTCCACAAAATACCACGGCCTGGGCGAGTCTATTTTGAAGAAGTGGCGTTAGAAGAAGTTTAAGTTTAAAAAATTTGGCTCTCAAAAGAAATTTCAATCGTTGTACTGTTGATATTTGGCTCTGTTGACTAATGAGTTTGCTGACCACTGGACTAGGGAAATAGAATTTAATTGCAGGGCTGCCTTGAAGTCTCATGAAAGTTAGTAAGACCACTTGACATGGCTGTATGTTTCTCTAGCTACATTCAGTTTCTTGGGTATGGGTATGAAGTTGGTGGAGAGTTCTTTTTAACCAGTATTGTCCTTTGTTTCACAAAATGACTAAAACAAAATAAGAGACATGGGGACTGAGGGGTATATGCAAGGGAATGATTATGCTCATGAGCCATGGAATTTAAGCTGAGTAAAGAGGGTATGAGGATGAGGTAAGGGACAGGGAAAAGGTGGATTACTGGTACTAATATATGAGGTGGGAGGATTTAAGGAATCATAGTAATAGAGGGAGTGAAGTGAAAAGATATGGGGAAGTAGTAGAATGTTTGCAATTAAGTGTATGGTGGGATTGCAGTTACTGGGAGTGACAAGATCTAGGGTTTAACCATGGGTAGTGACTTAGGTAGGTGGAAGACAAGGTTATTGGAGCAGAGGATAAAAAGGAACTAAGAGGCTAGGAAATTGAAATCACTAAGAATTTTGAATGGCTTTATGTTGGACTGACAGTGAACAGGAGATAAAATCTTCAAGGAATGAGGGAAAGTGAACGGGGTGGGGGGAGGGAGAGTATGATGATTGTAGCAAGAGGGGTAGTGGCGTGGTGCAGTTTTTTTTTTTTAAATAAATCTTTATTGTTCAGATTATTACAATTGTTCCTCTTTTTTCCTCCCATAGCTCCCCTCCACTAGGTTCCTACCCCACCTTCTGCCCTTACCTCCCCCCCCACTGTCCTCATCCATAGGTGTACGATTTTTGTCCAGTCTCTTCCTGCACCCCCAGTCCCCTTTTCCCCCAAGAATTGTCAGTCCACTCCCTTTCTATGCCCCTGATTCTATTATATTCACCAGTTAATACTGTTCATCAAATTTTTTATTCCCTTGGTTTTTAGATTCACTTGTTGATAGATATGTATTTGTTGTTCATAATTTTTATCTTTATCTTTTTCTTCTTCTTCCTCTTCTTAAAGAATACCTTTCAGCATTTCATATAATTCTGGTTTGGTGGTGATGAACTCCTTTAGCTTTTTCTTATCTGTGAAGCTCTTTATCTGCCCTTCAATTCTGAATGATAGCTTTGCTGGGTAGAGTAATCTTGGTTGTAGGTTCTTGCTATTCATCACTTGAATATTTCTTGCCATTCTCTTCTGGCCTGCATAGTTTCTGTTGAGAAATCAGCTGACAGTTGTATGGGTGCTCCCTTGTAGGTAACTAATTCTTTTTCTCTTGCTGCTTTTAATATTCTCTCTTTGTCTTTTGCTCTTGGCATTTTAATTAGGATGTGTCTTGGTGTGGTCCTCTTTGGATTCCTTTTGTTTGGGGTTCTGTGTGCTTCCTGGACTTGTAAGTCTATTTCTTTGACCAGGTGAGGGAAGTTTTCAGTCAGTATTTCTTCAAATAAGTTTTCAGTATCTTGCTCTCTCTCTTCTTCTGGGACCCCCCATAATTCTGATGTTGGTATGTTTGAAGTTATCCCAGGGGCTTCTTACACTATCTTCAACTTTTTGGATTCTTTTTTCTTTTCCGGTTGAGTGTTATTTGCTTCTTTGTATTCCAAATCTTTGACTTGGTTTTTGCAATTCTCTAGTCTGCTTTTAGGTCTCTGTATAATATTTTTTATTTCAATCAGTGTATGCTTAATTTCTAGTTGATCCTTTTTCATATCCTTGAGGGTCTCATTAAATTTATCAGCCTTTTCTAGGAAATTCTTGAAAAACCTTATAACCGTGGTTTTGAACTCTATATCAGGTCGTTTACTTTCCTCCATTTCCTTCATTTGTGACCTGCCTCTTATCTCCACATTTTGGCTGCTTCCCTGAGTTGATGGAGTGGCTTTGTGTGCTAGGTGTTCTAGCAGGCCCCAGTGGCTCAGCCTCCCCAGTTACCTGAGGTGGACACTCTTGGTCTGCCCCTTTGTGGGCTGTGTGCAGTCTTGTTGTAGTTAAGCCTAGACTGGGGGGAGTTGACTGTGAGGATCAGCTGTATCTCCTCTGGGAGAGCTTCTGTGCTCAGCTTGGATGGGGCGGAGTCTCAGGGTGGAGCAGACAGCCTTGGTTTCCTGTCAGCCTCGCCCTATGAGGCCCCTGTGTCCCGTGGCAGTGGCTGCACGTACCTCTGAGAGAAGGCTGCCCTCGAGTTTCAGCTGCTGCCAGACAGTCCAGTTTCTCCCCGAATGAGTCTGGGTACCCAAAAGTCTCAATGGAACTGGATTTCAGTGCAGTCGGGAGGTTTTGTTTCCCTCTGGAAAGAGACAGCTAGCCTCGCCCTTGCTGCCCACCCTCTCTGCATGCCGCGCGTAAGCCAGCAGTGTATTTAGCTGCCCGCGGGTCTCCGCACCTCTGTCCTCCACAGCTCCTCTGGGTCTCAATGTCCTTTTATCTTTCCTTCTAGTTGTAGAATTTCCACTCAGTCAGCTCTCTGGACGATGTCCGCTCTATCTTCCAGTTGCAGTTTTGAAATTGTTGTGTGAGGCAGCAGTATAGGTGTTTACCTATGCCGCCATCTTGGTTTCTCTCAACCGGGGTGGTGCAGTTTATTACATAATATTTAAAGGTAGTGAGTTAGAGAAAGGTGGGAATAATTAGGAACAAGGAGAATAATATATTCTCACTTTCAGGCCCAGTGGTGGGAAAGGTTTGAGAGAGGAAAATCAGCTACCACTTGAAAATCAAATATGTTTAAAAATATGTTTATAGCTGCACAGAGAAAGAGTGGAAGAAAATATACTAAAATATTAACTGGGTGATGTTTCATTTTATTCTTTATACTATTCTGTATTTTTTCAAATTATCTATAATGAACCTACATTATTTTATAATCCACTTTTAAAAAATGTTGTTAAAGGAGCATTTGACCTGTCCTGGCTCACAAAGGCAGTATGGGCAGCATTGAGAAGCTGGCCTTTGGAATCCAGACTGTGTGTCACCTAGCACCATGACTTTCGGTAAACATGCGGACTACTCTTGCTTCTCTTTTGCTTCCTAGCCATGGCTGCTTTGCATCTTTTTCTTAGTTATTTTACACCCTTGTCTTCCATACACAACTGGGGGCAAGGATGAAGAACTCATTTGAGTGGAGATGGTTTTTTTCTACTTCATTTCAACCCGAGGTTTTACTGGATAAGAGAGGAGAAGAGGGGGAGAGGAAATAAAAAAAAAAAGGTTTCCAGAGGTATCAGTACCTGTGTAAAAGAGAGAGGGAGTAATTAAGGTTACCTAAAGAGGACCAGGGTGTGTATTTTCGTATATCTCCAACCCCTCCTATCTGTCTGCTTTTCACAGATAGGAGCTCATGGTTCCTCTCAGGGCTGCTTTGTAGATCATTCCCAAACCCATAGTTGTAGATTTCTCTCTGTCTTATACGCTATGACCCATTTCTCTAAGACTAATCATAACAATAATAGTAATATTTATTGAGCTCTTACTAGGCAGTGTGCTAAACTCTTTACACCTGTTAGCTCATTAATTCCCACCTTATGAACTCTTGGTACTGCTATCCCCACTTTATAGATGGGGAAACTGAGGCACCAAGTTTTATGGGTTTTAATCACTAACTCAGTCTGCCTCCTGATATTTCTACTTGGAGGTTTTGTAGGCCTGACTCAGAACCAGACTCATGATGACTTGCTCCAAGTTTCTCCTGGTGACACTGTTACCATTAAAAAATATTTACTGAGAGTCTGTATATATGCCAGGCATGCTACTGGAGACAATAGATGGACTGCTCATGTGGAGCTTACTTTCTGATTAGGAAATAGACAATAAGCAAACAAACATTAAATAAGCAAATTATAGATTTCAATGATTGCCTTGAAGGAAATAAGCAAGGTGATATGTAAATATGGTATACAGTGGATGGGAAAGGGTTTATTTTAGGAAGGTTTCTCTCAGGAAGGGACATGATCAGAGAAGGAGCAGAAAGTATAAAGTTCCTAAAAAGCTTGAAATGTCAATTATTTTTGGCTCTTCTGCCATATTTCTTGCAATTACCAAGTTGGGTTGATTCCATCCTCAGAGTACACCTGTTATTTTCACTTCTACTGCCCTCACCTATGTTGTGACCTCTATTACTGTCTTCCTGAGTCTTAACAGGTCCTCCTTGCTACCTGTAGTTCTCCTTCCACTGCAGTCTCCATGGGTCACAAATCAGCTCTCCTCAAGGCAAACCATTCTTCTGCTCAGAACTTGCAATGTTTCCTTATTGTTTGCTTTATTAAGAACAAAATCCTGAAAGAAAAAAAAAAGAACAAAGTCATGTAGCATTCAAGACCTTCCACCCTGTAGCCCCAACCCACCTTTTCAATTTGCTAATCTATTCTGCACACTTGTCCCTTCCTTTGTTTTTCTATGCTTTAACCCACATTGTTCCCTTTGCCTGGAATGCCTCTCTCATGCCTTTCCCTTCTTAATCCCATCTCAGACACTGCTTCCTGGGGCTACTTCTTTTTTCTTTTTTTATTAATGAGTTTATTTGAGCCAAACTGATGACATATTCTGGGGAGCAAGATCTCCTCCTGGGGCCAATCTCCTGGAAAGTTTGTGATTGATAAGATCTTTCTTTATCCTTACCTTTTGGCATAGGTCTTACGTTAAAACTTTTCTATCCTTGTTTTAGTCCCCTTTAAAAGCAGGAACCCTTTCTTGTAAGTATCCATACTCCTCCATAGCATACTGCACATTGTTTTACTTAAGAGTATCTTCTTCATGAATGTTTATTGAATCTATATCTTTTCCCCTCTTCCCTTTCCTGCTTCCCTACACATTGAGGTAAGGAGGGTATATATGTAAGGAAAGAATATGAAAACTTGATTCCCAACTGTCTTACTCCTTTAGGGCAGTGGTCAGCAAACTCATTAGTCAACAGAGCCAAATAACAGTACAATGATTGAAATTTCTTTTGAGAGCCCAATTTTTTAAACTTAAACTTCTTCTAATGCCACTTCTTCAAAATAGACTTTCCCAGGCCGTGGTATTTTGTGGAAGAGGCACATTCAAGGGGCCAAAGAGCTGCATGTGGCTCTCGAGCCGCAGTTTGCCAACCACGGCTTTAGGAGAATAAGGCAGAATGTCATGTAAGTAAAAATAGTGCTGCTTGTTTTCATTCTCATTTTGATGATCTGGAAGCTGTGGCTACTTGTCTGTGCTGACTCTTCTTAAAATACCTACAGAGAAAGAGTCATGGGAGGGAGTGCAGCAGTTCCTATGTTTATTTGTTTTGTGTATGAGTGAGGGTTAAGAGAAGGGTGAAGAATGAACACATTGGGAAAAATGTCTCCTTAAAGGCTACTTCTGTGGTAATTGTATACTGCTCATATTTTTTAGAGAGCAAAAGTAAAGGCAGTTGTTTTTATGATTTTGGTTTTTTATTTGCAAACAGAGGCCAATTCACTACATATATTTGTAAATCCTTACTATCTATTATGTACGTGTCAATTCCAAGTTGCCCTGTGGTCCTGCAACTGGAGAAGTCATGATGTTCTTTTTCTTGCTGCTCATATTGTGAGAACTATCCATATGGCTTAGTAAAAGGCAGATTTGTTTGTCAGATTTCTGTAGGCACTTTCTCTGACCTGTTATGTAATTTTACTATATAATAAAATGAAGTATCACTCTATTACAACAGGTGTGATATACATTTACATAGTAAAGCAGCATAGTTATATATTTATTTAATAAATATTTATCAAACTCTTCCTATGTGCTGTACATTGTGTTAACAGCTGTGTTAAAACAAAGACAGCTTTCATGAAAGTTACAATTTAGTGGGAAAGAGGATAGGGATAAGTAGTTATAAGAATGATGTGCTTTAAGGAAGTAGTTTGTGGTGGGATCTACAGTGGAGTTCTCAGTTTTGGGTATTAGGGAATCTGCTAGGCAGTAGTGGTGTTAAAGCAGAAACCAGAAAGCTGAGTAGGAGTTAGCCAGGAGAAGGGAGATAACTGAAATTTCTGTCCAGGTAGAGGGTATATCATATATAAGATAATGAGTTAGTAAAGAGCAGGTCATGTTGGAGGAACTGAAGGGAAGTCAGTAAGACTGAGACAGCAGACCAGAGATGAGGAAGGAGGCTGAAGCCTTCAACACTGAGGTTAGTATTGTCACTTTTTCCATTTGCACACTTGTGGTATGGCTATTCCTCTGAAGCCTTCATTGACTTTAAGAACATAACTTGGTGTTGAAGTACCCATATGGGTTAGTGGGGCAGAGCATGCTGCACATGTTGAGCAGAATAGATGCATTCATCTTGTGGCAGGTACTGCATAAGTGCTCAATATATTTTTTCTTCAGGGAGGTACTACATCCTATATTATAAAGAGCTAATATGCTAATTAGACCGAACAGCAGAACGACAGTCTGGATGACCTTCCGGACTAAGCCATTGCTGCGAGGGCCGGCCAAGGCTCCGAAGGTCTGTGAGGGCTGAGCCCCTTGCACGAATCTCGTGCATTGGGCCTCTAGTTGTTTTATAGAGGGATAAAGGGCTCAGAGATGAAGTCATATATCCATAATCACATAGCTAATAAGTGATGGTGATATCACCAGGATTTAAACAGAGCTCTGTTGACATTAGAGCTTTTGCTCCTTATTGACTCTGTACTAGCCATATATTTGAGATAGATAGAAGTTTTGTAACTCATGTCCCGATTTTAAGATAGTCATGGAAATCACATTTATTAAGGAAATCCAGATTAGACAATAATAAAGTTAAGAATCTCAATTGTCTTTCTAACACCAGGTTGGGTAATTTTGGAGAGAAAAAAAAGGAGGTTTAAAAAACAGAATTTTGTTCTCACTTTAGCTTTGTGTTTTGGAAAGAAGAGCTTTTAATGAATGGCAACTATGTTAGCAGTCAAAAGGGACTATGAAACCTCAGATAAAACAGACTGAGATATTTTGGGGTGGCTCTGTACATTGTAGAGCAAAAGTTGTTAAGAGATCTCCATTGATGATCAAAAAGGCACTCTCCAAGGGAATGAAGGAGGAGACTAAATTGGTGAGGCAGGAGTGATTTTACTACTTTAGAACTTTGTCCCCTTAGCTTACTCAGGATAGTTTACCTTAATTCCATTAGCACACTCTTCATCTTAAGCTTTCCCTGTGTACAACAGTCTGTGTACAACAATTGGCTTAGAATAAGTTAATAAGAATTCATGTAAATGTCCCTAATCTATGCTGCCATATATTCATCTTTCACTCCACTTATAGAGGTGCTTGCATACCCCATGTCCTGTTCAGTAATTCAAAGGGACAGAGCTCACCTGTTTGGGACTCTGCTTTTGAAAGACTACCATCCCTTGGATTAGTAAATCAAATCCAATTGACTATGTGTAGATATTTTGTTTTCTGTAAGAGCCTGGATACTGGTCTCATCTTTTAATACCATGTATAGAATAATAGCACTATTCTTCTGTTTAATAAAGTATTATCATTTTAAAGGACATTAGACTGAAATTTTAAGCTAATCCCTTTAACTTCTTTGATGAGAGACCTGGTTGTTGAACCATGATTATAATGATGTTATTCTGCCATGTAAGAGAAAATAAGTAGTCCCTGAGATGTGGATTTATAATCTTCAGCATATGAAGTGATCAAAGTGTTATCACAAATTGTTTTAAAATTCTTTATAAATCGGATATCCAAAGCACTCATGTTTTATTTCTGCCATATGTACCTTTCCTCAGAGCTATGTAATTTCTACAATGATGAATTTGTATTCATAGTATATTGCACTGTCACAGCACTGGTAACTGGACAGAAAGTCAAAAGCAAAGCATATCACATACCAGGACCCATCATATTGGGTGTGTAAGAGAGGCCCGCACTGTCGCCAAGTCACTGCCCTGTCATCAGCTCCCAGATGGGTGCAATTTTTTATTTTATTTTATTTTTCACTATGCAAGGTCATGGTTTTTAAAGTGAACATTCAGAGCAAATTGTTAAAGTTTATGTCATAATTTCTTTCGTATAGGTGGCAATACTAAAATATAATATTATTGTATATGTTTGCATGTGTGTTTGGCAGTGATTTTACACTTGGGAAGTGCATTATAATATGCTTCAAAAATATATTAGTAATACATCAAGCTTTCTCTTTCAGGCCCTTGCTGGACACTTGCACACTTGTATTATCCAACTTCATCATCACAAGACCTCTCTGGGATAGTTATTACTGTTTTCATTATACATACAAGAAAACAAGCCAAAGACATGGAGTAACTTGTTCAGGTTTAAATAGATCTAATACATGGCACAATTGACACTCAAACTCAGATCTCTCTTCAAATAGCCTTCTCTTTTCACTGTATCACAGAACATTTGTGGTTTTTAGGCGGAAATAAACCTCCAAAGTTTTTGAAAGATCCCCTTGGTACTGGTTAAATTTTAGTGTGTGTGTGAGTATGTATATTTAAGCCTTGACATAATTTGCATTTGATAAGTTTATCTGATACTGTATAACTAGCATGTTTGGCCAGTATCCTTGTGATTTAAACAAGGAACGACAGCCCAAACAATGGCTCTGATTCAGCAGATAGGAAAGTGAGGAAGTACTTGTTATTATTTGTCAGTGAATTTTTATTTTTATGCCTTTTGAGCCATGGGTCACACTGCAGACACTGTCTGTTAAAACTGTCGGAAACCTCTGCACTTCCTGAGCACTAATGGCCTTTTCCTTTAAGGGAGCAGCTCATACAATAATTTTGGAAAGCAGTGGTGATGACTTTGGCGTTTGATGTTTTCTTTCTCTTGAACAGTTGGCTTTAATGACAATGATCAGTACAGCCCCAACAAATGAAAACAGACTTTTTGTTTGCCTTTTTATGTAGTCTATTTTCTAAAAAATGACCACACTTTATTTTTTGAAAACTTTTAAGAGTTTATTTAAGCAAAACTGACAACATATGTCAGGGACCAAGTCTCAAATGTTCCCAGAAAATGACCATACCTTAAAAGAGAAGGAATTCATATCTGCCAAGCACTTCTCTATAATCTCCTCAAGAACAGCAACATTGGGTTTCATGTGTTGACCTGGGAGGCCACAGCACCAAGCTCTGTACATGCGGAGCTGAGATGAGGGGATGGAACTACATATCATGCATGTCCTATCTTAATCGCAAATTTTAAGTGCAAAAGCCTATTGCTGTTACTTATATGCTCCCAGTGCTTTAGTCCATCTCTGAAGAATGTGAGTGTAACATGGTGAAATGAATATTGGCTGAGATGCCAGGGAGTTACTTGCCACAAAGTATGGGTTATGGTTTCCAGAAGGGCTTTTTGCAGTCAAATTAATATTTACTTAATACGAATTTATAGTCATTTATTTATCTATAGTCTCTGTTTCCAGGTGATCTTGTTTCTCCACTTCACACTCCAGCCAAATATATACGTCTTTTTACTCTTTCCTCTTGGTCTTCCTGCAATGTTTTATTCTTTAAATACATGTTTGATCTTCAAGGTCTCTGGCCTGTTTAGTGCTTCCTTGTTCCTTTATGTTAAGAAATGTATAACAAATATTATCACTGATCATGCGGTTTGGACCCCTGACCTTTTCTTCCTAGAGATAATATCTAGACTCAGTTGTATTTCATCTCAAGGCCCATAAAAGCAGCAAAACCAGACGAGTGATGCATCAGCTGACCTCAGGATCAGCTGCATTGAGTAATGAACCCCTACCCTGGTGCCAACCAGTCAATCAATGGAGACCCCAACCCTGAAAGGACATACCTGAAACGCTGCTGAATATTCTATTAAGACCTTCCCCTGTGACCTCCTCTAAAATCTCAGTTCTTAAAACCCTTAGGATGAAAGACCCAAGGTGCTCTCTCTTCTGGGAGCATGCCTGAGCCTTTCCCCTCCCCCCTCCTCCACTCCATTCCCCTATGTGTATCATCTTAATCTTCCTCACTTCTAAGATCCAAGGGCCCTTCCTTTGCCTCAATTACTTGTTTCCTAAGCCCATTTCTTCTATGAATTAATCCTTGTACCTCTGTGATTTTCTAAATAAATGTTCTCTTCTTTAAAAAAAAAAAAAAGAGCCCTGACAGGCGTGCTCAGTGGTTAGAGCATTAGCCTGTACACCAGAAGGTTACGTGTTCAGTTCTTGGTCAAGGGCACATAACCTGGGTTGCAGGTTCATTTCCTGGCCCTGCTTGGGGCAGTATGCAGGAGGCAACGGATTGATGTGTCTCTCTCAGATTGAGTTCTCCCTCTCTCCCCCCCTCTCTCCCCCTCTCTCCTTTTCACTTTCTCTAAATATCAATGGAAAAAATATCCTAGAGTGAGGATTAACACCAACAAAAAAGAATAGGATGCTGCTTTTACTGCTTAGGATCCCTAATACAGATACCTAAATGCAACTCAAGAGGATAAGTGTTCAAAGCAAGTTAAACTTTTATAACAAATATTATTATATAATACTCCCTTCTAAAACTCTTTTTTTTTAAATAAATCTTTATTGTTCAGATTATTACAGGTGTTCCTCTATTTTTCCCCCCATAGCTCCCCTCCACCTGATTCCCCACCACAACCCATGCCCTTACCCCTGCCACTGTCTTCATCCATAGGAGTAAGATTTTTGTCCAATCTCTTCCCGCACCCCTCACACCTGCTTCCCCTGAGAATCGTCAGTTCACTCCCTTTCTATGTCCCTGATTCCATTATATTCACCAGTCCATTCTGTTCTTCAGATTTTTTATTCACTTGATTTTTAGATTCACTTGTTGGTAGGTATGTATTTGATGTCATTTTGTTGTTCATAATTTTTATCTTTACCTTTTTCTTCTTCTTCCTCTCCTTAAAGAATACCCTTCAGCATTTCATGTAATCCTGGTTTGGTGGTGATGAACTCCTTTAGCTTTTTCTTGTCTGTGAAGCTCTTTATCTGACCTTCAACTATGAATGATAGCTTTGCTGGGTAGAGTAATCTTGGTTGTAGGTTCTTGCTGTTCATCACTTTGAATATTTCTTGCCACTCCCTTCTGGCCTGCATAGTTTCTTGAGAAATCAGCTGACAGTCGTATGGGTACTCCCTTGTAGGTAATTAACTGTTTTTGTCTTGCTGCTTTTAATATTCTCTCTTTGTCTTTTGCCCTTGGCATTTTAATTATGATGTGTCTTGGTGTGGTCCTCTTTGGATTCCTCTTGTATGGGGTTCTGTGCGCTTCCTGGACTTGTACATCTATTTCTTTCACCAGGCAGGGAAAGTTTTCTGTCATTATTTCTTCTAATAGGTTTTCAATATTTTGCTCTCTCCCTTCTGGCACCCCAAAAATTCGGATGTTGGTTCGCTTAAAGTTGTCCCAGAGGCTCCTTCCTTACACTATCTTCATATTTTTGGATTCTTTTTTCTTTTTGTTTTTCTGGTTGGATGTTTTTTGTTTCCACATATTTCAGATCTTTGGTTTGATTCTTGGGGTACGTTGATCTACAGTTGAGTTTCTGTATATTCTTTATTTCAGACAGTGTATGCTTCATTTCTGACTGGTCCTTTTCCATTTTTTTGGCATTCTCATTAAGCTCCTTGAAGTTCTCATCAAGTTTCTCAGCGGTTTTAAGAAGATTCTTGAGTAACCTTATAAATGTGGTTCTGAACTCTATGTCATCCAGTAGTTTGCTTTCCTCCGTTTCTTTCATTCGTGACATGTTTCTTTGTCTCCTCATTTTGGCTGCTTCCCTGTGTTGATGGAGTAGCTTTGTGTGGTAGGTGACCTATAGGGGGCAGTAGCTCAGCCTCCCCAACCACCTGATGTGGACACTCTTGGTACACCCCTTTGTGGGCTGAGTGCAAAGACTTGGTGCAGTTAAAGCCTTAATTGCTGTTGGTATACTGGGAGGAATTGACCTCCAGGCCAATTAGCTGTGAGCACTCACTGTGTCTATAATGGAAGAACTGCTGCACTGAAGACATACTTTATGGGGCACGACTTGTTTCAGTGGGGCTTTGGTGCTCACTGAGTCTGCCTTTGAATGTGTCACTTATGGATGTGAGGAGTTGAAATCTGGTGTCTCACTCTGACCACTAAGTACACTGGCTTCTGGATCTCCAATGGGGTGCAGGTCAGCTACTGTCTGAGGCCATCCAGCAGGAGCTACAGTGAGAGCTACAGTTTTCTCCTCTTTGCTTGTGGTTTGGAGGTTTTGGAGCTGTCTGACCCAGGCTGCAAGTTTGCTAGGTTAAGCTGCGATAGGGCGGGGCTTTCTTCTGCTAACGCTGCTGCTTGGAGCTTGGGTGGGTTTGTAGGTTGTGCAGGGCGGGGTCTCAGGGTGTCACTAGGCTAGGGCGTGGCAAACAGCAATGGCTGCTAGTTAGCCGGCTCTTTGTCCCCAAGGCCGTCCCGGAGTCCCGTGCCCCAGTGCCGTAAACAATTATTCCTGCACGCAGCTCTGCAAGTAAGCCACCCTCACTGGCAGACAGTCCAGCTTTTCCCCGTAGGAGTTTGGGTCCCCCGCGTCTCCCCAGAAACTGGATTTCAGAGTAGTCGGGGGCTTGTCTCCCTTTGGGTTGAAAAAAAGCAATTCCCGCCGCCAGCCCAGATCATGCACCTCCATACCTCAGCTTTTCAGCGCTCGTGCACGTCTCGATGCTCTTTTCTCTTTCCTTCTAGTTGTAGAACTTCCACTCAGCCAGCTTTCCCGTGGTTCTGGGTGATAGACGTTTTGTCTTTTAGTTGAATTTTTGAAATTGTTGCGCGCGGCAGCAGTTTAGGTGTTTACCTACGCCGCCATCTTGGATTCCTAAAACTCTTGATTTATTTCACATTACTCTGTGGTCCCTGAGAAAGAAGAAACCTACTAAGAAGAGCTCCTGGTGACTGACTAACTGGGTTTAAATTTAAAAGCAGAACCGAGCTGCCATTTCTAAACAGGGGCTTTTCACACCTCAAGGAGAAGCCTACACTGAATTGCCTGTCTGCACTGTATTCCTGCTAGCTGAGCCAACCCATACCATGGCAAAGGAGTTCCTGAAATTGTATTTTAACCCATAGGACTGAGATTTTTCTAAATCTAATCAGAGCTATGCAACTATATCCCCATTAGCATCTCTACTGATCAAAGCAGCTCCATTCTGGCCAATCAGGACAGTGCCTTTTGGACCAATTAAACTTGGAGGATTTGGAGTCTTCATTTACATGAAGATGGACTAATTAGGGGTGGGGACTTTCTAAATAAGGCAGCTTTCCCTCTCCACTGTGTTTCCTCAGCTTGAGCGGAAACACTGAAGATGTCTCACTGTAGTAGACTGGTATAGACTGTAGGACGTAGCAGAGCAAGCATGTCTAGCTGGAGAGGGGTCTTGGCCCAGGGCCTCCCTAGAGCTGTGCTGTCTCAAAATTGAGCAGTTTGCACTGAACAAAGTTTCCTTCTCCATACCCCAAATTGGAGATTCCTATTGTCATTGGATTGGCACAGATGACTATCGTTTGACAACTGTTAATGACACTATCTCCTCCTGGTTACCTAGGATAGGATATTTTAGAATCATCTGATTTCCTCACCTTTACTTCTACACTCAAATCCAATTAATCACCAAGACATTTTCATGATTCCGTCCTAATTTCTGTGCCTTCCTTTATATTCCTGGGTTACCACCTAATACAGGCCCATATAATTCCAAGCTAAACTATTACAATAACCTCTTCCATGCCTCTGTTCTTTCAGCCTCCATCCAGGCCAGCTGGCACAATGTTTTTCCTCTCCTTTTTTTCCAATCCAGGCTTCAGTGGGTCCTGCTTACACCCCACCTCCTCAGGAAACTTCCTACTGATACAGCCTAGCATGAGCTATCCTTTGAGCTCCTCTAGTATTTATTGTCTGTATTATTCATTTGGCTGTTAACTGTGCCCTGCTTTGTAAAATGGTTCTTGCTGCCCGAACTATAATTCTGTCTTGGTATAGGACTTCACAGGCACTTATTCTCAAGTAGAAAGCATATGTGTTTCAGAATTAATACACCCACAGGGGATTATGGGTCAGGATGTTTAGATTTTTAAAATTTCCTGATAGACATAATTTTAAACTTTGTAGTTAGAGAAATACTATGACCCACTAAACTTAGTTTATAACCCACTACCTCCATTTATATAACATTAATCTAGAATATACGGGCCTTACAAAGATGAAAGTTTCTCCTGTAATGGAGAGATAAGGCCTGGAAGCAAAAATCTTTACTACAGGGGTGAGTTGTAAAGTCTTGCAAGAGAAGTGTATAGCATGAGTTCAGTGGAGGGAGACTTGCATGGTGAAAACTAATTCCTGTTGTAGGAAGATGATTCTGTTTGGGGGAGAAGGGACTTGGGTATCACTTAGCAATCATAGATTTTCCCTTGATAGTTAAATCATTTCAAAGAGTTTTTTTTGCTTGCTTACAGGTGGGAATAATATACACCAATTTTCTCTTTATTCGCTATTTTGTTTTCTTTCTTGGTGTTCATGTGCTCATAGTAATAGCAGTGCTTGTAATTGAGGTTTTCTGACTTAGATTATATTTCTAAACAGTTAACAGGATATAGTAAGGGAGAAAATTTATTTCTTCCTTAATACTCATTTACTTTGGGGATGAACAAAAGGACTATTTTAAAAATGAGGAGCTCTAAGGGGTACTAGGCTATGGGACGAAAACATTGTCATTTGTGAATAGTTATAAATACCTGTCATAGTAGGCTGCCTGGATTATAGTTTTCAAGTGAGGCAATATTCTGTAATAAGTAATGTTGGCAAACTTATTTTTTAAATTATTTTCTACTTTTCAATTACCGTTAACATACAATATAATATAAGGGCAGATTATTATTATTATTATTCCTGAGTAATTTTTCTCAGAATGTGCTGTTTACTTTCCATTGATTGTTTTTAATTTTACTTTTTAAGTGAAATGAGCCTTTGAGACAAAGCTCTTCTTGGTTACATTCTTTGTGGTGGCTCATTTCCTTTATAGAAGATCTTTTATATAAAGGCTACCTTACATTATTTTTACTGCCTTAATGGAAAGAGTATTGTATCTGGGTAAAATATACCATCAAACTGTGTTTTAGGTTCTCTAGGGTCAAATGCCTAATGTGACAATATCCATATAGTTGTAATGTACTTTTGTGCATGTGCTTTTAATACCACAAGATAAAATTGTTGATCAATTATCAGAGGGTATTCGGTATAATAAATTTTGAGCCTTCACTGTGATCAGGGATTTGTACACATACTACCTTGAATCAAGGAAAATATTAGTAGCCACTTAGTGTCTCAACTGAGGATCAGAAATGTGAAAAAATTGCTGGAACTCACCTAACTTGAAAGCAGCATGATCAGAATTTTAACCTAGAACTGTCAGGCTACAAAGCTGGGCGTTTCCACTGGAGTGGGAGCACATCCCTCTGGATCTGAGCTTGTCCTTGAAAGCTTTACTGAGGGGTCAGTGCTTGAGTGAACACTTGGCTGGATGGAGGGTGAAGTAGGAGTTTTCTGTAATGACATGGGAGGAGGATAGTCTAGGCAGGGGGAAATTCAAGGGCACCAGCCTGGGAACTTAAGGAAGCATATTATATCCAGAGGATTTCTGAATTATGAAGTAGGAGAGGGGCAAGTGGTAGAAGATGAGGTTGGAAGAGGTGGGCAGGGTCCTCGTATAGCATTACTAGCTCCTCCGAGTTTGACTTCACTGCAGCCTCCTGTACCAGCAATTAATTGGGTTATATCTCCTCTTTGCTGCCATAGCAAACACCCTGTGCTTACCCACATCCACAATGTGCATGCTTTTGTGTGGAAATAGTTTCTTTGCTTGCTTGTCTCCACTAGACTGTGGCCTCTTTGAGAGCAAAGACTGTGACTTTTATCTTGTACCCAGTGTATCCAGTCACATGCATTAGGTCTTGAGAAATGGTGAGGATGAAAGGGCCTTGTCCTTGCTAAGGAGAATCAATAATCATATTCACCTATGTGTTTACCACTCTTCTACCATTTCAATGTTGAGTTGGATTTTAAGTTGATAATTTTAGGATCTGTTCACATTTTCTGAGGTTAAAACACCTGGTAGAAAGGTAAGAGTTTCACTGGTGTCATATTATACTTCTCACCTCTTCAACTCAACTCAGCTCAACTCAGAAGTCTGATAGAACAAGTCCTGTGCCCATTGTGCTTTGTGCTGTGAGGTTCAGATATGAACAAGAAAGGGGAGGCAGTATGGCATGGTGGGAAAAATGCAGTCTCTCCATTTCATAGGATTTCTCTGAAGAGCAACTGTACATGTATAGCCCTTAGTGCAGCCCTTCCATTATTCACGGAGGCAGGTGGGAATAATACACATGGTTTGATCAATAGATTCTAGCATCTTTTATGGGGTTACTAGTGTTGGGGTTTATAATAGTATAGCAGGTATACTATCTATATATATAAAAGCCTAAGCGACCGAATTACAGGAACGGCTGGAACAACTGGTTGCTATGATATACACTGACCACCACGGGGCAGATGCTCAATGCAGGAGCTGCCCCCTGGTGGTCACTGAGCTCCCACAGTTGGAGCACCGCTCAGCTGACAGACCTGTCCCAGCAGCCCACCAGCTCAATGGCAGCCACTCCCTCAGTAGTCCTGCATGTCCAATCTCTGGAGAATAGGCCAGACACTGATGGACCAGCACCACCGGCATGATCCCAACAGCGCTGCCAGCTTCCTGGAAGTTGGCCTCGAGCACCATGACTGCTTTCCCTCCCTAGGTGCTCTGCAAGGAAGAAAGGGTATAAAAGTGACTGCCAGGTGGCTCCTGACAACCAGTGTGAACGTCAGTGGGACGGATCTGGATCTTGGGCTGGCAGGGGTGTCCCACCGCCTACCTGGAGGGCTGATTGCATCTTGGCCCGCCCCCACCCCCTTCGGGACCCCACCCGTGCACGAATTTAATGCACTGGGCCTCTAGTATGTATATAGGTAACTAGTGCAAAGCTATACAGGGTGGGCAAAAGTATGTTTATATAGTTTGTATGGAAAATAATGCAATCATTAATAAACAATAATACAAGAATAAATTGTTTCATGTACTCCTAACTGTAAACCTTACTTTTGCCCCACCAGTTAAAAAGCACTATAATAGAACTAAGATTACTGTGGAACACAAAGAAGGCAGAAAAGCCCAGGAAAGCTTCCTGTAAGAAGTGGCATTGAATAACATCCTCTGGACCTTTTCACACAGTTGGTGTACCTAATTAGAAGGCTGTGGAGATTAAAGGCCTAATTAGGTCTGCCTCTGTTATTCTCTGTCAGAATCAAAGCTGCACAATTACAGTTTCTAAGTGTTTCTTTATTTGTGTACTAGAGGCCCAGTGCATGGATTTGTGCATGGGTGGGGTCCCTTGGCCTGGCAGGCAATCAAGGCATATCAGGGGTCTGGCCGGCCAGGGAGGTTGGTAGGCTGTCCCTCCACCCCCCATTCAGGGCTGATGGGGGGGGGGGGGCGAAGGGAGGGGCCATGGGAGGTTGGCTGTGGGAGTGCACTGACCACCAGGGGGCAGCTTCTGTGTTTAGCGTCTGCCCCGATGGTCACTGTGCATCATAGTGACTGGTCGACTGGTCATTCTAGTCATTTGGTCATAACAGTTGCTTAGGCTTTTATATATATATACATTTTCTTGTTTGTTGTCTGTTTCTTTTATTAGACTACTAGTATCCCAGTGCACGGATTTGTTCACATTGAAAGGAAATTAGAAGAAATATTTTAATATTGCTATTCACCCTTTCTCTATAATAGACGTGTCAACCAAATTCACAATTGACAATGACAGATGGAATCACACGCGTGTGATTGGCGCCAGTGAGAGCTTTATATATATAGATAAACTTGCTTAATTAGACCTGCTTTCTGATTTAGCTAAACTTTTTCCAGCCCTGTGAAGCACGCCAACTTCTCTTTCAGGTAATTGCCAGCAACACAGCAGTAAATATCAACACAAAGCAGATTATTATTGTAGATCATGCAGGGAGAACAAAGGGTGAAATATTTAACTGTAGCACTGTTTGACTATATTCTGCACAGTGAGAAAACCTGAAGTCATTTTCAAGGTCCACCATTTCTTACTTCTTTTCAGTCGAGTCAAATTTCTAAACTTTCTAAATCTACGTTTTCCGGCTAATGAAAAGAAAATAGGATTCCACAGAGTCTCCTATCTACCTACTGCAGGACTTCTGTGAGGATCAAACGAGATGAGGCCCAGGGAAACGCTTCACAGACATTTGGTTAAACTATAAAATGTTTGCACCTGGCTATAAAGCAAGTTGTGTTCCTGGGCTGAAGAAACTCCAAGGAGGCTAGTTGCTAGGGAGAGGAAGCTGGGCGTTGCTATGTGACGCCATTACCCGGCATCCACAGCAACCATTTCTGGGCTGGGCTGGGCTGTGGGCCACATTTTGTGCCATAGGGACTTGGCAGTGTTGGCTGCAATTTAGTGGGCTCTGGCTCCAGTGTGGTGGCGGGGCCTGTGTCCCACTTGGGGGAAGCTGAGTGTTGGTTTGTCTGTGCCAAGTCTGTGGTGCTGTTTCTTTCTTTCTTTCTTTTTTTTTTTTTAAAATAAATCTTTATTGTTCAGATTACAGGTGTTCCTCCTTTTGTTTTCCCCCTATAGCTCCCCTCCGCCTGATTCCCCACCCCACCCTACCCCATGCCCTTACCCCCTGCCACTGTCTTCATCCATAGGAGTAAGATTTTTGTCCAATCTCTTCCCGCACCACTCACACCCGCTTCCCCCTGAAAATTGTCAGTCCACTCCCTTTCTATGTCCCTGATTCTATTATATTCACCGGTCCATTCTGTTCTTCAGATTTGTTGTTTACTTGACTTTTAGATTCACTTGTTGGTAGGTATGTATTTGATGTCATTTTGTTGTTCATAATTTTTATCTTTACCTTTTTCTTCTTCTTCCTCTTCTTAAAGAATACCCTTCAGCATTTTGTGTAATCCTGGTTTGGTGGCGATGAATTCCTTTAGCTTTTTCTTGTCTGTGAAGCTCTTTATCTGACCTTCAACCTTGAATGATAGCTTTGCTGGGTAGAGTAATCTTGGTTGTAGGTTCTTGCTGTTCATCACTTTGAATATTTCTTGCCACTCCCTTCTGGCCTGCATAGTTTCTGCTGAGAAATCAGCTGACAGTCGTATGGGTACTCCCTTGTAGGTAACTAACCGTTTTTCTCTTGCTGCTTTCAAGATTCTCTCTTTGTCTTTTGCCCTTGGCATTTTAATTATGATGTGTCTTGGTGTGGTCCTCTTTGGATTCCTTTTGTTTGGGGTTCTGTGCGCTTCCTGGACTTGTAAGTCTATTTCTTTCACCAGATAGGGAAAGTTTTCTGTCACTATTTCTTCTAATAGGTTTTCAGTATTTTGCTCTCTCTCTTCTTCTGGCACCCCAAAAATTCGGATGTTGGTACGCTTAAAGTTGTCCCAGAGGCTCCTTACACTATCTTCATAGTTTTGGATTCTTTTTTCTTTTTGTTTTTCTGGTTGGGTGTTTTTTGTTTCCTCATATTTCAGGTCTGTGGTTTGATTCTTGGGGTACGTTGATCTACAGTTGAGTTTCTGTATATTCTTTATTTTAGACAGTGTATGCTTCATTTCTGACTGGTCCTTTTCCATTTTTTTGGCATTCTCATTAAGGTCCTTGAAGGTCTCACTAAGCTCCTCAGAAGTGTCATCAAGTTTCTCGGCGGTTTTTAGAAGATTCTTGAGTAACCTTATAAATGTGGTTCTGAACTCTGTGTCATCCAGTAGTTTGCTTTCCTCAGTTTCTTTCATTCGTGACATTTTTCTTTGTTTCCACATTTTGGCTGCTTCCTTGTGTTGATGGAGTGGCTTTGTGTGGTAGGTGACCTATAGGGGGCAGTAGCTCAGCCTCCCCAATCACCTGATGTGGACGCTCTTGTTACACCCCTTTGTGGGCTGAGTGCAAAGTCTTGGTGTAGTTAAGCCTTAATTGCTGTTGGTACGCTGGGAAGAATTGACCTCCAGGCCAATCGGCTGTGAGGACTCGCTGTGTCTATAAGAACTGCTGTGCTGGAGACATGCTTATGGTGCAAGACTCGTTTTAGTGGGGCTTTGGTGCTCGCTGAGTCTGCCTCTTGAATGTGTCATTTATGGATGTGAGGAGTTGAAATCTGGTTTCTCACACTGACCACTAGGTATACTGGCTTCTGGATCTCCAATCGGTTGCAGGTCAGCTATTGTCTGAGTCCACCCAGCAGGAGCTACAGCGAGAGCTACAGTTTTCTCCTCTTTGCTTGGGGTTTGGAGGTTTTGGAGCTGTCTGATCCGGGCTGCAAGTTTGTTAGGTTAAGCTGCGATAGGACAGGCCTTTCTTATGCTAAAACTGCTGCTTGGAGCTTGGGTGGGTTTGTAGGTTGTGTGGGGCGGGGTCTCAGGGCGTCACTAGGCTAGGGCGTGGCAAAGAGCGATGGCTGCTAGTTAGCTGGCTCTGTGTCTCCCACTGCGTCCCGTGCCCCAGTGCAGTAAACAATTATTCTTGCGTGCAGCTCTGCAAGCAGGCCCCCCTCACTTTCCGACCCGGTGGCAGATAATCCAGCTTCTCCCCGTAGGAGTTTGGGTCCCCCGTGTCTTCCTAGAAAATGTATTTCAGAGTAATCAGGGGCTTGTCTCCCTTTGGGTTGAAAAAAGCAACGCCTGCCACCAGCCCAGATCCCGCGCCTCCGTACCTCAGCTTTTCAGCGCTTGTGCACGTCTCAATGCTCTTTTCTCTTTCCTTCTAGTTGTAGAACTTCCACTCAGCCGGCTTTCCTGTGGTTCTGGGTGATAGACGTTTTGTCTTTTAGTTGTAGTTTTGAAATTGTGCGAGGCAGCAGTTTAGGTGTTTACCTATGCCACCATCTTGGATTCGGAGCTGGTGCTGTTTCTTTTTAAATGGCCAGTGCACATCATGGTAGCTCCTGTGTTCAGCATCTACCCCCTGGTGGTCAGTGTGCATCATAGCTATCGGTCAGATGGATACTTACACATTTATATATATAGATAGTACTGGGAGGGCAGTGACCATATTCACCTTGTTCACTGTTGTATTTCTAGCCTTTATCCCAAGGTAGACACTCAAGAAATATTTGAATAAATGAATGAATGAATGACTAATCACTGACTCTCATTTCTCTCTACATCCAATTAGCTCTAGGAAGTTGCTACACAGGATGGTGACGTGGTGGCAAAAGCACCTGAAAGTAATCAAAGAAGCAACTTAGTCCTGTTTGAACTTGCTGCTATTGTTCTGAGCTTTTTGGGTTTAGCTGAGGATATCCTTTTCCCTTCCTTTATCTTTTTTTATAGTGCCCTATAATTCAGACCGGATTAATGCTGAAAACAATGAGTAGTCTATAGAGTTGATGGTAAAAAGTCTCTAGAGGCCATTGTATAGTGAAACCATGACCAGACATTTGATGTTGGAGTTCCCCAAGAGGAAAAAGCTTAGGCAGCTACTTTTTTCAGTTGCTTCCTTTTGTGGATACTCGTCATATGGGGATTTTGTAAAATTTAATTTTTCAGACGCTTAAAGCTTCTAAAATCAGTTTTAGTCAGTGTAAAAAGAATAATTCTTTTTAAAGCAGTCTCTAAAAAGAGAATGCTATAGGTTTGTTCCAGTGGTTCTTCCAGTGTGAATCGCAGCAGGTCCTCTGTGCAAAAGGAGGAGATACATTTTTGCATTATGTTGTAATACCTTGTTTGTATGTAATACTTTTTTTTAAAAAAAAGTTTATTAATTTAACAGAGGGAACTAGGTCAAGACTGTGATCCTGATGTCTTGTCTCACCAGAGGGAAGCAGGGACTAAAGTTTTAGAACTATTAGATTCTCATTTTGTAAAGTTTCTTTAAGTAGTATTTGAAGGAAAAGAGTGGAAATTGAATCTACTTTGTTAACTTCCATTAAATGTTAGGGGGAACCTGATGGTTTTGGGACTCTATCACCAATTTGGTGGGGCTCTTTCTCTCAGTGTCAGTGCAGAATCAGTTATTAAAGGGTGGTAGAGGTGGTTACAGCTGTTCAAAAGACTTATTTTTGTTGATTGCTATTATGTGAATACTGCTGATGTCATATATTGGGCCCTTTTTCATTGTGATATTTCCAGAGTGTATAATTTTGGAAAATGAACATTGTTTATGTGTTATATATGTAGCAATTGAAGAGATACTTGGGTTTGAAACCTGGCTTATTTATTAGTCTTGTCATCATCTCTCACCTGAACCCTTTAGTAGCCTTTTGTTTACACCTTCTCCCTTTCTTTATCATCTTTCTCCAGGTCATTTTCCACAGAATAGCCTGTCCAAGTCAGATCCCTCCATCTGTGCTATGGGCCCCATTCCCTTCTGCCACCTCAGAATCTCTCTGCATCATGGAATCCCCCTCTCACTTATAGTCTCAACTATACCCTTCTCAGGTTTCTTCCTTCTTCATGAAACTCAGTTGTTGAAAAAGTGTATTTTAAATAATGATCAAATCAACATTTTGCAGCATATTTAGGTTTACTGAACTTGAGTATGCTGCTGAATGGGCTGTTATGATATACATTTTACAAGAGGCTGTCATTCAGGTTAAATAACTGTGCACTGGCTGAGAGCCACAGCTTTAAATCCTTTCAGCCCTAAAAACTGTGACTAACTCTGTCATAAGATCTGGTATACTTCAGGTTATATATTTTAGTAAAATGCTGATTAGCCCTTTCCTGACCCTCCACCCAGATTCTGGCCTTTTGTCTATCTTATTGTGTAGTTATTTATCTTCTCATTTCTACCTCCAGCAAAGGGCATGCATTTTCTGCGTCCTCAGCAGCCTGAATAAGGCCAAACTGTTTTGAACTAGTTTTAGATTTTATGCTTGGATTCTCCCTCAGGCATGTGATTTGTCACTGGGCAAAAGGCACATCCAACTACAGCATTCTGCAACTCTTCCACAGCCAGTAACAGACCCATGCAATTAAAGAACCCCACAAACTTGATATTGGGAACTTGGATCTCCATTCTCATTATTTTGAGTCATGCTGTTCTTTGAAGCTGGGTTTGGTCTATTTTTATACCAATTTTGCAGAGCTAAGATGTATTCATGCAGTCATTCATTCTCTACATATTCACTGATCTACTATTTGCCAGACATTATTCTAGTCTCCTCAGCTCATTAGGCTCTATTTCTAGTAGACTGATTTTATTCACTGCTGGTTTATTTAGAGAGGCAATTTCAGATTTCAGTTAGGTTTCTCTTTATTGAAAGATTTTCATATCTGCATCTAGTGGCAGCATGATGAATCTAATCTTTCCCTCATAAACTACTAGTATATACCTCCTGCCATAAAACAACAACAGCTTCTGACTATTTTTGTTCTTCACCGTTCATCATGCTCCCTTTGCTTAAAATGCTCTTCTGTACCTGAAAAAAAAATCTTGTTTCTTGTCAGGGTTCAGCTCAGATGTCACCTCCTTAGGCAGGATGGTAACTTCCTCTACTGAGCTTCCACAGCACTTTGTATATTGAACCTAACCACACCATCATGCAGTTGTCTATTAATATGTTCATTCCTTTTGTTAGATTCAAAACTTGAGAGATGGAATTGTATCTTAGTTCTCTTTCCTTAATGTCTGTCACTTAAAGGTACTCAATACTTATTTTTAAATGAAAGAAACATTTAATATAGATGTGACTTGGAGCAATATAATTTACAGTTGACTATAGTGAAATATAAATGTAAACACCCTATGTACATTATACAAGAAATCTTAAAATATTAAATATATCTTTTAAAAAATATATTTTATTGATTTTTTTACAGAGAGGAAGGGAGAGGGATAGAAAGTTAGAAACATCGATGAGAAAGAAACATCAATCAGCTGCCTCCTGTACACCCCCTACTGGGTATGTGTCCGCAACAAAGGTACATGCTCTTGACTGGAATCGAACCTGGGACCCTTGAGTCTGCAGGCCAACATTCTGTCCACTGAGCCAAACCAGTTAGGGCTGAAATATATCTTAAAGGAAAGCTTAAATAGTAACAAAGCTATTTGTTAATTATCTTATTATACACTATTAACTTTAAAAAATGCACTGTCTTAACTTCAGAATCCCTTCATTTTTTTTCTTTGAGTCACTTTCCTCCTGCAAGGATAACCACTATCCTGATTTCTAACAGGATACATTTTAATCCCTGACTTTAAAAATGATGATGAATGCCATATTTGAATGATATGAATATATCTTTATTTTAAAAAGAAAGATTTAAAATAATTGGCATTTCTGGATCTCAGTTTTTTTTCATTTAAGAGTTTGGACTGAATATCTAAGTTCCCTTCCTGTCCTGAAATATTAGGAATCTATTTAAACCTTCATGGACTCTCCTACTTTATTTCTTATACTACAGCGCCCTCTGATGGCCAAACCTTTATGTTGCAATATTTATGTGTTTCATAATCACAGCAGCACTTTATCTCTAATTTGGGAGTTTATGCCGTAACCAGGTAATTCTACTGGCACAAAAGTCGGAAATTTTTGAACAGATGGTGCTTTCTGGAGTTGTTTAGTCAGCAGGTGATACCGGAATCTTTATCTGATGAAACACTTTACTCTTGTTTGACAAAACATGTTATTTCTTGATTTACTGGAACATTTCAGTGTTTTCGAGGGCAGGGTATCTCCACCTCTGCTGTAGCAGTAGAGCAGACAGTATTTTGTTTTCATAGAATTTTTGTAAGTTAGAATGTGACTCCCTGTTTGGAACCCACAGTGCGTGTCATAGTGACTGGTCCTTCCGCTGTTTGGTTGATTTGCATATTACCCTTTAATTATATAGGATGTTACCTTGGTCTAGTTATCAGACCTCTTTAAGCTTTAACATTCTTATTGTAATACTGGCATAATGAAAGTGCCCCAGAGAGTGACTGGGAGGATGATGAGTGATCTGTGGAAAGCACCAGCATGGTGCCAGGCACATAGTGGGTACTCTGTCCCCCATCCCCCATTGCTCCAAAATTGCCACTAAAACTGTGTCTACCAGATGTAATGTTCTCATAGGCTTTTCTGTATGTGAACTTAATTTTTGAGATTTAAAGTCCAGATCGTTATTTTTGTCACAATAAACTTTATTTAAAGAATTTTTTTTTGTACTTTGCTTACTCATCTCATGGATCTTTCTACAAGGTGAAGGATGGAAGCATCTCTTTAAAATTTCTTAGACCACACAAACCAAATTACAAAAATAAAAGTTCCAGCTCTGCTTCTGACTTGTGACAAAGTCACTTGATCTTTGAGCCTAGTTATTTCAGCTGAACAACACAGATCAAATAGTTTTGAAGGCCCTTGTCCCCTTTCATGTGATTTATAAAACTATTCAGGAGGCAGAGCTGGAAGTGGCATGTAGGTCCCAATTCTCAACAGCAGAGGGCACAATGCCCCTAGTATTCTAAGCAATTAGGTTTTGGAAAGAAACTACATTTATTTATTTTATTTTTAATGGTACTACAAGGCTATTTTTTTAAATTTAATAAATCTTTATTGTTCAGATTATTACAATTGTCCCTCTTTTTCCCCCCAAAGCTCCCCTCCATCCAGTTCCCACCCCACCCTCTGCCCTTACCCCCCCAACACTGTCCTCATCCATAGGTGTATGATTTTTGTCCAGTCTCTTCCCGCACCCCCCACTCCCCTTTCCCCCCCGAGAATTGTCAGTCCACTCCCTTTCTATGCCCTTGATTCTATTATATTTACCAGTTTATTCTGTTCATCAGATTTTTTAAATTCACTTGACTTTTAGATTCACTTGTTGATAGATATGTATTTGTTGTTCATAATTTTTATCTTTACCTTTTTCTTCTTCTTCCTCTTCTTAAAGAATACCCTTCAGCATTTCATATAATACTGGTTTGGTGGTGATGAACTCCTTTAGCTTTTTCTTATCTGTGAAGCTCTTTATCTGCCCTTCAATTCTGAATGATAGCTTTGCTGGGTAATCTTGTTTGTAGGTTCTTGCTATTCATCACTTTGAATATTTCTTGTCACTCCCATCTGGCCTGCATAATTTCTGTTGAGAAATCAGCTGACAATCGTATGGGTGCTCCCTTGTAGGTAACTAACTGTTTTTCTCTTGCTGCTTTGAATATTCTCTCTTTGTCTTTTGCTCTTGGCATTTTAATTATGATGTGTCTTGGTGTGGTCCTCTTTGGATTCCTTTTGTTTGGGGTTCTGTGTGCTTCCTGGACTTGTAAGTCTATTTCTTTCATCAGGTGGGGAAATTTTCTGTCATTATTTCTTCAAATAGGTTTTCAGTATCTTGCTCTCTCTCTTCTTCTGGCACCCCCATAATTCTGATGTTGGTACACTTGAAGATGTCCCAGAGGCTCCTTACACTATCTTCATATTTTTGGATTCTTTTTTTTTTTTCTTTTCCGGTTGAGTGATTTTTGCTTCTTTGTATTTCAAATCTTTGACTTGATTCTTGCGATCCTCTAGTCTGCTGTTGGATCTCTGTGTATTTCTTTTTTATTTCAGTCAGTGTATGCTTAATTTCTAGCTGGTCCTTTTTCATATCCTCGAGGGTCTTGCTAAATTTATCAGCCTTTTCTATAGAAAATTCTTGAAAAACCTTATAACTGTGGTTTTGAACTCTATATCCAGTCATTTGCTTTCCTCCATTTCTTTCGTTTGTGATCTGTTTCTTTTCTTTTTAATTTATTTTTTTATTGTTTTAAGTATTACAAATAATCGTACATATGTCTCCTTTTTTTCCCCCCCATTTATCTCCCCCCGACCTCCCCTACCCCCCAGTACATGCCTTCACCTGCCCGCCCTTCCCCCCGCCCCAGTGTCTTGTATCCATTGGTTGTGCTTATATGCATGCGTACAAGTCCTTCGGTTGGTCTCTTACGCCCCCCTCGCCCAACCTCCCCTGTCTTCCCAATGTAGTTTGACAGTCTGTTCAATGCTTCTTTGCCTCTGTATCTTTTTTCCACCATTTCTTTCTTTTAAAAAGTTTTGCCTTTGCAGACTAGAAATAAACATATAATAACAAAACAAAACAAAACAAAAAAATGTTTGAGTCCCAATTTCAATGTCCAACAGTTCTGAGTCCCCGTTTCAATGTCTAACAGTTCCTTATGTGTACATGTCAGCAATGATATCTGAATGGTGGGCACATGGTGGCAATGCAGGTCCGACCCTCTCTGGTTTGGTCCTATGTAACCTGCAGCGGTGCACAGCTGCTGACTGCTCGTGTGGCAAGGCGTTGTCAGCGTGTTTCATCTCTGGACTGTTTTTTCCTCTTGTCTTCGTGGTTGGAGCACACCTGTCAATTCCTCTCTGTTGCAGGAATCCACCTGGTCTTGGGGTTGTTTTCTTTATCCGGGGGATCCCTGCTCTTCCCAGCTGCAAACTGTCTCACCAGCTGTGCCTCCTTCGCCAATTCGGGCTGGATTCCGCTCGTCTCAGCTGCTCCCTCTATTTGCTCCAGGACAAGGCTCAGGACACATCCTTCTATTCCGCTGCCATTTTGTCTCCCCTGTGATCTGTTTCTTTGTCTCCACATTTTGACTGCTTCCCTGAGTTGATAGAGTGGCTTTGTGTGCTAGGTGTCCTAGCAGGGCCCAGTGGCTCAGCCTCCCCAGTTACCTGAGGTGGACACTCTTGGTGCACCTCTTTGTGGGCTGTGTGCACAGTCTTGTTGTAGTTAAGCCTTGATTGTTGTTGGTATCACTGGGAGGAATTGACCTCTAGGCCAATTGGCTGTGAGGATCAGCTGTGTCTACACTGGGAGAACTTCTGTACTGGAGACACCCTTATGAGGCTAGACTTGCAAAAGCCTCTGAGCTCAGCTTGGATGGGGCGGAGTCTCAGGGTGGAGCAGACAGCATTGGTTTCCTGTCAGCCCTGCCCTAATAGGCTCCTGTGTCTCAGTGTCCCTCGATCATCGCTGCAAGAACCTCTGAGAGAAAGCCGCCCTGGAGTTTCACCTGCTGCCAAACAGTCCAGTTTCTCCCCGAATGACTCTGGGTTCCCAGAGTCTCGCCCAGAACTGGAGTTCAGTGCAGTTGGGAGCTTTTGTCTCTCTCCCTCTTGAGAAAGTCAGCTGCGTACTCAGTTGCCCGCCCTCTCTGCGCGCATGCGCCTCGTTACCTCTGCCTTCCACAGCTCCTCTGAGTCTCAGTGTGCTTTTCTCTTTCCTGAAAGTCCAGTTTCACCCTGTATGAGTCGGGGTCCCCAGATTCTCGCCCAGAACTGGAGTTCAGCGCAGTCGGGAGCTTTTGTCTCCCTCCTGCTTGAGAAAGCCAGTCGCGCACTAAGTTGCCAGTCCTCTCCACGTGTGTGTCTCAGTGCCTCTGCCTCTTGCAGCTCCTCTGAGTCTCAGTGTGCTTTTCTCTTTCCTTCTAGTTGTAGAATTTCCACTCAGCCAGCCGTCATGTGGTTCTGGATGATGTCTGTTTTGTCTTTCAGTTGTAGTTTTGAAATTGTTGTGCGAGGCAGCAGTTTACTTGTTTACCTATGCCGCCATCTTGGTTTCTCTCCTAAGAAACTACATTTATGTAGCTGGAAGTTTATATTCCTGGTGCCAGAGGGGAAGAAGAGAACCATCAGGGTATTTATTTCTCTAACTTCCTCCCTGCAGGCTGACTCAAGCTGCCTGTGTCCCTCATCTGAGGGCAGCTGGCTCTATAGGATTCTCTTCTGCATTTCAGTAGCCATGCCCCCATCCCATTCACCCTTTTAGGCCTAGGAGTGGTAAAAGCTCTGCTGTACTATCCATAGGTTGCTGCACTATCCTGCTTATCTCCCCTATACTCTGCCCATACCTTTGTAAATAGTCCCTTTATTAAGTCTCCTGAATTATTCTAATTTGAATGTGCCTTCTGTTTTCTGTTTGGACTCTAACTGACAGAAGAACCTATTAAGAGATAGACACAGGAGTGTGGCAGATGGAAATGTAAATATTACTCTTATTACCACCACAACTGATACTGGACCACATGGTTGGGGTCTGCTAGGGAAGCAGGTTTGCTGATATTTCACCCCTGAGGTCATCCCTGTGAGGGCTTGCCCCTGTAGCACTCATGCAGGGGTCCTCAAACTTTTTTTTTAAAATATATTTTATTGATTTTTTTTTTTACAGAGAGGAAGGGAGAGAGAGAGAGTTAGAAACTTCAATGAGAGAGAAACATCGATCAGCTGCCTCCTGCACGTCCCCCACTGGGGATGTGCCCGCAACCCAGGTACATGCCCTTGACTGGAATCGAACCTGGGACCTTTCAGTCCGCAGGCTGACGCTCTATCCACTGAGCCAAACTGGTTTCGGCAGTCCTCAAACTTTTAAAACAGGGGGCCAGTTCACTGTCCCTCAGACTGTTGGAGGGCCGGACTTTAGTTTAAAAAAAAACAACTATGAACAAATTCCTATGTGCACTGTGGGCCCGGGATGAGTCGGCTGCTAAGCAGGACAGGCAGCGGTACCCGGCGGGCCAGATAAATGTCCTCGGTGGGCCGCATGTGGCCCGCAGGCTGTAGTTTGAGGACCCCTGGTGGAGGAACAGTGAAGGATGAGTGCGTTTTCACTGAGAGGACAGAGGATGGGACTGAGCTATTTTGGCCAAAGTTATCAGTAAGTCGAGTTGTTCTTCTTCCCTTGGGGAAGACCTAGAAGGTGGGGCAAGAGGCCAGGAGCTTTCCACATGGGAAGGCAGACCTCCTTCCACACAGGAACATAAAGCTTGATAGAAAGGTGGCTCTCCTCCAGTACTTCACACAGGAAATAATACTTTAAATAAAGTCGAGGTAAACAAAAACAGCCATAGACTTTAATGTTCATAATTTCTATAAAGAACACATGCAGCTCTAGCCGGTTTGGCTCAGTGGATAGAGGGTTGGCCTAGGGACCCAAGAGTCCCAGGTTCAATTCTGGTCAAGGGCAGGTACCTGGATTGCAGGCTCCTCCCGCCTGGGCCCCATCAGGGCTAATGCAGGAGGCAACAAATTGATGCGTTTCTGTTTTTCCTTCTCTCTTACTCTCTCTCTAAAAACTCAATGGAAAAATATAATTGGGTGAGGATTAAAAAAAAAAAAAGGAACACCTGCAAACTGAATAATTAAAATACATATAAGCTAATTGAGAAGTGGACAAAGGCTACAAATAAGTAATTCACAAAAGAGGGAATATTAATTGCAAATAAACATCTGGAAAAATGTTCAAACTCAGTAATTTACCAAGAATTTGCTTTTTAAAATGTTTTTACCCCTTCAGATTGGCAAAAATCTTAAAGACTAATGTTATCCAGCATTGATGAAGATGTAGGGAACCAGGCACTCATAGACTGTTAGTAGAAATGTAAATTGACAAAGCCTTTTGAAGGGCAATTTAGCAGTGAAAAACAAAAAAGAATTCATCATAAGTGATTCGTGTTTTGTGTTGTACCATTGGAAGAGATATTGAAACCCTGCCTACCTCACTGTGAGGGATGCTCACTCACATTGATCACTAGATTAAGGTGATGCTAGCCTGATCCTTCCATTTTGAAGTTACCTTTTCCCTTTGTGAAAATACAGTATTCTCTATGATATTACTTTGGCACTAATATGAATGTTCATTTCTCTATCATTCACTTCTCCTAATGTGCACCATTTGGTAATTTTTACCTGAATCAGTAACTTCGTTAGGGATTACAAAACTATGATTTTTCTATTTCTGTCATTGCTTCTGCAATGGCTGACATTTGATTGAACAGAGTTCTTTTTCATCAACTGGGACTATTTGGTACACTGAAATACAATTCTTTGGAAAAGGCAGCTTAAATGTTGAGTTCTTTATTCTTTTGTATTCCAATTTCAAAGGAGTTGGTTTATTAGATACCTTAAATGGTGGCAAATGCATATTTTTCTTGCTTTCTCTTTTTTGATACCCTTATGGACTAATGGATTTTCATGAATTGAATATTTTAATCAATTACAATTATTCTCTTTATGTTCAGTTTGTTTTATATTCAATTTGTTAAAACTTTACCCAGTGATAATTGTTTGTAATTGGTTCCTATGCCTTTTAGACTTAACTCCATTAATTTTTGAGCACTTCCTTGCTTCCTTGAACATCAAGAGACATAGCTTCATCTACTAGCTTCCTTGACCCAAATGTTAGTCAGACACGTCACTAACAAGCCCTAGCTCCTTTTAGTGGGGAATGGTATTAGACACTAAAATCCTGGCCCTTGAAATGTCAAGTGTTACTGGGGTGACAATGTTTATAGACCTTTTTAGTGGTCTGTTTAGATTTTGAGTTTTAATATTGAAAGCTTGGATAATGAAGAGATTTTAAAAATTAATGGGCTCACAAAATAGAAACTGACTCATAAACAAAGGTAAAGGGTGATAAATGGAGACCAGAGACTTAAGTTTGGGAGATGATGTATTATGGAATTGTACACTTGAAACCTATATAATTTTATAACCAATGCCACACCAACAAATTCAATAAAAACTTAGAAAAAATAATGGGTTCATATCAGTATTTCCAATTTAATTTTAACATCATTGTGTTTTAAAGTAGCTATTTGATTTTATAATTGTACTAGAGGCCCGGTGCACAAAATTTGTGCATGGGGGTGTGTGTCCCTCAGCCCAGCCTGCACCCTCTCCAATCTGGGACCTCTCGAGGGATGTCCGACTGCCCGTTTAGGTAGGATCAGGCCTAAACAGGAAGTCGGACATCCCTCTCACAATCCAGGACTGCTGGCTCCCCACTGCTCACCTGCCTGCCTTCCTGATTGCCCCTAACCGCTTCTGCCTGCCAGCCTGATCACCCCCTAACCACTCCCCCGACAGCCTGATTGATGCCTAACTGCTCCCCTGCCAGTCTGTTTGCCCCTAACTGCCCTCCCCTGCAGGCCTGGTCCTCCCCAACTGCTCTCCCCTGCAGGCCTGGGTCCCCCCCAACTGACCTTCTCTGCAGGCCCAGTCGCCTTCCTCTGCTGGCCTGGTCATCCCTAACTGCCCTTCCCTGCAGGCTTGATTGCCCTCAACTGCCCTCCCTTGCAGACCTGGTCCCTCCCAACTGCCTTTCCCTGCTGGTCTGATTGCCCACAACTGCCCTCCCCTGTAGACCTGGTCCCTCCCAACTGCCCTCCCCTGCTGGCATCTTGTGGTGGCCATCTTGTGTCCACATGGGGGCAGCCATCTTTGACCACATGGGGGCAGCCATCTTGTGTGTTGGGGTGATGGTCAATTTGCATATTACTTTTTTAGTAGATAGGATAGAGGCCTGGTGCATGGGTGGGGGCCAGCTGGTTTGCCATGAAGGGTGTCCTGGATCAGGGTGGGGGTTCCCTTGGGGCATGGGGCAGCTGGGTGAGGGGCCTGTGGTGGTTTGCAGACCAGCCATGCCCCCCCGGCGACCCAAGTGGAAGCCCTGGTACCTGGGGTTTATTTATCTTCTATAATTGAAACTTTGTAGCCTTGAGCGGAGGCCAAGGCAGGCCAGGGCTGGGGAAGCTTGGCTTCCTCCATTGCCGGGGGCAACTCAAGCCTCCTGCTTTCTCCAGCTCCATGGCTGCTACCATTTTTGTTGGGATTTATTTATCTTCTATAATTGAAACTTTGTAGCCTTGAGTGGAGTCCAGGGCCAGCCAGAGTGGGCACAAAGCTTGGCTTCCTCCATCGCCGGGGAAACCCAAACCTCCTGCTCACTCTGTGGCTACAGCCATCTTGGTTGGGTTAATTTGCATACTCGCTCCTGATTGGCTGGTGGGTGTGACAGGGGTACGGTCAATTTGCATAATCTTTTATTAGATAGGATCTTTTCTTTTATACTGAAAATCTTGACCACCAACAACATTGCTATCTTGCAATATAAAGAAAATAATTTTGTTTCATCTTACAATATAAAAAATAACAGTATCAATATTGCTACAACAGTAAAATCAAATTAAGTATAATTTTTGTACCTTAGGTGGATTTTTTTTTATATGAAAACTTTTTATTTTTTAAAATAAATCTTTATTGTTCAGATTATGGGTGTTCCTCTTTTTGTGTTCCCCCTATAGCTCCCCTCCACCTGATTCCCCACCCCACCCTACCCCATGCCTTTACCCCCTACCACTGTCTTCATCCATAGGAGTAAGATTCTTGTCCAATCTCTTCCCGTACCACTCACACCCGCTTCCCCCTGAAAATTGTCAGTCCACTCCCTTTCTATGTCCCTGATTCTATTATATTCACCGGTCCATTCTGTTCTTCAGATTTTTTGTTTACTTGACTTTTAGATTCACTTGTTGGTAGGTATGTATTTGATGTCATTTTGTTGTTCATAATTTTTATCTTTACCTTTTTCTTCTTCTTCCTCTTCTTAAAGAATACCCTTCAGCATTTCGTGTAATCCTGGTTTGGTGGCGATGAATTCCTTTAGCTTTTTCTTGTCTGTGAAGCTCTTTATCTGACCTTCAACCTTGAATGATAGCTTTGCTGGGTAGAGTAATCTTGGTTGTAGGTTCTTGCTGTTCATCACTTTGAATATTTCTTGCCACTCCCTTCTGGCCTGCATAGTTTCTGCTGAGAAATCAGCTGACAGTCTTATGGGTACTCCCTTGTAGGTAACTAACCGTTTTTTCTCTTGCTGCTTTCAAGATTCTCTCTTTGTCTTTTGCCCTTGGCATTTTAATTATGATGTGTCTTGGTGTGGTCCTCTTTGGATTCCTTTTGTTTGGGGTTCTGTGCGCTTCCTGGACTTGTAAGTCTATTTCTTTCACCAGGTAGGGAAAGTTTTCTGTCATTATTTCTTCTAATAGGTTTTCAGTATTTTGCTCTCTCTCTTCTTCTGGCACCCCAAAAATTCGGATGTTGGTACGCTTGAAGTTGTCCCAGAGGCTCCTTACACTATCTTCATATTTTTGGATTCTTTTTTCTTTTTGTTTTTCTGGATGGGTGTTTTTTGTTTCCTCATATTTCAGATCTTTGGTTTGATTCTTGGGGTACGTTGATCTACAGTTGAGTTTCTGTATATTCTTTATTTTAGACAGTGTATGCTTCATTTCTGACTGGTCCTTTTCCATTTTTTTGGCATTCTCATTAAGGTCCTTGAAGGTCTCACTAAGCTCCTCAGAAGTGTCATCAAGTTTCTCGGTGGTTTTTAGAAGATTCTTGAGTAACCTTATAAATGTGGTTCTGAACTCTATGTCGTCCAGTAGTTTGCTTTCCTCAGTTTCTTTCATTCGTGACATTTTTCTTTGTTTCCACATTTTGGCTGCTTCCCTTTGTTGATGGAGTGGCTTTGTGTGGTAGGTGACCTATAGGGGGCAGTAGCTCAGCCTCCCCAATCACCTGATGTGGACGCTCTTGTTACACCCCTTTGTGGGCTGAGTGCAAAGTCTTGGTGTAGTTAAGCCTTAATTGCTGTTGGTACGCTGGGAGGAATTGACCTCCAGGCCAATCGGCTGTGAGGACTCGCTGTGTCTATAAGAACTGCTGTGCTGGAGACACGCTTATGGTGCAGGACTTGTTTCAGTGGGGCTTTGGTGCTGAGTCTGCCTCTTGAATGTGTCACTTATGGATGTGAGTAGTTGAAATCTGGTTTCTCACACTGACCACTAGGTATACTGGCTTCTGGATCGCCAATGGGGTGCAGGTCAGCTATTATCTGGGTCCACCCAGCAGGAGCTACAGCGAGAGCTACAGTTTTCTCCTCTTTGCTTGGGGTTTGGAGGTTTTGGAGCTGTCTGATCTGGGCTCCAAGTTTGTTAGGTTAAGCTGCGATAGGACAGGCCTTTCTTATGCTAAAACTGCTGCTTGGAGCTTGGGTGGGTTTGTAGGTTGTGTGGGGCGGGGTCTCAGGGCATCACTAGGCTAGGGCGTGGCAAAGAGCGATGGCTGCTAGTTAGCTGGCTCTGTGTCTCCCACTGCGTCCCGTGCCCCAGCGCGGTAAACAATTATCCTTGCGCGCAGCTCTGCAAGCAGGCCCCCCTCACTTTCCAACCCGGTGGCAGACAATCCAGCTTCTCCCCGTAGGAGTTTGGGTCCCCCGCGTCTCCCCAGAAACTGTATTTCAGAGTAATCGGGGGCTTGTCTCCCTTTTGGGTTGAAAAAAGCAACGCCTGCCACCAGCCCAGATCCCGCGCCTCCGTACCTCAGCTTTTCAGCGCTTGTGCACGTCTCAGTGCTCTTTTCTCTTTCCTTCTAGTTGTAGAACTTCCACTCAGCCAGCTTTCTCATTGTTCTGGGTGATAGACGTTTTTGTCTTTTAGTTGTAGTTTTGAAATTGTTGTACGAGGCAGCAGTTTAGGTGTTTACCTAAGCCACCATCTTGGATTCTCTTCAGGTGGATTTTAATGGAAGAATACATTTAATTATTTTTTTGTTTATTTCATTTAATTACTTTTCTTTGAAATATGTGTCTTGTCTGTTTTGTTTTTGTCATAGATTGATCATTTTGGATTTAATAATGAGAAAACTTTTAAACAGCGGTACCTAATAGCTGATCAACACTGGAGGAAAGAGGGTGGATCAATACTTTTCTACACTGGTAACGAAGGGGACATTATCTGGTTTTGCAACAATACGGTATGTGCAGACTTGTGAAGTTCCTATGCTCTATTTATCATGATACACTGGGAAAAAATATTTTGCAGCATGTATGACCAAGTATTACTGTACTTAATTGTGAAGCCATTTAAAAAATAACAAAAAAGAGAAACTCAATAGAAAAAAATAGAAAAGAAACCCAAAACACCATGAATAGGCAGTTCACAAAAGAATAAATACAGATGTCCACTTGGAAACCCTGTCTTCTTTTTTGAATGAACAAAAATATTGAGAAAATGGGAACAGGAATGTTATGGCATACAGTTATTTTATTTTTATTATGGTCTCTGGAATGTAAATACAAAGGCACATATTTTTGTATATTTGTTCAGTATTATATGCTCAGAGTCCAGGACTGCTAGGTATATACTAGGTGCTGAATAAATATTTGAGTGAATGAATAAAACCTCATCAAAGCAAATAAAAAATAGAAGTTTAATTGTCAAATAGGAATGGGCAAAGGTAAAATTATAGCTATATTTTAATTTAGCTTCACTGTTTTTATCATTTTTCTTATGTTTATAAGGGTCAAAATGGTATAGTTGTTAGCTTGCTTTCCTTTGTATGTTTTATATTATCTTTTATAATAAAATTTAAGTCCATTAACAAAACCTAATTTAGGACACATGAAATTTTCCTTTATAATGTGTCAGAGCTATGACAAGAAAATGTCAACTTTCTACCCCAAACCTAATCTGTGAATTACCTTAAAGTGAGGACAAAATCATGTTTTCTTCACTGCTGTTGTCTGACATGGTGTCTGGTATTCAGGAGGTCTCAGTAAATGTTGAACTGAAATGAACTGAAAGCAAAAGTATGAACCCAATCATACTGTGTTATTTGCACACCAAATTTGTGATTATTTCCTTATGAATGTTAAGGGTCTAAATATGTTACTTGAAAATGAAATAATTCTCTGAGAAATGAGATTCTAGGATGTCTGTTTCTCCTAGATCGGAGACAAATGAAATCAGAACTTATTTTCTGTCAGATTCCTTCTCTGGTTTTCTGTGAAACAACTGAGTCTGCCTGGTATCCCTTTCTTTTTCCTGTGTGACTTCCCTTTTATGCCAAGGCCATGGGACAGTGAGATTCTCCCAGCCACCACTGCCCTTACTGACACTGCAGTATAATTGAAGGCTTGCAGGAGAATCTCTTACCTCAGAAGTGATAGAAAGGAATAGATAGTGTAGGAACAGTCCTAGAGAACTGACTAGAGCCAGATCCTAGAAAGATAGATTCTGGGTCCTTTACTTACTAAAATGTTCCAGTTGCATATTCACATAGTCTGGTAATTAATTTATTGAGAGACAGTATATCATGGTAGTCAAGAATGAAGACTTCAGCCAGACTGATAAGGCTTGAATTTTGATTTTGCCACTATCTTGTGTGACTTTGGGCCAGTTTCTTATTCTGTGCCTCAGTTTTCTCATCTGTTAAATGGGTATGGTAATAATGTCTGTAGAGTTACTGTGAGAATTAAATAAGAATCAGGCACTTAGCACAATGCTGCCACATAATTTTATTAAATGTTACTATATTACATAGACCTCTTTTGAAAAATAAAAATACCCCTGAAGTTAAGGCGAATAATCACTTATTACAGTGTGAATCAGTTAAATTAAATTAAAGCTTAGGGTTAACTCCACAGAGGGTCTGGCTGTTTTGATGGATGGCCCTTACCCTTAAGCAGCTCATAGGCTGGTAGGGTAAGACACACATATAAGCAAATATTGCAACCCAGATTATTTAAACTCTTGTGCCTTAGTGACCTTGTCTGTAAAATGGGAATAACCAAAATGCATTTCTCTAGATTATTGTGCAAATTGAGTGGATTGATACATATAAAGTGTTTAGAACAGTGCCTGACACATTGTAAGCACTCAATTAATATTAGCTATTGCTAGTTACTATTTATTTTCAAGTAAATAAGGTTAATATAAAACTCAAATGAGTCCAGTATGCTTATTTGTACTCTTTTCTCTTTTATGTTGTAAATGAATAGGCCGTGGACTGAGACATCCTCAGCTCTTTCTTAGACTATTTGACACACAGTACAACTTGAAGACTATCCTATCTAATAAAGAGGGAATATGCTAATTGACCATCACTCTGTCACAAAGATGGCTGCATTTACAGCTGAAGTCAAGTTCCCATAAGAAGCCTTAATGAGCAATCAGCAGGAACCTGAGGCTACACCCTCCCCCGCCCCCGTAGGGCTTGACAGAGGACCTCAGGCCGTGCCTGACAGGGCTTGACAAGGGACCTCAGGCTGCGCCCCCGCCGTGGCGTCAGGCTGGGGTCCCTCAGGCCACACCCCCCACACCAGCGCCAGGCCAGGGGACCTGAGGCCATGCCCCCTGCCTGGTGGGGCTTGATGGGGGACCTCAAGGTGCTCTTCCCGTCCTGGTGCTGGGCTAGGGGACCCCAGGCTGCTCCCCCTGACCCAGTGCTGGGCTGGAGGACCTCAGGTCGCGCCCCCCACTAGGTGGTGCTTGATAGGGGACTTCAGGCCGCGCTCCCCCCCCCCCCCCAGCACCAGGCCAGGGGACCTCAGACCACACCCTCTGCCCCAGCACTGGGCCAGGGGACCTGAGGCTGCGGCCCTCTGCCTGGCGGGGCTTCACAGGGACCTCAGGCCATGCTCCCCACCCAGTGGGGCTGGACAGGGGACCTCAAGGTGCACCTCTAGTGCTGGGTTGGGGGAAGTCAGGCTGCGCCCCTGCCCAGTGGGGCTTGACGGGGGACTTGAGGCTGTGCCCCCCTCCCAATGCTGGGCTGGGGGACCTCAGGCCATGCCCCCCACCCAGTGGGGCTTGACAGGGGATCTCAGGCCATATCTCCTACCTGGAGGGCTTGACAGGGGACCTCAAGGCATGCCCCCCGCCCCAGTCTGTCTGGGAGACCTCAGGCCATGCCCCCCATCCTGGCACAGGACCAGGGGACTTGAGGCTACGTCCCCTTCCCAGTGGGGCTTGGCAAGGGTGGAACTGGCCAGGTCTGGATCTAGCCCAATGGTGGTGGGGGCCGGCCAGGTCTGGGTCTCATGTGATTTTGAGGCGCACGTGGGTGGGCAGGTACTTGACTCTGGGTCCCATGGTGTGCCCCAGACTCTGACAGGAGAAAGGTATTCATATACACTTTACTAATTTTCTTTCATCTCTGACACTTCTATTATAGAGAAAGGGCAAATAGCAATATTAAATTATTTCCTCTAATTAATCCCCTTTTAAAAAATGCATGAATTTTGTGCACTGGGCCAGTAGTTTTAGACATAATGTTGATTCTATGATTAGAGTGTCAGAATAAGGAGAGTTGGAATGAGTCGTGGTTGAACAACTTGGGCTTATTTTTAATTGTTTCACTTTAATACAGTGAGATTGTGGTGCAACAGTGAAACAGCAATAATATCATTTATCTATAAGACAAACGTAAATTTTGTGGTTCTTAGAGAGCTCTTTTTGGTCTATTTAACATTTGTTTCATATGAGTTGCAAAAAGGTTTAGTAACTTTTTTCATATCCTGATATTATCCTCTGAATTTGTAAATTCTTTCTAGGGGTTCATGTGGGATGTGGCTGAGGAACTGAAAGCTATGTTGGTGTTTGCTGAACATAGATACTATGGACAGTCTCTACCCTTTGGTGCCGACTCATTCCAGGTAAATATGCTTTTTTACTTTTAAGTTTAAAAGTTTTTAAAATTTTAGAACACTTTCTAATGACAGTACCACTATAAGAAAGAAATGAAAGCTTTAACTTGAACTGCCTAAAATTTCAATAATTTATATATATATATTTAAAATATTTTATTGATTTAAAAAATATATTTTATTGATTTGTTACAGAGAGGAAGGGAGAGGGATAGAGACTTAGAAACATCGATGAGAGAGAAACATCGATTTGCTGCCTCCTGCATACTCCCTACTGGGTAGGTGCCTGCAACCAAGGTACATGCTCTTGACTGGAATCGAACCTGGGACCCTTGAGTCCGCAGGCTGACGCTCTATCCACTGAGCCAAACCGGCTAGGGCTTTTACTGATTTTTTACATAGAGGAAAGGAGAGGGATAGAGAGTTAGAAACATCAATGGGAGAGAAACGTTCAGCTTCCTCTTGCACACTCCTCACTGGGGATGTGCCCGCAACCAAGGTACATGCCCTTGACCGGAATCGAACCTGGGTCCCCTCAGTCCATAGGCCGACGCTCCATCCACTGAACCAAACCGGTTAGGGCTCAATAATTTATATTTAATCTTTCACTTTTATATACAGTTTGAACAGGTTGAGACTCTTTAAAACCATATTATTATCATTTCTAATGTTGATCAGTTTTTAACTCAGTGTGATGAGGCTAGCCTTTCTCAGGCAAACCTTAATCTATGGCTCCAGAGACTGTGGAGGGAACTTTTCATTGTTTAAAAAATGTCAGCAAATTATACACTTAAATTATTGGGTCTACCATTGGAAAAGATATAATGGGAACTGAAATGTTTGTTTAATAAGGTGTTTTTCAGTAAAATAAGGACAAACAGTGTCTACGATTCAATGTGGCTAATTGGCTACTTGGATTTCCTTTTGGCCTTTCCTGTTCTCATAAGGAGCTTTGGTCTTGGCCATAGACTTTACACCTAATAAACCAGGACACTTTTTCCTCAACTGAGTCATTCCTGTAATATCCTTGTGATTCTGGCTATATGATTTTGCCATATGCACTATTATTTATTTCATATTTTTCTTTAAACAGCTCACTTTTCAAAGTTAACACTAACTTAACAAGGGTTTTATGTACCAGTTATTTTTTCTAAATTATATTAAAATAGGTATTAAATTTAAAGTGTTTGTGTAATACCTAAGATCGTCATACATACCAACAGTATATTCATACCATGCTTTTGAGGAACTCTGAATTAGAAGAACTTGGGGTCAATTATTTTTCTCAGCTGCCTGTTTTGTAAGGAGTATTTTATTTTTGTTCTCAGAGGTTTTACTACCTTGTATTATAAATAAAATAAAACATCTTCATGTTATAAATGAAAAGCAGAACAATTTGTTGATATTTGTTGGTTTGCATGGGAAACTCTATATTTTAGCTTATTATTTCCATAATTATCTGATTAGGTAAGTTGGCAGTTCCTGAAATCATTGGGAAGTAGTCAGCTTGTTGCAGATAGAAACATAACCTCCTCTCTTAGGACCCTGTGGTTCATACTTTGTTAGTTAAATGGAGCTAAGAGCTCTCTTTAATAATTTTTTTCTTTTTGTATGCTCACAGAATTTGTCAATTGCCTGTAGGATATTACAAATATTATGCAAGGATTGGAAAAAAATGTCATACAAATATGTATAATGTCGTGAAAACACATAAAGAATAGTGACAGGCAATGAGGGGGGAGGTAAGAAGACAGAAGGCTAAAGGAGTAGGTGACAGACATAGGAAAGATGGGAACTATGTGATTCCAAATGTGCCAAATGATGGAAGGAGTCAGAGTGGTGAGACCAAAGTATGAGGGCCAAATATTAGGTATTGGTATACAGCTACACCAGTTATCTTTTGCTATGTACCAATGTACCTCAAACCTTAGTGACTTAAAACAACAATAAACATTTATTATCTCACAGTTTCTGTGGGTAAGGAATTAAGAGTGGCTCAGCTAGGTGGTTCTGTTTCAGGGGGTTTCGTGAAGTTAAGATGTTAGCTGGTGCTTTAGTCTTGACTGGGGCTGGAGGTCCCTCTCCATTTATGGAGGATCACATTAGTGACAACCTGGTACTGGATGTTAGCAAGAGGCCTCAGCTTATCTCTCCTGGATTCTCCAAAGACCTGCTTGAATGGCTTCATGACATGGCGACTAGCTTCCCTCAAAGTTGACAATCCAAGAGATCAAGGTGAAACTTACAGTGCTTTTTATGACCTAACACTGGAAGTCACATATCACTTCTGTCACATTCTATTTCTTTGAAGCAAGTCACGTTCAGCCCAAGTTCAAAATCTTCAGCTTTTAAAGGGAGATACCTCATTAGTTTCCCTAGTGCAGTAAGACTCTATGCAGAGAGCTAAATGATCATGGCACTTACTTTCTGAATATCCTTTTCTGAGGTATCAAGGTCTTGTGTTTCTGTTTTCCAATGCCTGAAAATAGTTGCTCCATATTGTTGTTTTTTAACTTTAATTTTATAGTTATTTAGATTAGGCAAACTAATTTGTTTCAGTTGTTGGTATATTAGACATAATAATAATTTTTCTGCCCTGGCCAGTATAGCTCAGTTGTTAGAGTGTTGGCCTATGCATGGAAGGATCTCGGGTTCAATTCCAGTCAAGGGCACATACTTGGGTTGCAGGTTCACTCCCCGCCCCTGGTCGGGGTGCGTGTGGGAGGCAACCAGTCAATGTGTCTCTCTCTTCCTCTCTCCCTGAAAAGCAATGGAAAAATATCCTCAGGTGAGGATTAACAAAACAGAAAACAGCCTGGCTGATGTGGCTCAGTGGTTGAGCATTGATCTATGAACCACAAGGTCATGGTTCAGTTCTGGGTCAGGGCACATGCCCAGGCTGTGGGCTTGATTTCCAGTAGGGGGCATGCAGGAGGCAACCATCAATGATTCTCTCTCATTATTGACGTTTCAATCGCCCTCTCCCTCTCCCTTCTTCTCTGAAATCAATAAAAATACATTAAACAAACAAACAAATAATTTTTCTGATAAAGAAGGATTTATTTTATTTTTACTAATGATTCTTTAGTTTTTCACAGGATTTAGTTTACCTTTGCCTATTGTAAATGTTTGAAGATTTAAAATATAATTGTAATACAGCAGTTGCCTTAAGCTTAGTATTGTATTCCATCACATTTATTGTTAAATATTATTTTCAGTTTATTTCTATTGTTTCTACAACCTCAACAAGGTCTTTGGTAAATAGCATTTAATGGAAATTATATTTGAATGCAAATACATTATGTTCTTGCCACAAAATTACTTTACATCAGCATTGCTATGAGTTTGACTATGCATTTTAACTCAATTGCCTAGAAATTCTATTTGGAGAAAAGCTTATATGACTCTGGCTTTTTACTGGATCTATGCTATGCCTAAGCTGCTATTATGTACACATTTATACCCACATTCTTTGTTATTTTTCTTTAGGATTCCAGACACTTGAATTTTCTGACATCGGAACAAGCTCTAGCTGATTTTGCAGAATTAATCAAACACTTGAGAAGGACAATTCCAGGAGCTGAAAATCAACCTTTCATAGCCCTGGGGGGCTCTTATGGTGGCATGCTTGCAGCCTGGTTCAGGATGAAATATCCTCATATGGTGGTTGGGTAAATGCATTTATGTTGGACATGAGTACTTCTTAATGGTTGTCAAGGCAAACTTAGAGATTTGTTTTGGGTAAAACATGTACCATTCTATTGTACTGAGATTCCTAGTTTCTATTTCATTTACAACTGTTACTTTTCTCACTATTTTTGTTCAGTATCAGTTTCAAATTAAAAACTTGAATTTGGCTTGGCAGGAGTGGCTCAGTTGGGTGAGCATCCTCCCATGCACCTAAAGGTTGCCAGTTCGGTTCCCAATCAGGGCACATCACATACCTAGGTTTGGAGTTTGATTTCCAGTCAGGGAGCATAAGGAAGGCTACATCACAGATTAATATTTCTCTTTTTCCTGTCTGTCTCCCTTCCTCTCTTTAAGCATGTCCTCGGATGAGGATTTAAGACAAAACTAACAAACAAAATCTTGAATTTGATGAGTTTCATTTCCCCCTTTTTTCTCTTTCATTATTTTATTACCATTTAGAGCTCTTGCAGCCTCTGCCCCTATCTGGCAGTTTGAAGATATAGTACCTTGTGGGGTATTTATGAAAATTGTAACTACAGATTTTAAGAGAAGTGGCCCAAATTGTTCAGAGAACATCCGAAGTTCCTGGGATGCCATTAATAGACTCACAAGAAATGGTAAGCTTTAATTAAGAGAATGAAATAATGTGTTGTTATTTTTTTGCCTTTCACTTGTTAAAGTCAACATTTCCCACATTTTTTAGAAACTTTTAAGTGTAACATACATATTTAAACGTAACATTCCAAAAAGCACACAAATCAAAATACATAGTTTGATGTATTTTCACAAAGCAAATATGTAGCGTAATTAGCATCTAAATCAAGAAATCCTCTCAGAAGTCCTCTTATGCCCTTTCCAGTCAATATCTTGGCATTTCCCAGGCTAATCACTATCCTGACTTCTAAAACCATAACTTGATTTTGCTTGCTCTTGGATTTTTTAGTCATTGGAATTGCATAGTATGTATTTGTGTGTGTGTGTGTGTGTGTGTGTGTGTGTGCGCGCGCGCGTGTGTGCTGTCTTTTGTCATTGCTGTGTTTGTCAGACACATCCATTTGTTTTATTTAGTTGTAGTTTGTGCCTTTCATTGCTCTGTAGTGTTCCACTTGATTTTTTATTTATTTCCATAGTATCTTTAAAATAGGGACTAATTAAAAGTATGCGTTCTGGTAAACTCCAGAGGATAGGCAACTTGTGTATCTGGGATTATGCAGTTGCTTTAAAAACATTTTATGGATGTTGAAAAAATATTCTTAGGGAAGTGGTGTAGAAGGTTGAGTTTTCTAAAATATCAAGTGAAGAATCTATAAAACCTTATGTTGAGCAATGCTTCTTATGTCGCAGGTACTGGCTTGGATTGGCTCTCTGAAGCCCTTCACTTATGTACACCATTAAAAAATGCTCGGGATGTTCAGCATTTGAAAGATTGGATCTCTGAAACCTGGGTAAATCTGGCAATGGTGGACTACCCTTATGAATCTAACTTTTTACAGCCTTTGCCTGCTTGGCCAATCAAGGTAACAGGAAAATGTCCTTTCCTCAATCACTGTCAGTAACATACTTTTCCATTTTTTGCGTGTGTGCATTCTCTGACATCCAGTATCAGTGGAAATCTCAGTGACAAAGGGGCTCTGGAATTAGTCAAATCTGGGAAGAAATCCTGGCTTCTGTCACTTTCTGGTTACTCAACCTTGGACATGTGACTGAACTTTTTGGAACCTCAGTTTCTTCATATGAATAATGGAGATAAAATGCATAGATTACAGAGTTATACAAATTAGAAATGAGACCAATAGTTGCTGTTTATGGGATAATTACTATGTGTCAAGTCCTGTGCTATGCACTTTACATATTCAGTTTATTTAATCTTTGTGATGTATGTGAGACACGTAGTGCTATATAATATACTAGAGGCCCGGTGCACAAAATTTGTGCATGGGAAGGGTGTGTCCCTCAGCCCAGCCTGAACCCTCTCCAATCTGGGACCCCTCAAGGGATGTCCAACTGCCCGTTTAGGCCCGATCCCAGTAGGATCGGGCCTAAACGGGCAGTTGGACATCCCTCTCACAATCCAGGACTGCTGGCTCCCAACCGCTCGCCTGCCTACCTTCCTGATTGCCCCTAACCACTTCTGCCTGCCAGCCTGATCACCCCCTAACCACTCCCCTGCCAGCCTGATTGATGTCTAACTGCTCCCCTGCCAGCCTGTTTGTCCCTAACTGCCCTTCCCTGCAGGCCTGGGTCCCCCCCAAATGCCCTTTCCTGCAGGCCCAGTCACTCCCAACTGCCCTCCCCTGCTGGCCATCTTGTGGCGACCATCTTGTGTCCACATGGGGGCAGCCATCTTGGTGTGTTGGAGTGATGGTCAATTTGCATATTACTCTTTTATTAGATAGGATGGTCAGTGTGGCAGCTGCTCTCATAACACTATGATTCAGTCAACTACTTATGCATTCTAAGTGCTACGTACATCATAAAGGGGTGATCCACATGCAGCAAGGTGGAGTGGAAAAAGCATTGACTGAATCTTTGATCAAGAACTACCACTTAGCAGCTGTGTGATCTTGGGCAAGGCTTTCTTCTTCCGAGCCTCCATGTCTTCCTCTGCAGAATGGAATAATGGTACTTACATTCTCCATGCAACTGTGCCAATGATCAGATAAAATACTGGATGTGAAAACACATTTTAAGGTTCTTGTATACCAGAGTTCATCATTGTATGTGTTCTTTTTAAAACATTCATTTGTAAAGAACATTCCTCTTAGTTTTAAAAGCAAAGGCCAGCCAACTTGATGGTTATTAAGTGTAGAGAATATGACTGACTCTACAGCCAGAATGTGTGCTGGAAATGTGAATAGAATTGGTAATATGAGAACCAGGTTTCAAAGCACTTTTAGTATAACTGTCCCTGTAAGTTATTAAATGCACACCTTGCTTAAAACTTTGTAACTGAAATGGAACAAGATCATTTGCTATTAAGAGATATTTATCTACAAAGTAGAATAATGATAAATAATAAAAAGTGGAGTGATCAGTGGGTGTCTTGAACATAGTAGGCCAGAGGTAAATGTGTACTGAATTAAATTGAATTTTGATAATACAAAATTATTTAAAAGAGTAGATCTCTCTCATGAATCAAAATAATGAGAAACACTAAATCTGAACCAGTCTCCATATGTGTCTATGTGGTAATAATGCCTTATCCTTTTACGTTATTTCACTGTTTACAAAGCACTTTCATATACACTGTCTCATTTAATCCTCACAAAAATACTGTGAGAAAAAGAGGTATAATCCCAGTTTTATGGAGAGGAAATTTAAGCTCAACAAAGAGGGTGGTGGATGTGGGATTTGAACTCAGGTTTCCCATTGTTCAGAGCCTAGGATCTAATCTAGCACATTGCACTGGAGTAGAAGACTTGACTAAAGGTTTGGGTTTGTTGCTGGCCATAGTGTGACAACTATCAGATTTAATTCTGTACTCTGTATACAAAGTGAGAATTACATCTGCATCTTTACACCCACCTGAAGAACAAATGACTTGTTAGATGGTAAGAACATGGGGGATTCTCTTGTTATATCTGTAAAGAACTAGATAATAAATATTTTAGGCTTTGTGGGCCATATGGTTTCTGAAACAGGTATAGCAAGAAAGTAGCAGAAAGTAGCCATAGGCATATGTAAATGAATTATGATGATTGTGTTCCAATATTGCTTAGTATTTATAAAACAGGAATTGGGCTGGATTTGGCCTGGAGGCTGTAGTTTGCCAATCTGATTTAGAAAAAAAAGGTAGGATACACTTTTTTCGTTTGTTTATGATTTGGAACAGTGAATAGTCTAACTTTGGTTTTCTCCCCATTTCTTTAATGTTCCTTTTTTATTTATTTTTATTTTTATTGATTTCAGAGAGGAAGGGAGAGGGGAGAGAGAGATAGAAACATCAATGATGAAAGAGAATCATTGATTGGCTGCCTTCTGTACGCCCCCTACTGGGGATCGAGCTGGCAACCCCGGGCATGTGCCCTTGTCTGGAATCGAACCTGGGACCCTTCAGTCCACAGGCTGACGCTCTACTGAGCCAAACCAGCGAGGGCTAATGTTCCTTTTGAGATATTTTTCTATTGAGTCTTACATGTAAATAAATATTCCATTTTTTCCTCTCTCTTAATCGCTCAAAATGAATGGAATATATCTCAAATGTTTTGTCATCTGTTTTTGATTTAGCACAATCCTTCTTTTATCTTTTTATATATACAGTATAAAAATTTATTTTTTAGGGCAAGATAACTTTGTGTCTGTCCCAAATCACCTTTTATTTATTTTTTTTATCCAGGACTAGTTATTGTAATTTTCTTCAATTATTTCTTACTGACTTTATCCTTCTTTTGATATATTAAGACATTTTTTGATTGCTTATGATACATTTATGATTCTGTTTCTTGTCTGAACTACACCCAAAATAAACTTCTCTCTGCTTCTTGCTTGAGAAACTTTGATTGACTACATCTGTCTTCGGTTTCATCTTGATTTCATAATTTTTCCACTACTTTTAGCTTCAGATCACTTTCTTTCACTGTTCATCCTATTTCTCCTTTCTTGACCCCCCTCTCTGTTCTCCCAACCCACTAATCCCTGGAACATTACCCAGCTGGAGACGGCTCTTTCACTTGGATAGTTCCATTTAACCAGGACTCCTCCTCCCTCTGATACACTTCCTCCTTTTTAAAGGGCTGACAAACAGCCATCCTTTTCTTTTTTTTTTCCTTTAAAGCGTTCATTTCATTTTTTAAAAATTAAATTTATAGGAGTGACATTGATTAATAACATTATATAGGTTTCTAGTGTACATTTCTATGGTATATTATCTGTATATTGCATTATGTGCCAATCACCCAAAGTCAAATAATCTTTCATCACCATATATTTAGCCCTCTTTACCCTTTACTAACACCTCCCCCCTTCCCTCTGATAACCACCTCATACTGTAGTCTGTGTCTTTTGAGTTTCAGTTTTATATTCCATGCAGGCTTAGGATAGTGAGATAATAAGTAACAGTTGAGTTATGGAAAAAAGCAGGTGATTTCCATTTCTGTCTGGACCTTGTACAGTTCTGAAGGATCCATAGGCAGCGACTGAATGCAAGTTCCCGTGTCAACTCAAGTATCACTCTTTTTAATTTGTAGTTGGGCTTTGCACATTTAGATTCCATTTGCTTTGTTTACTGCTAACAGAAGCGGCAACATTTATGCAGAAATAATCATGGACTTGGCCAATAGGACACCAGGAAGAAGAGAAAAGGGAAATAGAAAACCCCTGTCACTTGACTGACTCTCGTCTCAGTTTAAAGAGCAGTTTTAAAGGGTGCAGCAGAGTTTGTTTATTTTGGAAGTTTTTTTTACCTGATAACTTACCAAATCTTTTAGCTTAGCCCTCTGAGCATGCAGATAGATACTGTGAAATAATAAGACATAAAATGGAAAATCTCTTACGTTTGTCTTAGTGTTTGGTAATATATGCGACCTCTCTGGGTGGTTTAAGCCGGTTTAGGTGCATTCAATGAAAAGGGAGCTTTTAATGACAAAACTAATGTGATTATCTGAGGGAGTGTGAGAGGGGTATTGAAGCCTTAGAGAATGAAAATCTGTTAGAAAAGCTGAATGTATCTGCTTAATCCTTTCTCTAATGTGTATGGACCATTTTCTCTGAGAGGAGATTCGTCTTTTTTTTTAACCTATCTTCTTTCCTTCCTCTTTTAAAAATGTTCCTTGCCCCCTTTTCTTCCATATTCAAATGCTTATCCTCAGAGGTGGGGACACTTAAAGCTTCTGAGCAAATCGTTATCTTTCTCTGGTGTTCACAGGCTCAAAGGACAGAACCTAGTATTTGGGTGCAGAACTGATTAGTTTGGTACTGAAGGTAGAATGTTCTATCATCTCCACAATTTCTACACTCTTAAAAACCACATGTATTAAAATGGGCTTCTAATGCTCTTTTCAAGTTTTTCCTGAATGTTTACCTTTGTTTTAGGAAACAGAAAGTGAATTTAGTCTGTTCATTTCATGTGATTCTTGAGCCTCACATTACTGTTTTACAGTTTTCTTCTTACTATAGCATAATAAAAAAGTTTTATGATTTTATAGTGATACAGAATCCCTTCTAAGTATTTACCGAAAACAAATAAACTTAGAAAAATAAAGACAGTCTAAGAATAAAAGAAATTTATATAAAAATTAAGCATGAAAATAGTCATAGGGATGTAAAGTACAGCATAGGGAATATAGTCAATAATGTAATAACTATGTATGGTGCCAGGGGGTACAAGACTTACTGGGGGGAATCATTTCCTAAATTATATAAGTATCTAATTGCAGTACACCTGAAACAAATATAAAATAATATTGAATGTCGGCTGTAATTGGCAAATATGAATAAATAAGCATGCAATTACAGGTATATTTAGGCACTGTTTATGTTGTTGTTTGTCTCAGACACTGTAACTTTAAAGTTGAGCATGTGTAGCGTGAGTAAGTCTGTATTTGAATCCCAGTTCTGCCACTCTGGCTGTGTGGCTTTGAGCAATTCTCTCTCTCTTTTTTCCCCTCCAGCTTTTATCTTCTATTTATACTATGCATCAAGCCTAGTATAGGCTTTCACAATTTATAGTATTTGAGAAAACATAGACCTATAAATAAGACTTTTAAAAAAAATTCTTTATTGTTTAAAGTATTATATTTAGTACTAAAGGCCCGCTCCCTCTGGGGAGAGGGCCTAAGCCGGCAGAGGTGGGAGAGGCTCCTGCCCCCGCCACTGCACTTGCCATCCATGAGCCCGCCTCAGGGCTGCTGGCTGAGCAGTGCTCGCCCTGTGGGAGTGCACTGACCACCAGGGGGCAGCTCCTGCGTTGAGCATCTGCCCCCTGGTGGTCAGTGTGCATCATAGCGACCAGTTGTTCTGCCATTTGGTCGATTTGCATATTAGCCTTTTATTATATAGGATTACATATGTCTCCTTTTTCCCCCATTGACCTCTCCTGGTCACCCTCACTCCCCAGCATATGTCCTCACTCCCCTAGTGTCTGGGTCCATTGGTTATGCTTATATACATGCATACAAATCTTTGGTTGATCTCTTACTCCCCCCACCCCCCACCTTCCCTCTGAAATTTGGTGGTCTGTTCGATGCTTCTCTGTCTCTGGATCTATTTTTGTTAGTCAGTTTATGTGGTTCATTATATCCCACAAATGAGTGAGATCATGTGATATTTTTCTTTCTCTGACTGGCTTATTTCACTTAGTATAATGCTCTCCATGTCCATCCATGCTATTGTGAATGGTAAGAGTTCTTTTTTTTTTTTTTTTTTTACAGCAGCATAGTATTCCATTGTGTAGATGTACCACTGTTTTTTAGAGCACTCATCTGCTCATGTGCACTTGAGCTGTTTCCAAGTCTTAGCTATTGTAAATTGTGCTGCTGTGAACATAGGGGTGCATATATCCTTTCTAATTGGTGTTTCTGTTTTCTTGGGATATATTCCTACCAATCCATGAACATGGTAAATTCTTCCATTTGTTTATGCCTTCCTGTATCTCTTTTTTCAATGTCCTGTAGTTTTCCGAGTACAGGCCTTTTACCTCCTTAGTTAAGTTTATTCCTAGGTATCTTAATTTTTTGTGTGCAATGGTAAATGGGATTGTTTTTGTTGTTTCTCTTTCTGTGAGTTCATTATTGGTGTATAAAAAAGCCATAGATTTCTGGGCTTTAATTTTGTATCCTGCTACATTGCCAATTCATTTATTAAATCTAGTAGTTTTTTATGGAGTATTTAGGGTTTTCTATGTATAAAATCATGTCATCTGCAAATAATGACAGTTTTACTTCTTTTCCAATTTGGATGCCTTTTATTTCTTGTCTGATCTGAGCAATTCTCTTAAACCATTGTGTGTTTTAGTTTCTTTATCTGCGAAATGGGGATAATAGTCATTGTAATGCTTATTAGGGTCATTATGAGGATTTAATAGGACCAGGTATATAGTAAGTACTAAGTCAATGCTAGTGCAAAGGAACAACTATTTTTATTACTAAATAATATCAGGGAGACAGATTGTTATACCAGGATTTTGTGGCCAAAGTCTGGGTTCAGAATTGTTTTTTAAAAAAATATATGTTTTAGTTGATTTCAGAGAGGAAGGGAGAGGGATAGAGAGCTAGAAACATCAACAATGAGAGAGAATTATTGATGGGCTGCCTCCTGCGCGCCCCCCAGTGGGGAGTGAGCCACAACCCAGGCATGTGCCCTTGACCAGAATTGAACCTGGGACCCTTTATTCCTCAGGCTGACCCTCTATCCACTGAGCCAAACTAGCCAGAGCCAGAACTAATATTTAAATTCTGAGCTTGTTTCTTCCTGCAGACTGTCATTATATGTTTCTTCCTGGTTCATTGTAGGGAAAGTACTGACCTCAAGAAACATTCAATAGTTATACTAGCAGCCTCAGCCTCAACTGCCCCCATATGAATGAGTTTATGGCCTTATGCAGTGCCTCACGTAGAAATTGTTCAGAAGACAGTATTTGTTAGTGTCCATAAAATATATAGGAAATATGGTACAGGGACTATATTGGTGTTGAGTATTTTGGATGGAAGTGGTTGGCAGCGACTCTCTCCTTATTGTCTGATTAGATCGCAGCCTTCAAATCAACAGTCCACAGACTAAGTGCTTGCCCTTATCAAGTGGGTAATATCTACAAATTATCAAGCTTAAGTTGAAGTCTTATATGAGATTGAACCAAATATGCCAATATTTGACTGTGTTTGACTTACTAACATGGCAATTTTATAGGATTCAACCTTTACATAGTGTTTTGTGCATTCTATAAATCTTTAATAAAAGTATATGAATATCTCTTTTTGAATTACTATAGTCTTTGACTAAGTATGGGACTAATGTTGAGGTTTTGCCGGTATGACTTTAGTATTTTTTTGGAAAGCTTTATTTACTTTTTGCTACCAAATTTGTTAAGGAAAGGCATAGAGATATGTAGGTATTCTGTTTTGTTTTGTGTGTGTGTGCGCACGCGCGCATGCGATAGACAATGATGCTTGAACTTACAGTCTCTTTGAGATAGAAAGGAACTTTTGAACCACCTAAAATAACAAAATTCCCTTAGTGAATTTGCAAACACTTTTCCAAAAAAATTTTAAGTGATTTTTTTTGGCTTCTACTAGCATATTAGTAGAATTATAAATGGGCACTTCCTTTCTAAAGGGTAATTTGATAGGATGTTGCAAAGGCCTTAAATATGTTTATTTCCTTTGAACCAGTACTTTCTCTAAGAATTTATCTCAAGAAAAGAATTAAGGATATATGTAAACATTTATCCCCGAGTATGTTTATTGTAGCCTTGTTTGTAATAATGAAAGATTGAGAATGATACAGATGAACAATTGTAGGGTTTCTTCAGTTTTCCTCAACTCCCCCTCCTGATTGTTTCTCTCTGGACTTTCTCATGTTAGTCAGTGTCCTTCTTAAAGTGTGATGCTCAGAAGCGGACCAAGTACTTCAAGGGTGCTCCGACCTCAAACTGGACAGCAAGCTGGACATGGAACTTCTGCTATCAGAGACCATGATCTTCTTTCTCTTTGTGTAACTGGGGCTGCCGAAACCCTAAGTATTGTCAAGCAGTGCTGGTCCCCAGCCTTGCTTGTGTCTTTTAAGGAGTAACTGCTATTTGTAGAGATGGCTATTCATGGGAACTCCTTTTCTTCGCCTGACAGAGGCCCAGTGTTCTAGTGCTGAGAGGGGATCTGATGCCAACATGTGAGTCACGCTCACTTGCGACTGTTCTTTTCTAGAGTTTGAGGCCACTTATTGCTACATGTCAGCACCCCATTCCCCCTGCCCAGCTTTCATTGTCACCCTGCCTCATCTACCATGCTGTGCTTCGACATAATGCTCTTCTCTGCATTCCATGTGTCTACTCTTTAGTTTTGTGCTGCATTTTGAAAGAGCTGAATCCACTGTTGGTGTCCACATACAGGAAAGAATGCTGATCAACTGTTGGAAATAGGCAGTTTAATGAATTCTGTGATTGATTCTTAATTTCCATATTTTCTTGGTTATTTCCGATTGTTATATTTCTTAGGAACATTTTCTAAGAAAAGTGCTATACAATTAGGTATGTTTTTTAGTTGCCATGAATGATTGAGAGTTGTCAGAATAGTAAAACACTGTTTTGCCTTTTTTCTTCAACTTGCATTTACTTATTACTTTAGGCTTAGTAGTTTTATGAGGTTCTCAGTTTAGCATAACTCATTTCTTTATGTATACCCTAAACCTTGGTGTATGGCCTCACAGTTACTTTTTTAAGGTACAGTATGTCCAGTTATTTGGACATCTTAATTTCTGACTTTTTTCACACTCAATATTATCAAAAACTTACGGAGAAAATGCATACTCTATCTCCCTTTTGGCAAGTCACATTGTAATTAAGCATGTTACAGACTCAGAGAAATCCTACAGTCAAGAAAACTTCACATTTGCTAATACATTTTCTAAAATTTCCTAAAACTGTTTATTTCACATACTGTCATTTAACACTGCATAGAAATATTGTGCTGAATATCACATTTGCAGAGAGGCATTTAATTTTTTATGTAATTCATTCTCTCTGTCTCAAGTTTCCTTTTTCCAGAAAGTGTTACTGGAAGCTGGTCAGAGGCAGAACTGTGCTAAGAGACTGTGTTTGCTTGTGGCCACTTACCCCTTTCTCAGTGTCCTCCTTTCCTGACTGGGAGCATATGCCCAGACCAGCTCTGGTTGCTCCTCCTGCCCAGAATCTCTCTCTAAAGTCGGGTAGCTGAGTTCCTTTTTTCCAGACTTCTTCTTTTCTGGATTCATCTATTTTTTTTTTTTGTCAGAACTTACCTATTATATATGTTTTTTTAATCTGAAATGAGAAAGGACCAGATCATTGAATTTGTGTGAAGGTGTTAATAGAAGATGGAAACGTAATGTGTTTTGCTTGCCATTGGGGCTCTTTGCAGTTTTATAGGGGATACAACCTAAGCTGTGTATCATGATGAGTAAGATGTATATTTCCAAACCAGAGACATCTGGTGTTGAATCTAGGTCCTACCATTTACTTGCTGGATGACCTTGAATAAAGTGATTTAACCTAAGAATCAGTTTCTTCATGTAAAATACTGGACCAGTAATACATCTGATAGGATTGTTTAAGGCTTAAGTGATGCAATGGTTGTAAACTAGGGCTCAGTAATCCGTAGCTATTGTTGTTGTTATTATTGTTATTCAGCTTTGATTCCATTGCCTGTGATTTTCACCCAACATTTTATTGTAAAAAAAAATTCAGTAAAGTTGAAATAATTGGACAGTGAATACCTATAAGCCTACCACCTAAATTCTATAAATAATATTTTATTATGTTTGATGTTATATCAAATGGATTCGCCTATCCATCCTTCTAGCTAGCCTTCATTTCATCTTATTATTAAATGCATTTCAAAATTAAGTTGAAGACATCAACACATTTTCTAAAATCAGCTTTAATGTCATTAACTAGAGTTCAGTATTTGTTTGATTTCTTTAGGTAAAATTTACATACAGTAAAATGTACAAATTGTAAGTGTACTGTTTGTTGTGTAACCCAGACCCCTAGGAAGATATGGAATATTTATATACCCTTGAAAGCTTTCCATGCCCCTGTCTAGATAGTCCCTGCCTTCATTTCCCACCCTGAGGATTGTCTTTGATTTTTAGTACTGAATTTCAGGTACTGAGTATAGTCCAGTGATGGGAGTATTTGGGAGCTGGGGAGCTGCCTGATCTGCTTATCACACCATAGACATTGGAGCTTGGTATAGTTTTTCCATAAGAAATTTTATAAATTTTGTGTTATTATAAAGTTGTAGTCGTTTATTCAGCAAACACTTAAATACTATATATCTTGCTTAAGTAAGTGGTGAGGGAGACACTCTGTAATCAAATGAGTGCTGTAAAGCATTACAGGGGCTCTGATAGAAAAGGCACAGGGCATAGTGAAGCATGAAAGAGGGAGTGACTTAGTTCTCCTGACTTGAGGGACATAGGTAATGATGGCCTCATAGGGGAGGTGATACTTGAGGTGAGTATTGTGGAAGATGAGTTGGTGTTTGCTAGGTATTAGGTGAATTGGAGAGAGGGAGAAGGGATGTGCAAAAGCAAAGAGGAAGGAAAGAGCTTAGTGGGCTGGAAATGATTTTGCTATGCTGCAGCAAAGGTTGCAGGAGTTAAAACTAGAGGGGTAGGTAGGGAGGACTTTGCATGCTATGCAAATGACTTTGGCTTACTTTTATATTTTAGGAGTAGTTAAAAGGTTTATTAATCTGTGAAGGGGATTATACTCAAAAGATAGAAATTGTCAAGTAGTATAAGTTAAATGTATATCTTTTAATGATCAAATCAAAATCCTATGTCTTTTGTTTTATTATACTACTAGTGGCCTGGTGCACAAAATTCATGCATGGGGGAGGGGGATTCCCTCAGCCCAGCCTGCACCCTCTCCAATTGGACATCTCTCTCACAATCTGGGACTGCTGGCTCCTAACCGCTCACCTGCCTGCCTGCCTGATTGCCCTTACCTGCCTTCCCCTGCTGGCCTGATCTCACCCCCAACTGCCCTCCCCTGCAGGCCTGATCTCGTTCCCATTGGCCCTCCCCTGCCGGTCTGATCTCACCCCCAACTGCCCTCCCCTGCAGGCCTGATCTCGTTCCCAATGGCCCTCCCCTGCCAGTCTGATCTCGCCCCCAACTGCCCTCCCCTGCCAGCCTCATCTCGCCCCCAACTGCCCTCCCCTGCTGGCCTAGTTGCCCCCAACTGCCCTCCCCCAATGGTCTGATCTCATCCCCAACTGCCCTCTCCTGCCAGCCTGATCACCCCTAACTGCCTCTGCCTCGGCCCCCACCACCATGCTTTGTCCAGAAGGAAGTCAGGTGTCTGGAAGATGGCTGGTTGACCTGGTCTAATTAGCATGTTACCCTTTTATTATTATATTTATGTTCTGACTCTTCTTTTTATTTCTCTAAAATGACAGGTGGTGTGCCAGTATTTGAAAAATTCCAATTTATCTGATAGAGAGTTGCTGCAGAATATTTTCCAAGCTCTGAATGTATATTACAATTATTCAGGCCAGGCAAGATGCCTGAATATGTCAGAGACATCAACTAGCAGTCTGGGATCCCTGGGTTGGAGCTATCAGGTAAGTATGTGTGATTTCTCCAAGTGGAACTTACTTTTCATTGATATGGCTGTGCTGTAACAGAGTTCACAAGATTTTATCACCTAACCTGGATCTCAATGTGATCTCTCTCTGAAGCCATGATAAGTTTCCTCATTCATTCATTCACTCATGTATTTAATCATCACCAAACATATTCTGAGTATTTATCATGGGTTAGGCACCCTTCTAGGCTCCACAGATACAAAGATAAGTAAGACATGATTGATGTTACTATCAAATGTAGCTTGTTGAAAAAGAAGCACAATTAATATTACAATAGATCTTGATAAGTCCTATAAAGGAAACATTTTATGGACACATAAATGAAGGGGAGTCTAACTTGATTCCCTCTGATATTTTGTTCTTTCATCTGTACAATGAGAATAATAAGAATAAGAATACTTTCTTTCTAGAGTTCTTTTGAAGATTCAATCCTATATAATAAAGAGCTAATATGCAAATGGCCATCACGCCCTCATACCGTCATGCCTTCATGCTGCCCTAATGGCTCAGACACTCAACACTGGGGAGAGAGGAATGAGGACCAGCCAGGCACAAATGAGCTCGTGAGAGAGGAATGGGGACCAGCCAAACTGCAGCCCAGGAGAAGGACAAGCTGCCTGCCCCACGGTCCCGGGTGCCAGTGGCTGGGGCTGTTGCCTGGGAGAGGGACAAGCCACCAGCCCTGCGGTTCTAGGTGCCAACAGCTGCACCTGCGGTCTGGGAGAGGGACAAGCCACCCACCCTGCAGTCCCGGGTGCCAGTGGCTGTGCCTCCGCCTGCAGCCCGGGCCAGGAGAGGGACAAGCCACACACCCCATGGTCCCGGGTGCCAGCGGCTGGGACTGCAGCCCAGGAGAGGGGCAAGCCGCCCGCCCCATGGTCCTGGGTGCCTGCAGCTGTGGCCTGGGCAAAGCCACCAGCCACAGTCCCCTGCAGCTGCAGCCAGCCTGGGAGAAGCCGGCCGGGTCCTGGGTGCCTGCAGCCGGCCAGAGAAGGGAATCCTGGATCCTGGGTCCTGTGTGAGGGGTGAGGTAGAGGTGGTTAGGGGTGATCAGGCCAGCAGGGGAACAGTTCGGGGAGATCAGGCCAGTAGGGGAGCAGTTAGAGGCTATCAGGCAGGCAGACAGAAGGGTTAGGGGTGATCAGACAGGCAGGCGAGCAGTTAGGAGCCAGCGGTGTCCCGGATTGCAAGAGGCAGTTGGACATTCCCCGAGGGGTCCTGGATTGGAGAGGGTGCAGGCTGGGCTGAGGGACCGCCCCCGCTCCCCATGCACAAATTCATGCACCGGGCCTCTAGTAATGATAATAGATGTGAAAGAAAACAGTTTATAAAGAAGGAATATATGTATAGCTGTAACTTCTGTGATTTCTCATCTGAGCCTTTCCAGGAGCAATGAGAGGTATGACACAGAGAGGTAAAGAGCAGGAACTCTGAAGCCAGACTGCCTGAATTCAAACTCTGGCTTTGTTGCTTACTAGTATATGACTTTGGACAATTTATTTAACTTCTTTGTGCCTTACTTTTTCACTAGACTCTTATGGGTTGCTTTCTCAGGCTTGCACAGAAATGGTCATGCCCTTTTGTACCAATGGTGTTGATGACATGTTTGAACCTTACCTGTGGGACTTGAAGACATTTTCAGATGAATGTTTTAAACAGTGGGGTGTGAAACCAAGGCCTTCCTGGATCACTTCTATGTATGGAGGCAAAAACATCAGTTCCCACACGAACATCATTTTCAGGTGAGTTATTGCTGTTCTAAAGAAAAACTTTGTTGTTGGAGACATTTGTAGAATAGCCGAGAAAACAGAACCAGGAAAAATGTTGGACAATAAAATAATGCAGAATACAACCAATGGTATCCTGTTTTCCTATTACTTGAAAGATAGAGGATACTGGGAGCATTTGAGATCTTGCTTCCAGGCATGTCATCAGTTTGGCTCAAATAAACTCTTATAAAAATTCCCTAAAAGAAGGAGAAGGAGGAGGAGGGGGAGGGAGGAGGGGGGGAGAGGAGGAAGAGGAATAAGAGGAAGAGGAAGAAAAAGAATACAGAAAGAGGATGCGGAGTAGAGACATGATTTAGAAGAAAAAAAGACAGAGGATGCGGAGTAGAGATATGATTTTAAACTATTACCACCATGGTTAAAGGCTTAAAAACAGTACAGCAACAAAATGAAAAAATATATATTTTTATTGATTTCAGAGAGGAAGGGAGACGGAGAGAGAGAGAAACATCTATGATAAGAGAGAATCATCGATTGGCTGCCTCCTGCACTCTCCCTACTGGGGTTCGAGCCCACAACCCAGGCATGTGCCCTTGACTGGAATTGAACCCAGGACCCTTCAGTCCACAGGCTGACGCTCTATCCACTGAGCCAAACCAGCTAGGGCATGAAAAAAATTTTTTAAATTCCTCAGCACAAAATGAAGCATCATTTGTCCACAATTTGCCTTACTTTTGTTACTATTGTTATTAATGGTAATAAAACTTTTTTAGTATCTATTCAACAAATACTTTTGAAGTACCCAATCTGTTCTGTTCTAGGCACTATATGAGGAACTTTAAGTAAATTACCAAAAATTGAACCCTTACAACAATCCTGTGAAGTAGTTGTTATAGTTCCTTTTTCCTGAGAAGGAAAGTGAGGTTCACTGTGTTCAGTCACTTGCCAAAGTTCATCCAGCTTTATTTTAGTTATTAATAAAACCAGATTTCAACCTTGGCCTGTTTGACCACAAAAATCCTGTTTGTTATTCTACATTGTACTGCTCTTATGGTGGTATTGGTTCACATCAGAGTTATTTGAGTAGACTCTAAGTGTATCTGATTGCCACTTCAAAATTTCCATGTTTTGGCTTGTATATCAGGTTATCAGCTATTAAGAATAGCAACTAGTTAATAAAAAATTTATTTCCAAATCTGTATGGAAATAGTAGAGAGATACCCATACACATCTCTTAACCTGGAGCTATTGTATAAATTGTAAATGTCATTCTTTTTACAAACTTTTATAAATAAGAGTTAAATTTGATCTTCAGGACATGCTCAATAGCTTTTAGGAGTAAGGAGTGCTGTTTTGACCGAAGGATCACTCCTTGGGTTTAGGCCCATAACACTGCTCACTTTGCAATCTAGTTTATTGGGTTGATGATATTTTCTGATCCAGTAGGGTACCTACCCAAAATAAAAGGTGAAACACTTCAATGGAAAACTTAAAGATTCTTTTTGTTTAATTTCCTTAAGTTGTGTTCCTTGTGCTCAATAGGATTCTTCACAGCTATAGTCTTCAGCTCAGCCTTATAAAAGTGACAGTTGAACAAATAAATCTTTTTAGGGCATTTAAGGAAATGGTGCCAAATTCGGGTGTTTGAAATTAGGAAAATGTAAAAGGATTGAAGAAAGGTTAAGTACAAGCCTAGGGTTTCCAAGCTTATCATTGTTCCTCAGAGGAGAGAGTACTTTGTCAATTTTTTGTTTTTCTGTAGGAGCTAATCTCTGTGTAGTATTTATATGGATTTCTCTTTCATGCTAACATTCCAAGGTACTGAAGTTCAAGTTGAATTATAAAGTGGAGTCTGTATGAATATTTTAATATATGTGTTTTGGTCAAATATATTGTCCTTTTTTATTGGATTCAACCATTACAGATATGTATTTTAGTTATCCATTTGTCCTGTTATATTATTTTCTTCAGGCCATCAAAGTAACAATCATCATCACCATCATCATTGGGAGGGAAATAGGTTTTTTATGAGAAAAATTTGGGGGAAAGAACTGAAACACATAGGTGGAAATTATAAAACTTTTAGTTCAGTATAAGAAAGGACTTTCTAACAGTTCATTATAAAAAAAGACTTTCTGCCCCCATGAGATTGTGAACTTCTTAATGGCAGAGACTGTCTTGATCATCTCTGTGTCTTTAGCACCTGCAACAGGGACTGGCACATAATGAATGTGCAATAAGTGTATTGATGAGGATGAGGAATGACATACGAAACTCAGGAAGGCTTCAGAGGATGTGCAAGTTTAAAGGCAGGACTGTATGAAGATGCTGGTGTATCATGCTGCTATGGCAAATCTACTTTTAAAAGAAATATTTTTTCCATATTTTGCTAGGTGAAAAATCCAATGCAAAAAAATTTAAGTTATTTAAAAATTCAGAATTCTCCTGTTTTTCTGAAGGAATAACATTCCCAAAGTAAAGGATCAGCCTCGGATGTCTCTGTTCTGTGTAATTAGTGGCTACCAGCTAGAAAACATTTCTGGTTGATGAGTGAGAAAATGTCCAAGGAACCATGTGAAAATATCTTTATGTTCATGCTTCTCTCCTCAGGTTGCCTCACACAAATGCAAGCATGACTGCTTCTCTGATTGGAAAGTTCAGTCTGTATTTGTTGGATTGATGATTTGCAGGTTAAGAGCTTGGGCTTTGAAGTTAGAGAGACCTGGGTGCTGTTTTTCCTTTTTCACCAAGTTAGCTGTGTAGCCTCAGGCAGATTGCCAATTTATATTATTAGAAAACTAGAGGCCTGGTGCACGAATTCATGTACATTGAAAGGAAATTAATTAGAAGAAATATTTTGGAGGCCAGGGAGGGACTATGGGAGGGCTCCAGGGTGTGTCCAGCCTGTCTCGCCCAGTGCTGATTGGCTGGACCCCAGCTGCAAGCTAACTTACTGGTTGGAGCGTCTGCCCCCTGGTGGTCAGTGCATGTCATAGTTATTGGTCAATCGATCAGTCAGACACTTAGCATATTAAACTTTTATATATATAGATAGTGACTTCCTGACAGGTTTATTTCAGGGAGTAGGTAGACTGTTATGGAAGGGGGCACTGTGAGGGTAGAGATTTTTGTCTATTCACTGAATTCCCTGTGCCCAGTCAGTGCCTGCCACAAAGTAGGCACTCCATAAACATTTGCTGAATGAACGAAGACTCAAGAAATAGCAGCTATTAATGGTTTCACTTCAGCAGTTTTTTTCCATAGTGCTTTTGTTGGAAGTATTAATCCCTCCCCCCGCATCCTTAACTGGTAACAAATTATGTTACCCCAATAGTTATTCTCAGTTACTTAAATATAAATCCGAAAGGGAATGCCTGAGAAGCTGATTAACTTAATTTTTCAGGCAAATTAATTGTTCCCAGCAATTAAGTGAGGCTCACTGTTGGAAATTTTACCCAGGCAATTAGATTTTCTCATGAAAGCTATTATTACTTTTTTTTTTCTTTGTAAATTTCCCAGTGACTGGTTTAGCTTTCACATGTCTAGGACCAAGAAATTCAAGTCCATGTGCATCTTAGGTCTCTCAGCAACTCCAAACACTGTTGCTAAGTCACTCAGCTGATTCAGATGACCTTTTAAATCAAATGCAGTTTGCTTATTATGTGGCTGTTAGGATGGCTTTTTTGTTTTGCAAATAATGGAGAGTTTCCTAATCAGGTTGGTCCTGTCAAATTGAAATAATGATAAAGGCTATTTATCATTCACTCAAGAGAATCCAGCCCCTTGTGTAGTTTACTTTAAAAATATATTTGGTAGTTGAAAACTAAGGATCCTATATTGCATGTGAGTTTTGCCTTTTGTTTTTAATAAAACCAAAAAAATACATTTTTGGATTGATTCTCTCCCCCCTCTCCAAGCATGATGTTATTAAGTTGAAATTGAATGTTTTTTTCTTAAGAAAAGTGAAAATTTGTGGTGAGAATTTAAAGTTGCATTTCAAACACACATATATTTAATGTGCCTAACTGCATATTTTTCATTTAATTTGTACATTTGCCTAGAAAAAAACTGGTTGCATTAGTTTTCTGACCCCATTTCTATGAGAAATGGTTCCACGTTCCTTTTCATGATTCATATACTTCTCAGAAGTAGCAACACTTCTCAGGCTTACAAAATATGATAATAATTATAATACTGCACATTTATGTGGTATTTTATAGTTTATAACTTGCATATATAATATTTAAGTTGGACCCCACAATATCTCTATGAAGAAGGGACATTATCTTTAAAAATATTTTTGGGGGGGTAATGCATGTTGGAATTGAGGGTCATAGAGGTCAGGTGACTTACCCCAAATCATGTGGCTAATAAGGGTATAAAAACTTAGATCTGCTGACTTAGTTAATTGTTCTTGCCATTGCTACACACAGGTGAAGTCAGTCTCTATATTTATATTAATCACTTACATTAACTTTGCTTTGTCATATAAAAAGTACTGAAGTGATTTACATGTCACTGACCTTGTATACATGTATTTATAGATCTCTTTTGATTAGGGCATCTGGTATCTGGCCAAAGACAACTAGACATTCACACTCATTTTTCATTCATTCAGTAAACATTTGCATGGCTCCTATGAGTGCCAGGCACTGAAGCTACTGTAATAAACAAAGTAGACAAAAATTTCTGCCCTTGGGCACTTCTAGTTTGAGAGATAGATAATAAACTATATAGCACCTGTAAGTATGTTAGGAGATACATGCTAAGGAGGAAAAATAAACTAGGGAAGAGGGCTGTGAAATGTTGTGGGGTACAAGAGACACAGGTTTGAAATTTTAGATGGGAATGACCAAGGAAGACTTCACCGGTGGGTGACTTTTGGAAAATGATCTGGCAGGAGTACCTAGATAGCTATGAGTGTGGTGGAGTAAAAACACTCCACAAAGAGGAATTAGCAAGGGCAAAGGCCTTGAGAGGTAAACGTGCCAGCAAGTTCTCCTCCAGGGACAGGAAGAAAGTCAGTGTGGCTGGAGTAATTAATGGAGAGAACAGCACGAGTTGAAATCAGCCACAGCAGAGGGCCCAGATCATGTAGAGACTTGTAAGTACTTTGATTTTTACTTTGAATGAAATGGGCAAACTTGGAATGTTTTGAGCGAAGGAGTGACATAATCTGATTCAGGTTTTAATAGGATCAAATTGTTACCCTACTGATAGTAGGGAGATAAGAGTAGTGAGAAAGGTCAGTAAAAGGCTAGTCAGGCTAGAGATAATGGTGACCTGGATCAGAGTGGTGGCAGTGAATATGGTGACAGGTGTTCAAATTCTGGATATATTTGAATATGTACCTGACAAGATTTGTTGACAGATTGGGTGAGAAAGAAATAGATTAAAGAGTGACACCAAACTTTTTGGCCTGAGCAACTAAGACAGGGTGCCATTCACAGAGATGAAAGCAACATACATAAAAATGTCCTGTTGTTTTGAGTGATAGGTAGATAAAGATTTTCTAAGAGGTGCCATATAAGGGGAAAGTGATCTAATACCTATAGTGCCATGGGACAGATACATAAATCCAGGTATTTTGGTTCCTATTTTATCTTGAGAAATCTAAACTTCCATGAGATTAGGAAGATGAGAAGCTGACTTGGGACTGGAACCCAGGTGTGTCTGATCCCAAAGTTTGTGCTCTTTTTACTGTGCACCACACAAGTCAAGAAGGTATGTGCCGCTGATTTCCAACAGCAGTCACATGTCCGTGAAATGTAATGTAGTATAAAATCAAGTACTGGACTAGGGCTATAAGAACTATGCCTGTATATCAGATTTGCCATTGCTAGCTGAATGAGTTGGGTGTTAGCTTTCTTACCTATAAAAGAATTGCCATTAAACCTACCTCACAAGATTGTTATAAGGGTCAAATGTGAAAGACTTTGTATACTCTAAACCAGTCTATACATGTGTAGAGTTAATAATACCAGGGAACAGTTAGATTTACAATAATGTCAAGAATGAAATACTTAGGAATGAGTTTAATAGAAAAAGTGTGAGATGTATACACTAAAAACTACAAAAAATTGTTGGAAGAAATTAAAGGTCTAAATAATGGCAAGACATTTCATGTACTTATGGGAGAAGTAATATTGCTAAGATGTCAGTCCTCCACAAACTGATCTACAGATTCACTAATCCCTATAAAAATCCCAACTGTTTCTTTTTACAGAAATTGACAAGCTTGCATTAAAATGTATATAAAAAATGCAAGGGACCTAGAATAGCCAAAACAATCTTGAAAAGGAAGAGCAAATATGAAGAACTCATACTTCCTGGTTTCAAAGTTGTTATAAAGCTACCGTAATTGATACAGTGTGACACTTGCGTAAAGATAGACATATAGAACAGTGGAAGAGAATTGATAATCCAGAAGTCAACCTTTATATGTATGGTCACTTGATTTTCAGACAAGAATGCCAAGGTAGTTCACTGGGGAAAGAATAGGCTTTTTAAGAAATGATGCTGGGAAAACTGGATATTCACATGCAAAACAATGAAGGTGGATCCCTATTTCATACCATACCAAAATATTAACTCAAAATGGATCAAATGGAAGAAACCAAGATGGCGGCATAAGGTATACACCTGTACGTGCTGCCTCTCACAACCACACCAAAACTACAACTAAAAGACAAAACGACTATCACCCAGAACCATGGGAAAGCTGGCTACAGTAGAAGTTCTACAACTAGAAGGAAAGAGAAAAGCGCATTGAGACTGGGTGGGATGTGCAAAGGTGCGGAAAAGCAGAGGTACGGAGCGCGCAAATTGGGCGCGACTAGGTGCACTGTTTTTTTTCAATTGGGAGGGAGATACAAGCTCCCTACTGCTCTGAACTCCAGTTTTCAGCGAGACTCTGGGGACCCAGACTCCTAGGGGAGAAGCTGGATTGTCTGGCATCAGGTTGGAAAGTGAGGGTGGCTTTCTTGCAGAGGTGCTTGCAGGAATCATTGTTTACTGCGCTGGGGCATAGGACTTGGGGACACGGAGACACAGAGACGGCTGACTGGCAGCCATCACTATTTCCTACACCCTGGTGATTCCCTGAGACCCCGCCCCACCCATTTTACATATCCACCCAAACTGTGTGCATTGGCTTTTGCATATGAATGGCCTGCCCTTCCACAGCTTAACCTAGCAAACTGCAGCTGGGTCAGACAGCTCCAAAACTTCCAAACCCCAAACAAAGAGGAGAAACTGCAGATCTCCCTGTAGCTCCTGTTGGGTGGCCTTAGGCAGTAGCTGACTTTCACCTCCTGGGAGATCCAGGAGCCAGTGTACCTAGTGGTCAGTGTGAGACGATACCAGATTTCAACTCCTCACATCCATAATTGACACACTCAAGGGGCAGACTCAGAGAGCACCAAAGCCCCACTGAAGCAAGTCCTGCCCCAAAAGGGTGTCTCCAGCACAGAAGTTCTATAGACACAGTGGGTCCTCACAGCCAATTGGCCTGGAGGTCAATTCCTCCCAGTGTACCAACAGCAATCAAGGCTTAACTACAACAAGACTGTGCACACAGCCCACAAAGGGGTGCAGCAAGAGTGTCCACCTTAGGTGATTGGGGAGACTGAGCCACTGGGCCCTTTAGGTCACCTAGCACACAAAGCCACTCTATCAACACAGGGAAACAGCCAAATTGTGAAGACAAAGAAACATGTCATGAATGAAAGAAATGGAGGAAAGCAAACTACTGGATATAGAGTTCAAAACCACAGTTATAAGGTTACTCAATCTTCTAGAAACTTCTGAGAAACTTAGTGAGACCTTCAAGGATCTTAATGAGAATGCCAAAAAAATGGAAAAGGACCAGTCAGAAATTAAGCATACACTGTCTGAAATAAAGAATAATATACAGAAATTCAACAGTAGACTAGAGGACCCCAAGAATCAAACCAAAGATTTGAAATATGAGGAAGGGCGAGGAGCGCTGTAAGAGACCAACCAAAGGACTTGTATGCATGCATATAAGCACAACCAATGGATATAAGACACTGGGGTGGGGGGGGAGGGTGGGCAGGTGAAGGCATGTCCTGGGGGGTAGGGGAGGTCAGGGGGAGATCAAAGGGGGAAAAAAAAAGGAGACATATGTACTACTATTTGTAATACTTAAAACAATAAAAATAAAATAAAATTAAAAAAAAAAAAAGTATAAAGACAAAAAAACAAACAAAAAAAAACAACACCCAACCAGAAAAACAAAAAGAAAAAAAGAATCCTATCTAATAAACAAGTAATATGCAAATTAACCATCACTCTGCTACACCCACAAGCCATGCCCATCAGCCAATCTGGAGCGAGTATGCAAATTAACCCAAACAAGATGGTTGCGACCATGGAGAGAGCAGGAGGGAGGCTTGGGTTTCCCCGGCGATGGAGGAAGCCAAGCTTTTTGCACACCCTGGCCGGCCCAGGCCTGCACTCCAGGCTACAAAGTTTCAATTATAGAAGATAACTAAATCCCAACAGAAATGGCTGCCACCACGGAGCGAGCAGAAGGCTTGGCTCCGCTCCAGGCTACAAAGTTTCAATTATAGAAGATAAATAAATCCCAGATACCAGAGTCTCCGCTTGAGTTGCTGGGGGGTGTGGCCAACCACCACAGACTCCTCGCCCAGGCTGTCCCATGCCCTAAGGGAAACCCCACCCTGATCTGGGACACCCTTCAGGGAAAACCAGCTGGCCCCCACCCATGCACGAGGCCTCTATCCTATCTAATAAAAGTAATATGCAGATTGAGCATCACTCCAACACACAAGATGGCTGCCCCCATGTGGTCAAAGATCCTGCCCCCATGTGGACACAAGATGGCCACCACAAGATGGCCAGCAGGGGAGGGCAGTTGGGAGGGACCAGGCCTGCAAGGGAGGACAGTTGGGGGCGATCAAGCCTGCAGAGGAGGGCAGTTAGGGGTGACCAGGCTGGAAGAAGAGGGAAGTTGGGGGTGACTGGGCCTGCAGGGAAGGGCAGTTGCAGGGGGAGGGGGGGAACCAGGCCTGCAGGGGAAAGCAGTCTGGGGGGACTAGGCCTGCCGGGGAGAGCAGTTGGGGAGGACCAGGCCTGTAGGGGAGGGCAGTTAGGGGTGACCAGGCCTGCAGGGGAGGACAGTTAGGGGCAAACAGGCTGGCAGGGGAGCAGTTAGGCATCAGGCTGTCAGGGGAGTGGTTAGGGGGTGATCAGGCTGGCAGGCAGAAGTGGTTAGGGGCAATCAGGACGGCAGGCAGGTGAGCAGTTAGGAGCCAGCAGTCCTGGATTGTGAGAGGGATGTCTGACTGCCAGGATAGGGCCTAAACAGGCAGTTGGACATCCCTCACGGGGTTCCAGATTGGAGAGGGTGCAGGCTGGGCTGAGGGACACACCCCATGCACGAATTTCGTGCTCTGGGCATCTAGTCCAAAAATATGAAGATAGTGTAAGGAGCCTCTGGGACAACTTCAAGTGTACCAACATCCGAATTATGGGGGTGCCAGAAGAAGAGAGAGAGCAAAATATTGAAAACCTATTAGAAGAAATAATGATAGAAAACTTTTCCTACTTGGTGAAAGAAATAGACTTACAAGTCCAGGAAGCGTACCCCAAACAAGAGGAATCCAAAGAGGACCACACCAAGACACATCATAATTAAAATGCCAAGGGCAAACGACGAAGAGAGAATCTTGAAAGCAGCAAGAGAAAAACGGTTAGTTACCTACAAGGGAGCACCCATACGACTGTCAGCTGATTTCTCGGCAGAAACTATGCAGGCCAGAAGGGAGTGGCAAGAAGTATTCAAAGTGACGAACAGCAAGAACCTACAACCAAGATTACTCTACCCAGCAAAGCTGTCATTCAAGGTTGAAGGTCAGATAAAGAGCTTCACAGACAAGAAAAAGCTAAAGGAGTTCATCACCACCAAACCAGGATTACATGAAATGCTGAAGGGTATTCTTTAAGAAGAGGAAGAAGATGAAAAAGGTAAAGATAAAAATTATGAACAACAAAATGACAACAAATACAAATCTATCAACAAGTGAATCTAAAAATCAAGTGAATAAAAAATCTGGTGAACAGAATAAACTGATGAATATAATAGAATCAGAGACATATAAAGGGAGTGGACTGACAACTCTCGGAGGGAAGGGGGTGTGAGGGGTGCGGGAAGAGATTGGACAAAAATCTTACGGATGAGGACAGTGGCGGGGGGTAGGGGCATAGGGCGGGGTGGGGGCTTGGGTGGAGGAGAGCTATGGGGGGAAAAAAGAGGAACATCTGTAATAACCTTAGCAATAAAGATTTATTTAAAAATAAAAATAAATGGATCAAATGATTTAATTGATGACCCAGTTTAAAAATTGGGAAGTGCAAATCAAAGCCACAATAAGATTCATTTCATACCCACATAGGATGGCTGTAATTAGAGGATGAGGGGATAGGTGAAAAAGGTGAAGGGAAATATAGTCAATAATGCTATTGTGATAAGTTTGCACAGTGATAGGTGATTACTAGAATGAGTGAGGTGATCACTTTGAAAGGTATAGAGTTGCTATATTGTACACCTGAAATTTATGTAACTAACATAATATTGTATACCAACTATACTTAAATTTAAGAAGGTAAAAAACAAGGTAAATGTTGGCAAGAGTATAAAAAAGTTGGAACCCTCATATGTTGCTAGTGGGAAATGTAAAATGGTGCAGCCACTTTGGAAAACAGGCAGTTCTTCACAAGATTAAGTCACCATATATACCATTGATTCCATTCTTAGGTCAGTCTGTACCCAAGAGAAATGAAAACATGTATCCATGCAAAAACTTGTACATGAATGTTCATAGGAGCAATATGCACAATAGAAAAAAAAGTGGAAACAACACAAATGTACATCTGATGAATGGATACATAAAATGTGGCATATTCATACAATGGAATATTATTTGGCAATAAAAAGGAATAATGTACTGATACATACTACAACATAGATGAAACCTGAAAACATGCCACATTGAAAGAAGCCAATCACAAAAGACCATCTATTATATAATTCCATTTATATGGAATGTCCAGATTAGACAAATCCATAGATATAAAAGAGTAGATTAGTGGTTGCTTGTGGCTGAGTGAGGGAGTTTGGGGGAGGGGAATGGGGATTATTAGCTACCAATGAGTATGGGTTTCTTTTTAGGATGAAAATGTTCTAAAATTGTGGTAATGGTTACAAAACTCTGAATATACTAAAAACCATTGAATTCTACATTTTAAATGGGTAACTTTTGTGGTGAGATATATCTCAACAAAGCTGTGAAATATTAGGGATGCTGTCTATGATTGTATTGGATTTTTACTAAGCTAAACTAAATAGTCTGCTTCAAGGATTGATCCTTTTTACAGTGAAGTGTTATATGAACCAGACAGGATTAATAACTTAATAGCATTTCTGTAACTTTAAAGCCAATGTAAAATGGGAGTCTTTGAATAATGGCCAAATTTTCTGGTTCAGATTTGGAGGAAATTTTTCAGTTCAATCACCCTGTTTCCCAAAGAAAGTAGTGTATGAAAAATGTAGGGTTAGTTTTGTTTTAAAGAGCTAAAAGATAATTATCATTTCAAATATGAGAGTTTTTATTTATTACTTTCATAGTTGGCTCCTAGGAAAGAGGCATTAATTGAGAAACTGCTATGTGCCGGATACTTGTGCTTATTAAATATACCCACAGTACCATCTTGTTTAACCTGTATAATAACCTTATGAGGTCAGTCTTGTTATCTCTCTTTTATAGAGGAGGAAGGTCATATGGCTTTTGAGTGATTAAGCTGGGATTGAAATTTAGGTTTTTAAATTCTACTTTCTAATACAATCTGGGTTGACTTATGGGGTACCACCTTCATTCTTTGGTACCATTTCTTTTTTTAAAAAATTATATATATATATATATATATATATATATATATATATATATATATATATATATATATTATTGATGTCAGAGAGGAAGTGAGAGGAGAGAGAGATAAGAACATCAATGATGAGAGAATCATTGGAATCATTGATGGCTGCCTCCTGTACACCCCCCACTGGGGATCGAGCCTGCAACCTGGGCATATGCCTTGAATGGTAATTGAACCATGACCTCCTGGTTCATAGGTTGATGCTCAACTACTAAGCCATGCCTGCTGGGCTGGTGCTATTTCTTGTACTTGGTTTCAGAAATATTGTAGAACTCCAGTATGAATCACATTTCTATAGGACAGATTCAGTCCTCAGATCAAGTCCCCCAGTTTATATATAAGCTTATAATTTTAGTTGTGCATAAAGTAGGTTTCTTCTATCTTATCTGGATATAGGTATGAAAAACTAACAATCTTATTTTTTCTTCTTTCCCTCACATAGCAATGGTGATCTAGATCCCTGGTCAGGAGGTGGAGTAACCAAGAACATCACAAACACCTTGGTTGCCATCATTATCCCAGAGGGGGCCCATCATCTAGATCTCCGAGCCAACAATGCCTTTGACCCCATGACTGTGCTATTAGCCCGCTCCTTGGAAGTTAAATACATGAAGCAGTGGATTAGAGATTTCTATGCCTAAGGAAGAAGCACTGAGCAACTTTTGATCATTTTCGGTTTCTTTTATGTTCATTCCACCCACATTCCCATTCACTTTGGTTTTCTACGCATAACCACTTTCCCTTTTTTATCATTAGATTTGGTGGGGCAAAAGTTGAGATAGAAGAGAGGGTGATGGTGGTGACAGCAGCCACCCTACACCCCAGGTTCTGGCCATCTTTGCACCTCTTTCAGGAGGAATTTTTTTGTGACAGCTGTCCCTCACCATCAGTGGCCCTCATAACTGAAGCAGAGTTCCTGACTGCCTTTCACAAGAGTTAGAGTCAGTTCCTTTGTTTCTCTGCAAGCAGGGATTTCTCTTGCTTTTGAGACAAGTCTCTGGCTCATTTATTATTCCACACCCCTGCCCTCCCAAAAGGAAAAGCAGAAAATAGATAAAAATGATGTAATTGCAGCTGATAGGAAGGGTGACCGATGCCAATCCAGGATATAAGCCGTTTCTTTTGTACTTGATTTACAGGCTTTGAGCTGTGCTGTAAATAAAGAATAAGGCTGGACCTTATACCTGTGTGTTGCTCCTGAAGCTCATTCCAGCTGTGGGGAATGCTGTGTTCACTGGGCTTGGCTGTTTTTGGGAAGTCCTTTAATTTTTTCTTTTCCACTTGGCAGCTCTTCTTAGTTCTGGGATATTTGCCACTGTGGTACTGCCAGTAAGAAATCTGGCCTGTTTCTGCTCCATTTCTCTTTGTTCCTAAGGTCAGTTTTGTGGTAATTTGGTTCCATTTTGCCAGTTTAGGAAAATAACTCTGTTTTGCTTCATTTTACACCAGAGCAAGCTTTTATATGCTATGGTCACTGCTGATACTTCAGTAAGAAGCCTTTAAAAATTGATTAATCAGCTATTCAGAAGGTAGAATGTAGTTATGTTCAGCATTTTCTTTTTAAATTGTATTTTCTGGTAGTCGTTGCAGCTGTCATTCAAGCCAGAAGTGTCAGGACACTAAGAGGCAGGTGCACGAGAACTTTTCTGTATGGCATGCAAAAGACAAGCTGACTAATTCATGCGGGCAGCATATTTGACATTAATAAATGGCCAAGCCGTTCCTACTTCCAAAGGGTTGGCTTCTTTCAAGCAGTTCTTACACTGAAACCTTTCTTCAGAAGAGCTTTTCTAGGATAACAAATAGGGTTGGATCAAAACCTTTCAGGGACACAGAGAGAGACTAACAGTTTCTACTCTGTTGAAAGAGTTCTTCCCCCCTTGTTTCTTTTTACTTTCTCTCAAAAATTTTTTTCTTCACCTTGCCTTGAGAGCATTTCCTGCTTCTGAAGAACTGTACCTTGCTCTCAATCATTTCTAAAGTACTTATTTTTTTAAAAAAATGCATGTATAAAGTTTAATTCTTGGGTGAGGGACTGAAATATTTCCCTATTTTCCCTGGCATCCGGGAGATACAGAAAAATCTTTGTCTGGTTTCAGAAGCCTTCAGTTCTCATTGTAATGAGTTGTCCATCAAAGCATTTGGTCACTACTTTCATTTAAACATCAGAGGAAAGTCTGCTGATGTGGGAACGTAAGAGTCAAAACAATACTAGTTTTCAGTTTTTATTCTTTGTCAACTAACAAGTTATATAATGCAAGGCTTATGGGCTTTCTAGATGATATACTTACTATTTTAGGATACTGTTGATTTTAGGGTATTTTCCTTGAAACTTTTTTACTTGTTTAAAATCTTAAAAATACTCTGCCACTTCATTTTGTATTAATTCTTTGGTTGAATCGCATTTTTGTAAAGAAAATAATTACCAAAAAAAGAGACGTATTTTCTGCAAGTATAATTTGGTCTTCTGTACATTTTTTTTCTATGTACATTTCATGACAGATGGCAACCATAATTAAAGTTAGCCTAATTATAATATGCTGAAATTTACTTTTAAGTTGAAAAAGAATTAGAACATCAAATAAACCTTATTTAAAGCATCCCTCTAATTAATAGATGATGCTTTTGAAAGACCAGGAAAGAGAGACAAAGAGAAATGGGGTGGTTTTTATTTATTTTTTGTTACTTTAACTACATAGAGTCAATGGTTAAAACTAAGGAAAATTAAGGATCTTTCTTAAGGGTTCTGTATAGTCAAGAGATTATCCAGAGGAGGCAATGTCTAGTCTAGCATACTATTAGCAAAGGCACTTCAGATCCTCAGTCCAATCCCATCTTTTGTAGGTAGATGGCATTGTTGCACAGAAAGAAATAACTTGTATAAGGCATCACAGCTCATCTTTGGCAGCACTAGGCTGCCTTGAATGCAGTTGGTTTGTTGTTATTTTATTGGTGTAGGTTAACCTTTAGATTCAAAAAAATAAAACCTCACCAGTTTAAGCAAAAGAGGGAATTTATTGAAACTGCAGGAATAGCTTCAGGACTTGGGTAATTAGGAATCACGAGGGAATGGAACTGGGGTATTGAAAGTCATTAAAAGTCAAGCCTGCTATTTCTCTTTCTCTCGCTTGGAACAGAGGTCACCAGTTTTCAGCCTTTGAAGGAGATTTGCTCCTCAGATGTTTAGTTTGGCTAGCAGTCTAAAGTGTGCATGTGCATCAGAATTACCTGGAGAGCTCCCTAAAACAGTGATTGATAAGCCTCACCCCAGAGTTTGTAATGAATAAGTCTTAGGGTGGGTCTTCGGAAGTTGAATTTCTAACAGTTCCCCAGGTGATGCTGAGTGTTGGGTCACACGTTGAAAACTACAGTTTAAAGAATTCTGAATTTCACTTTCTTCAAACGGCATGTCCCTTCAGTTCACCTTACTCCTGTTATCCTGCCCGATCCCATTTGAGTATGGGAACTCTGCCCATCATTTCTCTTCCCATTGCTGTTCCAGTCTCTCTGCAGGCCAATTTCCTCTTCTTTGCTTGCACAGGGCCTATGGAGACTTACCAAAATGGTGTCCTCAGGTCCTGGAGGCGACACCACCTCACAAGCCCACAAGTCTCAGGTGGTTAGGGAGGGGCAAGGTCATAAAAACATGGCGTCAGAGACACAATTTGGGATGAAAGGGAAGTTCAGTCAACTCAGTATGTATCTATCACACAGTGTTTCTGGGAACACAGGCATCCAACAAAATGCCAATGACTTGTGCAGTAGAAAGATCCATAGCAGCAAGTTTGGAAAATAATGCATTAAACAAAATTAAATAGTTGGTTTTTTAAAATCTGTAAATATGCATTATAATTCTCCAAAATGGTAATTGAGAATGCAACTTCTCCTATTTTTTAATTTACTTATGTGCCCCAGACATGAAACAGCTCTGGTCACCAATACAGGCATCAAGCTAGGATGAACAAGGACTATAGTCTGCTTTGCCCCTGACTGATATAAGAGCAGCACCACCAATCACGTGTCTCCTTGCCCATTGCCAAGGGGTTTGTCTTACTCTAATTTACAGAGCTACAAGGTGTATGGCATTGTTCGAGAGCCTGGAAAATACAATGGTAAAAATGTAAGCACAGAACAATGGAACCTAGGGTCTTTTTTTTTATTATTATAACTTCAATGTTCAGATTATTACAGTTGTTCCCCCTTTTTCCCCCCCATAGCTCCCCTCTACCCGGTTCCTACCCCATCCCCTGTCCTTACCCCTCCCCCCCCCCACTGTCCTCATCCATAGGTGTATGATTTTTGTCCAGTCTCTTCCTGCACCCCCCACACCCCTTTCCTCCTGAGGATTGTCAGTCCACTCCCTTTCTATGTCCCTGATTCTATTATATTCACCAGTTTATTCTGTTCATCAGATTTTTTTTTTATTTAAAAAATATATATTTTATTGATTTTTTACAGAGAGGAAGGGAGAGGGATAGAGAGTTAGAAACATCGATGAGAGAGAAACATCGATCAGCTGCCTCCTGCACAACCCCTACTGGGGATGTGCCCGCAACCAAGGTACATGCCCTTGACCAGAATCGAACCTGGGACCCTTCAGTCCCCAGGCCGATGCTCTATCCACTGAACCAAACCGGCTAGGGCTGTTCATCAGATTTTTTATTCACTTGATTTTAGATTCATTTGTTGATAGATATGTATTTGTTGTTCATAATTTTTATCTTTACCTTTTTCTTCTTCCTCTTCTTAAAGAATACCTTTCAGCATTTCATATAATACTAGTTTGGTGGTGATGAACTCCTTTAGCTTTCTCTTATCTGTGAAGCTCTTTATCTGACCTTCAATACTGAATGATAGCTTTGCTGGGTAGAGTAATCTTGGTTGTAGGTTCTTGCTGTTCATCACTTTGAATATTTCTTGCCACTCCTGTCTGGCCTGCATAGTTTCTGTTGAGAAATCAGCTGACAATTGTATGGGTGCTCCCTTGTAGGTAACTGTTTTTCTCTTGCTGCTTTGAATACTGTCTTTGTCTTTTGCTCTTGGCATTTTAATTATGATGTGTCTTGATGTGGTCCTCTTCGGATTCCTTTTGTTTGGGGTTCTGTGCGCTTCCTGGACTTGTAAGTCTATTTCTTTCACCAGGTGGGGGAAGTTTTCTGTCATTATTTCTTCATATAGGTTTTCAGTATCTTGCTCTCTCTCTTCTTCTGGCACCCCTATAATTCAGATGTTGGTATGCTTGAAGTTGTCCCAGAGGCTGCTTACACTATCTTCATAGTTTTGGATTCTTTTTTCTTTTTGCTTTTCTGGTTGGGGGTTTTTTACTTCTTTGTATTTCAAATCTTTCATTTGATTCTTGCAATCCTCTAGTCTGCTGTTGGATCTCTGTATATTATTTTTTATTTCAGTCAGTGTATGCTTAATTTCTAGTTGGTCCTTTTTCATATCTTCGAGGGTCTCGCTAAATTTATTGGCCTTTTCTAGAAAATTCTTGAAAAACCTTATAACCGTGGTTTTGAACTCTATATCCCATAGTTTGCTCTCCATTTCTTTAATTTGTGACCTGTTTCTTTGTCTCCACATTTTGGCTGCTTCCCTGAGTTGATAGAGTGGTTTTGTGTGCCAGTTGTCTTATAGGGCCAGTGGCTCAGCCTCCCCAGTTACCTGAGGTGGACACTCTTGGTGCACCCCTTTGTGGGCTGTGTGCACAGTCTTGTAGTTAAGCCTTGATTATTGTTGGTATCACTGGGAGGAATTGACCTCCAGGCCAACTGGCTGTGAAGATCAGCTGTGTTTACGATGGGAGAACTTCTGTGCTGGAGACACCCTTATGAGACAAGACTTGCTTCAGTGGGACTTTGGTGCTCACTGAGTCTGCCCCTTGAGTGTGTCCCTCATGGATCTAGGAGTTGAAATCTGGATGGTCCCACTCTGACCCCTGGGTACACTGGCTCTTGGATCTCCAAGGAGGTGCTAATTTAGCCTTTGCCTGAGGCCACCCAGCAGGAGCTATGGAGAGATCTGCAGATTCCTCTTCTTTGTTTGGGTTTTGAAGGTGCCCAGATGAGGCCCAGCTGTGAAGCAGTGCAAGCTGTTGCAGGGCCTTGGGCCTTCTTTTGGATGTTCTGGGTCTCTCTGATTCAGCTGCAGCTTATTAGGTAAGTTTAGATTTCAAAGGACCAGGCCATTCATATGCAAAAGCCTCTGTGCACAGCTTGGATGGGGCGGGGTCTCAGGGAAGAGCAAACAGCAATGGCTTCCCGTCAGCTCTGCCCTAAGAGGCCCCTGGGTCTCAGTGTCCCTCGGTAATCGCTGCAAGCACCTCTGAGAGAAAGCCGCCCTCGCTTTCCGCTCGATGCCAGACAGTTCAGTCCCCCCCCCCACCCCCGCCCCATGAGTCTGGGTCCCCAGAGTTTCGCCCGGAACTGGCGTTCAGAGCAATTGGGAGCTTGTGTCTTCCTGCGGATTGAAAAAGCCAGCCTCGTACTCAGTTGTCAGCCCTCTCCGCACTCGCGCCTTTAGTTCCACAGCTCCTGTGAGTCTCATTGTGCTTTTCTCTTCCCTTCTAGCTGTAGAATTTCCACTCAGCCAACCTTCCTGTGGTTCTGGATGATGTCTGTTTTGCCTTTTAGTTGTAGTTTTGAAGTGGTTGTATGAGGCAGCAAGTTCAGGTGTTTACCTATGCCGCCATCTTGGTTTCTCTGGAACCTAGGTTCTTGAACTTAATTCATCCCAGAAGGCTGTTCAAGAAGCAATTTGTTAAAAAAACCGAATCATTTTTTTCTCATTAGAAATAATGTAAATGGAATTAATCTGTTCCAGTCCCCCCCCCCCCCCATTATTCCCTGTTTTAACTTTTCTTAATTGCCTGTGGTTGCTTTTCATGAGCACTTTCACACCCTTAGCAACATCAGCACTGTTGATGGCCTCTTTATATTTTAAAATTGTGCTAATAGCCCTGCCATATTCACCAGACATGCAAACAACTTTATCATGTTTCACAATTATTTCTTTTTAAAGCTCTATTGTTGTTCTCACAACTTTCCTTTTCACTTTGTTACTATCACTAACCTTATTATATTTAATAATAATAAGCAGCAACAAAAGCAAAAACAATGAAAATATTCACAACACAGTTCCCTGAGATGTTAACAATAGGAGGTTTAGCAGTGAACTAACTCATACTAGCTCATTTTCTCCTTTGTCACCTGAGAGACAGGTGACTAATCATACAGCTATCAGCATGAAAGGGTTGTTAGGTTGAGAATCAAATTTTGTTCAATAACAGACATGCCCGCTCCCCACAACTTGGTTGAGCACTGAATTGTTCAAGATGGGAGACATTTGAGAACTGAGGTTTGATTGTATCTATCTTAATAAAGTTTACATTCTCCTGGGAGATAGATATGAAGTGTCAAATTATACAGAGTTGCTATAATTATAAGTGCTATGAAGAATGGGGGCTTTTAAGGCATTTATCAGGGAATCTGAGTTAGCCTGTGGGGTGGGAATAGGACTCTTTTTTTGAGATGTGATGTCTTAGCTGTTATCTAAATGATGAATGGGAGCTAACTAGGAAGAGAAGTGGAGAAAACAGCATGTGGAAAAGCCCTGAGTGTAGCATATTCAAGGAACTGAAAGAAGGTCACTGTAATGCAATTGCAGAAAGTGACATGAGTTTGGAAATGTGGCAGGAAAAAGCTCATTAAAGTAGACCATGGTCAGGAGTCATTATAAAGAATTGATGGTCCTTAATGACCATCAAGTGACATGAACAGATTTTTATTTAAAACTAGAGGCCTGGTGCATGAACATTCATGCACTGGAAGGGGGCGTCCCTCAGCCTGGCCTGCCCCCTATCACAATCCGGGAGCCCTCAGGTGCGGGAGGCAACCCAGTGATCAGGGGAAGGTGACGCCCCCATCACACCTCTGCTGCTGCAACTGCTGGCAGCATGAGCCTCGCTGGCCCTGGTTACCTGAGCCTTGGGCAGCCCTGGGCGGCTGGGAAGCCGCCATCCAAGGCTTGCCTGTGCCTCGAGCTGGCTGTGGGCAGTTGGGGAGCTGAGGGGACTAGGAGACTCCGGAGGCAGGCGCACAGAGCAGCTGGACCCACCTGGGGGCAGGCCCAGCCGTGTCGTGTGCCTACCGTCCTGGTGGGGCTGAGGGAAGTGGGCACTATCATCTTGTGGCTGTAGGTACTTCCATCTTTGAGGGCATGCCAGTCAATTAGCATATTCCCTCATTGGCTATGGCAGGCGTGATGGTCATCTTTGTGAAGGCGTGATGGTCAATTAGCATATTCCCTCTTTATTAGATAGGATTAGAGGCTCGGTGCATGAAATTCATGAATGGGGGGGTTTGTCCCTCAACCCAGCCTGCACCCTTTCCAATCTGGGACCCCTCGGGGGATGTCCGACTGCCAGGTTAGGCCCAATCCCTCTCACAATCCAGGACCCTTGGCTCCAACTGCTCCCCTGCCAGCCTGATTGCCCCAACTGTCCTCCCCTGCCGCGACCCACCTCCTTCACTGGGACCCACCTCCTCCACACGAGATGGTGGGGATGCCAGGACCGGCCTCTTCCGCGCCACACAGAGCTGTGGGACCCCCAGGCCTCACTGTGCAGAGTGGCCGCTGGGTCCCATCTCTGCTGTGTGCACGGCCATCTGTGGTGGCTGTTTTGTGATGATGTCACATGAGGGTGTCACATGAGGAGTGATGCCACCTAGGCTTTTATTATTTAGGATGATCTGGACAAATGTCTATTAAGTTCCTCTGCCCATTTTTTAATTGGATTTTTTTATGTTGAGTTGTATGAGTTCTTTATATATTTTGAATATTAACCCCTAATTGGATATATCATTTGCAAATAACTTCTCCCATTCAGTGGATTGCCTTTTTGTTTTGTCAATCATTTCCCTTGCTGTGCAAAAGCTTTTTAGTTTGATGTAATCCTATTTGTTTAGTTTTGCTTTTGTTGCCCTTGCCTGGGGAGACAGATCCAAATTTTTTTCTAAGACCTATGTCAAAGAGTTTACTGACTATGTTTTCTTCTAGGAGTTTTGTGGTGTCTAGTCTTAGGGGTATGGGAAGAAGGGTGAAATAGAGATACAAATTTCCAGTTATAAAATAAGTCATGAGGATATGTATAGCATAGGAAATACAGTCAAATATATTGTAATAAACTAAAAAAATTATTCTGCTGTCGAGTGGAGTGCAATGTAAGGGGCAAGCTTGTGATGTAGGAGACCACTGTTGCAGTTGTCCAGGTATGAGTAACGATAACTTTGACTAGTGTGGTAGAGGTGAAAATGTGAAGTGGATAAATTTGAGAGGGATTTAGTAAGGCATGTCAGTGGGATTTGGTGATAGTTCTATACGAGATATGAGTTGGGCAAGTGTCAAGGATGATAATTTCTGGCTGTGCACTTGAATAGATGGTGGTGTCATACACTGGAAAGAGAGAACCAGAGGATGGCCAGGTTTGGCAGAAGGATTATGAATTTAGTTTCATTTTGCTGAGTTTTGTGCACTTTTGAAATAAACAAGTAGAGTTAGCTGTCAACTAGGGCTGTTGGGTGTAAAGATCTGAAGTCCAGTTTGGGCTGAAAAGCCATGGTGAATAGATAGTAATCAAAGCATGGAATGTGTTGTCAAGGAACTTGTGTTCAGAAAACATACTTCAGTAGCTGCTACGGTATTGTACCTACTGTGATACATTCTTTTCTAAAAGTTGTTTTTTATTTTAAATTTATTTTTAATCCTCACCCAAGGTTATTTTTCCATTGACTTTTAGAGAAAGTGGGAAAGACAGAGAGAAACATCAATGTGAATTAGTTGCCTCCTGCAGGCGTCCTGACCAGAGCCGAACCAGGGAGGAACTTGAAACCAAGGTATGTGTCCTTGACTGGAATCGAACCCAGGACCCTTTGGTCCACAGGCCGACACTCTATGCACTGAGCCAAACCAGCTAGGGCCTATGATACATTCTTAAGAAATCCACAAACATCCTTATTCTCCTACAACTTTAGCCCTTATGAATCCCCTGCCGACCCACCACTTGATCCCTGGTACAGCCTTTGCTCAAATTGGATCTACTTCTCTGCACTCATTTCCCATTCTTACTGCCACCCTTCACACTTCCTATCATTCTAAAATACCACTCCTCTGTCTAAAATATTCCATTCTCAGCATTACCCTTCAATGTTTTCACTGGCAAACTTCTGTGTATCTTTCAAGCCCAGATCCAGTTGATAACTTCCCCTGTGAACTCTTACTCAGCTTTCCTAAAAGAAGTGGGTTTTGGTTCACACCTACCATATCAGCTAGAATGTGAACTTCATCAAGGTAGAGATTGTCTGGCTTGTTCATCTCTGTATCTCCAGTACCTTAAATGCTGCCTGACCACCTACACTTTAGTACACATTCCCCAAATTGTAATATTTTGCTAACTGTTCTTACCCTCTTTTCAGGAAGACCAAGCAAGCTCTCTGAGAGCAGGGACTGTGTCTTCTTCCTTCTGATCATCATCCAGCATGGGGCCTGGCAGCCAGGTCTCAGTAGGCCCTCTGCAAATTTATACAAACGGTTGCATTTCAGGGCAGAAAAGCCAAGCTTCCCATCCATCTCTCTCTCTGCTCATGTGACCTCCTCACCTGGGCTTCCCTGAATTTTGGAAAGGGGATCTCCTAGTACTCAAAACCTCTAGAACTTGTACTTACTGGTTTTCCCTCATTTCAATGGCATGTCCCTGGCTCCCTCTCCCACTTCATTAGTCTGGCAGTCATTCTTAAGGGGCTGAATGTAGCTGCCTTAATGTTAGGTGAGAAGAGAACACTGACGAGAAATAGCTATTAAAGCAACTGGGTTTCTCCGGAGCCACTTTTCAATGCAAAGGGTCCCAGAGGGGCTGGTTCCCTAAATTTTGCTGTCTAATAATGCAGATAGGAGGATAGAAGCTCACAACAGCAGCACTGGAAATCAATCTTGGGATCATTTAGTTTTACATGTGTGTTTAACATGGCTAACAGGCCCGGAGTATGGGAGTTAATTGCACAAGGTCATAGAGCTAACATGTTTGCCTATTATTCATTTAAAATTTTTTGTCATACCTGGTTATGAAAGGATTTCAGGTGTTTTAAAGATATAAATTAAACATTTAAAAGGAATAGAGATGTAACATGGACCTAGGAATGCAAATTATGAAGAAGCATTTATTGAAAAGGCTCCATAGAATGCTAAGAAGGCCAGTTGTGAGTGGGTGTTACATAAAAGAGGGTATCTTTTGATGTTTGAACATGGTTGAAATAAATTTAAGCAGGTATCTTTATTATAGAATCTCTCAAAACCTTGATATGTCACAGGTATTGTGAATCAACAGGAATGTGACATTTTCCAAACTTATTTGATCTGAAACACCCCCCCCCCCCCCCCCAGCATGTGAAGAGCTAGAGCTTTGCCAGACACCTACTGGAAAATGCTGCCATGGAGTTTCCTATATTTTCTGAAGATGGGGCCAAGATAATTTGGCTCTAAGCTTTCTAGCGGCCATCTGCAAAGAGGAAACCAAAGTTGGTTAAACAGTTCATGCTGTGGTTGAGATAAAACAAGCAAGACTAGTCAGCTTGGAGAAGCCCAGGCAGGAACTTCTTCTTCTTTTTTCTTTTTTTCCATTTTTTTAATTAAGGTATTATATGTGTACATATCTTACTGTTGTCCCTCCCCCACCCCACTCCCATACATGCCCTCACCCCCCAATGTTTTGCATCTGTTGATTATTCTTATATGCATGCATACAAGTCCTTCGGTTGTTCTCTTATTTCCCCCACCTCTCCCTAACCTTCCCGTTGTAATTTGACAGTCTATTTGATGCTTTATTGCCTCTGTATCTATCTTTTTGTTCATCAGTTTATAATGTGTTTTTTATTATCCACAAACGAGTGAGATCATGTGGTATTTTTCTTTCATTGACTGACTTATTTCACTTAGCATAATGTTCTCCAATTCCATCCAGGTTGCTACAAATGGTAAGAATTCCTTCTTTTTTATGGTAGCATAGTATTCCATTGTGTAGATATACCATATTTTTCTGATCCAGTCATCTGGTGACAGGCACCTAGGTTGTTTCCAAATCTTAGCTATTGTAAATTGTGCTGCTATGAACATAGAGGTGCATATATCCTTTCTGATTGGTGTTTCTAGTTTCTTAGGATATATTCCTAGGAGTGGGATTACTGGGTCAAATAGGAGGAACTTCTTGAAAGAGCCGCAGAAAGGGGAAAGTGTAATATAATGAACTAGAGGCCCAGTGCATGAAATTCATGCACGGTGGGGGCGGGGGAGTCCCTCAGCCCAACCTGCACCCTCTCCAATCTGGGACATTCCTCTCACAATTCAGGACTGCTGGCTCCCAACCACTTGCCTGCCTGCCTGCCTGATTGCCCCTAACTGCTTCTTCCTGCCAGCCTGATCACCCCCTAACCACTCACCTGCCAGCCTGATCGATACCTCACTGCTCCCCTGCAGGCCTGTTTGCCTCCAACTCCCCTCCCTTGCAGGCCTGGCCCCTCCCAACTGTCCTCCCCTGCTGGCCTGATTGCCCACAACTCCCCTCCCCTGCTGGCCATCTTGTAGCGGCCATCTTGTGTCCACATGGGGGAAACCATCTTTAACCACATGGGGTAGCCATCTTGTGTGTTGGAGTGATGGTCAATTTGAATATTACCTCTTTATTATATAGGATGATATCTTCAACTTCTCTACATATATTGCTGAATTTCACTGTATTCATCCTTATCTGATCCTTCAGTGCAGAGGAAAATCATAACACCAAATAATCTATACTAATAAAAGGGTAGTATGCAAATTGGTCAGGACGCCCTCACAGTAATGACCAAACAGCAAGGCTGCATGGGGCGACCAGGCTAGCGGGGAGGGCAGTGAGGGGCGACCAGGCCAACAGGGGGTCAGTTGGTGGAAACCAGGCCAGCAGAGGGGGGCAGTGAGGGGCGACCAGGCCGACCGGGGTGGGGCAGTTGGGGGCGACCAGCCCAGCAGGGGGAGCAGTTAGAGGTGATCAGGCTGGCAGGGGTGGCAGTTAGGAGCAATCAGGCAGGCAGGCAGGTAAGCAGTTAGGAGCCAGTGGTCCCAGATTGTGAGAGGGATGTCCAACTGCTGGTTTAGGGATGTCCAGCAGTCAGACATCTCCTGAGGGGCCCCGGATTAGAGAAGGTGCAGGCTAGGCTGAGGGGATCCTCTTCCCCCCTTGTGCACTGGGCCTGTAGTTATTTTATAATGAGCTAATGAAATATACCACTGGTATATATACTGATCTGGTTTAATATAGAATTAGATTTTATTGTCTGAATGAGACTGTCAGCCAAAATTTTTCCAGATAGATAGTGTACTTGCTGTAGTAGACAGTTGAACAGGGAAAAAGGAATGAAGGATGTTTTATAACATACATGAAATACTAGTTTGAAAAAAATAAGCTCAGACACCTGAATTTATTATCATCCTTCTTGGATCATGAGTACATTATTGGACCAACTGTAGCTCACCAGCTATGTGGAGGCAGAGAGTCAGGTGTTTTGACCACCAAGATGTTTGCATCTGTTACTAAATTTCCTCTGTGGCTTTGGGAAGTGGTTTTAACCACTTATTTTTGTTTTATAACTCCTGAAATCTGACATAAATAGCCAAAGAAAGGTTTATAGAAAACTAGCAATCAATTGAAGGTAGACAATAAGCACACTTGAATGAGTGCAATATAGCGAAGTATCCAGATGGTTTGGTAGATGGCTTCCTTCTTTCATCAACAAAGGCCAACAAATTACTCTTTTTCCTTTACAGTTGACAGATACAGTTTATATGTTACCCTGGCGTCAGTTCATTGGGTCAATCTACCTACCTTTAGAATGCATGGGTACAACATACACTAGTAAAATACCCATCTGCTTTGTGTTGAAGGCACTAGTGGGAAGATTTCCACCATCTCTTTTGTCTCCTTTACTGAGGTCACAAAACCCTTACCTGCAGGAGTTTACTCTTTAAGTCTAAGCCAGTGGTTTTCAACTGGCAGCACTTTTGGTCTGCAGGAGACCTTTGGCAATGTCAGGAGACATTATTATTTGCCACAACTCTGGGAAAGGGGGAGTTGCTGCTGGCATTTAAGGAGGAGACACCAGAGATTCTGCTAAGAATCATACTATACAAAGGACAAACTCCCACAACACAACTATGTGGCCAAAAATGGTGATAGTATTGATGTCTAACCTAAATTTCTATCATAATTTAAGGCCCTTTATTAAAGGTTTATGTTGCAAAGGAGATGAAAAATTGATTGTTAATTTAATTCATCCAATAGTCTTACACTCTAAAAAACACAACAGCACAATGTTTAGACTGTAGACTGTACAACCTACAGTCTAAACATTGTAGTACAGATACCCTCTTCTCTAAATTTAATAACCTTTATTTTGGAGACTGGATCTTTTTTTTTTTAATATTCTTTTTATTGATTTTTAGGGAGAGAGGATGGGAGAGGGAGAGAAACTTCAATCATCTGCCTCCTGCATGCCCCCTACTGGGGATCAAGCCTATAACCCAGGCATGTGCCCGGACCAGGAATTGAACCTGCAACCAACCTTTTGGTATAAGAGACAATGCCCAATCATCTGAGCCACAATGGCCAAGGCAAAACTGTTTGCTTTTGTTGTTGTTGTTTTAAAATATATATTTTTACTTATTTCAGAGAGGAAGAGAGAGAGAGAAACATCAATGATGAGAGGGAATCATTGATTGGTGGCCTCCTGCACGTTGGACCTCAACCCAGGCATGTACTCTTGACTAGAATCGAACCTGGGACCTTTCAGTCTGCAGGCTGTCTCTATCCACTGAGCCAAACCAGCTAGGGCCAAAACTGATCCTTAATTGATTACTTGAGTTTTTCCTCCCCGGGCCAAATAACCCCAATATTTATTGAATGTTAACTCTATGCAGGTACAGTGTAAGGTAGTAAGAATAAACATGCAAGCTCTTTTGTTTTTCAGAAGCTCAATTTTAATGAGAGATGATCACAATGTCAGATTAAATACACTAGGCTAAGAATTTGTGTGGCATTCAGGATGCTGTTAGCATGAAAGCAGAAGTGATGAATCCATCCTGAAGGTCAGGAAGGCTTTAAAGAGGAAGCAACATTTGAACTGAGACTTGAAGGGTGAGAGTTTTCAGGTGGATGGGGCTTAGTGAGAAAGGCAATAAAAGCACTATTCATTAAAAAAATTATTAAGCACCCATTATGTACCAAGGGTTAGGCACCAATCATGTTACTGTGAAAAAGAGACAGCTCCTATCACTTGCAGGTTATAAAAGAGCCAAGGGAAACCTGTTTAATCCTATATAATAAAGAGGTATTATGCAAATTGACCATCACTCCAACACACAAGATGGCCTCCCCCATGTGGTCAAAGATGGCCACCCCCAGATGGCCAGCAGGGGAGGGCAGTTGGCGGGGGGGACCTAGGCCTGCAGGGGAGGGCAGTTGGGGGCAACCAGGCTGGCAGGGGAGGGCAGTTGGGGGTGACCAGGCCTGCAGGGGAGGGCAGTTAGGGGCAATCGGGCTGGCAAGGGAACAATTAGGTGTCGATCAGGCTGGCAGGTGAGTGGTTAGGGGGTGACCAGGCTGGCAGGCAGAAGTGGTTAGGGGCAATCAGACAGGCAGGCAGGCAAGTGGTTGGAGCCAGCAGTCCTGGATTATGAGAGGGATGTCCAACTGCCCATTTAGGCCCGATCCCAGTGGGCCTAAATGGGCAGTCGGACATCCCTTTTGGGGTCCCATATTGGAGAGGGTGCATGCTGGGCTGAGGTGCACACCCCCCCCCCCCGGTGTACGAATTTTGTGCACTGGGCCTCTAGTCTATATAATAAAGAGCCAGGGTCATAACAACCATTACAACTGAGGGCTCAACCAGACCAGAAGTCAGTGCTGGTTTGCCATGGCTGGGGATCGGCCATGCTGGGTGGAAGTCAGTCCTGGTCCCGGCCACACCAGGTGGGAATCAATCCTGGGTGGGAGCCAGTCCCAGTGGGAGCCAATCCAGAGCAGGAGCCAGTCCCGGGTGGGAGTCAGCCCTGAGTCCCAACCGCCCTGGGTGGGAGTCAGTCCTGGGTCATGTAAGTGGAAACCATAAGAAATAGAAACAAGGCAGACCTATCCCTCCACATGGGGAGATATTGGCAGAAGAATAGCAGGGAGCCAGAACTCCCACCATCTCATAACAATAATGAATACCCATCCCCCTCCCCTGACACACACACCTACAAAACTTGGGCCAAGTGGGGAACCTGGACTATTACTCTCTTCTTGAAATAATGAGGTGGCATCTCACCTTCCCCCTACCAGAGCAGTATCAAAACAAAGCCAGATAAAACAGGGTTGAAAAAGATCCAGAGTTTCATAATGCTCAACATGTCTAGGTTTCAATTATCAAATTATTCATACAAAGAAGCAGAAAGATCTAAAACTGAATAAAAAAGATAATAGATACTAACACTGAGGTAGTAGAGATGACAGAGTTATTTTATAATAAGTTTAAAGCAGCCATCAAAACAATCTTTACATGAGTGATTTTGAACATCCTTAAGTGGGGAAAAAAGAAAGTTATGGCAAGTAAATATAAAGTCTCAGTAAAGAAAATGAAGCTATAAAGAAGAACCAAATGAAAATTATAGTACAGAAGAATATAATAACTGAAATAACTCAATGAATAGGCTCAAAGCAGAATGGATGGAACAGAAGAAACACTCAGGGAACTAGAAAATATAACAATAAAAATGTCCAATGAGAATAGGGAGAACATGGGCTTGAAAACAACAGAAAAAGATCAGAACCACAGGAACCAGTGGAGTCAAAACAACAACAACAACAACAATAGTAAATAAATAAATAAATAAATAAATAAATAAATAAATAAAACTGTAACATTTGGAGTCCAGGAAGAAATTAAAGGAGATGGAGCTGAAAGAGTACGTGAAGAAATAATAGCTGAAAACTCTTCCAATTGGTCAAAAGACAGAAATCCTCAATTTTAAGAAGGTGAGCAAATACAAAATGAGATAAACCCAAAGATATCAACACCCACATCATAGTCAAATTTCTGAAAAATAAAAATAAAGACAAAGAAAAAAATCTTGGAAGTTCTAAATGACAACACTTTATCTATAAGGAAAAAGTAATTCTCATGACAATAGGTTTTCCATTAGAAATCATAAAGTCTAAAAATAAATACTGTCAAAAGAGTCCTATTTCCAATGATAATATCCTTCAGCAATATGGGGAAAAGTAAGGCACCTCAGGAAAGAGAACACACAAATATAAATACGAATTGATAAAGAATAATATCCAAATCTCAAAAAATATATAAAATATATTCAACATCATCTATCCAGGTAAACTCAAATTTATTCCTCCATTAGCTAAAATTAAATAGGTTTATAATATTAATTATTGGCAAGTATCTGCAGGATCTGGAACTCTCATTCACTGCAGGTGGTTGTATAACTTGGATAAAAGGATGCAAAACTATCTACTAAATCTAAACATATGCCTACAGCATGAGTCATTAAATTTACTGCTTTTATATATCCAAAAGATATGAGCATATAGATCCTCAAAATCATATGTGAAAGGAAGTTTAGCGTACCTTTATTCATAATATTTTAAAATGAGAAAAAACTTACCAATCTGCCCACAGGAAAATGGAAGAATGGTAGTAAATTTAAATAGTGGAATACTACACACCTACAAAAAAAGAATAAAATTCTGATATGAAGAAGAATATGGGTTAATTTCATGGATATTATGTTGAGCAAAAGAAGTGAGACACAAATGAGATACATCATATAAAGCCACTGATATGAATTTCATGAACTGATGGTACTATCAATGATTATAAAGGTCAGAAAATTAAATTCTGAGAGGAGTAGTCAGAAAGGAGGATGAAATAAACTTCTAAAATCTTAAAAAAGATTTTACATCTTCTATTGGGTGTTACATATGTAAACATGTTTGATCTCTACATTTATGTTTCATGCACAGGTAGAGTTAAATATAAATGTTTTCTAGCACTGAAAGTCACTTATTATTTGAGCTTGGGTTCCTCAACTTTCAGAGTCCATGCTAATCTCTATTATGTCATATTACCATCTGAAGATAAATAGTGCCATCAAGATCTAATTCTACAGCTCAGTAACCCTGAAAAATGAAAGAGGATTTATCCTGATTAAGAATTCTGAAGAAATCATACTAACAATTCAATATAATTCACCAAATATTCTGTATAAAATGTCATCTCAAATGGAGTACCATTTATGATTCAATAATTGGAATTTAAGAGGAAGTAAAAGAGTAGGTCTTTTGTTATTCTCATAGTTTGTGGACTCAGTAGTAATACTGGTAAACTTTTGAAAAAGTAGGTGTTCACTTTTTCTACAAATATTTAAATTGTTTGGGTAATACCAAAAGACTGTAAATTTTTAGCCTAAACATACTTTAATATATTTTTATTGTTAATTTTGGAGAGGAAGGGTGAGGGAGAGAAAGATAGAAGCATCAATGATGAGAGAGAATCATTGACCGGCTTCCTCCTGCATACCCCACACTGGGGATCTAGTCTGCAACTCTGGCATGTGCCCTGACCAGGAATCGAACTGTGACTTCCTGGTTCATAGGTTGATGCTCAACCACTGAGAAACACCAGCTAGGCAGCCTAACATACTTTAAAAAGTGACTGTCATATATTGGGAAATGAGACATTAAAGTAATATGTAATCCTATGTAATAAAAGGCTAATATGCAAATCGACCAAGCAGTGGAACCACCGGTCACTATGACATGCACTGACCACCAGGGGGCAGAAGCTCAACGCAGGAGCTGCCTCTGGTGGTCAGTGGGCTCCCACAGGGGGAACGTAGCTCAGCCAGAAGCCCTGAACCGGGCTCACTGCTGGCAAGTGCAGCGGTGGTGGCAGGAGCCTCTCCCACAGGGAGCAGGCCTAAGCCATCAGTTGGACATCCACCGAGGGCTCCTGGACTGTGAGAGGGCACAGGCTGGGCTGAGGGACTCCTCCCACCCCCCGAGTGCACAAATTTCATACACTGTGCCTCTAGTGCTTATATAATATTTTATAAGCCTCAGAACTCTGCTGCCTGCCTTTCTTATTTGAGCCCTTCAATGACCCTGGGTGAGAGGGACGGCAGGTAATATCTCCATTTTATAAAGTAGGACCATGAGGCCAACAGAAATGAAGGAACTCTCTTTCACCCCTAGCCATGGCCACAGACCTAGTTACTGGCAGGTGTCTGATTCCATATCTTGTGGTTTTTCTCTCTTCCTTGGTTCCAAATGCAATATTCTGTGCAAAGAGGCAAGCCCACTTCTTTCTAACTGCTCCTTGCCCTGCTGTCTTCATTTCTATCTTTTGTTTTCTGCTAGCCCCAATGCTGAAGGAGTGTTTCAGTCTTCCCAGTTCAGACTGCTGAGGGACAGCCCAGGGAAAGGAGTGAGAATGGCTGTCCTGCCACTGTCCATTTGCAAACTCATTTCTACCTTGATTCCCCAATTTTTGAGGAGTAAGGAAAACTGAGATGTGGGACAGAAAATCCCCTTTGTTTGTCTTGGTGTTTGATAATGTATGCAACCTCTCTGGGTGGTTTAAGCAGTTTAGGTACTTTCTATAAAAGGGATCTTTTAATGACAAAACTAATGTGATTATCTGAGCGAGTGTGAGAGGCGTATTCAAGGCTTAAAGAAAATCTGTTAAAATAGCTGAATGTATCTGCTTAATCCTTTCTCTAATGTGGCTGAACAATGCTCTGGGAAGCCATTGGTTCAGTCTTTCTTCCAGTAAATGCCTGTCTCCAGAGGTAGGGACTATTTGCAGCTTTTGATACCCTTGCTTCATCTTCTCAGCCGCACAAAAGCACAGGGAAAGCCTGGAGGAGCCCAACGCACTTGCAGAAACCAGTGCCTCCTCTGAAAGCTGAGGGAAAAACACAGGACGCATGCATGCTTTCTCTACAGCACGTGGAGAAACCAGGGCTGCAGTCACTAGTGGGAAGGCATCTCCGAGAAGGGTCCTGTGCCCAGTGATTGATTTCTTTGGGTGCTGCATGAGGGATCATTTGTGGAAGCTTGAAATCTTATACATGAGGTTTTTAAAAAAGGCTTTTTATTGATTTTATTAATTAAAAAATGTTTTTATTGATTTCAGAGAGAGGAAGGAAGAAGGAGAGAGAGACAGAAACATTAATGATGAGAAAGAATCATCCATTAGCTATCGCCAGCACGCCCCCTACTGGGGATCGAGTTTGCAACCTGGGAATGTGCCCTGATCAGGAATGGAACCATGACCTCCTGGTTCATGGGTCAATGCCCAACCACTGAACACACTGGCTAGGGCTACACCTGAGGTTTTTCAAGAGGGGTTTAGGTATTTCTTTTTGGGGGGTTGGGGTGAGGGTGGGCAAGGGAAGTATAAGAGGGGAGAAAAGTGATACTAGGGTTCTGCAACTTGCTCTGTGACTTTGGGCCAAAATGACATCCCTCTGAGTCTGTTCTCTCATTTGTGAACTTGGGATAATAATATCTGCCACATGAATTCACTACGAGAACCAAAGTGAAAATGTGAGAATGAATGTGAAACTGTCACAGCCAACTAGGACATCTAATACCATGTTTTACACTTTTTATTTTAACTTACTTTATTTAAAGTATTTTAAATTTTTGTTCTTTTAAAAGCACTCTCGTTTTCTAAATGTATAATTCAATTTCACTCAACAAAACACTTGTTAGCTGTTTACTATGTGCAGAGCATCACACACAGTTCTGGTAATATGAGTATTAACAAGTCTGAACTTTAAGGCAGTCACAGCCTTGTAGGAGAGACAGGCATGTAAAATTCAGCTTGATAAATGTGTATCAGAAGTGATTAATCCTAACATGGGGTCACTAATAACAATGGCTAAATCTCACACAGTGCTTATTATTTGCCAGAGCTGGGCCAAATTCTTTACTTGGGTTACCTCATTCAATTCCTATAGCCCTGTGAGGTAGGAGCTAATGTGCCCATTTAACAGGTGAGGAGGCTGAGGCCCAATCTGGTCAATTAGGTCAGGTTTCCACAGAACCACAGCTGGCAAGTGATGGGCCAAATGAGAGTTCTGATCTGTCTGCTGTTACAGTCTGAACTCTTGGTCATTGTGCTGTGCTGCATCTCAAGTCAAGGAAGACCTCGCAGAGGAATTGACCAAAGCTGGGTTTCAAGACAGAATTTGAAGTTTGCCAGGTGTACAGAAGAGAAGGGGTATTCCAGGAGATGGAGCAGCAAAGGTGAAAGCATGTTGGCTAGAAAGTGTGCAGAGAGGAACTAGAGCAGTTTGTGATCAGTGGTGGAAGGGGGCAGTGGGAAGAGTAAATAAGGGCCAGATTATGATCTCTCACACAGCACCTTTGTGGGAAAAGTAGCTAAATTATTTATTTTAATGAATTACTTGGTTTAGGTCCTATTTGTTCAAAAGGATTTTGCAGCAAAGTGGGAATTATTGCCACTTTTATTGTGCAGAATCACACAAAATACTCTAAATTTTAGAATCAAAAACTTTCAGGATGGAAAGCAAAGAGATTACTCATTCTTTCAAGAGCAAATCAAGGCTGAGTGCATATAAATGTCTTAATCAAGGTTACAAAGTACTTTCATTAGCTGAGCCAGGGATATTTGCTTTTTAGATGAATTATGGAGTTAAAGTGAACATTAAATGAGAGTTACAGGATTATCATCAGGTGCATTTATGGAAATTGGTGAATTGAAAAGGGGGAGAGATGTAGTGAATAATCCAGGGAATTGAAACACAGTCCTCAGCTGAAGCTGTAAGTTCCCCTCTGGGGAACCACTCTCTTCTGCGAGTGGGGTTGGATAAGTGAGTTAGCTGAGTTGAAGCTGGGAATCAGGTTTGCCTGGAAGGTAGAGTTAGGAGATACCTTCCTATGTCTATTCATTAATTCTCATTGGCTACTTTAAATGGTGGCCTGGTATAGATGTCTGCACATTCTTGTTTTCCTGGAGTTCACAATCCAAAATACAGGACAAGGAAAGATACAGGTAATTGCAACAAATGGAATTAGTCTTATAACAAGGAATAGGATGCTATGGCAGCTCAGAAGGGGCATATGTAAGCCAACTATGTTCTGGATGGGTGAGGAAAAGCTTTATGGGGAGGGAAGTGACATCTGCAATAAGATCTGAAAGACGACTGCAAGTGTGGTGAAGGACAAAGAGTGCTCTAGACAGAGGGAACAGTTACTGCAAATGCCCGAAGGACAGATACTGCATTTGGGAAATTCCATTGAATGTGCCATTCCCATTTGATGTAGCTCAAGTGTAGTGTGTGAGGTGGGAGTGGTGAGATTTATTTATTTTTTCCTTTTAATAAATCTTTATTCAGATTATTACAGTTGTTCCTCTTTTTTCCCCCCATAGCTCCCCTCCACCTGGTTCCCATCCCACTCCATGCCCTTACCACTTCCCCCCACCCTGCCACTGTCCTCATCCATAGGTGTATGATTTTTGTCCAGTCTTTTCCCGCACCCCCAAACCCCTTTTCCCCCAAGAATTGTCAGTCCACTCCCTTTCTATGCCCCTGATTCTATTATATTCACCAGTTTATTCTGTTCATCAGATATTTTTATTCACTTGATTTTTAGATTCACTTGTTGATAGATATGTTATTTGTTGTTCATTATTTTTATCTTTACCTTTTTCTTCTTCTTCCTCTTCTTAAAGAATATCTTTCAGCATTTCATATAATACTGGCTTGGCGGTGATGAACTCCTTTAGCTTTTTCTTATCTATGAAGCTCTTTATCTGCCCTTCAATTCTGAATGATAGTTTTGCTGGGTAGAGTAATCTTGGTTGTAGGTTCTTGCTATTCATCACTTTGAGTATTTCTTGCCACTCCCATCTGGCCTGCATAGTTTCTGTTGAGAAATCAGCTGACAATCGTATGGGTGCTCCCTTGTAGGTAACTAACTGTTTTTCTCTTGCTGCTTTTAATATTCTCTCTTTGTCTTTTGCTCTTGGCATTTTAATTATGATGTGACTTGGTGTGGTCCTCTTTGGATTCCTTTTGTTTGGGGTTCTGTGTGCTTCCTGGACTTGTAAGTCTATTTCTTTCACCAGGTGGGGGAAGTTTTCTGTCATTATTTCTTCAAATAGGTTTTTAGTATCTTGCTCTCTCTCTTCTTCTGGCACCCTCATAATTCTGATGTTGGTACGCTTGAAGTTGTCCCACAGGCTGCTTACACTATCTTCATATTTTTGGATTCTTTTTTCTTTTTTCTTTTCCGGGTGGGTGTTTTTTACTTCTTTGTATTTCAAATCTTTGACTTGATTCTTGCGATCCTCTAGTCTGCTGTTGGATCTCTGTATGTTATTTTTTATTTCAGTCAGTGTATGCTTAATTTCTATTTGATCCTTTTTCATATCCTTGAGGGTCTCACTAAACTTTTCAGCAGTTTCTAGAAAATTCTTGAAAAACCTTATAAGTGTGGTTTTTGAACTCTATATCCTCCATTTCTTTCATTTGTGACCTGTTTCTTTGTCTCCACATTTTGGCTGCTTCCCTGTGTTGATAGAGTGGCTTTGTGTGCTAGGTGTCCTATAGGGCCCAGTGGCTCAGTCTCCCCAGTTACCTGAGGTGGACACTCTTGATGCACCTCTTTGTGGGCTGTGTGCACAGTCTTGTTGTAGTTAAGCCTTGATTATTGTTGGTATCACTGGGAGGAATTGACCTCCAGGCCAATTGGCCTTGAGGATCAGCTGTGTCTACGCTGGGAGAACTTCTGTGCTGGAGACACCTTTATGAGACAAGACTTTCTTCAGTGGGACTTTGGTGCTCACTGAGTCTGTTCCCTGAGTGTGTCCCTTATGGATCTGAGGAGTTGTAATCTGGATGGTCCCACTCTGACCCCTGGGTACACTGGCTCTTGGATCTCCAAGGAGGTGCTAATTTAGCCTTTGCCTGAGGCCACCCAGCAGGAGCTATGGAGAGATCTGCAGATTCCTCTTCTTTGTCTGGGGTTTGGAGGTGCCCAGATGAGGCCCAGCTGTGAAGCAGTGCAAGTTGTTGCAGGGCCTTGGGCCTTATTTTGGATGTTCTGGGTCTCTCTGACTCAGTTGCAGCTTGTTAGTTAATTTTAGATTTCAAAGGATCAGGCCATTCATATGCAAAAGCATCTGCACTCAGCTTGGTTGGGCGGGGCTCAGGGAAGAGCAAACAGCAATGGCTTCCCATCAGCCCTGCCTAAGAGGCCCCGGGTCTCAGTGTTCCTCGGTAATTGCTGCAAGCATGTCTGAGAGAAAGCCGCACTCGAGTTCCACCCGATGCCATACAGTCCAGTTTCTCCCTATATGAGTCTGGGTCCCCAGAGTCTTGCCTGGAACTGGAGTGCAGAGTAATAAGGAACTTGTGTCTCCCTCCTGATTGAGAAAGACAGCCGTGTACTCAGTTGCCAGCCCCTTTCTGAGCACGTGCACCTCCGTACCTCTGCCCTTTACTTCCGCAGCTCCTCTAAGTCTCAGTTTGCTTTTCTCTTCCCTTCTAGCTGTAGAATTTCCACTCAGCCAGCCTTCCTGTGGTTCTGGATGATGTCCGCTTTGTCTTTTAGTTGTAGTTTTAAAGTGGTTGTGCGAGGCGGCAAGTTCAGGTGTTTACCTATGTCGCCATCTTGGTTTCTCAAGATTTTTTTATTTTATTTTCTCCAATATGCAAGGTTACTTGTAAAGGCAGTTTACTATATTTAGGTCTGGGCCAACAGGAGCCAGGCCAAGACATTGTGAGTTTCAGAAATTTTATTGCATTCTCTCACAGCAGGCTGTGACCAGTGTGTTAGTGTCAGCCCCAAAGGAGTGTTTAAGTCCCCCTAAGAGGGACTGGGTCAGGGTTGCATCTGTCAGCTGGGGGAGCTGCCTGAACAACAGGACATCCTTGGAAGATAGCAGGATATCTGGTGGGTGCACAACACAGTCGGGCAGAGGGGAGTGCCCGAATCTGTTGGGGAGTGTTTCTTATCATCTTATCTTCTGCAGGTGCAGGCTGTTTGCTTCAAGCTATGGAAAAAAACTTGTGACAATATATTTCAGAAAACATGTCCAAACAAGAGAGACCAGGGGTAGTACATCCTAACATTAGGAAGTGTCACAACTCAGAAAAATTGAAATATGTTTGGGAGTGCCACAGGTGCTGATATGCTGGTCATATGCTAAATGATAGCAGAAAACAAAATCTACAATATCCCCCTCCACACGCCATTGCCGCCATCCCACTGACCTGAGAACCAGTCTCCCCAAAGGGGCTACTTCCCACCTCCAAGACGAAAAACAAAAAGGCATGAAATCAATGCTCTGAATATAAGCGAGACAAATAAATGTCTGTGCAGCAGGAGGGGAGAGTAATAAAGTGAGCAGGCCTGAGTGATGGTGTAACCTGCTGAATTCCCAGGTCACAGAGTAATTTACTGACTAGTCCTTGGCCACTAGATAATTATCCAGACAGCCCTGATTCTGGTGCGAAGCCTCCTGCTGTTTGTGTTATTAATACCAGCAGTAACCAGCGGGTGTTGGTGGGAGCAGAGTAGAGCAAACCCGGTCCCCAGGCTGCTGAGTGACTGTGGAGGCACCTGCCAGGACCCTCTGAGCTGGACCTCACCAGAAAAACAGACCAGCTCCAGCATTCAGCATTCAGGTTTTAGCCCAGCTCTTGTATAGTCCTCAGTGAGAGACTCTCCACAGGTGGCTGAGGGCTTGGACAAAGGAAGACACACCCAAGTCCTGGAGTTTGACCAGCTTATGTCAAAGAACCTCTGCGTATTCATCCTTGAAACTGGCTGGAAATTGATTTGGAGGCCTCTCTAGAATAACAAATTAATATCCAGGAAGCAGTGTCAAACACTACTCTGACATGGCGTGGGAATTAGACTTCACTGCGCTCAAGTGGGACCAGGGAAAGGGATGGTGTCTGTTCTAGGGTTTAATCATTTGGGAGCTTGACCTCAGGTAACCCTGAAGAGATTTCAACGGGGCAAGTGATATGGGAGTGGGGCTCTCTTATCTCCTATCCCTTTTTAAAATATGAAACCATATGTGAAATCCCAGCACATAGACTTTTCATCAATGTAAGTGTACTTTTCTTCCTTCTATAACATTATCCAGTGAATGGGCTGACTGATCGTTATCTTCTTTTCCCTCTAGCACAGTGGTTCTCGTCCAAGGGCAAATTTTGGTTCCCAGAGAACATTGCCAAAATCTTGAGTGGCAATTTTGGATGTGATAATTGGGGAGGGAGGTGCTACTGGAACTTGTGGGGAGGGGCCAAGGATGCTGCTAAACACCCTGCAAAGCACAGGACAGCCCCCAGAGCAAAGAATTAACCGGTTCCAATATCAGGAGTGCTGTAGTTGAGAAAACCTGCTACGTGAGATTTTGCACACTGCAGCCACAGTAATCATTTTAAATACAAATCTTAAGTCATTTTCTTTGCAAAAAAAAAAGAGTCTCAAAAGGTTTAGTCGTCATCATCATAAATGCATTCCTAATTATCACTCAATATGTATGTATGGAGCACCTGCCTGTGGTAGACACTGTGAGATTACAGGTACATCTGCACAGACCCTGCCCTTGAACTGGTGGTTACAAAACACTGACTACTGTCATCTCCAGGGTCAAGTCCAATCAACTGAGGGTAGAAAGGGGATGTAGGGGAATGGAAAATGAGAACTTGGTTTGGGTACTTGAGGAATGACAGTGCTATGGGACATCCAAGCAGATTAAGGAGAAAGGACAAGAAGTAGCAGTCTAGATGTGGCAGAACTTTCCACACACAGAGGGGTGTGAGTGGACTATTGTGTTTCTTGTTTCAGTAAATAGAACTTCCAGCTCCTCTTGTCCCCAGCCTGTAACTCAAATTTCCTTTATTTTTTTATTTCTCTCTTTCCCAGGCTCTCTATTCAAGACTTTCTCATATATTTCAGGAAAGCATTATGATCCAGTGCTTAAAGTACCTATTGTTCGTAATGAATTAGTTTTTCTCCATTGCATACAGAAATGATCCTAGCTATGCACTATCATTTTGAAAAATATTTTTAAAAAATCATTCAAAGTATTTTCTGTAGTAATTTAACTTTTTTCAAGGAACTCTTGTGGAGAAATGATGCAAGCACATATCTCCATGGCTTGTGTTTTAATTGAACTCTTAATGTTATGATCTTTAAATATTTTCTCCTTTATAGAAATGTCTATTCAGGCCTTTGCCCATTTTTTATTTGGGTTGTTTTTTGCTGTTTGTAGGAGTTTCTTAAATATTTTCAACATTAACTCTTTATTAGTCATATGATTTGCATATACACTGAGTGGCCAGAGAATTATGATCTCTGAACGCATAATAATCTGGCCACTCAGTGTATTTATTATATATATATATATATATGAAGCCCGGTGCATGAATTCATGCATGGGTGGGGTCTGGCCACCCTGGCCAGGGGGAGGGAACATGGGTTGTTGGCCAGCCTGCCTACTGGTCGAACTTCTGGTCGAGGGGACAATTTGCATATTAGCCTTTTATTATATAGGATTATATAGGATATACACTGAGTGGCCAGATTATTATGCATTCAGAGATCATAATAATCTGGCCACTCAGTGTATATCTCTCATTCCATAGGCTGCCTTTTCAGTTTGTTGATGGTTTCCTTGGCTGTGCAGAAGCTTTTTAGTTTGATGTAGTCCCACTTGTTTATGTTTGTTTTTGTCACCTTTGCTTTTGGTGTCACATCAAAGAAATCATTGCCAAGGCAAATGCCAAGAAACATTTCCCCTATGTTTTCTTCTAGTAGTTCTACCATTTCAGGCCTTAGTTTTAAGTTTCTAATCTATTTTTTTAAAAATATATTTTATTGATTTTTTACAGAGAGGAAGGGAGAAGGATAGAGAGTTAGAAACATCGATGAGAGAGAAACATCAATCAGCTGCCTCCTGCACACCCCCTACTGGGGATATACCCACAACCAAGGTATATGCCCTTGACTGGAATCAAACCCGAGACCCTTCAGTCCACAGCCGACACTCTATCCACTGAGCCAAACCGGTTAGGGAAATTTCTAATCTATTTTGAGTTTAAATTAATGTATGGTGTAAAATAGGGGTCCAATTTTATTCTCTTGCATATGGCTATCCAGTTTACCAGCACCATTTATTGAAAAGACTACTCTTTCCCCATTGTGTATTCATGGTACCCTTATTGAAGATCAGTTTCCCATAATGTGTGGGTTTATTTCTGAGCTCTTTATTTTGTTTCACTGGTTAATATATTTGTTTTTATATCAGTACCATACTGTTTTGATTACTATAACTTTGTGATATATTTTAAAATTAGAAAGTGTGATGCCTTGACATTGTTCTTTTAAAAAAATGCTTTGGTTATTTGAAGTCTTCTGTGGTTCCATGCACATTTTAGGATTAATTTGTTCTATTTCTGTGAAAAATGGCATTGGAATTTTGATAGGGATTACATCCTGTAGATTGCTTTAAATAATATAAAAATTTTAACAATATTAATTCTTCCAGTTCATGAGCATGGAATATCTTTTACATATATCCTGTATCTTTTTTAGTTTCATTTATAAGGCTCTTACTGTGTATAGATATTTGAATTTTATGGCTAAGTTTATTCCTAAATATTTTATTGTTTTTGATGCTAATGTACTAGTAAATAGGCTTGTTTTCTTAATTTCTCTTTCTGATAGCTCCTTGTTAGTGTATAGAAATAAACTGACTTTTTTAGGTTGAGTTTATATCCTTCAAATTTACTGAAATTGATGATTACTTCTTACAGTCTTCTGGTGGAGTTTTTAGGATTTTACTATATATATTACCATATCATCTGCAAATAGAGGAAGTTTTACTTTTTCCTTTCTAATTTGTTTTTTTAATACTCACCCAAGGATATTTTTCCATTGATTTTCAAAGAGAGTGGAAGAGAGAGAGAAAGACAGAGAAATATCGATGTGAGAGAGACACATCGACTGGCTGCCTCCGGCAGACTCCCCACCTGGGGCCTGCGATCAAGCCTGCAACTAAGGTATTTGCCTGTGGCCAGGAATCAAACCCAGGACCCTTTGATCAGAAAGCCGATGATCAAACCACTGAGCAACCAGCCAGAGCTGTGCTTTCCTTTTCTTGTATTGTCCTCGTTCGGTTGAGGTATCAGTGTAATGCTGGCCTCATATAATTATTGTGTATCCATTAACAAACCACTGTACTTAAAATTATTTTTAATGCTTTTGTGTTTTAATGTTCACATTAGAGTTTTAAGTGATTTACCTATTACCTTTACAACATGAGTATTCTGAATTTAACTATATATTTATTTTTTAAAAATTTATTTATTTGAGAGAGAGAGAGAGAAACATCAACTTGTCGTTCCACCTATTGATGCATTCATTGATTGCCTCTTTTATGTGCATTGACCGGTCAAACCCGAAACCTTGAAGTATTGGGATAAAGCTCTAACCAACTAAACTACCCAGCAGGGTAGAAAACAATTTGACTTGCTAGTTTCAGGTGTTTTCATGAAATTCAGCAGCCCAAATCTCTGGAATTTAACTCAAAAACAATAAGTTAAGTCAATTAACTTAATTAAAACAAACCTAAAATTTTTCAGTAAATGGCTATTCATTGTTCCAGCTTTCTGATCTTTAAACTGACAGCAAGTGTGTCAAGGTTGCTAGAGGACTATCTGATGAGGCTTTCAAGAGTAATTCATAAAAGTGATGGAACCACAGAAATGGGGTCTACTATAATTTGAGGCTGGTCGGCCAAAGCCAGCCACATGTCCTCCCCCAGCTCATCACTGCCAGAAGCGTGCGAGCATGTAAATGCACTATCAGATTGGCCTTATGCATCCACTCAGTGTGCTTTTTCACCTGTGCTTTGAATGAACGGCCCTGCCTTGTTCCCCATGAGATTAATTTGGAGCATTGCCATCTTCCTGCCACCATGCCCACCCTCAGGCATCTTTGACTTCTTCCTCTGCCCTCAACCTCATGTCCATCCAATCTATTGACAACTTGCGGCTTTGAGGAGGTGATTAGATCATGAGTGTGGGGCCCTCACGAATGAAGACAGTGAGAAGACAGCAGTTTGTAACCCGGAAGAGGGTCTTCCAGGTTCTGACCATGCTGGTATGCTGAGCTTGGCCTTCAGTCTCCAGAACTGCGAGAAGTAAATTTCTGTTGTTTATAAGACTCACAATATATGCTAATTTGTTATAGCAGCTAGAACTGACTAAGACAATGTAATTACTTGTTTTTCATGTTGTTGTCACTAGGATGGGAGGGTCTCCAGGAAGAGACTAAATTCCCACCCCTTTTCTAAACTATCATTGATTAATTTCTGAATGCCAAGTACTGTATAAGAATTGTACCTATGTTCTCTTATTTTTATTTTTTTGCTTTCTCAGCAATCCCTGGAAGTCGATATTAGGAAATCCACTTTGTAGGAAAGGATTCTAAGAGCAGAGTTTAAGTGACTTGCTGAACTGTCTTTATAGTCTATTGCAGCAGCCAGCTCCATAACCAGGCACGTGACAGATATTAAATGCTGAATTGAAACCAATATTTCCAAACATAAATTCAGTTTAGGCACCTCCTCTTCTAGGAATTCTTCTGTAACCGAATGTTGCCTCTTTGTTGCACATGAACCTTGAGCAGACCTATTTACACATTATCATGCTGACTTGTGATCTTTCAACACACCTGTTGTTTTCCATGCCTTTTGGGGGGACTAGGTGGACTATGCTTGTTTTCTGATAAGAGTGAGCAGAGCAGGAGTGGGAGGCTGGCCTGCTGAGCCATCCTGAGAGAAATGCTCCTGGGACACCCAGGGCTGAGGCAGTTAATTTATCCCAGTGGCGAGGAGGAAATTTCTTGTAAAGGCTAGCTCCCCTCAGAACAATGTGGCCTTTTATTTTTTAGCTTTGGAATGGAGCCTAGCTGTCCATGGAAACAAAGAGAGGGGAGAATCACTGAACCGGTCTCGCACATAAAAAACCGACCATGTCTGTCTTTGAAGTCTCCTTTATGTTGTTTAGAAAACTTTGGATTATAGGGGTGTTTTTTCCTCCTTTTCTTCCTCAGTTCCTCACCCCACCCCAATTTTTTTTTTCTTCAGAGAAAAGCAAGGACTGGGTGTAAGGGAACCTTTCTTTGAAACAGGGCAGAAGTCATTAATTAAGGCTCCCATTCATTCCCTCTGACACTTGCTCATCAATCAGATTTGCGCTTAGCATTCTGATGACCCTGCTGACCTGGAGTCCTCCATACTGTCTGCAAGACAGAATTGAAACTCAGACCACACACCAGAAAAGAGGGAGTGGGCCCTGGTTCCTGGCTTCCTGAGACCGAGGAGAAAGAGGCTGGGGACAAAGCTGGCTGGTGGGAACTCTACTGAGCTGAGGTGAAGGTGACTAAAGAAGATACTTTCTTTGCGGAAGAAAGTGCTGTCCCTTTCACTGAAATAGTGATCTATAGTTGCCCTTCTCATTCTCTCCCCAACCCAAGGTGAGCCATGGAGGGCGGAGCCCAGTTGGCTGGGCCAGGGCAATGAAGCTAGCAGTTTCGGTCTGCCAACTAGGCACTGCTAAAGGAAGTGAACAGCTCTGAGCCTTCTCCCAGAGAAGTACAGGGAGATGTTCTGGAGATGACAATGGCATTTTGGGCCTGAGCTGTAGGACCTTTATTTCATCACTCACTACTAATTTATTCATTCAACAGCCATTTACTGGGCACCCACTATGTAGTAGGCATCATGCTGGGTACTGAAGACAGAACTATGAATGAAGCAGGTGCAGTCTCTACCCTCATGGAGCTTGTAGTCTATATGGGAATGTACCTGGGACTTTTCATCAAGAAAAATTGGGTCTTTAGGAGGACCCCCAGTGGTCATGTGCAGTTAAAATGAAATGACTATTGGTTTCCTTCTATGTACTAGGCATATTTTGGGGAAGATTGGAGCAATTAAAAAAATATGAAATGGTAGTTTGTTAAATTTGCCTTCCTATTACAGGTATATGAATTTCTAGATGCTTTGTTTTGGTGAACTTGGCAAGCAAGATTATACTTATTGTTTTGTTTTTTCCTGCAAAAAGTTTTAATGTTTCCATTTGTTCCAATGTATGAGAGTGGGCTTCATGGTGGTTAAAAGAATGTCTAGGGATTTTGGAGAGAGGCTCAGGCAAAAGCCAGAGGAATGCAGAGGGGCCCCTCAAAGGCCTCTGGGCTGCAAAGGCTCCTGGCTGTGCTTGAGGGTGAGCCTTCAAGAGATTCTCTCCCAACCCAGTCTGGGGGCTTGACAGCCTTTGGAGGTGAGTCAGATGGTCGCCCATCTTCTTGATGAGTTTCACCTGCTCACCCAGGAAGTGGTTCTCCAGGAAGTCATGGCAATGAGGTCTGCGCGGGTGGAACACAGGGACTGCAGCTCCCAAAGGGTCTGGTTCAGGTTCCTCTCCGAGGCCAGGGCGGCTTCCATGGCACCCTGAGTTTTGGCGACTTATCTTGGGAAGGCTTCAGCACGTCCTGGGAGTGGATGCGGCCGCCGAGCTGGTTTTGCAATGTTAAGAGCCATTTGGAGCACTTGCGCTTCTTCTCCTCCAACTGGCAGAGGAAGTGGCCCATGCCCTCCAGAGCATCATGGTTGAAATAGAAGCCCAGAGAGAGGTAGGTGTAGGGGGCTGCAGATGCAGGCTGGCCAGGTCATTGATGGCAGCCTCCACTTCAGTGGAATAATTCTGACGAAATTGGGAGCTCATGGTTGTTCGGCAATAAGGAGTTAAGGTAGAAAAAAGCCCTGGTGTGTTGGCCTGTCTTGGAGGTGGTTCCAAAGGTGGTGACTGGGTAAGATGCTGGAGAGTGGTTGGAGGCTAGAAGGAGGGGCGTCCCTGGGTCTGTTTGGTCCAAACACTGTTGAAGCAAGAGACAGATCCGGGACCATCCAGGTTTATTTATCTTTATCTAACACTATGATAAGCTAGGCAGTTTAGACAGTGAGTCACTTAAATTATTTCAAAGGTGTGTACCATTAGCCCTGTCTTATACAGAAACTTGGAGATCGATATTGTATCAGAAGTCACCCAGCTGGTAAGCGGCAGGCAGTACTGGGACTCCAGCCTATGGACCTGTAAAGCCTTGTGCTGTGCCTTGCAACCTCCTGTGGTCATTTAATTGAGCTGTCATCCCCGGCAGAGCTGAAGTCACTGACTCCTCCAGTCACACTGGGCAAACATGGTCATACACAGGAAGGAGCAGAGACTGGGGGATGGTAAAGTGATAAACATACTCAGATAATCTCTAGAAAGTCTTTAGCCATTCTTAATAATCACATACACAGTGCTTTATAGATCATAAAGCTCATCACATTTCTTAGTTGACCTTCACAAAAACCTAGAAGCAGGTGTTCATATTATCCTCCTTCTACAGGTGAAGGAACCAGGTTTTAGAAGAATCGAGTATGTTTCCAGAAGGCACACCATTATGGGGTAGAATGGAGATCAGCCAGATCTTTTTATTCTTAATGAGCAACACACACGGAAGACTTGGCCTTCCTGTTTAGTTCAAGGACAGGAAGAGAGTCTCGAAACATTCTGTTAAGTTCCCGTCTTCTTCCCTGTAAGTGGGTTACAGGCACCTTGGCTCTCCTTCATGCCCTCCTGTCCTCTGACGGGTGGTTGATTTTTGTGTGTCTGGCTGTGCTGTTCAGGACAATGGAGTCTGAATTTCTGACAGGTGATAAATGGTAACGGGTTATTTCCCTCTCTGTAGTCTGAAGCTTGGCACCCACTGTAGCTGGGAAGCAGTTGCCCATAGCAGGGGTGTGGTGGCAGATGGGGACTCTGAAGGTGCTTGGCCACAGGCGAATGCAGTTACACAGGCTTCTGTTTCCAAAGCTTTTGAAAGAAGGTTCTATGTGAACTCAGACCTTTCTGACCAGCTGGTTTGGCACATTTTCCTCTGTTTCTGAGAAGTCAGAGAGGATGAGGGATAAGGGGCAAATGCTGACTAGAAACCTGAAAGTCTGAATAAATTGGCTTCCACACTTAAAAAGAAAAAGCTCTAAATGAATTGTGAGCAGAAGAACTGATGTCTCTTATCAGTCTGCTGCCTGTTGACTTTAGCTGGGAGATAATCACCATGGTTAAGGAGGATCCTGGCAGCCAGCTATTATTCATTCCTGATCTTTCTCATTCACCATTGTTTTGACATATAAAACCTGGAAAGACTATCCAATCCCTTAATGCTCTGCAGCATTGTGGTTTCTCTTTATGAACCACAACCTCCTCATCCTTTTCCCAGCTCTCTCTCCATGCCTGCTCCTTTCTCCCCATCCCTACCAACCGCAAGGGACAAGGAGGGGGCTGAGCAGTTGGCCTTGCAGATCTTATACCCTCATTCCAGCCACAAGAGCTCTGCTGCTGTCTGCTTTATGAAATGGCCTACTGGGCATCATTACTCTGAAGGGTTCCTCTGTGAAACAGTTAAAATCACATGCTCTCAGGTGTCCACATTTCGCAGCTACAAGTTCTGACAGGGTTGAGGCAGTTGCATCCAAGCTTCCTGTTCTCCACCCGTTGTACTAGTAAGTGCAAATAATCATTAGTCCTTATTATCTGTCCTTTCCCCAACTGTGACATCAGAAAGAAGGTGAAGACACCCTGGCACATTCTGTTTGTTCAGGTGTCCGACAACTGATTGAATTTATTCTTTTTGTCAAGCTAAGTCCGCCTAGAGCTAATATTCCTGTCTGGGAAAGGGTGGCCTCTCCCAAGTTTACTCAGTCTTGGTCCAAATTTTGTTTGGTCACTGGGGAAGGTAACAGTGTCCACATAATTCTGTACTTTTAACTATTCTGGGCCCACTTACTCAAATACATAGTAGGAGGATACAAAAGGAGTGGCTCTGGGTCTCTATAGTTAATTTGGGCATTGTCATGGGCTTGCTCCAATCCACCACTCCTTGCTCCCCAGTGCCCTCTTTGGCTCTTACCAGTCACTTGGCTCTCTTCAGTTGGCATACTATTTTGGACTTACCTTTCTGTCACAGATCAACATTTTCCTTGTATACATATAACAATTTTCTCTCTGGATCCATAAATTGTACTGGACACAAAAGTGCTTCCCTGTCTAAACCTTTATTCCCACCAGATCCAGAGGGATAAATTCTAGGGCCTTCTCCTGCCTGAATTTTTGTCAGGGGGCAAGAAACAGGATTGTGCAAACTTAAGGAAAGTTCAGAGGAGACAGCAAAATCTCTATCAGAAATGGGTCATGAAGTCAATAACCCTTATCAGGCCCTGAGGTAGGTGATCACCACCTAGCTTTTACCTTCATGGTGCTCACAGGCCAGTGGAGGAGGCAGCTTTCAAAACAAATAGTTCAGTGTCATTAGTTCAATGTCATAATAGATTTCATGTCAAAAACCAAAGGAAGGAGAGAGTAATTACTGCACTAAAAGTTCCATGAGTGCAAGGATCCTTTCTATCTTGTTCACAGTGCCTAGGACATAATAGTAGTTAGTGTATATTTGTTTAATTGAATGAATTAATCTATATCAAGTATATACAATGGTTTGATTGATTCATTCAATCACTTAATCGTTCATTTAGGCCTTTATTCACGCCTTGAAAAAATGTTAGCTACCACCCCCAAGATCGGGCTTGTTCGCTGGCTGCAGTGGGTGTCATAGCAACTAGTTATTCTGGTTGTTATCGCATTCTGGTCACTGGCTTTTTATATATATAGATTTTGAATTGGGTTCAAAGATTTTTTAATGATAGACTAAAAAATACAAATAGTACATTTTCTTCACTTTATTTTGAATTAGGTTTGAAGATTGCTTAATGATAGATTTTTAAATTATAGTTTTGGATATTAGAAGAATTGCTCAACTACTGTAGAACAGTCTAATTTGTTCACAAATTCATCTAATATGGAAGGTTCTGCTAGCCCCAATGCTAAAGCTTTTTTTGATATTCAATTTTATTTTATATTAGTTTCAGGGGGACAGCATAGTGGTTAGACATTTGTGTAGCCTCTGAAGTGATCACCCTGATAAATCTAGTACCCATCTGACACCATACATAGTTATTACAATATCATTGACTACATTCCCTCTGATGTACTTCACAATCCTGTGAATACTTTGTAACTCCCTTCACTTTTTTTTACCCACCCATGCAATCCCCTTGCCATCTGGCAACCATCAGTTTGTTCTCTATATCTATGAGGCTGTTTCTGTTTTCCTTGTTAATTTATTTTGTTCCTTAAATTCTACATATAGGTGATATCTCATGGTATTTGTCTTTCTCTGTCTGACCTATGTCACTTAGCATAATATCCTTATAGAGAGAAATTTATAGGATTAAATGTTTAAATGCTTATATGAGGAAAGAAGTAAAAGACTAATCACTTAAGCTTCTACCTCAGAAACTAGCAAAAGAAGAGCAAATTAAATTCAAAAGAGAAAAGATACAATTAAATTAAGAGCAAAAGGCAATAATCCAATTAAAAAATGGGCAAAAGACCTAGACACTTCTTCAAGGTGGGCATACAGAAGGCCAAGAGACATGAAAAAAATGCTCAGAGTCACTACTCATCCAAGAGATGCAAATTAAAATGACAATGAGGTATCACCTCACACTTGTCAGAATGACTAACATAAACAAATCAATAAATAAGTATTGGTGAAGATGTGGAGAAAAGGGAACCCTAGTACACAGCTGGTAGAAATGCAGACTGGTGCATCCACTGTGGAAAACGGTATAGAGTTTCCTAAAAAATTAAAAAATGGAACTCCCATTTGACCCAGTGATCTCTCTTCTAGGAATATATCCTAAGAAATCAGAAACATCGATCAGAAAGAATATATGCATACTTATGTTCATAGCAACAGAGTCTACAATAGCTAAGATTTGGTAACAGCCCAAGTTCCCATCAGCGGATGTGTGGATAAAAAAGCTGTGGTACATTTACACAATGGAATACTATGCAGTTGTAAAAGAGAAAGAACTCTTACCATTTGCAACAGCATGGATGGACCTGGAGAGTATTATGCTAAGGGAAATAAGTCAGTCAAAGATAAGTATCACATGATCTCATTCATGAGATCTACTGAACAAAATAAACTGATGAACAAAATAAATACAGAGACATAGATGCACGGAACTGACTGTTGAATCTCATAGGGAAGGCGGGGGAATACAAGTGGGTGGGAAGAGATCAATTAAAGAACTTGTATGCATATACTGGTGTGCATAACACATGGACACAGGGTGGGGGTAGGGAGGTTAGAAGAGGTCAATGGGGGAGAACGGGGGACATATGTAATACTTTAAACAGTAAAGATTTTAAAGCAATTACTAGTAAACAATAAGAAATTCAACAAATCAAAATATAGTACTTAGGAAAAATTAATAAAATAGATAAATTTTTAGGTGGATTGATCAAAGAAGAAAGATAAAACACACAAAGTTCAATATCAGGAATGACAGGACATTACTATAGACCCTTTAACATTAAAAGAGTAATAAGAAAATGGTTTAAATAACTCTATGCCAAATTAAGAAGCTCAAAACAGAGTTTATTGAATCAATTTAAGATACAGCAAGAAGCCAAGGGAAAGATGATTTAGATGAACACATTAGAAGAGTTTGCAAGCACACTATGCAAATTCTGTATTGAGCAGTGTTCATAGGTCCTGTTTTTCTCAGACTCATCAATCCTCTTGCTGGTTGTGTGGTTTAAAGACTAAAGTGACCTTGAACAGGGAATGTAAGCAATAGGTTACCTGGGCCAATACCCATACTTCCGGGGCAAGTATACCCAGCATAGTTGCAGCTTTTTGTTGGTCTAATGAGCAGCTATATATTTTATCCTCATTTCTTGTGAAAACTAGGTATGATACCAAAATGAGTATTTCCCATGGGTGCTCAATTTAAAACCTCATAAACGAGTGCTCTATATGCCTCATGCATATTTTGTGTATCATGAATATTTGGTCCTTCCATCACTTTTTCCATCCTTTTCTATGTTCCTCCTCTTCCTCCCACAACAGTGATAATAATAACAACAATAATAATAGCCTTTTGTTGAATGCCTTTGTGTTGGTGCAAGGCCTGGATATTTTATGTAAGTTATTTCTTTTAATTCACACAGTTCTATAAATAAAATATTATTTTCCATATTTTTGGTTGAAGTATTAGAGTCTTATTGGTGTGACTCCCTCTGAGCAGAGCCTTTGCTGATTTTGATCTTGTTCCTAAGCAGAAAAGTGAAGCACAGATACCTTGAGAAGGGATAGATATTTGAATATTGAAAAAGAAATACCTTTACCTGTTTTTGAGACTCATTCTGTATAAATAAAGTCCAATGGGTATGAGAATAATCAGCATTATAATTGTTGTCAAAGCTATGATCTTGGTGATGAGTGTTGTACTGTTGGATGCAGCAACTGAAATACAGATGTCCCACAATCAGTTTCCCTGTAGAGAGTTGTTCCCACATTCATTTCTTGCTCAGTGAATCCCCAATCATTTCCCTCTAGCAGCAATACAGTGTGGATCCTCCCTCTACCTCCATTTCCCTTTTAGTTTATTGTAAATTAGTAAATTCAAGCCTCCATTTAAATATTATGTTACTCAGCTTACTTGCTCAGAAATTAATTTAAGCAAATAAATTCCTTTCTTCCATGGAAGAGTAGCAATGTAACAGAATTGAGAGTATTGAGAAAAAAGTAGGTCAGGGAGTCAACCCAAGGAGGTTAGATGGGGCTGAAGCTGGTGCTTGGGATAGCATGAAAGAATCAAGGCAACTGAGGTCTCTATGAGGCTGAAAAGCCTGTGTAAAAAGAAGTTAAGTATAAAATTGGAGGAACTGCTAAGTTCTGCTAAAAATGCGAGATACTGGAATTTAATCTTTTAGAACTGAAACATGTTTACTTTTGGATCAAGCCCAGGCTCTGACACTGGCAATGGGTGGTTGAAGTGAAGTGGGTCTCTGCACTGTTCCTATTCCTGGAACACTCATTGGCTTTCCCTTTACCATCCCTACCGGACAGCTTCTACTCCCTCTTCAGTCATCAGGTGCATTAATATCTCAAAGAAACCATTGCTGAAAAAAGTGCCTAAAATATGGAAATAAGGCAAAAAAATTCCATGTCTTTTTAATATCCTACTAAAAGATTATCTAACAACTTATGTAAGGATCATCTGACTTAGGAAAATAAGAATTTTATTATGATTTTATTGACATATAGAACACTAACTTAGTACTTTCTTATTTTATAATTGAATGTTTTCATTGATTTTGAATCAGTTTGTTATCTGCTCTTTCTCTCATTTATGAGTTGATTAAAATTATGGCACCTGATTTCTATATATTTTTATGAGAATCATGTTTTTGACATTTTGATAATTGCACTTTGACTTCTTCTCTTCCCCTTTCCATATATATCTCTCCTTTGAGTTTTCATGGCATCCTCTGCTTGCTCTATACACTGCATTATAACAGAATTTAATTCACTCTAAGAATATGTTTTGAATTCCGCTTAGTGATAGGTGTTAGTGATACCAGGTGAATAAGACAGACATGGTCTAACCCTCAAAGGCTTTCTCTTTTGCACAGCCTTTCCCTCCTACTAGAGTGTACATTTCATAAGTATGAACTATGTCTTAGCCATTATGGCTCTCTCGTGTGAAGCATTTTGCTGGCCTACAAAAGTTGCTCAATAAATATGTGTTGGGTAAATTTGTGGATGAATGAATAATGGTGGAAATGTGGGATTCATAGAGCTGAGATGCTATCATGTTAGATAAATTGTTTTCTTGGACTTGAAGTAAGCTAAGATGATGGCAGACTATAACTCAATTGTAAGTAAATGAAGAGGAGCGACAGGAGGTTGGGATAAAACCTTAAAAAAACAGGAAGTATTTATATGATTGGAAAAGGAGAAAGGGCTGGAGTTGGCTCTGGGAATTGAATGCAATGCCTGGAGAGTAGGATCCTTAGGGGAAATTTAGATTTTAATTAAGGCAAGATGGTAGATGGAACTGAAGGGAAGAGATGGAAGATGTCTTGGGAGTTATTTTCAGCTAGAGGCCCAGTGCATGAAATTAGTGCACAGGTAGGGTCCCTAGGCCTGGCCGGCAATCAGGGCCAATCAGGGCCTTCTGGCTGCTGGCCAGGACCTTCCTTCCCCAGCTGCCAGCTGCTGGCCGGGGCCTCCCTTCATTCCGCACCACCCCCTGGTGGTCAGCACATGTCATAGCAAGTAATCAAACTCCCAGTCTCCCAGTCGAACTTTTTGAGGGGACAATTTGCAAATTGGGCTTTTATATATATAGATGGAATAAATTTCTAGAAGGCCCAGAGGAAAAGTTTGGGTTGGGGTACTGGGAACCGTGGGAGATTGATTCAAATTAGAGGATGACAGAGCGTGAGTAGCCTTTAATCACAACTTAAAACTTGATCATATGAAAGTTTTATTCTTTCAACTTTATTTCATAGCACTACCCTTTATCTCCCCCTGCCTGGTCTCACAGTCATTCTCTCCATTCATGGATGCACCAGGCCCTGTCTTCCATGCTACCCTCCAGGCCAGGGTCTGTCAGTATCCTTAGCAACTTCAGTGTCCACATGGACAAGACATTCAAAACCCTTGCCATTGTCTTTATTGAATCCTTTAACAACAAATATATTTTGAATGCTTTCTTTGTTCCCTATACTATATTAGGCAGTGGGTTTAGAATGATTAAAAAAATTCATGCCTCCAATCTTCAAGAAACACTGCATTCTGAGTGACACTGACAATAAATATAAATACACAAGGAAATACACACACACACACACACACACACACACACACACACACACACACACTAGTGGCCTGGTGCATGAAATTCATGCACATTAAAAGGAAATTAATTAGAGGAAATATTTTAATATTGCTATTTGCCCTTTCTCTATAATAGAAGTGATGAAAAAAAATTAGTAAAATGTATATGAAAATCTTCCTCCTGTCAGAGTCTGGGGTGTGCCATGGGACCCAGAGTCAAGTTCCCACCCACCGCGTGCACCTCCTGTGAGACCCAGACCCAGCTGGCCCCATTGGGTGAGATCCAGACTCAGTCAGCCCCATGCTCGTCAAGCCCTGCTGGGCAGAGGATGACGCAGCCTCAGGTGCCCTGGCCTGGAACTGGGCAGGGAGTGCTGCCTCAGGTCCCCTGGCCTAGTGCCAGGCAGGGGGGGGGGGAGTGCAGCTTCAGGTCCCCTGTCAAGCCCTGCTGGGAGGGGGGTGCAGCCTCAGGTTCCCCGGCGCATGCTAGGCGGGGGGCTCAGCCTCAGGTCCCCTGGCCTGGCGCCAGGGCAAGGGGCACAGCCTGAGGTCCTCTGGCCCAGCGCCAGGGTGGGGGGCATGACCTGAGGTCCCCCAGCAAGCCTCGCCAGGTGGGGTCATGGCCTGAGGTCCTCCATCAAGCCCTACTGGGTGGGGATCACAGACTCAGGTCCCCGAGCCCAGTGCCAGGTTGGGGGGCATGACCTGAGGTCCCCTGTCAAGCCCTGTTAGGCAGGGGCCCAGACTCAGGTCCCTGCTGATTGCTTGTTAAGGCTCATTATGGGAATTGGGCCTCCGCCATATTTGTGATGGTGTGATGGTCAATTTGCATATTCCCTCTTTATTAGATCAGATATTTACATTTGTTTTAGTACCAATGTTATGAAAACAACAGGATACTATAAGAGAGAATAATGCTGAAGCCTAATTGAGTAGGAGGGGAAGTAAAAGTAAGACTCGCCAAGGATGTTATATTTCATTAAGACTAGAGAAAAAGTAGTTGGTATCCAGATAAAGAATAGAGAGAATAATTGAAAAACTACCACATAGAAATGGGGTACAGTGTTCTGAGAAACACATTGACTTGTGCAGCCATTTTCATATTGAAAATCTAAGATTTAAGTTTAAGTCACATATGGGGCAATTGTAGGTAATGAAAAGTCCAGAAATGGCCATGAGAACAAGCAGACAATAGTGGAGTTAAAGTGAAGACCTATTTAATGTGCCCTCTCTCTAGCTCTCAAACTTGATCCCTGTTAATCGCGCTTTCTCTGAAATTAGTTGTGAGCTAGGAGACTGAGACCTTGTGAGAGTTTGGTGCTCAGCTACAGTTGGTTTTGTTTGACAAATTGCTTTGGACAAGTATTATTTCCTTTCTAGATGTCAGTTTTCTCTGACATTCTCCTTGGAATGTATGAGGATATTGTACTAGCAGGTACACCCTATTTTTAGTGCACTTTTAACTTCCATCTAAGGACTAAAGTCATAGATGAAAGGCCCTTAGTTCAGCTGAGGATGTGATGGGTCTGGACAGGCAAATTTGGAGGTAGGAGTTAAAGAAATTTGAGTTTTCCTCTATAATAGCAGTAAATAATTCAGTGTGTGTGTGTGTGTGTGTGTGTGTGTGTGTGTGTTGTGATTGTAAGACAGTTCAGGAATGAAGGGATAAAGCAAAGAAAAGTGAGTATGGATGGAGGAGAGGTTCACTGGAGCTAGGATATAGCAGGATTTTGTTGTGACAACCACCCCATGCCACCTTTTCAAATAAATTCTACTAAGAAGAAGCCAGAATAGAGTGTTCCAGTCAGAGGGGGCAGCAAATATGAAGTCTTGATGTAAGAAAAAGCTTGGTGCCTTTAGGACTTGGTCAAAGCCAGTGTGCCCAGAGCTTAGTGAGAAAAAGGGAGATAAACTGGGATGAAGTTTGAGATCTAGAGAGAGGGCAAGTTATGTAGGTCTTCACTTGGATGCCACTTTTCTCCACTTGCTCTCATGGCCATTCCTGGCCTTGTCATTACCTAGAATAGCCCCACACAAGACTTAAATTCAAACGTTTATATTTCCAATTTGAATGTGGCTGCATAAGGCAACATGTCCCTCTTTTTTTTTGAAATAAAGTGCCAGCCCTCCCCCACCCCCCAAAAAAACCAAATTGAAAAACTGCAAACACCACAGTTCAAAAATATATGTAAAAGCTGCTAAAATATCAAAAAGCACTAGCAAAAATATCCTTACTGAGCAGGAGGGACATACCTTGAAAATCAAAAGCTACATGCTTATTTGTAACAAATTACTCAGCAACTGAGATGTGCATCCCTGACCTACTTTTGTTTGGAGAGGCAGAGGGCATGGGATATGCAAATATTCACACACATGAGCCATATTGGTAGGAAGAAGCCTATGTCTGTGGCAGCAGTTGGTTCGTGAGATTCAGCTCTTCTAGAAGACTACACTAGCCACCCTGACTGACAAGAAAGAGTGGAAGTAGATGGCCCAGGAAAATTCAATGCTTGTAATAATAAGTAACACAATAAGATTGGCATAGCAACAATACAAAGATTAAACATGGAAAAATGAGAAAAAGGATAATGAAGATTTACTAGAAAAATGCTTTCATAGAACAGATGAATATTGTGGCCAAGCATTTAACCATGAATTTAAAAACTATGAATGAATAACAGCCTCTATGATGGATTACCCTAAATCAGAAATAAAAAATATAAGCCCTGAGTGGTGTGGCTCAGTTGGTTGAATGATGCCCTGTGCACTGAAATGTTGCCGGCTCAATACCCAGTGGGTAGCGTGACAGAGACAGCCTATCAAAGTTTCCCTCTTATATCAATGTTTCTCTCTCTCTCTAAAAATCAATAACAAAATCTTTTTAAAATTTAAATTCTTTATTGTTTAAAGTATTACATAAGTCTTCTTTATCCCCCATACACTCTCCTCGGGTGCCCCCACTCCCCACCATATTTCCTCACTCCCCCCACCTGTGTCCATTGGTTATGTTCATATTCATGCATATAAGTCCTTTGGTTGATATCTTACCCCTCACCCCCCACCTTCCCTCATAGGTTGGACAGTCTGTTCGATGCTTCTATGACTCTAGTTCTATTTTTGTTCATCAGTTTATGTTGCTCATTATATTCCACAAATGAGTGAGATCATGTGATATTTATCTTTCTCTGACTGGCTTGTTTTACTTAGCATAATGCTCTCTGGTTCCATCCATGCTGTTGCAAACATGGTAAGAATTCCTTCTTTTTGACAGCAGTGTGGTATTCCATTGTGTAATGTACCACAGTTTTCTAATCCACTCATCTGCTGATGGGCACTTAGGTTGTTTCCAAATCTTAGCTATTATAAATTGTGCTGCTATGAACATAAGGGTGCATATATCCTTTCTGAATGATATTTCTGTTATCTTGGGATATTCCTAGAAATGGGATTACTGGGTCAAATGGAAGTTCCATTTTTAATTTTTTGAACAAACACCATACTGTTTTCCAGAGTGGCTGCACCAGTCTTCATTTCCCACCAGCAGTGCATGAGAGGTCCTTTTTCTCCACATCCTTGCCAGCACTCGACATTTGTTGATTTGTTGATGATTGCCATTCTGACAGGTGTGAGATGGCACTGCATTGTTGTTTTGATTTGCATCTCTCTGATGATTACTGACTTTGAGCATGTTTTCATATGTCTTTGGCCTTCTGTATGTCCTAAGTGGCTACCCTAAATTATTTGGTTTTTTTGGGGGGTGGGGGAGGGCTGGCATTTTATTTCAAATTTAAGTCTTATGTGGGGCTGTTCTGTCCTTCTGTATGTCCTAAAGTGGCTAGTGAGGTCCTTTGCCAATTTTTTGATTTGATTGTTTATCTTCCTTTTGTTAAGTTGTATGAGTTCCCTGTAAATTTTGGAGATTAATCCCTTATCAGGGATAACATTGGCAAATATGTTCTTCCATGCAGTGGGTTTTCTTGTTGTTTTATTGATGGTTTCTTTTGATGTGCAGAAGCTTTTTATTTTGATGTAGTCCCATTTGTTTATTTTCTCTTTAGTTTCCACTGCCCTATGAGCTGTATTGGTGATATTGCTATGAAAAATGCTATTTTGCTGCCTAAGGCTTCTTCTAGGATTTTTATGGTTTCTCGTCTTATTAAGTCCTTTATCCATTGTGTATGGTGTAAGTTAGTGGTCTAGTTTCATTTTTTTGCATGTATCTGTCCAATTTTCCCAACACCATTTACTGAAGAGACTGTCGTGACTCCATTGTATGCTCTTGCCTTCTTTGTCAAATATTAATTGAGCTAAATGGCCTGGGTCAATCTCTGGGTTCTCTGTTCTGTCCCATTGGTCTATATGTCTGTTTTTGTGCCAGTACCAGGCAATTTTGAGAACAGTGGCTTTGTAATATAGCTTTATATCTGGTATTATGATCCCTCCAACTTTGTTCTTCTTTCTCAAGATTGCTGTAGCTATTTGGGGTCTTTTTTTTTTTTATCCCAAATGAATTTTTGGAGAGTTTGTTCTAGGTCTTTGAAGTATGCCATTGGTATTTTAATTGGGATTGAGTTGAATCTATAGATTGCCTTGGGTAGTATGGACATTTTAATAATGTTGATTCTACCCATCCATGAACACAGTATATTCTTCCATTTGTTTATGTTTTCCTCTATCTCTTTTTTCAAAATCCTGTAGTTTTCTGAATATAGGTCTTTTACCTCCTTAGTTAATTTTATTACCAGGTATCTTAATTTTTTTGTTGCAATGCTAAATGGGATTTTTAATAATAAAATATCTTAAAGAAAAACAAAATTAAGAAAATGTGGCAAAGCAACAGGACCTAGCAGTAGTCAGGAAAGAAGTGAAATCATAGATCCTATAAAAAAAAAAGCCTAATATGCACATCGACCAAATGGTGAAACAACCAGTTGGTGGGAGGCAGGGCTGATGACTGGGCTGGGCCAGGGCAGCCAAGGTGGGTGCCAGTGTGCAGAGGGAGGGGATGGTGATTGGGGGGCGGTGGCAACTGGTGGTGGCGGAGGGGCAATTAGGGAGCGTCCCCCAATCAGCCTTCAGGTCACCCCCTGCAGAGGCCACTGGTGGCAGGGGTGAGGCAATGGGGGGGTGGGGTAATGGGGGGCAGGGCCTACCTCTTGCTGGCTGGCGCCATCCCCTGATTGGCCTGCAGGTCATCTCCCACAGAGGGAGGCAAGACTGCGGCTTAGGCCCGCTCCCCAGAGGGACATCAGTTGGACATCCCCTGAGGGCTCCTGTTCTGCGAGAGGGCATAGGCCATTGTAGAGATTCGCTGCCTCCTCAGTCAACTGAGGCAGGGTGATCCCAAGGTGTTGTACCCGTGACTCATTGGAAATGGAGGGAAACACTATAATGTGGAGAGAGATAAAAAGGGAACTCTGAGACTTAAGGGGCAAAGAAAGGAAGGAATGCAGGAATCTCACTCTTGGACAGTTTAGGGGCACATCTCATTTATGGAGGACAGTGAAGGACAGGGTAAGGTTCTTGCTCCTTTTTCTACAAGTGCTGGGACCCTTGATTTTTATGACTTTGCAGGGCACTCATGGCTCCAGCCACCTTCTACAGGCTGATGACTCACTCCCAAATGTACATCTTCTGTACATAATGTCTGGTGATCCAATGGTAGGACCCTGCTTCTTGAGGGATCAGGATCTTAGGGGCTCCTCTGCCTTGGACCAACAGAAAATCAGTGGCCTCTATCATTTCCCACTTTACTTCCTTCCCCAGACTGGCCAAGACAAGCTTCTGATGTCCCCTTCTAGAACATGTAAATTAGTAGTAGTAGTGAGGAAGGAACTGTAACACACCTCAACAACTACTTCAGTTTGGAATTTGTTGGCCATGGTTATGAAGTTAGTTGCCCAGGTCCCTGGTCTCAGAGATCTTGCTATTCAGAGATTCTCTAGGAAGGGCTGCCCCAAAGAATGGAGGGGAAGACATTCCAAAGGCCATGATCTCATTAAGTGGAGGGGAATATGCTTTATATGTGGGGGAATGGATCCTGAGCTGGTGGAGGCATGTGGTATATAATTGTGCAGGGTCTTAGGGACCATGAAAGCAACTGCAGAGATGGAGCATATATCACTTCTCCATGGACTAGGCAGCATTTCTCAATCTTTTTTATATCATGGCACACAGAAAAATTGATGTTATTTTTTGGGCCCACTATAGTAAACTGGAAAGGGATTAGCCTATATGGACTTAATGGAAAAAAAATGACATTATCTGAAATTATCCTATCGAATAAAGATAGAATATGCAAATTGACCATCACTTTGTGACAAAGATGGAGGCACCCACAGCCAATAAGGAGGGGATATGCAAAATGATGTGACAAAAATGGCAGCGGCTGGGCTGGGACACTTGTGATGATGCAAGTGTTCCGCCCTGCCCCGGCCGCTCTGGGCCTCTGGGCAGCGTGCATGCGCAAGCGAGTAGGACGCCTGCTATGGGGGGAAGTGAGGGGTGGCGGAGGGTGAAGGGAGCTACAGGAGGGTGTCAGGGCTGGAGCAAAGGTGGAAGGTGGCTCCGGCTAGAAAGAAGGTGGAAGGCGGCGGCCAAAGCGAAGGCCCGGGTCCTGGGTGCCAGAGGGAAGCCCGTGCCAGCAGCCAGGGGAAGGAAGGCCTATTCTTGCACGAATCTTTGTGCAATGGGCCTCTAGTATAATTATAAGAAAATGAAGTACAAATGATTAATAAATATGTTAAATGTAAATTTTAGAAGGAATACACCTAGAAATCTTGAATTCTCATAATTTCTGAAGATCCTTCAATAAATATAGCTTTTTGATTTTTGGTTGTGTACTTGAAGTAACTATAGATAATAATCATGTTCAATTATAATGATCTGTAATTATCTATTCAATTCCTTGTTTTTCTTGACAGTCACCATTGGTGAGATATTTTAGCTGAATAAGTAGGTAATACAAATTTTAAAATCTTTTTCATTTCCATTCTTTTAAATTGTATTTTAAGAACCTAACATTTTCTTTTATTTGCAAATGTAATGTTGAAATTTAAAAAATGTGAATGGGTTTAAAATTCAATTGAACTTTTTCTCATCCAATGTTTCAAAATAAGTTTTTCTTTGTAGAAAGTGGATTCAATTTTAAGATAGTCACCTTGCAGTTAGTTTGCACATATCAACAGCAAATTGACAAAAAACATATCTGATGTAAATGAGGACAGAGTTACGGTGCTGCTGCTTTGAGCTCCACCAGGAACACCTGCCTGGCCTCTTTGTTCCTCCCATTCACTCCAGGTAGGGCCACATATGGGTTTCTTGAGCACCTGCACTCTGAAATCTTCCTATTGATCTATGGGATCATTTTTCTGAAGGGTGGCAGCATTCACTGCAGGTGGCTAAAGACTAAATCTAGGTAGTTGATCAAACAGAGTGTGTAGTTGCCGACACCAAACAGAGTTTGTCAGAAGTTGCTCTTCCCATTTGCTGTGCATCTTGCAAAGTCACCTGAAGGACCCTACTGGTGGGGAACTTGTTATAAGACATGCTTTAGGATGAAATATGAAGTCTTACTGGTATCTGTACTGGTACATGGCACCTTCAACTAAGTGGGGGTCTATTTCCAAATCTCTTGAAAGTGTAGGAAGTGACAGGTTAGGGATAAAATTTTATGACAACTGTTTCACTTGAGCTAGAGAAACTTATCTTCCCCTCCTCCCTGACATATCAGAACCAGCTCCCCACCAATGGCAGGGAGGGGACACTGTGTAATCAATGCAGAGACCTAGGAATCTTTTGAGAGAGGTGATAAAGGTGAGGAGGTTCTTAGCAAAGAGTTCGAGGCTATTAGTGCTGAGCTCTTCAAATAGCTCAGTCTAACCAAAACCTCCTTATGGAAACTCATTTTAAAATTAAAATATCCAGGCTTATGCCGAGCGTGCCCAGCCTTCCCTCACCACGGCGCCTGTCACCGTGGCACCTGGGCCTTGGTGCGTCGCTGTGACCCATGGGGAGGGTCGGCCTGGCGGCCGGATTTAACCCATTGGCATTAATAATGGCAGCCAGACTCAGCTTTGAACAAAGGAAATTCATCCTAAAATGCTACTGGAAGTTTGAAAACGCAGTTGAAGGAGTTTCAAACAGGTCCACCTACGAGACTTACCATCACTTGAATTAGATAAGTTTGAAGCCGCTGGAACTATTATTCAGAATGTCCACAGAAAATGTTCCGGAAGACCACAGCTATCGAGGAGCCCCACAAAGCAAGAAAGGGTACTGGAATGTATCACCAAAGTCCAAGAAAATCTGTGCAGCAAACAAGTCGTGATGTAGGAATTACAAAATTGTCCATTGTATATTAAAGCACTATCACTGGAAAAGTGACTTCCAAGATTAGTCCATGCAATCAATGACGATGATCGGACCTACGAGTGGAGTATTGTGAATGGTACTTGGCAAAATGTGTAGAAGATGCACACTTTCCAACAAAGATTGAATGAAGTAATGAGGCTACATTTAAATTAAATGGTTCGATTAACCACTACAACTGCACCTACTGGGGACCTGAGAATCCACATGTTATGGTGGAACATTGCCAGGGCTGACCAGCAGACCCTGAGCGATGGATGAACAGATTATTCCGACACAGGTTTCTGTGAAAGAGAGAGCTAAGGGACTCTTTTACTTCAGTAGTAAAAGCAATCCTGTTCACCTGCCTCTTTGGCTTTTTATTGTAACAGCTTGAACTCAAATTAACCTCTAGATAAAATCAGCAGGGCAAGTATCCTTGAGAAAGTATATACTTCTACAAGGTCAGGTCTTTAAAGACTAAACATAGAGATTCTAGCAAAACACCCCAGGGATCAGACTTGTTTAGAAAAATCAAGATAGGAGCTGTCGCCCTAGGCAAGGTCCCCTCAGAGGCCCCCGGCCTTTCAGAGAATTTTCCTTGCAGACATTCCAACCAAGTCCTGTGCTTCCCACATCTCTTCTCCTCCTCCTCCTCCGGCTGCGGAAGACAGAGGGAGGCGGCAAACTTTCTGCTTTGGAAGGTTGGGGTTTGTGAAGCACGTTTATTGCTGGAGTTTTGATTTTGTAGACAATAAAGAAAACAAAGAGAATTACAATGACAGCAATGGTTAGTTCGATTAGGTATTAATTGATTTTAGGAAACCATGTGGTGGGGTTTATTTATTTTAAATGTTTTTTTATTGTATTTTAAGCAGTAGTCTGTTTATGTTTATTGATAAGAAGTAAGGATTTTTTAATTTGCTTTTGTAATATGTTTATTTTTTAGTAAAGTTATTATGAAAGACTTTTTATAGATGTTCCTAATATTAATTTAATGATGGTGACTATTGTTTTATTTTAAAGGGGTGATACATATATATTAAAAACATAAGCATATATATACACACAAAAAGCACATATAGGCAAGTGCTTAATTGCAATTAAAAACGTATATATATATATGCTTAAATATCGGGGGAAAAAACACACACACAATGCTTACATTTTTAATTGCAATTAAGCACTTGCCTGTATGCTATAGCATTTTGTGTGTGTGTTTTTTCCCCCGATATTTAATGGCTGCCTTTATTGCTTGTAGTTTAGCTAATATTTTTTGATTTATGTGATGTTGTACAGTGAATTTTTTAGTTATATTATATGCCACATTGTCTACAAATGTGGCCATTTGCACAGATTTAGAAAGGCCCGCCACAGCGACACTGGCAGTAGTAAGCATAACAACAGCTGAGATAATGGCTGCAATGAGTATCCCAAAAATCTTTTGGGCCGTAATTGGCTTAATGCTTTTTTTTAAGATTTTGATAGCTGATGAGGCTTGCCATTTTTTGGTGAGAATAACAGGTATTAGGACTTTTTTTTGTTTTTTAAGTACCATAATAGTGCTGATGTTTAATGAAGTAATATTTTGGGTGGTAAAAAAAATTTTAAATATCCAATACATTTTCTCCACTAGTTCCTTTGTACTTCTTCCATGCTACATGTGATATACTTCTGGTGGAATTCAAAGGAAATAGTTTTGATCAAAGAAAAACAGGAACACGACTTCTTTTTTTTTTTTTTTGAGTGCATGCTCATTAAAAAAAAATATTTTCTTTATTGATTAAGGTATTACATATGTGTCCTTATTTCCCCATTACCCCCCACCCTCCATTCATGCCCCCACCCTCCTGTTGTCTGTGTCCATTGATTAGGCTTATATGCATGCATATAAGTCCTTTGATTGATCTCTCCCCTTTACCCCCACCATCTCCTACCTTCCCTGAGGTTTGATGTTCTGATTGATGTTTCTCTGTATCTGGATCTGTTTTTGTTCATCAGTTTATGTTGTTCATTATATTCCACAAATGAGTGAGATCATGTGGTATTTTTCTTTCATTGCCTGGCTTATTTCACTTAGCATAATGCTCTCCATCTCTATCCATGCTGTTGCAAATGGTAAGAACTCCTTTTTTACCGCAGCGTAGTATTCTATTGTGTAGATGTACTACAGTTTTCTAATCCACTCATCTGCTGATGGGCACTTAGGCTGTTTCCAAATCTTAGCTATGGTGAATTGTGCTGCTATGAACATAGGGGTGCATATATCCTTTCTGATTCGTGTTTCTAGTTTCTTGGGATATATTCCTAGAGGTGGGATTACTGGGTCAAATGGCAGTTCCATTTTTAGTTTTTTGAGGAAACTCCATACTGTTTTCCACAGTGGCACCAGTTTGCATTCCCACCAGCAGTGCACAAGGGGTTCCTTTTTCTCTGCAGCCTCGCCAGCACTTGTCATTTGTTGATTTGTTGATGATAGCCATTCTGACAGGTGTGAGATGGTACTGCATTGTCGTTCTGATTTGCATCTCTGGGATAGTGACTTTGAGCATGTTTTCATATGTTTCTTGGCCTTCCTTCTGTCTTCTTTCAAAAAGTGTCTGTTTAGATCAGTTGCCCATTTTTTTTATTGGATCATTTATCTTCTTTTTGTTAAGTTGTATGAGTTCCCTGTAGATGTTGGAGATTAAACCTTTATCAGTGACAACATTGGCAAATATATTCTCCCATGCAATGGGCTTTCTTGTTGTTTTGTTGATGGTTTCCTTTGCTGTGCAAAAGCATTTTATTTTGATGTAGTCCCATTTGTTTATTTTCTCTTTAGCTTCCATTGCCCTAGGAGCAGTATCAGTGAAGAAATTGCTTCGTCATATGTCTGAGATTTCTCTGCCTGTGGATTCCTTTAGTATATTTTTGGTTACCCCTCGTATGTTTAAGTCCTGGATCCATTTTGAGTTTATTTTTGTGTGTGGTGTAAGTTGGTGGTCTAGTTTCATTTTTTTTTTGCATTTATTTGTCCAATTTTCCCAACACCATTTATTGAAGAGACTGTCTTGACTCCATTGTATGTTCATGTCTCCTTTGTCAAATATTAATTGAGCATAGTGGTTCGGGTCGATATCTGGATTCTCTATTCTATTCCATTGATCTATATGTCTGTTCTTGTGCCAGTACCAGGCTGTTTTGAGAACAGTGGCTTTGTAATACAGCTTGAAATCTGGTATTGAGATCCCACCTACTTTGTTCTTCTTTCTCAGGATGCCTGTGGCTATTTGGGGTCTTTTTTTTAATTCCAGATGAATTTTTGGAGAGTTCTTTCTAGGTCTGTGAAATATGCCATTGGTATTTTAATGGGGAGTGTATTGAATCTATAGATTGCTTTGGGTAGTATGGACATTTTAATGATGTTGATTCTACCAATCCATGAACACGGTATGTTCTTCCAGCTGTTTACATCTTCCTCTGTCTCTTCTTTCAGTGTCGTGTAGTTTTCCGCATATAGGTCTTTTACCTTCTTAGTTAAGTTTATTCCTAGTTATCTTAATTTTTTTGGTGCAATGGTAAATGGGATTGCTTTTTTAGTCTCTCTTTCTGTAAGTTCATTATTGGTGTATAGAAATGCCATAGATTTCTTGGCGTTAATTTTGTATCCTGCTACATTGCTGAATTCATTTATTAAGTCTATTAGTTTTTTAATAGAGTCTTTCGGTTTTTTTTTTATGTACAATATCATGTCATCTGCGAATAAGGACAGCTTTACTTCTTCTTTTCCAGTTTGGATGCCTTTTATTTCTTCTTCTTGTCTAATTACAATGGCTAATACTTCCAGCACTATGTTGAACAGGAGTGGTGAGAGTGGGCATCCCTGTCTTGTTCCTGTTCTTAAGGGAAATGGCTTTAGTTTTTGCCCATTGAGTATGATGTTGGTTGTGGGGTTATCAAATATGGATTTTATTATGTTGAGGTATGATCCTTCTATTCCCACCTTGTTGAGAGTTTTTACCAAGAAAGGGTGTTGGTTTTTGTCAAATGCTTTTTCTGCATCAATTGATATGACTATGTGATTTTTATCTCTCAATTTGTTTATGTGATGTATCACATTTATTGATTTGCAGATATTGTACCATCCTTGCATTCCTGGGATAAATCCTACTTAGTCACGGTGTATGATATTTCTGATATACTGCTGGATCCGATTTGCTAGAATTTCATTGAGGATTTTGGCATCTATGTTCATGAGGGATACTGGCCTGTAATTCTATTTCATTGTGTTATCTTTACCTGGTTTTGGGATTAGGGTGATGCTGGCTTCATAGAAGGAGCTTGGAAGTGTTCCTTCCTTTTGAATTTTCTGGAATAGTCTGAGGAGGATAGGTTTTAGTTCTTCCTTGAATGTTTGGTAAAACTCCCCTGTGAAGACATCTGGCCCTGGGCTTTTGTTTGCTGGAAGCTTTTTGATGACTGCTTCAATTTCTTCTATAGTTACCAGCCTATTGAGATTTTTAGAATCTTCCTGAGTGAGTTTTGGAAGGTTATATTTTTCTAGGAAGGTTATATTTTTCTAGGAATGTGTCCATTTCCTCCAGGTTGTCCAGTTTGTTAGACTAGAGTTGTTCATAGTATTTTTTAACAATCCTTGGTATTTCTGTGGGGTCTGTTGTTATTTCACCTCTTTCATTTCTGATTTTGTTTATTTGGCTCCTCTCTCTTTGCTTCTTGGTTAGCCTGGCTAGAGGTTCATCAATCTTGTTTATCCTTTCAAAGAACCAGCTCTTGGTTTTGTTGATCTTTTGTATTGTTTTTTTTTTTCTGTCTCAATGTCGTTTATCTCCACTCTGATTTTTATTATTTCCTTTCTTCTGCTTACACTGGGCTTTTCTTGTTGCTCTCTTTCTAACTCTTTGAGTTGTAGGGTTAGGTAATTTATTACCATTGTTTCTTGTATTCTGCAGTAGGCTTGTAGAGCTATGAACTTCCCTCTCAAGACTGCTTTTGCTGTGTCCCATAGATTCTGGATTTTTGTGTTTTCATTATCATTTGTTGCCATGATGTTTTTTATTTCTTCTTTGATCTCTCAGGTAACCCAGTCATTGTTTAATAGCATGCTGTTTAGTCTCCATGTTTGATTTTTTTGGATTGTTTTTATTGTAGTTGATTTCCAGTTTTATGCCACTGTGATCTGAGAAGATGCTTGATATGATTTCTATCTTCTTGAATTTGAAGAGACTTTTCCTATGACCCAACATATGGTCTATCTTTAAAAATGACCCATGTGCACTTGAGAAGAATGTATATTCTATGGTTTTGGGGTGAAATGTTCTGAAGATGTCAATTAATTCCATCTGGTTTAGTGAGTCATTTAGGATTGATGTTTCTTTGCTGATTTTTTGTTTAGAGGATTTGTCCAATGGAGATAGTGGGGTATTAAAGTCTCCTACTATGATTGTATTGCTGTCAGTCTCTCCCTTGATATCCTCCAGGAGATTTTTTAAATGTATTTGGGTGCTCCTATATTGGGTGCTTATATGTTTACCAGAGTTATTTCTTCTTGTTGGATTGCTCCCTTTAGTATTATGAAGTGGCTTTCCTTATCTCTTGTTATGTCCTTCACTTTGAGATCTAATTTGTCAGATATAAGTATTGCTACCCCAGCTTTTTTTTTTTTTCATTTCCATTCGCCTGAAAATCCTTTTTCCACCCCTTCACCCTCAGTGTGTGTGCGTCTTTTTCTGAGGTGGGTTTCTTGTAGATAGCAGATATATGGGTCATGTTTTCTTATCCAATCCATTACCCTATGTCTTTTGATTGGGGCATTTAATCCATTTACATTTAAAGTTATTATTAATAGGTGCTTATTTGTCGCAATTTTTATTCTTTACCCCTGTGTTCCTTCTTTGCTTCCTATTTCTTTTTTTTACAGCAGACCCTTTAACATTTCTTGCATTGCTGGTTTGGTGGTAATAAATCCCTTAGTCCTTTTTTGTCTGTGAAGCTCCTGACTTCACCTTCAATTTTGATTGATAGCTTTGCTGGGTACAGTATTCTTGGATTCAGACCCTTCTTTTGCATGACTTTGTATATTTCATTCCATTCCCTTCTGGCCTGATGAGTTTCTGTTGAGAAATCAGTCACTAGTCTGATGGGGGTTCCTTTGTAGGTAATTTCTGTCTCTCTCTGGCTGCCTTTAAGATTCTTACTTTGTCGTTGGTGTTTGCCAGTTTAATTATAATGTGCCTTGGCATTGGTCTTTTGGGGTTCATTTTGCTTGGGACTCTGTGAGATTCTTGGATTTGTGTGGGTTTTTTCTTCCCTATATCAGGGAAGTTTTCTGTCATTATTTCTTCAAACAGGTTTTCTATTCCTTGCTCAGTTTCCTCTCCTTCTGGCTCCCCTATTATGTGGATGTTGTTTTGTTTCATGTTGTCACAAAGTTCCCTTTGGCTCTACTCCTACTTAAATTTTTTTTCTAGACGCTGCTCTACTTGGGTATTTTTCCCTATCTTGTCTTCTAGCTCACTGATGCGGTCCTCTGCTTCTTCTAGTCTACTCTTGATGCTTTCTGAGTTCTTTACAGCAGCAATGTCATTTTTCATTTCTTCTTGGTTCTTCTTCATTTCCTCTTGGTTCTTACACATATTGTCGAATTTGTCTTCCATTCTTTTTAGCCACCTTATGACCATTTCTCTGAATTCTTTCTCTGACAGGTTGCTTGCTTCCATTTCATTTACTTCCTTTCCTGGTGATGCCTGCTTTTCTTTCATATGTGGGCTGTTTCTTTGTCTCCCCATGGTCTCTCTTCTCCAGGTGTCTGGTTATGTAGTTCTCTCTGTCCTGCATTGATTTAAAGGTACAAAATACAATACAACCAGGTACAATGCACAAGGTACTGAACAGAAATGTATTCACGATATTAATAACCCCAAATAAAGGTGACCACTACAGAAAGGCATATTAGAGGACAGGAGAGAAAGAAGAAGAGAAAGAAAAAAAGAAAGAAAAGAGTGCAAAAATTAAATTGGGAAAAGGAAAAAAAAATTAAGAGAGAAAAGAAAGAGAATACAAAAGAAGAGGGGAACAAACTATATATATGGGGAGAAAACTCCAATAGAACAGCCACTATTCCCAACAAATACCAGCAACAAGTACCTGGAGATGAATACAAACTACAAACAACAACTAATATCAAGTGAGGCGAGGGAAAACAGAAACAAAAAACAAACAAAAACAAAACAAACAAACAAAAAGAATAAGCAAAACAATGTCACAAACAAGCATAAAAATTGATATAATCAACAATCAAGCAAACAACAACAAAAGGAGAGAAAGAAAAACAATTTTTTGGATAGTGAAGACAGAGAGGAAAGAGGTGTGTATGGACCTGGAGCAGGGGATTGGAAATTAGATATATAAGTAGGGTGAAATTTTAACAGGTGGTAAACAGAAAGAACAGGGAAAATCTAAAGCAGGAAAAAAGAGAAACAGGACACCAAAAGGGGAAAAGTTAGGAAGAAAGTGATGGCATAAAGGTAGATTTGAGATAGAGTAAAATGATGCTAAAGGAAAGATGAAAATAAAATGTAGAACACTAATCCCAAAGTAAAATAAAGAGAAAACAAAATGATGCTTTTTTAAAAAAAGGGTAAAATAGAAGTAGTAATAATACTAATCGAAAACAAAAATGTAATAATTAAAAAGGTAAAATCAAGTGAGAAAAAAATTAGTTTCTTAAGTAAAAGATGAAAAAAAATAAAAATAAAAATTGCAGTAGTAAAGGTCATTCACTTCCTCTACTGTTCTGCTTGGCACGCCTGTTTCCTAGTCAGGACAGTATTGCAGTTCCCTGCATTCTACTGCTCCTCAGTGTTGTAAGCCAGTCCTGAGTTTTAAGCAGTCAGTGTGTCTTAATTTCTTGTATTCCTTTATTTGTGTTTACACAAGAGTCAATTTGTGATTCAACCCCTGGGTGGCAGTGTTTCTGGATTGATCTCCTGGTCTATAGGTCCTCTCTAGCCAGTGCTTAGATCCTGCTTTCCCTGTGGCATTCAGTACTGGTTTGTGGGAGTGGGTTGCCCCAGAGCTGGTTCTCTGATGGTTATTCCCTGCTCTGATCCCCAGGTTCCAGAAAAAACTACTTTCCCCTGAAGTCTCTTAGGGTGTCCCCAATAGGGTGATCCTATGTATTGGGCTTAGTAATCAGAAGCAAGGATTTAAAGGAAAAAGAAAAAACAACAAACAAACAAACAAATAAACAAAAAGAGCCAGCGAACTCTGGGGCTGCGCACAAGTCTGTGCAGTTGTTTTCCCCTCTTGGGTCTAAGCAGCTGGCACACTTTAAAAATTTTTAGGCTGTCCTTTTGCATTAGATCAAAATGGGTTGCTTTTTAGAGTTCCTTTCTGCTAGCAGCTCTGAGGACCCCCTTCCACATTCATGGGTAATGCCAGCCCCAATAGCCACGAATTTTTCTAGGTGCAGACTTCCCTTGGTCTTCTAGCTCCTGCAGTGTGCACGTTTCTCTCTCCTGCCGGGACCAGAGACCTCAACTTATCCCAGATGAAATCTGACCTTTTCGTGGTGTAGTGTAGAGCTCCTCTGAATCTGCATGTTTGTGCCAATTGGGGACTGGTGTTCTGGGGTTCGCAGCTATTCGGTGGGTGCCATAGTTGTAGATTTTCAGGCTTCTGATAATATCCACTTTTCCCTTCAAGATGGTGAGGTCTCTGAGTCCAAGCCGGTCGCTCCAGGAGGGAACCCCGCAGTAGTGGGGGCTTCCCAGTCGGGGGGCCCCATCCAGCAGTCCCCCACCGTCTCCTGGAGTATAGCTGTCCCTCAACTCACCAGCAAACAGTTGCCATGCGACCACACACTCTCCCTTTTTTTTCTCACTCACACACTATCTCTGTAGTCTGCCTTCCCATCAGCAGCCATCTTTCAGTCATTCCAATAGATAATTATTTATTGCCTTTTTAAAATACATATATTCTTCTTTTACTTAAAGAAGTCCCTTTAACATTTCTTGCACTACTGGTTTGATGACAATGAACTCCTTTAGCCTTTTTTGTTTGTTTGTTTGTTCTGGGAAGTTCTTGGTTTCAGATAATTGCTTTTCATTACTTTGCATACCATGCCAATTCCTTCTGATATGAAGTTTTTTGTTGGAAAATCAGCTGACAGCCTTGTGGGACCTTCCTTGTAGGCAACTAACTTTCTCTCTTGAAGCCTTTAAGATTCTCTCTTTGTCTTTAACCTTTTTACTTAAATTATGATGTGTCTTTGTGTGGGTCTCTTTATGTTTTTCTAGATTAGTAGTCTTTCTGCTTCTGAACTTGTGTGACTTTTTCCTTCACCAGGTTAGGAAAGTTTTCTGACATTATTTCTTCAAACAAGTTTTCTATTTCTTGTTCACTTTCTTCTCTTCTGGTGTGCCTATGATGCTGATCTTATTATGTTTCATGTTGTTCCTCACTTCTCTTAAGCTATCCTCATTTTTAAAAATTCTTTTTTCTTTTTGTTGCTCTGATTGAATGTTTTTTTTTCCCTACCTTGTTTTCCTTCTGGCAACCATCAGTTTGTTCTTTTTATCTTTTTTTTGTTTCATTTTGTTTGTTCATTTGTTTTGTTTTTAGGTTACACATATAAGTGAAATCATATGGTATTTGTCTTTATCTGTTCAACTTATTTCACTTAATGCAATAATCTCTAGGTCCATCCATATTGTTCCAATTTGGGATATTTCATTCTTTTTTATGGCTGAATAATATTCCATTATATGTATATACACAACCACATCTTCTTTATCCATTCATCTCTCAGTGGATACCTAAATGGTTCCATGTCTTGGCTATTGTAAACAATGCTGCAATGGGCATAGGGGTGCATATATCTTTTGAATTATTGTTTTTGTTTTCTTCACGTAAATACCCAGAAGTGAAATTCCTGAATCATGCAATGCCGGGGCTGACCAGCAGACCCTGAGTGATGGATGAATGGATTATTCTGACATAACTTTTGCTGTGAAAGAGAGGTCTAAGGGACTGCCTGGCTAAAGAAACCAGACAGCCTTGATTGCCTGTCTCATTAGGCTTTCATTGTAGCAGCAGTTTGAGATAAAGTTTATCTTTTAGATATAATCAGTAGGGTAAGTAATCTTGAGAGGACACGTGTGTCTGCAGTGTCCTTTAAGCAAGGACACCCAAAGATTAAGCATAAGGATTCCAGCAAACACCAGGGGTCTGGAGATGCACAGACTTGTTTGGAAAGGTCAAGAAATAATTAGGGGCACCACCTTTGGCATTCCCCTAAGTTGGAATTCCGATAAACAGGGTGTGTGGCCTTCTACACACTTCCCTTTTCTTGGAATGTCCTCCTTACAAACTTTCCAACCAAGTTTTGTGTGCTCCTCAACAATGCAGTAGTTCTATTTTTAATTTTTTCCATAGTGGCTATACCAGTTTACAATCCCACCAACAGTGCATGAAGGTTCTTTTTTTATCCCATCCTTGCCAAAAGTTGTTATTTGTTGTCTTTCTGATAATAACATTCTGACAGGTGGTTTTAATTTGCATTTCCCTGTTATTTGTGAGGTTAGCATCTTTTTTTTTTAAACGTATGTAATGTGTCTGTCATCTGTATGTTTTCTTTGGAGAAATATGTATGCAAGTCCTCTGTGCATTTTAAAATTGGATTACTTTTTATGTTGAGTGTATGATTAGTTTATGTATTTTGGATATGAACCCCTTATTGGATATATTATTTACAAATATGTTGTCCTATTCAGTAAGTTGCCTTTTTGTCTTGATGGTTTTCTTCACTGCACAAAAGCTTTCCCAACACTATTTAGTAGAGACAGTATTTTCCCCATCTTAAAAATAAATAGTGTATGAAAGATTCCCCAATACTATTTAGTAAAGAGACTTTTCCCCCCTAGTGCTCAATAGTAAGAACTATACTAATCCCTCCTTATCCATGGTTTTGCTTTTCACAGTTTCAGCTACACATGGTCAACTGTGGCACAAAAATATTAAGTGGAATATTACATAAATAATAAATTTATATATATTCAGGGTTTCCCAAAAATGTATACATACTTTAAGAGCTGATGGTCAATTGATGTTTCTTTTCAGATTTAACGCATTGGAATTAATAATGTATAATACGTGTGTATACATTTTTTAGAAACACCCTGTATATTTGTTGAAGTTCTCACTGAGTTTATCTATTCTTCTTTCAAGTTTGTTTAACGTTTTAAAAAATACATATTTTTTATTGATTTCAGAGAAGAAGGGAGAGGGCTGGAGAGATAGAAATATCAATGATGAGAGAGAATCATTGATCGGTTGCTGTATGCCCCACACTGGGGATCAAGCCTGAAACCTGGGCATATGCCCTGACCGGGAACAGAATTGTGACCTCTTGGTTCATAGGTCGACACTCAATCACTGAGCCATACCAGCCACGCTCATTGAACATTTTTATAACCAATGCTTTGAACTCTTTATCTGTACACGGCTTATCTCCATTTCACTTAGTTCTTTTTCTGGGGTTTTATTTCATTCCTTTGCTTGGAATATATTTCTCTATTTCCTAATTTTGGCTGTCTCTTAGTGATTGCTTCCATGAATTGGGCAAAACAGCCACCACTCCCAGTCTTGGAGTGGCCTAGTGTAGTAGTTTCCCCTTTGTAGACTATGTGTGCCAGGTGTCTTTGGCCAGCTGAACCTGGAGCTGGACTTGGCATGGGTTGCACATAGACTTTGGGGCATGTTGCACCAGGGCCAATTTGATAAGCCAGTTGGAGCTGGAGGTGGACCTGGAGCTGGTGGAAGTGCTAGGGACAAGTTTTGCCAGAGCCTGGACCTATAGCTGAAGTGGGCATGGTCTGTGGGAAGTCCAGCAGATAAGCCTCAGAGGCAGGAGCTGTAGTTGATGCTAGCTCCAATGGCTGGTAATCCCAGGAGAAAGTCTGCTCGGGTCCAGAGCTGAAGCCAGAGTGGATGTGAGCCACCGAGAGTCCTGGGGCAAGCAGGGATGATAGGAAGTCCTAAGGGCAAGCTTCTCTGGGGCCCAGAGCTGTGTCTGAAGAGGGCATGGGCTATGGAAAATCTTGGAAGCATGCCACAGGGCTGAGGTAGGTCTGGGACTAGGGATGTACTAGGGCAGCCGTGGTGGGCCATCTAGAATTCCTGAACTATACTCTTGCTTGTACAATCAAGGTGGACAGAGAGTGCAACAAATGATGCTTTTTGGTACCTCTGACAAGAGATTTTCTGGAGCAGTGATGGAGATTATGGGAGAGTTGAATGTGGCAGCGTTTGTATACCTGGACCCACAAGTAATACAAATGTTGAATGGACTGACAGGCAGCAGTTTCAGCTTTTTAAAAAATTCCGAGTTCTGCTTCCATTTTATAAAAGCCACAAGAGACTATCACTTATACTTTAACAAACAGGTAAATCAGGATGATCTATAAAACCACAGGCTTTTTGGAGCCCTTCAGAGAACTAGGTAATGAGGCAAGAAGGTGAAATGAGTTCCAGAGGGTGACAGGCCTCTCCAAGAGGAGATAGGACAAATGAACTCTTTTTATGTTGGAGAACACAAAAAGAAGGAAAGAAAGACTGGGATTTTTAATAAATTACTAAAGATTGAGTAAGTGTTAGTAGGACAGTTTGGAATTCTTAGAAGGTTCACACTCCCTTACCAGCCATTTTCTGCAGGTGTCCACCAGTGCTCATGAGAAGATAGAGGCAGAGCAGGAAGCCAGGAAGAGTAACCCTTGGATTATAGGCACAAAACCCCATACACTTCCCAGACTCTTCTAATAAGAAATAAAAGTTGTCAGCTACTGGGATGGGGTAGCAAAACTTATTGAACTTTTTATAGGATTTCTGCTGGGAAATGGGTAAACGCAAAAGAATCTTTTACTGGTGGTGAAGGGTAGGAACTCTCTTGAGCTAGGGATCCCACACTGTAGAAAATGGACGCTTTTGTCCATTAAGGGAGGGGCAGGAAAGTTACCCATATAAGAGCACCTATAAGGCAGAATTCGCCTGTCACAGTGGGAAGGGGAAGAAATGTTGAGAAAGTTTCACCTCTGTAATCCAAGTGCATAGGGCTTGTCTAAGACTGAGCCTGGAGCAAGGAAACCAAGAACTTCCAATGCCCTCAGAACACATCTTACAACAAACAAGCCATATCAGCCTACTCTGAGACCAATAACAGAGGACCCCACCCCCCGCCCCGCTTCAAGTGACAAAGGTAGATAGTGCCTGCTAAAAGCTGAAAATGTACACTCAGAAAGATTCCTGACACCTCATGCCTCACATTAAGAATTGCTTAATGTGGTCTGTGGTGCACTTCACACAGTTACAGCAACAAAAGACCAACACACCCTGCTCAATACTGACTAAATGGACTCAATCCCACACACTAGTGGCTTGACAGATGACAAAGTGAGCTATTTACATGTATAAATATTACTTCTCTCATTTTCTCCTATTCTTTTGCACACAATGTCCATCATTCTGTCAAAAATTATGAGATATGCAAAAAGCAAGGAAAAAAGAAAAGAATTATTAAGAAATAAAGCAGTGAATACAACCAAACAAGATAATGACCAAAATTTGGAAACACCAAGCAGAATATTAAGTTAACCATGATTTATTGCTGGGATGCAAGGTTGGTACAATATCCACAAATCAATTAATATGATACATCACATAAACAAAATGAATGATAAAAAATCATATGATCATATTAATAGGTGCATAAAAAGCTTTTTACAAAATCCAGCATCTATTTATGATAAAAATTCTCAGCAAAGTGAGAATACAGGGAACATGTCTCAGCATAATAAAGGCCAAATAAGACAAACCCTCAGCTTATATTAGACTCAGTGGGGAAAATCTAAGAACATTTCCCTTAAGAGCAGGAACAAGACAAGAATGACCACTTTCACCAGTCTTATTCAACCCACAGCAATCAGACAAGAAGAAGAAATAAAAGGCATCCAAATTTATTTTTAAAAAATATTTATTGTTGAAAGTATTACATATGTCCCCCTTTTCCATCACTGACCTCTTCTAGTCCACCCTAACCCTACAAAAGGCATCCACATTTAGAGAAAGAAGTAAAACTGTTATTATTTGTAGATGATGTAATACTATATAGGGAGAACCCTAAAGATTCCATAAAAAAACTACTAGAACTGATGAGTGAATTCAGTAAAGTAGTAGATACAAAATAGATATTTAGAATTACTTAAAAATATGTTTTTTTAAAAAATAATTTCAGAAAGGAAGGGAGAGTGAGATAGAAACATCAATGAGACTTCAATCAGCTGTCTCCCGCACACCCACTGGGTATAGAGTCTGCAACCCAGACATATGCCCTGACAGGCAATTGAACCAGCAACCTTTTGGTGTATGGGATGACACCCAATCAACTGAGCCACACCAGCCAGGGCAAATTAGTTGCATTTTTTGTACACCAATAATAAACTATTAGAAAAGGAAACAAGAAAAAATTCTTATTTATAATTACCTCAAAAAATAAAATACCTAGCCATAAATTTAACCAAGGAGGTAAAAGACCTATACTCAGAAAACTGTAAGAAAGAATTAGAAGGAAAATATAAATAAATATAAGCATATACTGTGCTCATGGATAGGAAGAATTAACATTGTTAAATCATCCATACTGCCTCAACAATCTATAAATTTAATATAATCCCTATAAAAAAACCAATGTCTTTTTTCACAGAACTAGAACAAATAATCTAAAAATTTATGTGAAACCACAGCACTCTTTAGAAAGATGAACAAAATTGGAGGTATCACACTACCTGATATTGAACTATAGTACAAGAAAATAGCATGGTACTGGTTATAAAAACAGACACATAGATCAATGAAACAGAATAGAGAGCCCAGAAATAAAACCATGCCCATAAAACAAACAAACAAACCATGCCCATATGGTCAATAAATACATGACAAAGGAGGAATGGGTATATAATGGGGTTAAGACAGTTTATTCAATAAATGGTGTTGGGAAAATTAGACAGATACATACAAAAAATGAAACTAGACCACTTTCTTACACCATACAGAAGAATAAACTTAAAATGGATCAAAGACTTAAATGTCTCAAGCCATATAACTCCTAGAAGGAAACATAGGCAGTAAAACCTGACATTCCTCTTAGCAATATATATTTTTTAATGGTATAACTCCTTGGGCAAGGGAAACAAACAAACAAAAAGAAATAGGACTACATCAAATGAAAAAGTTTTCGCACAACAAAGGAAACCAACAAAACGAAAAGAGAACCTGCTAAGTGGGGGGAAGATATTTGCCAATGATCTATCCGATAAGAGGTTAATATCCAAAATTTATAAAAAACTCATACAACTCAATACCCCCAAGTCCTCACAAACAATCCAACTAAAAAATAGGCAGAGGACCTGAATGGACACTTGTGCAAAAAGGACATACAAATGGCCAATAGACATATGAAAAGATGCTCAACATCACCAATCAGCAGAGAGATGCAAATTAAAATCACAATGAGATATCACCTCATACCTGTCAGAATGGCTAATAAATCAACAAACAACAAGTGTTGGTATGAATATGGTGAAAAGGGAACCTTAGTGCACTGTTGGTGGAAATGCAGATTGGGGCAGGCACTTGGAAAAAAGTATGGAGGTTCCTCAAAAAATTAAAAATGGCCTGGCAAGTTGATTGAGTGTCACCCCATGCACCAAGAGAGCAGGGTTCCATTCCCATTCAGGGCACATGCCTGGGTTGCTGGCTCGATCCCCAGAAGGGGGCATTTAGGAGGTAGCCTATCGATGTTTCTTTCTCTCTCACTGACGTTTTTATCTCTCTCTCCCTCTCCCTTACTCTCTGAAATCAATGAAAACATATTTAAAAATTAAAAATGGACTGCCTTATGACCCAGTGATTCCACTTCTGGGTATATATCTGAAGAAACCTGAACCAATAATTCAAAAGATTATATGCACCCCATTTTCATTGCAGTGTTACTTATAATAGACAAGGTATGAAAATAACCCAAAGGCCCATCAAGAGATTCCTGGGTAAAAAAGTGGTGGTACATATATACGGTGGAATATTACTCAGCCATAAAAAGGAATGAAATATTACCATTTGCAATAGCAAAAATGGATCTAGAGGGTATTATGCTAAGTGAAATAAGTCAGACAGAGAAAGGCAAATACCATCATTTTACTTATATGTGAAATCTAAAGAGCAAAATAAACAAAATAGAAACAGACTCATAGATACAGAGATCAGACTAATGATTGCCAGAGGAGAGGGGTGTTAGGGGCCTGAGTGAAAAAGGTGAAGGGATTAAAAAGTACTGAAAAAATAGTCACAGGGTTGTAAAAGTACAGCATAGGTGATATAGTCAATAATATTGTAGTAATGATGTATGGTGCCAGATAGGTACTTGATTTATAGGGGGAGAAGGGACCACATTGTAAAGGATGTGACTGTCTAACCATTATGTTGTACATCTGAAACTAATACAAAATAGTATTGTATGTAAACTGTAATTGAAAAATAAAGTTTAAAAAAGCTCAGATAATATAGTTAGTAGAAACTTCTTTAGTGATAATAAACATTTAAATGTCAACATTAAAAAAATTCAAATAAAGAGAATAAAAAGAATGAGAAGGAATACAAATAGCTATCATTAATATGCTAAAAGCTCTAGTGGAAAAGGTAGCCAATATGCAAAAACAGATGGGGTATTTCAGCAGAAAGATAGAAATTATGGTAAAAGACATCAAGGCTAGAAATAAATAAAAGTGTACATCAAAGATAAAGAATTACTTTTACATGCTTATAGTAGACTGGACACAGTCAAGATAAATGATCTAAACTGAAATGCAAAGAGAAGGAGTGAAAAAAACAAAAACACCCCTAAATAAAACAGAACATACAGAGATGTGGAGCGATTTTTAAAAAATATTCATATGTAATTAGAATTCCAGAAGGGAAGGAGGAGAGAGAGAGAGAGAGAGAGAGAGAGAGAGAGAGAGAGAGAGAGAGAGAGAGAGAGAGAGAGAGAGAGAGAGAGATCAGGCAGGAAATATTTGTTTTGTTTTTTTTAATTTTATTTTATTTTTATTGTTTTAAGTATTACAAATAGTAGTACATATGTCTCCTTTTTTTTCCCCCCTTTGATCTCCCCCCGACCTCCCCTACCCCCCAGTACATGCCTTCACCAGGCAGGAAATATTTGAAGAGATAATGGCTGAGGTTTCATTTGCAATTTCTGTTCAACTAAACAACCTTCATCTTTTATAGTCATTTTTCTTGGATGTTACTTTCATAAGTTTAATTAATATGCTTAAAATATTTTGCAGTTGTAGATTTTTAAATAAATCTTTATTGTTCAGATTATTACAATTGTTCTTTTTTCCCCCCATAGCTCCCCTCCACCCAGTTCCCACCCTACCCTCTGCCCTTACCACCCCCCCCACTGTCCTCATCCATAGGTGTATGATTTTTGTCCAGTCTTTTCCCGCACCCCCAAACCCCTTTTCCCCCAAGAATTGTCAGTCCACTCCCTTTCTATGCCCCTGATTCTATTATATTCACCAGTTTATTCTGTTCATCAGATATTTTTATTCACTTGATTTTTAGATTCACTTGCTGATAGATATGTATTTGTTGTTCATAATTTTTATCTTTAACTTTTTCTTCTTCTTCCTTTTCTTAAAGAATACCATTCAGCATTTCATATAATACTGGTTTGGTGGTGATGAACTCCTTTAGCTTTTTCTTATCTATGAAGCTCTTTATCTGCCCTTCAATTCTGAATGATAGCTTTGCTGGGTAGAGTAATCTTGGTTGTAGGTTCTTGCTATTCATCACTTTGAGTATTTCTTGCCACTCCCATCTGGCCTGCATAGTTTCTGTTGAGAAATCAGCTGACAATCGTATGGGTGCTCCCTTGTAGGTAACTAACTGTTTTTCTCTTCCTGCTTTTAATATTCTCTCTTTGTCTTTTGCTCTTGGCATTTTAATTATGATGTGTCTTGGTGTGGTCCTCTTTGGATTCCTTTTGTTTGGGGTTCTGTGCACTTCCTGGACTTGAAAGTCTATTTCTTTCACCAGGTGGGGGAAGTTTTCTGTCATTATTTCATCAAATAGGTTTTCAGTATCTTGCTCTCTCTCTTCTTCTGGCACCCCCATAATTCTGATGTTGGTAAGCTTGAAGTTGTCCCAGAGGCTGCTTACACTATCTTCATATTTTTGGATTCTTTTTTCGTTTTGCTTTTCTGGTTGGGTGTTTTTTTGCTTCTTTGTATTTCAAATCTTTGACTTGATTCTTGCATTCCTCTAGTCTGCTGTTGGATCTCTGTATATTATTTTTTATTTCAGTCAGTGTATGCTTAATTTCTAGTTGGTTCTTTTTCATATCTTTGAGGGTCTCACTAAATTTATTGGCCTTTTCTAGAAAATTCTTGAAAAATCTTATAACCATGGTTTTGAACTCTATATCCTCCATTTCTTTCATTTGTGACCTGTTTCTTTGTCTCCACATTTTGGCTGCTTCCCTGAGTTGATAGAGTGGCTTTGTGTGCTAGGTGTCCTACAGGGCTCAGTGGCTCAGCCTCCCCAGTTACCTGAGGTGGACACTATTGGTGCACCCCTTTGTGGGCTGTGTGCACAGTCTTGTTGTAGTTAAGCCTTGATTGTTGTTGGTATCACTGGGAGGAGTTGACCTCCAGGCCAATTGGCTGTGAAGATCAGCTGTATCTACACTGAGAGAACTTCTGTACTGTAGACACCCTTATGAGACAAGATTTGTAAAAGCCTCTGTGCTCAGTTTGGATGGGGCAGAGTCTTAGGATGGAGCAGACAGCAATGACTTCCCATCAGCCCTGTCCTAAGAGGCCCCTGGGTCTCAGTGTCCTGCAGTAATCGCTGTAAGCACCTCTGAGAGAAAGCTGCCCTTGTGTTCCGCCCGCTGCCAGACAGTCCAGTTTCTTCCCGAATGAGTCTGGGTTCCCAGAGTCTCAACCAGAACTGGAGTTCAGAGCTGTCGGGAGCTTTTGTCTCCCTCCTGCTTGAGAAAGCCAGCCGTGTACTCAGTTGCCAGCCCTCTCCGCTTGCGTGCCTCACTGTCTCTGCCTTCTGCAGCTCCTCTGAGTCTCAGTGTGCTTTTCTTTTTCCTTCCAGTTGTAGAATTTCCACTCAGCCAGCCTTCCTGTGGTTTTGGATGATGTCTGTTTTGTCTTTTAGTTGTAGTTTTGAAATTGTTATGCAAGGCAGCAGTTTAGGTGTTACCTATGCCGCCATCTTGGTTTCTCCTTAACCAAGGAGAATTATATCTCCTCAATTTGAGATATAATTCACATACCATACAATTCACCCTTTAAAAGAGTATAATTCAATGCTTTATATTCTATGCATAGAATTGTGTATTTATTCCTACAATAAATTTTAGAACCTCTTCATTATTTCAATAATATAACTTAGCCATCACCCCTTATATTAGTCAGGTTTTTTCAGAGAATTGCCTTTTGTGGCTGTTGTGAGGATTGGCAATCCTGAAATTTTCAGATGTTTCTATAGGCTAAAAATTCTAGAAGGTATTTGTAAAATCCAGAGTAGATATTACAGTATTAAGTTTGAAAGCAGTCTGGATGTAGAATTCTTTCCTCTTTGAGAGATCTCCATCTTTTAAGGCTTTTGATTGATGAGCCCTGCCCACATTATAGATAGCAGTCTGCTTCACTCATAGACTGTTGATTTAAATATTAACACATCTAAAAAGTACCTTCACAGAAACATCTAGAATGGTGTTTATCCCAGGAACTGGATACTGTAGTCACTGGTTCTGGGTGACTGATTATGAATACCTCACCCTACCTGAAAATGTTCCCTTCTCCCTATAAACATCCATCTCCTGAGCTCTGCTATCCCAAACCCTCTGCCAGGAGATGAGATCCTAAAAGTTTTAGGGGATCAAGAGAAAGATGGGCTCCAAAGTCTCTCTCTCTCTCACACACACACTCAAATTAGGGAGGAGACATATATTGGGAATGGGACAGATGAGGAGAGGGAATAGATAAAAAGAAAATGCAATACCAGAGACAGGGAGAACGAGTGTTTGAGGAGGATGAAGAAAGAAGAGACTCTTACTATGATCTTGCAAGGGTTTCTTCAGTTCCACAGAAATAGAGAAGCAAGAATGTATGACCAAAGTGAAATGAGACATATATGATAGGAATGTCAGCGTAACTTGTAACTTCCCCTTTTTCTGGACCTCTCAGGGCACAACCAATGTGCCAGAGTGCCAGGGTGGAGACCACAGAATCCCTCATTGTTATTGTTATCTTGTTAATTGTTGACTGTTAGCTATCCTGCACCCACCTATGTAAAAGAAGCATGTGTCTATCATTTTACTTTTTAATCCCAGAGGTTTTCCCTCTCACACTTCCCTAATCTATCAACAATGGATTACATCTCCTCTTTTTGTAACCAAACAACCAAGGGGTCCAGGCTGCCTGCTACTACTTCAGCCAATTAAGCAGAGACAGTGTTGAATCATATAAACGTTTATTCCAATAATGCTGGTAGTATGGGAGAGCAGCAGGTCATCCACAAAACTCTGCTCTGACTCTCCCCATGAGGCAGCTGCTTACATTGGGTAGAAGGACAAAGATTATATGGGAAAGTAGGAATTACAGGCATGGGAAAGCAGACATGATATAACTATTACAGGTTACAAGTCATGCAGGCTGGGGGGTGTTAGAAATGAGGCAAGCCCCCCAAAACCAGGGATCCTGGCAGAATACAAAGGATACTCAGGAGCCAGACAACAAGGCAAACATCTACTCCTATAGGACGGACGGTGAGCAGGCACAGGGTCTGGGAGAAAATGCACAGTGAGTGGGCGGTCTACTCAGGCTAAAGCTTGATGAACGTCATCTGTCCCTCACTTTTTTTTCTGAGAAAAAGGGTGTTTTATTATTTTGACTTGACCATAATTATAATTATTATCATTTATGAAAGTTACATAAATGCAGGCTGATCTTGAAAGCTTTAAAAAGCCAAATATAAAGTACAGAAAATAAATTCAATTTAAAAATGTACTGACATAATTCTTTTATATGCTATGCAAAATCCTAGCAAGAATCATTGCAATAATTATTCAAAGTAATATTAAAGATAATATGAAAGAGTTTGGTCTTAAATGTAAATTTAAATGCACAGTGTCTATAATAGATCAGAGTTAAAATTATATTTGCAATTTCTAACAGAAAAAATAAGTTAGTTTGCAAATACTCTGTATTCTTCCAGGAAATAAGAAAGCAGATCAAGAATCAAATGTTGCATAGTTTTATCAACCTTTGACACCTTTGACAGATAATTTTTCAGGGTAGCTAAAATGAGCAATGGTAAAGCTCTACAGATATAACTAAACCATCTGTTATACTAGAGCTAGTACAGCTGACCCCTTGAAAAATGCGGGGGTTGGGGTGCTGACCCCATGAGAAGTCGAAAATCCACATATAACTTTGGTTGGCTCTCCACATTCACAGATCCCCAACCTCAAGTAGAAAATACTGTTTTGATCCAAGATTGGTTGAATGCATGTATGCACAACCTGGGAATACGAAGAAACAAGTGTATATTTATTGAAAAAAAATCTGCATGTAAGCAGATCTGTCCAGTTCTAACCCATGTTGTTCAAGGATTAACTGTATTTTTATTTGTAGAGTTTACAAATCAAAATGTAATAAATAATTACAGGCCAGTATAGGCAGGAATACCAAATATTATTTCACAACTGCCACTGTGTGTTTCTTTTTCTCTGACACAATTGGCACAGATCCAGGCTTGCTATGCTTGAGACGATTCACTTCCTTCCATCTTCAAGCTTCTTTCATGATGCACTGTTCTTGAATCTGGCTGTAGATTGGTTTTGGTAGATGGCGGTGATGAGCAATACGTTTTATAAGAGGATGATGTTGAAATTTCTCTTTCAACTTCTGGTTATAATCTTTGGCTGCCTTTTCTCATGATGTAAGCACACTCAATTTTTCAGAAGCATTAGCTTTCCACAGAGGAATGTTCATTTCATCAGATACACACATAATGTACTTGCTATCAGAAGTCCATTTTACACAGATAACATGTTACATTCTCTTTGTGTGATATACTTCCCTGCTTCTACTTTTATCCACAGGAAAGATTTGAATAGATTTATCAAAACTAGCGGACACAAACTCTTTCCCAGCGGGAGAATAATTCACGTCTAGCACTGCAGACACGTGATCCATGTGCACCATCACAGGCATGTCCAATGCCTGTATATCAGAAGTATATAACTTGTAATCTTCATTTGCTGCATTAAAAATGAAGGCTTCCATAGGATTCCAACAAATTGTATTTGTTCTCATATCTAAGATGACCTTTTTTAGAGGAGTAGCTTGCCTCATATCACACAGTACTACTAGTGGCCCAGTGCACGAAATTCATGCACATTAAAAGGGAATTAATGAGAGGAAATATTTTAATATTGCTATTTGCCCTTTGCCGGGGATGGAGATGTGAGCCTCACATCCCTGGGCCAGCACAGGGTGCAGGGACGTGAACCTCACATCCCCTGGCTGGCGCAGGAGGCAGGGACGTGAGCCTCACATCCTGGGCCCATTGCCGGGGGCAGGGACATGAGCCTCACCACCCCAGGCCTATTGCTGGGGGCGGGGACGGGAGCCTCAAGTCCCCAGGCTGGCGCAGGGGGCGGGGACATGAGCCTCATGTCCCCGGGCAGTGCAAGTCCCTGCCCACCAACGCTGCAAGTCCCTGCCCATCTACTCCTGCTTCAAATGCAGTCTGCTGATTGGTCGTTATGTGACGATGTCCTGACCAATTTGCATATTATCCTATCTACACTAATAAAAGAGAAAGATGCAAATTGACCATACCTCTGCAACGCCCACCAGCCAATCAGGAGTGAGTATGCAAATTAACTTGACAAAGATGGTGGCGGCCCCGCCCCACAGCCGCTCTGGGCCTGTGGGAGTCAGAGAAGTCGAGCGCCAGTGCCTGAGGCTGGCTGTGGCCGCCTCAGCCAAGAAGCTGCCTGCCCCGTGATCCCAGGCTGCAGCCAGCCACAGAAGCCACCCACCCCATGTCCTGGAGGAGACGGAGAAACTGGGCCCCAGCGCTTGAGGCTGGGTGCAGCTCAGGAGACGAAGAAGATGCCTTCCCTGTGATCCTAGACCACAGCCAGCTGGAGAAGCCACAGCCAGCTGGAGAAGCCACCTGCCCCACGTCCGCCTGCCCCATGTCCTGAGGGAGATGAGAAACCAGGTGTGAGTGCCTGAGGCTGGCTGCAGCCCAGGAGATGAAGAAGCCACCTGCCCTGTGATCCCAGGCTGCAGCCATCCAGAGAAGTCTCCCACACTGCATCCCAGGGAAGATGGAGAAGCTGCCCACCTGAAGTCCAGGCACCAGCACCTGCAGCTGGCTATGGACTGGTAGATGGAGAAGCCACCCACCCGGAGGCCAGCACTTGCAGCTCCAGCCCAGGCGAAGCCACCTGCCCACCATCCTCTGTGGCTGCAGCTAGCCCGGTTGCCTATGGCTGACCAGAGGGAGGGAAGCTTGGATCCTGGGTGCCTGTGGTCAGATGGAGGAGGGAATCCTGGGTCCTGGGTGCAGGGCCAAGCAGAGGTGGTTAGGGGCAATCAAGCCAGCAGTGGAGCAGTTAGGGATGATCAGGCTGGCAGGCAGAAGCACTTAGGGGCAATCAGGCAGGCAGATGAACGGTTAGGAGCCAGCAGTTCTGGATTGTGATAGGGATGTCCGACTGCCAGTTATCCTCTGAGGGGTCCCAGATTGGAGAGGGTGCAGGCCGGGCTGAGGGAGACCCCTCCCCGCCACCGTACATGAATTTCCTGCACCAGGCCACTAGTTATTAGATAGACATTCCTGTCAGAAGCACAACTTCCCAAGAGAAATATCTCAGTTGGGTTAAGTTTAACACTACTTATACTGTCAAATCCCAGGTTATTGAACATATAGGACTGGTTTTCTGTTCATCCCAAATGTCTACTTCCTGTCCACATGTGGCAAAAATTCCTTTTTTCCAGTGATGATCAGTTCCTGTATACACTGTGTTTCCTAATATTGTATGCAATGGCTCGTGCTCTTCTCCAAAGCCTAGTCCATCCATTTGCCAGTGCTTCACAGTTTTGTCATTATCAACAGTAAAAAAAGAACTCGCACAAAAACGAGTACACATTCCTCGTACAAAGCCTTCATATGCCTGTATTGTACGGATACAGTTTTGTTTGGTCAAGTTCCAAATTCTGACCTCTCCATCACATTCCCCAGAAAGGACAGTAGTCAGGCTCTTTGGATACTTTGCCAAACAATTGACTCCACTTCGGTGACCATCCAGAGAAGCAAGGAATGGTTTTGCAAATACCCATTCCAGTTTGGTAGCATTTAAATCTCTTACGTATTCTTGTGGGACCTCAAAAGGATGTAAGGTAGGATCATAGTTTCTTGGAACTCTCTGTAAGTCCAGCTTGGTTTCGTGGACATAGTTGTCTGGGTTCAGGCTCAGCATCTTTACCTTTATCTTGGCTGCCAGTGCTCGCCCACTCCATGAGACTTTCCCTCTGGGTTCCGGGTACTGCCCCCTCCTCTAGTACCTCCTCACATTTTTTAACATAAAAAATCAAGGTTAATAGTTTATTATACTCTGGATAGAGATATTGAGGGAGCAGAGAACTCTGCTGTACTCAGGGTGTATGCAACATTCATTTATATACTGCATACACTTTACAATACTGGAGGGCACAAACACCCACAGGGCATTAAGGCAGAGGAGACACGTGAGGTCTTCATGCCAATGACACAGTCCCTCCCTCAGGGCCTGACAGGTTACAGGTTAACACTGAGAGATGCAGTGACTGGTTAATGAGGGTTAAGGGGACCCCAGCAGGGACACTTGAGGGGCACACTTACGAGAGTGCACAGGACAGTGCCCTATGCCCGCTGGTTCCCAGGGACCAGGAGCGGGGCAAGGCTCTCCCAGGCTGAGCTGGGTGGGTGGTGGGGCTCACCTACGGCCTGTTGCTGAGACCATGGGTGCATCTGTCCCATTTAATGCACATGTAACACGTGAAGAGGCCTATTGTACCGACTCATCAGACCAGGGCCGACTCCCTGGAGTCCTGAGTGCCCGTGACCACGGGGAGGGCATGTTGCCCCCAAACCATGGGTTTGAGAGCAAAGGTGCCCTTCTTCTTGGGTGTCCAGGATGGGAACTGCAGGGAGGCCCAAGTCCATGACTCCCGTGGGCTACAAGTCTTACACCCTCTGGCTCTGACTTGTATACAAGCCTGTCCATCTTCACCCGAAAGGTAAGAGACCAGGTCCTGTCTGCTCCCCGATTCCCGCAGGGATAGGTGGAGGGCTCCCAGGGACCAGAACCTCAGGCCTGCGGGAGCCAGCAGTCCCTGCGGCCACAGGCACGAGAGGAGGAAGGTCACCTGGGGGCCCAGGCAGAGTTTGGCACAGGAATGAGGCACTTGCGTTTGGTGCTTTGGTGGAAGCTGCAGGGGGCCCACTGCCCTGGTGGTCCCAGCTCCTTCCTGTGCCTCAGACACCCTTGACAGGAGCCCACCAGGCTAGTCCCTGTCCCTCACTCTTGATTGGAAGAGCTTAGGCTCCCAGTCTTGTGTGATTGGCTAATTTAAAGGAAAAAGGGAGAGGTTGACCTTTGCCATTTCAAAATGGCCACCCCTAGGGGAGCTGCAAGTCATGGAGCCAAAATGGAGGCTGCCTAAACTCCTCTCTTTGACAGAAAAGATTACCTGTTTATTCTCACAGGGGGTGGTCGCAAGTCTCTGAGCCCCAGGACCAGATTATAGGCACCTGGGGTTGGGTTTGTAAATGGTGGAAGCCTTGGGGACTAGATTGTTTGAGCCACAGGTTGTAAACCTTTCCATAATGGAAGGCAGTTCTCAGGACAGGAGGATGGACTGCATTCCAATGTTAGTTCCCCTGTCCCTGGGAGTACAACTCTCATCCAGGTTAGAATGTGCTTTCTCTAATCAGAACAGAACCATTATGGTTATCAGAGCATGATTACTGTTTCTTTTTTCTTTTTCTTAAATATATTTTACTGATTTTCCACAGAGAGGAAGGGAGAGAGATAGAGAGCTAGAAACATCAATGAGAGAGAAACATTGATCAGCTGCCTCCTGCACAACCCCCACTGGGGATGTACCCACAACCCAGGTACCGACTGGAACCGAACCCGGGACCCCTCAGACCGCAGGCCAACACTCCATCCACTGAGCCAAACCGGTTTCGGCATGATTACTGTTTCTTATCATTGTAGCTGGTCCCCAATATTCTATTTCTGCCCCTAACACTTTCATTGTAATGTATACAACAAGGTGAAGAACTGCCGTTCTTCGGAGCAGTATCTGAATCTATTGAGATTCTGCTTCCCGGCAATTGTTGACAATTTAGCGTAAATAAACTCACAAAAAGTCTTTACAGATTTGAATGTTCCTTATGTGAACGGTGGCCCTTTGCAGGCAGATGGTTGCATGGCCCATGGGTGGAAGGGCATGATTCTTGGGGAGGTAGACAAGTGTGCCTTCTCATGCCACATGGCATCATGCCTGACTGGCTGGCACACTTGTTGGTGCCCCCCCCGGAGCCCCATGATGTGCTGGCTCACCTTCAAGGTGGCATCATGGGTGTTCCACTGCTGCTTTTCCATGTGGTTGATGCTGATGTCCACGCCACACGCAGCCCGTTGGTCTTGGCCAGAGCCTGAGCCGGGGAGACACCTGCCCCTGCCTCATGTTCCGGCTCTCAAACAGGTCATTGGCCTGGAACCGCTCCCCAGGGTTCACAGGTGGCTGACTATGTGAGAGAGGTTGACTACGTGTGACTAAGTTGGAGAGGTTTTCTAGCAGGTGCCTGTTTTGCATGGGGTGGTTGATCCTGGAGACTGAGCCAGGCTGCCGCTTATTCATGAGTTTGCACTGGACAATTCCCTCAAGACCCTTCTGCAAATAGGGACCGATGGGCAGGTCAGTGAATCTCTCCATACTGCCGCGAGTTCCGCCTCCTTCTCAGGGTCATATTTGGACAAGAGCTGAACCTTTGCAGGAGCTTTGGAGGCGTTGGAGTAGAGAGTGTCATGGGCCTCGGCTGGGGCAGCCCCTGGCAGGTAGGTGCAGGTCTGCATTGGTGGCCTTGGGGGCGACGTTGTGGAGGGCGGCCCTAGGCGGTTGGACGCTGGCACCGTCCTGGTCAAGGTTGGTATTGTGGTCCTCCTGGGAGGCGGGGGCTGTCCCAGATGGGTAGGTGCAGGCGGCTTCTGGGTCAAGGTCTGCATCGGTGGCCTTGGGGGTGTCTGCTCTGATGGCAGCATTGCCAAAGACGGTCCCGGGCGGGTCTGTGCTGGCACCGTCCTGGTCAGGGTTGGTATTGTGGTCCTCCTGGGAGGCGGGGGCAGTCCCGAGCTGGGCCCGGGCACCGTCCTGGTCACGGTTGATGGCAGCAGCACAGGCGTAGGCCAGTTCTATGCTGAGTCTGACCCCGAGGGACTTAGCATAGAACTCCACTTGGTCATCAGGGGCTGTGGCATAATCCCTGGTCACTAGAGGGACGGCCTGGCAGACGCGATGGTGGGTGTCGTGCTGGTGTTTACCGCTTCTATAATGTGAGGAAACAAGTTTGCTTTTTGCTCAGAAAAGAAATTATTTTATTTCTCAAGGTTGTTCATTGCAAACTCGGCCTTGAGAAATGAACCAAGTAAAGAGAACCCCGGGCATTGCATTCTTTGCACACTTAGCAAGAATGCCCAGGGCAGAGCTGGGACTAGTGTAGGCAGGTGATGTAAGGTATAAGGAGGCGTTTATTCTCAGTGTCATGCAAGAATAGGGGCAGCATTTATGTAAACCTGAGTTAGTGTCTCCCTAAATGTTGTGTCTTAGGCACCTCCCTTACTTCAGCCTAGTCCTGGGAGGAGTACCTGGATGCTCAGGGTCCATGACAGCCTGCCTCTCACTTTGTGTTTGGCCTTCCTAAGCTCTTTCCCTTAGCTTCTTGGGCAGGCTCTAAGGGCAGGATGACCTTTAATAGGGTCATAGAAGTCAAAGGAATATTTCCATCTGTAGAAAGAATAATAGACGTACTTCCAGCTATAATGAAGTAACTGGGACTGGACATGCCCTCCTGGCATAAACACTGATAAAATACATTTTAAAACTATTTCAAACATTAAATAATAGCCTCACAGGGTTATGATCCTGCAGCAAAGAGCAACAATATAATTTTCCAACCTACTGTGTTGAGACTATTTCTAGACTGTAGAGCAGAGCAGAGAATCCCATGGACAGAGCTGCCTTATGAAGATGAAGAGACAAGGATCAGAGTTCAGGGAGGCTGCGGGGATAGAATTTTTGAAGCAGAATACCAGAGAAAAGGAAGCTAGGCAGAGAGGCAGAGAGAGAGAGAGAGAGAGAGGGAGGGAGGGAGAGGGGTTGGGGGTGGAGGTGGGGAGAGAGAGAGAGAGAGAGAGAGAGAGAGAGAGAGAGAGAGAGAGAGAGAGGGAGAGAGAGAGAGAGAGAGAGAGAGATATCCAGGAATCTACACAGGGATTTTCTGAACTGGTTGCCGAATATTATATATGAGGTGAGGCAAAGTACTAATGGGAACTTTAACTGGGCAATCCTCAGCTCACACAGAACTGAAAGACATTATACTAGTAGTTCCAACTAGTCAGAGTGGAGATACCTTGCTTTTTAGTAGAGAGCCCAGAAAGATCGACAGGAATAGGACTAAACTAGCTTTAACAATAAAGGCTACTCTAGACTTGCTCTATATCCAGTGAAAATAGCCTGAAGAAAAAGAAAAAAAAGAAATAAAGTGGAAAGGAAGGCTTCTTTGGCAAATAAAAGCTATGAGAACTTGTTATCAGCATTCACACACAACAAGAAATGTTAATGTTTCTTCAGATAGAAGGGCAATGATGTTAGATGGAAATTAACACATTTATAAAGAACCCATAGATCAAAGGGAAATTAGAAAATGTTTGAACTGAATAAAAAAAATACAATACATGCCCTGGCCACTTTGTTCAGTGGTTAGAACGTTGGCCCTTGGACCAAAGGGTCATGGATTTGATTCATAGTCAAGGGCACATACCTGGGTTGCATTTCAATTCATGAGATACAGCTAAAGCAATATCTAGAGGATATTTTATTTGTACATTTTAGTCACCTTATTTTGAATTGGATTCAAAGATTTTTTAATGATAGATTTTTTTAAATGATAGTTATGGGTATTAGAGAGAATTGGTCAACTACTGTGGGGTAGTCTAATTTGTTTACAAACTCATCTAAAATGGAAGGTTTTGATAGTTGCAATGTTAAAATTATTTTTGAAGTTCAATCTTATTTTATATTAGTTTCAGGTGTATAGCGTAATGGTTAGACATTTATATAATATCCAAAGGGATCACCCCGATAAATCTAGTACCCATCTGACACCTATATAGTTATTATAATATTATAGACTATATTCCTTATGCTGTGCTTTATATTCCTGTGCCTATTTTATAACTAACAATTTGTACTTCTTAATCCCTTCACCTTTTTTACCCATCCATTCAACTACCTTCCCATCTGGCAAACATCAGTTTGTTCTTTATATCTATGAGTCTGTTTCTGTTTTGCTTGTTTGTTTATTTTTTGTTCTTTAGATTCCAAATATAAGTGATATCATATGGAATTTGTTTTTTTATGCCTGACTTGTTACATTTAGCTTAATACCATTCTAGAAAGAAATTCATAGTATTAAATGTTTAAATGCTTACATTAGGAAAAAAGAAAAGTTTAAAAACAATCACTTAAGAAGCATCTACCTCAAGAAACTAGCAACAGAAGAGCAATTTAAGCACAAAGGAGGAAGGATATAATTCAATTAAGAACAAAAGTCAATGAAAGACTATTTCAATGAAATCAAAAGATAGTTCTTTGAAAAGATTGATACAATTGATAAATTTCTAGTTGAACTGAACAAGAAAGAATGATAAAACACACAAAATTCTAATATTAGGAGTGAGAGGACATTACTATAGATTCTTCAAAATTAAAAGAGTAGTAGGAAAATGTTTTAAACAACTCTGCCAAATTAAGAAACTCAAAACACAGAGTCTATTGAATCAATTTAAAGTACAGCAAGAAGCCAAGGGAAAGAGATGATTTAGATAACACACTTAGGAGAGTTTGCAGCACACCATGCAAATCCTGTGTTGAGCAGTGTTCATATGTCCTGTTTTTCTCAGCTTCATCAATTTTCTTTGCTGATTGTGTGGTTTTAAAGACTAAAGGATCTTGAACAGAGGGGCCCTGTATTGTGTTATCTAGGGCCAATGCACATACTTACAGGACAAGTATACCAAGCATAGTTGTAGCTCTTTGTTGGCCTAATGAGTAACTATAAATTTTACCCATATTTCTTAGGCAAGAGATGTATGATATCAAAATGAGTAGTACCTATGGGTGGTCAATTTAAGACCTCATAAATGAGTGCTTCATATGCCTCATGTATATTGAATGTATCATGAATATTTGTCCTTCCATCACCTTTCATCCCTTTCTATCTTCATCCTTCTTCTCCCATAACATTAATAATAATAACAATAATAATAAGGATAGGCTTTTGTTGAATGCCCTTGTGTTGATGTAAGCAAGAATGCTTCATGTGAAGCATTTCTTTTAATCTACACAGAAATTCTATAAATAAAGTTTATTTTCCATATCTTATGGTTGAGGTATTAGAGTCTCATTGGTGTGACTTCCTCTGAGTAGAACTTTGCTGATTTTGATATTGTTCCTAAGCAGAAAGGGGAAGGACAGATACCTCTGAGAAGGGATATTTGTATATTGAAAAAAAAAAAAAAAGAAAAGAATACCTTTACCTGTTTTTGAGCGGGATTTTCAAGCAAAGTCCAGTGGAAATCAGGATTATCAGGAGTGCTGCCAAAGCTATACCCACTCTCCTAGTGACTGTTGTACTGATGGGCTCAGCAACTGAAATACAGATGTCTCACAATCACTTTCCCAAAAGAGTTGTTCCCACATTCACTTCTTAGTCATTCCCCAATTGTGTTCCCTCTAACAGTAATATATTGTGATTCCTCCCTTTATTTCCATTTCCCTCCCAAATTATGGTTAATTAGTAAGTTCAAGCCTCCATTAAAATATTCTTACTTAGCTTACTTGTTCAGAAAATAAATGTAAGCAAATAAATTCATTTCTTCCATGGGAGAGTAGCAATGCAACAGAAAATTGACAAAATAGTAGATCAGGGAGGTAACCCACAGGGTTTAGATGAGGTTGAAGCTGGTAGCCTGGCTAGTATGAAAGAATCAAGGGACCAGAGGTCTGTATGAGACTGAAAAGACTGTGTAAAAAGAGGTAAAGTGTAAAGTTTAAAGAATTAGAAGCTGTGTTCAAAAAGGGAGACATTGGGATTTAATGTTTTAGAACTGAAACATGTTCACTTTTGGGTCAAGCCCACAGTCTGACACTGGCTGTGGGCGATTGAAGTGAAGTGGGTCTCTGCACTATCCCTATTCCTGGAACACTTGTTGCCTTTCCTTTTACCATCCCTACTGGACAACTTCTATTCACTATTTTGTCATCAGGTGCAAAATTACCTCACAAAAGCTTTTGCCCTGACATGTTTGGCTCAGTGGATAGAGTATCGTCCTGGGGACTGAAGGGTCCCAGTTTTGATTCCGGTCAAAGGCATGTACCTTGGTTGCGGGCACATTCCCAGTAGGGAGTGTTCAAGAGGCAACTGATCGATGTTTCTCTCATCGATGTTTCTAACTCTCTATCCCTCTCCCTTCCTCTCTGTAAAAAATCAATAAAATATATTTTAAAAAAGCTTTTGTTGAGAGAAAGTGCCTAAAATACGGAAATAAGGCAAAAACAAATTCCATGTCTTTTTAATAATATGCTAAAACATTATCCAATAAATTTATCTAATGATCATCTGACTTAGGAAAATAAAGCTTTATTATGGTTTTATTAACCTGTAGCAGTCCCATGAACTTAGCAGTCTTATTGTAGGATTGAATTTTGTAATTAATTTTGAACCAGTTATGTTATCTGCTCTTTTTCTCACTTATGAGTTAATTAAAATTATGGTCCCTGATTTCTATGTATTTTTATGAGAATTATGTTTTTAGTATTTTTAAAGTTGCACTTTGAAGTATCCTCTTCCCCTTTCCATAACCTATCTCTCCTTTGAGTTTTCATGGCATCCTCTGTTTGCTCCATACATTGTATTATAACTGAGTTTAATTCATTAAAATAATATGTATTGAATTCCTCGTAGTTGCCACATGTAATGATAGGTGTTAGTGATACCACAGTGAACAAGGCAGATATGGTACAACCCTAAAAGTTTTTTCTTTTGCACAGCCTTTTCCTCCTACTAGAGTGTATGATTCATAAGTATAGACTATGTCTTAGCCATTATGGCCTTCTCAGAGTTAAACATTGTGTTGGCCCACAAAGTTGCTCAATAAATATTTGTAGGATAAGTGTGTGGATGAATACATAATGGTGGAAATATGGCATTTATAGAGCTGAGATGCTAGTGTGTTAGATGAACTGTCTCCTTGGACTTAAAGTAATCTAAGGTGATGGCAAGTATTGAGGTGGAGAGGCAGACTATAACTCACTAATAAGTAAATGAAGAGGAATGGCTGGCTGTGACAAAACCTTAAAAAACAACAGGAAGTATTTCCATGATTGGAAAAGGAGAAAGGGCTGGAATTGGTCCTGGGAATTGAATGTAATGCCAGGAAGAAAAGATCCTTAGGGGAAATTTCTGTTTTAATTAAGGCAAGAAGGTAGATGGAATTTGAGGGAAAAGATGGAATATGGCTTGGAAGTTATTTTCAATGGAATAAATTTCTAGAAGGCCCTGAGGAAAGGTTTGGGTTATGGGTTTTTGGAACAGTGGGCAATTTATTCAAATTAGAGGATGAATGGGGGTGAGTCGCCTGTATCACAATTAAAACCTGATAATATAAAAAATTTCTCTTATGACTTTGTTTGATAGTATTACCCTTTTATTTTCCGCTGCCTGGTCTCATGGTTGGTTATTCTCCCCATTCATTGATGCACCAGGCCCTGTCTTCCATGACACCCTTCAGGCCAAGGTCTGTCATTATCCTCAGGGACTTCACTGTCCATAGGGACAAGCCCTTCAAAACCTTCGTTTTTCTCTTTATTGAACTCTTTAACCACAAATATTTACTGAATGCTTTCTTTGTTTTTTGTACTACAAGGTATATTACACAGTGGTTTTGAATGATTAAAAAAATCTTGTCCCCATCTTCAAGAATCTTACTACCTACTGAATGACACAGATAATAAATATAAATGCACAAGAAAATATATGTACAATTGCATTGTTTTAGTACCAATGTTATGAAAACATAGGGTACTATAAAAGAGAATAATGCTGGAACCTAATTCAGCTAGACGGGCAGTAAAAGAAATACTCTCTAAGGAAGTAATAATTCATCCAAGACTAGAGAATAAGTGGTAGTTATCCAGATGAAGAATAGAGAGAATAATTGAAAAGCTACCACATAGAAAAGGGATACAATGTTTTGGGGAGCACACTGACTTATGCATCCATATTTTTATTAGAAATCTAAAAGTTTGAATTTAAGTCAGATGTGGGACAATCCTAGGTGATGACCAGTCCAGAAATGGCCATGAGAGCAAGGGGAGAAAAATGAACATAAAATGAAGACCAAGGTAATTTGTCCTCTCTCTAGCTCCTAAACTTTATCTCAGTTCATTTCCCTTTCTCCGAAAATAATTCTGAACTAAGAGACTGAGAACTTGAGTTTGGTGCTCAGCTACACCTGCTTTAGATGGACAATTAGCCTTAGAGAAGCCTTATTCCCTTTCTACCTGTCAGTTTCCTCTGACTTTCTCTTTAAAATGTATGTAGATATTGTGTGTGGATATTGTACGGGCTGGTACACATTGTTTTCATCATCCTTTTATTTTAATCTCTTTCTAAGGACTATGGTTACTAGATGAAAGGCCCTTAGTTTAGCTGAGGCTCTGATGGGTCTGGACCAGCAAAGTTGCAGGTAGGAGTTAAAGAAAGTTGAATTTTCCTTTATCATAGAAGTAAACAATTCAGTGTGTATGTTGGGGTTGGGGAGAAGTGGTATAAGACAAAGTTCAGGAAGGAAGGGATGAAGCAATAAAGAGTGAGACTGGAACTAGGGACATAGCAGGATTTTGATGTGTACCACCATGTCACCCTCTCAAATTGTAAATAAATTATACTAAGATGAAAGCCAGAATAGAGTGTTGTAGTTGGAGGGGGAGCAAGTGCATAAACCCTATGTAAGGCAATGCTTGATGCCTTTGAGGACCTAGTCAAAGCCAGTGTGCCCAGAGCTCAGAGAGAGAAAGGAAGAGAGAGCTAAAGAGAGGGCAAATGAAGGAGATCTTCATTTTGACTCCACTTTTCTCCACTTGCTCTCAATGGTCATTTCTGGACTTGTCATCACCTAGAATTGCCCCACATCTGACTTAAATTCAAACTTTTAGATTTCCAGTATGAATATGGCTGCCTAAGTCAGTTGTGTTACTATTCTTTGCTTGGAAATAAAATGCGGGGGCGGGGCGGGGGGGGGGGAGGAGAAGAAAGTAAGAAAGAACCAAATTAAAAAAAACACAACACCTGTGAATACAAGACTTTAAAATAGGTGTAAAGGCTACTAAAAGCAGCTTTGATCACACAGAAGCTATGTGGGAGAAAGTAAAATCATGTGGAGAATGGTGAGAACACCATGCAATGGCAAATATCAGGAAGCACTAGCAAAAATATCCTTACTGAGCATGAGGGGCCTAACTTGATGCATTAGAGCTACATGCTTGTTTGTAACAAATTATTTAAGAATTGTTACAAACAAGCATGTTTTTGTTTGAGAGGCAGAGGGCATGGGATATGCAGCTATTCACATACATGAGCATGTTGGTAGAAAGAAGCCTGTCTCTGTGGTTGTAGTTGGATGTGAGAATCATCTACTCTGGAAGACTACACTAGCCTACCTGCCTCACAAGAAACTTGTGAAATAGCTGGCCCAGTAAAATTCAATGCATGTAATAATGAGTAAGACAGTAATATTGGCATAGAAACATTCCAAACATTACAAAGATTATACATGGAATTATGGGAAAAAAGATAATCAAGATTTACTAGAAAATGCTGCTGTAGCATAGATGAGTATTAAAGCCAAACATTTAGCCATGAATTTTAAGACTATTAAAGAATAATAGTTTCTATGAAGGAATAGCACAAAGAAGAAATATAAAAACTTAAGAAAACTGTGGCAAGACAACAGGACTTGGCAGAAATCAGGAAGGAAGTGAAATCCTATTTAATAAAGAGGGAATATGCAAATTAACCCTCACGCCCTCACAAAATGGTGGCCTACGATCAGGCTGGCAGAGGGGTTAGTGAGGGAGGACCAAATGACTAAACAAGCAGGCTGCATTGCCCCACATCTGACTTAAATTCAAACTTTTCAATTTCCAATATGAATGTGTTAATGAGGGAGGACCAAATGACTGAATAAGCAGGCTGCATGGGGTGACCAGGCCAGTAGGGGGGGGCAGTTGGGGGCGACCAGGCCAGCAGGGGGGACAGTAAGGGGTGACCAGGTTGGTGGCAAGGGGGAGTTAGGGGCGACCAGGCCGGCGGGAGGGGGCAGTTCCAGGCCGATGGGGGGGGGTACAGTTAGGGGCGACCAGGCCAGTGGGCGGGGTGCAGTTGGGGGTGACCAGGTCCACAGCGGGGGCAGTGAGGGGCAACTAGGCTGGCAGGAGGGGCAGTGAGGGGCAATTAGGCTGGTGTGGGGGGCAGTTGGGAGGTGACCAGGTCTGCAGGGGCGACAGTAAGAGGTGACCAGGTCGGCGGCAGGGGGGAAGTTAGGAGTGACCAGGCTGGAGGGAGGGGGCAGTTGGGGGTGACCTGGCCGGCAGTGGTCGGGGGGGCAGTTAGGGGCAACCAGGCAGGCAGGCAGGTGAGTCATTAAGAGCTAGTGGTCCAGGATTGTGAGAGGGATATCTGACTACTGGTTTAGGCCTGATCCCAGCGGCTAAACCGGCAGTAGGACATCCCCCAAGGGGTCCTGGATTGGAGAAGGTGAAGTCTGGGCTGAGGGGACCCACTCCCTGTGCACAAATTTTATGCATCAGGCCTCTAGTGTGTGTATGTGTGTGAATATATATATATATATATCAAAACCATAACTGCATGTTAGAAAATTGATCTACGTTTATGGTCATAGCATTTTTGCAATAGGTTATGTAGGTAGAGGGAGAAGAGAACATAAAAAGGCTGAGGAGAAACATTGTAAAATGAGAACCAGGAGAGATGGGCCTATTGGAGGGCCAGGAAGGAGAAAATATGAAAATGGTTCCTGGTGAAGAGTGCTCTGGTTTGAATGTTTGTGTCCCCTCAACAAAATAATCATATATTGAAATCCCAAAATGCCCAATTTGTGGTTCTGAGCTCATGAATGAGATTAGAGTCCTTAAAAAAGAGACTACCCCATACCCTACTTGAGCTCCCTAGGACTTTCTATCATGTGAGGACACAAGAAGAAGTTGGCTTTCTGCAACCCAAAAGAGGGCTTTTCCCAAAACCTGACTATGTGGACACCTTCACCGTGAATTTGCAGCCTCCAGAACTGTGAGAAATAATTTTTTGTTGTTTATAAGCCATCTAGTCTGTGGCATTTTGTTATACCAGCCTGAATGGACTAAGATAAGAAGTCCCTGTTCCATAGAGAGGTTAAATAGGTGAAGACTGGAAAATTAGTCAGGAAAGGATGGGAGAAGTTAGAAAAAAGAGGAGGGAAGTTGGTCCTGGCAGCAAGATTGGTGTGGGTGTGATGAAGAGAGCAGAACCAAGCTTATATGCTTAGAGTTGCCACCACCATGGATGTGAGCACAGTGAGGGGAGAGAGAAAACTGACTTGCTATGGAGAATTGTTCTTCCTTTTTCTGATTCAGAACAGGGTTCCAGACAGAACATGTCAGGTTCTTCTGAGAAGTTCCTCTGAGTAACAGTGATGCTGTTACATGGAACAAGCCACCTTTGTCCTGGGTGTGAGTCTCAGACTCAGCTGGAATTTCTCTTCCCCCAGAGTCCATCCACTGGATGTTTGGCCGAGGGAACCAGCCCTCTGACTTGCACACTACTTGGATTTGTCTGGACTCTGTGACTTCCACATGGAACTGAGGATGTGAGCCAAGAGCTGGGAAGAGGAAGAGAGAGAAGTCAGATGCTAAGCTCATTTTCCTGAAATTATATCCACCCCCTGCTTCTGAAGAGTTTTTGCTGCTAACTAGATCTCAGTGTGCAGAACAGGGAACTGAGGCTCTGAGGAAGTCTTTGCAACAAAGGATGGGACTTAAGACTCCTGGGTGAGAGAGGAGTCCAACACAATCCAAAACAAATTGCCCCTATTTCTTGACTTCCACTACGAATCTCTTTATTATCGTTTATTTAGCCCCCAGCAGTGATATATGGGATAATGGGGTGAGTAGAAGTAGTTGCCATCTCCCTTTCTTCCATGACTTCATTATATTTCCCAGGAAAATTGGATCAGAACAAGGAGCTCAACCCAGAATAAACTAACTCCTGTGGGATGTCAGGGCAATAAATGTGGGCCATTACCTGCCACTTTCAGCTCAATCACTGCATCACTGTAGAAGGAGCCATGTTGGATCACACAGCGATACTGCTCATTGTCAGAAGGTTGGACAGTGAGGATTCTCAGGACCATTATTCCCTTATGCATGACATTTTTCACAAGCTCTGTCCTCCCCAAATACTACACCATAGCTTCCTCAGGCTTGTCCCTCCCATCCTCATACAGGTGCACTACTTGGGAGGGTAGGGATCTGGTCCATCTTATTTGCATATTTTTAACATTTTGACTAGGCAAGAGGAAGCAGGGCAGCTCAGCTTCACCACCCAGCATGGCCACCAAGGGTTCATGGGGCCCCTGGACTTGGAATGCTCCTGAAAAGAGAACAGAGATGGAGTCAGGGTGGGCTGGGGGCAGGATTTAGGCAGATGAAATGGTGTTGACTACACACATGTTTGGCTATTTCCATCTTAACCAACTGGGGAGAAGGCTGGAAGGGGATAGTTCTTGAGTCTTGGGGCATCCCTTTTCTGACCTGAACATACACACAGAGCTAGCAGGTAGCTGGAGGTGTTGGACATAGGAAGTCTAGGCCTGGCTATGCTGAGGCAAGCAAAGGACTTAGGGCATAAATTTTGACTAGGTACTTACTTTTGGGGCACATGTCCAGGGTCAACAAGATCCTGAGAGAAAGTGCCTCTTAAAATTTGGGCCTTAGCCTCCTCACTTAACTCACCCTGTGGGGAGGTACCTAAGGAATATAACTGCAGAGGAGGGGGAATAGACATGCTAACTTCTTCAGGTCAGGTTCTGTCCTTATCCATAGGAGGGGAAGATCACACAGGAACTCTGATAGCTCTGGATGGATAGTAGGATAACTGTGTTGAGAAAGAATCTGAAGCAGTTCAGTGGAAAAGATATTTGGAAATCATTAATAATGTTTGCCATGAGTGTGGGATGAGAAAATGGGAACATACAAGCTAATTTTTGTCAATCTTATTCTATATTGTCTTGAGTCTCTAAGAACTTATGCTTCTTTATTACCATATGGGCACTCCCATTCTTTCTATTTTTATCCCACCACATCACATGCACTCAGGTATACACACACACACACATACATCAACAGGCCTTGACCAGGAGAGAGAGATGCAAATGCCTAGTACACTACCTGGTATTTAGTAAGTGGAAAAAAGTTATCTTCTTTACTTTTCCAGGATCTCATAGCATTTGTGTTTTTGTCAAACTTTTGCTTCCATCTTCCCTCCCTTTTCCTTTCCCTTCCCTTACATAACAAAGAATCAGAAACTCATAAGAATTCATACCTATAACCATTTGGAAGCAGAGGTAGAGTGAGATGAGGCTGCGATGATACATTGTAGAGATTTGCTGCCTCCTCAGGTGACTGAGGAAGGGTGGTCTCAAGGCTTTGTGCTGATGACTCATTGGAAATGAGGGAAACACTGTAATGAGGGGAGAGGAAAAAGAGAACTCTGAGACTTAAGTCAAGAGTCAGAGAAAGGAAGGAATGCAGGAATCTCACTCTTGGGCAGGTAAGAGCATGTCTTATCTATGAGAATAAGGTGAGGAGCAGAATAAGATTCATGCTCCCTTTTCTACAAGTTTTGTGACTGATTTTCAGGGTACTCATGGCTCTAGATACCTTTTACATACTGATAACTCACGCCAAAAAGTACATTGTCTGTCCATAATGTGACCCAGTGGCTCTTCTAGAGGGACCAAGAGCTAAGTTGTTCCTCTGCTTTGGACCAACAAAAATAAACAGGTGGCTTCTATCATTTCCCGCCCCACTACCTTCTTCGCCAGGCCAAGGCAGGCTTCCAATGTCCCCTTCTAGAACTTGGAAATTAGTAGTAGTAGTGGGGAAGGGGGTGTAACATATTTCATTAACCACTAAAACTTATTTGGTGGCCATGGCTGTGAAGTTTGTTACCCAGGGCCCAGGGCTCAGAGATTTTGCTGCCCAGGGAGTCTCTAGGAAGGCTGGCCCAAAGAAGGGAGGGGAAGGCATTCCAGAGGCCATATTCTCTTTAGGTGGAGGTGATATATGGAGTAGTGGATCCTGAGCTGGTGGAAGCATGTGGTATATCATTGTGCAGGGTCTTAGGGACCATGGAAGCACTATAGAGATGGAGCATATATTACTTCTCCATAGACTAGGCAGCACTTTTCAACCTTTTTGATATCATGGCACATAGAGAAAATGATATTATTTATTGGCCACCCTATAGTAAATTGGAATGGGATTAGGCTATATGGGTTTCATGAGAAAAATTATTTTCTCTATATTATATAATTATAAGAATAATAAAATAGAATTTATTAAGAAATATGTGCCCAGCTGGTATGGCTCAGTTGGCTGGGCATCAGCACATGCATTGAAAGGTTACTAGTTTGATTCCTGCTCAGGGCATATGCCTGGTTTGCAGGCTTGATTCCCAGTAGGGATGTGCAGGAGGCAGCCAATTAATGTTTCTCTTGGATGTTTCCATCTCTCCCTCTGTCCCTTCCTCTCTCTCTAAAAAACCCAATAAAGACATATTTTAAAAAAGAAATATGTTAAATATAAATTTAGAAAGAATATTCCTAAAAATCTAAAATTTTTATAATTTTTAAATTTGCTTCAATAAATATAGCTTTAAAAATGTTTTTATATGAGTTTATCTGAGCCAAACTGATGAAGCATGCCGTGGAAAAAGATCTAAAATACTCCCTAGAATAACAGTTTTTCAGCTTCTATTATGCATTTGAAACTAAGGAGGGGAAGTAAGGAAGATTACATGGAGGTAGGAATAAGCAAAGTGAGAATTGGATTGCAGGATAGCTACCAAGATATGTGTTCTCTTGAGAGTAGTATGGCTTATTTCAAATGTGCGTTAGCCACATTAACACATTTTGAAAAATATTCATTACTTTGAACAAATATAGGTTTTTGATTTTTGATTTATACTTGAAATAACTACAGATAATTATTAATGTTCAATTATAATGATTAATTATGTCTTCAGTTTCTTCATAGTCACCATTGGTGAGATATTTTAGTTCACAAGTAAATAATACAAATTTTAAAACCTTTTTTGTTCCAATTCTTTTATATTTTAAAAAAGATTTTTAAATTGATTTTTAGGTAGAGCTAGAGAGAAAAAGAAGCAACCATGTGAGAGAGAAACATTGGTTGTCTGCCTCCTGCATGTCCCCTAATGTGGATCCAGCCTGCAACCTGGGCATGTGCCCCGACCTGGAATCGAACCAGCAACTTGCCAATGCACAAGGATGACATCCAACCAATGAGACACACAGGCCAGGGCATTCTCATTCTGTTACATTGTATTTTAAAAGTTTAGGGCTCTTTCTTTTCTTTGTTTACATATGTAAAGGATTTAAAATACAATTGAATTTTTTCATCCAATGTTTCAAAATAAGGAGTTTTTGTTGTATGTACTTACAATGTTAATCACTTTGCAGTTAATTTGCATGTATCAGCTACAAATTGACAAAAAAAAAATCTGATGTCAGTGAAGACAGAATTTGAGTGCTCCTGCCTTAAGCACCACCAGGAGCCTGTTCCTGGCCTCTTTGTTCCTCCCATCCACTCCAGGTAGAGTCACATATGGGCTCCTTTTGCACTTGCATTTTGATCTCTTCCTGTTGCTCTATGGGATCCCTTTCCTGAAGGGCAGTATTCAGTGCAGTTGGTTGAAGACTAAATCTAGGCAGTCAGTCAAGCAGAATGTGTAGTTGCTGTCACCAAACAGAGGTCGACAGAAGTTGCTCTTCCCATTTGGTGCTCATCTTGCAAAGTCATCTGTAGGATGCAACTGGTGGGAAAATCGGTATAACGACACATTTAAAGGTGAAGCATGAAGTCCTACTGGTATCTGTACTGGTACATGGTACCTTCAACTAAGTGGAGCCCTGTTTCCTAATCTTTTGAAAGTGTAGGAAATGACAGGTTAGGGACAGAATTTTGTGGCAACTATCTCACGTGGGCAAGAGAAAGTTATCGTGTTCCCTTCCCCCCACCAGGACAGAGCCAATGGCAGGGAGGAGACACTGTGGAAACAATGTAGAGACCTAAGAATCTGTTGAGAGACTTGATAGAGAAAAGTAGGGAGGATCTTAGCAAAGAGTTCCAGGCTGTTAGTACCAAGCTCTTCACAGAGCTAAGTCTTGAACAAAATTTCTTTATAGAAACTCACTGCAAAATTAAAGTGCCCAATACAACTTTTCCAATAGTTCCCTTACACTTCTGCCACAGCACACATGATGTATTTATGGTGGAAACAAAGGAAATGGTTTTGAAAAAAGGAAAGCAGGAACAAGACTTACTGTTCTATGAAGTCTCAGGGGGACCTGGAGGATCATGTGGCTGTTAGGGGTCCTCTCAGGCAACTCTCAAGTGGCAGTACCCCAGTTCTGGTTATGGAGCCTTACTTTCTAAGAGCAGGTGTTTTGAGTACTTTACCAACTGTCAATCATACTTTGCTGGATCAGTCTGATGTTCTTGGTAAATTTCTTCAGAGACTTCACTTGGTCTACCATGGTTACTTCCTCAGGCTATACTGAAATCACCAGCTAGTGATTTCATTTTAGGTCCACACACCCCTTCAGTATTTGTAACTTTCTTCTCTGAAAGTGAGAATCCTGGCTCTTGATCCTTAATCCTATCTAATAAAAGAGTAATATGCAAATTGACTGTCACTCCAACACTGTCACACCATGTGGACACAAGATGGCCACCACAAGATGGCCAGCAGGGGAGGACAGTTGGGGGTGATCAGGCCAGCAGGGGAGGGCAGTTAGGAGGGACCAGGACTATAAGGGAGGGCAGTTGGTGGTGATCAGGCCTGCAGGGGAAGGCAGCAGAGGAGGGCACTTGAGGACAACCAGGACTGTAGGGGAGGGCAGTTAGGGGTGACTGGACTGGCAGGGGAGGGCCGTTGGGAGGGACCAGGCCTGAAGGGGAGGGCAGTTGGGGGGGACCAGGCATGCAGGGGAGGGCTGTTTGGGATGACCAGGCCTGTAGGGGAGGGCAGTTGGGCATGACCAGGCTGGCAAGGGAGGGCAGTAAGGGGGGGACCAGGCCTGCAGGGGAGGGCAATTGGGGGTGACCAGGCCAGCAGGGGATGGCAGTTGGGAGGGACCAAGCCTGAAGGGGAGGGAAGTTGGGAGGAACAGGCCTGCAGGGGAGGGCAGTTGGGGGGACCAGGCCTGCAGGGGAGGGCAGTTAGGGATGACTGGACTGGCAGGGGAGGGCAGTTGGGGGGACCAGGCTGGCAAGGGAGGGCAGTTAGGGGCAACCAGGCCTGGCAGGGGGATCAGTTAGGGGTGACTGGACTGGCAGAGGAGGGTACTTGAGAACAACCAGGCCTGCAGGGGATGGCAGTTGGGAGGGACCAGGCCTGAAGGGGAGGGCAGTTGAGGGGAACAGGCCTGCAGGGGAGGGCTGTTGGGAGGGACCAGGCCAGGATGGCAGTTGGGAGGGACCAGGCCTGCAGGGGAGGGCAGTTGGGGGGACCAGACCTGCAGAGGAGGGCTGTTGGGGATGACCAGGCCTGTAGGGGAGGGCAGTTGGTGGTGACCAGGCTGGCAAGGGAGGGCAGTTAGGGGTGATCAGGCCATCAGGGAAGGGTAATTAGGGGCAATCAGGCCAGCAGGGGAGAAGTTACGCGTCGATCAGGCTGGCAGGGGAGTGGTTACAGGGTGATCAGGTTGGCAGGCAGAAGTGGTTGGGGCAATCAGGCAAGCAGGCAGGTGAGTAGTTGGGATCCAGCAGTCATGGGTTGTGAGAGAGATGACTGACTGCTCATTTAGGCCTGATCCCTAAATGGGTAGTCAGACATCCCTCTAGGGGTCCCAGATTGGAGAGGGTACAGGCTGGGTTGAGGGACACATACCATCCCCCCCCCCACACACACACGAATTTCATGCACTGGGCCTCTAGTATATTTATATTTTTGATCAACCCCTGTGTGTAAGGCCAATTTCTCACCTCTGTTTACATGCTTTCTCCTACATCAATGCCCCCCTCAACCCTCTCCAGCACTATGCTGGCCATTCCCTCCACATGGATGCTTCCTTACTTTGTGTGGGCTCTGGCATGCCCTACCCATTCCTCACTGTGCTCTGGCTCTGACACTCATTGGAGAGCTTCCTACCCCCATGGACGTTCACCTCCCCCATGTCAGGTCACCTCCTGAAGGGCAATCTGACACTGCTTGGACTCTGACCCCTTGTTTTAGGCCATCTCAGTTCCCTTTCTACCAGTACATCCTGTCCTCACTGCACAGCCAGAATAAATGTTGACTTTACCTTATCCAAACAGTTTAAGATTGGGTTGTTCAGGAAGGGAAGGGAAAGAAAGCTAAAGAGAAAGAGGGAAGGAGGAGAGGGGGGAAAGGCTATCCCTTGCTTTTTAAAAATTTTTATTGTTTAAGGTATTACAAATAGTATTACATATGTCTCCTTTTATCCCCCCATTGACTTCCTCCCTGCTTTCCCTCCCTCTCCCCCCGTGGCACTTGCCCTCACCGCCCCCCAGCAGTGACTTGCATCTGTTGGTTTTGCTTATATGCATGCATACACATCCTTCAGTTGATCTCTTACCCTGCACCCTCCAACCCTCCCCTTGCTTTTTAAAGTAAAAGAAATACAAATTTGAGAGATGGGATAGAAAATAAGCCTCTTCAACCATTTTTGAAGAGCCCATAGGGGTTTGAGGGTACGAACATTCACCTGGTTCATACCACTCCTATCTGAGTATCTTGCAATCTTTTTACAAGCTCAGGTGTATGTATACTGTATTTTGAAAACCACTGACCTAGGCATCACAGATTAATAATAGCATGCAAATACCTAGGAAGAGACTTCCCATCTCAGAATCCTGGCAAACAGGCTACCAAGCCTTTTAGTTACCATAATTATTTGACTCTAGACCCTAACCTCTACAGTTCTATTCCCCTTCCCTCCTTCTGTCCTCTTTCATTCCACTTTCCTGTGAAGAAGCACAGCTCTCTTCATCCACACCTCCTCTGTGCTGTAGAACCTTCCACAGAACACTAACTTGGTCCTCTCTTCAAACTGCCTCCTCCTTAAACTTTGAGACTGACCCCCTCCATAGGCAGGGGCTCCAGACTTACCTCTGCCTCTGCTGTGGGGCTGGGTCTCCAATGATCTGTGGTAGCTCTGGTTAGAGACATTTCTCTCAGCAGCTCAGGGCTGGGAGCTGGAGGTGGTCTGGGTTAGAGGAAGAATGTGCAGAGGTATTGAAAGGGGAGGAACTTCATGAAAATGAGATACATTCTTTGATGGACTTTGGACTTGGACTGGGATTGTGTGTTTGGCATAGAGTGGAATAAAGCACTACATTTCACAAACCAATGTTATGAGGGCTTTCTATCTCTCTACTTTAGAGTATGAAACTGATCACCAGTTCTGTATCTTGGTAAATTTTATGAACATAAAGAGCATATAACTAAGAAGATTTTTGGCCTATAAATTAATGGTTAACATCATCAAATTTAAACAAAGAGCCTATAACTAGGAAGAATGATTACCTGTAAACTAATAAACATCAGCAATTAAATTTGAAACACTGGCACTCACACCAGTTTGCTTGAACATGCTCCTCATCTACTTTCATACGTTTTCTTTCTTCTCAAACCCCATACCGCACTGCTAGTCTTCTCAGCTGCCTCATTGTCATTGACCCAAAGAAGCAATCAAATCTTTATATCTGTGCTCACTCCTGCAAACAAAGCCCAATTCCATCTGAGTATAATTACTCCTTTTCTGTGTTAATGGAGAAAATAGGTTTCTATCTCCATGTTCTAGGCCTCCCAATCAATTTGTGTACAAATCCTGTTCTGCTTGAGCTCTCTAGAGATGTCTCTATTTCCTTTATTTTATGCTGACTGATACACTACAGCCCCAGTTTTCTCATCTGATAAATGGGTTTAATAATAATACCTACATCTGGGAAAGATGGGTCCTTGCGTGGGTACCACATTTTGGAGGACTAACATAACTACTTACAAAATGCATTTATTAATGAAAATGAAGACAGCACTGTCATTTGGTAATCTGTTCTCAGTACAAAGTGTCCCCTCAAGGATCCACTCTCATAATTAACACTATTCAGGCCCTGGGAAAGATACCTCCATAGTCTTGTCTTATATCCTTAGAACTAAACTGTATCTGAATGCAGTAAAAGTTTATGGTTTATAATGAGGTGGAGTTTTGTTGTATGTGTGTTTTGTGTGACAATTTCAAATACAGTTTAATTTAATACATTGTGTTTTATCCTTACACTGCAGTGCCTAGAAAGTACAATGTCATTTCCTGTCCCTGTGCACATGTTCCATATGCAAGTATAGAGATTGCCAGTTACTTACTATAGCAGCTCATCCTTAAAACTGCTATGGAATTTGGTGCAAATTTGGGTCTTTCAATGTTTTGTATGGAACAAAAACTAAGAGGTGGATCAGGTTGCCGTGATCCACCTCTTCATTGGTGGGTGCAGGAGAAGGAACCACCAGATGGATGAGTTTCATCACTAGGGAAGCCCCAGACATTCTTCCTGGCTTACTTCCTGCACTCTGGGACAGCTTGGGAATCATAGGGCTGCAGACTTTCTCCAGCTCTTTCTGCTGATGATCCAATTCTTCCTTCTCTGCAGTCTGATTCTTATGAAACCAGTTGATGATTTCATTACATTTGTCAAGAATCACCTGTTTATCCTCATCATTGAGCTTAACTTGAAGTTTCTCATCTTCAGCAGTTGCTTTTATGTTGATGGCCAATAACTTAAGTGAATTTTTGGAAGATGCCTTGTCCTACTGCTTCTCCTCTTCAGCTTTGAACTTCTCAGCTTCTTGGACCATATGTTTATTGTCTTCCTTGCTCAAATGGTTCTTGTGGTTAGTGATGATAACCTTATTTTCTTTTCCTGTGCTTTTATCCCCAGAAAATACTTTGAAGGTGCCATTGGTGTCAATATCAAAAGTGACTTCAATATGAGAATCATCACAGAGTACAGGTGATATGTCTATGAGTATGAACTATGTCTCTGTTCCTTCAAACTTGCCCAGTAGATTATTATCCTTGGTTCTGGTGCACTCGTCATCGTAAACTGAATGAGCACACCTGGCTGCTGTCAGAGTAAATAGTGAAGGTCTGTATCTGCTTCAGAGCCAGTTTATGAGACTGGTAGTTCTTGTTTAGGAAGGCTGCTAATTATTGATTCAATTCAATTTCTACTTTTTAAAAACCTGTTGGTAGTATTACAGATCTCAACCATTTTACCTCCCTTTGCTCCCCTCCACCCAGCCACTGCCCCACCCCAGCTTTCAGCACATGATTGTCTATGTCCATGGGCTATGCATATATAATAGTACATATATATTTTTGTGTTAATCTCTTCCAGTGCCTCTCACTCTTTACCCTCTGAGACCAGTCAGTCTGTTACATGTATCCATGCCTCTAATACTATTTTGTTTGTCAGTTTATTTTGGTTCATTAGATTCCATATGTTAGTGAGATCATGTGGCATTTACCTTTCTCTGAATGGCTTATTTCACTTAGAATAATAATAATGACCAGGTCCCTCCAGGCTGTCACAAACCGTAAGAGTTCCTTTGTTTTATAGCCATGTAGTGTTCCATTGTGTAAATGTCCCACACCTTTTTTATTCACTCACCTACTGATGAACACTGATCTTGTCTATTGTAAATAAGGCTGCTATGAACACAGGGGTACATATATTCTTTCTGATTGGTGTTTGGGATTCTTAGGATATATATCCAGAAGTGGAATCATTGGGTCAAAAAGCAGTTCCATTTTTAATTTTTTGAGGAAACTCCATACTGTTTTTCACAGTGGCTGTACCAGTCTGCATTCCCACCAACAGTGCACTAGGTTCCCTTTTCTTCACCTCATGGCCTACATTTGTTATTTGTTGATTTATTGATAGTAGCCATTTGACAGATGTGAGGTGATACTTCATTATAGTTTTAATTGGATGAAGCTCAAGATCTGACACTGGCTGTGGGCGATCGAAGTGAAGTGGGTCTCTGCACTGTCCCTATTCCTGGAACACTTGTTGCCTTTCCCTTTACCATTCTTACTGGACAGCTTCTACTCCCTTTTTAGTCATCAGGTGAAATATTACCTCAAAAGAGCCTTTGTTGAGAAAAAGTGCCTAAAACATGGAAATGAGACAAAAACAAACTCCATGTCTTTTAAATATTATGCTATTACATTATCTGAAAATAATTTGACTTAAGTAAATAAAACTTTATTATGCTTTTATTGACCTGTAGAAAATTAATTTAGAAGTCTTATTTTAGAGTTGTATATTTTTACTGTTTCTGAGCCAATTTGTTATCTGCTCTTTTTCTCACTTATGAGTTAATTCAGACTATGGCACCCAATTTCTCTGTATTTTTATTAGAATTATGATTTTAAAAATTTGAAAATTGCACTTTGATCTCTCCTCTTTGCCTTTTCATATCTATCTCTCCTTTGAGTTTTTAAGGCATCCTCTGCTTGCTCCATACATTGCATTAAAACTGAATTTAATTCACTCAAATCAAATTGGATTCCTCTTTGCTGCCACATAAAATGATAGGTGTTAGTGATATCATGGTGAACAAAGCAGACATGATATAGCCCTCAAAGGTTTTTATATTTTGTGTCACCTTTTCCTCCTACTAGAGTGTACATTCCATAAGTATAGATTATGTCTTAGACATTGTATCATTCTCAGTTTTAAGCATTGTGTAAACCCACAAAAGTTGCTCAATAAATATTTGTTGGATAAATGTGTGGATGAACGTATAATGGTGGAAATATGGCATTCCTAGAAATGAGATGCTAGTGTTTCAGGTGAACTGTCTCCTTGGACTGGAAGTAATCTAAGGTGATATAGATATTGTAGTGGAGAGGAAGACTGTGACTCAGTCATAAGTAAATGAAGAGGAATGACTGGCTTGTGACAAAACCTTAAAAAACAAGAAGTATTTACATGATTTGAAAAGGAAACAGGGATACTTATCTTTCTCTGACTGGCTTATTTCACTCAACATGACAAATGTAATGAACTATATAAACTGATGATTAAAAATAGACCCAGAATCACAGAAGCATGAACAGAAGTTGAACCTCAGAAGGAAAGCGGGGAAGGGGGACGAGAAGAGAACAACCAGTGAACTTGTATGCATATATGCGTAACCTGTGGATACAGACAGTGGGGTGGTGAGTGCCTGGGTGTGTGTGTGTAGGGTGAGAATGGGCTAGAAGAGTTAATGGGGAAAAGGAGAACCCATGTAATATTTTCAACAATAAAGATTTTTATTTAAAAAAAAAAAGTAAAGAAAACAGGGCTGGAATTGGTCCTGGAAATTGATTGCAATGCCAGGAAGAAAGGATTCTTAGGGGAAGTTTAGGTTTTAATTAAGGCAAGAAGGTAGATAGAATTTGAGGGAAGAGATGGAAGATGAATTGGGAGTTATTTTCAATAAAATAAATTTCCAAAGGGCCTAGAGTAATAGTTGGGTTGTGGGTATTGAGAACAGCGGGATATTGATTCAAATTAGAGGATGAATGAAGGTGAGTAGCCTGCAGCAAAACTTAAAAGTTGATCATATAAAAATGTTCTCTTTTAAGCCTTGTTTGATGCACTATCCTTTATTTCCCCATGCCTGGTCTCATGGTCACTCTCCCCATTTATTGATGCACCAGGCCCTGCCTTCTATGACACCCTCCAAGCCCGAGTCTGTCATTATTCTAGTGACACCACTGTCCAAATTGACAAGCCATTCAAAACCCTTGCCTTCCTTGTTATTGAACTCTTTAACAACAAATGTTTATTGAATGCTTTCTTCGTTATCTGTATTATATTAGGCAGTGTTTTTAGAGTGATTTTAAAAAACCATGTCTCCCATCTTTAGTAAACTGTGTGTCATTAACAATAAATATGAATGCAACAAATAGGAATTATATGTATAATTGCATGTTTTAGTATCAATATTACAAAAATATCAAAGTACTACAAAAGAGAATAATGCTGGAATCTAATTTAGGCAGATTCACTTTAAAAGAAATACTCTATGGAAGTAATATTTAATCCAAGACTAGAGAGTAAGTAGTATTTTCCAGATGAAGAATAGAGAGAATAATTGAAAAACTACCACATAGAAATGGGATACAATGTTCTTGGGAAACACAATGACTTATGGAGCCATATTCATATTGGAAATTTAAATGTAAGTCAGATATTGGGTAATTCTAGAAATGGCCATGACAGTGAGTGGAGAAGAGTGGAGTCAAAGTGAATATCTACATAATCTCTCTAGCACCCTAATTTGTTCCCAGTTAAATTCCCTCTTTCTGAATATATTTCTGGGGTAGGAGACTAAGAAGTTGAGTTTGATGAGTGTTTGGTGCTCAGCTACACCTGGTTTGGATGGACAAATTATCTTAGACAAGTCTTATTCCTTTTCTACATGTTAGTTTTATCTGACTTTTTCTGAAATGTATTAGGATATGGTACTGGGAGATAAACATTATTTTCATTGCACTTTTATTTTCACCTCCTTCTAAGAATAAGGTTCCTAGATGAAAAGCACTTACTTCAGCAAAGGCTTTGATAGGTCTGGGCAGGCAAATTTGGAGGTAGGAGTTAAAGTTGAGTTTTCCTTTATAATAGAAGTAAATAATTCAGTGTGTGTGTGTGTGTGTGTGTGTGTGTGTGTGTGTGTGTGTGTGTGTGTGTGTATTGAAGACACGGTTCAGGGAGGTAGGGAAGAAGCAATGAAGAGTGAGTATGGATGGAGGAGAAGGTTGCTGGAGCTAGAACATAGCAGGATTTTGGTGTGACCCCACCATGTCATTCTCTCAAAATCTAAGTAAATTCTACTAGGAAAAAGCCAGAATAGAGTGTTCCAGTCAGAGGAGGTAGCAAGTGCAAAGGTCTGATGTAAGAAAAAGCCTAATGCCTGGCCAAAGCCAGCGTCCCCAGAGCTCAGTAAGGGAGAGAAGGAGATAAATTGTGATGAAGTTTGAGAACTAGAGAGAGGGCAATGACATAGGTCTTCATGTTGACTCCACTTTTCTCCACTCGCTCTCACAGCCATTTTCGGTCTTGTCATTGCCAAGAATTGCCCGACATCTGACTTCAATTCAAACTGTTATATTTCCAATCTGAATATGGCTGCATAAGCCAGTGTGTTCCTCTTCTCTACTTAGGTATAAAATACCAGCAGAAAAAGAATCCCCCAAACCACACCAAAAAACCAACTGTAAATAACAGACATTAAAATAGGTGTAAAGACAGCTAAAAGTAGTTATGAGCACTATAAGCACATAGAGGCTATGTGGGAGAAAGTGAAGAAAGGTGTGGAGAATGGTAAGAAGAGCATGCAATGACAGATATCAGAAAGCATTAGCAATGATATACTTACTAAGGATGAGGAACATACCTTGAAGAACAAAAGCTATGTACTTGTTTGTTACAAATGGTTCAGGGGTTGAGGTATGTATCCTAGACCTATTTTTATTTAGAGAAGCAGAGGGCATGGGATATGCAAATATTCACACACACGAGCCATATTGGTTGGAAGAAGCCTGTCTCTTTGGCAGCAATTGGATATGAGAATCAGCTATTCTGGAAGACTGAATCAGCTATTCTCCCTGCCTCATAAGAAATATGTGGAAATAGCTGGCCCAGGAAAATTCAATGCATTTAATAATGAATAAGACAGTAAGACTGGCATAGCAACTACACAAATATTTTATGTGGAAAAAAGCAAAAAAAAAAAAAAAGATAATCAAGATTTACTAGAAAAATGCAGCCATAGAATAGATGAATATTGTAGCCAAACATTTAGCCATGAATTAAAATACTCATAATGAGTAGTAGCCTCTGTGAAGGAATACCACAAAACAGAAATACAATAATTTAAGTAAACTAGGGCAAGACAACAGGATATAGCAGATATTAGTAAGAAAAGGAAATACAAACATAGCAAGATATATCAAAGTTATTACTGCATGTTAATAGGAGGTTGATCTGCAGTTAGGATCATATTTTTGCAACAGATCATCTAGGCAGAGGGAGAATGACATAAAAACCAGAGAAGAAACATTGTCAATAAGATGCAGGAGAGACAGGCCCTTTGGAGGGCAAGTAAAGAGAAAGTCTGGAAGTATGTAGTTTTTGGTGAAGAATGCTAATGTTTGGATCCCCTCAAAATTCATATGTTGAAATCCCAATGCCTAATATGAAGCTCTGAGCCCATGAGTGGGATTAGTGTCCTTATAAAAGAGATCACCTCCTATCCCGCTCAAGCTCCCTATCCCTTCTACCATGTGAGGACACAATGAAAGGTTGGCTGTTGCAACCTGGAAGAAGGCTTTTTTTTTTTTTTTTTTTTTTTTACCAGACCTGACTATGCTGATTCCCTGATCTTGAACTTACACCCTTCAGAACTGTGAGAAATAATTTTTTATTGTTTATAAGACATATAAATTTTGGTATTTTGTTCAACCAGCCTGAACGGACTGAAGGTCCTATTACATGGAGAGCTTAAGTAGGTGTAGAATAAAAAATTTGGTCAGGAAAAGATGGGAGAAGTTAGAAAAAGAGGAGGGAAGTTGGATTCTGGCAGTGAGACTGGTGTGGGTGTGATGAAGAGAGCAGGACCAAGCTTATGTACTCCACCATGGAGTGTGAGCATCAAGTCCATTTTGTGGGCACAGTGAGGGGAGAGAGAAAACTGACCTGCTATGGAGAATTGTTTTTTTTTTCTTCTTTTTCTGATTCAGTACTGGGTTCCAGACAGAACATGTTAGATTCTTCTGAGGAGGTTCTCTGAGTAACAGTGATGTTGTTACATGGAACAAGTCACTTTTGTCCTGGGTGTGAGTCTCAGACTCAGCTGAAATTTCTCCTCCCTCAGAGTCCATCCACTGGACCTTTGGCTGAGGGAACCAGACCCCTGACTTGCACACTACTTGCATTTGTCTGGACTCAATGACTTCCCCATGGATCTGAGGATATGAGCCAAGAACTGGGAGGAAGAAGAGAGAGAAGATAGGTCTTAAGTTAATTTCCCTGCACTCATATCCCTCCCCTGCTTTGAGGAGTTTTTGATGCTAACAGTTTTGAATTCTGTATCTAGCAGTTTGCTTGCTTCCATTTCATTTAGTTCCTTTTCTTCTGTTCTTTAATTTTTGACATGTTTCTTTGTCTCTGTATTTTGGCTGCTTTCCTGTGTTTGTGTCTATGTACTAGGTAGAGCTGCTATGTCTCCTGGAATTGGTAGAGTGGCCTTGTGTAATAGGTATTCTGTAGTTCCCAGTGGTTTAACCTCCCCAGTCACTTGAGCTGGACACCCTTGTGAGGGCTGTGTGTACAGTCTTATTGTAGTTGAGCCTTTATTGATGTTGGCATCACTTGGAGGAATTGATCTCCAGGCCAATTGGCTGTGAGGACAAGCTTCAACTATAGCAGAAGAGCTGCTGTGCAGGAGTAACCCCTATGGAGCAGGAATTGCTTCAATAGGGTTTTGATGCTCACTGAGTCTTCCCCTTGAGTGTGTCCCTCATGAATGTATAGAGTTCTAATCTGGTGTGGTCTAAAGCTGTCCACTAGGTGTACTGGCTCTGGGGCCTCCTGGGCGTTGCAAATTCAGCCACTACCTAGGGATACCCAGTGTGAGCTATAACACTGATCTGCAGATGGCTGCTACTTTTGTTGGGCTTGGAAGTGTCCAAGTGAGGCCAAACTGTGAAGCACGGAAGGCTGCTGTTAGTGCTGGGTCTTGAGCCTTTATTGATAGATATGAGGTACTCTGATGCCAGCTGCTGCTTGTTTGAGAGATTTTAGTTAAATCTGAAGCTTGAGTAAGGACAGGACATTCATATGGAAAAACTGCTGCAAACAGCTTGTGTGGGACTGCAAGTTGGGTGGAGTAGGTCTCAGGAAATCACCAGGGTGAAGTCAACAGTGTGAGCCAGGTTGATGGAGACTCAGATATGGCTGGCAGGCAGCTCTGTGACAGGGATGTCCCAGCATAGGAACAATGACCCCTGTGAGCATCCCCGTATGGGAGAAAGCTGTCCCCAAGTTATTGCCCCAATGCCAGACAACCCAGTTCCTCTCTGTATGTTCCTGGATCTCCCCAAGCCAATGCCCCAGCCCTGGAGCTCAGTGGGTGTAAGACAAGGTAAGTTGCTGTGCGGCCCTTTAAGAGGATCTGCTGGGACTCCAGCATCCTCTGGGTCACTTAGCCTCTCTCCCCACTTGTTTTTGTAGCCCAAAGTTATGGGGTATTCTCTTCTAAGCTTTGGAACCCTGGGCTACGGGCCTGGTGTGGGGCTGGAACCCCTTGCTCCTCACAGGAGCCATCTGTAACCTAAATATACCTCCTGATTAAAAAGAGGCCACATATGGGTGTCAGATCAGCCCATTTCATGCCTCCATCCCTCCTAGCATTCTCAATGTGCTTTCTTCTTTACTTTTCTAATTGTAGGATTTATATTCAGCTAGATTTCAGGTAGTTCTGAATAATGGTTATTCTGTATTTTAGTTGCAATTTTGATGTGATTGTAGGAGGTGGAAAGTACTGCCATTTACCTATGCCACCATCTTGGTTCCAAGGCCATTCTTTTCTTTCTCTCTCTTTTTAAAAAAAATTTTTTTTATTGATTTCAGAGAGGAAGGGAGAGGGAGAGATAGAAACATCAATGATTAGCTGCCTCCTGTACACTCCTTACTGGGGATTGAGCCCCCAAACCAGGCATGTGCCCTGACTGGGTATCAAACTGTGACCTCCTGGTTCATAGGCTGATGCTCAGCCACTGAGCAACACTGGCCTGGCATACAGGGATTATTTTCTGTATGATGCACCAACTGGAGGTTGGTGCATTGGGAATGGGTTCCCATGCTATAGTGTCTCTATATCTCCTACATGTTTCTATGTGGTTTCTTTCTCACTTGTTGTGTAGAAGCTGCTCAGTCAGCCCCCAGGTATTCTTCAGGGGGAACTGCTCTACCTGTAGGTTTGAATTCAATGTGTTCAGGATAGAAGGTGAGTTCGGGATCTTCTTATACTGCCTTTTTGGACAGGAAGATGCTGATCTTACACTAGAGATGGGATTTTACAGGGTGTTGGATGGGTGAGATCTCCTTTTAGGTGCTCAGGTTCACCAGGAGGTTAGACAGGATTTGGCCAGGCCAGTAGAGAAGGAATTTAGAAATTCCCTTCTGTACACTAGCTGCCCAGTCAGAGAAACCATTAACCCATTCACCAATGGGGATGGGAAACCAGCACCCATGAAAGAATCTTATCCCAAACATACATTATTTTATTAATCCCCACAATAGGCCTTGTGAGCAGGTATAATTATTGGCATTTTATTCATGTGGACAATTACAGTGGGAGACATTAAACAACTTGAGATAGCTTCCCTGTCTAGCTTCCAACCGGTATATGGCTGACTTAAAACCTAACCCTTACATTCAGGAACATTTCCCTACCACTCCCAAATGGTCTTCACAATAAAAACCTTAAAAGCTAAGTTGAAACATCCCAGTTCCTGCCCCCTCCAAAAAAAAAAAAAAAAAAAAAAAAAGAAAAGGAAAGAAAAAAAAAGCACAAACAAACAAACAAACCATCAGTGCAGGCCAACTTCTTTAGCGGAGTCCTAGGCCAAGGCAAATGGAATTCTGGGGTGTTTCTGAGGCACATCTGTACCAAGCAGAGGTTTAAGCTCTTAAGCCCCCCACAATGCCAGGAAATGGGGACAAGGGTGGAGTTGTCAACAGGGGGAAGGAAGCAGAGGTGTTCTGAGTGAGGTCCCTCTCTCTTAAACATGAGGGTTTGTTTTTTTTTATTGTGGGAGGCAGATTGCCCCTTTTTAGACTTCAGTGGCCAGAGAGTCCTGCTCCCCTCTGGGTTCTTTCTATCCTTTAGCTCTAAGGCTTCATTCAGTTCTGGGAATGTCTGAAAGAGTTCATGGATCTGAAGGGTGAAATATTCTCCATTCAGTTGCATCTTTGGTAGGGGAGAGGAGTTGGTGTTGGTGGGCAGTGCTCAATTCATGCTCCCAATGGGCTGCTTGAGTCAAGACTTTCTCTTCTTGTGGAAGTTTTCTTATTCTGGGTGCTGGTCTCTCCCAGGACAGGGGCAAGCACACATCTCAAAGCTATTCTGTCTCAGGAGATTACCACTGAAGTCTTTCAGCGTGATGATGGGGAGGATGGGCTACTAGATCATGCCTCTCATGCAGGAGCTGTTACACATGAAGTTGTAACGAACGATGGTACAGTCAGAGTTCACGTCAGGTTGCTCATAGGGCACATCCACACCACGTTGAAATGTATTTTTGTCATGCAAATACTCGGCACATAAATTCCCTTCCACCCAGATAAGATGCTGAGGAAGGGCTGGACTTTCGCTATAGTTAGAACAACACTCATGGTAGGAACAGTGCCTCATGACCTCTGTCATGTACTTGGACTTCTCATAGATGGCCATGGTACAGACATAGGTACTGAGTGGGGGTGGGGAGCTGACATACATTTGCAGGGGGCTGGTCTTTGCTAGATGGCAAAACAGTAAGTTGAGGGTAGAGGAGCATGTGCAGTTTACAGACCTGCTATCCCAGAATTCAGGAATCCTAAACAGAAACCATAGCTGTCAGGGTAGGTCTTCTGGGAAGGAACAAAGGATGACAAGGGCCAGAAGGGGGCTGATGCTGGGGTAGCAGCTGCTGGTGAGGAATTGCTGGCATACTGGGGGCTTCATTTGGACCTTTGTCCAGACAGGTTACAAGGTCTGGGGAGAGCAGCAATTCATCCACTGCCAGGGGTACTTTGGGGTCATAACATTGTTTTCATGACGTAGTTTCTGCCAGTCTGAAAATGTCTCCTGACTCTGGAGGGGCCCCATGAAGAGTTCTGACTGTGGCTCCTCCATTGCAATTCCCGGGAAGGCAGTGTGGCTGTCAAACCTCAGGGGACTGTATCATGGTCCTGGGAAGCACACTGGGAGGTCAGCTGCCAGGTGACCCCAGAGGCCCAGAGGGTACCTGCCTCCAGGGTGTTGGCTCTGGACTTTTTTGCTAGATGTGTATTTTGTTTCTTGATTACCTTTTGCATAGATAGTTATTTCTCACATTTTTGGGGTTTTATTTATTTATTTATTGAATTTATTGGGGTGACATCACTAATAAAATTACATAGGTTTCTATAATACATCATCTATATATTATATTGTGTGTTCACTACCCCAAGTCAAATCTTCCATCACCATATATCCCTCCCCCAACCTCTCGTGCCTAGATAGTTTTAACAGTGCCATCTGGATACTCTACTCTCTTGCACTGTGCAGTATGTAGTTCTCTATGGTCATTAATAAATTTTATAATTTTGCTGCCACCTAATTGTACCCTAACAATTGTACCATCTGGGAAAATGGTTGTTTTTGTCCATCAGGAAATAACTTTTCGTTTATTTGTTTTGAGATGGGAGAGAGAGAGAGAGAGAGAGAGAGAGAGAGAGAGAGAGAGATCTATGTGAGAGAGAAACATCCACCAGTTGCCTCATATAGGCACTCCATGGATGGAACCTGCAATCGCGCAACCCCAGCATGTGTCATGACTAAAATGCAATCCTTCAGTGCACAGGATGAACCACCAAGCAACACAGGCTAGTTGTACATAACTTTTTAATAAGCTGGTCAGGAAATATGATTTATTTTCTTCCATCTGGAAAATGTTTTTATATCTGATCCTTTGAGAAATGCCAGACTTTTAGTTCTTCTGGGTAAATGGTGTGAGTGGTCTGGGAGGTTGCATGGAAGTAGATTACTCATCTGGCATGATGTGCTTCATATCACCATTGAAGAGTGTGACAAACTTTCCCTTTGTACTCATTCATTTTTGAGTTCTGTTTGGAAGCTGTAGCATGGCAGGCATCGCTGTGGGTAGTGGCTTCAACAGATAAGGCTAGACAGCTGGCAGCTCTGGCAGCTAAGGTGGGACAGCTGGTCTGGGGGGTGCGATGGTAGAGGACATGCTAGGATTTCCTGCTTTTATAACAAGAGAAAACAAGTTTGCTCTTTGTTCTGAAAAGAAATTATTTTATTTCTTAAGGTTACTCACTGCAAACTCAACCTTGAGAAATGATTTAAGAAAAGAAAATTCTAGCCATTGCAATCTTGGCACACTTAGCAAGGCTATGCAGGGCAGAGCTGGGACTTGTGTAGGCAAGTGGAGCACCCAGGATGCACAATTTAAGGAGGCATTTACTCTCAGTGTTATGCAAAACAGAGGCAGCATTTTTGTAAATCTGAGTTAGTGCCTCCCTAAGGTTTTTTTAAAAAAAAATCTTCACCTGAGGATATTTTTTCCATTGACTTTTAGAGAGAGTAGGAGGGAGGGAGATGGAAGAGAGAGAGGGAGAGAGAGTGAAAGAGAGAGAAAAAACATCAATGTGAGAGAGTGAGAGAGACACATCGATTGGTTGCCTCCAGCACGTGCCCTGACTAGGGCATGAACCTGAAACCAAGGTATGTGCCCTTTACCTGGGAATCGAATCCACAACCCTTGGGTCTGCAGGTTGATGCTCTAACCACTGAGCAACCAGCCAGGGCTGTATCCATAAATGTTGTATCTTAGGCACCTCCCTTATTTCAGCCCAGTCCTAAGAGAAGGGCCTAGACACTTAGGACCCATGGCAGCCTGCATCTCACAGCCCAGGGCTCTAAGGGCAGGATGACTTTTTTTAAAAACGTATTTTTATTGATTTCAGAGAGGAAGGGAGAAGAATAGAGAGAGAGATAGAAACATCAATGATGAGAGGGAATCACTGATCGGCTGTCTTCTGCATGCCCCCTACTGGGGATAGAGCCCGCAACTTGGGCATGTGTCCTTGACCAGAATTGAACCCGGGACCTTTCAGTCCTCAGGCCGATGCTCTAGCCACTGAGCCAAACCAATTAGGGCGGGCCGGATGACCTTTAATAGGGTCACAGAAGTCTAAGAAAAATATTCTTCTGTAAAGGAAGCATAACAGACATTTATCCAGCTATAATGATGTAACTGGGATCAGACATGCCCTCCTGGAATAAACTATAATAAAAATCATTCAAAATATGTTTAAGGAACTGTGTCAGACATTAAACAATCACCAGCACAGGGTTGTGACCCTGAAGCAAAGAGAGATAATACAATTTTTCCAACCTACTTTGTTGAGACTATTTCTAGATTGCAGAGTAGAGAGGAGAATTCCATGGGCAGAGCTGCCTTATTAAGATGAAGAGGCAGAGATCAGCATTCAGGGATGTTGAGGTGGTTAGAATTTTTGGAGCACAATACCGGAGAAGAGGAAGCTAGGCAAAGAGAAAGAGAGCTCTAGAAATCTACTACATAGGGATTCTCAAACTGGGTGCTGAATACTGTGCTATATATGAGGTGAGGCAGGGTATTGATGGGAGTTATAAGCTGGACAATCCTCAGAGGTTACACAGAACTGAAACACATTAGAGTTCCAACTAGTCAGAGTGGAGAAACCTTGTTTTTTTAGTAGAGAGTCCAGAATGATTATGACAGGAATAGGACTAAACTAGCTTTAACAGTAAAGGCTACTCTAGACTTGCTCTATATCCAGAGAAAATAGCCTTAAAAAATAACAGAAAGTGGGGGGGAAAAGGCTTATTTGACAAACAAAAGCCAAGAGAATTTATTACCAGCATAGGCACACAACAGGAAGAGTTAAAGTTTTTTTTTAGGGAGAAGGTCAATAATACCAAATGGAAATGTCAAACTACCAGGCTGAGGAACCTCTGGCCCACAGGCCATATAAAGCCGGTGAACTCATGTGGTCTAGTCCTGAGACGGCATTAGGGGTGAGCTAATGAAATGTTCAACCAAATATAGCAGGCTATTTTTTTAACTTGAGAATTTTATATAGCCCTCGAATGATGTTATAAATATTCAAATAACCCTTGGCAGCAAAAAGGTTCCCCACCCTGATCCACAGAAAGGATAGAGTAATGGAAATGGCAGTGTAGATGCATTTTAAAAAGCTACTTTTTTTTCTTATTTTTAATGCCTTTAAAAGATAATTGGCTCTTTAAAGGAAAAATAATAAAATATATGTAACATATATAAGTAAAATATATGACAAAAATAGCACAAAGAATAGAGGAATTAAGCATCTCATTGTAACATTTATACTAGTCATAAAGTATTACAATATTGTTTCAAGGTAGAATGGGACAAGTTAGAGATGCATATTGTAAACCCCAGAGCAACCAGTAAATAAATGAAAGAAAAAGGTATAATTGTTAGGTCAATATTAAAGACAAAATAATAAAAATAAGTAAATAAAAAAGGCAAGCAAAGAAAAAAACAAGGAACAATGAACTAATCTTACATAATAAAAGACTAATATGCAAATCAACTGAACGGCAGAATGACTGGTCGCTATGATGCGCACTGACCACCAGGGAGCAGACACTCAATACAGAAGCTGCCCCCTGGTGGTCAGTGCGTTCCCACAGGGGGAGTGCTGCTCAGGCAGAAGCCGGGCTCACAGCTGGTGAGCGCAGCGGGAGTGAGGGGAGCCTCTCCCGCCTCTGTGGCAGCGCTAAAGATGTCTGACTGGGGAGCGGGCCTAAGCCGTCAGTTGGACATCCCTCGAGGGCTCCTGGACTGTGAGAGAGCGAAGGCCGGGCTGAGGGACCCCTCCCCCCCCAAGTGCATGAATTTTGTGCACCGGGACTCTAAATGTCAATGAATAGCACAATGGTAAATTTAAATCTAACCATATCAGTGGCCTAAACCTGTGCTGTCCAATGCAGTAGCCACTACCACATGTGGCTATTGAGCATCTGAAATATGATTAGTGCAATTGAAGAACTAACTTTCAAAATATTATTTACTTTTAATTAATTTAAATCTAACAATTGATAGTTCAATTATTGGAATTCTTTCAAGTATGCTTAGAGCAACTTGGGTATGTGAACCTACTTTGTTAACTATAAATTTTATGAAATCTAAATACAAGTCAATTATTTCTGTAAAATATTTAGTGTATAAACTGAGATGTGCTGTAACTATAAACTTTATGTAAGAAATTCATTTTATATATAGATTAAAAGTAAAAGAATGAGGAAAGATATGCTATGTAAACCTTAATCATAAGAAAGCTAAAGTGGCTATATTGTTATTTAATAAAGTAGAACTGAGTACAAGAAATATTACCAGGAATAGAAGGGACATTTTATAATGACAAAAAGGGACAGTTCATAAGAAGACATAAAACTCCTATGTATGTTTATGTCTTATAACAGAAAACAAAATAATAGAGCACACTGACAAAACTGAGTAGGAGAAATAGAGTAATACACAATTATACTTTAAAATTTCAACACTTGTTTCTTAGTAATTGCTGAAACCAGTAGATTGAAAACCAGAAAGGATTTGAAGACTTCAATAATACTACCAACCAATTTGACCTAACTGATATTACAGAATATTCCACTCAAGAATAATAGAATACAAATTATTTAAAAGTATACATAGTATATTTACTAAGATAGACTGTGTGCTGGGCAAGAAAACTAGTCTCAGTAGTAATAAGAGGGTTAAAATAATAGAAAGTCATGTTCTTTTACCACAATGAAATTAAACTAGAAATATCTTGAGTATTCCCAAGTATCTGGAAATTAAATAAACATTTTTAAATGACCCATGGATCAAAGAAGAAATAACAAGGAAAATTAGAAAATGTTTGAACTGAATAATAAAAATATAATACATTAAAATTCATGAGATACAATGAAAACAGTCTTAGAGGAAATTTTATTTGTATATTTTATTTACTATGTTTTGCATTAGGTTTGAAGATTTTTTAATGATAGACTTTTAAATGAGAATTGTGGTTATTGGAAAGAAGAATTGGTCAACTACTGTGGAATAGTTTAATTTGTTCACAAACTCATCTGCAATGGAAGGTTCTGATAGCCCCAATCTATATTATAAAGGCCGGTGGCTGTAACGCGGTAACGCCGTATCGACCAAACAACTGGTCACCAGGAGGTGCATGGAGCACCTTTCAGTCCCTCCCCCATGGCCCACAGGCCGTGATCACAGCAAGGTTGGCGGCCGGTGGGTGGGTGGATGGGGAGGTGGGCAGGTGGGTGTGGCAAGGTGAACACAGCGAGGTGTGCATGCTGGTGGGCGGGGCACAAGCACGGTGGGGTGGCAGGCAGGTGGCTGGGGCTGTGAGCGTGGTGAGGTGTGCGGGTGGGTGAGGCCGCAAGTGCATGGCAGGATGGCGGGCAGGTTGGTAGGGCGTGCGTGGGTGGGTGCAGCATGGTCGGTGCGGGGAAGGGAGCATGGCGACGCACAGGCGAGTGGATGGGGCTGCATGATTTCATGTGCTGGGCCTCTGGTATTACAATATTTTTATGATGTTCAATATTATTTCATATTATTTCCAGCTGTACAATATAGTGGTTAGCCAATTATATAACTTATGAAGTGATCACCTCGATAAATCTACTACCCATCTGACACCATATATAGTTATTACAATATTATTGACTATATTCCCTATGCTATACTTTACATTCCTGTCACTATTTTGTAATTACCAATTTGTACTTTTTAATTCCTTCTCCTTTTTCACTCATCGATCCCACTCTCTTCCCATCTGGCAACCATTAGTTTGTTCTCTATATCTATAAGTCTATTTTTTATTTTTGATCTTTATTGTTGAAAGTATTACATATGTCTCCTTTTTCCCCCATTGACCTCTACTAGCCTGCCCCCACACCAGGCCTTCACCACCCTATTGTTAGTGTCTATGGGATATGCATATCTATAATAATAACCTATAATAATAAAAGGGTAATATGCTAATTAGTCCAGGCGTCATTCTGGATGTGATGCCGGATGTCCTTCTGGACTAAGTTGGGGCCAGAGTGGAGCTGGGGTCCTGGGTGCCTGCAGGTGGCTGGAGGGAAGCAAACCCACATCCCAGGTGCCTGCTGGTGGCTGGAGGGAAGCAAGGCCTACTCTTACACGAATTTCATGCATTGGGCCTCTAGTCTGTATATTAGTTCTTTGGTTGAACTCTTCCCACCCATCCACCCTCCCCTGCTTCCTCTGAGGTTCAAAAGTCTGTTCCATGCTTCAACTTCATCAGTAGTTATTGACCTATTCAGGTTTTCTGATTCTTCCTGATTGAGTTTTAGAAAATTGTATTTTTCCAGGAATATGTCCATTTCATCCAGGTTGTCCAGTTTGTTGGAATATAGTCTTTCATGGTATTTTTTTTTATGATCCTTTGTATTTCTGTGGGGTCAGTTGTTACTTCACCTCTTTTGTTTCTGATTTTGTTTATTTGGGTTTTCTCTTTTTCTTGATGAGTCTGGAGTCCTTCTTCTTGAGCTGGGCTCCCGCCTGGCCCCCAATATTTCCAAATTAATATTTCCTAGTCTCTTTCATTTGCGTGCAGCCTCCTCCAGAGCCAGAACCCTGAACCTGAACCCTGAACAATGTGGAAGTGGGGGGGCACTCACAGGGTCATGATCCACAGGTTGAGAACCATTAGCATGGTTGCCTAAGACCATTGGAAAACACAGATATTTACATTACAATTCAAAATTACAGTTATGAAGTAGCAACGAAAATAATTTTATGTTTGGGGGTCACCACAATATGAGAAACTGTATTAAAGGGTCTCAGCATTAGGAAGGTTGAGAACCACTGGGCTAGAGATTCATCAATCTTGTTTATCTTTTTAAAGAACCAGCTCTTGGTTTTATTGGTCTTTTGTATTGTGTGTTTTTTTTTTTAGTTTCTATGTCACTTATTTCCACTGTGATCTTTATTATTTCCTTCCTTCTACTTACTCTGCACTGTTGTTCTCTTTCTAATTTTTTAAGTTGTAGGGTTAGACAATTATGAAAAGTTTTTCTTGCTTTTTGAGGAAGAGCTGTAGTGCTATTTATTTCCCTCTCAGGATTGCTTTCACTGTGTCCCATAGATTTGGGGTTATTGTTTGTTCATTTTCATTTATTTCCAGGAGGTTTTTTATTTCTTCTTTGATCTCTTAGGTAACCCATTCATTGTTTAATATCATGCTATTCAGACTCTATGTGTTTGTATGTTTTTATTATAGTTGATTTCTAATTTCATGTCATTGTGATCTGAGAAGATGCTTGATATGATTTAAATCTTCTTGAATTTTTAGAGACTTAGTTTGTGTCCTAACATGTGGTCTGTCTTTGAAAATGTCCCATGTGCACTTGAAAAGAATGCATATTCTGTTGCTTTGGGGCAAAATGTTCTGAAAATGTCAGTTAATTCCATCTGATCTACTGTGTCATTTAGGATCACTGATCCCTTGTTGATTGAAATGTGTTGGTTTGGTGGTACTACTCTTTTAACCTGTTTTTGTCTGTGAGGCTCTTTATTTCACTTCAATTTTGAATGATAGCTTTGCTTGATAGAGTATTCTTGGGGTTAGTCCCTTGGTTTTTATTACCTGTGTACTTCATGTCATTCCCTTCTGACCTGAAGTGTTTCTATTAAGAAGTCAGTCTAGTGGAAGTTTCCTTGAAGACAACTTAGGCTGTCTCTCACAGCCTTTAGGATTCTTTCTTTGTCTTTAATGTTTGCCTTTTTTAATTACTATGTGCCTAGGTATGGGTCTTTTGGGGTTGATCTTGGCTGGGACTCTCTGTGTTTCCTGGACTTAAGTGACTTTTTCCTTCACCAGGTTAGGGAAGTTATCTGCCATGATTTCTCCAAACAAGTTCTCTATTCCTTGCTTGGACTCTTCTCCCTCTGGTATCCTTATGATGCGAATGTTGTTCCATTTCATATTGTCCCAAGCTGCCTAAAACTCTCCTCCTAGTTTTTAATTTTTTTCCCCATTTGTTGCTCTAAATGGGTGGGTTTTTATTTATTTATTTTTTAACCTTGTCTTCTAACTCACAGATTTAGTGTTCAGCTTCTTCTAGTCTACTGTATAATCCTTTAGGGTGTTCTTTATTTCAGCTATGTTGTTCCTCATTTCCAATTGATTCTTATTTATTCTTTCAACTTCTCTTTTCATGTTGGTGTAGCTCTCATGAAGTCCCTTAATATTCTCATTAATTTCCTTATAATCATCATTAAGGAATGATAGTTCTTATGCTTGTAGTTCTCACTGAATTGTTTGAGCATACTTATTATCATTACTCTGAATTCTTTACCTGAAAAATTGTTTACCTCCATTTCATTTAGTTTATTTTCTGATAATTCCTCCTTTTGTTTCATTTGGCGACTGTTTCTTTTCTCCCCATTTTTTGCTGTCCCTTTGTTTTTTGTTTCTATGTATTATATCAAACTGCTGTGCCTCCCAGATTTTGTGGGGTGGTCTTATGTAGGCAGTGTTTTGTGGGACCCAGTGGTTCAGTCTCTTAGGTATGCTGAGCTCTGTGCTTTTGGAGAAGCCCTTACTTGAGTTATTTGGGTTCTCCTATTGTAGTTAGGTCTTGAATGTTATTGTCCTGTCCATGGATAGAATCTCTTCTCAGGCTGGCTGACTACAAAGCTCATCCCATCCACATGTGGGAGCTATTGTGGAGGTGCTTACCAAACAGAACACAATACAAGAAAACAAAACACTAAACAGAAGAAATGATACAAAAATGTACACAAGTCCCTACAGCACCAACAAAAGGAACCACCAGAGAAGAGAGAATTAGAAAAGAGAAAAAGAGAGCAAGAATGGTAGAAAAAAAAGGAAAAAAATTCAAGGGGAAAACACAACAAACAAAACACAAACAAACAAATAAAAAAAAAAACAAGAAAAGGGAGGCAGAATATGTAGATGCAGAGCTGAGATAAAGAAAATAAGAATAAAGAATTAGAATAATAGGGGAAGGAAAATGGTTTAAAATAAAAAAGGGAGAAAATAAATGAAAAGATAAGAAAAATATGAAAAGGAAAATAAAGAAGAAAGCAGATATACCTAAAGTAAGAAAAACAAAAAAAGATGAGAATGCAGGAGAAGAAGAAAAGAAAGAAAAAAGTTGAGCAGTGTAAAAAAGAACAAAGGAAAACAATTGGGTAGGAAAATGGAAGAGTAAAATTAGATACATGAATGAAACAACAGAGGCTAGAATAATAACAAATAAATAAAGCAGATAATGAAGATAAATTTAAAAATGGAAAAAAGAAATAAAAGAGAAAAATTCACAAAAGAAAAAAAAAAAGGAGAAAAGTGGGGAGGGAAATGCAGTGGAGGTTGTTTCAGCCATGTTTAATGACCCATGGGAGCTAGCTTTGGATCCCACTCTTCTGTTCTGTCTGTCAATTCTGGGCTTCCTTTTAGGTGCTTACATGTTAACCACAGTTAGACACTGTCTTTTGGCTTTAGGCAATCTGCTCGAAGCTCTAAGTGATCCACTGATCCAGCTTGTGTCTGTCTCCACAGGCTTTGGCTTAAGCAGGAGGGGCCAATCTGCCCTCTAAAGTAAGTTTGTAAGCAGCACAGGGCCCAGGGCTGGGTCAGCACCCTTCCCCTGGTTCCCCAGGCTCCACCTCTTGCCTGCCTTTGCCTGCTAGCCAGCTGTCAATCTTAATCACTCAATAATCTGTTTCTGAAAGGGCTTTAGGTGGGGGAGGTGCTGTTTAGCTTTCAGGGAATATGGTGGGTGTGTTTCCCTGTCTCAGAGCTACTCCTCTGCAAGTGGCCCAAAATATTAGTCTGCCCTTGGCTGGACAGAGATCCCTGTATGGAGACCAACAGGATCAGCTGGAAACCTGGAGTTTTTATCAGTTCTTCCATGTGGGGAAAATATTAGTCTGGTTCCCAGGATATTGAGGTGGATGACCCCTCTCCCAAACTAGTCACTGAGGGCTCCTTGAGACTGTTCAAACCCATAAGCTCCTCTCAGGAAAAATGGCCATTTTGATTTGGGGTCCTATGACCAAATGCTCTTGGCTGTTATTCCTTCAAGTCTCCCCACAATGCTTCCTACCCCAGCCTCACCCCAGGCACCTCAAGCCCGCATTTCCCTTTCTGCACCAAAGCCTCAAGTGAGTAGTTGCAAATGAAAATTCCCATATTTAGAGATTTAAAAAAAACTGTAACTGTTGCTATCTCTTTCACAGCTGGCTGCTACCGGGGCTGTGGGTCTCTGCTGTGGTGTTTGGGGGCTTTGGAGCCGTGCCTGGGTTCAGGGCCTCTATCTTCTGAGGGAACAGACTTTCCCATGGTGGGGAGTTCCCTCTTCTGTCTCAGACTGTCAGCCTGCTGGCTTGCCACCTCTGGGAGCTGGGTCAGCTCCTCTCATGATCTCACTCTTTCTACTAGTCTCCAAGTGTTTTCTGTCCTTACTTGATATGTCCTTTCCTCAGCTGGACCTCAGTTGGTAATTCCAGGTGAATATTCTCTAATTTAGTTGTATTTCTAGTCTAGCCTTGGGGTGAGGTGAACAATAGGTCTGCCTATTTGGCTTCCATTTTCTTCAATAAATCAGAGTCTGTTTTTGTTTTGTTTGTTCATTTCATTTTGTTCTTTAGATTCCACATATAAAAGAAATCACATGGAATTTGTCTGTCTGTGTCTGATGTATATCACTTAGCATAGTACCCTTCTAGAGAGAAATTTATAGTATCAAAATATTTAAATGCTTGTATTAGGAAAGGAAAAAGTAAAAAACCACTTATGAAGTTTCTACCTCAAGAAACTAGCAAAAGAAGAGCAAATTAAACACAAAGAAGTGATGGGGAAAATAAGACATTTTTGGGGGGCTAGCAATTTGAATCTGTGCCAGTAACCTAATGTACATTCTTTTTTTTTTTTTTACCATTTTTTTTATTGTTTTAAGTATTACAAATAGTAGTACATATGTCTCCTTTTTTTCCCCCATTGATCTCCCCCCAACCTCCCCTACCCCCCAGTACATGCCTTCACCTGCCTGCCCTCCCCCCCGCCCCAGTGTCTTAAATCCATTGGTTGTGCTTATATGCATGCATACAAGTCCTTCAGTTGGTCTCTTACAGCCCCCCTCGCCCAACCTCCCCTGTCTTCCCAATGTAGTTTGACAGTCTGTTCAATGCTTCTTTGCCTCTGTATCTTTTTCCCACCATTTCTTTCCTTTAAAAAGTTTTGCCTTTGCAGACTAGAAATAAACATATAATAACAAAACAAAACAAAACAAAAAAATGTTTGAGTCCCAATTTCAATGTCCAACAGTTCTGAGTCCCCGTTTCAATGTCTAACAGTTCCTTATGTGTACATGTCAGCAATGATATCTGGATGGTGGGCACATGTTGGCAATGCAGGTCCGACCCTCTCTGGTTTGGTCCTATGTAACCTGCAGCGGTGCACAGCTGCTGACTGCTCGCGTGGCAAGGCATTGTCAGCGTCTTCCATCTCTGGACTGTTTTTTCCACTTGTCTTCATGGTTGGAGCACACCTGTCAATTCCTCTCTGTTGCAGGAATCCATCTGGTCTTGGGGTTGTTTTCTGAAAATATACAAATATATTCTCGACCACAAGTTAATAAAGGAATCTTTTCTATATAATTGATTTGGGATCCTTTTTATTTTTGTTCAAATGATTTTCCTTTGTCTTATTTAGACACCATGTGTGTTTTTAATGGCCGTCTTGCTGTTAGCATTGCAAATGAAACTTAATTTGGTAAAGTAAAAATTTTCTAGATGTAATTTACTTATAGGATATTTTTCCTTACATGATATTGCCCTACTATCCCCCGCCCCTTTTTTTTTTTTTATTAATGGAGGTTTTTATAATGCAGTCTTGATAACTTTAAATTTAATTTTTTTTTTCCCCACACATATGACTGATTTAGGTTCATTGCATATTCAGGAATTTTACCATGAGATGAACTACCAATAGAAATTTTAGTTATTACTTTAAGAACAGCTTTTTGTCCAGTACAATTAACTTTACTTGAATATTCACTTAATTCAATTAGCCTATTTAAATTAATCTGAAAACTTGATTACTATTTTACTGTCAAATTTAATACTCTACCAACAATCTTAGTTTACCCTGTAAATATTAGTGGGAAGGATTATTTGCATTCTTGAGTGGGCCCTGAGCATTCCAGATGCTAGGCTGAATTTAGATATAGGGCAACTGCTGTCAGCCAAGTCTCTTGTCTGTTACCTGGGTCCCGATCTGAGCTGGGCCAAGTCTCTGTCTGTCACCTGTATCTCAATGTGAGCTGGGCCAAGTCTCTTTCTGTTGCCTGTGTCCCAATCTGAGCTGGGTGTGGGAAGCACGAAGCAGCCATGGGGGCAGGAGACCTCCTTCAGAAGGGGTGAGGGTTCAAACCCCTGCTATGTTGGGGGGGTGAGGGTCTGTGCCCCACTTCTGTTGCCCCCCCCCAAGTTCTCTCCTGATGGCCCCTCTGCAACTGTGCCTGTCTTAGGTTGTTCCTTCCTTAAGGAATCTTACCCGTCTCTGGCTAACCAGCCATCCTCCGGGGCCAAGCAGGGTGGTGTGAGGTTCAGTTTTCTCTCCTTGGTAGCCTATGCCCCCGTGGCCTCCACACCCAGCACCTGCCTTGGGATCCCCTGGCCTGCTGGCAGGGTCCCGGTGCTGATCACATATCTCGGGGAACTCGGGTTTCTTCTCCAGTGAGGGCCCAGCTCACACAATTGGGTGTGAGACAGATCCATGGTACCAGCACCCATGAAGCTTCAAGCTCAGCATGAACAGAAAGCTCAGGTAACAGCTGAGGGCAATTGGATTGTGAGAAAAGGGTCCCTCTTGGCACAAAGGGCAAGAGGGGCCAATATAGGATGCTCAAGTGCCTTCCCAGTGTCTTAATTCCTTCTGCAAGGGATTAAATCCTTTCATGTCCTTTTTTTTTTTTTTAATTGCTGCCAACCATTCAAAGAATTAGTTTGTAAGTTTGTTTGGGATAATTGTAAAATATGCTGTTGTAAAATATCTAAAATTATAATGACATTGTAGAATAATATCATGTAAGGATATTCTTTGCCCTAGGCCCTGGCAATTCCATTTCAAACTGGCTGTCAATTTCTTTTTGTAGCTTTATATAAACTTTGTCAGGGAGGCAAAAACACAAATTACTTACTTTAGTTCAAGAGGCCAAATATATTGACTTTCAATTACAATCCTTATGACTTTTGAAGGAAACTTCTCTTTGTTTCCTTCCAAAATAATTTTCAGTCTACAGAGAGTTTCATTTAAAAATTTTTGTCACATGAAACAATTTCTCTTAAGGCTATGGTGACCACTAGTATTGGTTAGATTTAGTATTTTATAATTTTTTAATTAATTTTTTTAATTTTTATTTTTTACATATGTGTCCTTATTTCTCCATAACCCCCCACTCCCCACTTATCCCCACCCCCTTGTTGTCTGTGTCCATTGATTAGGTTCATATGCATGCATACAACTCCCTTGGTTGATCTCTCCACCTTATCCCCACCCTCCTCTACCTTACCTGAGGTATGATGTTCTGATCGACGTTTCTCAGCCTCTGGATCTGTTCTTGTTCATCAGTCTATGCCGTTCATTATATTCCACAAATGAGCGAGATCATGTGATATTTATCTTTCTCTGCCTGACTTATTTCACTCAACATAATATTCTCCATCTCCATCCATGTTGTTGCAAATGGTAGGAACTCCTTCTTTTTTACCGCAGCGTAGTATTCCATTGTATAGATATACCACAGTTTTTTAATCCATTCATCTGCTGATGGGCATTTAGGTTGTTTCCAAATCTTGGCTATGGTGAATTGTGCTGCTATGAACATAGGGGTGCATATTTCCTTTCTGATGCGTGTTTCTAGATTCTTGGGATATATTCCTAGAAGTGGGATCACTGGGTCAAATGGGAGTTCCATTTTTAGTTTTTTGAGGAAGCTCCATACTGTTCTCCACAGTGGCTGCACCAGTCTGCATTCCCACCAGCAGTGCAAAAGAGTTCCTTTTTCTCCGCATCCTCGGCAACACTTGTTTGTTGATTTGTTGATAAAAGCCATTCTGATAGGTGTGAGATGGTACCTCATTGTTTTGATTTGCATCTCTCTGATGATTAGTGACTGTGAGCAGGTTTTCATATGTCTCTTGGCCTGCCTTCTGTCTTCTTTCGAAAAGTGTCTATTTAGATCAGTTGCCCATTTTTTGATTGGGTTGTTTATCTTCTTTTTGTTAAGTTGTATGAGTTCTCTGTATATGTTGGAGATTAAACCCTTATCGTTGATATCATTGGCAAATATGTTCTCCCATGCAGTGGGCTTTCTTGTTGTTTTATTGATGGTTTTCTTTGCTGTGCAAAAGCTTTTTATTTTGATGTAGTCCCATTTGTTTATTTTCTCTTTAGCTTCCATTGCCCTAGGAGTAGTATCAGTGAACAAGTTCTTTCGGCATATGTCCGAGATTTTGCTGCCTGTGGATTCCTCTAGTATTTTCATGGATTCCCGTCTTATGTTTAAGTCCTTTATCCATTTTGAGTTTATTTTTGTGTATGGTATAAGTTGGTGATCTAGCTTCATTTTTTTTGCATGTATCTGTCCAATTTTCCCAACACCATTTGTTGAAGAGACTTTCTTGACTCCATTGAATGTTCGTGCCTCCTTTGTCAAATATTAATTGAGCATATTGATTTGGGTCAAATTCTGGGTTCTCTATTCTATTCCATTGATCTATATGTCTGTTCTTGTGCCAGTACCAGGCTGTTTTGAGAACAGTAGCTTTGTAATATAGCTTGATATCTGGTATTGAGATCCCACCTACTTTGTTCTTCTTTCTCAGGATTGCTACTGTAGCTATTTGGGTTCTTTTTTTATTCCAGATAAATTTTTGGAAATTTCGTTCTAGGTCTGTGAAATATGTTGTTGGTATTTTAATGGGAAGCGCATTGAATTTATAGATTGCTTTGGGTAGTATGGACATTTTGATGATGTTGATTCTACCAATCCATGAACATGGTATGTTCTTCCATCTGTTTATGTCTTCCTCTATCTCTTTTTTCAGTGTCGTGTAGTTTTCTACGTATAGGTCTTTAACCTCTTTAGTTAAGTTTATTCCTAGGCATCTTAATTTTTTTTGGTGCAATGGTAAATGGGATTGCTTTTTTTAGTCTCTCTTTCTGTAAGTTCATTATTGGTGTATAGAAATGCCATAGATTTCTTGGCATTAATTTTGTATCCTGCTACATTACCGAATTCAGTTATTAAGTCTAACAATTTTTTTATGGAGTCTTTAGGGTTTTCTATGTACAGTATCATGTCATCTGCGAATAAGGACAGTTTTACATTTTTTTTCCAATTTGGATGCCTTTTATTTTTTCTTCTTGTCTGATCGCAATGGCTAGTACTTCCAGCACTATATTAAACAGGAGTGGTGAGAGTGGGCATCCCTGTCTTGTTCCTGTTCTTAGGGGAAATGGTTTTAGTTTTTGCCCATTGAGTATGATGTTGGCTGTGGGTTTGTTGTATATGGCTTTTATTATGTTCAGGTATGATCCTTCTATTACCACCTTGCTGAGAGTTTTTATCAAGAAAGGGTGTTGGATTTTATCAAATGCTTTTTCTGCATCAATTGATATGGCTATGTGATTTTTATCTCTCAATTTGTTTATGTGATGTATCATGTTTATTGAATTGCAAATATTATACCATCCTTGCATCCCTTGGATAAATCCTACTTGGTCATGGTGTATAATCTTTCTGATGTACTGCTGTATTCGATTTGCTAGAATTTTGTTGAGGATTTTGGCATCTATGTTCATGAGGGATATTAGCCTGTAATTCTCTTTCATTGTGTTGTCTTTATCTGGTTTTGGTATTAGGGTGATGTTGGCCTCATAGAAGGAGCTTGGAAGTGTTCCTTCTTCTTGAATTTTCTGGAATAGTCTGAGGAGGATAGGTTTTAGTTCTTCCTTGAATGTTTGGTAAAACTCCCCTGTGAAGCCATCAGGCCCTGGGCTTTTGTTTGCTGGAAGCTTTTTGATGACTGCTTCAATTTCTTCCATAGGTATCAGCCTATTGAGATTTTTAGAATCTTCCTGAGTGAGTTTTGGAAGGTTGTATTTTTCTAGGAATGTGTCCATTTCCTCCAGATTGTGTAGTTTGTTAGAATAGAGTTGTTCATAGTATTTTTTAACAATCCTTTGTATTTCTGTGGGGTCTGTTGTTATTTCACCTCTTTCATTTCTGATTTTGTTTATTTGGGTCCTCTCTCTTTGCTTCTTGGTGAGCCTGGCTAGAGGTTCATCAATCTTGTTTATCCTTTCAAAGAACCAGCTCTTGGTTTTGTTGATCCTGTGTATTGTTTTTTTGGTCTCTATGTCATTCATTTCTGCTCTGATCTTTATTATGTCCTTCCTTCTGCTCACTGTGGGCTTTTCTTGTTGCTCTCTTTCTAATTCTTTGAGTTCTTGAGTTAGAAGATTTATTACCATTTTTCTTGTTTTTTGAGGTAGGCCTGTAGAGCTATAAACTTCCCTCTCAAGACTGCTTTCATTGTGTCCCATAGCATTTGCATTGTTGTGTTTTTATTGTCATTATTCTCCAGGATGTTTTTAATTTCTTCTTTGATCTCGTTGATCACCCAATCATTGTTTAATAGCATGCTATTCAGTTTACATGTGTTTGAATTTTTTGGAATGTTTTTATTATAGTTTATTTCTAATATTATGCCATTGTGGTCTGAGAAAATGCTTGATATGATTTCAATCTTTTTGAATTTAGGGAGGCTTTGTTTGTGACCCAATATGTGGTCTATTTTTGTAAATGTCCCATGGGCACTTGAGAAGAACGTATATTCCAAGGCTTTGGGGTGAAATGCTCTGAAGATGTCAATTAGGTCCATCTGATCTAGTGTGTCATTTAGAATTGCTGTTTCTTTGCTGACTTTTTGTCTAGAGGATTTATCCAGTGATGTCAGTGGTGTATTAAAGTCTCCTACTATGATTGTATTGTTGTTGATCTCTCTCTTGATCTCTTCCAGGAGTTTTTTTATGTATTTGGGTGCTCCTGTGTTGGGTGCATATATGTTTACCAGAGTTATATCTTCTTGTTGAATTGCTCCCTTTAGTATTATGTAGTGGCCTTCCTTATCTCTTGTTATGGCCTTTACTTTGAGGTCTATTTTATCAGATATAAGTATTGCTACCCCAGCTTTTTTCTCATTTCCATTTGCCTGAAAAATATTTTTCCATCCCTTCACTCTCAGTCTGTGTGAATCCTTTGCTCTGAGGTGGGTCTCTTGTAGACAGCAAATATATGGGTCATGTTTTCTTATCCATTCAGCTATCCTATGTCTTTTGATTGGTGCATTTAATCCATTTATGTTTAATGCTATTATTGACAAGTACATGTTTGTTGTCATATTTTTCCCCTTAGTGTTTGTGTTTCTTTTTGCCTTTCTCTTTCTTCTTTTTACAGCAGTCCCTTTAGCATTTCTTGCATTGCTGGCTTGGTAGTGATAAACTCTCTTAGCCCTTTTTTGTCTGTGAAGCTCCTGATTCCACCTTCAATTCTGAATGATAACCTTGCTGGGTATAGTATTCTTGGATTCAGTCCCTTGCTTTGCATCACTTTGTATATTTCATTCCATTCCCTTCTGGCCTGGTGTGTTTCTCTTGAGAAATCAGTTGATATTCTAATAGGAGATCCCTTGTAGGTAACTTTCTGTCTCTCTCTGGCAGCCTTTAAGATTCTTACTTTGTCATTGGTATTCGCCAATTTAATTATGATGTGTCTTGGTGTCAGTCTTTTGGGGTTCAACTTGTTTGGGACTCTATGTACTTCTTGGACTTGCATAGTTTTTTTTTTTTAATTGCTAATTTTGCTTTATTCAATCTGAAAACAGATTTTTTTGTTTCTTTTTTTGTTGCTGTGGTTTTACATGTTTCTCTCTTTTGAACTCTGTGTCTTGCCAATATCAGGGAAGTTTTCTGTCATTATTTCTTCAAATAGGTTTTCTATTCCTTGCTTCTCTTCCTCTCCTTCTGGTATCCTTATTATTCTAATATTGTTTCACTTTGTGTTGTCCCAAAGCTCCCTTAGGCTCTCCTCTTGCTCTTTAAGTCTTCTTTCCATTTGCTGCTGTGTTTGTGTATGTTTTCCTACCTTGTCTTCTAATTCGCTGATGCGGTCCTCAGCCTCTTCTAGTCTACTGTTTAAGCCTTCCAATGTGTTCTTTATTGCAGCTATGTCGTTCTTCATCTCCTCTTGGTTTCTTTTCATGTTGGTGACATTTTCATTCAGCTCTTTATAGTTCTCATTGAGTTGTGTGTATTTGTCATTGAGTTGTGTGTATTTGTCATCCATCCGTTTAAACATCCTTATAATCATTACTCTGAATTCTCTCTCTGTTAAGCTGCTAGCCTCAATTTCATTTAACTCCCTTTCTGGTGATTCCTCTTTTTCTTTCCTTTGGGTATTGCTTTTTTGTCTCCCCATGTTTTCCTGAAATGTTTTAATTGTAGATCCAATTGCTTTGCTACCCAGGTTCTTTTGGTAATGGTGCTACTGGTGAAATCTTTCTGTTCTTCTGGGCTTGGTTATCTAGTGTAGCTCCCTACTTGAGGTATTTGGGTTCTCTTGATGTAGGCCTGCAAGCTTGAGAGGCACAACTGCAGTGCCTAGAAGTCAGCTGCTATGGGGGGGAGTGTCCCAATTTTTGCTGACTTGCACTCTTAATTTAAATCACGTGTGCCCAGTGGGGCCTCACAGTGGCACCAAGGAACCGTCTGTCAGGGTGATGTGGCTCAGGGGGCTACACTTTGGAAAGGGGTAACTGTGTTGCCCAGAGTTCTGTAGTTGTGGGGTGGGCAGACTCAACTTTCGCTGCTGTGTCTGTGATGGGTAGGCGCTTTCTCCAGGTGGCGGCTCACAGGAGCACTGGCGGTAAGTTTGCCAGCGAGGTACACTGAAGCACTCTGGAGGGCTCTGGCAGTGTAGCTGAGTAATTGAGGTGCTTAGCTTCTAAAGATTTCTCTTTAGAGTAGATCCTATGGCCTCAGGGAATATTCAGATTCCATGGTGTTAATCAGGGTGGAATCTGGGTGTGGCTATATTGGTTGCCTGGAGACTGGGGGGAGGGGCCATCTCTCAGGAGAAAATGGATTCTGTGGGCTTAGATATGACTCAGCACCAGACTTGCCACCACCTCTCCTGGACCGTCCGTTGCCCACTCTGCCCAGATTCCACAACTCCACCCCCTCTCCCGCACCTCTGTCACAGGTAAGCGCCTGTCTCCAAAAGGTCCCATGAACCAGGAAAGGCACAGGCCCCAGCGCGAGGAAGGACCGCGTCTCTGCCAGCTCCTCTCCCGCTGGCACTCCGCGGTCCGGCAGCTCCCAAAGGCTGCCTTTGAGCTCAGATCCCAAATCCAGACTCCACGGTCTAAAATCCTTCAGACCTTGCCTGTCCTCAGGGACGCGGCCTGGCACTGTGTAGTTTCTCTCTGACCTTCTGGGCACAGAGGTCCAGGAGATTCTACTGCCTAGATCTTTGATTTTACCTTTATCCGGGGGATCCCTGCTCTTCCCAGCTGCAAACTGTCTCACCAGCTGTGCCTCCCTCGCCAATTTGGGCTGGATTCCCCTCGTCTCAGCTGCCTCCTCTATTTGCTCCGGGACAAGGCTCAGGACACATCCTTCTATCCCACCGCCATTTTGTCTCTCCTAATGTACATTCTTGATAGCCTATAATTAAGTCACTGCCCCTTGCTCCACAATCTGGTCTTACAAGACCAGTTTACCTAAATACTCACATTTTACAGAGGCCATAAACCATGAACAATACACAACCCCCAGAGGGGATTACAAGTATTCTCTCTTTACCTTGACCAGCATTGCTAGAGAGCAGACTGAGTCCTGAGTAGGAGCAGTTAGAGATTGAGAAAAAGAAAAAAAGGAGACAGACACAGAGACAGTAGGGAAGGCTGGGACCAGGTTGGACAGCTGTCCTCGGATGGAGAGACAGTGACCCAGAGCTGGTGCAGTGCATCTACTATATACAGCATGATTCTAGCAAGTTTTACTAGAGTTTAAGACAAAGGAAATTATGTGAAATCATGGTTAAGGATCAAGCTGCAAATCTTTATTCTTGTGGCTTCTTTGTAACTGTCATTCCTGGCTGAGCCGGGATAGTTGTGTGCAGTCCTTGAGCCTGGCTGAACTTAGATAATGAAACCCAGCCCCTGGCACTTATGCTAAGGGTGAGGCTGACAACACATCTGTATCTGGCACGGTATGTTTCCAGGATATGGCTTTGCCAATGTAACTGGACTCAGCGGACAGTTAGCTTATGCACCTTCCCAGGCATTCTCTACAGGGGATTATCAGTGCTGGTGCTAGGCCTTTAGGTGTGGTCTCATGACCCTCATCCCAACACACGGGGCTTTTTGCAAAGCCTGCGAAAGGTCTGGAAGTCCCATCCATATTTGGGGGACAAAAAACCAAAGGGTATAAAGGAAGAGCTTCCTCCAAATTGGTTTGCTCATGATTTGGAGAGAAACAGTCTCCCCTGAGTCACTATACTAGTGTATGCAAAACATCTGAAAATAAATGTGTTTTTTTTTTCCTGTATCTCCAGGTACTCCTGTGTATTTTTCCGTAGCCTGGTAAATTCTGTAATAGAAGGAAAGATATAATTAAATTAAGAACAAAAGTCAGGAAAGATTATTAGCCAAAAATTATAAATGCAATGAAATAAAAAGATAGTTCTTGGAAAAGATTAATAAAATTGATAAATTTCTAGTTGGATTAATCAGGAAAGAAAGATAAAACACACATAATTCCAGTATCAGGAGAGGACATTACTACAGAACCTTCAGACAGTAAAAGAGTAATAAGAAAATGTTTTAAACAATTCTATGCCAAATTAAGAAGCTCAAAATACAGAGTTTATTCAACTTAAGATATAGCAAAAAGGCAAGGAAAGAGATGATTTATACTAACATACTAGGAGAGTTTGCAAGCGCACTATGCAAATCCTGAACTGAGCAGTGTTCCTAGGTCCTATTTTTCTCTGCCTTATCAATCCTCATTGCTGATTATGTGGTTTTAAAGACTAAAGAATCTTGAACAAGGAGGCTTAGTAATGTGTTACCTGAGGCCAAAACCATACTTGAAGAATAATTATACATAGCATAGTTGTAGCTCTAGGTTGTCTTAATAAGTAGCAATAGGTTTTACTCATTTCTTGGGCAAAAGATGAATGAATCCAAAATAAGTATTACCCATGGGTCATCAATTTAATACCTCATAAATGAGTGCTCCATATGCCTCATGCACATTTAGCATATCATGAATATTTGGTCCCTCCGTCAGTTTTCTTTCCTTTTCTATCTTCCTGCTTCTTCTCCCACAATATTAATAATAACAACAAGAATAATAATAGCCTTTCATTGAATGTTTTTGTGTTGGTGCAAGGCAAGGATGTTTTATGAAAATTGTTTCCTTTAATCCACCAGAAGTTCTATCAATAACATATTATTTTCCATATTTTATGGTTGAGATATTAGAATTTCATTGATGTGACTTCCTCTGATCAGAGCCTTTGCTGATTTTGATCTTGTTCCTAAGCAGAAAGGTGATGGACAGATACCTCTGAGAAAGGAGGTTTGTGTATTGAAAAAAAGAATACCTTTACCTGATTTTGAGCCTGTAGTTGCAACAAAGTCCTATGCTTATGAAATTCAGCAGTACCAGATGTGCCAAAGCTACATGCATTATGATGATTGTCATACTGTGGGGCTCATCAACTGAAATAGAGATGTCCACTAGTTAGTTTCCTGGAAGATAGTTGTTCCCACATTCACTTCCTGCTCAGTGAATCCCCAATCATGTTCCCTTTAACAGTAATACATTGTGGGTCCTCCATCTCTATCCATTTCCCTTTCAAAGTATGGCTAATTAGTAAGTTCAAGCCTCCATTCAAATATTATCTTACTAAGCTTACTTGCTCAGAAAATAAATGTAAGCAAATAAATTCAGTTCTTCCATGGAAGAGGAGCAATGTAACAGTATGAACAGAATTGTGTGTTGAGACAAGATTAGGTCATTGAGTCAAACCAAGTAGTTTATTCAAGGCTGAAGATGCTAGCCTGGCATAGCATCCTATCTAATAAAGAGGGAATATGCTAATTGACAATCACTCTGTCACAAAGATGGCTGCACCCACAGCTGAGGCCAAGTTCCCATAAGGGGCCTTAACAAGCAATCAGCAGGGACCTGAGGCTACGCCCTTCCCACTTCCGTGGGGCTTGACAGGGGACCTCAGGCTGTGCCCCCGCCCTGGCATCAGGCTGGGGGACCTCAGGCTGCACCCCTGCCCCAGCGCCAGGCCAGGGGACCTGAGGCCACACCTTCCACCTGGTGGGGCTTGATGGAGAACCTCAAGGCATGCCCCCCACCCCAGTCTGGGCTGGGGGGGGCCTCAGGCCATGCCCCCTGTCCTGGCGCTGGGCCAGGGGACCTGAGGCTATGCTCCCTGGCCAGCAGGGCTTGACAAGGGTGGGACTGGTGGGGTCTGGATCTAGCCCAATTTTGGGGGGGGGGCGGCTGGGTCTGGGTCTCACATGATTTTGATGTGCATGTGGGTGGGTGGGGACTTGACTCTGGGTCCTGTGGTATGCCTCAGACTCTGACAGGAGGAGGGTTTTCATATACATTTTACTAACTTTCTTTCATCTCTGACACTTCTATTATAGAGAAAGGGCAAATAGCAATATTAAATTATTTTCTCTAATTAATCCCCTTTTAATGTACACGAATTTCGTGCACTGGGTCACTAGTAAAAGAATAAAGGAACCAGAGGTCTCTATGAAGCTGAAAAGGCTCTGTAAAAAGAGGTAAAGTATAAGGTTGGTAAAATTAAAAGTTGTGCTCAGAAAGTGAGGTATTGGGATTTAATGTTCAGAACTGAAACATTTTCACTTTTGGATAAAACCCAAGGTCTGACACTGGCTGTGGGTGATTGAAGTGAAGTGGGTCTCTGCACTGTCCCTATTCCTGGAACACTGGTTGGCTTTCCCTTTACCATCCTTATTGTACAACTTCTACTCACTCTTCAGTCATCAGGTGGAATAATATATCAAAGAAGCTTTTGTTGTAAAAAGTGCCTAAAATCTGGAATTAAGGCAAAAACAAATTCCATGTCTTTTTAATATCATGCTAAAACATTAGCTGATAAATTTATCTAAGGACTTAGGAAAATAAAAGTTTATTATGGTTTTATTGACCTTTGGACATTAACTTAGCAGTCTTATTTTAGGATTGAATTTTAAACTGCTGTTGAACCAGTTTTGTTATCTCCTCTCTCCCTTATGAGTTAATTAAAATTATTACAAATTAGAAGCCTGATGCATAAAGATTTGTGCTAGAATGGGCTTTCCTTTCCCTGGCTGCTGGCACCACTCAGGCCCCAGAGCCACCTCTTTCCACTCAGGCCCCAGAGCCTTCTCTTTCCACTCTGGGAGCTGCCTCTTTCCACTCCAGCCCTGCCTTCCCATGCTGCCCAGAAGTCCTGAGAGACCAGGGTGAGGAAGAACCATGGTGACGATGCAAGTGTCCTGCTCCCATCACTTGGTGCCTGTGTATGCAAATTAACCGCCATCTTTGTTGGGTTAATTTGCATATCACTCCTAATTGGCTGGTGGCGTAGTGGAGGTATGGTCAATTTACATGTTTGTCTGTTATTAGGTAATATGATTTTTATGGGAATTTATGTTCTTAACATTTTGATAATTGCAGTTTGACTTCTTCCCTTTTCCTTTCTATATCTGTCTCCTCTTTGTGTTTTCATGGCAACCTGTGCTTGCTCCATACATTGTACTATAACAGAGTTTAATTCACTCAAAGAATATGCATTGAATTCAATTTAGGTGTCACATACAGTGATAGGTGTTAGTGATGCCATGGTGAACTAGGCAGACGTAGTCTAACCCTCAAAGGCTTTTTCTTTGCATGGCCTTTTCCTCCTACAAGATTATCCTATCTAATAAAGAGGGAATATGCTAATTGACAGTCACACCATCACAAAGATGGAGTGCCCATAGCAAATAAGGAGGGAATATGCTAATTGACTGCCATGTCCTCAAAGATGGTGGTACCCATAGCCATAAGATGGCAGCGCTCAGTCCCCTCAGCCCTGCTGGAGTGGCAGGCAAGCAGCATGGCCGGACCTGCCCCTAGGTGGGTCTGGCCATTCCGCATGCCTGCCTCTGGAGTCTCCCAGTCCCCTCAGTTCCCCAGCCACCCAGGGCAGGCCCAAGGTGCAGGCAAGCCTTGGATGACGGTTACCTTGTGATCAAGGGATCACAAGGCTCAGGTAACCAGGGCCAGCTGAGGTTTGTGCTGCCAGCAGTGGCAGCAGCAGAGGTGTGATGGGGGTGTCACCTTCCCTTGATTGCCCGGTCACCTCTCACCCCTGAGGGCTCCCAGATTGTGAGAGGGGCCAGGCCGGGCTAAGGGACCCCCCTCTCCAGTGCATGAATTTTCATCCACTGGGCCTCTAGTTAGGTTCATAAGTATAGACTATGTTTAAGCCATTACGGCATTCTCAGTGTTAAGCATTTAGCTGACCCACAAAAGTTTATCAATAAGCATTTGTTGGATAAATGTGTGGGTGAATGTATAATAGTCATCAGGTGCAATATTAACTCAAAGAAATGTGGCATTCATACAGCTGATATGCTAGTGTGTTAGGTGCACTGTCTCCTTGGACTGAAAGTAATCTAAGGTGATGAGAGTTATTGGTGTGAAGAGACAGACTGTAACTCAATCATAAGTAAATGAAAAGTAACAACAGGTTGTGACAAAAACTTAAAAAACAGGAAGTACTTACATGATTAGAAAAGGAGAAAGGGCTGAATTGGCCCTGGGAATTGAATACAATGCCAGGAATTCTTAGGGAAATTTAGGTTTTATGTAAGGCAAGAAGGTAGATGGAATTTGAGGGGAGAGATGGATGATGTTTTGGGAATCATTTTCAATAGAATAAATTTCTAGAGGGCTCAGAGGAAAAGTTTGGGTTAGGGATATTGGGAATAGTGGGAAATGGATCCAAAGTAGAGGATGAGTGGGGGTGAATAATCTATATCACAACTTAAAACTGGATCTTATAAAAATATTGTTCTTTCAGCTTTATTTCATAGCACTGCCCTTTATCTCCCCATGCCTGGTCTCATGTTTACTCTCCCCATTCACTGAAGGCACCAGGCCCTGTCTTCCATGCCACCTTTCAGGTCAAGGTCTATCATTATCCTTAGTGACTTCAAGTCCACATGGATAAGATATTTAAAACCCTTGTCTTTCTCTTTATTGATCTCTTTAACAACAAATGTTTATCGAATGCTTTCTTTGTTCCCTCTACTATATTAGGCAGTAGGTTAGAGTGATTAAAAAAATCATGCCTCCCATCTTTGGGAAACTTTCTGACATTGACAATAAAAAAATGCCCAAGGAATTATATGTATAATTGCATTTGTTTTAGTACCATTATTATGAAAACAGCAGGTTACTATAAAAAATAATGCTGGAATATAATTCAGCCAGAGAGGCAGTAAAAGTAAGACTCTCTAAAGAAGTAATATTTCATCCAAGAGTAGAGAACAAGTAGTAGTTATCTAGGTGAGGAACAGAGAGAATAATTGAGAAACTACCACATAGAAATATGATGCAATATGTTGGGGAGCACTCTGACTTATGCAACTATACATATTAGAAATCTAAGTTTGAATTTAAGTCAGATGTGGGGCAATTCTATCATTGATGACAAGTCCTGAAATGGCCATGAGAGCAAATGGAGGAAAGTGGAGTCAAAGTGAAGACTTACATAATTTGCCTTCTCTCTAGCTCCTAAAGTTGATCTAAGTTACTCTCCTCTCTGAAATTAGTTTTGGGCTAAGAGACTGAGAACTTGAGTTTGGTGCTCAGTCTCTTAATCTGGTTTGGATGGACAAATTGCCTTAAACAAGTATTGTTCCCTTGTCTACCTATCTGTTTTCTCTGACTTTCTGTTTGGAATGTATGAGGATATTGTACTGGCAGGTAACATTATTTTCATTGCCCTTTTATTTTAATCTGTTTCTAAGGACTATGGTTCCTAGATATAAGGCTCCTTGTTCAGCTGAAGTTTAGATGGGTATGAACAGGCAAATTTGGAAGTAGGAATTAAAGAAAGTTGAGTTTTCCTTTATAGTAGAAGTAAATAATTCAGTGTGTGTGTGTGTGTGTGTGTGTGTGTGTGTGTGTGTGTGGTAGTGATGTAGGACATAGCAGTTCAAGAAGAAAGGCGTCGCCCTAACCAATTTAGCTCGGTGGATAGAGTGTTGGCCTACAGACTGAAGGGTCCCAGGTTCGATTCCGGTCAAGGGCATGTGCCTTGGTTTCGGCCACATCCCCATTAGGGAGTGTGTAGGAGGCAGCTGAATCAATGTTTCTCTCTCATTGATGTTTCTAACTCTATCCCTCTCCCTCTTCATTCCTCTCTGTAAAAAATCAATAAGATATATTTTTTTAAAAAAAGAAGAAAGGGGTCAAGCAATGAAGAGTACATGTGTATGGAGAAGAGGGAGACTGGATTTAGGGACATAGGAGGATTTTGGTATGAACCCACCATGTCTCCCTCTAAAATTGCAAATAAATTCTACAAAGAAGAATACCAATCTAGAACAAACACTCCAAAAATTTATATGAAATGAAAAAAGACCCCAAACAGCCACAGCAATCCTGGGAAAGAAGAACAAAGTTGGAGGGATCACAATACCAGATATCAAGTTATACTGCAAAGCCACTGTAATCAAAACAGCTTGGTACTGGCACAAGAACAGAAATATAGATCAATGGAACTGAACAGAGAACTGAGAAATTGACCCATGACATTATCCTCAATTAATCTTTGATAAAGGAGACAAAAGCATACAATGAAGTAAAGACAGTCTCTTTAATAAATGATGTTGGGATAATTGGACAGCTACATGTAAAAAATGAAACTAGAGCACTAACTTACATCATACACAAGAATAAACTGAAAATGGATAAAATATTTAAATGTAAATTTGTGAAACCATAAAAATCCTTGAAGAAAACATAGATAGCAAAATATCAGACATCTAACATAGCAAAATTTTAACTGGTACAATGTCCAGCACAAGAAAATCAAAGGAAAAAAAATAAATGTGAGTACACCAAAATAAAAAGCTCCTGCACAGCAAAAGAAAACAGCATCAAAATGAAAAGGGAACTGACTGTATGGGAGAATATATTTCCCAATGATACATCTGATAAGGGATTAATATAAAAATATATAAAGTACTCATACAAATCAACAAAAATAAAACAACCCAATAAAAAATGGGCAAAAGACCTAACTACACACTTCTCCAAAGCAGACATACAAATGACCAAGAGATATCTGGAAAAATGCTTGTCACTAATCATCAGGAAGATGCAAAATAAAACAATGAGGTACTACTTTACACCTGTCAGAATGGCTACTATAAATAACAAACAATAAGTGTTGTTAAAGATGTGGAGGAAAAAGGAACCCTAATACACTGCTGGTGGGACTACAAACTGGTAAAGCCACTATGGAAATCAGTGTGGAGTATCCTCAAAAACTTAAATATGGAACTTCCATTTGACCCAGTGTTCCCACTTCTAGGAATATATCCTAAGAAGCCTGAAACACCAATCAGAATGAACATATGCATTCCTATATTCATAGTAGCGCTATTTACAATAGCTAAAATCTGGAAACAGCCCAAGTGCCCATCAGTAGATGAGTAGATAAAAAAGCTTTGGTACATCTACACCATGGAATACTGTGCAGCAGTAAAAAATAAGGATCTCTTACTCTTTGAGACAGCATGTATGGACCAGCATAGTATTATGCTAAGCAAAATAAGCCAGTCAGAGAAAGACAAGTATCACATGATCTCACTCATATGTGGAATCTAATGAACAAACTAAACTGCTGAACAAAATAGATCCAGAAACATAGAAACATGGAACATATTGTCAAATTTTAGAGGGAAGGAGTGGGTGAGTGGGTGTGTGGGAAGAGATGGACCAAAGAACTTGTATACATATATATGCATAGCCCATGGACATATACAATCATGCAGTGAAGGCCGGGGCCAGGGGCGGCGTTAGGGGGGTGGGAAGAAGAAGGGGGAGAGAAGGGTACATGGGGTTAATGGGGAAAAACAAAGGGACATATATAATAATTTCAACAATAAATATTAAAAATAAAAAAATTAAGAAAGCCAGAATAGGTTGTTCCAGTTAGAGGAGTTAGCAAGTGTGGAGGCCCAATGCAAGACAAAACTTGTTACCTTTGAGGAATTGGTTGAAGCCAGTGCTCAGTGAGAGAAAAAGAGAGAGAGAGTTAGAAAGAGAGCAAATGACGTAAGTCTTCACTTTGACTCCACTTTTTTCCATTTGTTCTCATGACCATTAATGGACGTGTCATCATATAAAATTGTCCCACATCTGATTTAAACTCAAAAACTTTAGAAATCCAATATGACTATGGCTGCCTAAGTCAGCGTGTTACTCTTCTTTGCTTGGAAATAAAACACCAGCATAAAAAGAAACAAACAAAAAGCCCCTGTAAACCCCATACTTTAAAATAGGTACAAAGGCTGCTAAAATAAGCTATGATCCATAGAAGCCATGTGGGAGAAAGTGAAGAGAGGTGTGGAGAACGGTGAGAAGATCATGCACTGGAAATAGCAGGAAGCACTAACAAAAACATCCTTACTCAGTATGAGGGGCATGCATTGAAGATCAAAAGCTACATGCTTGTTTCTAACAAATGGCTCAGGAACTGAGGTGTGCCTCCCTGACCTACTTTTGTTTGGAGAGGCAGAGGGCATGGGATATGCAAATATTCACACTCATGAGCTATGTTGGCAGGAAAGAGCCCGTCTCTGTGGCAGCAGTTGATGTGAGAATCAGCTCTTCTGGAAGCTACTCTAGACTCCCTGACTCACAAGAAACTTTGAAAATAGCTGGCCCAGGAAAATTCAATGCATGTAATAATGAGTAATTCAGAAAGAGTATTACGGGCACTTCAGCATAGCAACAATACAAATATTAAACATTGAAAAAGGAGAAGAAAGATAATAAAAATTTACTAGAAAAAATGCTTCCATAGAATAGATGAACACTGTAGCCAAACATTTTATCATGAATTTACAAACTATTAGGGTATAATGGCATCTATGAATTAATACCACAATGCAAAAATACTAAAATTTAAGAAAATGGTGGCAAGACAATAGGACCTGGCAGAAATCAGGAAGGAAGTGAAATATATATACAGCAAGCTATATCAAAATCATAACTGCATGTCAACAGGAAGCTGATCTGGGATTAGGCGCATAGTATTTTTTGCAACAGGTCATCTAGGTAGACAGAGAATCCAGTATGGGGTGGGAGGGGGCTGAGAAAAAATGTTGTAAATGAGACACAAGAGAGACTGGCCTTTTGGGGGACTAGTAGAAAAAAGTGTGAAAGTGGTTTTTGTTGAAGAGAGCTATTTCTGTCTCCTCAAAATTTGTATGTTGAAATCCCAATGCCTAATGTGAAGTCCTAAGCTCATAAATGAGATTAGTGTCCTTATAAAAAGTTTTACCCCTGCATCTTGATCTCCCTATGCCTTCTATCTTGTGAAGACACACAGAGGGGTTGGCTGTCACAACCTGGAAGAGGGCTTTTACTAGAACCTGACTATGCTAATACCCTGATGTTGAACTTCAAGCCTCCAGAACAGTGAAAAATAAAGTTCTGTCATTTATAAGCCATACAGTCTGTGGTATTTTGTTATACCAGACTGAATAGATTGAAGAGGAAGGTCCTGTTCATGGACTGGAACCTTTGATCAGAAAAGGAAGGGAGAAAATAGAAACATAGAAGGGAAGTTGGCTCCTGGCAGGGAGAATGGTGTGGGTATGATGAAAACAGCAGAAAAAAAAACTTACATATTTAGAGTTGCCACCGCCATGGAGTGTGAGCATCAAATCCACTTTGTGGGGCACAGTGAGGGGAGCGAGAAAACTGACCTGCTAAGGACAATTGTTCTTCCTGTTTCTGATTCAGAACAGGGTTCCAGACAGAACATGTCAGGTTCTTCTGAGAAGTTTCTCTAACAGTGATGTTGTTACATGGAACAAGCCACCTTTGTCCTGGGTGTGAGTCTCAGACTCAGCTGGAATTTCTCTTCCCTCAGAGTCCATCCACTAGACTTTTGGCTGAGGAAACCAGCCCTCCAACTTGCACTCTAATTGGAGTTGTCGGGATTCAGTGACTTCCACGTGGAACTGAGGATGTGAGCCAAGAGCTGGGAAGAGGAAGAGAGAGAAGTCAGGTCCTAAGCTCATTTATCTGTATATATATCCCTCCCCTTCTTATGAAGAGTTTGTGCTGCAGACTGGACCTCAATGTGCAGAACAGGAAAGTGAGGCTCTGAGGAAATCTTGGCAACAAAGGAGGGGGATCTAGATTCCTGGGTGAGAGAGGAGTCCACCACAATGTAACATAAATGGCCCCTGCCTATTGCTTGACTCCCACTGTGAGTCTCTTTATTTTTTTTATTTAGCCCCCAGCAGTGATATATGGAATAATGGAATGGTCAGATGTAATGGTCATCTCCCTTTCTCCTATGACTTTTTTATATTTCCTAGGAAAACTGGATCAATGCCCATCCCAGAATAAACTCACTCCTGTGGGGTGTCAGGGGGATAAATGTGGGCCATTACCTGCCACTTTCAGCTCAATCACTGCATCACTGTAGAAGGAGCCATTTTTGAATGCACAGCAATACTGCCCATTGTCAGAGGGTTGGACATTGAGGATTCTCAGAACCACTATCCCCTTATGCATGACATTTTTCACAAACTCTGTCCTCCCTAAGTACTTCTCCATGGTTTCCTCAGGCTTATCCCTCCCATTCTCATACAGGTGCACCACCTGGGAGGGTAGGGATCTGGTCCATTTTATTTCCATATTTTTAACATTTTGACTAGGCAAGAGGAAGCAGGGCAGCTCAGCTTCACCACCCAGCATGGCCACCATGGGTTCATGGGGCCCCTGGACTTGGAATGCTCCTGAAAAGAGAACAGAGATGGAGTCAGGATTTGGGGGTGGGGGGCAGTGGGTTTGGGCAGATGAGGTGGTGTTGGCTACATTATTGGTTGTTTTCATCCTAACCAAGTCCTGAGACCAATGTCTGAAATAGTTACTGGATCTTTTCTGACCTAAACATTCACACAGAGCTAGATAAAGCTGAAGATATTAGGTGTTGGAGGTGTAATCCTGGCTAAGGTGAGGCAAGCAAAGGACATAGGGCACAAATTTCGAGGACACACTCACTTTCAGGGTGCAGGTACATAGTTAGCAAGATCCTGAGAGTAAGTACCAATTTAAAATTTGGGCCCTAGTCTCCTCACTTAACTCATCCTGTGGGGAGGTACCTGAGGAATATAACTGCAGGAGATGGGGAATAGACAGGCCAGCTCCTTCACGTCAGGTTCTGACCTTGTCGGTAAGATGGAGGAACCACACAGGAGTTCTGATGGTTCTGGACGGATAGTTGGATAGACAGTGTTGAGGAAGAATCTGAAGCAGCTCAGTAGTAAATGGTTTGAGAATCACTCATACTGTTTGCCATGAGCATGGGATGAGAAATACAGGCATACAAACTAATTGTTTTTATTCCACATTATCTTGAGGCTGTAAGAATGTATGCTTTTTAAAATTACCATCTGGAGCTCCTTTATTGTCTCTCATACTTTGCCCCACTGCATGCACATTTGTACTCAGATTTACACACACACACACACACACCAGAATGCCTAGACCAGGAAATATGAATGAAATGCCTAGTACACTGGCTGGCACTTAGTAAGTGGATAAAGTTAACCTCTCTATTTTTTGCCAGGATCTCATAACATTTGTATTTTTGTCAATTTTTTTTTTCAGCTCCCTTCTTTTTCTTTTTTCTTTCCCTTACATAACAGAGAATCAGAGACTCATATAAGGATTCCTACCTGCACCCATTATGAGCATCTGGAGGCAGAGGTAGAGTGAGATGAGGCTGCCATAAATTGTAGAGACTCGCTGCCTCCTCAGGTGACTGATGCAAGGTGATCCCAAGGCATTGTGCTGATGACTCTTTGGAAAAGGAGGAAAACACTGAAATGAGGACAGAGATAAAAAGAGAACTCTGACACTTAAGTCAAGGGACAGAGAGGGGAGGGAATGAAGAAATCTCACTCCTAGGCAGGTATTGGGCACATCTTATCTCTGGGACTGTGGTAAGGGGCAGAGTAAGATTCCTGCTCCCTTTTCTACAAATTTTGAAGCCTTTGATTTTCAGGACTACTCAGGCACTCACACTTCCAGTCTGATTTGCTTTCTGATTTCCAACTTGAAATGACTACAGATAATTATCAATGTGCAATTATAATTATCAATAATGATCCCTTCATTTTCTTTTTGTTTTTAAATATTCTAAAAAACGTGATTTCAGAGAAGAAGTAAGAGACAGATAGAAACATTGATGGCGGGACAGAATCATTCATTGACTGCCTCTTGCATGTTCCCTCCCCGCCCACCCTTCCCCAGGGATCATGCCCACAACCCAGGCATGTGTCCTGACTGGGAATTGAACCTTGACCTCCTGGTTCGCAGATCAATGCTCAACCACTGAGCAACACTGGTGGGGCTTCAATTTCATTACAGTCACCACTGGTGAGCTAGTTCACTTGCATAAGTTAGGTGATACAAATTTTTAAATCTTACTCAATCCCATCCATTTAAATTGTACTTGAAGAACCTCACAACTCTTTCTTTCTTTCATTCACAAATATAATGTTGAAGTGTCTTGTAAAAATTGGAATGGATTTAAAATCCAATTGAATTATTACTTTGGAGTAAAAATAAGGAGTTTTACTTTGTAGAATGTGCATGCAATGTTAAGATAATCACTATGCATCTAGTTTGCACATATCTACTGCATATAGATAAAAAAAATCATTTGATTTAATTGAGACAGAGTTTGGGCGCTGCTGCTTTGAGCTCTACCAGGAGCCCCTCCCTGGCCTCCAATCCACTCCAGGTGGGGCCATGTATGGGCTCCTTGAGCCCCTGCATTTTGAGCTCTTCCTGTTGCTCTATGGGGTCCTTTTCCTGAAGGGCAGTATTCAGTGCAGTTGGCTGAAGACTAAATCTAGGTAGTTGATCAAGCCCAGTGTGTAGTTGCTGTCACCAGAGTTTGAAAGAAGGTCCTCTTCTCATTTGCTGCTCATTTTGTAAAGCCATCTGATGGTCCCACCTTGTGGGAAAACTGGCATAAAACATATATATGGATGAAGCAGGAAGTCCTACTGGTGTCTGTACTGGTACACTTCAACTAAGTGGGACTTGTTTTCAAATCTCTTACAAGTGTAGGAAATGACAGATTAGGGATATTTTATGGCAACTATCTCACTTGGGCAAGAAAGACTTACCTGGTTCCTCCCTAACAAGACAGAGCCATCTCTGCCCCAATGGTAGGTAGGAAGAGACACTGTGGAAACAATGCAGAGACCTAAGAAGCTGCTGAGAAAACTGATAGAGAAAGGTGGGCAGCATCTTAGCAGAGTTCCATTCTATTAGTACAGAGCTCCATCTTACCTAAATCTCTTTATAGAAACTCACTGCAAAATTAAAATGCCCAATTCAATTTCTCTAATAGTTCCTTTGTGCTTCTTTCACACAACACATGATGTATTTATGGTGAAACACAAAGGAAATGGCTTTTTAAAAAGGAAAGCAGGAACAAGACTTCTTGCTTTATAAATTCTCAAGGTCCTGAAGGATGATGTGGCAGTTAGGGATTCTCTCAGGCAACTCTCAAGTAGCAGCACACCAGCCCTAATTAGGGGTCTTACTATCTAAGAGCAAGAATTTAGAGTGCTTTGCCAGCTGTCAATCATACTTTGCTGGATCAGTCTGATGTTCTTGGTAAATTCCTTAGGAAGATTCACTTGGTCCACCATGGCAACTTCCTCAGGCTACACAGAAATCACCAGCTAGTGATTTCATTTTAGTATCTCCCACCCTTCAGTATGTATAACTTTGTTCTCTGAAAGGGAGAATCCTGGCTCTTGATACTAAATAAACCCTCCTGTGTTTCTACCCTTTATCCTACATGAATGTGTTCATCAACCCTCTCCAGCCCTATGCTAAGCATTCCCTCCACATAGACGCCTCCTTACCTTTTTTTGTGCTCTGAGCTGTCGCACCCCATTCTTCACCATGCTCTGACTCTGACACTCATCAGAGAACTCCCTCCCCCCATGGACTTTCACCTCTCCCACATCAGACTGCCTCCATGGTTGGTATCCCTTCATTGCTTAAGCTTTGATCCTTTGTTGTGGATCACCTAAGTTTCCCTTCTACTCTCTGTCTCCTCTGACTGCCAACAAAGATGTCGATTTTGCTCTGCCTCCCTGAACAGCTTAGTACTGGGTTGTTCAGGAAGTGAAAGGAAGGGACAGAAAGAGAAAGAGAAAAAAGAATGGGAGAGGAGGGAAAGGCTATTCCTTGTTTTGTTTTAAAAATATATTTTAACTAGTGGCCCAGTGGATGAAATTCATGCACAGGGGCGGGGGGGTGTCAGCCTGGCCCAGCACCCTCTCCAATCTGGGACAATCCCTCTCACAATCTGGGACTGCTGGCTCCCAACCACTTGCCTGCCTGCCTGCCTGATCACCCCTAACCACTCTGCCTGCTGGCCCGATTGCCCCCAACTGCACCCCACTGATGGCCTGATCACCCCAGCTGCCACCCCCCACCCCCATCAGCCTGCTGGCTCCCAACTGCTCCCCCCCCCCCCCCGCAGACTTGGTCACCCTCAACTGCTCTCCCCTGCTGGCCTGATCGCCCCCAACTGCCTGCCCCGCCCCCCCCCCCCCCCCCCAGCCCGCCAGCCTGCTCACCACCAACTGCCCACTGTTACCCTCACAGGTAGCAGGTGCTGATTAGGGGATTGTTTCCTGGGACTGTAGCTATGGAAGCTTTGCAGAGGGCTCCGCAGGCCTCAGAGGGGTGGGCTCTGGCCAGCAACCCTGTAGCGGTGGTTGTCCCTGGAGGAGCTGGTGGGGGGCAGGGAGTTAAGGGGGTGCTGGGGGGGGCGGCAAGGCTAAAGGGGGAGTAACTGTCAAAACTTCCCGCTTGGCGCCATTCTTTAAATTGTACATGGCTCCTTCGCAGCTGTACCTGCTCAGGGCGGGGCTCCAAACACGTGGATGGGGTGGGGGCCAGGCCAGGGCAGAGCCAGGCAGTCTAGGAGGGTGGGTTTAGCCGAATCCCGGGGGGGGGGGGGGGGCGGGGCGGGGCGGGGGCGGAGAGGTGGGGAAGGGTCTGACCAGGCTGGGTCTTCTCCCAGTCCCGGTCAGCCTCCCCGTCTCCCCGGGGGTGCTAGGGCTGGGTAGGGTGTCTGTACAGGGGGATTGGAAGAGCTTTCCGTGGCCACTTCCTCTTCCTTCTTTGCAGTCCAGGCTCCTGTCAGGCACTCTCCTCACACCCCCAGGAACTTGGCTCTGGCTGCCTGCCCTCTGCTGCGTGTGCATCAATATGCAAGTAGGTCATTACTGGGGACACTGTAATGGACAATTACCATATTATCTCTTTATATGTATAGACTAGTGGCCCAGTGCACAAAATTTGTGCAGGAGGGGGGGATGTTCCTCAGTGTGGCCTGCACCCTCTCCAATCTGGGACATCCCTCTCACAACCTGAGACCGCTGGCTCCTAATCACTTACCTGCCTGCCTGCCTGCCTGATCTTCCCTAACCACTCTGCCTGCCGGCCTGCTTGCCACCAACTGCCCATGGGTACCCTCACAGGTAGCAGGTGCTGATTAGGGGAGGAGGGCATGATTGTTTCCTTGGACTGTAGCTATGGAAGCTTTGCAGAGGGTTCTGCAGGCCTCAGAGGGGTGGGCTCTGGCCAGCATCCCTGTAGTGGTGGTTGTCCCTGGAGGAGCTGGTGGGGGGCAGGGAGTTAGGGGGGCTCTAGCGGGGTGGTGTTTCACAGCTGTACCTGCTCAGGGCAGGGCTCCAATCATGTGGAGCAGGGTGGGGGCCGGGCCAGGTTGGAGCCAGGCAAGCTAGGAGGGTGGGTTCAGCTGCACCCCCAGTGAGGTTCAGCACGCTTCCAGGGAGATGGCACTGCTGCTGTGTGGCGGGGGAAGGGTCTGACTTTGGAGGGCCCCTCAGGCCTGACTCCACCCGGGTCTGGAGTTGTAGGGTCTGGAGTTGTAGGGAGGAGAGGCGTGCCCAGCCCCAGCAGAGGGGGCCCCCCCGCAGTGGGTGGGCCATGGGCTCTGGGTGCCTTGGGGGCGATGATGGGTGGTCGCTGGCATGCTATTGTTGTGGGCACCCCTGGTGGGGGTGGCAGGGGAAGAAATCGGGAGTCGGAGGTGTGGGCTGCAGGTACCCCGGAGGCTGGGTCTTCTCCCTGACCCCTGGGGGTGTGGGGACTGGGGTAGGGTGTCCATCCAGGGGGATTGGAAGAACTCTCCAATCCCCCTGGAACTCCACTTCCTCTTTCTTGTGCTGCTGCTGGGTTTGGGGCAGAGGGGAAAGGACTGGTCTGACCAGGCTGGGTCTTCTCCCAGTCTAGTCAGCCTCCTTGTCCACTCCGTGGTGCGGGGGCTGGGGTAGGGTGTCCGTGAGGGATTGTAAGAGATCCCCATGGCTGCTTCCTCTTCCTTCTTTGCAGTCTGGGCTCTTATCAGGCCTTCTCCTCACACCCCTGGGAACCTGGCTCCGGCCACCCACCTTCTGCTGCACATGCCTCAAAATGCAAATAGGTCATAACTGGGGACACTGTAACAGACAATACCATATTACCTCTTCCCTCCCCCCTTTTTCCTCTTTTTAAAATTGTTTGAAGTATTACAAATAGTAGTACATATGTCTCCTTTTTTACCCCATTGACCTTTCCCCGGCCTCCCGTACCCCCCGCACATGCCCTCACCCCCTATGCTTATATGCATGCATACAAGTCCTTCCTTTGATCTCTTACTCTCCCCCAACACTCCCCAGCCTTCCCACTGTAATTTGACTGTTTGTTCGATGCTTCTCTGCCTCTGTATCTTTCTTTTTGTTCATCAGGTTATAATGTTCTCTATTATCCATAAATGAGTGAGATCATGTGGTATTTCTCTTTCACTGACTGGCTTATTTAGCTTAGCATAATGCTCTTCAGTTCCATCCATGCTGCTGAAAATGGTAAGAATTCCTTCTTTTTAAAGCAGCCTAGTATTCCATTGTGTAGATGTACCACAGTTTTCTAATCCACTCATCTGCTGATGGGCACTTAGGCTGTTTCCAAATCTCAGCTATTGTAAATTGTGCTGCTATGAACTTAGGGGTGCATATGTCCTTTCTGATTGGTGTTTCTAGTTTCGTAAGATATATTCCTAGAAGTGGGATTACTGGGTCAAATGGGATTTCCATTTTCAGTTTTTTGGGAAAACTCCATACTGTTCTGCACAGTGGCTGCACCAGTCTGCATTCCCACTAGCAGTGCACCAGGGTTCCTTTTTCTCTGCATCCTCGCCAGCACTTGTTTGTTGATTTGTTGATGATAGCCATTCTGACAGGTGTGAGATGGTACCTTGTTGTCGTTTTGATTTGCATCTCTTGGATGATTAGTGACTTTGAGCATGTTTTCATATGTCTTTTGGCCTTCCTTAAGTCCTCTTTTGAAAAGTATCTATTTAGGTCCATTGCCCATTTTTTGATTGGGTTGTTTATCTTCTTTTTGTTAAGCTGCATGAGTTCCCTGTAAATGCTGGAGATTAAACCCTTATCATTGATATCATTGGCAAATATGTTCTCCCATGCAGTGGGCTTTCTTGTTGTTTTATTGATGGTCGCCTTTGCTGTGCAGAAGCTTTTTATTTTGATGTAGTCCCATTTGTTTATTTTCTCTTTAGTTTCCATTGCCCTAGGAGCAGTATCAGTGAAGAAATTGCTTCGGCATATGTCCAAGATTTTGCTGCCTGTGGATTCCTCTAATAATTTTTATGGTTTCTGGTCTTATATTTAAATCCTTTATCCATTTTGAGTTTATCTTTGTGTATGTTGTAAGTTGGTGGTCCAGTTTCATTTTTTTGCATGCATCTGTTCAAATTTCCCAACACCATTTATTGAAGAGACTGTCTTGACTCCATTGTATGCTCTTGTCACCTTTGTCAAATATTAATTGAGCATAGTGTTTTGGGTTGATTTCTGGGTTCTCTATTCTATTCCATTGGTCTATATGTCTGTTCTTATGCCAGTACCAGGCAGTTTGAGAACAGTGGCTTTGTAATACAGCTTGATATCTGGTATTGAGATCCCTCCTACTTAGTTCTGAAGGAAAAATGAAACTAAAATGTAGAACACTAATCCCCAAATAAAATAAAGAGAAAATAAAATGACAGTTTTTTAAAAAGGTAAAATAGTAGTAGTAATAATACTGATTAAAAATAAAAATAGAATAATTAAGAAATGTAAAATCAATTGAGGGAAAAAGATAAAAAATTTAGTTTTTTAAGTTAAAGATGAAAAAATAAATATATGCAGTAGTGAAGGTCATTCACTTCCTCTACTCTTCTGTTTGGTATGCATGTTTCCTGTCTGGTAGTCAGGACATTGTTGAAGTTCCCTGCATTTCACTGCTCCTCTGTATTGTAAACTACAGTCCTGATTTTCCAGCAGGTAGAATTTCTTTGTTTTTTAGACTCCTTTATTTGTGTTTACACAAGAGTCAATTTGTGATTCAACCCCCTGGGTGGCAGTGTTTCTGGATTGACCTCCAGGGCTATAAGTCCTCTTTAGCCAGTATTTAGATTTTGTTTTCCCTGTCACACTTAATACTGGTTTGGGAGTATGGACTGCCCCAGAGCTGGTTCTCTGATCATTATTCCCCACTCTGATTCCCAGGTTCCACAAAAACAACTTTCCCACTCCAGACTCTGAGAGTGTCCCCAATTGGGTGATCCTATGTACTGGGCTTAGTAATCAAAAGTAAGGATTTAAAGAGAGAGAAAGAGCCAGAGTAAGTGCGTGAACTTGCAACTTTTACTCTCTGGCACTGTGCACAACTCTTTGAAAGTCTCTGTGCGTGCGTCTTCCCCCCCCTCTCCCCCCCCCGCATCACTAAGCAGCCTGCACACTATTAAAATTATAGGTTGCTCTTTTGTGCCCAGTCCAGCTATGGGTTGCTTTTCAGAGTTCCCTTCTGTCAGCAGCCCTGTGGATCCCCTTCCACATCTGCGGATCATGCTAGCCCCAACAGCCGCGGATTTTGTGGGGCCTGGAACCTCTAGCTCCCATTGTGCATGTTTCTCTTTCCTGCCTGGATCACAGACCTCACTTTTTCCTAAGTGAAATCTGACCTTTCTGTGAGAAGGTGCAGAGCTCATCTGAGTCCACGTATTTGTGCTGCTTGAGATAAGGTGTTCCTGGGTTCACAGCTGTTCCCTGGGTGTTGTTGTCATAGATTCCCAGGATGTATAGGCTTCCAATAACAGCTACTCTCCCCTTCAAGATGGCACAGTCTCTGCGTCAGAGCCGGTTGCTTGGGGAGAGATTTCAGCAGCACTGGAGGCTGCCTGGTCAGGGGAACCTGGTCCAGCAATCCCCAACAGTCCCTTGGAGTATAGCTGTCCCTCACCCACAAATATACACTCCCCATGAGACCACAAACTCTCCTTTTGTTCTCTCACTCACACACTATCTTGCAGTCTGCCTTCCTGTCAGCAGCCAACTTCCCTCATCCCGCCATATTATCTCTGTATATGCATGGATTGATTTCAGAGAGAAAGGGAGAGGGAGAAAGAGATAGAAACATCAATGATGAGAGAGAATCATTGTCTGGTTGCTTCCTGCATTCCGCACATGGGGGATCCAGCCATAACTTGGGCATGTGCCCTGACTGGGAATTGAACCATGAACTCCTGGTTCATATGTTGATGCTCAACCACTGAGCCACGCTGGTTGGGCAATTTCTTGTTTTTAAAGTAAAAGAAAGACAACTGTGAAAGATGTAATGGGAATTAAGCCTCTTCAACCATTTTAAGAATGAGTTCATATGGGGTTTGAGGGTATGAACATTCATCTCATTGACACTACTCCTATCTGAGGATCTTGAAGTCTTTGTACACTCTATTTTGAAGACCACTGATATAAGCGTTACAGGTTAAATAATATAATGCAAACACCTAGGAAGAGACTTCCCAGCTCAGAATCCTGGTAAACAGGTTGATTAGTTACCATAATTATTTTACTCTAACCTCTACAATTCTACCCACCTTTCCCTCCTTTGTCCTTTTTTCATCCCACTTTCCTATCAAAAAGCATAGTTCGCTCACAGCTGGTACACCTTAGTGGTTGAGCATCGACCCACACATCAAGAGTGGGTCCTTCCTTGGATCTCACACTTTAGAAGCCTCTCTGGTTCAATTTCCTATCAGGCCAAATGTCAGGTTTCAGGTTTTATTCCTGGTTGGGGGTATATAGAAGGCAGTATATCGATGTTTTTCACTCATCAATGTTTCTATCTCTCCCTTCCTCTCTCTATAAAAATAAAATAAAATAAAATCACAGCTCTCTCCATCCACACCTCCTCTCTGCAGTAGAACCTTTCACAGAACACTAACTTGGTCCTTTCTTCAAACTGCCTCCTCCTCCAACTTTGGGACTGACACCCTCCATAAGCAGGAGCTCCAGACTTACCTCTCCCTCTGCTGTGGGGCTGGGTCTCTCCTGATCTGAGGTAGCTCTGGTTAGAGATGTTTCTCTCAGCAGCTCATGGCTGGGAGCTGGAGGTGGTGTGTGTTAGAAGAAGGTGTCCAGAGGTGCTGAAAGGAAAGGAACTTTATGAGACTGAAATGTATTCTCTGATGGACTTTGGACCATCAGACTGTGTGTGTGGCATATGAAGGGTGGACACAGGTACTAAGTTTCACTAAGCAATATTACAAGGGTCTTTTATCTCTAATTTAGACTATGAAACTGATAACCAGGCATGTAACTTGGTCAAAAGTCATGAAAAAAAAGCGCATAACTACACAGATAGCATATAAATTAATGGTTAACATAAAAACTGAATCTGAAATGCTGTCTGACAATCACATTCATTTTCTTGAACATGCTCCACATTTTACACATTTTTTTTCTTTCTCAAACCTCATCCCTCACTTTGCTAAGTCTTCTCAGCTTCCTCTTTTTATTGACCAAAAGAAGCAATTGAACAGAAATGTTTTCATCTCCTGTATATCATATCTACATACTTATACCCACTCTCTCCAAAACAAAGCCCAGCTTCATTTGTCAGTAATTTCTCTTTTTCTGTTTTAATGGAGAAAGTAGCATTCTATCTCCATGCCATGGGCCTTCCTATCATTTTGTGAAGTCATAATTTGTGTATTGAATCTTGGTTTGCTTGAACTCTCTAGAGATATTTCTGTTTTCTAGACTTTATGCTGACTGATACACTAAAGTCCCAGTTTTATCATCTGTTAAATGGTTTAATAATAATACCTACAGCATTTGAGATCCTTCCTTGGATCCCACACTTTAGAAGCCTCACATATCATAAATAATATAAAATGCATTTATTAAAGAAAATGTAGAAATGTAGATAGCACTGTCACTTGGTAATCAGTGCTCAGTATGATGGGCACCCTCAAACATCTGTTCTCATAATTAACACTATTCAGGCCCAGGGAAGCATAACCCCATAGTTTAGTCCTATATCCTTACAACAAAACTGTATCTGAATGCAGTAAAAGTTTGTGGTTTATTTGTGGGGGTTTTGGAGTGTCAATTTCAAATAGAGTTTTATTTAAGACATTGTATTTTGCCCTTACACTACAGTACCTAGAAAGTGCAAGGCTATTTCCTCTCCCTGTGCTCATGCTCCACATTCAAGTGTCGAGCTTGAAAGTTACTTACTATAGTAGCTCAGCCATAAAACTACCATGGAATTTGCTACAAATTTGGATCTCTCAATATTTTGTAGGGAACAACAACTAAATGCATGTTCAAGTTGCCTTGATCCACCTGTTCATTGGTGGGCCTAAAAGAGGAGCTTCATCACTAGGGAAGCCCCAGGCATTCCTCCTAGCTTATTTCCTTCACTCTGGAACATCTTGGGAAGGATAGAATTGCAGACTTTCTCCAGCCAGATTTTTCTGCTGATGTTCAAATTCTTCCTTCTCTGCAGTCTGGTTCTTACCAAGCCAGGTGATAACTTCATTACATTTGTCAAGAATCTTCTGTTTATCCTCATCATTGAGCTGAACTTGAAGTTTCTCATCTTTGGAGATTGCCTCTATATTGACTGCAAAGAGAATAAATGAATTTTTGGAAGATGCCTTGTCCCACTGCTTCTCCTCTTCAGCTTTGTAATTCTCTCTCAGCTTCTTGGACCATATGTTTGCTGTCTCCCTTGGCCAAACAGTTCTCCTTGTTAGTGATGGTAATCTTGTTCTCTTTTCCTGTACTCTAATCCACAGCAAAGACATTGAAGGTGCCATTAGTATCAATATCAAAAGTGATCTCAATCTGAGGAACAACCACAGAGTACAGGTGGTATGTCTGTGAGTTCAAACTTGCCAGGTAGATTGTTATCCTTGGTTATGGTGCACTATTCTTTGTAATACTGAATGAGCACACCTGGCTGGTGGTCAGAGTAGCTAGTGAAAGTCTGCATCTGCTTCAGGCCCAAGTATTTATATCAGACTGGTGGTTCTTGTTTAGGAAGGCTTGGAATTATTGATTCAATTTCTTCTTTTTAAAAAAAATTTGACTATTACGGATGTTCCCATTTTACCCCCTTTTGCTCCCGTTTACCCAGCCCCCATCTCAGGCTATCACCACATTATTGCCTATGTCCATTATATACACACACACACACACACACACACACACACACACACACACACACGGCCTGTTGCAAGAAGATTCCTGCAAGAATAGGGCTTCCTGCAGCCGTCTCCACTGCCTTGCTTCCTCCCATCTCCACTGCCTCGCTCCCTCCCTTCTCTGCTGCCTTGCTCCCTTCTCAGCCACCTCACTCCTTCTGCAGTGCTTGGCTTCCTTCTATACTGTCTTCAGTCTTTGCTCCATGCCTGTGTATGCAAATTAACCTCAATCTTTGTTGGGTTAATTTGCATACTTGCTCCTGATTAGCTGGTGGGTGTAGTGGAGGGATGGTCAATTTGCATGTTTATCTTTTATTAGTGTGTGTATGTGTATTTTTTTGGTTAATTTCTTCCAATCCCACTCACTCCCCACCTCTCTGAGATCTGTTAGTCTCTTATATGTATCCATGCCTCTGATTCCATTTTCTTTGTCAGTTTATTTTGTTCATTAGATTCCACATGTTAGTGAGATCATTGTTATTTGTCTTTCTCTGACTGGCTTATTTTGCTTAGCATAATAATATCCAGGCCCATCCATGCTGTTGCAAAGGGTAAGTTCCATCTTTTTTTTACAAGCTGCATAGTATTCCTTTATGTAAATGTACTACAGCTTTTTATTTACTCATCTACTGATGGGCACTTGAAATGTTTTCATATCTTGGCTATCTATATTAGTAATAGAGGAATATGAAATTGTCCAGGACACCGTCATGCAACAACTGAATAGCAGGCTGCATGAGGCTATGAGGCTGGCGGGGGGGTGGGGGGGCAGTTAGGGTGACCAGGCTGGCAAGCAGAGGAGGTTAGGGGTGATCAGGCTGGCAGGGGGGGACAGTTAGGGGCAATCAGGCAGGGAGGCAGGGGTCATTAGGAATGATCAGGCAGGCAGGCAGGTGAGCAGTTAGGAGCTAGCAGTCCCAGATTGTGAGAGGAATGTCTGACTTCTGGTCAGTCGGACATCCCCCAAGGGGTCCCAGATTGGAGAGGGTGCAAGCTGGGCTGAAGGGACACCCCCCTGTGAAATAATTTCATGCACTGAGCCTCTAGTTGTAAATAATGCTGCAATGAACATAAGGGTGCATATAAGCTTTCTGTGTTCCAAGGCTGGCTTTCTAGCAGCAGTTGGCCCAGGGTGGGTCAACAAATATCCCAGGACTCCTGGGGATCCTTCTCCACCTACCTCTGCCTGCCTGCCATCTGTCAGACTTAGTCACTGAAAAGGTTATTTCTGGAAGGGCTTTTGGAAGCATTGGAAGGATGGGACTTCTGTATCTCCTGTAGGGAGAGGTGCCACTCAGACTTCAGGGAAGATGGTGAGTGTGTTTCCCCATTCCAGAACCATATGATTAAGTCTATTGTAGAATATTTCCCTGAACTGGGCAGGGCAGAACCCCTCATAGGCACATCAGTGGGGTCTGCCTAAAGCGAGGACTTTCTCTCAGCTCTCCTGTGATGGGGAAGCACCAGTCAGATTCCTGGGAAAGTAGGGGGAATGGCCCCACTCCAGAGCCAGTCACTGATGTCCCTTGAGACTGCCCAGACCCATAGGCCTGGCCTCTGCTGCTGACTCCTCAGCAGGGGTCAAGATGCAAGAAGGTGGGGCCAGCAGGATTTTAGAGGGTGGGATGAAGCCCAGAGTGAGTGGCTACAAAAGAAAATCTGGTAGTCTAATCCTTTAAAATAAAAAGTGGTGTTGTCTGGCAGGCTCTATATGTCCCTGGCCAATAGAGGCCCCGCGGTAGCATTTTACCTCTGGATGCTACATAGGTGGCTGTTTCCACCTCCGATCCTCCAGGATGGGGATCACAGCCTGGGGTTCAGGCCTCATTCTTCTTAGGGGGAAACCCCCAACTCTACTCTCCAAAGCCCTCAACCCTCCCACTCTCCAACCCCCACCACACACCCTCTCCCTTCAACTCCACCCGCGCGCGCCCCCCCCCCCCCCCCCCCAGCTCCAACCTCCTCCAACACAGGGGATATACCTCCGCACCCTTAACCTGCCGCCTGTGGGAGCAGGGCCAGCCCTGGTGTGACTCTGCCCTTCCTGGCAGTCTCCAGGTGGTTTCTGCCCATCCTTGTTCAAAAGTCTTTTTAGCTAGTCTTCATTTGGAAATTCAGGGTGAATGTTGTCCAGTTTAGTTGTATTTCTAGTTTGGTTCTGGGAGGAGGTGTGAGAAAGATCCACCTACTCCACCACCATCTTGAAATTCCTCTCTTGAGCTCTTATCAATCATTTGGCTCTGTTTGGTGGTGCAATATTTGGACTTATTTTAGTGTCATATATCAACATTTTCCCGATCCATAAATTGTATGGGACACACAAGTGTTTCCCTGCCTAAGCCTCCATTCCCTTCATTCTAGGGCCTCCTTCTGCCTGAATTTTTGCAGGACTGAAGAAACAGGATTGTGTAAACTTAAGGAGGGTCCAGAAGAGACAGCAAAGTCTCTATCAGGAATGGGATATTGGGTTAGCACATAAAGTCATTAGTACGTACCTGGCTTTTACCTTCATGGTGATCACAGGTTAGTAGAGGAGGCAGCTTTCAAAGGAAGTAGTTCCAATGTAGTTAGTTCAATGTCATAATAGATTTTATCTAAAACAAAGAGACAAACAAAGGAAGGAGAGAGGAATTGTTGGACTAAAAGCTTTATGAGGGCAAGGATCCTATCTATCTTGTTCACAATGACAAGGATATAACATTAGTTGATGTACTAGAGGCCTGGTGCATGGATTCATACACTGTTGTGGTCTCTCAGCCTCGCCTGTGCCTTCTCGCAATCTGGCACCCCTCAGGGGATGTCAGAGAGCTGGTTTCAGCCAGATCCCCGCAGGCCAGGCCAAGGGACCCCACTGGTGCACAATCGGAGCTGGGGAGGGGCTATAGGAGGGCTCCAGGGCATGTCCGGCTCCTCTCACCCAGTCCCGATTGGCTGGACCCCAGCAGCAAGCTAACCTATTTGTCAGAGCGTCTATCCCCTGATAGTCAGTGTGTTGTCATAGCAACTGGTCGAATGAACGGTCAGACACTTAGCATATTAGGCTTTTATTATATAGGATATTTGTTTAATTGAATGGATTCATTCATATCAAGTATATCCAATGGTTTGATTGATGCATTTGATTATTTAATCATTCACTTAGTCCTGTACTCACTCCTTAAATATTTGTAGATAATAAGACAACTTTTCCCATTGAATTTAAATGTAAAATTATCCTTAAATAACATTAGGAATAATTTTGATTAAATATAAATGAGAGCTATGACCTTGAATGCACTCTGTGCTGATTCCTCTCTAGGTACATAGTATCATTCTCCATTGGCAGAAAAGAAAATTGAAGTTTATAGAGCTGAATTAACTTGCTCAGTTTATATAATGGGATTCAAACCCAGGTCTATCTGCCTAACTCCAAAGCCTACCCAACACTGACTCTGTTTGAATGTGGATCCTTAATGACAGGTCCTGGAGAGTGAATGGAGTTGGATTTAGGACTGGATCTGGTGGAAGTTAAGCTGACGGAATGGCCCAAATCCCAAGAGGCTGTGATAAGTGTCATTTGATTCTAGCTGATGTTAGGGGGCAAGATTTTTATTCATAAAACATAGCAGGGCATGACATGGTCCCAGGCAGTGATGATACTGGGGCAAGGCAGTAACAGGATGTGAAGTAGGACTAGAGCTTGCCAGGTGGGGAAGGTAATGGTGAGAGACAGGGTGGACTTATCCACCAGGAGAGAAAACTTGGAGGTTTGGGTATTGAAAACAGGCCAAGTCTGGATTCAGGAAATTATGTTGTTTGCTAAACTGCACTGAATGTTGCTTTGTAGGGCATATCTTTCATTTCATCCTTTTGTTGATATATTATCAACATAGCTGTAATGTGGTAGAGTATAAAGAATCTTAAAATGTGGCTCCTTTCTCCCTACTTGCCACTTTGAATGTTTTGTCCAGTAGATTTATCTCCCTGAAGTTTTTCCCTAATTTTAAATGTGGGAGGTTTAAAATATTTTATTATGTGACATTGGTTAAGAGGACCATATAGACTTCAACTGTACATTTCTATGATACCAGATCTACATATTCCACTGTGTAACACTACCCACTGTCAAACCATCTTTCATCACTGTGGGAGTGTTATCATTTGCCTTAGTGTGCTGTTATGAAGGTCATGTGAAAGTTTCTGAAATACATTATTTGGATGGGGAGGCTCTGTAATTCCTAAAGTGTTATTCTTATGTGTTATGTCTATTGTTAACAATCCAGCAATGCTGCTTCTGGGTATATATTCCAAGGAAAGGAAAACACGATCTCAAAAGTATATCAGCACCCCCATCTTCATTGTACCATATTCAGAATAGTTAAGAAATGAAAACAATCTAAGTGGATGTCATTGGATAAATGGATAAGACAATGTGATATAAAAGGAAGGAACACTTCCAAGCACTTTCTATAAAGCCAGCATTACCCTAATCCCAAAACCAGATAAAGACATTACAAAGAAAGAGAATTACAGGCCAATATCTCTGATGAACATAGATGCTAAAATCCTCAACAAAATTCTAGCAAATCAGATCCAGTATTTACATTAGAAAGATTGTACACCATGACCAAGTGGGATTTATTCCGGGGATGCAAGGATAGTACAATATCCTCAAATCAATAAATGTGATTACATCACATAAACAAATTGAGAGACAAAAAAATCACATAATCATATCAATTGATGCAGAAAAGGCATTTGACAAAATCCAACACCCTTTCCTGATAAAAACTCTCAGCAAGGTAGGAATAGAGGGATTATACCTCAACGTAATAAAAGCATTATATGACAAATCTATAACCAACATCATACTCAATGGGCAAAAACTAAAACCATTTCCCCTAAGAACAGGAACAAGACATTGTTCACTTTCACCACTTCTGTTCAACATAGTATGGGAAGTGCTAGCCATAGCAATCAGACAAGAAGAAGAAATAAAAAATAAAAGGCATCCAAATTGGAAACGAAGAAGTAAAATTGTCATTATTTGCAGATGATGTGATTTTATACATAGAAAACCCTAAAGACGTCATAAAAAAACTACTAGATTTAATAAATGAATTTGGCAATGTAAAAGTATACAAAATTAGCACCCAGAAATCTATGGCTTTTTTATACACTAATAATGAACCCACAGAAAGAGAAACTAAAAAAAAATCCCATTTACCATTGCATCAAAAAAAATTAAGATACCTAGGAATAAATTTAACCAAGGAGTAAAGGACCTGTACTCAGAAAATTACAGGATGATGAAAAAAGAGATAGAGGAAGACATAAACAAATGGAAGAATATACCATGTTCATGGATTGGTAGAATCAACGTCATTTAAATGTCCATACTACCCAAAGCAATCAATAGATTCAATGCAGTCCCCATTAAAATTATCAACAGCATACTTCAAACTAGAACAAACTGTCCAAAAATTCATCTGGAATAAAAAAAGACCCTGAATAGCTGTAGCAATCTTGAGAAAGAAGAACAAAGTTGGAGGAATGATAATACCAGATATCAAGCTATACTACAAAGCCACAATTCTCAAAACTGCCTGGTACTGTCACAACAACAGACATATCGACCAATGGATCAGAACAGAGAACCCAAAAATTGTCCCAAGCCATTATGCTCAATTAATATTTGACAAAGGAGGCAAGAGCATAGAATGGAGTCAAGATAGTCTCTTCAATAAATGAAAAGTCAAGATAGTCTCTTCAATTAATGTTGGTAAAATTGGACAGATACATGCAAAAAAAAAAAAAAAGAAAGAAATAAACTAGACCACAAACTTAACACCATACACAAAAATAAACTCAAAATGGATAAAGGACTTAAATGTAAGATCAGAAATCATGAAATGCTTAGAAGAATCCATAGGCACCAAAATAGACATTTATTGTAGCAATATCTTTACCTATACATCTCCTAGAGCAATGGAAACTAAGGATAAAATAAATAAATGGGACTACATCAAAATGAAAAAGCTTCTGCACAGAAAAACCCCCACAAACAAACCATCAACAAAACAACAAGAAAACCCACTCATGGGAGAACATATTTGCCAATGTTATATCTGATAAGTGTTTAATATCTGAAATTTATAGGGAAGTCATACAACTTAACAAAATGAAGATAAACAATCTAATCAAACAATGGGCAAAGGATCTAAATAGGTACTTTTTGAAAGAGAACATACAGAAGGCCAAGAGACATATGAAAACATGCTCAAAATCACTAATCATCAGAGAGATGCAAATCAAAACAACAATGAGGTACCATCTCACACCTGTCAGAATGGCTATCATCAAGAAATCAACAAATGACAAGTGCTGGCAAGGTTGCCGAGAAAAAGAAACCCTCTTGCACTGCTGGTGGGAATGCAGACTGATGCAGCCACTGTGGAGAACAGTATGGAGTTTCCTCAAAAAGTTAAAAATGGAACTCCCATTTGACCTAGTAATCCCACTTCTAGGAATATATCCCAAGAAAACAGAAACACCAGTCAGAAAGGATATATGTACCCCTATATTCATAGCAGCACAATTTACCATAGCTAAGATTTGGGAATAGCCTAAGTGCCCATCAGCAGATGAGTGGATTAAAAAACTGTAGCATATCTACACAATGAAATGCTATGCTGCTGTAAAAAAAGAAGGAATTCTTACCATTTGCAACAGAATGGAGGAATTAGAGAGCATTATGCTAAGCAAAATAAGCCAGTCAGAGAAAGATAAATATCACACAATCTCACTCATTTGTGGAATATAATGAACAACTTAAACTGATGAATAAAAATAGAACCAGAGTCATAGAAGCATCAAACAGACTGTCCAACCTATGAGGGAAGGTCGGGGGTGAGGTTGTAAGAGATCAACCAAAGGACTTGTATGCATGCATATGAGTACTGACACTGACAGTAGGGGGTGAGGGCATGTGCTGGGGGATGGGTGCGGCCGGAGGGAGGTCAATGGGGGAAAAAGGAGACTTATGTAATACTTTAAACAACAAAGAATTAAAAAAAAAAGAAGAATGGGATCATAGGTGACAAGCTGACACAGCTAGTGTTACATGATGTAAGAGATAGTAACCCACAAGGAAGGAAGTAACAATCCTTAATACTATCCTTTAGATTATTGACATGATTCTATCTTTAAGGCAGTAGGACTGAGTAAATTCCTAATAATTTCAGGTTAGGCAGGGTCATAACTCATAGTAGAAGCTATAGGTTCTACTTTATAAAATCTATATACAGCAGAGATCCAAGAGGCTGGGACACTTAGAGATTGTGGCACAACTCTTCAAAGATTTGTTTTTGTTTTGCTGAGAAGCTCTTATGACAAATCAGACATTTCATATACAGGGTCTGGATGTACCCCTGCTCTAAGGTACAATAAAAATGTCGTCAGCAAAGTCTAAATTGCAGGTGAGGCATTTCTTGATGGAGAACAGGCTGGGGGAAGAACTTTCGGCGATGCCAGAATATGGGTTTTCTAGACAAGTCCTGGATTTTGTCCTGCACCTCCTTGATCTGAAGTAGGTACTTGACGTGGCAAAGAGTCAAAGTCCTGACCCTTGTAACTCATAAAACTGATGCTCTATCTCTTCAAAAGATCATTTTCTCTTTCCTTCCTCTCTTTCTCTCCAGAACATTACATCTTTTTCTCATTATATATAATCTTGTTCTCACTCAGTCTTTAAAAAAAAATCTTTATTGTTGTATTACATATAACCCCCTGTTTCCCCCACTAACCCCCCTTCCCTGCCCCCCCCCCCCTGCCCCGGCCCAGGCCTTCACCATGTGTCCATGGGTTATGCATATGTGCATACAAGTTCTTTGGTTGATCTCATCAACCTTCCTCACCCTCCCTCTGAGGTTCCACAGTCTGTTCCATGCTTCCATGTCTCTGGATTTATTTTGTTCTTCAGTTTATTTTGTTCATTGGGTTCCACATGTGAGTGAGATCATGTGATACTTGTTTTTTCTCTGACTCAGTCTTCCTGACAGGTCAAAGTTTGGTCCCTTAGCTCCTGCTCTTTCTTCGTCACAGTAGTTTCTTTCTGCTTCAGCTAGTACACTGTCTGCTTGAGCTACTTCTGGTGCTCCCTCTGTTCAGTTAAACTGAGAAAGAGCTGGTCGTTTACAGATGCTCCAACTGCTCTCTCTTATCTTGATTTCCCTGAAGAAGCTTCTCCATTTCTTTCTCTTGAGTTGACATCTGGGCCTGAAGCTGACTCTCTCTTACTCCCCTATCTTCATCTTCTGAGGACATCTTCTGGTTTTGTTCTTTCAATTGAAAGCAGAATTGAAAGCAGCTTTTGTTCCCAACTGTCCTTCTGTTCTTTAAGTTTCTGTTCCAACTTCCTGTTGATGCTCTTTAAGGTTTCTAGGTCTTCCTGCCTCTTTTGGAGCTCAGCCTGCATGCCTGAGTTCTGCTTCTGGAGGTTGACACAGCTGTCCTTCAGCTCATGGTTTTCTTTTCAAAGCTCACTGTTGTGCTGCTCAATCTCTTCCACCTCACCCTGAGTAGTAACAACTAGGATGTCCTCCACATTTTCTGGACAGAACTAGAATGGAATACTTGCTGCCCAAACAACACCAGCCTGATCCACAAAGCAGAACTGGCAATACTTATCATCCTTGAGCAGGTAAACTTGAATTGGAATTCCTGCTGTTTCAGTGATTTGCTTTTTAGGTCAACAGGCAAAGTAATCCACATGAAGGTGTAATAATCATGGGTTGTCTTCCATCAGTTCTAAAAATTCCAATCTAATCCTTTCTACAGGAAATAAAATACTGAGTGAGGGTGTGATAGCATGTGACACCCCCTCCAGGATCATAGAACTTCTCCACACTGTTAAAGATGACCTGAGAGAAATGACAATTTTCCAGCAAGGCAGCTGATGTGGCGGGGTCTTCTGTTGTCTCTTCCATGGTGGGGTCCAGGGGCAGCAGCTGATGGTAACACAACAGCAACAGGTCGGGGCAGGGTACCTGGAAGTTTTTACTTTTTAATCCCCCGTCCTTTTTCCATCCTATCCTCCCACACTACTCCCCTCTGGCAACCATAAGTTTGTTCACTTTATCTAAGAGGGTTTTCTTTTTGTTTCATTTCATTAATTTGTTTTGTTTTGAGGTATTTGTCTTTCTTTGTCCAATTTATTTCACTTAACAATACTCTCTAAAGTCCTTTCATGTTGTTGCAAATGGCAAGATTTCATTTCTTTTTATGGCCGAGTAACATTCCATCACACACACACACACCATTTTCTTTATTGATTCATCTATTGGTACACACACAATTGCTTCCATGTTTTGGATATTGTAAACAATGCTGCAATTAGCATAGGGTGCACATATCTTTTTGAGTTACTGTTGTTGTTGTTGTTTTAGGTCATAAAATGGACTTTAATGTCTCCCTCTTACAACATGATAGACTACTCAAGCTGGAACTAGCATACAGCTCCCAAGACTGGCTTCCTATGAGGAATGAAGCTGGCATGTCCCTGACTGCTGTGCAGCTGGAGAAGCCTCAGGCACTCAGCTTCTCAGTACAAACTCTGGAGCCTAAATACCCTCATCTGCTGTAGTTCACCAATTTGGGAGTTCTGGAACTGGCAGTGTAGATTCTGTGAATCCCAAGTATACCAGGTACTGCTCCCTCCCTTCCCCTTCAATATTGCTGTTCTCAGCTTTGTGAGGTACTAAAGAACACCCTGGTTTTGCACAGCCTAAATCTGCTATCATCACAGGTTTGGATCCTCTGTTTCGTATTTGCTTAAAACATCCTGGAAGTGTGACCCATGCTAACATGACTTTCCTTGTCCAGAGGACTCCTGGAAGTCATATTTTCCAAATTTCTTACTAGCTGATGGCTCCCTTCTAACCCCAACACAATAAGGTTATTCCAAAGAACTGCATTTAGGAATGAAGAGACAGGAGTCTGTATTCTTTCTATACCAGTCAGTTCCTGTTTTGATCACTTTATCCCTTTCATTTACATGCATGTTTGCATGTACACAGAGCTCTGGAAGGATCTTCTTATCTGAAGACTATGGAAATATTTTCTGAATTCACTTTCCATTGAGTGATGTTCAAACTGAAGATTGGTCTCTGCCTTCCCAGATGTCTTCTTGTTGCTTGGCTTCCAACCGTTTTCTTTCTTGGGCTTCTTGCAGTTTCTTGAGCTCTGCTTCCCATTCAGTTTTGCTCTGCTTACTTTGAACCCCAAGGGCATTAATGACTAGCCTTCTAGCTAGGGCTGCAGAAGTCTCAGGATGCTCCTTTGCTGGCTGGAGGAACTCAGCATAAGCTCTAGCTTTGGCCTTGGTTGCTCTTGTGGCCTGTGACAAGGGCTGGATCTTCAACATGGTATGTTTACTACCCTGAGCATCACGAGCTGTAATTGGACTGGAGAATACTCCTAGGGCATGTGTGTCATCCACCCATGTAATAATCAAATCCTTTCTTCTGATAACTGCAGAAAACCCATAGGAGGTTTTCAGTATGAAATTCTTGAAGGAAGTCATAAATTTCAATGACGTGGGAGTTCACAATCACTGAGGACAATATCAGGAACTTCACTGTTGTAGTAATCAAATCGAGGTTCCTGGATGCTTTTTGTATTCTTCATATTCCCTGATAACTCTTGTAGAAGACGTGGATCCAGGCAGTCACCATCATCATTAAACATGGACTTCCAGGTCTCCTCAGTAGCTATACTTTCCTCCATGTGAGAAGTTTCAGTCGTTTACGGTTCCATAGATGTCTTTATAGAAACTGGTTCTACATCAGGAAAGGATATACCAAATTCTATATTTCCTGAGTCATCTTCCTCTATTGTTTTGAACTCTTCAGTTTTCAGTTCATGCAATGCATCTGTTATATCACTAGTACAAGCTAGATCATTGTTCAAGGCACTATCTGAAAGTACTTTTGTCCCATTTAAGATACCGAGTTCAAAGTCCAAAGAGATGTTACAATTACTACCAGCAAGGATGAAACACAATCTAACAGAGGCTCTCTGTAAACTTTCCTGTTGACGCTGTAAAACTACATGAAATACTCTCAGCATAAATATCTGAGCAAGCAGCGAGGTTGCGGAAATTTTCAGTGTCATTCCCACCTCTAGCTACATGAAAAGGGGATGTATCTGTACTCATTTCTAAATATTCTGAGAAACTACTTGTGTTGCTATAGGCTTCACCAGCTATTCTAACAGCAACGACACAAATCTGCAGTTATTTGATCAGACATGGTATCTGTAATGTCCATCATACATGCCTTATTTGTAATGTCACCTACGCTCTTTAACCCATTACCTGTATCTGTTTCATGAGCAAGATCAGCTGTATCAGAAAGCTCATACTTTATGTATAACTCACCAGCAGTGTTGTCATTCTCCTCACACTCCCTAATCATCATTGGATCAAAAATGCCATCTGTGCTCTCTAATTTGTTGGCTGAAGTAATTTTATGAGAGATGTGACCTGTTGTCTCAGGAATGGAGTCTATACCTTCTGACCTAAGATAAAATCTATATTATTGGCTATGTCACGAACATTCTCAGCTTTAAAGTCTATACAAGGTTGATCAGTGACACCATCTGGACTTCCAGGAACAGAAACAGTGGTGATGTCTCCACTGCTGAGCTTCAACATTCCACCTTGTTTGCATGCCTTATTGCACAATTCCAGAATCAGAGCTTAGCTTTACTGGTCCAATTGTACTCTCAGGTCTCAAAACAGAACTTAAAACTCCCAGAAACTGATATTGTATCTCTACAACCTTGGCATTTGTTTCAATTCTGCTTTCTAAATCTCTCTTTTCAAATGTTTCCCCACTTAGTTCGAGCCTACTAAAATCACAGAATTTCACATTTTGAATAGTTTAAAACTGGAGCCTCACCGATTTCTGAACAAGACTGAGATAGAGGCAACCTCTTATGTCCTGTCACATTTGTGGTTTCAACCTCCAAACACTCCATCTTCTTTGGTTTAAAATGCCTTTGTAAAGGTATACTAGGTACAGTCCCAGAATTTAGGACTCCTTGCTGATGTCCTTGGAATAGTATTTCTTTGGATTCTGTGGCTTCTCTCTTAGTACAAACCCTAACCTCATTATTTTCTTGAAGGCACATCTCTTTTCTTAATTTTGTTGAAGATTTCTTTCCTTCCCTTACGATTGTGCTCCTTTTTATCAGGATAAATACTTAGTCTTTGAGTCTTAGGTTTTTCTGTAAAGATCTCCTTTTGTGAGAGACAATTTTTTTTTGTTCTTCCACTACAGAATTAGGTAAACCAAAGGTTTTTTCATCATCCCCTGTCTTGAGGAGTACTATACCCCTTTGGACTTTAGGTATATAAAGTGTCCTGTCAGGCCTTCTGGCTCGAACTCTGCATCTCTCTGCTCCTTGCTCCATGGCACCACCTCAATTGGGTGTGCCTTCGTTCTCCACTTCCGCCTTGAGTTACTGTTTTGTTTTCTTTAAATAAATACCCAGAAATGGAATTGATGGATGATATAGTAGTTCTATTTTTAATATTTTAGGAATCTCCATACTGTTTTCTATAATGGCTGCATCAGTTTACAATTCTCCCAGCAGTCCATGAAGGTTATTTTTCTCCTATCCTTGCCAACACTTACTATTTGTTGCCTTTTTGATAAGAGCATTCTGACAGGAGTAAGGTGATGCCCCATTGTGGTTTTTATTTACATTTCCCTGATTATTAGTGAGGTTGAGCATTTTTAAAATGTCTGTTGGCCACCCATATGTCTTCTTTGGAGAAATGTCTATGTAGGTCCTCTGCCCATTTTAAAATTAGATTGTGTTTTTTTAAAAATATATTTTTATTGATTTTGAGAGGGAAGAGAGATGTAAACATCTATGATAAGAGAGAATCATTGATCGGCTGCCTCCTGCATAACCCCCACTGGGGATTCAGCCCAAAACCCAAGCATGTGGCCTGACCTGGAATGGAACCTTGACCTCCTGGTTCATAGGTTGACAGTCAACCACTGAGCTACACCAGCTGGGCAGATTGTTTATTTTTTGAAGTTGAGTCTATGAGTACTTTATGTATTTTGGATATTAACCATTATTGGATACTAGAGGCCCGGTGCATGAAATTCATGCACGGGTGGGGGTTGTCTCTCAGCCCAGCCTGCACCCTCTCTAATCCAGGACCCCTCATGGGATTGGGCCTACACCGAGAGTTGGATATCGCTCTCACAATCTGGGACCACTGGCTCCTAACCGCTCACCTGCTTGCCGGCCTGATCCCCCTAACTTCTCTCCCCTTCCGGTCTGATCCCCCTAGCTGCTCTCCCCTGTCAGCCTGATCACCTCTAACTGCTTCTGCCTTGGCCCTGCCACCATGGCTTTGTCCAGAGGACATCCGGTCTAATTAGCATATTACCCTTTTATTAGTATAGATAGAGGCCTGGTGCACAGGTGGGGGCTGGCAGGTCTGCCCTAAAGGGGGTCCCAGATCAGGGTGGGTGGCCCTACTGGGGGACGGGGCTGGCCTGGGCGAGGGGCTGGGACAGTTTGCAGGCTGGCCATGCCCCCGGCTTTGTCCAGAAGGATGTCCGGAAGGTCTCCTGGCCTAATTAGCATATTACTCTTTTATTAGTATAAATATCATTTGCAAATATGTTTTCTTATTTAGTAGGTTGCCTTTTGGTCTTGTTGATGGTTTTCTTCACTGCACAAAAGCTTTCCCAATACTATTTAGTGAAGAGATTGTCTTTTCCCTTTGTAAAAATAAATAGTGCCTATCACATACTTAGTTTGCAATAAATAAGAAAAACATTAGTCCCCCTTAGCCATGGTTTTGCTTTACATAGTTTCAGTTTTGGTATATGGGATGATGCTCCAGCCAACTGAGCCACCTGGCCAGGGCTTATAACCAATGTTTTTAACTCTTTATCTACACTGCTTGTCTCCATTTCATTTAGTTCTTTTTCTGGGGTGCTCAGAGTTGTGCCTAAAGAGGGCATGGGTTATGGAGAGTTTTGAAGGCAAGCTACAGTGCTAGTGTGGGTCTGGGACTTGGGATGTACTGGAACGGCCTTGGTGGGCAGTTAGAGTGCCTGGATTGTGCTGTTGCCTGTGCAGTCAAGGTGGACAGGGAGTGTAACACATGATGCTCTCAGTGTCTCTGACAGAGATTTTCTGGAGCAGTGATGGAGACAACAAGGCTAGAAATAAAAAACTATAATATCCAATATAAAGAATTGTTTTTGCAGGCTTGTGGTAGACTGGACACAGCAATGTAAAGGATCACTGATCAGTCAATAGAAGTGCAAGGAGGAAAATGAATGAAAAAAAAAAATACCCAACTAAATAAAACAGAACGTCTGGAGATGTGGGACACTTTTTAAAAAATTCTAACAGGCATATGTAATTAGAACGCCAAAGGGAGGGAGGGAGAGAGATGGGGAGAGAGAGAAAGAAAGAGAGAGAGAGAGAGAGAGAGAGAGAGAGAGAGAGAGAGAGAGAGAGAGAGAAAAGAGAGAAAGATCAGGTAGGAGAAGTATTTGAAGAGATAATGGCTGAGGCTTTCATATGCAATTTCTATTCATCAAGTAAATAACCTTCATCTCTTATAATCATTTTTCTTGGGTGTTATTTTCATATCTTTAATTAATATGCTTAAAATATTTTTATTTTGCAGTGGTAGGTATTTTAACCAATTTAAGATATAATTCACATACCATACAATTCACCCTTTAAAAGTGTATAATGCAATGCTTTACATTTTATACATAGAGTTGTGTATTTAGAATCTCTTCATTACTTCAAACAGAAATTCACCTTAGCCATCACCCCCTACATTAGTCAGGTTTTTTTTCAGAGAATTGTCTTTTGTGGCTATTGTGAGGACTGGCAAGTCTGAAAATTTCAGATCTCACCACAAGCTGAAACTTTCAGAAGGTATTTGTAAAATCCAGAATAGATATTTCAGTATTAAGTCTGAAGGCAGTCTGAATGTAGAATTCCTTCCTCTTGGAGAAATCTCAATTTTTTAAGGCTTTTGATTGACTGGATGAGGTCTACCCACATTAGAGATAGTAATCTAATCTACTCAAAGTCTCCTGATTTAAATGTTAATTACATGTAAAATGTACCTTCACAGAAACATCTAGACTGGTGTTCATAGCACTCACCCTGAACCAGTGTTTCAAGAAACTGGACACTACAGTCACAGGTTCAGGGTGACTGATTCTGAACACCTTCCATTGCACCAGCATGTTCCTCTCTCCCTATAAGCATCCAGCTCCTGAGCTCTGCTGTCCCAGACTCTCTGTCAGGAGATGAAATCTAAAAAGTTTTAGAAAATCAAGGAAAATATGAGCTCCAAAGTCACCTAAATAAATAAATAAATAAATAAGGCTCAAGATGCGGGGGGGGGGGGGGGGGAGCATATACTGGGAATGGGACAGACGTGAAGAGGGAATAGAGACAGAAAATGCAATACCAGAAATAGGGAGAATGAATGTTTGAAGAGGATGAAGAAGGAATAGATATTTACTGTGATTTTTTTCAACAGTTTCTTCAGTTCCCTGGAAACAGAGAAGCAAGAGTCTATGATCAATGTCAAATGAGACACATATGTTAGGAGTGGTACTGGCAGGAGAAAAATGAAATGGTTGTTTCTTTACTTCCCAAATTCAATGGTATAAAAAATCAGAGTAACTAATCTTACACATTTCCTTATGGGAAGAAACTCAGTCTCAGAGTTTCCTCCAGTAATTTCTGGGAAACATGAAAATCAAAAGGGAAGAATATATTATCTTCTATAAAGTCTTCAAGAAGGGTGCAGGCCTTGCATTTCACTTACTTATAAGCTCACTAGAGGCCTGATGCACAAAATTCATGCATGGGTAGGGTCTCTAGGCCTGGCTGGCAATCAGGACCGGCCTGAGCTTTTTTTCCCTGGCTGCCGGCAGCTGGCCCCTCCCCCCACTTGCACCTACCTTGGCCTGGCACTGTCCATGTCTGCTGCCACCCACCCGCAGTTCCCCAACCCCCACTGGGCAATTGGGGCCTGCCGGCCAGATGGGGGGACCGGGAGGTTAGCCAGCTAGAGCCTTCCTTCCCCCAGCTGCTGGCAGCTAGCCCTGCCCCTTGCCCCCTTCCTGCATCTGCCTTGACCTGGCACTGCCCACGTCCGCTGTCACCCATCCCCAATTCCCTGTTCCCCATTGGGTGATCAGTGCCTGCCAGCTGTGGGGAGGGACCAGGAGGTTGGCTGGCAGGCCCTGATCAGGTAATTGAGGTGGTCAGTGCATGTCATAGCTACTGGTCGTTTTGGTCATTCTGCTGTTTAATCGCTGGGGATATATATATATATATATACACACACTAGAGGTCCAGTGCACAAGGGTGGGGCGTGGGGTGGTTCCTCAGCCCAGCCTGCACCCTCTCCAATCTGGGACCGCTGGCTCCTAACTGCTCACCTGCCTGTCTGCCTGATTACCCCTAACCCCTCTGCCTGCATGCCTGATTGCCCCTAACTGCCTTTGCCTGCCAGCCTGATCGTCCCTAACTTGCCCCCCTGCCAGCCTGATTGCCCCTAGCTTGCCCCTCTGCTGGCCTGATCTCCCTTACCTTGCCCTCCTGCTGGCCTGATTGCTCCTAACTTGCCCCCTGCTGGCCTGATCATCTTTAAATGCCTATGCCTTGGCCTCCTGCCTAAGCCCAGTCTGGCCTCCCTCTGCAGCAGGTGACCTGGCAGATTAGGGGAAGGTGCTGCCCCCATCACCTGCTGCTGCCACCACTGTCAGCCTCCACAGCTGCCTGAGCCTCCACCCTCACAGCCCCCAGTGGCTGCCTGATTCTGGGCCCTTACTGCCGCTGCTGGCTACCTGAGCCTCTGCCCTTACAGCTGCTGTGGCTTTGTCTGGAAGGATGTCTGGAAGAACATCAGGAAGACGTCCAGTCTATTTAACATATTTACCTTTTATTAGTATAGATTGATATGTTAGCTTATTAGTATAGATAGATATGTTACTGTTTCCTGGATGCCAACAGAAGAAACAAGACTGCTGGATCAGACACAAAGGACTTATTACTCATGGCAAAGTAGTAACCACAAGTTCATGTTCATTTATATCCATTTCCCACATCTTTCAGTACCCACAGGGGTGACTCAAAGAGACCTTAATGGATTTCTGCATATGCAGTGGTTGCACTACAGTAGATGAAAAATTGAATTTAGGGGATTCCCTTCCCTCCCCTCCCCTCCCCTCCCCTCCCCTCCCCTCCCTTCCCCTCCCCTCCCCTTTCCTTCCCTCCCCTCCCCTCCCCTCCCCTCCCCTTTCCTTCCCTCCCCTCCCCTCCCCTCCCCTCCCCCTCTCCCCTCCTCCTTTCCTTCCTTCCTTCCTTCCTTCTTTCTTTCTTCCTTTCTTTCTTTCTTTCTTTCTTTCTTTCTTTCTTTCTTTCTTTCTTTCTTTCTTTCTTTCTTTCTTCTTTCTTTCTCTTTCCCTCTTTCCTCCTTACTTTCTTTTGTGCCTAAAAAGAGGTTTTTATTATCTTTAATTCACAGTTGGTATTTCATATTATCTCTTGGTCCCAGGGAGGGCATCCTGCTGTCCCAGCCATGACAACATATGCAGTCTTTGGAGGGGGAGATTGAACAAGTACAGAAGGGATGGGGTTCTTCCTTTGCCTCAACCACTCAGAACTTCATTGTCCTATGTGGCCCTCAGTGTCCTCACTGGGGCCTGGGAGGGTCCTGGGGAAACCCATTCCCTCACAAGGCCTAAAATATCTGGGGACTGTGGTCTGTCTCTCTCCCAGGGGAGTTCCTTCCCAGCAACCCCTCCACCAGTCCTACCCTATTCCCCTCCCCTCCACAAATTACTTTTGTTTTGCTTAAACTGCCTGAAACTTCTGCGGGGACAGAAACCACAAACTGATTGGCAAAGAAAAGGGAAGAGGGGCAGAAGCAAACTGAAGCCATTTGGGACCAATTCCCCTCCTCCCACAGGTTTCTTCTTCTCATCATAGCCTGCCTCAGAGCTTACTGGGAAATTTGCTACCTGGATGTCCCCTGGCAAGGACCCCTACCCTGGCATCTGGACCTGGCCTTCACGGACCCTCAGCTGGGCGATGCTGTGGGGAGAGACCCTACAAAGGGAGCTTCAGTAGCCTGTCTCCTCCTGGTAGTAGGGGTGGAACTATGAGGCCTTCTCTGGGAAGTCCACAGCTGACCCTGGAGCCCAGTGGGCCACTGGATCTTGTGAGCAGTACTTGGGATCTTAAATCTGTTGGCCCAGGCCAAACACCTGAGCCTCTGGCTGGCGCCCTGCCCGTAGCCCATCTGCAGACACATGGAGGAGTTGTCACACTTATTTGTCTTCAGCTTGGTATCATAGGTGTGCCTCTGGGTGCCAGGAGCCATCATGCTCACTTGCTGGCACACTTGTTGGTGCCCATCTGGAGATAAATAATACAGTGGACTGCCTTCCTGGTGGCACCATCAAAGTTCCTCTCCTGCTCCTCTAAATAGTTGATTCCATGTCCATGCCACTCTGCTGCCCCATTGTCTTGGCCTTTCCTGTCACAGTCAGAACAGATACCTGCACCTGCACCTGCATCATGTTTCCACTCTCAAACAGCTCACTGGACTATAGAGTTCATACCCTAGTTGACCATGACGTTGGCAGCTGTGGTTGTGGCGGTGGCTGTGGTGGTGGCTGTGGCTATGGCAGCTTCTGTGATGGCAGCCCTGTCAGTGGAGGTGGCTTCTATGATGGTGGCCGTATCCCCTGCTGCTTTGGTGGCAGCAAGCTCTTTGGCAGGGGCTTCGGTGATGGCAGTGGCGGTGTAGGTGACTGAGGAGGCACCCAGGAATTTCCTCCTTCTGTAACAAGAGGAAACAAGTTTGTTCTTTGTTCAGAAAAGAAATTAATTTATTTCTCAGGGTTGTTTACTACAAACTCAACCTTGAGAATTGATCCAAGTAATTGATCCAGGGCATTGCATTCTTGGCACACTTAGCAAGAACGTGCAAGGCAGAGCTGACACTAGTGTAGGCAAGTAAAGTATCCAGGATGCACAATTTAATGAGGCATTTACTCTCAGTGTCATGTAGGAACAGGGGCAACATTTTTTATTTTATTATTATTTTTTTTAAATATATTTTATTGATTTTTTTTTACTGGGGATTGAGCCTCCAGCTCGGGCATATGCCCAGACCTGAAAGTGAACCAGTGACATCTCAGTGTATGGGGCCATGCTCAACGAACTGAGCCACACTGGCCAGAGGTAACCTTATTTCCTGGGGAAGAGACATATGATACTCTTCATATGCACGTGCAAGGCAGAGCTGAGACTAGTGTAGGCAAGTAAAGTATCCAGGATGCACAATTTAACGAGGCATAAAATGAGTATTACTTATTGGTGGTCAATTTTGGACTTCATAAGTGAGTGCTTCATATGCCTCATGCATATTTAGTATATCATGAATATTTGGTCTTTTCATCACTTCTCCACCCTTTTTTTAAATCTTTCTCCTCCTCCTCCTACAATATTAATAATGATGATGATAATAATAATAATAATAATTGCCTTTCACTTAATGACTTTGTATTGGTATAAGGCAAGGAGGCTTTATGTAAAGTATATCTTTTAATCCACACAGAAGTTCTATAAATAAAGTTTATTTTCCATATTTTATGGTTGAGGTATTAGAGTCTCATTGATGTGACTTCTTCTGAGCAGAGCCTTTGCTGATTTTGATCTTGTTCCTAAGCAGAAAGGTGAAGGATGGATACCTCTGAGAAGGGATGATTGTATACTGAAAAGAAAAAAAAAAAGAATACATTTACCTGGTTTTGTGCCGGTTTTTGAGACTGTTGTTTAAATAACGCCCAATGGTGATGGAAGTCAGCAGTATCAGAAGTGCCAAAGCTATACCCATTAAGATGGTTGTCGTACTGTTGGGCTCAGCAACTGAAATACAGATGTCCCACCATCAGTTTCCCTGGAGAGAATTGTTCCCACATTCACTTCCTGCTCAGTGAATCCCCAATCATTTCCCTCTAAGAGGAATACATTGTGGATCCTCCATCTATCTCTATTTCCCTTTCAAAATATGGCTAATTAGTAAGTTCAAGCCTCCATTCAAATATTATCTTACTTAGCATTTTTGCTCAGAAAATAAATGTAAGCAAATAAGTTCATTTCTTCCACAGAAGAGTAGCAATGTAACAGTTTGCAACACAATTGAGAGTGTTGAGTAAAGAGTAGGTCAGGGAGGAACCCATGGGGTTTATTCAAGATTGAAGCTGGTAGCCTGGAACAGCATGAAAGAATCAAGAGACTGGAGGTCTCTAGGTAGCTGACAATCCTGTGTAAAAAGAGATAAAGTATAAGTTGGAAGAATATGAAGTTGCACTAAAACAGTGAGATATTGGGGTTTAATGTTTTAGAACTGAAACATGGTCACTTTGGGTCAAGCCCACGGTCTGACACTGGCTGTGTGCAATTGAAGTGAAGTGGGTCTCTGCACTGTCCCTATTCTTGGAACACTTGTTGCCTTTCCCTTTACCATCCTTATTGGACAATTTCTTTTAAAAATATTTTTATTGATTTCAGAGAGGAAGGGAGAGGGAGAGATAGAAACATCAATGATGAGAGTCATTGATTGGCTGTCTCCTTCATGCCCCCACTGGGCATGGAGCCCACAACCTGATGAAATCATGACCTCCTGGCTCATAGGTCCATGCTCAAATACTGAGGCACACCAGCTGGGCCTTACTGGACAACTTCTACTTACTCTTCAGTCAGCAGGTGCAATATTATCTCAGAGAAGCTGATGTCGAGAAAAAGTGCCTAAAACACAGAACGAAGGCAGAAACAAATTCATGTCTCTAATATCATGCGAAAACGTTATCTAAGGACCATCTGACTTAGGGAAATAAAACTTTGTTATGGTTTTATTGACCTATAGAATATTAATTTAGCAGTATTATTTTAAGATTGGATTTTTTTTCACTGATTTTGAACCAGCCTTGTTATGCACTCTTTCTCTCACTTATGAGTTAATTAAAATTATGGCACCTGATTTCTATGTATTTTTATGAAAATTATGATTTTGACATTTTAAAAATTGCACTTCACCTTCATCTCTTCTCCTTTCCATAATCTATCTCTCATTTGTGTTTTCATGGTATCCTGTGCTTGCTCCATTCATTGTATTATATAACTGAATTTAATTCAGTCAAAGAATATGTATTGAAATTGAATTCAACTTAGGTGCCACATACAGTGATAGGTGTTAGTAAGACTGTGGTGAACAAGGAATAGTGGGAGATGATTCAAATTAGAGAATGAATCAGGGTGAGTAGCCTGTATCACAACTTAAAACTTAATCATATGAAATTTTCTCCAAGGAGGCTGCAGGGAGCAGCAGGGGCTAGGCGCCCAGTCTCGCTGCAACCCACAGGCAACCCTGCCCTGGATCCCACACATATGTGTGACCCAAGGACATAGCCCCTAGTCCACTCACCTAAGTAAACAGCAGCAATAGAGAGAGGCATGAGTATCTGCCACACAACTTCCAGCTGTATTCCTAAGGGAACAGCAGGGGACCCACGTGCCTGTAGTTGACAGCTGCAGGACCAAGCTACTGGTACAAGAAGCCTCTGCTACCACCACAGCCACGCCTTGGGCACAGCACCAACTTGGAGAGGGTGCCACCTTGGAGAGGGTTTATAAAGGCCTCCTTGGGAGGAGGCTGCAGGGAGGGGTAGTGGCTAGATGCCAAGCCTCACCACCATCTGGACTCACCAAGGCCTGGGCCAGAACCCATGTGCACCTCGCTCCAGTCTGCATGAGCCCCCAAAGGTCACAACCCAGACCCACATGCCTGCAACAGACACGGGCCATGCTTCTGTGTGCCTGGCAGGCACCCAGCCTGAACCCATGTACCCAATGGGACCCAGCCTGGACACTGTGCCACTGCAGTGCAACCATCAGTGACCTGGCAGGATTCTTGCCTCTGCTGTATACTCATCCACTGCCACCTCTACTGGGCTGCGACTGCAGCCCTAGAGCCCAGATGCTCGGCTTCACCATCAGGGCTTGTGGGCAGGAACTGCATTGAAGGCTTGGAAGTGCATGTAGCCTCCCCTGACCTGGACTTATTGAACTGGGGGCCTGAGAAGAATAACATCTGTGGGTGAGATGGGAGGGCCTGGGACTGAGAGAGGAGGCCTCAAGGGCACTGGCTGTGGAGACTTCAGAGTGGGTGCAGCAGTGGAAGCCTGGGGCTGAATTTCCTGAATGGAGTAACGCTAGCACCCTGCCATTGTGCAGCCTGGGAAGCTCCTTGTATTTGTTCCCTGTACTATATTATGCAGTGGGTATCTATATATATATATATAAAAGCCCAATATGCAAATTGTCCCCTCGGGTGTTCGACCGAGAGACCGGGAGTTGGATCGCTCACTATGACGTGCACTGACCACCAGGGGGTGGCATGGAACAAAGGAAGGCCCTGGTCGGCCCTGATTGCCAGCCAGGCCTTGGGACCCCACCCGTGCACGAATTTTGTGCACTGGTCATCTAGTCCTATATAATAAAGATGTAATATGCAAATGGTCATTATGCCTTGATGTGTAATGACCGACTGCATAATGACCAGATCATGGATCAGCAGGAGGGTGGGGCAGTGAACTACAGCAGGTAGTGGAGAGCTACAGGAGGAGGCAGGGCAGCAAACTGGGGGGGAGGGGGGTGGAGCTACAGGAGGGTGGGGCAGCAGGTGGAGAGCTACTATAGGGCAGAAGGGCTACTCGTAGAATGATAAAAAAGAACCATACCTCCCATCTTGAAGAAACTTACTGCATACTGAAAACCACTGACAATAAATACAAATGCACAAGGAAATATATGCATAATCACATCTATTTTATTACCAATATTATAAAAGAGAATAATGTTGAAACCTAATTCAACTGTGGGGTGGGGGGAGGGCAGTAAAAGAAAGACTCTCTAAGAAAGTAATACTTTATCCAAGACTAGAGAGTAAGTAGGAGGTATCCAGATGAAGAATAGAGAGAATAGTTCAAAAACTACCACATAGAAATGGGATTCATTGATCTAGGGAACACACTGACTTATGCAGTCATATTCATATAGGAAATGTAAAAGTTTAAGTGGAGAAAAGTGGAGTTAAAGTCCTACATAATTTGCCCTCTCTCTAGCTCTGAAATTTTAACCCAGTTCATCTCTCTTTCTCTGAAAATAGTTCTAGGCTAGAAGACTGAGAACTTGAGTTTAGTTCAGATTGACAAATTGCTATAGACAAGTTTTAATTCCCTTTCTACATGTCAGTTTCTTCTGACTTTCTCTGGGGATATATGAGGATATTGTAATGGCAGGTACACATTATTTTCATCGCCATTTTATTTTAACCTCTTTCCAGGGACTGTGGTTACTAGATGAATGGCCCTTAGTTCAGCTGAGGCTTTGATGGTTCTCAACATACAAATGTGGAGGTAGGAGTTAAATAAAATGGAGTTTTTCTCTATAATAGAACCAAATAATTCTGTGTGTATATCTGGGGGTGTTAGACACAGTTCAGGAAAGAAAGGGTAAAGCAATGAAGAGTGAGTATGGATGGAAAAGAGGGAGACAGAGCTAGGGACATAGCAGGATTTTGTTGTGACCCCACCATGTCACCTTCTCATATTGTAAATAAGTTCTGCTAAGAAGAAAGCCAGAATAGAGTGTTCCAGTCAGAGGAGGCAGCAAGTGTGGTGACCTGATGTAAGACAAAGCTTGGTGCCTTTGAGGACCTGGTCAAAGCCAGAGTGACCAGGACTCAGTGAGAGAGAGGGCAATTAACTGGGATGAAGTTTGAGAGCTAACTTGGAATAGTTCCTGGAATAGTCATCAGCTGGAATAGTTCCACATCTGATTTATACTAAAACTTTTAGATTTCCAATGTGAATATGGCTGCATATGTTCATGTGTTCCTCTTTTATTTTTTTAAAAAATAAAATAGGAGCCAAAGAGAACCAAATTTTAAAAAATGCAAACACCAGAATATAAAATAGGTGTAAAGGCTGCTGAAAACAGCTGTGATCCATAGAAGCCATGTGGGAGAAAATGAAGAGAGGTGTAGTAAAAATGGTGAGAAGAGCATGGAATGGCAAATATCAGGAAGCACTAGCAAAAATATCCTCACTGAGCATGAGGGGAGTACATTGAAGATCAAAATTTACATGCTTGTTTGTAACAAATGGTTCAGGAACTGAGGTGTGTATCCTAGACCTATGTTTGCTTAGGGCATGAGATATGCAAATATTCAAATACATGAGCAATGTTGGTAGGAAGAAGCCTGTCTCTGTAGCAGCAGTTGAATGTGAGAATCAGCTAAACTATACTAGCCTTCCTGACTTAAGAAACTTGTGGAAATAGGTGGTCCAGGAAAATACAATGCATGCAATAGTGAATAAAACAATAAGACTGGCGTAGCAACAATAGAAAGATTACTAGTACGCATAGAAAAAGATAATTATGATTTACTAGAAAAATTCAGCCATAGAATAGATAAATATTATAGCCATAAATTTAAAACCTATTAATGAATAGTAGCCTCTCTGAAGGAATATCACAAAGCAGAAATACATAAATTTAAGAAAAATGTGACAAGACAACAGGACCTAGCAGAGATCAAGAAAGAGCTGAAATATATCCTATATAATTAAAGCCTAGGTGGCATCATGCCCTCACATGACACCCTCAAACAATGTCATCACAAGATGGCCACCACAAGATGGCTACCACAAGAGGGCCACTACAAGATGGCCACGTGCACAGTGGAATGGGGCCTGGTGGCTGCTCCATGTGGTGAGGCCTGGGGGTCCTGTGGCTCTGCACAGCACAGAGGAGGTGGGTCCCAGTGGAGGAGGCGGGTTGCATCAGGGGAGGGTAGTTGGGGGTGATCAGGCTGGCAGGCAGACGATTAGTTAGGAGCTAGTGGTCCTGGATTGTGAGAGGGATGTCTGAATGCCCTGTAGGATCGGGCCTAAACTGGCAGTCAGACATACACTGAGGGGTCCCAGATTGGAGAGGGTACAGGCCGGGTTGAGGGACACCCCCCCCCCCCGCCCCCCATGCACCAATTTTGTGCACCGGGCCTCTAGTACATATGTATATATGTCCTTGGGTTATGTCAGACTTAACATACATCATTTCGTGGTTACGTTGCCATCTCCCATTTATTTATAAAAAACATTTCCATCATTTCAATGTATGTACATATGTGTTTTATGTTTTTTATTATTTATTTACCACAAGTAAAGGTCAGGAATTGTTATCTTCCTTTAAAATTTTTTTTACTGTTTCACTTCATTACTGCTGTGTATGTGCTGCATGTGAGGGAGGTAGGTGCTTATGTAGGTGGGCTCTGACGGCAAAAATCGTGTTACGTTGTACCATAGGAATGTATCTCTGACATAACCCAAGGACCTACTGTATATATCTCAAGATATAACACAATCCATAACTGCATGTCAGCAGGAAGTTGATATGCATCTAGGCCCATAGTATTTTTTCAATAGGTCATCTAAATAGAGGGAGAATACAGCAAGGTTTAGGGGAGCCCAGGCCAGGTGGCATAGTTGGTTGGAGCTTCATCTGGTAGACCAAAGGGTTGTGGGTTTGGTTCCCAGTCAGGTCACATACCAAGGTTGCAGGTTCAATCTTGGGGTTGGGTGTGTATGGGAGGCAATTAATTGATGTTTCTCTCTGTCTCTCTAAAAATCAATAAATGTATCATATTCTTGGGTAAGGTTTTAAGAAAAAATGGCTGAGGAGAAACGTATAAAATGAGAAGCACGAGAGACTGACCTATTAGAGGACTAGTAAGGAGAAAGTCTGAAACTGTGGTGTTTTTTTTTTTTTTTGGTGAAGAGTGCTATGGTTTGCATGTTTATGTCCCTTCAAAATTCATATGTTGAATCCCAATGCCCAATATGAGGTCCTGAACTCATGAATGGGATTAGGGTCCTTATAAAAGAGACCATCCTTCAACCCCCTCACATTCTCTACCCCTTCTACCATGTGAAGACACATGGAGAGGTTGGCTGTCACAACCTGGAAGAGGGCTATTATCAGATCCTGACTATGCTGACACCCTGATATTGAACTCTCAGACTCCAGAACTGTGAGAAATAAAATTTTGTTGTTTATAAGCCATCCAGCCTGTGGTAATTTGTTATACCAGCCTGAATGGACTAAGGTATGAAGGTCCTATTCCATGGAGAGGTTAAGTAGGTGAAGACTGGAAAATTGTCAGGAAAGGATGGGAGAAGGTAGAAAAATCAGGAGGGAAGTTGGGTCCTGTCAGCGAGACTGGTGTGGGTGTGATGAAGAGAACAGAACCAAGCTTATGTGCTTACAGTTGCCACCACCATGGAGTGTGAGCATCAAGCCCATTTTGTGGACACAGTGAGGGGAGGGAGAAAACTGACCTGTTGTGAACAATTGTTCTTCCTTTTTCTTATTCAGAACAGGGTTCCAGACAGAACATGTTAGATTCTTTTGAGAAGTTTCTCTGAGGAGCAGTGATATTGTTACATGGAACAAGTCACCTTTGTCCTGTTTTTGAGTCTCAGACTCAGCTGGAATTTCTCCTCCCTCAGAGTCCATCCACTGGACCTTTGGCTGAGGGAACCAGCCCTCTGACTTGCACTCCAATCGGAGTTGTCGGGATTCAGTGACTTCAATATGGAAATGAGGATGTGAGCCAAGAGCTGGGAAGAGGAAGAGAGAAAAGTCAGGTCCTAAGCTCATTTTTCTACACACACATCTCTCCCCTACTTCTCAAGAGTTTTTGCTGCTGACTGGACCTCAGAACAGGAAACTGAGGCTCTGAGGAAGTCTTGGCAACAAAGGATGGAACCTAGACTCCTGGGCTAGGGAGGAATCCAGCACAATCCAACACAAATGGCCCCTGCCTATTGCTTGACTCCCACTGTGAGTCTCTTTACTATCTTTTACTTAGCCTCAAGCAAGATATATGGGGTAATGGGGTGAGTAGAAGTAATGGCCATCTACATTTTTCATATGACTTCTTTTTATTTCCCAGGAAAATTGGATCACAGGGAGTAGCCCACCCCAGAATAAACTAACTCCTGTGGGGTGTCAGGGGGATAAATGTGGGCCATTACCTGCCACTTTCAGCTCAATCACTGCATCACTGTAGAAGGAGCCATCTTTGAATGCACAGCGATACTGCCCATTGTCAGAGGGTTGGACATTGAGGATTCTCAGAACCACTATCCCCTTATGCATGACATTTTTCACAAGCTCTGTCCTCCCTAAGTACTTCTCCATGGTTTCCTCAGGCTTGTCCCTCCCATTCTCATACAGGTGCACCACCTGGGAGGGTAGGGATCTGGTCCATCTTATTTGCATATTTTTAACATTTTGACTAGGCAAGAGGAAGCAGGGCAGCTCAGCTTCACCACCCAGCATGGCCACCATGGGTTCATGGGTCCCCTGGACTTGGAATGCTCCTGAAAAGAGAACAGAGATGGAGTCAGGGTGGGCTGGGGCAGGATTTGGGCAGATGAAGTGGGATTGACTGTATATATACATTTGTCTATTTCCATTATAACCAACTCTTGGGACAAGGTCTGAAAGTGGATAGTTGCTGGTCATGGGGATCTCTTTTCTGACCTGAACATACACAGAGCTAGGAGGATGCAGAAGATGTTAGACATAGGAGGTCTAGGCTGGCTAAAATGAGGCAAGGGCAAAAACTTTGAGGACACACTCACTTGAGGGTACAAGTGCACAATCCACACAATCCTGAGAGCAAGTGGCTTTTTAAAACTTGGACCCTAGGCTCCTCATTTAACTCACCCTGTGGGGCGGGATCTGAGGATGTGATGGCATGAGATGGATAATAGACATGTTAATCCCTTCAGGTCAGGTGCTGACCTTGTCCATAGGATGAAGGGATCACATAGGAACTCTGGTGGCTTTGGATGGAGAATTGGATAACTGTGTTGAGAGAGAATCTGAAGCAGCTCAGTGGAAAAAGATATTTGAGATTCATTAATAATGCTTGCCGTGAGCATGGGATGAGAAAATTGGGGCATACAAACTAATTTTTGCCAATATTATTCTACATTATCTTGAGGCTCTAAGAACTTATGCTTACCATAAGAGCTCTTTCATTTTCTCTCAATCTTTAGCCCACCACATGCACACTTATACTTAGGTGTATACACACACACACACACACACACACACACACACACACACAGGCTTGGACCAGGAGATACAAGTAAAATGCCTAGTACACTTCATGGTACTTAGTAAGTGAAATAAAGTTATCTTTTTTACTTTTCCAGGATCTCATAGCATTTGTATTTTTGTCAAACTTTTGCTTCCATCTTCCCTCTCTTTTTCTTTTCCTTCTCCTTACATAACAGAGAATCAGAGACTCATATAAGGATTCCTACCTGCATCCAGTACGAGCATCTGGAAGGAGAGGTAGAGTGAGATGAGGCTGCCATGATAAATTGGAGAGACTCGTTGCCTCCTCAGGTCACTGAGGCAGGGTGATCCCCAGGCATTGTGCTGATAACTCATTGGAAAAGGAGGGTAACACTGTAATAAGGAGAGAGATACAAAGAGAACTCTGAGACTTAAGTCAAGGGGCAGAGAAAGAAATGGACGCAGAAATCTGTCTCTTGGACAGAGAAGGGGAACATTTCATCTATGGGAGTAAGGTGAGGAGCAGAGTAAGATTCTTGCTTTTTTTCCTACAAGTTTGGGACTTTTGATTTTCAGGAATTTACAGGGCACTCATGGCTCCAACCACCTTCTACATGCTGATAACTCACTCCCAAATGTACATCATCTGTACATAATATCTGATGACCTAGTGGCAGGACCCTGCTTCTATAGGGACCAGGAGCTAAGGGGTCCCTCTGCCTTGGACCAACAGAAAAAGTAGGTGGCTTCTATCATTTCCCACCCCACTACCTCCCCTGCCTGGCCAAGGCAGGCTTACGATATCCCATTCTAGTAGCAGTAGTAAGGAAAGTATTGTAACATGCATCAACTACTACAAAATCCTGGAATTTGGTGGGCCTGGCTGTGAAGTTTGCTGCCCGAGGCCTAGACCTAAGAAATCTTGCTGCTCAAGATAGTCTACGGAAAGCTGGCTCAAAGAATGGGAGGAAGCTATCCCCAAGGTCATGCTTTCTTTAGGGGGAGGTAATACGCTTTATATGTGGGGTAGTGGATCCTGAACTGGTGGAGGCATGTGGTATAGTCTAGTAATTGTGCAGGGTCTTAAGGAGCATGGAAGTAACTGCAGAGATGGAGCATATATTACCTCTCCATGGACTAGGCAGCACTTCTCAACCTTTTTAATGTCATGGCACACAGAGAAAATGGTGTTTTGTGGGGGCACAATGTACTAAACTGAAAGAATTAGGCTACATGGGCTTAATGGAAAAAAATGATTTTCTTTATATTATATAATTTTAAGAATAAAGAAATAGAATTTATTAAGAAATATGTGCCCAGCGGTGTGACTCAGTTGGTTGGGCATCATCACATGCATTGAAAGGTTGCTGGTTCAATTCCTGCTCAGGACACATGCCTGGGTTGCAGGCTTAATCCCCAGAGTGGTGAGTAGGAGGCAGCCAATTGATGTTTCTCTCCCTTGGATGTTTCTCTCTTTCTCGCTCTCTCTCACCAATAAAAACATATATTATAAAGAAATATGTTAAATACAGGTGTAGAAGAAATATCTCTAAAAAGCTTAAGTTTTTAAAAAAATTCTTTATTGTTTAAAGTATTACATATGTCTCCTTCCCCCCCCCCCCCATTGACCTCTCACTGGCAGTTCCCATCCCCCAGTCCATGCCCTCACCCCCTACTGTCTGTGACCTTGGGTTATGTTTATATGCATGCATATAAGTCCTTTGGTTGCTCTCTTAATCCCCTCCTCCACCCAACCTCCCCTGCCTTCCCTCATAGGTTGGATGGTCTGTTCAATGCTTCTATGTCTCTGGATCTAGTTTTGTTCATCAGTTTATGTTGTTCATTATATTGCACAAATGAGTGAGATCATGTGATATTGATCTTTCTCCCACTGCCTTATTTTGCTTAGCAAAATGCTCTCCAGGTCCATCCATGCTGTTGCAAATGATGAGTTCATTTTTTTTTTTAACAGAAGCATAGTATTCCACAGTTTTGTAATCCACTTGTCTGCTGATGGACATTTAAGCTGTTTCCAAATCTTAGCTATTGTAAATTATGTTGCTATGAACATAGGGGTGCATATATCCTTTCTGATTGGTGTTTCTGTTTTCTTGGGATATATTCCTAAACGTGGGATCACTGGGTCAAATGAGAGTTCCATTTTTAATTTTTTGAGGAAACTCCATACTGTTTTCCATAGTGGAGCACCAGTCTGCATTCCCAGCAGCAGTGCATGAAGGTTCTTTTTTCTACACATCCTCACCAGCACTTGTCGTTTGTTGATTTGTTGATGATAGCCATTCTGACACATGTGAGATGGTATTTCATTGTTGTTCTGCTTTGCATCTCTGGGATGATTAGTGACTTTGAGCATGTTTTCATATGCCTCTTGGCCTTCTGTATGTCCTCTTTTGAAAGGTGTCTATTTAAGTCCTTTGCCCATTTTTTAAAAAAATACATTTTTATTGATTTTTTACAGAGAAGAAGGGAGATGGATAAAGAAGTAGAAACATTGATGAGAGAGAAACATCGATGAGCTGCCTCCTGCATGCCCCCCACTGGGGATGTGCCCGCAACCAAGGTATGTGCCTTTGACTGGAATCAAAGCCGGGACCCCTCGGTCTGCAGGCTGATGCTCTAATCACTGAACCAAACTGGTCAGGGCCCTTTGCCCATTTTTTAAATTAGATTGCTTATCTTCCTTTTGTTAAGTTGTATGAATTCCCTATAAATGTTGGAGATTAAACCCTTATTGGAGATAGCATTGGCAAATATGTTCTCCCATGCAGTGGGCTTTCTTATTGTTTTCTTGATGGTTTCTTTTGCTGTGCAGAAGCTTTTTGTTTTGATGTAGTCCCATTTATTTATTTCCTCCTTAGTTTCTATTGTCCTAGGAGTTGTATGGGTAAAGATATTGCTGTGAGAGATGTCTGCTATTTTGCTGCCTATGGATTCTTCTAAGATTTTTATGCTTTCCCATCTTACGTTTAAGTCTTTTATCTATTTTGAGTTTATTTTTGTGTATTGATAAAAGGGAAAAAGGTAAGAGAGAAAAGAAGAAGAAAAAAATATATAGGGAGAAAACACCACAAAAAAACCAAATAAATCAAATGTTCTCTGCCCTTTCTGGATCATACTTTTTTTCACCAGCTGGTCTAATTTGTCAGTTCTGGGTGGGTGATAGTCTATTTAGTTGTTTCTTCTATGTGTTCCAAGAGAAGGCACCGGGCACATCAACCTATTCCGCCACCATTTTGCTTCTCAAAAGCATGTTTTTATAATTTTTAAATTTGCTTCAATAAATACAGCTTTTAAAAAATTTTTTTATGAGTTCATTTGAGCCAAACTGATGAAGTATGCCAGAGAGCAAGATTTCAAATGCTCCCTAGAATAACAGTTTTTCAGTTTCTTTTATGCATTTGAAACTAAGCAGGGTGGGAAGTAAGGAAGATTACATGGAGGTGGAAGAAAGCAAGGTGGGGAATGGATTGCAGGATAGCTACCAAGATAATGTGTTCTCTTGAGAATGGTATGGCTTATTTCAAAGGTGTGTTAGCCACATTAAAACATTTTGAAAAGTATTCATTATTTTGAATAAATATAGCTTTTGGATTTCCGATTGTATACTTGAAATAACTACAGATAATTATCAATATTCAATTATAATTATTAATGATGTCTTCAATTTCTTCTTAGTCACTGTTGGTGAGATATTTTAGTTGCGTAACTAAATTTGTATTTGCATAAATATAAATTTTAAAATCTTTTTCATGTCCATTCTTTTATTTTTTAAAAATAATTTTATTGATTTTTAGGGAGATGCAAAGAGAGAAAGAAGCATCCATGTGCAAGAGAAACATTGATTGTCTGCCCCCTTCTGAGCCCACAACCTGGGCATGTGCCCCAACCTGGAATGGAACCAGCAACCTGCCAGTGCACAGGATGACATCCAACCAACTGAGCCACCCAGGCAAGAGTATTCTTATTCATTTAAATTGCATTTAAAGAACATAAATACTGTTTCCTTTGACTTACAACTGTAATGGATTTAAAATCCAATTGAAGTTTTTCATCCAATGTTTCAAAATAAGGAGTTTTACCTTGTAGAATGTTCATGGGATGTTAAGATAATGCCTTTGCAGTTAGTTTGCACATACTGGTACCAACTGCAAATTGACAAAAAAGTATCTAATATAAGTGAGGACACAGTTTGGGTGCTGCTGCTTTAAGCTCCACCAGGAACCTCTGTCTGGCCTCTTTGTTCCTCCAATCCACCACAGGTGGGGCCACATTTGGGCTCCTTGATCACCTGCATTTTGAACTCTTCCTGCTGCTCTATGGGGTCCTTTTCCTGAAGGGCAGCAGCATTCAGTGCAGTGGACTGAAGATTAAAACTAGGCAGTTGATCAAGCAGAGTGTGTAGTTGCTGTCACCAAACAGAGTTAGACAGAAGTTGCTCTTCCCATTTGCTGCTCATCTTGCAAAGCCATCTGAAGCACCCAAGTGGTGGGAAAATTGTTATAAGACATGCTTAAGGGTGAAGCATGAAGTCCTACTGGTATCTATACTGGTACATGGTACCTTCAACTAAGTGAGGGCCTATTTACTAATCTCATGAAAGTGTAGAAAATAACAGGTTAGGAACAAAATTTTATGGCAACTTTCTCAATTAGGGTAAAGAAACTTATCTGCTGCATACTCTAGGACAGAGGCTGCTTCCTACTAATGGCATAGAGGGGACACTGTGGAAAGGATACAGAGACCTAATAAGCAGTTGAGAGAGGTGATAGAGAAAGGTGGGGAGGATCTTAGCAAAGAGTTCCAGGGTGTTAGTGCCGAGCTCTTCACGTAGTTAATTTTGGACCCAAATACTTTTATAGAAACTCACTACAAAATTAAAATGCTCAATACAACTTTTCCAATAGTTCTTTTCTATTTCTTCCACACAACATATGATGTTTTTGAAAAAAGGAAAAAGTCTTATCTCCATATATATAAAGAGCCAGGGTCTGTAATGTCCAAAATGACCGAAGGGTTGACTGAACACTAGGCTGTGTGTGCAGCAGGCTTGGGTGGGCAGGGACTGGCAAGTGGGCTGAACTGCTGACCTCTTGGAGAGAGAGAGAGAGAGAGAGAGAGAGAGAGAGAGAGAGAGGGAGAGAGAGAGAGAGAGAGAGGGAGGCAAGCCTGATCAGTAGCCACCCCAGACTGCTGGCAAGGCCCAGAGAGAGAGAGAGGTGCAGCTGCTGGTGAGATCTGGAGAGAGAAGCAGGATCTGATTCACAGCCTCTGTGGCAATTGCTGATCAGCTTTTGCCTCTCTTTCTCTCTGGCCCTTGCCAGCAGCCTCGCCTCCTCTCTCTCCGAGAGGTCAGCAGTTCAGCCGCTCACCAGCAGCCTGGGGTGGCTGTTGATCAGCCCTGCCTCTCAGATCAGGCCCAGAGATAGGCCTAGAGATGCTGACTGACATAGAAACCAACCAATCAAAACAAATCTGGGTGAACTGTGAGGAGCTAATGGCTGCCTAGGAGGCAGAGCTTTTGATGCTGACTGGCATAGAAACCAACCAATCAGAATCTAATCTGGGTGAACTGCAAAGGCAGAACCTAAGGTGAGGGCTGAGGAGGGGTTTTAAGGGCAACAGCTTTTTGGTGTAAGGTGTAAGAAAGCAGTTCAATTTTTTAATGACTGGTTTGGCAGTATAATGCATATGGCTGACTATCAGTCCAGATATAGGGAATATGTTATTTTTGTCTGCCAAGAGCATCTCCTCTGGCTGAAAAAGGCTCCCCCCCCCCCCCACAATTTAAGCAATCCTATCCTATATAATCTATCTATACTAATAAAAGTGTGATATGCTCATTAGACTGGGTCAACCAGCCATCTTCCAGAAGTCTGACTTCCTTCCCGAGAAAGCCATGGTGGTTGGGGCCAAGGCAGAGGCAGTTAGGGATGATCAGGTTGGCAGGGGAGGGCAGTTGGAGGTGAGATCAGGCTGGTAGGGGGTTAAGGGCAATCAGGCTAGCAGGGGAGGGCAGTTGGGGGCAAGATAAGGCTGGCAGGGGAGGGCAGTTGGGTGTGATATCAGGCCAGCAGGAGAGGGCAGTTAGGGAAAATCAGGCAGGCAGAGGGGTTAGGGGTGATCAGGCAGGCAGGCAGGTGAGCAGTTAGGAGCCAGCAGTCTCAAATTGTGAGAGGGATGTCCGACTGCCAGTTTAGACCTGATCCATGGGTCCCAGATTGGAGAGGGTGAAGGCTGGGCTGAGGGAAATCCCCCATGCAAGAATTTCATGCACTGGGCCACTAGTCCTAGATAATGAAAGGCCAGTACCATAAGCATAACAACTGGAATGACCACTCAACCAGTCACCATGAGGTGCATTGACCACCTCTCAGTTCCTCCTCTCCCTGCCTTCCCCCCAGCCCCACAGGCTCTGAACACAGCTCCAATCAAAGCATGGCGAATGGGGAACCATGGCAAATGTGGAGGGGAAGGGTGGTGGCAGGGTGGGACTGGGGACTGTTGAGCGGTGGCAGGCTGTGGGCCGCGAGTGGCAGTGAGCATCCAACAGCAAGCTGTGGCGAGCGGAGCAGAATGTCGCAGGGCAGGGAGCATCCAGGAGCATTGCATGGTGGCAGCGGGAAGCATCCAGAGCATTGCCAGGCAGCAAGCGTTGCAGAGCATCATGGGGCAGCTGCAGAGAGCATCAAGGAGAGTCATGGGGTGGGGAGCTTCACAGAGCGATGCGGGGTGGCAGAGGCGAGCTTCGCGGGATGGTGAGTGTCACGGGGCGGTGGTGGAGAGCGTTGTGGAGCATCACGGAGCAGTCGTGGGGTGGGGAGCATTGAGGAGCATTGCAGGGTGGCAGCAGAGAGTGTTGTGAGGTAGGAAGCTTCACGGAGCATCACGGGGTGGTGGGGCATCAAGGGAGATCAGACATGGCCCTGATTGCAGGCTAGGCCTAGGGACCTACTCACACACGATTTTGTGCACTGGGCCTCTAGTCTATATATATAAAAGATAAGCGACAGGAACGATGTAATGACCAGAACAACTGGAACGGCTGGTTGCTATGATGCCCACTGTGGCAGCCAACTGCCCTGAATAAGGCCCCGATTGGGGCCCCCTCCCAACCTCCCACAGCCTGTCCCCCAGCCAGCCCCACCCCTGATTGGCCTTTCCGCCCGATCTGGGCCAGGGCTGGCTGGCCAACCTCCTGTGTCTTCTCCACTCCCCCCGCCCCCACCACCCCCGGCCAGCCCAGCCCTGATCAGCCCCATTGGGGCGGGCTGGCTGGACCCCACCCATGCACAAATTCATGCACCAGGCCTCTAGTTGTTCTATAAAGTCTCAGGAAGAGTTAGAAGATGATGTGACAGTTAGAGGGTCTCTCAGACTACTATAAAGTGGCAGCACCCCAGCTCTAGTTAGGGGGTCTTATTTTCTAAAAGCAGCGATTTAGAGTACTTTACCAGCTGCCAATCATACTTTGCTCGATCTGTCTGATGTTCTTGTAAATTTCTTTAGGGACTTCACTTGGTCCAACCTGGCTACTTCCACAGGCTACCATGAAATCACCAGCTAGTGATTTCATTTTAGTATCCACCCACCCTTTTGTATTTGTAACTTCTTATCTGAAAGTGAAAATCCTCACTCTTGATACTTAATATAGTGTATACTGTATATATCCACCTCCCTGTATGAGGCCAATTTCTCAGCTATTTCTACCCTTTCTCCTACATGAATGCCCCCCTCAACCCTCTCCAACACTATGCTGGCACTCCCTCTACATGGATGTCTCCTTACCTTGTTTGGGCTCTGGCTGTCCTACATTTCTCACTGTGCTCTGTCTCTGACACTCATCTAAGAACTCTCTCCCCTCATGAACTTTCATCTCCCCCATGTCAGTCTGCCTCCATGGGTTGCTATCCATTCACTGCTTGGGCTCTGACCCCTTATTGTGGGCCACCTCAGTCCCCCTTCTACATCCTGTCCCCACTGCACACCCAGCACAGATGTTGTCTTTGTTCTGTCTTACCCAAATAATTTAAGACTGGATTGTTCAGAAAGGGAAGGGAAAGAAAGGAAAAGAGAAAAATGGCATGTGGAGAGGAGGGAAAGGCGACCCCTTGCTTTTTAAAGTACAAGAAAACTGTGAGACATGGAATGGGAAACAATCTTCTCCAACCTGTTTTTAAAAAGCCCATATGGGGTTTGAGGGTATGAACATTCATCTTGTTCACACTATACCTATCTGAGTAGCTTGCAGAGTCTTTTCACACCCTCATGTGTATGTACACTTTATTTTTAAGACCGCTGGTCTAGGTGTCACGGATTTAACAATAGAATGCAAACAGCTGGGAAGCACTTCCCACCTCAAAATCCTGGCAAACAGGCCCCCCTCCTTTTAATTTTCATAATTAGTTTACCCTAACCAATACTGTTCTACCTCCCATCCCCTTACCTCCTCATGACTTCTTTCATCCCATTATCCATCAAGAAGCACAGCTCTCTCCATCCACACCTCCTCTGTTCAGTAGAACCTTTCACAGAACACTAACTTGGTCCTTTCTTCAAACTGCCTCCTCCAACTTTGAGACTGACACCCTCCACAGGTAGAGGATCTAGAGTTGCCTTTGCTCTGATGTGGGGCTGGGTCTCCCCTGATCTGAGGTAGCTCTGATTAGAGACTTTTCTCTCAGGAGCTCAGAGCTGAGAGCTTGGAGGTGGGCTGGGTTAGAGGAAGGATATGCAGTGTGCTGAAAAGAGAGGAACTTCATGAGACTGAGATGGACTTTGGACTGGGACTGTATGTGTATCATATGTAGAGTACAAACAAATTCTAAGCTTCACAAAGCAATATTATGAGGGCTTTTTTCCCCTTTAGTTTAGAATATGAAACTGATAACCAGATATGTATCTTGGTAACGGTTAAGAACATAAAGAGCATGTAACTAGGTATATTGTTTACCTGTAAGTTAATGATTAACATTAGCATTTCATTTTGAGAGGTTGTATGTCAACCACACTAGTTTCATTGAACATGCTCCACATGCACTTTCATACCCTTTCATTCTTCTCAGTCCTACTGTCTCACTGCTACTTTTCTCAGCTGCCTCATTTTATTGACCAAAAGAAGCCATTGAATGGAAACTTATTCATTTCCTGTACATCAGATCTACATACCTGTCCCCACTCTCCCCAAACAAAGCCCAATTTCTTCCACCTGTAATTTCTCCTTTTTTGTTGTAATGGAGAAAGTAGCTTTCTATCTCCTTGCCCTAGGTCTTCTTATCATTTTGTGAACTCAGAATTTGTGTATTGAATCCTGTTCTGCTTTAACTCTCTAGAGAATATTTAATTTCCTACATTTTATGCTGACTGATACACTAAAGCGCCAGTTTTTTAATCCATTAAATAGGCTTAATAATAATACCTACATCTGGGAAAGATGGGTCTTTCCTTGGGTTCCACACTTTAGAGCCCTCACATATCATATGTACATACAAAATGAATTTATTAAAGAAAATGTAGACAGCACTGTCACTTGGTAATTAGTGCTCAGTACAAAGGGTCCCCGCAAACGTCCACTCTCATAATTAACACTATTTAGGCCGAGGGAAACATACTTCCATAGTTTTGGCCTGTATCCTGTAGAACTAAATGGTATCTGAATGCAGTAATAGTTTGTGGTCTGCACTGTGGTGGTTTTGTGTGTGTGTGTGTGTGTGTGTGTGTGTGTGCATGTGTGTGTGTGTGTGTGTGTGTGTGTATGCGCGCACGCGCGTGCCAATTTCAAATACAGTTTAAGACATTGTATTTTACCCTTACACTGCAGTGCCTAGAAAGTGCAAGGTTATTTTTGTTTACTGTGCACATGCTCCACACTCAAGTATTGAGATTGCCAGTTACTTACTATAGCAGCTCAGCCTTAAAACTTACATGGAATTATCTGCACTTTCAATCTTTCAGTGTTTTGCGTGGAATAACAACTAAATGCGTGTTCAGGTTGCCTTAATCAAGCTCTTCATGGTGGGCCCAGAAGGGAACCACCAGGGAGAGGAGTTCCATCACTAGGGAAGCTAGGGAAGCCCCAGGCATTCCCCCTGGCTTACCTCCTGTACTCTGGGGCAGCTTGGGAATCATAGGGGTGCAGACTTTCTCCAGTTCTTTCTGCTGATGATCAAATTCTTCCTTCTCTGATTCTTATCAAGCCAGGCGATGATTTCATTACAGTTGTCAAGAATCTTCTGTTTACCCTTGAGCTTAACTGAAGTTTTTCATCTTTGGCAATTGCCTTTATGTTGATTGCAAAGAGTTTAAGTGAATTTTTGGAAGATACGTTGTCCCACTGCTTCTTCTCTTCAGCTTTGTACTTAACTTCTTGGCCCATATGTTCACTGTCTTTTTTGGTCAAACGGTTCTTGTGGTTATTGCTAATCTTGTTCTCTTTTCCTGTTCTCTTATCTACAGGAAAGACATTGAGACTTCCATTGGCATCATATAAAAAGTGACTGCACTCTGAGGAACATCATATAGTTCAAGTGGTATGTCTGTGAGTTCCAACTTGCCAAGTAGGTTGTTATCCTTGGTTAAGGTGCACTCCACATCATAAACTTGAAAGAGCATACCTGGCTGGTAGTCAGAGTAGGTAGTGAAACACTACATCTGTTTCAGGGCCAATTATTTATATCAGACTTGTGGTTCTTGTTTAGGAAAACTAGTAATTAATGATGCAATTTCTTCCTTTAAAATTTTTTTCATAATATTACAGATGTCCCTCATTTTTCCCCCTTGCTCCCCTCCAACCAGCCCTCTCACCGCACCCCAGGCCATCACCACATTTTTGTCTATGTCCCTGGGCTTTCCATATACACACATATATGCATTTGGTTAATCTCTTAGGCCTCCTACCCCCTTCCTTCTGAGATCGGTCAATCTATTACATGTATTTATGCCTCTGGTCCTATTTTGTTTGTCAGTTTATTTTGTGCATTATTTGTCTCAGATTAGGGAGACCATGTGATATTTGTCTTTATCTGACTGGCTTATTTCATTTAGCATGAAATAAGCCAGTCAGATAGCATTGTATTCCTACCTACATGCTAATAATGTCCAGGTCCATCCATCTGTCTCGAAGGGTAAGAGTACTTTTGTTTTTATAGCCACTCAGTATTCCATTGCGTAAATGTACCATAGCTTTTTTACCCACTCATCTACTGATGGGCCCTTGGGCTGTTTCCAGATCTTTGCTATTGTAATTAATGCTGCCATGAACATAGGGATGCATATATACTTTCTGATTGGTGTTTCTGGATTCTTAGGATATATTCTTAGAAGTGGGATTGTTGGGTCAAAAGGCAGTTCCATTTTAATTTTTTGAGGAAACTCCATACTATTTTTCACAGTGCGGCAGCAGTCTGCATTCCCACAAACAGTGTACAATGGTTCCCTTTTATTCACATCCTCACCAGCACTTGCTGTTTGTTGATTTATTTATAGTAGCCATTCTGACAGGTGTGAAGTGATACCTTATGATAGTTTTTATTGGATCAAGCTGAAGGTCTGACACTGGAACTGAATGATTGAAGTGAAGTGGGTCTCTGCACTATCCCTATTTCTGGAACACTTGTTGCCTTTCCCTTTACCATTCTTACTGGACAGCTTCTACTCCCTCCTCAGTCATCAGGTGCAATATTACCTCAAAGAAGCTTTTGTTGAGAAAAAGTGCCTAAAACATGGAAATGAGACAAAAACAAACTCCATGTCTTTAAGATATCATGTGACTAATACATTATCTAATAAATGATTTAGCATGATCATGTGACTTAGGGAAATAAAGAACTTTATTATGGTTTTATTGACCAGTAGAACATTAATTTAGCAGTCTTATTTAGGATTGATTTTTTTTTTACTGTTTTTTATCCAGCTTTGTTATCTGCTCTTTCTCTCATTTACGAGTTAATTAAAATTATGGCCCCTTATTTCTACATATTTCATGAGAATTATGTTTTTAAAATTTTGAAAATCACACTTTAAGTTCTCTTCTTTGCCTTTCCATAATCCATCTCTCCTTTGAGTTTTCATGGCATCCTATGCTTGCTCCACACATTGTGTTATAACAGAGTTTAAGTCATTAAAATATATGTATTAGATTCCTTTCATGTGCCACATATGGTGTTAATGAAACTGTGGTGAACAGTGCAGACATGTACTAGTCCTCAAAGGTTATTTTTCTTTTGCACAGATGTTTCCTCTTACTAGAGTGTAAGTTTTATAAGTATAGACTATGTCGTTCTCAGTATTAAGCATTGTGCTGACTACAAAAGTTGCTCAATAATATTTGTTGGATAAATGTGTAGATGAATATATAATGGTGTAAATGTGGCATTCATAGAACTGAGATGCTAGTGTGTTATGTGAACTGTCTCCTTAGACTGGAAGTAATTTAAGGTGATGGCAGGTATTGTGTTGGAGAGACAGACTGTACCTCAGTTGTAAGTAAATGGATAAGAGTGACTGGCTTATGAAGAAACCTTGAAAAAACAGGAGGTATTTACATGATTGGAATAGAAGGAAGGGCTGGAATTGACCCTGGGAATTGAATGCAATTCAAGGAAGGTAGGATCCTTAGGGAATATGTAGGTTTTAATTCAGACAAAGATGTAAACATAATTTGAGGGAAGAGATGGAAGGTGTCCTGGAAGTTATTGTCAATGGAATAAATTTCTAGAGGGCCCAGAGGAAAAATTGGGTTTTTGGATATTGGGAAGAGTGGGATATTGATTCAAATTAGAGGATGAATGGGGGTGAGTAGTCTGTATCACAAGTTAAAACTTGATCATATACACATTTGCTAGTGATACATCCAATAAGGTGTTAACCTCCAAAATTTATATGGAACTCATACAACTTAACAAAAGGAATATAATCCAATTAAAAAATGGACAAAGGACCTAAATAGACACTTCTCCAAAGTGGACATACAGAAGGCCAAAGGCATATAGAAAATGCTCAAAATCGCTAATCATCTGAGAGATGCAAATCAAAATGATAATGAGGTACCACCTATCAGAATGGCTAGCATCAACAAATCAACAAATGACAAGTATAGGCAAGGATGTGGAGAAAAGGGAACCCTCATACACTGCTGGTGGCAATGCAGCTTGGTGTAGCAACTATGGAAAACAGTATGGAGTTTCCTCAAAAAATTAAAAATGGAACTCCCATTGGGCCCAGTGATCCCACTTCTAGGAATACTAGTCTATCCTAAGAATTCAGAAATACTCCAGAAAAAATATATACACCCTTATGTTCATAGCAGCGCAGATTTGGAAACAGCCTAAGTGCCCATCAGCAGATGAGTGGGTAAAAAGTGATGGTACACCATAGCCAGTTTGGCTCAGTGGATAGAGCATCGGCCTGCAGACTGAAAGGTCCTGGGTTCGATTCTGGTGCAGGGCACATGCCCAGGTTGAGGGCTCGATCCCAAGTGGGGGGCATGCAGGAGGCAGCCAATCCATCATTCTGTCTTATCACTGATGTTTCTATCTGTCTCTTCCTCTCCCTTCCTTTCTGAACTCAATAAAAATATATTTAAAAAGAAATGGCCTGGAGAATCCAAGATGGTAGCGTAGGTAAACACCTAAACTGCTGCCTTGCGCAACAATTTCAAAACTACAGCTAAAAGATAAAACGTCTATCACCCAGAACCACAAGAAAGCTGGCTGAGTGGAAGTTCTACAACTAGAAGGAAAGAGAAAGGAGCATTGAGACGTGCACGAGCGCTGAAAAGCTGAGGTACGGAGGCGCGTGATCTGGGCTGGCTGCGGGCGACTGGGTACATTGCTTTTTTCAACCCGAATGGAGACAAGTCCCCGATTACTCTGAAATCCAGTCTCCGGGGAGACGCGGGGGACCCAAACTCCTACGGGGAGAAGCTGGACTGTCTGCCAGGGAGGGTGGCTTGCTTGCAGAGCTGCGCGCAGGAATAATTGTTTACTGCACTGGGGCAACGGACTCGCGGATGCCAACAGGGACCCAGAGCCGGCTAACTAGCAGCCATTGCTGTTTGCCACGCCCTAGCCTAGTGACACCCTGAGACCCCGCCCTGCACAACCTACAAACCCACCCAAGCTCCAAGCAGCTGAATTAGCATAAGAAAGGCCTGCCCTATCGCAGCTTAACCTAGCAAACTTGCAGCCTGGGTCAGACAGCTCCAAAACCTCCAAACCACAAGCAAAGAGGAGAAAACTGTAGCTCTCACTGTAGCTCCTGCTGGGTGGCCTCAGACAGTAGCTGACCTGCACCCCATTGGAGATCCAGAAGCCAGTGTACCTAGTGGTCAGTGTGAGACACCAGATTTCAACTCCTCACATCCATAAGTGACACATTCAAGAGGCAGACTCAGTGAGCACCAAAGCCCCAATGAAACAAGTCCTGCTCCATAAGCGTGTCTTCAGCGCAGCAGTTCTTCCATTATAGACACAGGGAGTGCTCACAGCTAATTGGCCTGGAGGTCAATTCCTCCCAGCGTACCAACAGCAATTAAGGCTTAACTACACCAAGACTTTGCACTCAGCCCACAAAGGGGTGTACCAAGAGCATCCACCTCATGTGATTGAGGAGGCTGAGCTACTGCCCCCTATAGATCACCTACAAAGCTACTCCATCAACACAGGGAAACAGCCAAAATGCGGAAACAAAGAAACATGTCACGAATGATAGAAACGGAGGAAAGCAAACTACTGGACGACATAGAGTTCAGAACCACATGTATAAGGTTACTCAAGAATCTTCTAAAAACTGCTGAGAAAGTTGATGAGACCTTTAAGGATATTAATGAGAATGCCAAAAAAATGGAAAAGGATCAGTCAGAAATGAAGCATACACTGTCTGAAATAAAGAACATACAGAAACTCAACTGTAGATCAATGTACCCCAAGAATCAAACCAAAGATCTGAAATATGTGGAAACAAAAAACATCCAACCAGAAAAACAAAAAGAAAAAAGAATCCAAAAATATGAAGATAGTGTAAGGAGCCTCTGGGACAACTTTAAGCGAACCAACATCCGAATTTTTGGGGTGCCAGAAGAAGGGAGAGAGCAAAATATTGAAAACCTATTAGAAGAAATAATGACAGAAAACTTTCCCTACATGGTGAAAGAAATAGACGTACAAGTTCAGGAAGCGCACAGAACCCCATACAAGAGGAATCCAAAGAGGACCACACCAAGACACATCATCATTAAAATGCCAAGGGCAAAGGACAAAGAGAGAATATTAAAAGCAGCAAGAGAAAAACAGTTAATTACCTACAAGGGAGTACCCATACGACTGTCAGCTGATTTCTCAACAGAAACTATGCAGGCCAGAAGGGAGTGGCAAGAAATATTCAAAGTGATGAACAGCAAGAACCTACAACCAAGATTACTCTACCCAGCAAAGCTATCATTCAGAGTTGAAGGTCAGATAAAGAGCTTCACAGACAAGAAAAAGCTAAAGGAGTTCATCACCACCAAACCAGGATTACATGAAATGCTGAAGGGTATTCTTTAAGAAGAGGAAGAAGAAGAAAAAGGTAAAGATGAAAATTATGAACAACAAGATGACATCAAATACATACCTACCAACAAGTGAATCTAAAAATCAAGTGAATAAAAAATCTGAAGAACAGAATGGACTGGTGAATATAATAGAATCAGGGACATAGAAAACTGACGATTCTCAGGGGAAGCAGGTGTGAGGGGTGCGGGAAGAGATTGGACAAAAATCTTACTCCTATGGATGAAGACAGTGGCGGGGGGTAAGGGCATGGGGTGGGGTGGGGAATCAGGTGGAGGGAAGCTATGGGGGGAAAAAAGAGGAACACCTGTAATAATCTGAACAGTAAAGATTTTTAATAAAATAAAATAAAATAAAGAATTAAAAAAAAAGAAAAGAAATGATGGTACATCTACACAATGGAATATTACCCAGCTGTTAAAAAGAAAGAACTCTTACCATTTGCAACACCATGGGTGGACCTGGAGAGCATTATGCTAAGCGAAATAAGCCAGTCAGAGAAAGATAAATATCACATGATCTCACCCATTTGTGGAATATAATAAACAACATAAACTGATGAACAAAAATAGATCCAGAGACAGAGAAGCATTGAACTGACTGTCAAACCTCAGAGGGAAGGCAGGAGAGGGGTGAGGGGTAAGAGATCAACCGAAGGACTTGTATGCATGCATATAAGCATTACCAATGGACACAGTCACTAGAGGGGTGAGGGCAAGTGCTGGCGGGTGGGAGTGGCTGGGGAGAGGTCAATGGAGGAAAAAATATAATATTGTAATAGCTATGTATGGGCGGAGGGAGGGTACTTGAAATATCAGGGGGACCACTATGTAAAGTATATGATTGTCTAACCACTATGTTGTACACCTGAAACTAATGCAGAATAATATTGAATGTGAACTATAACTGAAAAAAAGATGGAAATTTGTATGTTATATGTTTTTCATCATCATAATAAAAAAAATAGATTCAGAAACAGAGAAGCATAGAACAGACCATAAAACTTCAGTGGCAAGGCAGGGGAGGGTCGGGCAGGGGAAGAGATCAACCAAAGGTCTTGCATGCAGGCATAAAAGCATAACCAATGGTCATAGACACTAGGGGGGTGAGGGAATGTGCTGGGAGATGAGGGTGTCCGGGAGAGGTCAATGGGGGAAAAAGAAGACATATGGTAAAAAAAAAAAAAAAATTAGGAAAGGAAGAGAGAAGGTAGAAAATGAGGAGGGAAGTTGGTTTCTGGCAGCAAGACTGGTGTGGGTGTGATAAAGAGAGCAAAACCAAGGTTATGTGCTTAGAGCTGCCACCGCCATGTAGTGTGAGCATCAAGCCCACTTTGTGAGCACAGTGAGGGGAGAGAGAAAACTGACCTGCTGTGGACAATTGCTCTTCCTTTCTCTGATTCAGTTCTGGGTTCCAGATGGAACATGTCAGATTTTTCTGAGAAGTTTCTCTGAAGAGCAGTGATGTTGTTTCATGGAACAAGCCACCTCTATCCTATGTGTGAGTCTCAGACTCAGCTGGAATTTCTAGTTCCTGAGAGTCCATTCACTGGACCTTTGGCTGAGGGAACCAGCCCTCTGACTTGCACGCTAATTGGAGTTGGGGTTTAGTGACTTCCACATGGAACTGAGGATGTGAGCCAAGAACTGGGAAGAGCAAGAGAGAGAAGTCAGGTCCCAAGCTCATTTTCCTACACACACATCCCTCCCCTGCTTCTCAAGAGTTTTTGCTGCTGACTAGCCCTCAGTGTGCAGAACAGGAAACTGAGGTTCTGAGGAACTATTGGCAAAAAAGGATTGGACCTAGATTTCTGGGCTACAGAGGAGTCCAACACAGTCCAAGACAAATGGCACCTGCCTATTTATTGACTCCCGCTATGAATCTCTTTATTATCTTTTTTTTTAGCCCCCAGCAGTGATATATGAATGATGTGGTGAGTAGAAGTAATGGCCATCTCCCTTTCTCCTATGACATCTTTATATTTCCCAGGAAAATTAGATCAGAGAAAGGAGTCCATCCCAGAATAAACTCACCCCTGTGAGGTGTCAAGGGGTCAAATTTGGGCCATTATCTGTCACTTTCAGCTCAATCGTTGTATCACTGTAGAAGGAACCATGTTTAAATGCACAGTGATATTGTCCACTGTCAGAGGGTCAGACATTGAGGAGTCTCAGGACCTCTATTCCCTTATGCATGACATTTTTCACAAGCTCTGTCCTCCCAAAATACTCCTACATGGCTTTTTCAGACTTGTCCCTCCCATCCTAAATCAATTTCACCACCTGGGAGGGGAGGGATTGTGTCCAGCTCATTTTCATATCGTTAACACTTTGAAGAGGCAAGAGGAAACAGGGTAGCTCAGCATCACCACGCAGCATAGCCACCAAGGTTTCATGGGGGCCCTGAACTTGGAATGTTCCTGAAAAGAGAACAGAGATTGAGTCAGGCTGGCCTATGGGCAGGATTTGGACAGATGAAGGGGGCGTTGATACACACGTAATTGGCTATTTCCATATTAACAAAGTTCTTGGATAAAGATCTGAAAATAGTTGCTGGATTTTGGGGAGAGCGGGTCTGTTTTCAGACCTGAGCATACACACAGCGCTAGGGGGAAGTAGGATATATTGGATGTAGGAAGTGTAGGTCACACTAACATGAAGCAAGCAAAGGACTTAGGGCACAAATTTTGAGGAGGCACTCACTTTGGTGGTATAAGTGCAAGGTTGGTAACATCCTGAGAGGAAGTGCCTCTTTGCAATTTGGGCCCTAGGTTCCTCACTTAACTCACCTGTGGGGAGGGACCTGATGATTGTGACTGCAGGAGATGGGGAATGGATTGGCTAGCACCTTCAGCTCAGGGGTTGACCTTGTCCTTAAGAGGGAGAGATCACACAGGAACTCTGATGGCTCTGGATACACAGTTGGATAACTGTGTTGAGAAAGAACCTGAAGCAGCTCAGTGGTAAAGATGTTTGAGACTCATTAATACTGTTGCTATGAGCCTGAGATGAGAAAATCAGGACATATAAGCTAATTTAAAAAAAAACACGTATTCTACATTATCTTGAGGTTCGAATATATGCTTCTATATCACCATCTGGGGCTCATTTACTTTCTTTCAATCTTTGCCCTACCGCAGGCCCATTTGTACTCAGGTACACACACACACACACACACACACACACACACACACACACTCCAGCAGGCCTGGATCAGGAAATATGAGTAAAATGGCCTAGTAAGTGTAATAAACTTAATTTCTTTAGTTTTTCTAGGATTTCATAGCACTTATTTTTTGTTAAACTTTTCCTTCCAGCTTCCCTTCCTTTTTCTTTTTCCTTCCACATACATATCAGAAGCTAATATAAGGATTCCTACCTACATCTAATATGAGCAGCTGGAGGCAAGGTAGAGTGAGATGAGGCTGCCATGATAAATTTAGAGACTCACTGCCTGCTCAGTTGACTGAGGCAGGGTGATCCCAAGGCTTTGTGCTGACACATTGGAAAAGGAGGAAAACAATGTAATGAGGACAGAGATAAAAAGATTTCTGAGACTTAAGTCAAGAAGCAGAGAAAGGAAGGCATGCAGGAGTCTCACTCTTGGAGAGGTAAGGGGCACATCTTATCTGTGTGAGGTGAGGGGCAGAATAAGACTCATGCTCCTTTTTCTACAAGTTTTGGGACTTCTGATTTTTAGGACTTTGCAGGTCACTCATGGCTCCAGATACCTTGTACATGCTGATGACTCACTCCCAAATGTACATGTTCTGTCCATAATGTCTTGTGACTCACTGGCAGGATCTTGCTTTTAGAGGGACCAGGAGCTTAGGGGCCCCTCTACCTTGGACCAACAGAAAAAGCAGGTGGCTTCTATCATTTCCTGTCTCACTCCCTCCTTCCCCCAATCTAGCCAACACTGGCTTCTGATGTTCCATTCTATAACACGTAAATCAGTAGTAGTAGTGAGGAAGGGCTGTAACATACCTCAACAACCACTTCAAATTGGATTTTAGTGGCCATGGCTGTGAAGTTAGCTGCCCAGCAACCTGGTCTCAGAGATCCTACTGCTGCTCAGGGAGTCTCTAGGAAGGGCTGGCCCAAAGAACGGAGGGGAAGACATTCCCAAGGTCATGCTCTCTTTAGATGGGGGTGGGAGGGATTGGGGGGAGATATGCTGTACATGTGGCAGAATGGATCCTAAGCAGGTAGAGGTATGTGGTATATAATTGTGCAGGGTCTGAAGAACCATGCGAACAACTACAGAGATGAAATATATATTACTTCTCCATGGACTAGGCAGCACTTCTCAACCTTCTAAGTATCATAGCACACAGAGAACATGATGTTATTCATCGGGCACACAGTAGTAAACTGCAAGAGGATTAGGCTATATGGACTTCATGGGGGAAAAAATGAAATAGTCTCCATATTGTATAAGTAGAAGATAAATGAAATAGAATTTATTAAGAAATATGTCACATATAAATTTAGAAGGAATAGAACCAAGAATCTTAAGTTTTTATAATTTTTGAACTTGCTTTAATAAATATAGCTTTTTATAAAAGTATTTTATAAGAGTTTATTTGAGCCAAACTGACAAAGTGTACGGGGTGCAAGATCTCAAATGCTCCCTAGAATAGTACTTTTGCAGCTTCTTTTATGCATTTGAAACTAAGAAAAGAAGTAAGGAAGATTTCATGGAGGTGACAGAAAGCAAGGCAGGGATTGGATTACAGCATAGCTACTAAGATTATCTGTTCTCATGAGATTGGTATGGCTTATTTCAAAATATGATTTTGAAAAATATCCATTATTTTGAATAAATATAGCTTTTTGGTTTCTGATTGTATACTTGAAATAATTATAAATACTTATCAATGTTGAATCATAATTCTTAATGATGTCTTCAATTTCTTTATAGTAACATTGGTAAGATACATTAGTTGCATAAGTAGGTAATATAAATTTTAAGATCTTTTTCATTTGCATTCTGTTAAATTGTATTTATTTATTTTTCTTATTTTATTTTATTTTTATTGTTTTAAGTATTACAAATAGTAATACATATGTCTCCTTCTTTTCCCCCCATTGACCTCCCCCCAGCCTTCCCTACCCCCCAGTACATGCCTTTACCTGCCCGCCCTCCCCGCCCCCCAGTGTTTTGTATCCCTTGGTTGTGCTTATATGCATGCGTACAAGTCCTTCGGTTGGTCTCTTACAGCCCCCCTCGCCCAACCTCCCCTGTCTTCCCAATGTAGTTTGACAGTCTGTTTAATGCTTCTTTGCTTTTGTATCTTTTTCCCACCATTTCTATCCTTTAAAAAATTTTGCCTCTGCAGACTAGAAATAAACATATAGTAACAAAACAACAACAACAAAATGTTTGAGTCCCAATTTCAATGTCCAACAGTTCTGAGTCCCCGTTTCAATGTCTAACAGTTCCTTATGTGTACATGTCAGCAATGATATCTGGATGGTGGGCAGGTCCGACCCTCTCTGGTTTGGTCCTAGGCAACCTGCAGCGGTGCACAGCTGCTGACTGCTTGCGTGGCAAGGCGTTGTCAGCGTCTTCCTTAAATTGTATTTAAAGGATCTAACAGCTCTTTCTTTTTTCATTAACAAATATAATGTTGAAATTTCTTGTAAAAATTTAAGTGGATTTAAAATCCATCTGAATTACTTTTTATCCACTCTTTCAAAATAAAGAGTTTTACTTTGCAGGATGTGCATGAAATGTTGAGATAATCACCTTGCAGTTAGTTTGCACTAACAAATACAAATTGACAAAAATATCCATGTAAATAAGAGAATTTGGGTGCTGCTCCTTTGAACTCCCAGGGATCCCTGCCTGGCCTCTGTTTCCCCAATCCACTCCAAGTAGGGCACATTTGGGCACCTTGAGCACCTGCATTTTGAATTCTTCCTGTTGCTCTATGGGGTCCTTTTCCTGAAGGGCAGCAGCATTCAATGCAGGTGGCTAAAGACTAAATCTAGGCAGTTATGATCAAGCAGAATGTAGTTGCTGTCACCAGAGGTTGTCAAAAGCTGTGCTTCCCATTTGCTGCTCATCTTGCAAAGCCATCTGAAGGACCCACCTTACAGAAAAACTGGTATAAGACATGTTCAACGATGAAGCATGACGTCGTACTGGTATCTGTACTGGTACATGGTACCTTCAACTAAGTGGGGGCCTGTTTCCAAATCCCTTGAAAGTGCAGGAAAGGACAGTTAGGGACAAAATTTTATGGTTACTGCTCATTTAGACAAGAGAAACTTAGCTGGTTTCTGCCTCCCCTACAGGACAGAGCCTGCTTCCTACCAATGGCAGGGAGGAGACACTGTGGAAACAATGTAGAGACTTAAGAAGCTGAGAGACCTGATGGGGAGGATCTTAGCAGAGTTCCAGGCTGTTAGTGATGAGCTATTCAAATAGCTACATCTTAACTAAAATATTTTTATAGAAACTCACTGAAAAATTAAAATGCCCAATACAACTTTTCCAATATTCTTTTGTACTTCTTCCACATCACACATAATATATAATAGAACTCCAAAAATATGGTTTCGAAGAAAATAAAGTAGGAACTTTCTCCTTGCTCTATAAAGTCTCAGGAGGACCTGGAAGATCATGTGGCAGTTAGAGGTTCTCTCAGGCAACTCTCAAGTGTCAGCACAGCAGCTGTAGTTAGGGGCCCTACTTTCTAAGAGCAGGGATTTAGAGTGCTTTGTCAGCTGCCAATCATACTTTGCTGGATCAGTCTGATGTTCCTGGTAAATTCCTTTAGGGAATTCACTTGATCCATCATGGCTACTTCCTCAGGCTACACAGAAATCCCCAGCTAGTGATTTCATTTTAGTATCCACCTCCCCACCACCATTCAGTATTTGTAACTTTCTTCTCTGAAAGTGACAATCCTGGCTGTTGATCTTTAATATATTCATATTTTTGATCAACCCCTCTGTATGAAGCCAGTTTCTCACCTCTGTTTCTACCCTTTCTCCTACATGAATGCCCCTCTCAGCCCTCTCCAGCATTGTGCTGGGCATTTCCTCCCCATGCCCCCTCCTTACCTTGTGTGGGTTCTGGCATTTCCTACCCCATTCCTCACTGTGCTCTGGCTCTGACACTCATTGGAGAGCTACTCCTCCCCTGGACTTTCACCTCCCCCATGTCAGACTGCCTCCATGGGCTGGTATCCTTCACTGCTTGGGCTCTGATCCCCTGCTGGGCCACCTCAGTTTCCATTCTACACCCTGTCTGCTCTGATTGCCAGCACAGATGTTGACTTTGCTCTGCCTTCCTGAACTATTTAGGACTGGGTTGTTCAGGAAGGGAAGGGAAGGGACAGAAAGAGAGAGAAAAAAGGAATGGGAAGGATATTCCTTTTAAATATATTTTTATTTATTTCAGAGAGGAAGGAAGAGAGAGAAATAGAAACATCAATGATGAGAAAGAATCATTAATTGACTGCCCCCTACCTACCCCACACTGGGGAGCCATCACACAACCTGGGCATGTGCCCTGACTGGGAATCAAACCTTAAATTCCTGGTTCATAGGTTGACGCTCAACCACTGAGCCATGCTGCTCAGGCAATCCCTTTGTTTTTAAAGTAAAAGAAAGACAACTGTGAAAGATGTAATGGGAATTAAGCCTCTTCAACCCATTTTAAGAATGAGTTCATGTGGGGTTTGAGGGTATGAACATTCATCTCATTGACACTACTCCTATCTGAGGATCTTGAAGAGTCTTTTTTCACCCTCAAGTGTATGTATATTCAATTGTGAAGACCACTGATATAGGTGTTACAGATTAAGTAATAGAGTGGAAATACATAGGAAGAGACTTCCCAGCTCAGAATCCTAGTAAACAGACCCCATACCTATTAGTTACCATAATTATTTTACTCTAACCTCTACAGTTCTACCCACCTTTCCCTCCTTTGTCCTTTTTCTTCCCACTTTCCTATCAAGAAGCATAGCTCACTCCCAGCTGGTATGCCTTAGTGGTTGAACATCAACCCATGCATCAAGAGGTCTCTGGTTCAATTCCCCATCAGGCCACATGCCTAGGTTTCAGGCTTGATCCCTGGTTGGCGGTGTGCAGGAGGCAGCAGATCAATGTTTTTCTCACAACGATGTTTCTATCTCTTCCTTCCTCTCTCTCTCAAATCAATAAAAACATTTTTTTAAAAAAGCACAGCTCTCTCCATCCACATCTCCTCTGTGCAGTAGAACCTTTTACAGAACACTAACTTGGTCCTTTATTCAAACTGCCTCCTCCTCCAACTTTGGGACTGACTCCCTCCACAGTCAGGGGCTCCAGACTTACCTCTCCCTGTGCTGTGGGGCTGGGTAGCTGATCTGAGGTAGCTCTGGTTAGAGACGTTTCTCTCAGCAGCTCAGGGCTGGGAGCTGGAGGTGGTCTGGGTTAGAGGAAGGATGTCCAGAGGTGCTGAAAGGAAAGGAACTTCATGAGACTGAGATACATTCTCTAATAGAATTTGTATATGGGGTGGGACTGTATGTGTGACATATGTGAAGTGGAAACAAGTTCTAAGTTTCACAAAGCAATATTATAAGTGCTCTTTATTCTTTCTAGAATATGAAACTGATAACCAGATATTGTATCTTGGTAATGTTCATGAACATAAGGAGCATATAAATAAGATTGTTTGCCTATAAATTAATGATTAACATTAGCAACTGAATCTGAAAGCTTTCTGGCACTCACACTAGTTTTCTTGAACATGTTCCAAATCTACTTTCAGACCTTTTCTTTCTTCTCAAACCTCCTACCTCATTGCTAGTCTTCTCAGCTGCCTCGTTTTATGGACCAAAAAAAAAAAAAAAAAAAACCATTGGATGGACATTGGATGGAAACCTTTTTATCTCCTCAACATCAAATCTACATATCAACACCTACTTCCCCAAACAAAGCCCAATTTCATCTCTCTGTAATTTCTCCTGTTGCAATGGAGAAAGTAGCATTCTATTTCCATGTCCTAGGCCTCCCTATCATTTTGTGAATAAGTTGTGTATTAAATCCTGTTCTGCTTGAGCTCTCTAGAGATGTTTCTATTTCCTACATTTTATGCTGACTGATACACTAAAACCCCAGTCTTCTCATCTGATAAATGGGTTTCATAATAATACCCACAACATCTGGGAAAGATGGGTTCCACACTTTAAAGACCACACATATCATAGCTGCATACAAAATGCATTTATTAAAGAAAATGTAGAAAGCACTGTCACTTGGTAATCTGTGCTCAGAACAAAGTGTCCCCTCAAGGATCCACTCTCATTAACACTACTCAGGCCCAGGGAAACATACCTCCATAGTTTTGCCCTATATCCTTACAACAAAAGTATCCGAATGCAGTAAAAGTTGGTGTTTTTTAATGAGGTGAGGTTTTGTGTGTGTGTGTGTTTTGTGTGACAATTTCAAATACAGTTTGATTTAAGGCATTGTGTTTTGCCCTTACACTGTAGTGCCTAGAAAGTACAATGTCATTTCCTGTCCCTGTGCACATGTTCCATATGCAAGTATGGAGATTGCCAGTTACTATGGCAGTTCCGCCTTAAAACTGCCATGGAATTTGCTGCAAATTTGTGTCTTTAAATGTTTTGTATGGAACAAAAACTAAATGAATGTTCAGGTTGCCTTCATCAAGCTCTTCATTGGTGGGCCCAGAAGAGCAACCACCAGATGGAGGAGCCTCATCACTAGGGAAGCCCCAGGCGTTTCCCCTGGCTTACCTCCTGCACTCTGGGACAGCTTGGGAATCATAGGGCTGCAGACTTTCTCCAGCTCTTTCTGCTGATGATCAAATTCTTCGTTCTCTGCAGTCTGATTCTTATCAAGCCAGGTGATGGTTTCATTACATTTGTTAAGAATCATCTGTTTGCCCTCTTCATTGAGCTTACCTTGAAATTTTTCACCTTCAGCAGTTGCTTTTATATTGCTAGCAAAGAATTTAAGTAATTTTTTTGAAAGATACCTTGTCCCACTGCTTCTTCTCTTGATCTTTGTACTTCTCAGCTTCTTGGACCACATGTTTGCTATCTTCCTTGGTAAAACTGTTCTGTGATTAGTGATGGTAATCTTGTTCTCTTTGCCTGTACTCTTGTCCACAGCAGAGACATTGAAAGTGCCATTGGTATCAATATCAAAAGTAACTTCAAACTGAGGAACTGCGCAGAGTGCAGGTGATATGTCTGTGAGTTCAAACTTGCCAAGGAGGTTGTTACGGTGCATTTACCTTCAAAAACCTGAACGAGGTCCAGCCAGCTTGGCTCAGTGATTGAGTGTCAACCTATGAACCAGGAGGTCACAGTTCAATTCCCTGTCAGGGCACATGCTTGGGTTGCAGGCTTGATCCCCAGTGGGGGGTGTGCAGGAGGCAGCCGATCAATGATTCCCTCTCATCATTGATCTCTCTCTCTCTCCCCCTCTCCCTTCCTCTCTGAAATCAATAAAAATATATTAAAAACAAAAACACTGAATGAGTACACCTGGCTGGTGGTGAGAGTAGTTAGTGAAGGTCTATGTCTACTTCAGGGCCAATCATTTATATTAGACTGGTGGTTCTTATTTAGGAAGGCTATTAATTATTGATTCATTTTCTTATTTTTTAAAAAAATTGTGGGCAGTATTACAGATATCCTCCATTTTACCCCTCTTTGCCCCCCTCCACCCAGCTCACACCCCTTCTCCAGGCCATCACCACATTATTGTCTATGTCTATTAGCTATGCATATATACATATATATTTTTGGTTAATCTCTTCCAGTTCCCTTCACTCCCCACCCATCTGAGATCTGTTAGTCTGTTACATATATCCATGCTTTGGGCCCCATATTGTTTGTCAGTTTATTTTCTTCATTAGATTCCACATATTAGGGAGATCATATGGTATTTGTCTTTCTCTGACTGTCTTATTTCCCTTAGCATAATAATCTCCAGGTCAATCCATCCATGCTGTTGCAAAGGATTAGAGTTTCTTTTTTTTTCATAGCTGTGTAGTATTCCTTTATGTAAATACACCATAGCTTTTTTTATCCACTCATCTACTGATGGGCACTTGGGTTGTTTCCAGATCTTGGCTATTGTAAATAATGTTGCAATGAACATAGAAGTGCATATGTGCTTTCTGTGCTCCAAGGCAGGCTTTTGGGCAACAGTTGGCCCAGGGCAGGTCAGCAAACATCCCAAGACACCTGGGGATCCTCCTCTGCCCACCAGCCATCTGTCAGACTTAGTCACTGAAAGGCTGTTTCTGAAAGGACCTCAATAGCTATTAGGGCTCACAGTGTGTAAAGTCCATCCCAGGAATGGTCACAGGCTGCAGTTTTAATATGAACCCAGAATTTCATGGTGTGGAGAGCCCACGATTTATTTTGGCTGAATGTGACTCATTAGTGGTAGATGGACAAAGAATAAAACAACACTATTTAGTGGGTTGCCATAGTTACTATTAAAATTAATATGTGCACCGGTTTATATATTCGACTTCAGGGTATTTTCAAGGTAGCTTTGAATTGCATAATGCAGAATCCTAAAAAATTACAAAGATGCCTTAGGTTTAAAAATGAAAAATAGATTCCCAAAGAGTACATAAAACTTCTTAGGAAGTTTTGCCTTTTCTATATTGCTTTGCAACTGAAAATAAGTGCTTAGATTTCAGTGACCCTGAACAATGAGGCTGGAAGTGGGCTTTTATTTATTTTATACTAGAGGCCTGGTGTATGAAATTTGTGCATGTGGGGGGGTCCCCTCAGCCTGGCCTGCACCCTCTCTAATCTGGGATCCCTTTTGCAATCCGGGACTGCTGGCTCCTAACTGCTCCCCTGCCTGCCTACCTGCCTGATCGCCACCTAACCACTCCCCTGCTGGCTTGATGGCCCCCAACTGTCATCCCTGCTGGCCTGATTGCCCCTAACCACCTCTGCCTCAGCCCCCACCACCGTGGCTTTGTCCAGAAGGAAATCAGACATCCAGAAGATGGCCGGTTGACCTGGTGCTTCAGAGGAAAACCAGAAAAGCCTTGACTAGGACTGTAATGCCTGTACCATACTCAGGAGCAGATTCTATATAAAGATCTGAAAACAAGGAGGGTGGAGGGACATGTTAAGAATTCCTAGCTCACCGCAGCTTAGCAGAGAAAAGGTAAGATGACCATATGGTTATTTTACCTGACAAAGCACAGAGGCTTTGGCTTCTTGTGTGTTGAGTTATTAAAAATGATACATCCCAGCATATGTGAGTAGAAGTTCTTGTTTATCATGCTAAGAAGTTCTATAACTCAGGAGATGAAGTTGAAGAGAAAGTTCTTTGGAGCACTTATGTGTACTTCTGAAAATCTCAAACCTAAAGGAGAGGCTACTGAGTCAGATGTCAGAGCACGCTACTCAAATAAAATATAACTGAGCTAGAGTATGAGAAACAACTGGTCCCTCCCTGAAAGAGACTAAAGAATGGCTCTTGGTCCTTCAAATATTTGGAGTGAAAGAGAAAGCCTGGTCTTAAAACAATTTTTAAAAAATTTAAAAACCCACTTCTTGTGTGACATATTACAGCACTCCCTGATATTTATTTTTCAAAGTTAGACCATTCCTTTGCAGCCTCTAAGAGCCCCCGAGACTCCCTTGGGAATGATGGTGGTGGATAGAATGCACACTATTTCAAGCCTGCATTCTGAGTCTTCCCATCTCATTGTCTGTCATGAGGAAGCTTCCTGGACATATTAAACTTTTTAAAAACTTCAATTCAATAAAAATAAAGATTTTCCTTTTTGGTCACCATTTCTTCTGGCAGACTGAGTCTAAAGTGTACTTTATTTCCCTTTAATTTAACAGCTCCAGCAGCTTTTCCAGTTAAATCGACTGTTCATTATTGAGCTCCATTTATGAAGGGGCTGTGCAGTGCAGTTTAATGAATCCTTGGCACAAAGCTCCCTTTCAAGACTGGGAAAGAATAGGGGCTGTTCAGGCCCTGCAGGGCTGTATGTCAAAGCCAGCCATAATGCCTGTCAGCCAAGGGCAGAAATTCCCACTGATATAAGAATGTGCAAGAAATCAACTTTCACCACCGACGAGCAGATTAAGACGCGATCAGGAAATGAGACTGTAGGTTTAGAACAGTGACACCTGTTTGAACACAGCGATTTTCCCATCCCTTGATCACTGTGTGGCTGGGGAGGGGGCTGGTAGAAGCAGCATCACAGCCAAGGCCTCAAAGCCTTCCAGAGTCTTCTGAGAGGGGAGGAAAGGACCAAAAGGCCATTCTGGGTGGGAGCACTTTTGGGGTAGGTGTTGTGGTAAGTGCTCTTCATTCCTTTTCCTACTTCAATCCTCAGAACAAGGATGAATAATCAATTACGTGAGGATTAATCACCTGTGACAGGATGGAAACTGAGGCTCACAGGATTTCATTTTTGGTTTGAGGTTACACTGCTAAATTGGCCACAAAATGGCAATGATGGGATGGAACATAGGTCTGTCTGGCTCCTGGTGGCTGTCTTTTCTAGCGCTCTGAAGTGAGGCTAATTGAGAGATTGCTTCTTTGGAAACATCTCTAGGAATACTTGAAAATTCTTAATTCCATGGAGTATATACTGAGTGCCTACTATGTACGATGTATATGTGCTATACATTGGGGATAAAGGCAGATGAGACATGGCATGGATGTGTGAGGAATGTAGCTATGGGCCTGACTTTAGTGTAAGACAAGCCTGCTGTGAGTCTCAGATCTCATCTTATATAATAAAAGGCTAACATTCAAATCAACCGAATGGTGAAATGACCGGTCGTCATGATGAGCACTGACCACCAGGGGCAGGAGCTGCCCCCTGCTGGTCAATGCACTCTCACATGGGGAGCACCGCTCAGCCAGAAGCCCTGAGCTGGGTTCATGGCTGGTGAGCCCAGCAGCGGTGGCAGGAGCCTTTCCCGCATCCATAGCAGTGCAAAGGATGTCCGACTGGTGGCTTAGGCCCACTTCCCGCTGTCAGTCGGACATCCCCCAAGGGCTCCCAGACTGCGAGAATGCGCAGTCCAGGCTGAGGGACCCCACTCCCCCACCCTGAGTGCACAAATTTTGTGCACCAGGCCTCTAGTAATATATAACTTTTAAACCTTGCAGACCTTGGAAAAGCTTGGGAAAGTCTCTCTCACTAAGCCTTGCTGTGCTGCTCTTTTCCCAGCCTCCACCCCAGCCACAGTGATCAGGATGGTGGATCTGATAACTCTGGTCTTGCTGACTACTCCTTGGAGGTTAACATGGTCCAGAAGATTGCTACAGAATGGAGTACTAAATGTCTTTGTGTTCTATTAAAACCATATGATCCCTGAGTTCTCAAGATGGGTGTGCAGATGGGTTGTCTTCCAGTATCATTATCATGGAGCACATCAAGCCTGATTAAGTATAATTTTTTAAAAAGGTAAAACAACTCTCAGACAAATATAAAATGAACCACACGTAAGAGAGTCTATTCAACTCAGGAATTAGCAATGGAATCACTAAGAGGATGATTGGTTCAAAGAACATTTAAGAAGCCAAGTATATATATTAAGCATTGAAAGGGTAAGTTTACTGGATTAAATTTTTAAAAAACTAGGTCATAAGTTTTTGTGGCTATCTGTTTCATGGACAAACATTATTTTCACATCTACTGGACAAAACTCTACCAGGTCATAAGCAATCTTACTAAATCTGGCAGCTTCAATCAATAGCAATGGTGAGAGCAATTAAATACATTCCTCTGGACAATCTATGGTCTTTGTTCTGCATAACATTGAAAGAATGTGAGACCCACCTTTCTGCCTTATTTCCAAGTTTTGGATAATTTTTTCTAATAAGTCCTATATTTTATAGACAAGCAAATTTGGACCTACCCAGAGAAAGTAAATGATTTGCATACATTATAGTGAGTTATTGGCAAAGCCAGACCGAAAGCCAGATCTCCTGTCTCCCTAAAAATGTTTGTTCCTCTTTATTGCTGTGGAAACACATAACAATCTTGTTTTTTCCAGTAGAGACCAGAGATAGAGAAGACTTGCACTTTTCTGATTGCAAATATTGAAGGAACATATATTTTGCAGCTTTTATATTAAGATAAATTAAATGTGGGAACAAAAAATATGCTAATTGACTCATTCTGTTAAGATACAAATTAAGAAGTTAATCTTGGGGTTTATGTCTTTGTAAATTTTTTTTTTCAGTAATAGTTGACATACTATATTATATTTATTTTAGGTATATAACATAGTAATGACACATTTATATAACTTACAAAGTGATCACCCCAATAAGTCTAATACCCATCTGACACCATACATGATTATTAAAATATTAGAGGCCCAGTGCACGAAATTCATGCATGGGTCCCCTCAGCCCAGGCTACACCCTCTCCAATCTGGGATCCCTCGGGGGATGTCCGACTGCCGGTTTAGGGTATTGGGCCTAAACCGGCAGTTGGATATCCCTCTCACAATCCTGGACCACTGGCTCCTAACTGCTCACCTGCCTGCTGGCCTGGTCACCCCACACTGCCCACCCCCCTGCTGACCTGGTCTCCCCTAACTGCCTCCCTGCCGGCCTAATCACCTGATCACCCCTAACTGCCTCTGCCTGCCAGCCTGATCGCCCCCAACTGTCGTCCCCCACCCCCCGCCAACCTGGCCACCCCACGCAGCCTGCTGCTTGGTCGTTTGGTCGTCCCTCACTAACTCCCCTGCCAGTCTGGTCACCCCATGCAGCCTGTTTGGTTGTCCGTTTGGTTGCGATGGTTGCTTAGGCTTTTATTATTATAGATTATTGACTATATCCCCTCTCCTATACTGTAGAGGGCTGTCTGGGAAGGCACATGGGCATTTCTTTAAATTGTTGTCAGCTGAGCCCAAGGCGATTGGCAGAGCCGCTGTCTTCTCGGTTACACCCTCCCCAAGAAGGTGGGGGGTGTTATCAGTACTGACTTTTTACCTTTGTCCAGGTGTCGGCCTAGCAGGCTTTGATATGTAAATCCAGGCAAGCACCAGGAATGCTAGGGCCTACTCAAGAATGCAAATAAGCTTCTTTGATCCTAAGTTTTGGTGATTCTTCCTGGTATTTGGGGGTATAAAATAAACTTGCTGCGTGGGCTCGAGGTCCCTGCCTCTCCATCAGAGAGGATGGCGTCCCACCTGGCTCCCAGCTTTGTTTCTATCTTCGTGTCAGGTCTCTTTCTTTCTTTTATTTCTCAATCCCTGGCCGCCTCCACTTAGAACCGGTTCGTTTATCTCTCTTTCCGTGGAAAAGGGAGATCCCCGCCATATCTGGCTCCCGCCGCATCTGGCCCGCCGCACTATACTTTATATCCCCATGACTATTTTTATAACTGGAAGTTTATACTTCTTAATCCCTTCATATTTTTCTCCCATCCTCCCAAATCCCTTCCCATCAGACAACCATCAATTTGTTCTCTGTATCTATGAGTTTGTTTCTGTTTTGTTTGTTCATTTAGATTCCATGTGTAAGTGAAATCATATGGTATTTGAATTTCTCTGTTTGACTTATTTCACTTAGCATAATGCTGTCTAAATCCATCCATGTAGTCACAAATGGCAAGATTTCATTCTTTTTTATGGCCAAATAATATCCCATTGTATAAATGTACAACATCTTCTTTATACACTCATCTATCAATGGACACTTGGATTGCTTCCATATCTTGGCTTTGTAAATAACACTGCAATGAACATAGGGGTACACATATATTTTCAAATTAATATTTTTTTATTTATGTGGATAACTATCCAGAAATGGATTTTTTTATATAGTAGTTTCATTTTTAATTTTTTTGAGGAACCTCCATATGTTTTCCACAGGGGCTGCACCGATTTATAATCCCACCAACAATACACGAAGGTTTCCTTTCTCTACATCCTCATTAACACCTATTGTTTTTTCATTTATTGATGATAGCTATCCTGAAAGGTGTGAGGTGATATCTAATTGTGGTTTTAATTTGCATTTCCCTGGTGATTAGTGATGTTGAGCACCTTTTCATATGTCTATTGGTCTTCTTTATGTCCAGGGGTTTACTTCTTACTAACAGCATAGAGGTAGATAGGGATCCCTGGAAACAGCTTGAAATGGGCAATTGTGTGCAGAAGATGGACTGAAAAGGACTCTGGAGAGCTATCTTCTGTAGGAAAGTGAGGAAGTCAACATTGGGTAGAAGGAGAAGCTGCCCTGCTGTCAGCCTCCACTGATCTGGAGCTGAAATGGCCTTTCAGACTTGATTCAAATTGAAGCAAGATGAATCTGACCTTTGTATCCCTGCATCATCCAGCCAGTCATTGGTCTCCAGTAGACTTGAGAGAGGATATGATCTTGGGCAATTTCTTTAAGCTGTGGGCAATGCTTGGTTGAAGGGTCAAGCTGTCAGCCATCAGCAAACAGTAATTCAACTGCTGAGGAATGAGTTCATGAGTTTCCAGAGAGGTTCTGGGCATAGTACCACAGTATCCACTAGGCCTTATTTTTATTACAAGGTTAACTGTAGTAAAAAGATTTCAAGTCAAAGTCCCACACTGATGGATTAATAGTGTCAGGAACACTAGTTGAAAAAGGTCCTAGGCTCATCTGGGCTCAGTAGAAAGAGTATTGGATTGATTAGTGATTTCTGTAGGACAGTTGGGTGTGCCACCACATTTCTTCTTGGATTTTATGGTGATGTTGGGTGACTACCTGGTAGTCACCCAACATCACATATGCCTGTGCTTCCAGGATAATTATTAATAAGTAATGTCACCTTTTATCTACAAAATGTCCTCCCACAAAAGATCAATTTTATGATCATCCTAAGAAAGAAGTTCTATTCAATGTGGCTATTCCTGCCTCTCCCTTCTGAAAAGTGCTTCCTTCTCTCTGGACCCTATTTGGGACAAGTGGCCTGGCATCCTCACTGCATTTAGGATTTCAAAGAAGATCCTCTTTGGCAGAGAGGAGTTTCTTTAGCAAGTTCTGTTCCTAGCTTAGCAACACAAAACTCTCCTGAGGCATATATGCAAATATCCCTGGCAACTTTCCTAGAATGGTCACGAAGGAGGTAGACTCTGGAGCTGTGAGGTAAAGTACAGGGAGAATAAAACAGATTACAACCATAGGAAATGATTTTGCCACATGTTAAAGCAGGACTTGGCAGATATAGACATTGTCTGGCCTAACTAAAAGCACGTTGACCCTGAAATTAAAATCAGACACTCTTAAGTTTGAAATGGAATTTAGAGGTCATCTATCCATTTTATAGAGGAGAGACAGGCCAAGGTTATATTACTTGTAGAACAGGTTCAGGACCCTGGTTCCTTAAACCTCCCAATCTAGTGTATCTTCCACTGGATCAACTTCTGATCTCCAAGGAGAAATTAGCAGAGTCTGTAGCAGTGACAATAACATGAAGGCAGCAATTTGGCCTTGGATAAAAGAGAAAGATTGCTCTGAGATCTGGGATGCCTTGGCAGAGGGGCTGGCGAGAAAACTGCTATATGCAAGAGCATGGGCATTGTTTGGCTTGTGTAAACAGAGCATGGCATCAGGTTGGGGGCCAAAGTCTTTTCTGGTGCCAGGAAAGTGACAAATGCTAAAAACTGCTACCAAGAATAAGGCAGTGTGCCACATGCCGGGGAACACAAGGAAAGATAAATTCCTTTGCTCAGAAATCTCTCCATTTCCATAAGACCAAATCTATGCTCCTTTGCACAGTATTTGAGGTACACTTTCTGATCTTCCTCTACTCCCTGCCTCATATTCTACATTCCAGCTACAGAGTACCATTTAAATTACCCTGATACTACCATGCAGCTTTATACTTCCATGTCCTGGCTCATGAGGACTCTCTCTAGGATTCCTACCCCTATCGCTGTCTTTTTTTTTTTAACCTATCAAAAACTCTCCTTATCCTTTATAGCCCAAGTCAATGGCATCTTCTTTATAAGCCTTCTCCAGACTTCCCATACACAATGATTTACTCTCCCCTGTGTGCTCCAGTGACAGTCTGCTTGTGCCTATATTCAGACACTGTCCTGAGGACAGGAAGCATGTCTATGCCATTTCTCTATGCCTAGAGCATGATGTACATAGGATATAGCAGGTGCTCAACAAATGTCTGATGAATGAATAAATAAATGGCATGACTGCTGGACTCAAATAAATCATAAGAAATACGTCTCTCTTCTTAGGACCAGGACTTGATGTGTGCATCCTTGGTGCTTAAGATGGAGCCTCACACATAGTAGGTCCCAATAGATATTTACTAAGTGGTGATGATAGACAAGTACTAGGTGATTCAAGGCAGACTGGGCATCTGATTTAGATTTAAAGCTAAGTACTGTAGTACCAGCTGTTTGACCTTCATCCAGCTCCTCAGCTCTGTGAGTTTAGGTGTCTTCAATAAAATGGGGATGATATTAACTACCTGAAAGGGTTATTGTGAGGATTAAATGAATAATATGTGAAAGTGCCCAATGCTGCTTTAAATATAAGGTAGGAACTCAGTAAATGCTCGTTGGGAAAATGGACAGATGAAGGAGTGCCATAAAAATGATAAAGTATTGGGGAAGCATGAGGGAGGGAGGTATGACAGCCTGAGTTGGTGGTAACAAAGAATCAGGAGGGCTTTTTGAGAGACATTACTCTTTAATGTGGATTTTGAAAGCAAAATAGAATACTCAGAAAGTACAATGGAATTAGTGATAGCCTGGTTCTATCTTACAGAAATATAACCTATTTCCTGCTGTCCCAAATGCCATGCCCAACAAAAGTCACTTTAATCATAATGAGGAAAGACCAAGTATAATATAGCAAAACTAACACAAAGGGCATCTAAATCCAGATTTCCTTTTCATTAAAGTGTTTTTTGAGGGGTTGAGGCAGGGGGATTGAAAGATAGGTGTGGTATCCTAAGATTTGAAAAGCTTCCCCTTAACTCATTTCCTCCTTGATACGGTCAGGAAGTGCTTTCCTGAAAGACCAGGCAGGTTTAATGCAATTATGCGATGTTGGCCCTCCCCAGCTCAGCCCTGTGCTAGGCAACCCCAGCTGGCCTCACACAAGAGAAAGAAAACTTCAGCTGCCCCTCAGATCCTCGTTTTAGCACTCCTCAGAGGAGTGTTCCAGCAGCTGGGCTGAGCGAGCTACTTAGCTGTTTAATTGAATGAATTCAACCTCATATAATAGGATCTAGGTCTTTAAGCATTTCTATCTGCCACACCGGATATTGGGCTGAGGGCTGCTCAAGTTACCCTGCTTTGCTGAGGCCCTGGGTGTCGGGTGTCTGCCCTTGTCCCCTTTTGGTGTAAACCTCTATGGGCTCAAAGCAGCCTTAAAAACTGTGTTCAGATGGAATTGTTCCACACTGATTTAACTGAAGTCTAGTGCTTCTAAGAGGAGTAAGATACCAGGCATTTGAATGATGTCTGAACAAAAAAGATTCCACATGGAGGGTCTTGTGTAATTTTTCCCATTTCTAGGAAAAGGAAGGGGTGCAATCACTATTTGGAAATCGGGTATTTTCAGCTCCCTCCTGGACTCATCTGCTTAGGCCTACAGTGGACTGACCATCTGACTGAGCAGGGCCTGAGTGAAATACATAACAGAAAAGAATTAAAAGGCAGGTTAATCTTCTTCAACCTTGCTCTCTGCCAATCCATCGTGCATACTAACGCCAGTGAGATTTCTTTGCCTTTGTGTTTTATGCATAATGTACAAACACGAACATGACAGATCTTAAGTGTACAGTTCCTTGAGTTTTGACAAATGCATATACCCCTGTATCCAACATGTCCCCCTTTCAGTCAACCCCTTCCCTCACAGGCAACCGCTATTCCGATTTCCAGCACCATAAACTGGTTTTCCTGTGCTAGGGTTTCATATAAATGGAATCTAAGTACAGTATGCACTCCTTTACCTCTGCTTATTTGACTCAAGGTAATGCTTATCAGATTCAACCATGTAGTTGCAGGGTAGTTTGTACTTTTTAAATTACCAAATATATTCCATTACATCATATCACAGAATAATATTTCTAAAATAAAGAACTGACCATTCTCTGTGCTTAAAATCCTTTATAGTACCCCATTGCTTACATAATAATGCCCCAAATTTTGATATTGCATTCAAGTACCTTCTCCTCTGGCTATGGCCTTGTCTCCAGCTACTCCCATCCATGCAAACCAAAAAAAAAAAGGGGGGGGGGGGCGCAAAGGACATTTCAGGTGAGGATACAGCCAGGTCAAAAAGCACAATCCATGCAAACCATTCTGTCTCCTACTTCTGTGCTTTTTGACCTGGCTGTGTCCTCACCTGAAATGTCCTTTGCGCCCCCCCCCCTTTTTTTTTTCTGTGGCAGGTTCCTCCCCAGCCTTCAGGCCTGCATGAAGCCTTCCCTGACCGCCTAGGCAATTATTCCGCTGTCCCCTGTGTTGCCACAAGCCTGATTCTTCCCTCAATTATAGATTAGATGTTGAGGTCCTTGCATATGGGATAATGCACATTTCTGTTGGAAGTTCTAGGATCCGAACAGTGTTGTGCTCTGTGAAGAGAGGAGTTAAAGACAGCAAATTGATCATTTCATTGGTTGGATTAATGATTATGGTTGTCCAGCATTATGTAGAACAGCTTTTACAGCCCACATGAATCAGGGTCTGTCTCTTCACTGTCCAAAAATTGCCTGGAAGGAAGCAGGTGATCGAGATCTATTACCTCACTGTTGACTCCATCTCCTCAGAGATCTAGTGCTCATCTGTAGATTGCCTCTGGGGCTCTTCCTCACACTTTAGACATCTGGGAATCTCTTAATGAGAACTCAGCACACATTCATGCCACCAATTTTTTTGAGATATAATTCATATACCATAAAAATTGACTGTTTAACAGTCAATTCAGTGATTTCTAGTATATTCACAACATTGTATGACCATCATCACTATCTAATAACAGAACATTTTTATCACTTCAAAAAGAACTGGAGGCCACGGGGGCATAGGCTACCAAGGAGACAGAACTGAACCTCATATCACCCTGCTTGGCCCCGGAGGATGGCTGGTTAGCCAGAGACGGGTAAGATTCCTCGAGGAAGGAACAACCTAAGACAGGCACAGTCGCTGAGGGGCCATCAGGAGAGAAGTTGGGGGGGCAACAGAAGTGGGGCACAGACCCTCACCCCCCAACATTGCAGGGGCTTGAACCCTCACCCCTTCTGAAGGAGGTCTCCTGCCCCCATGGCTGCTTCGCACTTCCCACACCCAGCTCAGATCGGGACCCAGGCAACAGAAAGAGACTTGGCCAGCTCACATCGAGATACAGGTGACAGACAGAGACTTGGCCCAGCTCAGATCGGGACCCAGGTAACAGACAAGAGACTTGGCTGACAGCAGCTGCCCTATATCTAAATTCAGCCTAGCATCATGAGTGCTCAGGGCCCACTCAAGAATGCAAATAATCCTTCCCACTAATATTTACAGGGTAAACTAAGATTGTTGGTAGAGTATTAAATTTGACAGTAAAATAGTAATCAAGTTTTCAGATTAATTTAAATAGGCTAATTGAAATAAGTGATTATTCAAGTAAATTTAATTGTACTGGACAAAAAGCTGTTCTTAAAGTAATAACTAAAATTTCTATTGGTAGTTCATCTCATGGTAAAATTCCTGAACATGCAATGAACCTAAAGCAGTCATATTTTTGGGCAAAAAAAAAAATTAAATTTAAAGTTATCAAGACTGCATTATAAAATTTACAAAAACCTCCATTAATAAAAAAAAGGGGGGGAATAGTTGGGTAATATCATGTAAGGAAAAATATCCTATAAGTAAGTTACATCTAGAAAATTTTTACTTCACAAAATTAATTTTCATTTGTAATGCTAACAGCAAGACTGCCATGAAAAACACACATGGTGTCTAAATAAGACAAAGGAAAATAGTTTGGGCAAAAATAAAAAGGATCCCAAATCAATTATATAGAAAAGATTTCTTTATTAACTTGTGGTCGAGAATATGTTTGTATATTTTCAGAAAACAACTCCAAGACCATGTGGATTCCTGCAACAGAGAGGAATTGACAGGTGTGCTCCAACCACGAAGACAAGAGGAAAAACAGTCCAGAGATGGAAGATGCTGACAATGCCTGGCCTTGTCAGCAGCAGTCAGCAGCTGTGCACCGCTGCAGGTTGCCTAGGACCAAACCAGAGAGGGTCGGACCTGCATTGCCACCATGTGCCCACCATCCAGATATCATTGCTGACATGTACACATAAGGAACTGTTTAACATTGAAATGGGGACTCAGAACTGTTGAACATTGAAATTGGAATGCAAACATTTTTTTGTTGTTGTTTTGTTATTATATGTTTATTTCTAGTCTGCAGAGGCAAAACTTTTTAAAGGAAAGAAATGGTGGGAAAAAGATACAGAGGCAAAGAAGCATTGAACAGACTGTCAAACTACATCGGGAAGACAGGGGAGGTTGGGTGAGGGGGGCTGTAAGAGACCAACCGCATATAAGCATAACCAATGGATATAAGACACTGGGGGGGGAGGGTGGGGAGGGTAGGCAGGTGAAGGCATGTACTGGGGGGTAGGGGAGGTCGGGGGGAGGTCAATGGGAGAAAAAAAAAGGAGACATATGTACTACTATTTGTAATACTTAAAACAATAAAAAAATTTAAAAAAAATTTAAAAATAAAATAAAATCACAAAAAAAAAGAAACACCACACCCATTAATACAGATCACCACTATCTAATTCCAGAACATTTTTATCACCTCAGAAAAGAAATACCACACCCATTAATACAGGTCACCAATTTTAGGCAAATGAAATAAATTCTTAAAAAATTAATCATGGCTTACAGCAAGAGAATACAGCTTTAAATGGTAATAAAAATATTTCATATCAGTCAGACTGATTTCATAGCAGTTTTTCAGGTTATTTGCAGATATCCAGGTCAGTATCTGATTGCTTAACTGTAGGTCAGGTTCTGTAACTAAGCATTTTTTCTTACTGTCTGTTCATACTGAATTAGAAGTTCTAACTCGCAATTATAGGTTGTTGGGAATGACAGCAGATGTTTGGTGGTTCTGTTAGACAGTTCTGGATATTTGAATCAAACAAGGCATCTTGTCCTTTATACGCCCAACATCTATCCTTCCCCCTTCTTCCTGCAAATTGAACACTGATCCGTCTAGGTTTTAGGCAGAGATTCCCTTCATCTCAGTAAGTGTAGATACCTACCCAGCTCCAGGGGTTAAATTATGACTGGTCTAAACAAATCATGGTAATATCCTTTCCTATGGTAACAGAGTGGTGCAAGGGGAAGTATATAATCAAGTTTTGGCTAGAAGATGTTTTTCTCTGGGGATGGACTCTCTTTCTGCATAAAATCAAAGCATCTCCAGGAAAAGACCCTTTTCCATTTCAGAATAGGAGTGTGATGTCTGGAAGTGAATCAGCCATCTTGCAACCATGAGGCACCCAAAGAAGGATAACTAACACATCAAGGAAGATGGAGCATAAAAATACAATCTGGGCTCATTGTGGTAACAATAAACAGCTGAATCAATGCCAGAAATTGCTCACATTAGGATCTATCTGTCTATCTATCTATCTATCTATCTATCTATCTATCTATCTATCTATCTATCTATTATCTATCTATCTATCTATCTATCTATCATCTATCTATCATTTATCTATCTGTCTATCTGGTGTTCTATGACTAATAACACAATTATAAAGATTTCTAACTCATATCCCATCAGATATTAATTTTACAAGCATAACACAATTGACTATTTTAATTTGGTAGATGGCAGTGAAGGCACTTTCAATTCTACTTTTGGCTGCATTTGGTTCTAGGAGTCCTTTTCAATGCTCTGTTGCAGCATGTTGATATGGTTTTGAAATATTTTTTAATAATATGCCTTTAATTTCTTTCTTGGATAAGTGTGAATCATCACCTAAAAGGAAAAATAAAAATCACACCTTAGGTAAGCAGTTGCTTTCACCACAGTTCTATTCATAAAATCCTGTTACCTTATCCTCAACATGAAACAATCCTGATATTTCATCTCTAAAGTGATTAGTCCTGGTTCTTCAGGATACTGAATATGTTGCTAAGATAAGGCACTTGAGAAATACCCTTGACATTGTTACAATATCCTTATTAGCATTATAGTGCCATTATTTTACTAAGAATAGAGTGATTGTGAAGTAAATGAAGAAGCTCCTATAGAATGACTTTTTAAATTTGTTATTTAAATATGTGCACAGTTTAGAAAGGAAAATAGCGATGTCTTATAATTTTCTTCCACATTATCTCTCCTCTCACTTTGAACATTTAAAAATGATTTCTTTCTAGTTTTACCTACATGTTTGAATATAATCTTATGTGGCAGACATGGAGATGCACTGCTCTGATTCCTCTTCAAGAAAGAATTCTTTACCCAGCTGCTCTGAGTATGGCTGGCAGCCTTCAGGTGTTAACTCATTCTCTTCTCCCTCCTCTAAGTTGAGGCCACACTCCTCTTGAGGTGCTGCCACCTGTGATTGGGCAAGGTAGTGACACAAAGGCCTAGCCATTTCTGCCTAGTGCAGTATTCCTTGAATGAGTCATCTTTGCTCTAGATGACCACTGTAGTCTTGTAGAGACTTTTGTCAGATCTACAAAACTGAGGCCTTCCTTACTGGATTTGGCTTCCTCTTTCCTTTCACAGGTCTTAGATTTGCATTGAATACTCAAGCATTCCTTGTCCACTTCTGCTTTCTCTCCCTTTTATTTTTCATACGTGCTACACTTAAAAAACCACTTGTCCTGAACACTCTATTACGTATAGAGCACTTACACTTTTTCCACCTGTGGGTGCTCCCCTCTTCCTTTCCCAGTCCTCCCAGTGTAGTTGTGGAGTACATTGTTCATTGGTTCCCTGATCAAAGTTTGTTGACAGGCAATTTTACAAGACATCATATGTCTTAAAATATTGGTATTCTGTCCTCAAATTTAATTGATCATTGGGTTCAGTATAGAATTCTAAGTAAAAAATAATTTTCTTTCAGATTTCCAAGGACATTTTTTCCAAAATTCCAGTGTTGTTAATAAAAGGTCTGATGCTATTCTGATTCATGGTTTGTTTGTGTGTTTTTTTTTCCCCTCCCTGGAATCTTTTATTTATTCCTTAATATTCCATAAATTCATAATGATGTGCTGTGTTGTGGATCTTTTTTAAAAATGAAGTTTGCTAGATATTTATGGGTTCTTTCAATCTAGAAATGCTTCCAGAACCACTGAATAATGAAGAAAATATAAAAAAAGGGGTATCCAAAGAAACAGGGGATACATCATGGAAAAGAAGCAAAGAGAATTCCCTGGGTAATAACCAAAAGAGGTATGACAACAATAGTATATAGCAGGCCTGGTGACAATTCACATTTACTGAACAGGAGATGGAGATTCCCTAGAGAAGGAGGTGATGTCTCCAAGAAAAATGAATGGAAGTAATAGATTTCCTTATGTATTTGACCATAAATCCTTCAGTTTGTAGAATCCTTCAGTTCTACACTTAAAAAAAAAATTTCTTTGATAGTAATTTCTCCACTCAACCAGGCATTGCTCCAATAACTGACCCATAACATTATGAGTTATAATAAAAGTTATTGTTTTAAGCCACTCTATCTGGGAGTAGTTTGTTATGCAACTATAGGTGACTAGAATAACATCTAATATTTTAATATGGAAAATAAGATCTAGTGTTAGTAGAATGTGGTTTGCAGGAGGAAAGTATGAGAAAATAAAATAAAAACAAAGAGATACATTTTTTGGGGAGGGGGTGTACAATTTGTAAGGGAACATTTTTGATGAAATTGATACTTTATAAATTGTGTGGTGAAACTGAGGAATTGATTTGTTTTATTTGAGGCTTCAAACTAGTGAGTGACAGGAAATTGGTATGGGGAGAGAGAATGAGAAGAGAAAAAAAAAGATGCCTAATTATTTCTCCCTTTAAGAATGTGCATTCCTGACATCTCTGAGGACTGAGCTTGTCCTGCAGGGAATATGATTAAAGTTACAAAGAGGAAAACAAAATAAGTAAATCAGCTTTTGATCCCGCTGCTATATTTACCCACAAGAAAGGAGGCAGCTCTCAGGTGGGCTTTTGTCTAGGTAATGTCCTGAAATCCAAGTGTAAAAGAACAATGTGAAATCTCAATTCTCCCAAACAGTTTGGGGTGAGTCTAACGCTTGAGCCCCTGGGGGCTTGGTTCCCAAGGAGACTAATCCCACTTGCTCAGCATTAGGTATCACTGGAGCAAAAGAGCTCTAGTTTGGAGCTCTGCAGAGAGGCCCTTAGTGCAGCCTGAAGCGGGCTCCTTCTGCCTCAGAGGAAGTGAAATGTATTGATGTCAAAGCCACTCAAGAGAGTGTGCTCACTCTGGGTATAGGAGGAGGGGCTGATGGGTCTGGCAGGAGCTGGCCACTGACTTTGTTGAAATGAATTTCATCCCAGATAGAGTTCTTCCCTAAAGGAAAGATCAAGGAAGAAAGTAACTGAGACCATGAGCTGGGATCTACATGTACAATTTAGTTAGATATTGGAAACTTCAAGGATTTATTTTGGTTGTAGGTACAGAGCTATTTCAAGCCATTTTCTTTATTGCCTTATTATCTGTAGGGTCCATAAATACCATTGCTTTGATATGACCATGCCTCTGGCAGACTGCTCCCAGGGATACTGCTTCTTTGCTTGGCACAAAGTCTTAGCTCAATTACTACCTGTCTAGGCAGCCTTCCCCAAGTTTTCTGGGCTGAATTGAAGGTCCTTTTATTCCCTCAATGATTGTACCTTTAATCTACTTCCATTGAGAAGTATCATATTACATGATAGTAGCTTGTTTGTAGGTCTGTCTTTCCACCAGAAAGGGTGGAAATCATGGCTTCTGATCTCCGAATTCATCGTAGGAGCACAGTGCTGAGCACCTCATTGGTGTCAATATCTTTCAGTTGAATGAATGAGTGACTGGTTGCATATTTTATGTGTAAAAATCAATTTTGTGAATCAGGCTACAGAACTTATATGCCATGAAAACCTGATATTTCTATATGGACCTTTATGGTTGACAAAGAATTTCCACTCCATTATCTCATTGATTTTCACAATAGCCTGATCAACTATACTCACACTCACTTTTATTCCCACTTTCTAGATGGGAACATTGAGGTCTAGAGGATTAAGTGACTTTTCTATAGTCAGTTGGATAATAAAGGGTTAGACTGCTCTCCAATCTCAAAATCTGGCTCTAATTTCATCACCCTCTCACACTGCCTTTTTCTAAGTGTCTATAATTTGCAAGTATCACTACTCTCTTGTATCTGAAAATAGTCACTCACTTTGTTGGGGGAAAGAACAATTGATGCTGCTTTTAGGGAGGGGGGTGTTGGTAAGGAATGGGTGGTGTATAAGGAATCAAAAGCAAGGACAAATGTGGAGGCTGTATTTTGTGCCAGGTGCTTTCATATATACCTTTCAAAATAAATTTGAAGTGTTGGGATGATCTCCATTGTACCGATAAAAAAAGGAAGATTTGGAGGCATTATTTGCCAGTTGTGTCATATAATTCCCACAAAGACTCTGAGAACAGTTATGACTATTCCCATTTTTCAGATGAGGAAACTGAGTTTTAGGAGGATGAACTGACTTAAATAAGGGCACTCATCTAGCAAATGGCAGGCCAGAGTTTGAGCCTTGCTTCATCTAATACCAAATCCACTTTGATGCTTAGGACACACATGATCTGGAAATCTAGAGACTTTTACATATGAAGCTTTCCATATTCCATTGATTTTGAATATGATTATATTAGGGTTTAACTAACTCTTTGGGTATTAGGAAAGATATTTCAGACTAAAGATGTCAATTATATGTAACTTCTCATGAAATCTGTGTTAGGGTTTGCAAGAGCTGATCAGTTGAAAGAAAGTTAAAAAAAAAAAAATTAGTGTTCTTGGCTGCCAGACCCTGAGCTCAATGGAATGGTCCTGTCTGGAAGGGGAAGGAAAGAGCTGACATCCACATCTGAAGGGTGAGAAGTACAATTCAAGGTCAGGCCCACACATTTTTTCTGAATGCAAATATCACCAAGAATGAAATAGTCCAAACACAAAGGACAAAATCCTGTGTGTATAAATCCAAATGAAAGATACATTATAATTGAGCCAACGTGAATTTAAAGATTAGTTTGTTGAAGCGATTATGGCTTGGGAAGTGTCTACTTCATCTCCTAAATGAAGAGTGTTCATCCAGCCTTTCTTCTTTGGTAAGGTTGTGCCTTCAGGGTGCTCACTAATGGTTTTTACTATATCCCGAAAAAAAATGGGGCTTAAAGAAAAAAAGTTTTGAAAGAGATGGTTTATATCTCCCCCATGCAGACTCTGTACCTAACCTACAAAAACTCTGTACCAAGTTAGAGAACACAAAGAGTGTCTTCATATATATGATCTCATTTAATCCTCATGAGCACAATGTGACAGAGAAGACACATAAGGGAAGAAAGTAACTTTTTTGTGTTTTAGAGAAATAAAGGCAAATACTCATCACAGGCTATGGAACAGTCAACAGATAAGATTTTTTCCACAGCATGTTTCTTTTAAATATCACAAGTGCCCTGTGAGGTGGGCAACCTTACCTGCATTTTACATGAATAAGCTAAGTCAGAAAGAGGTCAACTGGTTTGCCCAAATACATCCTTATCAGAGCAAGGATTTCAACCCACATCAAAAGCGACTGAGTGGTGGATCTAAGACCAGAACCCAAGTCTTTTCTGAATCATCTTCCACATTTTACCACATTGTTCATTTTCTCTCTATCCCAGAGGATTTTGCCCAAGTGAAATTGGGTCTAAGTGAACTTCAAGGTGATTCTTGAAATGCAACAGAAATTCCAGAAGGACAACCTAAATGGTATGTCTTATAGATTCCAACCCATATTTTTTTTGAAGATGCTGAGAGTTTTATATATACAAAGCTCTTTCTCAAGCACCAGCTGGCTTAGTGGGAGCAACTCCTTTCTTCCTTGCCTCCTGCTATCTACTACTAATAAAAAAGGAGCCAAGCCTGGCCTCAATTTACTATACATTAATTATTGCTTCTGACAATCAATGAGTAGAAGAAAGAGCACTAAAATTGAGAGTCCCGTGGAAACACCAGTTAGAATCTTAGACCAAGGCTAGAGTTTGAAGAGACACACACGTGTCCTTCGCCCAACTTACAAATGAATAAAACAAGGCCAAGTGAGACCACAAATTTTGTCTAGGGCTTAGAATAGCTCTGGAGTCAGATTAGCCTGGATATGGCTTTGACCAACTCACTGAAACGCTCCAAGGCTCAGTTTCTTCTTTTGTTAGATGGTGGTAATAACATGTACTCCACAGGGCTATTGCTCAAAGATTAAATGAGGCAAAGAATGGACATCACAGGACATTAGCAAGTGCCCAGTAGCTGGAGCTGTCGTTGCCAGGGCTGGGAGTGAAACCCAGGTCTTCGGAGGGGCGGTCCCATCCTCACCTCTGGCGGTGGGAACTAGCCTAGAGAAACCCGCGGGGCGAAGGGAAACTAAAGGGTTAAAGCGATGAGCTTGAGAAAAGCCAGAAAATTAGAAAAGCAGACCCCCCCGTTCCCCCCCCCCCGCCTCCAGCCAGCTCAGTAAGCCCCTCCCCTCCACCACTGGGGCGGTCGCCTCGCGCTCCCTCCCTGTGTCCCTCCCTTACAAGATCTAATGAGCTCCCCCGGGAGGCCGAGCAGCGAGCCGGCTTGGAGCTAGGAGGCCGCGCGGAGACGGGATCCGGGATCCAGGCCTGGGCAGCCGGCGGGAACCGGGCGGGGGCGCACCGGCCGCACTGCGGGCCGCCGGGGAGACGAGGCGATGGCGGTGCAGGCGGCGCTCCTCAGCACGCACCCTTTCGTCCCCTTCGGCTTCGGGGGCTCTCCGGATGGGCTGGGGGGCGCCTTCGGAGCCCTGGACAAGGGCTGCTGTTTCGAGGACGATGAGCCCGGGATGCCGGCGGGCGCATTGCTGGCGGGCACCGAGGGCGGGGACGTGCGCGAGGCCACCCGTGACCTGCTCAGCTTCATCGACTCGGCGTCCAGCAACATCAAGCTGGCCCTGGACAAGCCGGGCAAATCCAAGCGGAAGGTGAACCACCGCAAGTACCTGCAGAAGCAGATCAAGCGCTGCAGCGGCCTGATGGGCGCCGCGCCCCCCGCCCCGCCCTCCCCGGGCGCTGCCGATACTCCCGCCAAGCGGGCGCTCGGCAATCCCAGCGCGCAGACGGCCGCGGTCCCGGCCCAGGGCAAGGCGGCCCCCCGGCGGGACACCTCGCAGGCCGCGGCCGCCAGCCTGCAGAGCCAGAGCCTGGCTGCCCTCTTCGACTCGCTGCGCCACATACCCGGGGGCGCCGATTCCGCCGGGGGTTCGGGGACGGCGCCTCCAGCCGGGCTCGTTGGAGCGGGCTCTGGAGGTGCGGGTGGGGATGCACTCGGCCCTGCGGGGGGTACGGCGGTCCCCGGCGCCCGAAAGGTCCCGCTGCGTGCCCGCAACCTGCCCCCGTCCTTCTTTACCGAGCCGTCCCGGACGAGCGGCGGTGGGTGCGGCCCGTCGGGGTGCGGCGTGAACCTGTGCGACCTGGAGAAGGGCCCCGAGACCCTGGAGTTCTTCGAGCTGCTGGGGCCCGACTACGGTGCTGGCTCCGAGGCGGGTGTCTTGCTCGCCGCGGAGCCTCTGGATGTGTTCCCCACAGGCGCCACGGTCCTGCGGGGACCCCCGGAGCTGGAGACCGGCCTCTTTGAGCCGCCGCAGGCGATGGGGGGAAGCCTACCGTACCCCGAGCCCTGGAGCGCCCCGGCCTGTCCCCTTACCAAGAAGCAGTCCCTGGCGGCCCCCCGCGGCGGCTCGACCTTGACCGAGCCCTTACGCCTCCTGTACCCCGCCGCGGTTAATTCCCCCGGCGGGGAGGACGGGCCGGGCCCCTTGGCCTCTTTCGGCCCCTTCTTCTCAGACTGCGTCCTGCCCCCTCCGCCGCCGCCGCCGCTGCCGCCCCGCCAGGTGTCCTACGATTTGTGCGCGGGCTACGGGCGCACCGCTTACTCCAGCCTTTGGAGACCCGACGGGGTTTGGGAAGGGGACCCGGGGGAGGAGGGAGGGCCCCGGGACTGACGCGAGGTACCCTCCCTCTCGTGAGAGACTGCTGTGGAGACTCCAGGTCTCTCCCAAAACTAAAGAACGATTGGAAAATGAACGTGGAAATGAAACGGATTAAAAGTTTCAATTAATAAAAGAGACACGAAAAAGAGATGAAGAGGAGTTGGGCATTGTTTTAATCACAATCTCAAGTATTAAAAAAAAAAAAAAAGCCGTTGGCAGGTTCTAACTGGGACAGATGAACCAAGACACCAAGACAGGGTTTGGGTAATGGAGTGGGGATGGCAGAAGGGGCAAGAGGTGGCTTCTGTAGCCACCTGTCCCCACTCCAGCTTTCCAGCAAAAGGTCACTGTATATTAGTGTAATTGCCCCCTCCAAACAGTGCCCTGGACTTCTTCCTCCCTCACCTGAGTGCACCATGAATTAAAAGCCTATATTGAAAAGATTGGAGCGGAGGTTTCTAGTTATGGATTTGGGATGGCGTCCCTTGTGGTCTCTTTACCTTGTTAGAGTTATTAAGGACTGGAGGCCAGTGGACCTCCGCTGACCTCCCTTGTGCTGGTCCTTGAAGGTGAGTCTCTTCTCTGTCACTCTTCCTTTTAAGCTCTTCTCCTCCCATTTCCACTCAAATCAGTGTCCTTCCTCTTTTTCCTTCTCTGGCTTCTCATAGCTCTCTCCGATGATTTTGCTTCAGCTTTTCTTGCAAACCTCTTATATAAAAGGCTTAAGTTGGGCAAACCTGGGATCCATTTCTCTCCTTTCCTTCTTCCATTCTTCAACCACTCAGAGAGGGGCTTCCCGGGCAAGTTATAAACTCTTTGCATCCAAATGTCCTTATCAGAGAGGGTGAGGATGACACTGTTCCTCCACTCCTCACTTCAGTTTGCTGGGTAGCTCAGAGAGGAAATACATAACATGCCTTGAAGCCGCTGCAGTGCTTGATTGGTTCCGCAGGCGTATGTGGAAGCCATTAGAATTCCGAGTCTCTTGCTCTTTTTTGGCCCCTCTATTCGCCTGATGATTGCCTTTTTCTTTATAAGCTGTGCGCCCTCCCTCTCTCTCCTCCTGCTCCATTCCTCCCTCTGTTCCTTTCTCCCTCACTGTGCCTTCCTCACTCCCTCTACCCATACTCTCCCCAGTGGAAGAAATGGTGAAGGGTGAAGTTCCCTAAAAAACAGGTTTGATGAATGGAATCTGAAGGGGCCTCGGAGTGAGGAGGCTGATCTGTTATCTGAGAGAGATTTGAGAAAAGTCAGAAATGTTTTACCCAACCACGAAATGTACACACAGCATGATCAGGATGGCTGAGGGGCAGAGGAGGAAAGACTGGGTGGGAAGTGAGCATCTACAGACCTGATGATGAAAATGCAAAAAGTGACCAACAGCCAGAAAATATAAGATGTTGCCTGTTGATTATGTTGCAAAGGAGAGCTGCCTCTGTCCAAGGCAGCCGAGATAGGATTATAAGAATATCTACATCTGAGAAAGTCAAAACCTCAATGCTCTTGCAGAAGATTTTAAAATCCAGGTCCATGTTTGCACAAATCAAAAGTACTGCAATATTTGCAGAAAGGAATTTGGGGGGGGGGGGGAGGGAAGAGAGGGGTAGTAGGGAAGCAAATGGTTATCAAGCCATGGCATACAACTTAAAATGTCATCACTAAATCACTTTCTTTTGAATAAAACATTTCTTAAGAAAGCACCAGAGGATAACATAGCAATGAGTCTTATTAACGATGAAAAGAACTTTTGTAACTCCAGAAAATTGGTGTCTATAGAATTTCTTCCAAAGTGGTGAAACTGATGAATTCCATTGTGTTAGCAGAATATTATTCAACAATCATTTAATTTATCAGTATTATTTGGTGATGAGTACCATCCAGGATAGAATTGCACAGTAGGAAAACAATAACCTATGACAATTATGATGGCTATAGTGTCACTGCAATGTTTCTTAATTTCCTCTTCTTCCCTGGTTTACTAAAACAAGGTACCTCTCTCCCAGGATCTTACTTGCCCTGCCTTTCATTAATAATGAAAGCACTATGTTTCCATGCACCAGCACTGAGCTAAGCACCAGCTCACTGAATCTCTTGACAATACCGTGAGGTAAGTACTATTATGATTATTCCCGTTTGGAAAGTGAGGCTTCGACAGATTAAATAACTTGCTAAAAGTAACTGGTGGGTTCAGGATCCAGATCTACAAGTGTCTTAACGCCACAACATGCCTGTTACTTGTGAGGCTCTATTGTGTTTTGTTAGTGTCTATGGTTTCCAGTCCCCTGTACTGTGTACCATAGGGCTCTCAACCTCACCAGTATTGACATTTTGGGCAGGATAATTCTTTGCCGGGGGCGGGGGGGGGGGGGTTGTCCAGTGCATAGTGAAATGTTTAGCAGCATCTCTGGCCTCTACCTGCTAGATACCAATAGCACTCCCCCAGTTGTGATTTAAAAAAAAAAAAAAAACCACACACACATACACACAAAAAAACTCCATCACTGCATGTCCCCTACAGGTCAAAATCACTGCTAGCTGAGAACCACTTCTATGCTGGAAGAATATATAAGCAGCATTGGTGGGGTGTCTAGAACATTCACATAAATGATCTCATTTAATTCTTACTAAGGCTTGTGGTTAGGTGTTGTTAGTATCCTTATTATTATATAGGTAAAAAGTAAGAAAGACAAGGGGAAGGGCTAAGTCAATCCACTTAGCTACACCTCATCTCTGCTAATTCACCAGCAATGGACCAATTATTTAGCTATATTAAAATGCAGTCTTTCTATTGGTAAAATTGGTATCTATCACAAATGGTTATCATGGGAGTTGGAACTGGGTATGTATAAATTCCCACCAAGAGGGAGAGAGTAACTAGTCCCAGGAGGCCAAGGCTCCAAACCACCCTGTTATTCACGATGGCAAGAATGTGTTTGGCCCCTATGCAGCCCCCAATTGCTCCATCTCTGATTCTCCTTCTACCTACATTGCCTTTCAGTCTGAGCACATGTGTGTCTGACCATGACACATACCACAGTACAGTAAGTAGTGCCCATTAACAGTCCTACCAAGGGCTCAACATACAGTTGTTTCCTCTCTTATGTCATTTTCTATTGCAGCCTGTTAGAAAGTATTTGTATCTCTTGTTTAGCCACATACTTGCCCATTGACCATTCTTTTTAAGTGCAATGGTAGATATTTTTTTTCAAGACCAATAATGTGTTGTAACAGGCTTATAATTGTATAAGATTGGATAGGCAGGGGATCGTAGCCTCGTCAGTAATTACACTGTATGTTGCATAGTCACAATTCCCCAATTCAGCTGGGCATCCCTTGGTGCCTGGACTGTGTTTTAGTGTCTTCCTGCATCCTCTAATGGTTGTCCCAAACCTTTTCTCATCTCCATTCAAGCCTCCACTCTCTTACTTTCCTCAAGCCACGTCCTGACAATATGGAGAACATCTGTTGTAATTGCCCTCCATTTCCCAGCCCCACCTTCACACATGAGTTCTCTCTACAGGCAAGAACTTCTCCTGCCCTCACAGCTCAGCATCCTGCCCCTCCCACTTTGTGAGGACAAGATGCTGCTCCTTCAATGACCCTAAGTCTCCTCTATCTCCAGGTTCATCCTCACTTTTCCTCTCATCCTAGAAATAAGGCTTTAGAATGGTTTAAAAATAAGAAAGAGGGGGGATAGAAAGCTGAAAAGCTCAACCCTATTTCCCCTTTCTAGATAGTACTCTGTCTTCTCTTTAGAGTTGAGTCTCTCTCAGGAAAAGAATCCACACATTTTGCCTCCATCTCACCTGCTACTTAAACTTTAACCATGCTAAGTCATAGGGTGGCCAACTGTCCCAGCTTGCCTAGGACTGTCTCAGTTTTACCTGAAGGTTCTACTTACCAAGAAACACCCCTCAGTCCCAGGAAAACTGGGACAGTTGGTCACTCACTTTTATTAAGTCCTTCCTGAGGGCAGGTACTGTTCTAAGTGGTGGGATATGTGATGGGAAAGATGGACATGGAAACATGCAGGGTCCCTGTCCCAACACAGCTTCTGGTTAGCTTCACACAACAGCAATAGTGTGTGAGAAGAGTACAAGAGAATGTCCATAGGCCCCGTGGAAAAGGGAGGGCAGGACAAGACAGGCATTTGCAGAAATTTGATGTGGCCCAAGGTTGGCAAAGGAGTGGCAGGGACCCACTCCTGCAGTCATGTGAGACATTGTTCATTCAACAGGGCACTCTTGCTCTCTGCGCCTGAATTTAGCTCTATGTACTACCATTTGCCCAGGTTAAAGCCTGTTTTCCATCTGGTATTTACTTGATCATTGACCCAGAACTGATCCAATGCTGGGAAACTGACTCACACTGTCCAAGTTCACAAGTATAAACCATAAGTCCTCTTGCTAATGTGTAGCAAAACACTTAAACCAAAATAACTTATGCCTGACCAGGAGAATCCCTGGTATCTACCTACATAGAAGACATGAAAATCGGAACAGTATGCAGTGAGCAGTAGTATAAGTTGCAGGAATATCTCCACAATTTAGGGACAACTGTGACTAAGCTTCTTTTATGCCCAGTTGATTGCTCAAGCGCCTACTGCCTTATTTGCATAAAGCCTTACACTCTCTGCCCTTAGAGTCTTTCCCCTCTTCCTAGACGTTGCCAGAACACTAGAAGCTTCTATAGTCCAAAAAGGGGACCCAGGTTGGCTTTGCCATTCAAGTGAGTTTAGAGCTGGCATCTGTTAAATCTGCTACTGTCACTGCCAGTTATGCAACGGAGAGTTGTACGAATTGCACACACTGTGGAGCCTGCACAGTCAAGGAGACGAGTGCAGACTGAAATCCAACCCATGCTTACTCTACTGCTGCCAACAAGTGCACACAAGGAGGGGCTATCTTGTTTCTAAAATTTGCACAAAGGCACGATAGGTAGCCCCTCTGTTTTCACCTGTTTTGTCCCTGAAGGTCACCACTGAAACTGGGTCCTTCTCAGAAGAATAGACATGCTGGTGCAGCTGCTCCCATTTGCTGAGAAGGCCCATGTACACTTTGGGAAGGTGATCTCTTCCCTCCAGAGGGGGCGTCTAGGAGCGCTGGGCCAGAACTAGTTCTGGCTCCGGTCACCTCAGACCCAGTGTCACCAATGCTCTCCTTCCTCTCTTTCTAACATCCACCAGAATCATCAGCTTTTTCTTTTAAGTCCTGTCCTGGAACTGTGGGTATTATGGGCTGAATGCTTGTGTCCCCCCAACTCTCATATATTGAAACCCTAATCCCCAAAGTGATGGTATTTGGAGGTGAGGCCTTTGGAGGTGACTAGGTCCTGAGGGTGGAGCTCTCATGAATGGGATTAGCGCCCTTATAAGAAGAGGCCAGAGAGCTAGCTCAGTCTCTCTGCAGGTGAGGACACAGAGAGAATACAGCCATCTGTAAACCAGGAGAGAGCTCTCACAAGGACCCAACCACATTGGCACCCCGATCTTAGACTCCCAGTCTCCAGAAGCGTGAGCAATAAATGTCTGTTGTTGAGGACTCCCAGGTGGTAAGTGTAGCAGCCTGAGCTAAGACAATGGGGCTCCTTACTTTTAAGGGACGCTCCCCCAGTGTTCCCAGTTTATTTCCTATTCCTGACTATCCTAGTCTAGGAGGCAACTTTTGTGACTAGACAAGAACCACCGTGGGTGGGCCTGCCTACTTTAGCCAGGTGGTTTGAATGGTGCATTAGATGATTCGTATAAAGACCCAGCATAATATCAAGATACTTCAAAAATCCTATTAATGTTACCATTATTACCCAAAGAGGCCACAGCAGAGAGCAGGAAAAGAGTCCTGGACTTCCTGGTCCCTCCCTTCCCTGCATCCAGGGAGGAAGGGCCCTGGATGCCCCAAGATTTTAATCTCAGGATTTAAAAGGTCACTGGAAGCTCTGGCACTGAAAACGCCCTGTCCCTCCACAATGACTCGGAATCCGTGACTAACAGGCCCCTTCACCGGAGCTGGGAGCGGCTTCGTAGGGAGCACTGGCGGAGGAAGCCTTTACCGCAGAAAACAAAGCAAAACCCCGCACAAAGGACAGAAGTGACTGGGTGGGCAGGCGCGGTGCGCTCCCAGCATGCTCTGCGCCCGGACCTTCCGCAGGAGCAGGCCTGCAGGGAGCTCCAGGACACCCAGTCCCCATGTGGAGCGCTGCTCAGAATCCGATCTCTTCATCAATTCTGCCATAACAACGGGGTTTCAGTGCATGGCAGGGGATAAAGTGGCCCGGAGGAACTCAGGACGCATTTGAATGGTAGCCCAGAACTCAGGCAGAATCTGAATCACCTTGGCACAGGCGCGGGTCAGGGGTTGCTGCCAGCACATTGTAAGAAAAGCCATTCTGCACAAAGCCAGGCCACACAATGGCACGAGGGAACAGGAAGTGCGGCAGCATGACTTTAATTCCTGTTCTCGCTCTGAGCAAGGCCACAGCTCAGCTGGGAAGGCCTCACCGTTGCTCCAGTGTGTTAATACTCACCCACTGCCCGGAGCAAGCTGGAAAATGGGGAGACATCAGAACTACAGGGTTTCCACTGCAAATTCACCCTTTTGCAAAGCAAATTTGCAAAAGGGTAAATTTGAAGTGGAAACCTGTACAACACAGCAACCCTGGACTTGGCATAGCCACACTAGCCTTCTCCTATGATGCCCTTGGTAGAATAGTTGACCATAAGTGTTGCTTTCTTCATCTGGAGAGAGATAATAATCAGATTCCCTAAGTTTCAGGGTTAGCATGAGGATTAGTAGGTATATACTACAGGCAATAGGCCAGACACGTAGCGGACTCCCAGACAATGGCTGGTGTCCTTATGTCTAAGAGTTGGCTATAACTAATTCCGCTATTTACAAGCAATGGGTAAGTCAGTTACTTGACCATTTGTGAGTATCAGTGCTGTCATCTGTAAAGTGAGGGCCCTGGTCTCTGGGTGGTCGTGAGAGGAACTGAAACTTAAACAGGCTCCAGCATAGCGGCTGCCACCTGCCACGTGAAGGCATTAGCAGATATTCGTGATTCTGAAAATCACAGGTGGGAGAACCCAATCCCCTCTTTAACTGTGAATTTCATCTGGAGTCTGTGGAAGGTCAAAGTCCTGTTGGTTAGTTACTGGTTTCCAATTCTAAGCTAATATGCGCAGCTGACTTTTAGGTCAGTTTGATGTAATTTCTTCTGAGTGAGATTGTCCTTTCCTTTTGGCTAAGTTTAAAGTTACAGATATAAGAGCAAATCATAGACTTTTATGACTGATCTTACCTTGGAGAGCAGAGTGGTCCTCAGTCCAGGCTGTTTTTCATCGCCTCAGGGGAGAAGACGGCTTGAAAAACAGCCCAGGGTTCCACCAACACCCGCTGAAGTGGCTGGTGCAGCTGGGCCCGGCTGGAACCCCATTTGAAAATCGCTGCTCTGTGCCAGGTGCTTCGTACAGAGGCACTGGAGGACTGGCTGCTTGCCCCTCTGTTTTCACCTGTTTTGTCCCCCACAACCCCCCCCCCCCCCCCACATAGTTGTCAAAATGTACAACTAGAGCATGTAAAAGGTGGGGCTAACCTTGCATTGGCCAAACCATAGGATAATATCTGATGGGAGAGAGGAGTAAGGTCTTTTGTACGCAGTTAAAAAGAATTTAAATATTTATACTCTACGTGGCAGCAAGGGAAGAAAATCAATCCTTTCGGCCAGTAAAAGTGTTTGATGTTGAAAAGAGGAACTCTGAAATGTAAATTACAATCTTAGCCCTGCCAAAATGGGCAGGTTGCTTATGCCTCCCTGACTCTCAGTGTTTTTCCCTCTATATAAAATGAATATACTGATGATATTGCATATCTGGCTTGCTTCGTTATGCCCTAGCGAGGTGCAAGGAAGGAAAGCATTGTCCGTGTTTTATAGAAAGCAGAGCAGGGAACAATGTGAGGAATGTGGAGTCTGCATCTTCCCCTAGCTTGCCCTGTGACATCAGGCAAGTTTTCATTTTAGTGCCTTAGTTTTCTCCCACATGCAAAGAGGGACTAATAACGCCTAATGCTGGCCACACCCGGATGCCATGGGGACAAAAATAGCGGGTGTTTGCGAAAGAACGTGAAAAGGCAGGAAGCCTGCATTAAATTACAAGAGTGTTATAGTCTCCATTTCACAGATGCTGGAACAGAGTCTGTGTGAGACTCTGTCCCGCTGGAACAGAGTCTGTGTGAGACTCTGTCCCGCTGGAACAGAGTCTGTGTGAGACTCTGTCCCGCTGGAACAGAGTCTGTGTGAGACTCTGTCCCGCTGATTCGGGCAGAGCTGGGGCTCTGGCCAGGCCCTTATGTGCTCTGTCTCTGCCTCCAGTGGGCATCTCTCACGCTCTGTTTAACAGCGCTGACTTCTTTTTTCTCTCGGTTGTTAATCTGCCCGAGGTGGAGGCAGGCCCAGACCCGTTCTTTGGGTGAGGCCAGGAAGAATAGGGCCATTTATATTGCTGTTCAGATGACTGGAAAATCCTTTTATCCTGCTCCACTGAAGAGCAATTGACAGCAGAACTTGAGGAATACGAAGACCTAAAGAGCCATCTAGTGGTGATACTTGAGAATGACTCCATCGTCTTTTGCTTCCTTGGCATAGAGGTAACAGGAATGGATTTTTCTTCCTCTCCTAAATTTGTGCTTGCTCTAGCAACCACCAAATGGAGATTAAGGTAACTGTCTATCTGTCTGCTTGTACACTGACTTCAAAGTAATGCAGGATGAGAAACCATCAACAAAACAACAAGAAAGCCCACTCCATGGGAGAACATATTTACCAATGCTATCTCAGATAAGGGTTTAATCTCCAACATTTACAGGGAACTCATACAACTTAACAAAAGGAAGATAAACAATCCAATAAAAAAATGGGCAAAGGACCGAAATATACATTTCCAAAGAGGACATACAGAAGGCCAAGTGGCATATGAAAACATGCTCAAAGTCACTAATCATCTGAGAGATGCAAATCAAAACGACAACGAGGTACCATCTCACACCTGTCAGAATGGCTGTCATCAACAAAACAACACATGACAAGTGCTGGTGAGGATGTGGAGAAAAAGAAACCCTCACGCCCTGCTTGTGCGAATGCAGACTGGTGCAGCCACTGTGGAAAACAGTATGGAGTTTCTTAAAACAATTAAAAATGGAACTCCCATTTGACTCAGTAATCCCACTTCTAGGACTATGGATTGAAAAACAATGGTACATATATAAAATGGAATACTACGCTGCTGTAAAAAAGAAGGGACTCTTACCATTTGCAACAGCATGGATGGACCTGGAGAGCATTATGCTAAGTGAAATAAGCCGGTTGGAGAAAGATACATATCACATGATCTAACTCATTTGTGGAATATAATGAACAACATAAACTGATGAACAAAAATAGAGCCAGAATCATAGAAGCATTCAACAGATGGTCCAATCTAAGAAGGAAGGTGGGCGGGGGACCGGAGGGGGAAGGAAAGGGGGGGTGGTTAGAGATCAACCAAAGGATTTGCATGCATGCATATAGGATAACCAATGGACACAGATTGTAGGGGGGTGAGGGCATGTGCTGGGGCGTGGGAGTGGTTGGGGAGAGGTCAATGGGGGAAAAAGAAGACTTATGTAATATTTTAAACAATAAAGAATTTAAATTAAAAAAGTCAGACCAAAACAAAAAACAAAACCAAGACTGAAATGATGCAGGATGAAATCCGGGAACCTCTGTAGCCTGAACTGTGACGAAGTCAGGATTTCCACTCTTAGCTCCTGGCTTGCAGTTAGAAACGTCCATGTGACTCAGCTTTAGGTGACGGAATGTGAATGGAAGTGGGGTCCTTCACTTGTGGGTTGGGCCCATAAAACCTCCCTGGTGTGATCTTCCATGCTTTTTCCCCTTTTGTGGTTTGATTCAGATGGTCCTGGTAGTCTTGGGATTCATGTGTTGAAGGTGGAGCCAAAGATGGAAGGAATCTGGGTCTCCACATCCCCATTTAGAGGAGAGCATGTGTCCATGAAGAAAACCTTTTCTGGAATTCACATGAACAAGAAATAAACCTCTATCATCTTTGAGCCATTACACATCTTTGTGTTTGTTTGTTCTAGAAGTTAGAGTTACCTTGACCAATACAGTGGGGGGGTGTGGCTAATCGGATCAACAACGGGAATTGGAGACAGATTTTTCATGAAGCCCGTGAAGTTCTATCTTTAAGGTTCCTTCCTTACACAGGCCCAGGGTGTGTGTGTGTGGTTGGCTCCCTAACAATGTGTTCATATAGTTTGCTCTATAAAACTTTCAGGAGTAAGATACTTCTTTTTAGTCCTCACCTAAAAATATGTTCACTGATCTGAGACAGAGAGAGAAACATTGATGAGAGGGAGAAACACGGATTGGTTGCCTCCTGTATGCACACTGACAGGTTATTGAACCTGCAGCCTAGGCACGTGACCTGACTGGGCATCAAAACTGCAACCTTTTTGGTTCATGGGAACACATTCCAACTAACTAAGCCACCTGGCCAGGGCAAAAGTAAGATGCTTGTATTTTTATTATTTTTAAAATTAAATGTATTGAGATAACATTGGTTAATAACATTATATAAATTTCAGCTGTACAACATTATAATTTTATATCTGTGTACTCTATTGCATCCTTATCACCAAAAGTCTAGTTTCCTTATATATATGACCTTATTTTATTTTGGCTGCAAAAAGCTTTATTGTTTCATTTGGTCTGATGCACGGGAGAGGACTTCAGGGTGGTTAAAAGAATGGCTAGTAGTTTCCGGAAGAGGCTCAGGTAAAAGCCAGACATCAGGGGAATGCAGAGGGGCCCCTCAAAAGCCTTTGGGCTCCAAAGGCTCCTTGTTATGCTTGAGGGTGAGCCTTTCAAAGACATACTAGTCCAGCGCAGCCTGGGGCTGGCCAGCCTGGGGATGTTAGTCAGGTGGTTGCTCATCTTCTTGATGAGTTTCACCTCCTCACCCAGGAAGTGGTTCTGCAGGAAATCACAGCGATGAGGGTCTGCTCAGGTAGAACCAGGGCCTACAGCTCCCAAAGGGCCTGGTTCAGGTTCCTGTCCAAGGCCAGGGCGGCTTCTATGGTGTCCTGAGTTTTGCCCACTTATCTTGGGAAGGCTTCAGCACGTCCTGGGAGTGAATGTGGCCACCGCGCTTGTTTTGCAACTTTAAGAGATGCTCAGCAGCGCCCTTGGCTTCTTCTCCACCAACTTGTGAAAGAAGTGGCCCATGCCCTCCAGAGCCACATCTTTGTGGTTGAAATAGAAGCTCAGAGGGAGGTAGGTGTGGGAGGCCTGCAGATGCAGGCTGGCCTGGCGGTTGACTGCAGCCTCCACCTCTGTGGAATAATTCCAATGAATTTGGGAGCTCATCATTGTTTGGCAATAAGAAGTTAAGGTAGAAAAAAATCCCGGTGTGTTGGCTAGTCCCGGAGGTGGTTCTGAAGGTGGTGACTGGATAAGAGGCTGGAGAGTGATGGGAGGCTGGAAGGGGGCGTCCCTGGGTCTGTTCCATCCAAACACTGTTGAAACAAGAGTCAGATCCGGGACCAGTATATATGACCGGAGGGCACAGTATATATGACCTTTTTACCCAATTTGCCCTCCCCCACTCATCCTTTTCTCTGGTAATCATCATTCTGTTGTCTGTAAAAAGTAAGATACTTTTAGCTTCATGCAACTGGTTAGAATACCTGTCTCTTTCCTCTTCAACTGCCCCACCAGCACACTTTACTTTGTGTTGGATGCTATTGGAGAGGCCACGGGAATTTTCCATATGCTGCTAATGGGAAGTTAAGTGGGGATGCATTTAGTTTGAATTTAGTGGATGTATCTATGTGGTTTTATATCTCTTCCATGGAGAGATGTTATTGTTAGCTGGTTAGCGCAGGAAAGGTTTCCAGGAATCCTCATACACTCGCTGAACATCATTAAAACAAGGTGTAGGGTCAGAGGTTGTACTGCGATAGAACCTGTTCTAAAGTGACTGGTCCAGGAGAAATGTGAGCAGTAGAGGAGAAACAAGCTTTGAAATGTTAAGCTGTCAGGAGACAGTCTGTAGAAATTTCTTGTGATCCATTGGATGCATAAAATTATTAGCAGATTACTTAGTTCTTATTGACCCTTTGTCAAAATTGAATTTCTCTTTTGTTAGAAATACACTTAGTATTTTTTCAAAGTCTATATAATTCTAAAATACACCTTACATTCCCATCCTTTTTTTAAATGGGAATAGCTTAATGGATAAAATTTTAATATAGTACTTAAATTGAACTTCCAAAAGATGTTTTGGAACATTTCAATAAATTACAGACTTCTGATTTAACCACATTTTGACAAATTTAAATTTAGTTATTTTCAAAGGACTGAGAGAAAACATAGATAAAGGTAATAGAATTTCAAGCAAAAGCAATAAATAAGATGAGGAAAATAATAAAAATTATTCTAACCTCAAGTGAATTGAAAAAATTTTTTTTCAGATCATACCTAAGGCAGTTTTAAGCCAGTAAAAGTGGTGATTTGTTATAGCAGCAATAGGAAACTTATATCACCAGTGGGGTTGGCAATCTGTTATCACATATCCCCCAGGTGACTCAGATTCACCTGTAGTGTGTGAGCCACCACATGTCCTTACCTGCCACACCAGATTGCACTTGTGGGCTCCCATGGCTGCCTCTGGATTTCTTGGGAGCAGAGACTGTGACTTTGTGCTATATCATCCCAGGCCTTTTCTTATCCACCAACTGTCTTCTGCACTGTCCCTGTTACAAAGTTGAAGGTTGTCTTTCCTCTCTGCTGCTGCTAGCTGCCTAACTGAACATGGATTTTGTCTGGGAATCCAGGCCCCCAGTGACTTCACAGTTTTGTAGTACTGGGAGAGGGAATTGAGATCTACAATATGAATATGGTTTAATCATGACAAGACAGACCCAATGAAAATTAGTCTCATATGCTTGGACCTAAAGTGATTAAGCCATGAAGCCCTGCAGCCATCTGCCCATTGAAAAAGAGAGCCCAGGATACTTGGTATGTTCTGTTTTTTGGTTTTGTTTTTTTGTTTTGGTCCCAGGACAATAATCTCCATGTAGTTTTGACAGAAACCATTTCTTTCTGGAATCTACTTCAATGAACTTTTAATCTTCTAATTAAATCACTCTTCTGGGTTAGCCAACTACATGTTCTGGGATGAAATAGTCTACAAGATTTTCTTCTAATGAATCCCACTGGCATCTAATGGGAGCCTAATAGTCCCTTTAATTGGTGTGTTCTGCATGAGGAGGCATAAGCCAATTGCCAAGACCAGAGTGTCCTCACCGCTAAGAGCTTCAGGCCCTGATTTCTGGCAGTTATTTACCTAGACAGATGGTAGACAGGCCCATCATTGCAGAGACTTGTGCACCTGCATAAGGAGGAAAAATGCATACTCAAATCAAACATACTAATCAGCTCTCCAGAAAGTCACTTTACAATTTAAACAAATTTTGTTTCCAGTATGTAGCCACCATGATATAACTCTAGGTAACTTATACATGGCTTAATTTGCATAAAAGTATGATATATACTGGATACCTTGGGCTGCTTCCAATGCTTGGTTTGTATACCCTCCTCATTGTCTCAGGCCTAGTTCAAACACCAGCCTCTGTCAAACAAACCATCTTTGGCCTCCACTACAAGGGGTAACATGGTGTTGTGGAAAGACTATAGGTTTTGAAGTGGCACTTAATTTGTATTCTCTTCTACCAATAGTTTTATGATGGTGTGTAAATTCTTTAATATTTCTAAGCTCAGTCTCCCGAGCTATACAACACAGTGTTATTGTGAGGATACAATCTGCTATGCTAGACAATGCATATTAAGTAGAAAATATCATTGTTTCTTTATCTGTTCTCTTCTAAGCACATGACTCATATCTGTACCAAGCATTTACTTCATTCTGCCTAGTATTATAGTCAGTTTTAAAATTAGTGTGTGTAGGCTAGGTTCTGGTAACAAAAAGAACTGCCCCACACACAATGATTCAACACAATAGATGTTGATTTCTTGCTCTTTTAATAGTCTTGTTACTACCTGAGCTATGGTCCCTAAATTGCTTTATGACTCTACCCTGCTTGGGTCAAACTCCTTAATAGTGTTGAGGCCTCCCTTTGACTAGAGGCAGGTCTAAGCAGCCTGCCCTGTTTGCCTTTCCTTCTAGCCTCTCCCATGTTGCCATCTTTGTAGGACCTAAGCTGTATCATATCATACCAGCTACCAGGGGAACTGGGAGTGAGAGAGGGAGAGAGGGGATTAGGGAGGGAGGGAGAGAGATCAAAAGACAGAGAGAGAGAGTCAAAACACAAAGAGATATGGATGAGGCCAAGAAAGAGCTTGTCTAGCCCCATCAGACAACCAGACACCATCTTTTTTTGTCCACTTTCGGGGGCTCATTCTCCTCTTGGGAAGTGTGACAGATAGGGTTGAGGATGAAAAGCTGGAGCTACTGGGTCAATCTGCTAACAATTGTGCAGGTAAGGATCCTCTTTTCAGCATGGACACCCATCGGAAAATTTCTCTTTTCATTCAAAAGAGCAAAGTTCACTGCCCCCCCAAGGCTTCCCTGTGTGTACAACACAGTGTTCTCAGCGCAGAGAGGGAAGACGCTGTGCTCACCCTGTCCTTTGAACCTGTATCAAGCTCTTCGCCTTCCGAATTGCAGTTTCTCTGTGTAATTACATGACTGCCTCGACCACTAGGTTGTGAGCTCCTCAAAGACAGGCCTGAGCTTTATCCGCCTTTCTACCTGTCCCTGGCAACTTGCACAAGGCAGAACTGCAACGAGATTGGTAAAATGCGTTCGGGAGACAGACAGAGAGAACACAGCAGAACAGAACTTGAGTCAAAATCAGCAGAAAACAAGAATAAGCTGGGTTACCTAAAACATGGCAAAAAGGGCATTGGGGGTGTGTGACACAGGGTGGCTGTCACGTTAGTCACCAGAGTCCAGGACTCCCCCCAGAACACAGGTGCCAGACTCAAGGAAGGAAGGGCCACTCCAGGGCTTTCCTGCAGGAGGGGAGAGGGTCAGCACAGAGCCAGGTTTCTCAGCTGCAGTTTCTGACCCTATCCTTTGAAGGCCCTCTGTGCCTGCAGCTGAACAGAGCAAGGAGAATATTTATTGAGCATTTGTTGGGTTCTTACCAGGAGTCAGGCTCTATTCTAGAATTAATTCTTAATGGCAACTTGATGAATGAGGTATTATTATCCCCATTTTACAGATGAGTACACTGTACTCAGAGCACTTAACTTTTCCAAGGACACACAGCTAACAGGAGGGAGACTTGAGACTCAAAATCAGACCATTTTATTTTTTATTATATGTATACTTGTACTTATTATACACCTATTTATATTACACTAGAGGCCTGGTGCACAAAATTTTTGCACGGGGCGGGGGGAGTGTCCCTCAGCCCAGCCTGCACCCTCTCCAATGTAGGACCCCTTGAGGGATGTCCGACCACCCATTTAGGTGGTGCTCAGACATCCCTCTCATAATCCAGGGTGCTGGCTCCCAACTGCCCTCCCCTGCAGGCCTGGTCCCCCCCAACTGCCCTCCCCTACTGGCCTGGTTCCCCCCCGCCCCCAACTGTCTTCCCATGCAGGCCTGCCCCCCATCCCCAAACTGCCCTCCCCTGCTTGCCTGGGAGCAAGCAACTGCACTCCTCTGCTGGCCTGGTCACCCCTAACTGCCCTCCCTGCTTGCCTGGTCCCCCCCAACTGCCCTCCCTTGCTGGCCTGGTCTCCCCCAACTGCCCTCCTCTGCTAGCCTGGTCACCCCTAACTTCCCACAACTGCCCTCCCCTGCAGGCCACCTTGTGGCGGCCACCTTGTGTCCACATGGGGGCAGCCATCTTTGAACACATGGGGGTGGCCATCTTGTGTCTTGGTGTGATAGTTGATTTGCATATCACTCTTTTATTAGATAGGATATCCTATGCGTTACATAGGATACATATATAAAATTTGTACTAAGCTAGACAGTCAGCAAGACACCATCCCTGTCCTTGTAAAGGGAATACAGATAAGGAAACATCCCCTAAGCACATAGGGGCCAAGGAGGCTGGTGGTGGATTAATACATGGTGCCCAGCAGGTTTGAAGGAAGGTCCGAGGGTCTGGCAAATGTCAAGGAAGTGGTTTAAGTAAAGAATGTTGGGATGGGATCTTCCATTTTTTTTTCCAACCTTATTTTTTATTTATTTTTCATTTAAAATGTTACCTCACAGTCCTATTGTGAGGACCGAATGCAATCTGAAAATATACCTGAAGAAACTCTTCCAGTCACTCAGTTTTATTCATGCAACGTATGCATTTTTGGTGCCTCTGATGTTCTAGGACCTATAGCAGGTGCTGGGGACACACTGGGTGCAAAGCAGGTGTGGTCCCACCCTGCCCTCTTGCAGCTGTAAGCCTATGGGGGACACACATTTATCCAGTTTCACAGACATATTTAACTTCACACTCTAATAAATGCCATGAATGTTTCTTAAAACTACAACGGGAGATGATTGGCTAACTATCAGTAACTAGGTTCTGGTAGTGGATTTCCCCACATCAATAAGTAATTCTCAAGACCAGCTGGGTGTCCTCCAGTTCAACTCAATTCTGATACTTTCTACTTGATGATAGCATCAGATCCCACAGGTAATGTATCAATTCTACAAGACTGACATCCCCCTGCCCCCCCCCCCCCCACCACTCACAAGCTCAAGTTGCCACCTGTACTCCTGACTGATTCAGAGCTTTCCATGACCCTCTCCTTGGGTTCGATTAATTTGCTAGAATGGCTCACAGAACTCAGAAAACATTTTACTTACTAGATTACCCATTTATTATAAAAGGGCATAATTCAGGAATAGCCTGATGGAAGAGACACACAGGGCATGGCATGGGAAAGGGTACAGAGCTCCCATGCCCTCTCCATGTGCAACTCTCCCCCCGAATCTCCACGTATTCACCACCCCGAATGCTCTCGGAACCCAGTCCTTTTGGGTTTTATGGAGGCTTCCTGACATTGGCATGCTTGATTCAATCATCAGCCAATGGCAACTGATTCAACCTCCAGCCCCTTTCACTTCCCCACAGGTCAGGGTGTGGGGCTGAATGTTCTAACTAATTGCCTGGTTGGGTTCCCATGGCAACCAGCTCCCATTCCCCACCCCCAGGCGCTTTCCAAAAGTCACCTCATTAACATAATAAAAGACACCTTTACAAGCTCTCAGCACTTAAATTCCAGGTTTTTTAGAAAGTTATGCCTGAACTGGGGCGAAGACCAATAATATATTTCTTATTGTAAATCACAATATCACAGTGAGGTATTATGAGAGGTTAATGTGAGAGGGAGTTAAGTGCCGACAGAGGCTTTTGGAACTTAAACCTCTGGAATCACTCCCAAGTAGGCAGCTTCTTTGTCCGCTGGGCAATATCTAGTCTGCAAATGCTTACCGGGTGGCACTGTAGATGGAGCTCCCTTTTGAAATCAGGCAGATTGGAATTTAAATTCTGGTTCTGTTCTTTCCTAGCTGGGTCACATTGGGTGAGTGACTTAGCCTCACTGAGCCTCACTTTTAAGTGATTGAGACTAATGATGATGAGGAAGATGAGAACTAACATTTATTGAGGCCTCACATGTGCTTTGCACCATCCTGAGTATATTGACTCACTTTATAAGACTGTTGTGGGGATTAAATGAGGTAATAAATATAATATATTATATAATAATGAGGTAATATGCAAATTGACCATCACACCCTCACAAGATGGCTGCCTACGACCAGGCCAGCAGGGGGGTTAGTGAGAGATGACCAAATGATTGAACAAGCAGGCTGCATGGGGCGACCAGGCCGGCAGGGGGTACAGTTGAGGGCGACCAGGCCGGCAGCGGGGATAGTTGGGGGTGATTAGGCTGGCAGGGGGGACAGTGAGGGGCTACTAGGCTGGCAGGGGGTCAGTTGGGGGTGACCAGGTTGGCAGGGGAGGCAGTTAGGGGTAACCAGGCCAGCAGGGGGGGAAGTTGGGGGCAACCAGGCTAGTAGGGGGGGCTGTAAGGGGTGACCAGGCCAGCAGGGGGGGGCAGTTAGGAGTGACCAGGATGACAGGGAGGGGGCAGTTGAGGGCGACCTGGCTGGCAGCGGGGGGCAGTTAGGGGCAACCAGGCCAGCAGGGGAGGCAGTTAGGGGCGATCAGGCAGGCAGGCAGGCAGGTGAGTGATTAGGAGCCAGCGGTCCAGGATTGTGAGAGGGGATCAGGTCTAAACCAGCAGTCGGACATCCCCCAAGGGGGTCCCAGATTGGAGAGGGTGCAGGCTGGGCTGAGGGGACCCCCCATGCACTAATTTCATGCACTGGGCCTCTAGTATACTAGTAAAGTGTGTAGCACACTTGGTGGCACAAAGCAGTAATCTGAAAACAGTAGCCCATAATCGTGTGATGAGGTGCGTCTGTTGCATGGGTAAGCTTGCCGATGGTAATAAAGCTATCTGGAAATTGGTTTACTTTTCATTAAACTAGCAACTCTAAACGATGTCACTTACAAAATATCTGTCCCTAGGGAAGGGAGGGAAGCCTGTGCTGTGATATTGTGACATTTGAAAAACTTTAATATACACACACATATATGCTTCATCTAGTACATTTTTGTTACTTATCCTTTACTGAAAATTATAATTTACATAGAAGTAAATTCTCAGATTTTTCAATCATTCAGTCAGCCCTTACCTAAAATGGACTCCGCTACACGTAAATTCATAATCGTATGGAATGCTTCAGCCAATTCTGGGCACAGTTTCCCAGGCTCCTACACAGCTCTGCATTTAAGCAGTTGATTCCCAGTACAAATGGGTAGCACAGTGATTGAAAGACAAAGAAACAGAACTTGAGAACAATTCTCTGTGCAGATCATCCTTGGAACCTTGTGGACTTCATTCTTGGGAGCATTGCTTCACCTGTCAACCACCCTTTACCCTAATATTTAATTCCATTTTTATTTTTATTATGATGCATATAGATACACTGTGCCAGAAAGGAACAGTTTCACTGCTTGTATTTTTTTTTGTCTGCTCATCCTGCTTATTTGTTTAATTTCATGATTATTACTGAAAATACATTTGTTTTATGGAGAATGGGGTGGGGGGGTGGGGGGAGAGGGGAGGTTAAAAACTGATCCTCACCAGGTATCAAATATGCTGGGATGGACCTTAAATATGATTCTCTTCACTCTTCTCAATTCCTAGGTGGGTTAAGAGAAGCTTCATTGTCTTTAGTTACATAAACATGTGGGTGAAAGTACTATTGCTCCGGCCTGAGTTCCACCTTGGAAGGAAGTTGAGGTGGGGTGTGAGTGAAGACTCATTGACTTTCCTGGCTTTCTCCCCCCACTAGGTGACACGTGTGGTCTAGATACAATATCAGTATCTGTGAGGCTGGCCGTGAGTGAAGACGCTTTGGTGCCCTGATTTGAAATGCATGGTGCAAGATGTGAGCTCATGTGGAGAAGATGGGTGGGGAACTCCAAGGACCAGGGCAAGGGTACTGGTGGCAGCTGTTACATCCCTAAGAATGCCCTTATTGCTGAGATTATGGAAAGGGGTAAAGCCTGAGGGGGTTACAAAATGCTGCCACAGGAAAGTCTCTTTCTCCCTCTAACTTAAACATGTTCAAAATGTACTCTTTGAATCCACGTGGGAAATATCCATCTCTTTTTCCCATGAGTGGCAGATCACATGACATTGATAAAATATGTAAGATCATGTGGTCCTGATGGTCTATTCTGTTACTCCAGGACCTCAGAGAGGGCGTTGAGACTGATTTAGCTGCTTTATTGGTAGTGTCACCTGCGTGTAAACCAGCTGACAGAATCAGGAGTTGAATTGAGATGACAACAATCCCCTCTTGTCCGAGGTTTTGCTTTCCAAGGTTTCAGTTATCATGATCAACCAGGGTCTGAAAATATTAAATGGGGAATTCCAGGATTAAACAATTCTAAGTTTGAAACTTCACACCATCTGAGTAGTATGATGAACTCGCGCGCCATCAAGCTCCGCCCTGCCGAGGGCGTAACCCACCCCTTTGCCCAGCGTCAGCCCACCGCAGAGGCCTCTGTAGCTGCTTCCGCTCCGTAATCATTTGGTTATCAGACCGACTGTCCAGGTACCTCAGTGTCTGTGTTCAAGTAGGCCCCCCCACCCCCGATTTTACCTAATAATGGCCCCAAGGCGGAAGAGTAGTGATGTTGGCAATTGGGATATGCCAAGGAGAAGCCGTGAAGTGCTTGTTACATCCGTATCCGCAGGAGGTCAAGAGCCATCACGAAGCTATGCCACAATCCTCCATCGTTTGCCTCACTTCATCTCATCACCTGCGCATTTTGTTGTATCATCACAAGAAGAAGAAGAAGGGTGAGTACAGGACAATGAGATATTTTGGCGCGCACACACACACAGAGACCACCTCCACGTAACTTTTATTACAGTATATTGTTATACTTGTTTATTTTATTGTTATTGCTTTTGGCCTGTTACTGTGGCTCATTTATAAATTGAATTTTAACCTAGGTATGTACTTCAGGTCCTTGAGTAATGTTGTTTCATTATAACGATGATGAGAAACAACAACAACTCCAAGCCAGGGCCACTGTCCGTATACAGTTTGCACGTTCTCCCCACACCTGCTGAGTTTTCTCCACGAGCTCCGGTTTCCTCCCGCATCCCAAAGGGGAGCACCTGAGGTGAATGGGCGTGTCTCAGTCCTCCCAATCTGAGTGAACGGGTGTGGGCAGCCTGGCAATGAAAAGGCGTCCTGTCCGGGACTGGTTCCCGCTTTGCGCCCTCAGCTGGGGGGATAAGCTCTGGCCACCCACGTGACCCTAAACTGGAATGGGTTTGGAAAATAATCTTCCTTGTTTTTATTATCGTTCTTAAATGTACACACAGGTCACACTTATTTTAATGCTTAAGATTAGGAGTGTTTTGGGTCTTTACTGAGAAGTTTGGTGATGATTTTGTGACCAGAAATATGCCGTAGGAATTTAACTCTTATGTATATCGATTAGCCTAGTGTAAAATTGGTTTTTGTTATGTCATGTAGCTTAGAGCTGCAGTTTCCAAGAACCTACCGAAGATGTTACGTGAGGACTGCCTGTATGTATAGGAGAAAACCTAGTGTATATGGCGTTCGGTGCTGCCTGTGGTGTCAGGCAGCCACAGGGGGTCTTGGAGTGTCTCCTCCGTGAATAAAGGGGATTACTGTAGTTTGAGCTCTGGATTACAGAAATAGAGTATTAGGTCCTCGAATTTATCCCATAATACATGCAGGCTCAGTAATGCCTAGTGACTAGATAAACAGGGACACTTCCACACTTCAGATGCACTGTGTTTCAGAAGCAGATTCTGTGATGGAGTTTAGCATGCAGGATGATTATTAAGGTGTGCCCTACTGATGGGCACCTATGGAAGCCGGATAGGACAGAGCAGGGAGCTGAGCTGCAGTGCAGGCTCAAATACAGCCTCAACCAGCCCACGGGGAGCTCCAGAGTTAGAATGGTCCTCTAGAAGTGTCGGGCGAGATTGCCAGGCCTTTGCACCACTGTGTTGGTATATGTGGGTCACCCTTGGGAAGAGCGTGACCTGGGGCAAGGTAGCTCTCTGCAGCAGAGGCAACTCCTGGGGCTGACACCCGAAAGCTGTCCATAGCTATAACATTCCCAGCAGCTGGCTGACAAATTCTTTACTGAAGAACACACCGTGTCCGCCATGCAATGCTATTTTATAAAGGGGTTGGGTGTATGTAACTGTGTGTGATCATTAACCTTCATCAGACCAATAAAAGGAGACTTCCATCCTGCTTACATAGTTCAACTGGGTGACATAATGCCCTTCGAACACAAGGTGGTGCTGCAGTGTCAGTGCTGAGGCAGCGGGGAATTCTGGAGGCAAGAAAGGAGAACCACCTGTTCTCTTTATAAAAGAGAAACATAGGTAAGAGCCTGAGGTGCTGTTTTAAAGTTGTTTTTCCCCCTGGAAATTGAAATACTCAAATACTCAGAAGAGGTGAGATCTGATGGGTGGTGTGTGTGTGTGTGTGTGTGGTGTGTGTGTGTGTGTATGTGTATATACATTGATGGTGGAGGGCAGAGCCATCTCTCCCTCCCTCCCTCCCTCCCTTCCTTCCTTCCTTCCTTCCTTCCTTCCTTCCTTCCTTCCTTCCTTCCTTCCTTCCTTCCTTCCTTCCTTCCGAAAATATCCGCAGTGGGGCCAGCTCCCAAGTTCTAGGCTCTGGCTGGTCATCTGGGTAACACAAATAAACAATGTCTGGCTCCCCCTTTGGGAGCTCTGATGGAACAAGGAAATGGCATTTGTATGTATGCCATAAAATATAAGCTTCATGATGCTTCATTCCCAAGTCAGAGCTTGGGGAGCAGTGGGGTGGGGCTGGAGAGGAGTGGGCACTAGGCCAGGAACTACAGCACTGTAGACAGTGCCTGGGAAGGCACATGGGCATTTCTTTAAATTATTGTCAGCTGAGTCCGAGGCGACAGGCAGAGCCGAGTCTTGGATACACATTCACCAAAAAGGTGGATGTGTTATCAGTACTGACTCTTAACTTTGCCCAGGTGTCAGGTAGTGTGACTTTGATATGTAAATCCAGTCAAGCACCAGGAATGCTCAGGCCTACTCAAGAATGCAAATAATCTCCTTTGATCTTAACTTTTGGTGATACTTCCTGGTATTTGGGAATATAAATAAACACACTGCCTGGGCTCTGGGTCCCTGTCCCTCCATCAGAGAGGATGGCGGTCCCACCCAGTCCCAGCTTTTTTCCTTCTATCTCTGTGTCTTGTCTCTTTTATTTCTCAATCTCCAGCCACCTCCACTCAGAACCGGTTCATCTCTCTTTCTGTGCTGGATGCGGAAAAGGGAGATCCCTGCCATATCTGACCCCCCCACCATACAGCACTCAGCTCTCCATTCAGGAGGCAGCAGTAGCACAGGGTTAAGCCCATGGTCCTGGGGTCACATGCCTGGATCTATGTGTGGATTTAGGCAAATGATGCAATCACTCTGTGCCTCTTGATTGGAACTATGATTATAGTTCTTCCATCATAGGGCTTCTGTGAGGATTAATTGAGACCTAATACAATCACAGGGTTAAGATTAGTGCCTGGCATAGGACAGGGCTAGCTATTATTTTTAATATTCTCTACTAGTTCCCAAATGATCTTGAGCATCTATACTATGCCAGTTTTTATGCTAGTTGTCTGGGCAGCAAAGATAAACACAAAACCCTAATGGAGCTCACAGGAGATGGGTGCACATGCCAGGCAACTAAAACCAAGGTGTGAGATCCTAGCACTGAGAGACACGCAGGGTTTGTGGGAGCAGGATGAGGAGCACAAACTCATTCTTGATGCGGAGGGGCATCATTGAGGTGTTAGCTTCCAGGCTGAGGTGCTGCTTGAACTGAGTTCTTAGGAGATGAGTTTGAGTTCAACAAGTGAGGGTGGGAGTGGATACTTGATAGGAGCAATCTGGGAAGAGGGAACAGGAGGGAAGCAAGTGACAAATTTGTCAGCAGGGAATGGTTCATGGTTTAGTGTTGGGTAATGTATAAAGTGTGAGTATGAGGTGCCAAGGGTTTAGGAAGAGGAGGGCCTGGGTGGTGAAAGTCATTAAAGATTTTAAATAGGACAGCGCTTTGGCCAGGCCCGGAGGGGGTTCAATGTTAATGGATGAATAAATAAAAGCTGAGTATGATTTTGGCAAATCAGTGCAGAGAGTATCAGTGGGATTAGGGCTAAGACAGATGTGGTATTAGTTCAAGTTTAGAGATGCATTCTAAACAAATATATGTATGTGTGTGTATGTATATCTATATGTATGTGTAGATATTTATGTACATGTGTGTATATATGTTTTATGTATATATGCATGTGCATGTATATATGTATACGCATATATGTATACATATATGTATGTATATGTATGCTTTTATTGATACATGTATGCATTCATGTATATGTGTGTATGCTATATATGTATGTGTATGCATGTGTGTATATGTGCATGCATATGTATCTATATTGTAAAGGTAATCCATGCTCATAATGAAAATAGTCAAGTAGTACAGGAAACCACATAGTGCAAAGGTAAAAATTCTCCTTCTATTCCTTCAGCTTGCTAATCCTGATTCTTGGAGCTAACTAGTGTTAAGAGTTTTATTTTAAACAAGTGTAGACATACACCTACAGAGAAAAATGCAGTGTGGTGCTAAGATGCTGGTCTCTGCAGCCAACCTGCCTGGGTTCCAGTGTAGCTCCCAGTCCCCGCTGGCTCTATGAGCTTTCCCTTGTTATAACACCTCCCCAGGCCTCAGTTTTCCTGTGTGTGAAATGGACCCCTGTCCCATAGGATTGGTATGAGGATTAAGTGAGTGGCTTTCTGTAAAGCACTCAGAATGCCTGGCATACGGTATTTGTTATTTTTATAGAGAATCTCTTAAATGTGATAAAGGAGGAGAGGGTATTATAGTCCTGCTTTGCAGTATGCTTTTCCTCACTCACTAAAGAGCCTTGCACATCTTTCCACATCAGTAAACATAAATCTACCTCATTGCTCCAAAGCTGCATGGCGTTGGTATGGCTATACTATGATTTACGTAACCACTCTCATATTTATGGGCGTTTAGGTTGTCTCCAGTTTTTCACTCTTACAGACATTGCTGCAATGGCTACACTTGTTCAGATGTTTCTGTAAGGCAAGTTCCAACAAATCACATTCCTGATGTAAGGGAAGCCCTACCACAGAGGAACTGTTTTCTTCGTTTTCAGTGGAAGCAGCTGCCAGCTGCTCTCACCCTGAAGCACGTCTCGAGGGTCACATCTTACAGCTGCAGATGTGCGCCAGGTGGGTCTCTGCCCTGAATAAACGGCATAATGGAGCCAATGGGAAGCTCTGGGGAGGGGTTAGTTCCTCTGGGGGGCAGGGGTTCTCTTCCTTCTCCTTGTCCTTCCTACATGCCTCTTCGCACTGGGCTTCAGAGTTCAGAGAGCTTTTGGGGTGGATGTTGGTGGCCTGAACTACAGCCTAGTCAGGGGGAAGAGTAATGAGTGTGCAGAGCCTGACCTCCTGCACCCTCTTGCTCTCAGAGAGCTGAGAGAACAGCTGAGCGCATGGTGCTTGGTTGAAACCCCTGGTCTGGCTGGAACACAGGATCCTCCCGGATTTTCAAAGAACCACTGGCATCTAGAAAAGGGTCCCACACCAGCCAGGCTGATAGTGTCCAGATCTGTCATCACCCTGGGGGCATGGTCTCCCCCAACCACAAACCCTCTGGGGCATCTGCCACTGGTGCTAGCTCTACCCCTCCCAGCCCTGGACAGACCCTGGGCATGTACCTCTTCCCTGTGTGGCATCCACCAGCCCCGTGGCAGCAGAATAGCTGTGAGAAACCCTAAGAGCTTTGACCTTGAGGGTCCAGTGAAATGAGGAGCCTGTCACTGAGCAGACACGGGGAGGTGGGCATCCAGGAATCCTGATCACTGAGGCAGGGACCACCGGGCTGTGGGAGCCAGAACAAGCCTTCGCAGTGAGTTGGAGCCGTGAGGATGAGAACAACCATAGGAGCAGACACGTCTGATCTTCCACATCTCTTTTCTGCTGGAAGTTGTGAGCGGGGCTCACAGTCACCCTCTCTTTCTGACTGAGAAGCCCTTGGACTTCTAGAAAATTGGGGCAGGGCCTCAGGAAGGAAATTCTGACAGGAGAGCTTATGTATTAAAAAAAAAAGATGCTCACATGTGCACCTTGCATTGAGGGAGTAGACTTTCCCAGATAGTTCTTCTAAAAACTAGAGCCAATTTATACTTTCACAGCTTATAAAAGTGCCTATTTTCTCTCATCCTTGACAAGAGTATTGGTAAACTTTAATTATTTTGCCAAACTGATAGGGATGTAAAGTGATATCCCAATGTTGATTTAATTTGTATTTTCTTAATTGTGGGTGTAATTGAGCATATTAAAATCAACCTATTGGATATTGGTATTTCTATTGGGTTGGGTGGCTTTCCCTTAGTGATATGTAAAAACTCATTTTATAGTAAGGAAGTTGGCTCTCTGTCTAGCAAATGATGACCAATATTCTCCTAAATTCTGTGTTCTTTTAGCTTTGTTTTCTTGTGTGTAATCAAATCAGCAATCTTTTCCTTCAGGACTTCTGAGATTTGTGTCCTGCTCACAGAGGTGTTTCCTTACTCTAAGATTATAAAACTATTAACCCATTCCTTTCTTTTACTTTTATGATTTTATTCCTTTAACTTCTCGTGTAATTTTAAGAATCTCTCTGGAATTTATTTTGGTACAGGGAGTGAGGTAAGACTCTAGCTTTATTTCTGTTCTAAAACGGACAGTTATCCCAATGCCCTTTATTGGCTAATTCTTTCCTAGGCCGGTTCAAAATGCCTCCTCTTTAGTATGTCCAAGGGTCATGGTCTCTAGACTTAGAAGTTCTGGGTTTTGTCCCCAGCTCTGTTAATGATTTCCATGTAGTCTTTGCAAAGCTCCAACCTCATGGGCCTTAGTTTACTCCTGTGTAAATGAAGGGTTGGGAGAGATGAATTCACTTCCAGCCTTAACACTGTACTTTGGTGCCACAATTCCATTGGATATCAGCTCCTCCTCCCTCTTGGGTCTTTTTTAGCCCATTGTTAGTGCAGGCTTACCTGGCATCCAGTGCCCGGGGTCTGTTGCCAGGGCTGTGCTTGCATCTGTTTTATTGTTACTTTTTCTTCATGAAATCATCCTGTTTGAATCTTGGAAAAAACAAACCCTCTCTTATATAAATTTCTGTGTGTCCTACCATAGTGAGGTTGAGGAAATAAAAGGGTCTTAATAAATGGTTCTTAACTTGGGTCTCTCGGGGGACAGAGGATTATAATGATGGGAAGGTGTTATTTAAATACTCAAAAAGCTTTATAAAAGTTGGGATCCATACACTAACTGGACATTAACCTTCCTAGCTACCTACACAGTGCACCCACATTACTTTATGCTAGTGATGGGGAAGAAGAGAACAAATATTTCCTAAGTACTAGTATTTTCTGACATGAGAGCTTATATGTATAAAAACAGCGACTGACATCTCTCACAAACTCGACAGATCAGTACAGTTATCTCTGTTTTGAAGACGTGAAAGCTAAGCAGTAAATTTCCTTAGACACCTGCAAGTCAGTAGTTTTTGAACTCAAAGATTTGACTCAGGTTCACATACAACAGAGCTTTTGCCTTGTACCTCCCACACTACAGTTCCCCAGAGGAGATGGTCCAATTGTAGTTAAGCATGCTCTTGATTAGTTAAAAAAGGTGGAAATGAATTTATTGCCCTTATAGATGGTCATGGTACAAACCTGTAAAAGCTGTCACTGATAGAACTGTTGGGCTCCACAACCTGATGGCTTTGACCTTGGGATTAAAGTAGCTGTAGTATCACAGAATGTCCACCAGGTGGCACTGCGAACTCATCAATGGAATCAAACCTGTGGCATCCACTTTGAACCACAGCTGCCTCTGGGGACCTGGGCACAGATTCATCACCCCCAGGAGATGCGATTTCCCTTTAAGTTTACTCTGAACTGTGCCAGCTATGGCACAGCTGTGTTGGTTTTCTCTGGGGTTAAAGAGGGCCTGGGTGATCCCTTTCCTTCTGATGACCTGGAGCTGGGACAGGGTCTGTCTCCTGGGCCATTAGGTGGCCCAAGATGTGGCTCCTGTGCTGTTGGGTGGTTGTACCCCCAGTTATGACAGGTGATAGATTTCAGGTGCAGGGATATCTTTTTGTTCTTGCTTTAGCTGTGATGCAGGCAGGAGCGTTTACTAAATGTGGACTGGAAAGTCCTGATGGAGAAGTGAGTTGTAAACCATGAGACCCTGGTGTGCTGGGGTTCAGGCAGCAAGGAGGAGGCAGCATAAAGGAGGGGGGCTAGTATTTGTTGAATGCCTACTGTATGCCAGGCACTGAGAGGGGAGCTTTCCCCACGTTATCTTATTTAGTCCTCATACTAATCCTGGGAGTTAGCTGTAAACATTGTCCCCATTTTATGAATGAAGAAAGTAAACCTTGAAAAGATGAAGGAACTTGCCCAAAGTCACAGAGCAGGTCAGCTTTGCAGACAGGACCCTGTCCCCAGTCTGTGCTCCAAGGACTAATCTCAAAAGCCTGGGAAGAAGGGGTGCAAAGAGAGCTTTAAAGTCTGTCAGTGGTGCATTCAGCACCAAACTCCCTCTTACTTCTCAAAACTTTGGTTCCTATAAATGTTCAAGAGACTATTAAAAGGTGGGGCAGTGCATGCAGTATTATCACCATGTTACAGATGAGGAAACCAAGACTCAGAGGAGCTACACACTTGCTCCAGGTTATAGCCAGTACTCAGTGGGCAGCTGGGATCCAAATAAACGTCTATGTAACTTTGAAAAAGGCAAGTGTAATTGGACTATGAGAACTCATTCTTTCACTTACACTCAACAAGCACTCACCAGGCAGCAGCATCTAAGCACCAGGATGGCAACAGCTGCTTTTATGTAAAATTAGTCCTAATAAATATTCTTTAGTCCATCTGGTTCATCCTGTGTCATTCATTTTAATACGTGTCCTGCCATCATAGGCAGTCAGTAAAAACTTATTGGATGGAACGGAGCTGAACTGATTATACACACTTGGAGTGCTTGAAGGTTCAGATCTTTGGATGTTCTAAGTCTCCTGAAACCAAGTTATTGAAACAATTGGATTTGAGGCAATGTGGCCAGTAGTTGTTGAGTGCCTAATATTTTATCCCTTTACTGTTTAGCTAACTTTGGCCATACCACCCAGCATGTTGGTAAACTTAGATTGTGATTGAAATATAAAGTTACGCTAAGATCTAAATCCTGCAAAGGCAGGCACATAGGAGCCCCATACTGGAGGGAGGTGGAAGAGGGGAACCTGAAGCTGTAGGTATGGGAAGGTAGCCTTTTGTTTAGAATAAAGTCGTATTGGACACTTGGTTATTCTGTTAACCAGCTGTGTGAACTTGGGCAGGTAACACACCTTCCTGAACATAAGTTTCTATCTTCACAAGATGCACTCATTGTCTCGCAGTATCAGCTCCATGTCTGAGAGCAAGTCCGAGTGCTGAGTGCTGTGTTGTTTTCAGTCCCTGGGAGAGGGCCTGGCTCCTGGTGAATGCTCAACACACACTGAAAGGAGACAAACGGTTCTTTGAAGTATGTCAGGCAAATTCAATTATTTCAGCGTTATACTAGTAGATGGGGAGACAGATTCAGGAGGTTTGTTGAATGAGATAATTAATTTGAGATTTGTTCAAGGTCACTCATCTAAACATGCTAAAAGCCATGTTTGCTGAATCCTGGCCTTGTCTTGTATTGGGTCTGAGTTTTCCTATCTGTGAAAATGACCTCTTTAGGGATCACTGGAGTCTTTGTAACACAAATAGCCTCTGCATTTAGGTCAGTCACTCCAGTAAGTGGAGAAGAATGTGACCCCAGAGCAGAAACAATGAGGAAGAAGACAGATATTTGGAAAGTTGCATTCATTCATTCACTTGCTCATGCAAAAATTAACTTTTGAGCACTGTTTCTGTGCCAGACCCTGTGTCATATTTTGAGGGTAAACACAGAGATAAAAAATACAGTGTCTGTCCACTGAACTTACATCCTGGTGGAGAGTATAGGGAAGGACAATTACAGGAGGACTGAGGAGGTGGAGGGCGTTGTCTCAGCAAGGGGGAGAGAAAGGAAGGGGCAAGAGGAGGCTCCCTGGGTGATGTGTGTTGTGGCAAGTTGAGAACTGACATAAGAGTAGAAGCCACGCAGGAGAAGAGGGAGAGAAAAGAATCCCTATAACTGTGGGAAGGCACAGGCAGCTTGTCTCCTCTGCTCTTCTCTTCTTATCTGGCAGGAGGAAGAGGGATTGCAGCTTCTGAGGTGAAGTGTGCAAACATGTGCTACTGCTCCACAGACAGTTTGGCTCTGTGTGTGTCAGGGGTAGTGTTTTAAAATACTTTCTGATGTGCTTTCTTTCATAGGAAAGGAGGTCAGCACGTGCGTATTTGGCCACATTGTCTCCGAGCATTCATGTTGACACAGGCCCACTCTATGACTCCTATATCTAGGTTGATGGCTTTCGTGTTTTGGTTTGGGTTGCCTAGAATCAGACCTTGAGCCAAAGATTCAGAGGCAATCAGTTTATTGGAAGGTGGACGGAACATGGCGGGTGATGGGCATGTGACACGAGAAAGAGAAGTCAGCTACCAAAGGTGGTTACTAATTGGCTTATAGCCAATTAATTACGCAGAAAGGAGAATGCTAGCAGCGAAGATGTTAATGAAGGGCAATGCTTCCTAGAATCATTATGAAGGGCCTTAGAATTCTGCTTTCATCCTGTAAGTAAGTGGTTTTCCAAGCATTTTCCACAAAGTTTCCTCCCCCTCCCCCAAAGTCATTGCTAGAAGAGGAGGTGCAACGAAGATTCCAGCCCCCCTCAGCACTTCAACCAGTGCAGCTCTACTCTATCTCCTTTCTGGTTTAGGTTTTCTCCAAAATTCATTTCCACAGAGGCTTCCACAGGTAAAGGAACACTGAAATCAGAGTAATAGTGATGAGAGAGCCTTTAAAGTTTTAAATCAACGGATTTAATTAAGTTCTATATCACTATTGTGTGCTTGCACTGCCACCTGCTGGCAGTGATGTGTGGGATCTGAAGGCCCTGTGCAGGGCAGGTTGTAGGGAGAGAATCTGTGAGCATGGAGACCGGTTTGTAGCAGGGTTTGGTCATCCTGGCACGAAGTGATAACATCTGGAAAACAACTACTAACTAGCAGCGTTTAAAAAATGTTTTGGTTGATTTCAGAAAGGGAGGGGAGGGGGAGAGAGAGAGAGAGAGAGAGAGAGAGAGAGAGAGAGAGAGAGAGAGAGAGAGAGAGAGAAACATCAATGATGAGAGAGAATCATTGATTGGATGCCTCCTGCATGCCCCACAATGGTGATCGAGCCCTCAACCCATGCATGTGCCCCAACCAGGAATTGAACTGTGACCTCCTGGTTCATAGGTCGATGCTCAACCACTGAGCCACCCTGGCCAGGCCTCTACCAGCTTTTTAAAGCCTTTCCACCTTCTGGGTTGTTGCAACTGCTTTGTGTTAAACTTCCCTCTGATAACTGTACCCCAAGCTAAAGATTTCTTTTGTTCTTGGAAAGTGCCCAGGACTATAGGTAGGGGGTCCCACCGTGCACTTCTATGTCTGCAAGGAGCCGTGAATGAGTGCAGTGGCCAAGGTGAGACAGTAGGGGGCTCAAGAGTCATGATGACCTGCAGCTTCTGGCTAAGCCTGTTAGACATTCAGAGTCAATTAGGGGGAAAAACAAACTATGGGTGGTTCTGGGAGCTGGCTCTGCTGTATAGTCTTGCTCAGTTGTTCAGATTCATGCCCTTGTAGCACATGGCTTTTCTCTGAGTTGGTATAGATCTGTGACTTCCTGCCTCTTTCTTGACTCCTCTAGCCTGTTGACTCTGTGCCTTGCTTGCTACCTGTGCACTAGTCAGAGGCAGATTCTCAGAAGCTCACTCCTTTGGCTGGAGCAAAGGGATGTGCACACACAAGTGTCATAGTGGGCAGATATAAAAAAGATTTTATTAAGGACAAATTTACAAGAAGAGGTGTGGATGAGCACATCCCCTATAACCTCATTACCCCACAGGGAGAAGTGCTCAGTTGGGTTCTATAGTTAGAGTTCCAGGAGAGAGAGGTGCTGTCTCTACCTCCAAAATCTCCTTTATGTTTAGAGACTATAGAACCAGGAGCCAACTGTATTACTGTTAGAATAGAAGGTCCCTGGTTGATAGAGTGACCAACCATCCTGGTTTGCCTAGGACCGCCTTCAGGTTTTTGCACTCAAGGTCCTGAATCCTGGGAAACCCCTTGGTCTCCTGCAATCTGGAACAGTTGAGCATGTAGCCTTGTCAGGAAAAGAAGCCTTCAGAAAAGTTCAGAAGCTGGTCAAAGCATGTTGTTTTTTTGAGCTAACCCACACTGACTGAACTAGTGCCTTGTTAAGTTACCAACAGGGGGAAGGAAGTCAACCTCCAAGTCATCAGGATCTGACTTTTCTTATTCTATCCCCTGACCATGGGAGCTCATGAAATTTTTTCTGTTGATTCTATGGTAATGCATGAGAGAGGGATGTCCACAAAGCATCCCACCGCTGGGTTTGATAAGGAGTTCTATATTCCACCTAGTGATGAGTTTGCATTCCAATCCAGTGTCTGGGACACTCAGGAGGAGCCCTTTGGGGAAAGTTATTCATCCTCTGGACCAGTAATAGAGGTAGGTTGCCCTTTGAGGATGGAACAGACTCTTTTTAACCCTTTATTGCAGACTGCAGGAGCAAGTTCAAGGCCATGATCTATTTGTCCAATTCAGGGTTCTACTCATATCAAATCACCCAGCATTCCCTGAGTCAAAGCCATGTTGTCTGGATTTCCCCCTATGCCCCTGGGTCTTGTTATCCCCATGCGAGGAGAGCAAGCCATCTCAGAGTGGTACAGCATTGTGTCCTTTAATTATTGCCCCTGCTTCTGGGAAATCTCCTCAGTGGGGTATGCATACACAATTCCACGAAGTAGCCAGTTCAAGGCAGCAGTGCTTTCCCCATTATTCTTAGTCAACCCAAAGAACTTATTCTGCACTGGGAGTCATATGAGAGTCCCCATAGCAGGCTATTCAGCTTCATTTAACAAGGCCAATGGCATAGTTCTTCATGCAGATGAACCATTCAAACCTTTAAAGATTTCTCTCGCTTGGAAACTTATGATAGCCACCCTGGAAACAGTCTAATTCCAGTTTTGTGCACGAACACATTTGTTTCTGCTGATGTTTTCCTCAGGCTCCTGTTAGATATGCCACATGATAACTATTTCACATCTTGCTATGGCTCTAATAGAACCATAAAAGGAGCCTATTCTGATTTCTCTCTGAATGCACCTTCCCGGTTTCCAAAGGAGTCCAGTGCCCTGTTAGCTGTATCAAAGTCCTGTAGGGGGGCGGGCTGCCCTGCCTCTCTGTTTCCAGGGTAATCTATCATTGCTGCTCCTCCATATGGCTCAAAAAACACCCCCAAATTAGTAAAAAAGCTCGTGTTTTGAGCATTCTTATCTTTTTTTAGATGCCCTTTAACTACAGATCTGCTGCTCTGCAGTTTCCACTTTTGAAGGTATAATTTTCATAACTACCCAGTCAGTGACCATCCCAATTGCCTGGTGACTTGCTGCTTCCCGCTGCGGTTTTCCAATTGCAGAAGTCGGATTAAATTCTTTCTCCTCTTCCCAAATCTCCTAACACCAGAATCAATGACCTCACCACATTGGATTCCACGTGGCGTATGGTGTACAGAAACCCACACCACTAGTGACACATGGTGTTAACTATGAAAAGATCTGAGAATGACATATAAGCAGAGGAGTAGCAGAATGCCCAGGACCCTTCTGGCTCCCCAGAAATTGTACAGTGATGTGTGCTTGACCTACTGAGCAAGTAGAAGGATGTTGTTAATTGACTTACACATTTATAGGGAAGGCCAGGAAGGAGTGTGTATGGGGTCGGGAAGGGGGGGGGGGCGCTTAGTTTTACATGTAACAAAGGAAATAATGCCAATAAGCCTCCTGAGTTTAGCGAGGGTGTTTGTGAACCAAAATTGCTATCAGTGGAACCCTCACCTCTGTTCAGTTGTACGAGCTCATTGCAAAGACCTCAGCAAATGAGGAGCCAATGGATGTTCTCTGGTCATTGGAAACAAAAGGTTTGTCTTTCCTCAAAACTAGTGTTTAGATTCTGGTTTAGCAGTAATAAATTTCTCCCAGTGGGCGACAACTTCCAGTATATCCATTTTGCAAAGCTTCTCTACTCCTGTAGCTCTGGGCCTCAACTCAAACTAGTTTAAACTCATTGTCTTGGGTTAACAACAAAAGACTTAAAATCAGAAGACAAAGGTTTGAGTACATGCTTAGCCATTTGCTAGCTGTGTGGTCTTGGAGAAGTCATCAATTTTTCTGAATTTATTTTCTTATCCATAAAATATCTAACATTTGGGACTTCTCTAAGAGTGAAATGAAACAATAAATGTCCATGGTCTTTTCAGACTCCAAAGACCTCTACCAGAGTTTTCGGTGGTTGTTACTGCTACCTGCAAAATTCTAGGGAACCTGATGTTATGTTCATGGCACTGCTTGGCTCACCCCGAAGCAGCTGTTCTGGCTCTGTTTACCATACATGAGTGAACAGTTTACTCCAAGGGAATAGTTTACTCATTACAAATAGCACAGGGTACCTCCCACTTAATGTAGAACACAGCCTACACCATCCCAAGAGCCAGCCAGATGCCAGATGCCACACTATGTGTGCAATAGAGAGTAGCCGGGCCTGCTGTCTTAGGAAAACGTAATGGCAGTTATCTAAAGTGATGAAGGTTTGGGTGAACAAGCTTGATTCAATGACATGTTCTGAATCCCACTACAGGCATTCTTGGACAGCAAACTCCATTTTTCACCTGATTGGCCATATGAGCTTTTCTACATTTGGCTGAGCCTTTGATTTGCTCTTCATTGTAAGCAATGTGGTACAGTGGCACATGTGCTGTAGACATAGACAGGCTTGGGTTTAAATCCCAGCTCTGTCTCTTTGAAACTGAATCGGCCTTTGGTGAGTTACTACAATTCAGTTAGCCTTGGTTTCCTCACCTGTGAAGTGGGGATAGTGATTTCCACTTTGTAGGGTTGTCATGAGGAGTAAGATAAAGTACATAAAGCATCCAGTCTAGTATCAACTGAGCTGGACATAAATGTCGACTGTCTAATAAAGAGCCAGTGAACCCACCTGCCCCAGGGTAGGGACTACTCAAAGTTTGTTGTTAAGTATGTTACAGCAATGTTCAAGCTTCACTGTGTCTACTAAGCAGCCAGTAACCTTGCTAAAACACGAGTTCATATTCAGTAGGTCTAGAGTGGGGCTTGAGAGTCAGCATTTGTAACCATCTCCCAGGTGATGCCACTGCTACTCCTCGGGGGCCATAGTTTGAGTGATGACCCTTTTTATCCTTATCTAGCACATCTAACCTAGTAGCCAATAGGGCCCAACCACCTGTCCTCCACTGCTCTTGCTTCACTCAGAAGTTCTTACGTACCATTTAACCAATTGATGCCTGTATGATCGCAGACAAATCCACTGTGAAATAAAGGTTCCTGAATCCATCCCAGGAGATTCTATTTCTGTAGGGGAGGAGATAGGGCTTGGAATCTGAGTTTTAAAAAAGCATCTTAGATGGTACTAATGGGAATCAGCCATGTAACAATTACTCCAGGTATTGGACCAGCATGTTGAGACCCATCAGTTGTTATAATTGAGGCTGAACAGGATTCACATATAATTCTGAGTGCTATATCATGGGCACCATGAAGGCTGCCTGACTAAAGGATAATCAGGCCCTAGCTGGTTTGACTCAGTGGATAGAGTGTCGGCCTGCGGACTGAAGGGTCCTGGGTTCGATTTCAGTCAAGGTCATGTGCCTGGGGTTGTAGACTCAATCCCCAATAGGGGGCATGCAGGAGGCAGCCAATCAGTGATTCTCTCTCATCATTGATGTTTCTATCTCTCATTCCCTCTCCCTTCCTCTCTGAAAAAAAAAAAAAAAAAGGATAAATACGAGTCAGTCAAGTGTCTTTGGACATTTGATTCACATCATGCCCAGTATGAGAAACCCCTCTACATTTACCACTATTACCAATAAAATATTCATATGTTTATACATTATGGGATTCTCGTATGTGGCCACTGATGGGGAAACTTGGATGCTCCTGGCTTTCACTTGCAAAGCAGCAACATCCAGCGTTTAAGTGGTTAGACTTTGGGGCCAGAGGGACCAGGGCTTACATCTTGGCTCTACAGCTGGAAAGTTGTGTGACTTGGGGTAAGTCACTTAACCATAAAAGCAACAGTTTTCTTTTCTTTTTTTTTTAAATCTTTATTGTTCAGATTATTACAGGTGTTCCTCTTTTTTTTTCCCCCATAGTTCCCCTCCACCTGATTCCCCACCCCACCCCATGCCCTACCCCCCACCACTGTCTTCATGCATAGGAGTAAGATTTTTGTCCAATCTCTTCCCGCACCCCTCACACCTGCTTCCCCTGAGAATCGTCAGTCCACTCCCTTTCTATGTCCCTGATTCTATTATATTCACTAGTCCATTCTGTTCTTCAGATTTTTCATTCACTTGATTTTTAGATTCACTTGTTGGTAGGTATGTATTTGATGTCATTTTGTTGTTCATAATTTTTACCTTTACCTTTTTCTTCTTCTTCCTCTTCTTAAAGGATACCCTTCAGCATTTCGTGTAATCCTGGTTTGGTGGTGATGAACTCCTTTAGCTTTTTCTTGTCTGTGAAGCTCTTTATCTGACCTTCAACTCTGAATGATAGCTTTGCTGGGTAGAGTAATCTTGGTTGTAGGTTCTTGCTGTTCATCACTTTGAATATTTCTTGCCACTCCCTTCTGGCCTACATAGTTTCTGTTGAGAAATCAGCTGACAGTCGTATGGGTACTCCCTTGTAGGTAATTAACTGTTTTTCTCTTGCTGCTTTTAATATTCTCTCTTTGTCTTTTGCCCTTGGCATTTTAATTATGATGTGTCTTGGTGTGGTCCTCTTTGGATTCCTCTTGTATGGGGTTCTGTGCACTTCCTGAACTTGTAAGTCTATTTCTTTCACCAGTAGGGAAAGTTTTCTGTCATTATTTCTTCTAATAGGTTTTCAATATTTTGCTCTCTCCCTTCTTCTGGCACCCCAAAACTTCGGATGTTGGTTCGCTTGAAGTTGTCCCAGAGGCTCGTTACACTATCTTCATATTTTTGGATTCTTTTTTCTTTTTGTTTTTCTGGTTGGATGTTTTTTGTTTCCACATATTTCAGATCTTTGGTTTGATTCTTGGGGTATGTTGATCTACAATTGAGTTTCTGTATATTCTTTATTTTAGACAGTGTATGCTTCATTTCTGACTGGTTCTTTTCCATTTTTTTGGCATTCTCATTAAGGTCCTTGAAGGTCTCACTAAGCTCCTCAGAAGTGTCATCAAGTTTCTCAGCGGTTTTTAGAAGATTCTTGAGTAACCTTATACATGTGGTTCTGAACTCTATGTCATCCAGTAGTTTGCTTTCCTCCGTTTCTTTCATTCGTGACATGTTTCTTTGTTTCTGCATTTTGGCTGCTTCCCTGTGTTGATGGAGTGGCTTTGTGTGGTAGGTGACCTATAGGGGGCAGTAGCTCAGCCTCCCCAATCACCTGATGTGGATGCTCTTGGTACACCCCTTTGTGGGCTGAGTGCAAAGTCTTGGTGTAGTTAAGCCTTAATTTCTGTTGGTATGCTGGGAGGAATTGACCTCCAGGCCAATTAGCTGTGAGCACTCCCTGTGTCTATAATGGAAGAACTGCTGCACTGAAGACACGCTTATGGGGCAGGACTTGTTTCAGTGGGGCTTTGGTGCTCACTGAGTCTGCCTCTTGAATGTGTCACTTATGGATGTGAGGAGTTGAAATCTGGTGTCTCACACTGACCACTAGGTACACTGGCTTCTGGATCTCCAATGGGGTGCAGGTCAGCTACTGTCTGAGGCCACTCAGCAGGAGCTACAGTTTTCTCCTCTTTGCTTGGGGTTTGGAGGTTTTGGAGCTGTCTGACCCAGGCTGCAAGTTTGCTAGGTTAAGCTGCGATAGGGCAGGCCTTTCTTATGCTAACTCAGCTGCTTGGAGCTTGGGTGGGTTTGTAGGTTGTGCAGGGCGGGGCCTCAGGGTGTCACCAGCTTAGGGCGTGGCAAACAGCAATGGCTGCTAGTTAGCCGGCTCTGGGTCCCTGTTGGCATCCGCGAGTCCGTTGCCCCAGTGCAGTAAACAATTATTCCTGTACGCAGCTCTGCAAACAAGCCACCCTCACTGGCAGACAGTCCAGCTTCTCCCCGTAGGAGTTTGGGTCCCCCGCGTCTCTCCAGAAACTGTATTTCAGAGTAATCGGGGGCTTGTCTCCGTTCGGGTTGAAAAAAGCAACGCACCCAGTCGCCCGCAGCCAGCCTGGATCCCGCGCCTCCGTACCTCAGCTTTTCAGCACTCGTGCACGTCTCAATGCTCTTTTCTCTTTCCTTCTAGTTGTAGAACTTCCACTCAGCCAGCTTTCCCATGGTTCTGGGTGATAGACGTTTTGTCTTTTAGTTGCAGTTTAAATTGTTGTGGGAGGCAGCAGTTTAGGTGTTTACCTACGCCGCCATCTTGGATTCTCCCGCAACAGTTTTCTTATCTGTAAAATGCAGACATTAGCTATATCAGTGGTTTATAGTGAAGACTGTAAAGCCCAACAATATCATTGTCAGTCTTTCCCACATCAGGAGGTAGCTGGTTGATCCTTCCAACTTCTCAGGCCAGAAGTCATGCAATTATCCTTGACTCCTCTCTTGCTCTTATACCCTACATTCAATACATCGGCAAATTGTTTGCTTCACTTTCAAAATAAACACAGAATTCAACCACTCCTCACCAGCTTCTCTACTGTTCTCCTGGGTTATGCCCTCTGTAGTGTTCATGAATTTGTAGTGATAGTTCGCTGTTTCTGTCATAGCTTTCTAACCAGTTCCTCTGGTCATACTCTTGCCCACCATAGTATATCCTCAATAAATTAAAACAAAAATTGTTCATGTTACTCCTCTGATCAAACCAATTTTTCTCAGAATAAAAACCAAAGTCCTTATAATGGTCTTTTAAAAGGTCCTGTATAATCAGACTCCCTGTTACCTCTCTGACCTCATTTTTTATTGCTTTCTCTCCTCTGCACTCTACTCCAGACACAGAAGCCCCACAATTTTTCACAATCATCTCAAGAACCTCCAGCCTTGATTTCATTGCCCTCGAGTGTTCTCTGCCTGAGATGCTCTTCTCTCTGCTATTTGCATGACCAACTGCTCCTGCTTTAAGTCCTTGTTCAAATGTCCCAGACCACCCCATTTAAAATCTCCTCTGCCCCCTGTCCCTATTCTCAGGACCTCCTTTACTCAATTTTACCTTTATTTTTTCCAAATCATCATCTATCACACCATGTAATTTACTGTTTAAATTATGTTTGCTATTCATTGTCTGTCTTCCTTACAGGAATCTAAGCCCTATGAGGGTAGGGAATTGCTTTCTTCCATGTACCTAGCATGTACCAGCATCTATTACATAGTGGATACACAATACTTACTTTAAAAGTAGTTGAATGATGCATGTAAAGTCCTGATCACAGTGCCTGGCATGTGGACAGTGTTAAGTCAATGGCAGTTTTTATTATTTATGAAATATCTGAAAACCTCTTCCTGTCTTGGGTGCCCCTGCCCAGCATTCTGTGGAGCACATGTGTGCTCTTCAGAGAATCTTTGTCTCATCATAGCCCTGGCAGTGAGTGGGGCTGGGATTTTCATCCTCATGGGTCAGAGATGAGCTACAAGGCACACAGGGGCACATTGATTTATGTAACTAGTGTGTTATAGAACCAGGGCTCAATAGACTGTAAGTCTCTCAGTTCTAAATTCATTGTTCTTTTATACTGCTATGCAAATTAGAAAAAATGAGAGATAACATCTTACACCAAGTTCTTAGCTTTTCCAAGCCTGGATTATGTGTTAATCAAACACCCAAAGTGCTGATGTGCACAGGTGCCAAGATAATGTCAATAGTCTAACATGAGCCTCATTTATCTACATTACCTTGAAACAAAGATCTGTAAATTTGGGTGACATTGAATTAAATGGCAAAGATCAATTACAAGAACTTTCACACAGTGGCTAAAAAAAATCACTGATTCCCCAAAGAGATTGTAAATGTCTTGTCTTTTTCTGTTACTTGGCTGAAATAGAGTCAGTTTTGAATAATGTTAAGCTCTACTTGAAATAAGTTATATTATAATAAATATACTGGAAATTAAAAAATGAAGACCAAAAACATCTATAATCCTGTCACCCTTGCAAATCAATAGCTGTCATTTTAATGTTCTCTTCTGCTCTTTGCTTATATGTATGCTATTTTTGCATGGCATAGCAATATTTTTCTTTTTAAATTTAATTTATGCTACATTTTTTAGCTTTAACCATCCAGTGTTTAGAAATATTACACTTAACAGTTGTATAAAATACCATCTAGTCGGTGTACCACAGTTCACTAAACAATTCCCCTATTTTTGGATTTGTAGGTTATTTTCAATGTTTTACAGTTTAAATGGCATTGCAATAAATGTCTTTGCACATATAGATTTTTATGCAGGCATCTCCCACCATTCCAGCCTAATACTAATTCCCAAGAGTGTTTCTACTGGATTAAGATTTTTTTCATAACTCATTAAACATGGTTCCTTTTTTTTTTTTTTGCTCCTGTTTATGGCTTGGGTTGGTTTCATCAAGTGTCTAATATACATGGTATATTCAGGAAATTAGAAAACAATATATGATTATCCCTAGCTTGTTAATTTTCTCATCAAGACACCAGCTTCCATCATGGCCCCATTCTGGAGATGATACTGTTGGAATTGTTTTCTTCCCTGGAAATTTACTCAGTAAATAAGCAGGTTTCACTATTTGGAGGACTCTGTTGTCATTCTTCAAGTACCTGAACTCTGGTTTAGACTCCCTCAAGGCAGGTTCTGGTGGGAACAGGGCTGGTCTTGGAATCAGAAAAGTTGGATTTGAACCTTAGCTATGCCATTTATAAAAAAATACTTTGTAAAGTTCTTTACATAGCAAGGTATTATTAACTTTTTATTTAGAGCACAAAAACAAAAATTTAGTTGTTCAAATGAGCTTTCAAAATCCCAAAGAATGTTTTGAGGGTTTAGATCTTAGCTTTGGCTTTTAGACCTGACCCATTTGAAAGGTACAGCTTGTGGTGCATGTGAGGTTATGTGTTTTCTTGTGGGTTGATTGTGTGCAGTAGAAAGATAGACCTGGATTTGAGTCTAGGAAATTTTGACCATCTCTCTAAAATCGAAATAATAATAGGGCAAAAGAGAGTTAAATGGGACAGTATAAGTCAAATTTCTATCAGAGTGCTTGAAATTCTGGCATCTGTAGTGATAATTCTCTCTCCCACTGCCATACTCCATGAGAGGTTAACAAGCATTTTCAGATTTTTTTCATAAGCATTAAGGGAATAAGACTCTGCTATAGCATCAATGTATTATATTTTGGTATCCATAAAATATTTAGGAGTATTTTAAGTAATGTTTTCTTATTTCAAGGGCATCTTGAATTATTTCCAGAGATAGGCTGGCTCAGTTGGCTATATCCAGCAAGTGATTGCTGACACTTAAGCTATGTATTTCATTATATCTGCTATGCATTGTGTCTTTCCTGTTGGTACAGATAAAATGGTTTTATTTTCAAGTCAAGATGAATACTTATGTCCACAACTCTGAGTTTGGATGCAGAATTGTAAGCATTGGTAGTTTAAGAGCATAAATGTTGCAGTAACTTGTCTATGAGATGGAAAGCAATAACTTCCCTCATCCATTGCAATCCCATCTAAAAAAAGTATTTGTTTTACTATAGAAAAATACAATTCTTTCCATTTCTATACAACTCTACATTTTATATAATATGTTCACATCAGTTACCTTAACCAGATCTTACTATACAAACTTGAGGCAATCCTATTTGAAAGGCATTTATTATTAAATATCCACTATGTGTTGGTTTTGGTTACTAGGCATGTAGGCATTTACACATAACTTTCTTATGTGATCTTCACTTTCAACACTTAATGAAGGTCAGGTAATTGGAAAGCAGACTAACCAGGACTCAAACCCAGATCTTAGATTCCCAATCCAGTACTTTTCTTTCTTTTCAACAATCTTTTTTTATAAATATATTTTTGCTGATTTCAGGGAGGAAGGGAGAAGGAGAGAGAGATAGAAACTAAATGATGAGAGAGAATCCTTGATCAGTTGCCTCCTGCATGCCCCACACTGGGGAATGAGCCCACAATCTGGGCATGTGACCTGATTGGGAATTGAACCATGACCTCCTGGTTGATGCTCAACCACTGAGTCATGCTGGCTGGGCTCTTTTCAACAATCCTGCTTCTCAAGTTGATGGTGTGATGCTGTAGAAAGACTGCACCAGCTTTAGTCTAAACACTGGGGCTCTAATCTCAGTGAGTGGCTCGTGGTGGGACCTTGGGAGAGTCACATGCCCTCTCTGGGCTTCAAGTAAACACTTGTAAAAGGAGGAGAAAGCATAGACACAATGACCTCTTTAGTCTTTCTCTGCCCTGGCAATTTGTTTGCCTGTGGGACACACATACTATGGGAATATTCGGAGGATGTGGTTTCATTGGACAGATGTCCAGATTTGGAAAGAAGTTTATGAGATGAACTTCAGGTTTGAAATGATCTGGTCATTTGACTCTATAGGCCTTATCCTAGCAGTATTGCCTTTCAGAGTCCAGATGGAAGGGCAAACCAGAAGTTTGATCTGATCCTGCCTCCCTGTTTAACACAGAAAACTTTTTCCTCTTTCTAAAGAAAAACAATAAGAAAAAAATAGAAGACTTTAAATATATTTTTATAATGCACTTAGATGCATACATCATTAGTGTTGGAAAGAACCTTGGAAAAGATTTGTTTCAACTCAATAATTTATTATATACTAGGAAACTGAAACCCAGAGCAAGGGAATGTAGAAAGACCCAAAGTCTCACAGTGAGCTAGAGGCAGCAGGACTAGAACTCAGGGCTCTTGGATCCTCGGCCAGTGCCTTTACTACTAATAACTGGCAACTTGGAGCAGTGCTTATTTTCAGATTCCTGCTAGTCATGAAGTATGTAGACCTATGGGTTGACTGGTGCAATCTTAGCTTGCTTTAATGGAAGCAGCAAAAATACAGTGTGCACTCTTGGTGGGAATACTGACTGCCAAGATGTGGTAACAACCTAAGTACCCATCAGCAGATGAGTGGATAAAAAACTTATGGTACATTTATACAATAGACTATTACTCAGCCATAAAAATGAATGAAATCTTACCATTTGTTACAGCATGAATGGACCTAGAAGGTATTATGCACAGTGAAATAAGGCAGTCAGAGAAAGACAAATACCATATGAATTCACTTACATGTGGGATCTAAAGAACAAAATAAATGAGCAAACAAAATTGAAACAGACCCATTGACACAGAGAATGGACTGATGGTTGCCAGAGGGGAAAGGGTTGAGGGACAGGTGAAAAAGGTGAAGGGAGTAAGAAGTATAAATTGGTAGTTATACAATAGTCACAGGTCTGTAAAGTACAGCATAGGGAATACAGTCAATAATATTGTAATAACTCTATGGTGCCATGTGGGTACTGGAAATATTGAGAACACTCTGTAAAGTATATGATTGTCTAACCACTATGGCTACTCCTGAAAGTAATACAAAATAATACTGAAAGTGAACTGTAATTGAACAGAACATTTAAAGTTCTTTACAAGATGAAGGCGGAGGAGGAGGAGGAGGAGGAGGAGGAGGAGGAGGAGGAGGAGGAGGAGGAGGAGGAGAAAAAGAAGAGAGGGAGAAGACGAAGAGGAGGAGGAGGAGGAAGAATTGTGCAGTACTGATAAGAACTTGGGCCCAGACTGGGGTTGGCAGGTTGTGAAATTGGTAAAGCCACTTAATTTCTTGAGGACATCTGAGTGTTGTGCTGTGACTGAAGCATAAGGGGTGAGGAGCAAAATGGTGGCAGGTGAGACTGAAGAGCAAACAAGAGCTACAACATGGATGGGTTTTTATTCATGAATGTTGTATCTGAATAATTATCCTTCTGTATCTTCTTTATTTTACTATATTGATAGTAGAAATAGAAGGGGATCTAGAATAGAATACCAGATTTGTGTTTTCAATTGTGTCACCTTGGGCAAGACAACCTCTATAAGTCTTAGCTACTCACCTTTTATGGGACTCTGCTTATGCACCCATTGCCTCAAATCCTCTAGGGTTCTTCTCTTTTCTAGCTATAGCTATTGTAAATAGTTCTGCTCAAGCTTCTACCAGCTTTACTGTCCATAGCACCTCAATAAAGCATGTCTTGCTTTCTGTCCCAGCATTCATGTAAGACCCCGCTCAACGCTCACACATATATAACTGGATGTAGGAGACAATTGGTGCCCCATGGATCATTTCTCAACCAGTGGTGTTTCCAGGGCAGACTTTCATGTACTTCCCACTACTTAAGGGAATCTAGCACATCTTTCCTCCTCTGCTGCATATTTGAAGACAGTTTGTGCCCATTATGCAGATGTGAACATTGCAGCCTAGGTACTTTCTCAACTTGTTGAAAGTCATGCAACTAGTGAGTGGTAGAGTCTGAGACTGAACTGGGTCTGATTTCAGACCCAAGTTGGAACTTGTTTTTTAAACACTACACCGTGTTTGCTGAATTGGTTTTTCTCTTCCACATTTTCATTCCATTTCTTATGATTCACTAATAGTCACTCCTATAGATCTGGGGCATGGAGATTATCCTAATTCCCTTTTTTTTTTCAGAGAAAGAAACAATTTCACGAGATTGAAATCCTCAAGAGAAAGGAGCCTAGGAAAGAAATCTCATCAGAAAGCTAAAAGAAGTTTTCATGGAGTTGCTATGAGTCAGAAAGTTAATGAATCCAGTTGTATTGTTTACCAAGCAAAGATCCTTTCAGATGTCAGGAGATAGATGTGTAGATGTCAGCTCATAAAGCACAGCTTCAGTGTGATAGCAGAAATACAAGAAACTGGAATCTCTCCATGCTAAAAGATAATGAAGGAGGCCAGAGATAAGTTGGAAGAAACTCTGGTTACCAGGAGGGGGTAGCAATTGTTTTTTGCTGAATCAACTATTTATGAGACTGGGATTTGATTTCCCATGGTTTAACAATTCAAGGGAAAGATGATTTTCTAAAATGCCCAAGGTTTTGGAGTAATTCAGATAACTGTTTCTTGTACAAAAATAATTAATCACTAGAATTAGAAATGCTTGCAAAATTGTGAAGGGGAAAGAAGATATTTTGCAATGTGAAGGCATCATGGTGTAACTTGTTGGGAAGAATAAAGTATATCTTGTTGTTATAGGCACCATTTCATCCCTTGTCAATATAGAACATTTGGTTTTGATTTTTGATTTTACTAACATTTATTAAAAACATAGCATGTGTCAGATATTTTTATATTGGCTTTAAAATTTTTAATGAGCATCATTTAAGTGTATTTTATTATTTCACTTTATGAAAGAAGTCTGTAGTCTTGGTGGAGTGAAAAAAGCAATATAGGTACATGATTTTGAGTGAGGATGAAATAAGGGAGGTTAAAATCATTCATCAAGTGTGCCACTGATTCACTGCTGGAAAAATCCTGATTATTACCTTTGGTGAGAAATGAACCGAAGTCTGTGAGAGCTGAAGGAACCTGGCATACATGTGATTCAGCCTTCTCATTTTACAGATGAGTACCCTGGAGTTCATAAGGGGGAAGTGATTTGTCCAAGATTGTTATGTGATGAATCAGTGTCAGCTTGTTCACCACGGGCCTGGCTCTCTGCGGCACAATTTTGGATTTGTTGTCTGGAACTACATGAGATAAGCTGAATTCTCCTTCCACAGGACAGCCCTTTAAATATTTGATGACAGTGCTCCGTGCCTCAGAGTCTCCTCCTCTTCAGGCTAAGTAAACTTTCATTGGTCAAGTATTCTAAGCACTAAAAAGCTTTCTGGATTATTTTTCCCCCCCATTTGTTGACAACTCCCATTTTCTCCCTTTTTGCCTCCCTTCACCCAATACCCACCCCACCCCCAGCCTTCCCCATACTATTGTCTGTGTCCATGGGTCATACATATATGTATGTATATTCTTTGGTCAGTCTCTCCCTGTTTTTCCCCCTCTCCCCTGAAATCTGTTATTCTGTTCCATGCATCCATACCTTGATTCTTCATCATGTTCCATCTTTTCCAAAAGTGCATGATGCTGTCAGTTTCTCTCCCAAACTTTGGTACCCAGAAATGAATACATCACCTTAGGTTATATCAGTAAAATACTTAATTAAGGAGAGTGGATATAAGTTCTTGCAACTTGCACAATTAAGATTGTTGGTTTCAGGATTACAGAGTCATGAAAATATGTCAAATTGAGTTGGAATGGAATAACTGGTCTTCATACTTCAAGTTTAAAAATGTTGGATAAAATAATACAAAATAGTTTTTGTACACATAGCTGAAGAATAAATTAAGAACAGAAAATATCCAGGTGTGAAAACAAAGAAGCAGCTCAAAATCAGAGTACTAAAGCTGAAAAAGCTTTTATGGTTACTGTAACATCATATAGAATTGAATGTCAGGTGACTGGGTACTAGGATTCTCTTATATTGACATCAGGAGCAGATTTCAAGCTCATGGCATAGATGAACTACCTGTCTAAAGGCAAGAGCCATGAAGAACTGTCCACTTCTGGAATAAAGACCAGATAAACCTGGCTTGCCTCTTCGGGGAGGTGGAAATTTGTAATCCATCTGATGCTGTGTCTGGTAAACAATTCACCAATGATAAATAATCCCAGATCTGCACTACACATGAGTGCGGGGTATGACTCAAAGTAGTACTGATATGGTATGAATACCAAACCAAAAAGATAACGTAAAACTAGTTTAGTGATGACCACAGAGGCTAACACAGAGGCAGATGTAACACATCCTGTAGGGACACTTCTAAAGCACCAAGACTCACAAAGTGCTGGTGAAAATGAGCACACAAGCAAATATTAAAAATTACACAATGGAATAAATTGCCCTGAAGAAAATTAGCAGGTGAAACTAATATCAGCAGTTGCACTAAATATCACCTCAAGAAATAGAAATAATAGAGCAATCTACACTAGGCAAACAAATTTAGCCCTGGCCGGTGTTCCTGAGTGGTTAGAGCACCCCCCTGCGCCCCTTCCCCACCCCCCCACACACTCTGAAGGGTTGTGGGTTCAATTCCCAGTCTGTTCCTGGGTTTGTTCCTGGGTTACAGATCGGATCCCTGGCCTGGGTTAGGCGCAAGTGGGAGGCAGACAATTGATGTCCCTCTCACATAGTTGTTTCTTTCGCTCTCTCTCTCCACTCCCCTCCCTCCCTTTCACTCTATCTAAAAATCAATGGAAAAAATTTCCTTGGGTGAAGATTAACAAAAATAAATAAATAAAATAAACAGATATAAGTGGATCAAAGAGATAAAAGATCAAAGAGGAGAAACTAAGGCACAACAAGATAATTTGAAAAATCACAGGTAGATTTGAAACAGAACCAAAGTGTAATCCAAGTGAAAAAAAAAAGATTATTAAGTAAAGCACTCAATCAACAGATGAAGAGAGAAACAATGATCTTTAAGATAGATCTGGGAAAATATAGATAGAAAATATAGAAATTTGAGACATGGAAGCCAGAGATGCCAACATAATAGAAGTAACAGATGAAAATAATAGAATAGAGGCAATATTGAAAGAAATAATGACAGGATCTCCAGAATTAAGTACATGAATCTATAAGGTAAAAGAGCACACAAGTCCTGATCAGGATAAATTAATTCGTTAATTCAGAAAATACTTAATGAGCATGTATTAGATACAAAATCTCTTCTAGATGCTGAACCAACTACCAGATAAAACATTTTACCTCACAGAGCTGACAATCTAGTTTAGGGTGAGGAGAAATAGACAATAAACAAAATAGACAAGAAAAGTAAAGCAGGGTTATAGGAGAATTGTACTTACCGTATGATCATCTGGTGCCTACCTGTATAGCCACTCAGCCCATACAATTTCTGCTGTGTTTTGAGACAGAGATCTTGTCTTGTTCATCTCTGCATGGCAAGAGGCATCATGTATCATGGTTCTTGATGTAACTTGGTGTTCAATAAAAATCAGATGAATTTAATGGAATTCTCCACCATCTTATGTTTTATTGAGTTGTACACTTGAAACCTGTACCCAATAAATTCAATGAAAAAAAAATTCTCCATAATCTTACCTCACCATCTTTTTGCTCTGGTTTGTCTCCATCTTATTGATTTTCAAGGCTGTGTCCCACTGCCCTTGAAAAGAGGTAACCAAGAACTTCATTCTCTGCCTGCCCACAGCCATGCCTTTGGAAATGTTATCCTCATTTTGAGCCTGCCTACTCATCTGTATCCTTACTGCTGCCAACTCAGGTTAGTCCTCATGTGCTCTTTCTTAAACTGGTCTTCCTTCCTTCCTCTAGTCTTTCTTAAACTGGTCTTCCTTCCTTCCTCTAGTCTTTCTTCAATTGGTCTTCCTTCCTTCCTCTAGTCTCCACTACATTCATTATCCACACTGACAGGATGATTTTTCTAAAAGATGTTTGAGTAAGTAATTTTCTTGATTAAAGTCCATCAATGACCCCTATAGCTTTCTTAAACTATATGACACTGTATGATCTGGGTCCTTCCTACCTTCCCATCCCCCCTTCTCTCTGCCTCTATTCCTGCCCCACGTGCTATTCATACCAAATGACTTGATTGGTCTTAAGCTTTCAACATGTTTCTGTCCTTTTATTTATTCTGCTATAGTTGTACGACAAGTCTTTTCATTCTTAATTCCCCTTTCTCATTGCCAGGCAAATACACATTCATCTTGAGATTCAGTTCAAATTTCAACTCCTCTGTGGTGCTTCTCCTGACCCCCATCTTGTAGTAGAATTAATCTTCCATTCTTTGAGGGTTTTATTTTTTGTTATAATACCCTTGAATTTTTTTGAGCCCATTTGCCTCCTCCGCTAATCTTGAGCATAGATGCCATTTCTTATTTTTCTCTATTCCTGTTCCAAAACTATTATACCCAGTAAATGCTTTTTGAAAGGGAAAATAGATATAGGAATGATGCTTGGTACAAAGAAGATGTCTATTTTGAAACAGAATTGATGATCTAGCTTTGGTTAACCCTGAAAGCCTGGTTTGTTACTTTTTGGGAACAGAGAGCTAATCTGAAAAGTGTGAATTCTTTTGTGACACAACTTTGGGTCCTAATGTTATAGTGGTCTTTATTCTGACTTTATAGGAAGCATCCAGCTACTTAGAGACCTTGAAAAGTCCCCTTAAAGGTAAAGAATGACCACATTTGCTTTAACCATGGAAGCAATTAACTCTCCAGCAGTGTGGAAAACAGCTTTTGATCTGTATTTATTGATGCATACATTTCACAGAGCTGTGATATTTGAAGACAAATGGCTGTGTCCATAATTAAGACTGCTAGGGAATTGGCAAGTGTGATATGATGATAGAAGACCCAGAGAAAGGGCAAGGGAGTGTGAGTGATTAGGATGATCTAGTCTTTGTGACCTTGGTGCCTTCTTCCTCTTCATTGATTTCCCAATTAAATATAACTTTTCATTCAGTCAATTCCCATATTCTGCACGTTATTGATATCCTGCTGTAGGAAGGAAAGATGACCTACACCCTCCTGTAGTGGAGGATGATCTCACTTTAAAAAAATTCAATGTAACAAGGTGGTGAAGAGACAGTTCTCTATTAGTAATCTTTTCTATGAAGACTGTTTTATTACTGAAGAAACCTCATAGAGTAGGCAGTGGTCACAACTGGCAAGAGTCTTGGTTTGTACTGGGTTTGAGTTCTGACTCTATCACATTTAAATGTGTTATATCGTTTTATTCTTGCAAAAACTTTGTGAGGTATTGTGACCTCCATTTTAGAGATGGAGAAAATATCTTAGAAAAGTTAATTGAGTTTTCTAAAGTCACACAATAAATAGTGTAGTCATTTAGGATCAAGTACTGAATTCAGAGAAATAAGGATACATATTCTTATTTGTTTTGAGTATCAGGCTGACTATGTTAATAATTAACTAGGGACCATAAGGGTGCCCCATCTCCCACCAGGTTAAGTCCAAGACTACTGGCATGTCATGCAAGGTCATCCATGTTCTGGCTTCCATTTACCTCTCTGGTATCATTGCCTTCCCTTCCTGGCTCATGTACAGTGTTTCAGAAACATGGCACTGCTCGAAATTCCTAGTGCACACAGCTCTTTTCTTGCCTTTCCATTTACTCTCTGTCTAGAATGCCCAATTCCCACATTTGTCCTCACTAACTCCTACTCACTCTTTAGTACTCAGCCAGTGTAATGTATTTTATTTACATTAAATAAAAGTGTTCTTGAACAACCTTATTTATGTAGACTTCCTTAAACTCTCCAAGTTGAGTTAGGGGCCTCTTTAATACGCAGCTATAATATTTTGCATAATCGAATATCACATCCATCAGATTGTATTATAATTATTTCTTTGCTCTTTGTGTTTCCAACTAATCTGTAAACTCTGAAGGAAGAATCATGTCTTTGTAACTGAGAGTTTAGCAGAGTGTCTGCTATTTGTAGGTAGGTATTCAGCATATTCTTACTGAATGAAAGTGTATTAGTCATGGTTCTCCAGAGAATAAATAATATATTATATTATATTTATTCTCTGGAGAACCATGACTAATATATATACACACACATATATATATACATATAACATATACACATATTATATATATGGAGATTTGTTATAGGAATTGGTTCACATGACTATGGAGGCCCCGAAAGTCCCACAATCTGCCAACTGCAAGCAAGAGAAGCAGGAAATCCTGTGGTAAAATTCAGTTAGAGTAAAAAGGCTTAAGGATCTGCAGCTTTGAAGTTGAAGGGCTGGAAAAGATGGATGTCCCAGCTTAAGAAAAGAGAGAGAATTCACTTTCTTTCATCTTTTTGTTCCATTTGGGCCCTCGATGGAATGGATGATACATTGGTCTGTTTACTCCAACTATTGAATCAAATGCTATCCATGGAGACACACCCAGAAATAATGCTTTATCAACTATCTGGGCATCCCTTAGCCCACTCAAATTGATACACAGAATTAACTATCATAAAAGACATTGAGACATACATTTATGATCTATGTTGAGAGGCTCAATTAGTGGAATTAGTAGCTTTACTTGCCACAAGGGTAGAGGCTCAGAAGGCCAGGCTCTTTCTTGCTCTGGCTCAGCTAGGATACAGGTATTGAAGATATTCAGCCTCTAGGCTTAGCACCTCTTAGATGTGAGATGGTGAGTGCCAAGTACAGTGCTGTGCTGATACTTTCCTTACCAAACACAGGTGGAGTTGGTTTTTGCTGTACTCATCCTATATAATAAAGAGCTAATATGCTAACTAGACCGGATAAAGAGCTAATATGCTAATTAGACCAGACAGTGGAATGGAATGATCTTCTGGAACGACCAGTGGATGGGGGGTGGTGGGGCTGTGAGGGCTGAGGCAGCTGGGGCTGTGAAGGCCTACCCTTGCACAAATTTTGTGCATCGGGCCTCTAGTCTTTTATATTGTGCTTGGAATAGAACTTGGAAATGGACATGGCCATTGTGCGTTTGCCTCTTTCTTAACACCTACACTCAGACATTATGAGCATACTATGAAACTTGCTCTCTTTAGGGATAGTTATTTCCCATGAGGCCACTTCAACCCTTAAGAAAATATAAATCTCTAGATATCTAACCTTGCACAACTCCTATGGCCTGGGCCTTGGATCCAAATTCCCCACTCACAAATCTGCTGTCATGCTACAACCAATACAACCAGGTAAATAGGAACAATGAATATAATGACCATAGACTCCAGCTGCTATATTCCACCCTATAAAACTGGATCCTTCTCCTTCTGATGTAATCCTGGATCAGACCTGAGTTTCTCTAGCCCCTTTAAGCAGAAGAATGGCTTGCTCCATTCTTTTTTAAAAAAAATCACATTAAGGTCTGGCATGTTTTGTGACCAACTTTTGAGTTAAGGCAGAGGAATAGGAGAATGATGGGAGAGGCCTTCTATACATTTTAAAGGGTAAAACCAAAACAAAGAAAAATTCTGATTGTCACTGTAATGCCTTCTGCACTTTAGGGAGATAGATATGTTGACATAACAGCGAAGAAGAAATGGAACCATTTGGGAAATTGAGATACACTGTATTTTTGAGTAAGTTGGCTATTCACATTCTTCTTTTGGACAGCTACAGGGTCATGCCATTGTAGGAGAATTTTAAAACTCTGAGAACTTGCTTAATAGGCTGGCTTTAATCATACCACAGCCATTTCCTTTCTTCTTTTCTTGTCATTGATGGGGGTTTGGTCAGATGCCATTTCTCCAGGCATAAATTGTAACACAGTTTTTGTGCACAGTCTGAACATGTAGGTGATGGATGGTCCCCAAGATGTTTGAGAAGATTTCCTATGACTTTACTCTCAGCAAACTGACCTTCACAACCTGAAGGCATCACCTTTACAAGGGCAGCTTGAGTGCTTCTTTTGAAAGAGTAATTCTTATGTGTGTGAGTAACGTGCTGTGTCATGGTTTATAACAATGGGAAGCACTGAAGGCTATAGAATCCAGGAGGGAAAAGGGGGCTGTCTATCTAAGGAATAACAAGAACTGATGTTATTCCCTGCTATGCAGTGATGAAAAGGCACCTTGTAAAAGCTTTTAGTTGGTTTTCTTTTCTCCTAATCATGTCCAGGAATGTGTCTAATGCATTTTGTGCTTTTGAAAGGAAAAAGGAGAAGCATTTAAAGGACTGCCTTCATTTAAAAGGATTTTATCTCACTGGAGTTGGAGACATGGGTTTCTCAGGAAGTACACAAGTCAACACGGTGCTAAAGGAAAATAGGGGAGTTAGTATGAACTCGGCTTGGGAGAATCTGGGAAGGCTTCATACAGGGGTCATTTTCCCTTGAAGGATGTATAGAAGTTTTCTCAGTAGAAAAGGAGAAAGGCCACCCCAAACAAGGGGAAAGTCATGTGCAAAGGCACGAAGGCATTCCCAAAACTTCTCAATGACTTTTTGGTAAGCATTCAGACTGCTCTTTCTTTTGGACTCAGTATAAGAAATGTTGCTTAGGTTTCCATAGTAGCCAAAAGTTCTATATGAGTAATAATGCATCTAAAACAATTAAGAGTACAGTTTCAACTGTAGTCTCACATTCAACAAATATTTCTTGGGCACCTGTCATGATTCTAGCTTACAACAGACACAGCAATACATAAAACTGACAAAAAAAATCCCTCCCTTCTTTTATTGTGCTTAAGGGTTTCTGAATGCTATTTATAACATTTCTGAGAGTTTTAATTTGGGGATGCTATAAAAGCAGTTCCCATTTCAATTTCTTTCTCTCTGTATATGTGTGTGTGTAGAGTGTGTGTGTGTGTGTGTGTGTGTGTGTGTGTGTTTAATGGAAATATAGGGATATTTCTGTGCTGTTGTAACAGAAGTAACTTTATGTCAGGGATGGGAAATATAGGTTCATGTGCCCCTTTCTCGGACATAACTCATTAACTATGACTTTGTGTCTTATTGAATCTGGATCCAGCCCCAGAATCCTTCTCACTAAAGCATGGTGAGTAGCCACTTCCAGCTAATCAGAACTGACTTGTAAGATGAAAGCTCTAGGTTCATTACTCCATGTAGTTTCAAATTTGGTGAATAGAGAAGATAGTTCAGTGTGTTCTGCTGTGGATATGGGAAGCAGTTCGTACTGGCTGATGGTGACAGATAAATGGTTAGCCTTCTACTTAGTTCAGTTCAATGTAGAAATTTTTTGAGTACTTATTATGATCTGGCATAAGTTATGGTTCTTGCTATTGAGGAGCTTAAAGTCCAGTGATAAGGGAAGTAGCTATGTCAGCCAGTCCTTGCAGTGTGGAGTTAATAAGCATAATAAAGATCAGGCTAAAACATGTAGGGAAACAGAGGAGGGAATGACCCACTCTACTGGAAGGATGGGGGGAGGGGAAGACTCAGAGGAGGTGATACTCCAATTAATTTAAAAGATAATTAGAAATCTATCAGGTGGGTGAATAGTTAGAATAAGAGAATTCTAGACAGATAGAGGCAAACGCACGGAAATATAAAATCATGTAGGGTATCATTACAGAAATCCTCTCCATTATAGAATCCTAGGTTTCTGCTAGATAGCTCGCCTTTAAGAGAAGAAACACATAATAACTTCTGCACAACACCTAGCTCACTCTAGATGTTCAATAAATATTTGTAGAAAGAATCAATGTTATCTAGTCTTGTCTTTGCCTTTCTACTAGCATCACCTATTTTATTAATTCATGTGTTTACTGAAGTTTTCTAAGTGTTTTAAGTTTAGTTGAATTAAGAAATCAATTTGATTCCATTCAATTAATGAGGATTGAACACACATTCCATGTGAGACTTCTCCTTAGAGAAATGTCCAGGAGGAGAAAGCTTTTGAAATGGGCCTCCTTGGACTGCCTAAAAGTAAGATGGCTCTGCAACTTATCATCCAAAACTGATATCAGCTAGGTAATTATGTGCCATCAATAATTACACTGTGGTGCCCTGACTGGTTTGGCTCAGTGGATAGAGCATCGGCCTGCAGACTCAAGGGTCCCGGGTTCGATTCTGGTCAAGGGCATGTGCCTTGGTTGCGGGCACATACCCAGTGTAGGAGGCAGCTGATCGATGTTTCTCTCTCATCAATGTTTCTAACTCTCTATCCCTCTCTCCCTTTCTCTCTGAAAAAAAAAATCAATAAAATATATTAAAAAAAATAATTACACTGTGGTAATAGGCATAAACTGAAACAGTCCCAGGAAACAGGGACACATTGATCACTCTATAACTAGCTGGCTTTGGATCAGTTTTGGATTTAAATTCTATTCTATTCTTATTACGGCATGACTTTCAATAAATTACAGTAGTCTCCCTTTATCCAGGGTTACACTTTCCACTGTTTCAGTTACCCATGGTCAACCAGGGCTAAATTACATTAAATGGAAAATACTATAAATAAACAATTCATAAGTTTTAAATGGCATGCCATTATGAGTAGTGTGATGAAATCTTGTGCCTTCCTGCTCTGCCCCTTCTGGGACATAAGTCCTCTTTTTTCCCCTAGGGAATCCACTCTGTGTACACTCTCCACCAGTTAGTCACTTAGCTATCTTGGTTATCAGGTAGACTGTTGTGGTATCACAGTGCTTGTGTTCAAGTAACTCTTATTTTAATTAGTAATACCATATTTATATAACTTTTATTACTGTATATTATCATTATTCTATTATTAGTTATTGCTATTAATTTCTAGTTGTGTCTCATTTATGGTCTATATGTCTGTTCTTGTGCCAGTACCAGGCAGTTTTGAGAACAGAGGCTTTGTAATATAGCTTGATATCTGGTATCGTGATCACTCCAATTTTGTTCTTCCTCAGGATTGCTGCAGCTATTTCGAGTCTTTTTTTATTCCATAGGAATTTTTGGAGAGTTTGTTCTAGGTCTGTGAAATATGCCATTGGTATTTTAATGGGGAGTGCATTAAATCTATAAATTGCTTTGGGTAGTATGGACATTTTAATGATGTTGATTCTACCAATCCATGAACACGGTATATTCTTCCATTTATTTATGTCTTCTTCTATCTCTTTTTTTCAGCGTCCTGTAATTTTCTGAGTACAGGTCCTTTACCTCTTTGGTTAAGTTTATTCCTAGGTATCTTAATTTTTTGTGTGCAATGGTAAATGGGATTGTTTTTGTTGTTTCTCTTTCTGTGAGTTCTTCATTGGTGTATAAAAAAGCCATAGATTTCTGGGTATTAATTTTGTATCCTGCTAATTGCCAAATTCATTTATTAAATTTAATAGTTTTTTGATGGAGTCTTTAGGGTTTTCTATGTACAATATCATGTTACCTGCAAATAACGACAGTTTTACTTCTTTTTTAATTGGGATGCCTTTATTTCTTCTTGTTTGATCACTATGGCTAACATTCCTAGTATTATGTTGAACAGGAGTGGTGAGAGTGAACATCCTGTCTTGTTCCTGTTCCTAGGGGAAATTGTTTTAGTTGTTGCTCATTGAGTGTGAAGTTGGTTGTAGATTTGTCATATATGGCTTTTATTATGTTGAGGTATGGTTCCTCTATTCCCACTTTGCTGAGAGTTTTTATCAAGCAAAGGTGTTGGATTTTGTCAAATACTTTTTCTGCATCAATTGATATGATTATATGATTTTTATCTCAATTTGTTTATGTGGTGTATCACATTTATTGATTTGTGGATATTATACCATCCTTGCATCCCAGGAATAAATCCCACTTGATCATGGTGTATGTTCTTTCTAATGTAATGCTGGATCTGATTTGCTAGGATTTTGATGAGGATTTTAACGTCTATGTTCATCAGAGATATTGGCCTGCAATTCTCTTTCTTTGTAGTGTCTCTGTCTGGTTTTGGTAATAGAGTAATGCTGGTTTCATAGAAAGAGCTTGGAAGTATTCTTTCAGAATTTTTTGGAATAGTCTGAGGAGGATAGGTTTTAGTTCTCCTTTGAATGTCTGGTAAAACTCCCCTGTGAAGCCTCTGGCCCAGGGCTTTTGTTTGCTGGAAGCTTTTTGATTACTACTTCAATTTCCTCCATAGTTATTGGCCTATTCAGATTTTTTGATTCTTCCTAATTGAGTTTTTGAAGGTTATATTTTTCTAGGAATATATCCATTTCTTCTAGGTTGACGAGTTTGTTGGAATAGAGGTGTTCATAGTATTTTTTATTTTTTTTACAATCCTTTGTATTTCTGTGGTGTCTGTTGTTATTTCACCTCTTTCATTTCTGATTTTGTTTATTTGGGTCCTCTCTCTTTGCTTCTGGTGAACCTTGCTAGAGGTTCATCAATCATGTTTGTCCTTTCAAAGAACCAGCTCTTGGTTTCATTGATCTTTTGTATTTTCTTTTTGTTTCTATGCCATTTATTTCCGCTCTGATCTTTATTACCGCCTTCCTTCTGCTAACTCTGGACTTTTCTTGTAGCTCTCTTTCTAATTATTTATGTTGTAGAGTTAGATAATTTATTACCAATTTTTCTTGCTTTTTGAGGTAGGCCTGTAATGCTATGAACTTCCCTCTCAGGACTGCTTTCACTGTTTACCATAGATTTTGGATTGATGTGTTTTCATTGTCATTTGTTTCCAGGATTTTTAAAAAATTTCTTCTTTGATCTCTTTGGTAACCCAGTCATTGGTTAATAACATGCTATTTAGACTCCAAGTGTTTGAATTGTTTTGATTATTTGTAGTTTATTTCTAATATTATGCCATTGTGATCTGAGTAGAGACTTGACATGATTTCAATCTTTTTGAATTTGAAGAGACTTTGCCTGTGTCCCAATATGTGGTCTGTCTTTGAAAATGTCCCATGTGCACTTGAGAAGAATGTATATTCTGTAGCTTTGGGGTGAAATGCTCTGAAGATGTCAATTAAGTCCATCTGATCTAGTGAGTCCTTTAGAATTGCTATTTATTTATTTATTTATTTTTGCTGATTTTTTGTCTAGAGGATTTATCCAGTGGTGTCAATGGGGTATTAAATCCCCTACCATAATTGTATTGCTGTCTATCTCTCCCTTGATATCTTCCAGAAGTTTTTTTTACATATTTAGGTGCTCCTGCATTGGGTACATATATATTTACCAGAGTTATATCCTCTTGTTGTACTGATTCCTTTAGTATTATGAAGTGGCCTTCCTTATCTCCTGTTATAGCCTTCACTTTGAGTTCTATTTTTGTCAGATATAAGTATTGCTACCCCAGCTTTTTTTTCATTTGCCTGAAATATATTTTTCCATCATTCATTTTCAGTCTGTGTGAGTCCTTTGTTCTGAGGTGGATCTCTTGTAGATAGCATATATATGGGTCATGTTTTCTTATCCATTCAGCCACTCTATGTCTTTTGATTGGAATATTTAGTTCATTTATGTTTAAGGTTATTATTGACTAGAGGCCCGGTGCATGAGATTTGTGAACTGGGAGGTGGGGTGAGGGGGGGGGGTAGTCCCTCAGCCCAGCCTGCACCCTCTTGCAGTTTGGTACCTCTTGGGGGATGTCCCCCTGCAGGCTCACAGTCCGGGACTCTTGCAGTCTGGGAACCCTGCTCCTTACTGCCTGCCTGCAGCAGAGGTGGGAGAGGCTCCTGCCACTGCCACTGGGCTCGCCAGCCATGAGCCCAGCTTCTCGGTGAGCAGTGCTCCCCCTGTGGGAGCACACTGACCACCAGGGGACACCTCCTGCGTTGTGCATCTGTCCCCTGGTGGTCAGTGCGCCTCATAGTGACCGGTTGTTCAGCAGTTTGGTTGATTTGCATATTAAGCTTTTATTGTATAGGATAGTACTTGTTTGTAGCATTTCTATTTTTTTTCCACCTTTAGAAAATTTGCCTTTATTTTTTGTTTTTTACTAATAAATCTTTATTGCTCAGATTATTACAGTTGTTCCTTTTTCTTTTACCCCCATAGCTCCCCTCTACCCGGTTCCCATCCCACCCTCTGCCTTTACCCCCACCCCACTGTCCTCATCCATAGGTGTACGATTTTTGTCCAGTCTTTTCCCACACCCCCCACACCCCTTTCCCCTGAGAATTGTCAGTCCGCTCCCTTTCTATGCCCCTGATCCTACTATATTCACCAGTTTATTCTGTTCATCAGATTTTTTATTCAATTGATTTTTAGATTCACTTATTGATAGATATGTATTTGTTGTTCATAATTTTTATCTTTACCTTTTCTTCTTCCTCATCTTAAAGAATACCTTTCAACATTTCATATAATCCTGGTTTGGTGGTGATGAATTCCTTTAGCTTTTTCTTATCTGTGAAGCTCTTTATCTGACCTTCAATTCTAAATGATAGCTTTTCTGGGTAGAGTAATCTTGGTTGTAGGTTCTTGTTATTCATCACTTTGAGTATTTCTTGCCACTCCCTCTGGCCTGCATAGTTTCTGTTGAGAAATTAGCTGACAGTCGTATGGGTACTCCATTGTAGGTAACTAACTGTTTTTCTCTTGCTGCTTTTAAGATTCTCTCTTTGTCTTTTGCCCTTGGTATTTTAATTATGATGTGTCTTGGTGTGGTCCTCTTTGGATTCCTTTTGTTTGGGATTCTCTGTGCTTCCTGGACTTGTAAGTCTATTTCTTTCACCAGGTAGGGGAAGTTTTCTGTCATTATTTCTTCAAATAGGTTTTTAATATCTTGCTCTCTCTCTTCTTCTGGCACCCCCATAATTCAGATGTTGGTACGCTTGAAGTTGTCTCAGAGGCTCCTTACACTGTCTTCATATTTTTGGAATATTTTTTCTTTTTGCTTTTCTGGTTGGGTGTTTTTTGCTTCTTTGTATTTCAAATATTTGACTTGATTCTTGGGATCCTCTAATCTGCTGTTGGATCTCTGTATATTATTTTTTATTTCAGTCAGTGTATGCTTAATTTCTAGTTGGTCCTTTTTCATATCCTCGAAAGTCTCACTAAATTTATTGGCGGTTTCTAGAAGATTCTTGAGTAACCTTATAACCGTGGTTTTGAACTCTATATCCAGTAGTTTGTTTTCCTCCATTTCTTTCATTTGTGACCTGCTTCTTTCATTTGTGACCTGTTTGTCTCTGCATTTTGGCTGCTTCCCTGTGTTGAGAGCATGGCTTTGTGTGCTAGGTGTCCTATAGGGCCCAGTGGCTCAGCCTCCCTAATTACCTGAGGTGGACACTCTTGGTGCACCCCTTTGTGGGCTGTGTGCACAGTCTTGTTGTAATTAAGCCTTGACTGCTGTTGGTATCTCTGGGAGGAATTGACCTCCAGGCCATTTGGCTGTGAGGATAGTTGTGTCTATGCTGGGAGAACTTCTGTGCTGGAGATACCCTTATGGGGCAAGACTTGCTTCAGTGGGGCTTTGGCGCTCACTGAGTCTGCCCCCTGAGTGTGTCTCTTATGGATCTGAAGAGTTGTAGTCTGGATGGTCTCTCTCTGACAACTGGGTACATTGGCTCTTGGATCTCCAAGGAGAGAGGTCACCACCCAGCAGAAGCTACAGAGAGATCTGCAGATTTCTTCTCTTTGTTTGGTTTTTGGAGGTGCCCAGATGAGGCCCAGCTGTGAAGTAATGCAAGCTGCTGTGGAGCCTTAGGTCTTCTTTTGGAGGCTCTGGGGTCTTTGACTCAGCTGCAGTATGTTAGGTTTCAGATTACAAAGGGCCAGGCCATTCATATGCAAAAGCTTCTGCACACAAATTGGGTGGGTCGGGGTCTCAGGGAATCACCAGGATGGAGCAAATAGCAATGGCTGACTGTCAGCCCTGTCTGGAAGAGGTCCTGTGTCTCTGTGTCCCATGGCACCGTGCAGGAATAATGATCACTGCAAGCACCTCTGAGAGAAAGCCGCCCTCGAGTTCCACCCAATGCCAGACAGTCCACTTTCTCCCCGTATGAATCTGGGTCCACAGAGTTCCGCCCGGAACTGGAGTTCAGAGCAGTCAGGAGCTTGTTTCTCCCTCCCAGTTGAAAAAGACAACAGTGTACTCAGTTGCCAGCCCTTTCCACGCTCGCGCCTCTGTACCTCTGCACCTCTGCTCCTCCTCCGAGTCTCAGTGTGCTTTTCTCTTTCCTTCTAGTTGTAGAATTTCCACTAAGCCAGCCTTCCCATGATTTTGGATGACACCCGTTTTGTCTTTTAGTTTTGAAGTGGTTGTGCGAGGCAGCAAGTTCAGTTGTTTACCTATGCTGCCATCTTGGTTTCTCCAGCATTTCTATTCTTTATGCCTGTGTTCTTTCTTCCCTTTCTATTTCTTCTTTATTTTTTACAACAGTCCCTTTAGCATTCTTTAGCATTTCTTGCATTGTTGGCTTGGTAGTGATAAACTCCCTTAGCCTTTTTTGTGTGTCTGTGAAGCTCCTGATTTTCCCTTCAATTTTGCATGATGGCCTTGCTGGATAGAGTATTCTTGGGTTCAGTCCCTTGTTTGCATCACTTTGTCTACTTCATTCCATACCCTTATACCCTGATATGTTTCTGTTGAGAGATCATTTGATAATCTAATGGGAGATCCTTTGTAAGTAACTCTCTGTCTATCTCTTGCAGCCTTTAAGATTCTCTCTTTGTCCACTGAAATTGTTTTAAGTCGCTATGTGAAGAGTAATTTGTCACACAACAGTAGATGACCAATTTAGGGCCTGATGCATTCTTATTGCTAATTTCTCTTTATATGGAAATACCTCGATAATTGTCTATTAATGAGTACCTGTCATATTAAAAGCTTCTCTTCTGCTTCCCCCTGGAGCAACAGCTGAGCTTCACTTGTTGCCTTTAGTGAACAACAATAAAAGTGTGTCCAGAGGCCTAATGTACTTGAAGCCCTGCAATTGCACCCACTTGCTGGATGTTCATAATGTCTTTGGAGGCAGTTTTCCTAAGGCAATGAAATCATGATATCAAGAAAATGCCTTCTGGATTCAATCCTCTATGGGTTCTCAAGTTTCTTTGAAACTTCTGTATAAGCAGCTAATTCTTCAGCTTTCATCAAGCACCTACAGAGAAAAATCAGATTCATGTCTTTTCTCAAAGACTTTCTAATTTAGAAGGGGAAGCTACAACTTATATGTGAAGACAGGACAGAAAATAAAGACATCAACTTGAAATAATGGAAAGAAAAATAATTGTTTGGGGTCAAAGAATCTGGATTTAAATCCCAGGTTTTCCATGCATTAGCTGGTGACTTTGGACATCATCTGTTAATCTTTCTCTATAAATTACTTGAGTTATCTTCCTCCTCTAAAGTGAGGATAATCACACTGCTTTATAGCATTGTTGCTGAGTAGGAGGAAAAATTGATGTTGGGTGTAAAATTCTTTTAAGTAATAAAGAAGTTTATAGTTTTATTCATCATTGATTAAAAGAACCAAATCAACATGCTATAACTAATACTAATGATCACAAATTAAAGACTCTTAGGGCTTAGCAAAGAGGGAAGATGGTTCTGACTGGAAGATTCGGGGAACCTTCCCAGGAGAGGCAACATTTGAGCTGGATTTTGAAGAATGATTTGGGGGTGGGCAGTACAGGCAAAAGGGGAATGGAGTTGAGTTTTGGAGGTGGCGGAGCGAAAGTGATGCATCTGGGGAAAACAATGAGCTGTTTAGTGTTTCTGGGATTATGTGATGGGAAAGTGGGAAATTAAAGTTGGATCCAGACTACAAATTCTCAAGTTTCAGACTGAGGAGACTTTTTATATATAGACTGTAGTTCTGTCATCATGCACACAAAGTTTGGAAAGGCTTACACATAGTTCATTACCTTAAAGAACACAATCTCATTTGAAGTTCATCATAAACCTACTAATTTCAGACCATGGTGCCAAATATTCCCATATTGTTCCTCTTTGGGTCACTTCAGACTGCCCATATTTTCCTGGAATTTATCTTTCTATTGGCGATTTTTATAGATTTTTTTTGTCTTTATTGAAACTGTTAAAACTAGTCAATCTTTTTGTTCAATGACAGAAAAACCAGTTGTTTTTCTTTTAACAGCCCAGAGTCTATAACAAACTCATCTTTTAAAAAAAACTTTTACCCCAACTTTTAATTTTTATTTTTAAAAAAATGTATTGGGGTAACATTGGTTAATAGGTCATATAGATTTTAAGTGTTCATTTCTATGATACGTGATGTGTAAATTATATTGTGTGCTCACCTCCCAAACTCAAATCATCTTTCATCATCTATTTGACCTCTTTACCCTTTACTATCCCCCACACCCTTCCCTCTGGTAACCACCATACTGTTGTCTGTGTCTATGATTTTTTGTTTTTCTTATTTGTTCATTTGCTGCCTTCAGTTTTATATACCATGTGAGTGAAATCATGGTTCTTAACTTTTTTTCTAACTTCACTTAGCAAAATATTCTCAAGGTTCATCCATGTTGTTGCAAATGTCACTATTTCATCTTTTCTTATGGATGAATAGTATTCCATTGTTTAGATGTACAACATCTTCTTTATCCAAAAAGGTAAAGTTGTTTCTATGTGTTGGCCACCATGAACAATGCCTTTGGACTCAGACTAAATCATACTTCCAGCATCCCTGGCTCTCCAGCTTACAGATGTCTCAAGATCATGGGACTTCTTGGTCTCCATAATATGTGGGGAGCTGCCCTGGGCATACGGGGGTACTAGAGATCTGAATGCAGACTCTAGACATAGCTCTCTGCTCTCTCACCCTTTAGTTTAATAAACAGGTTGGCTGAGGTTTGACCTAGAACAAACATGCCTACATACAAGATCCTACAAGGTCTAGATTACTTGGAAGGTTATCTTGATTAGGGTTATCTTGAAGGTTATCTCGATTGTTCAGAAGGTTATCTTGATTACTCAGAAGGTTAAAGAATAATCAGGGCGTAATTGAAGCAATGAGGAAATATAGCAATAGCGATTGACAAAATGAAAGGTCAGTGATTGTGTTTGCAAAATATCTGAATTGTAACTTCCTCCTCTACTTGTGCTTAAATACTGTGCTGTAAATAAACTCGGGACTGCAGACTCAAGTCACAGTCCTCCCAACCCCATCTTTTCTTGTCTGTCTTTTTCTTTATCCTCACCCCCTCAATCAGGTACTGTTCCTTGCCGGCAGGTTCCGGCAATAATAGTGTAAACAAATTCTGAATATCTCTCTCTCTCTCCCCCCCAAACCTCTTCTCTCTCTCATCCTGAAGGGAGATCTGAGTGATACACCATATTGTCCAATACTATGGTGTAATCCTGGCTTTTAGAGTTCTAGTGGGTGAAATAGGCCAGGCAGTCTCAAAATTTAGTATGTGTATGGAGTTCACAGGTGAAGAAAAACATTAAGAAATTATTGAATGGAAATATTTTATTCTTCTAATATATGTGCAGTGAATAACAACAGGGTTCTACCTGGCAAATTGAAACCCTCTACTCCTCATTTTCTCTTTTCCATCTGCTAATTATTTATTACTTTATATTATCATAGCTTATTATCTATAAATTTATGTATTTTTGCATTCTTTCCACCTAGCAGGGTACTCAGTACATAGCAGTTGCCCAATGAATGTTTATTTTGTTAAATAGGAACTGTCTACTATAGTAATACATGTATTATATAATTCATGTATTCTTCTGAAACCGATGCTGTTTGTTCATCCTGCAGCCAAACAACTTGGTGAATGTAATTTGTGGGAGAGAGTGGGGTATGGTGAGGTCTCTGTCAGCGAGCTCCACGTAGTGTTTTGGAGCAGCTTGTGCCCTCACCTTAGTGGCCTTACTTCCTGGTAAGATCACCTCCTGATCTTGGCTGGGGCTCCCATTGTGGCTTCGTGGTTCCTCAAATGGTAGTCAAGATGATGTTGCTTCTGCAGTCCTTGTGAGGCCACTTTTCTTATTCTAATAATTGCTCTTACTGAGACAAGAAGTGGTCCTCTCTGTGTTGGCCTTTTCTTTGGCTTCTAAACAGAGAAGCTCTGCTCCCTGTTTTCTGCAATATCTCTACTGTTTAAACTTTTATTTGACTAAGTTTGTATTGCTTTTGTATTTTTAAGAGTTCCATATAACCATGTATTGTCTGAATGTTTATGTCCCACAACATGTATATGTTAAATCCTACTCCCCAGTGAGATGGTAGTAGGAGTTGGGGCCTTTGGGAGGTAATTAGGTGATGAGGGTGGAGCCCTCATGAGTGAGATTGATTCCCTTATAACAGATGCCAGAGAGTTCCCTAGCCCCTTCTACCAGGTGAGGTTACAGTGAGAAGAAAGCTGTCTATGAGCCAGGAAGTGAGCCCTCATCAGATACTGAATCTACCTGCAACTTGTTTTTAGACTTCTCAATCTTCAGTACATTTCTGTCATTTATAGGCCACCTCGTCTATAGTATTTTTTTTATAACAGTCCAAATGGATTAAGAAAATCAGGGCTAAAAAGAGTTCTTCCTGGGACCAGTGGTAAGATGATGTTAGTGACACAAATGGCCTCTTACTCTAAATTGTCCGCTTTCACTTATAATTAGTTAATATCCCTGTGCTGACTCTAACCACTTTAGCTATTTCCTATTGCAGGACAAATCAGTTTTCTATTTGAGATTCTCTCTGAGAGGTTGGGGAAGGCTTTTCTTCCTTATATTAGACTAGAGGCCCGGTGCACAAAATTCGTGCACTTGGGGAGGGGGGTCCCTAAGCCCAGCCTGTGCCTTCTCATCAGTCGGACATCCTTAGCACTGCCGCAGTGGCAGGAGAGGCTCTCGCCACCACCAAGTGCTTGCCAGCCCAGAGCCCAACTTCTGGCTGAGAGGCACCCCCCTCCATGGGAGCACACTGACCACCAGGGGGCAACTCCTGCATTGAGCAGGATCAGGCCAAAACCAGCTCTTGACATTTCCCAAGGAGTCACAGATTGCCAGAGGGTGCAGGACAGGCCAAGGGACCCCACTGATGCACAATCGGGGCCGGGAGGGACCATTGTAAGGCTCCAGGGTGTGTCTGGCCCATCTCGCTCAGTCCTGATAGGCTGGACCCCAGCAGCAAGCTAACCTACTGGTTATAGCATCTGCCCCCTGGTGGTCAGTGAACATCATAGCGAGCAGTTGAGCAGCCTAAGCATATCATTAACATATTATGCTTTGATTGGTTGAACAGATGACTGGACACTTAGCATATTAGACTTTTATTATATAGGATTATGAATTTCAGCCCCAAGGATGTATTTAAATATATACCAATATGTAGCAAGCAGAACCCCTATCTGACCCCCACCCTCCCCACCAAATTTCCACTAAATAATGAATATCCACAGCGGGTACTTTCTGGATCCCTCTGCACACAGGATGTATGAAACAGGCATGCAGTGAAATACACAAATGAAAGTATATAGAAGAGTGCTCTATATGTGATAGCAGTTTAATAACTATTAGAGGGAGGAACCTATGCTTTTAAAGTATCTACCATCAGTAAGTCATTGTGCTATGTGATTTATATCCTTTGTCTTTTTAAAATCCTTAAATTAGCTTAAAATACATGTGTTAATTATTCACATCTTACTAATAAAGTCCTAGGTTTCAGAGAATTTAATTAAACTCTTCAACATTACATAACTACCAAATATAAGAATTGGGGTTCAATCCCAAGGCTGTCTGGTTCTAAAGTTCATGCTCTCTCCATAGTGTGATATTTCCTCTTATTTAAACTTGAGTGTGAGTTTGAAAATCTATATCAACAGAATATTACTATTTCTTATATATGTGTACATGTCATATAGAAATACTACTTTCACACCTCACTCCCCTGTGTCAGAAGACAGGCCAAAGAAATTTGAATGAAAACCTTTATCTAAAACATTCAAATAGAAGAGGGAAAAGAAGAAGATGAAGAATGAGAGGAACGGTATGATGAACAGAAAAAGTAACTTAAAGAGTATGTCTTTAGAGGTGTGTGTGTAATTTTGGGGAATAAAAATAGAGCATAGATTATTTAAACCCACATTTGTTTTATTGAGAAAGTACTGAAGGGAAAAAGTACTGAATGCATGTTAACTGCTTAATACTTGTGTGCTGAATGCAAATTAATTGCTCAAACCATCTGGTAATCATTTGACTCTAGCAATAAAAGTGATATGTGAAACATTTATCATCAATCTGAAGGCACATTTTCTAATGGATCTTTTATTCAAGTTTTATATTTTTGTTGGGAACTTAAGATATTTTTTAGCCATGTAGTGCTTTCAACTTCTGTTTATAATTAGGATGATTCTAATGACATAGTGGTGGCACTAGAAGTAATCTTTCAATTGTCTTTCTTTGATCAATAGAGCATCCACCTTTCAACCTCATAAAATAATGCAAACTTTGACTAAACTAGGAGAGAATCAATGAACACACTTCATTTTTAAGAAAGTGCTTCTTTCTTAAGGTTTCAGAATATGTATAAGAATGTGTATGCATGTGCATGCATGTAAGTGTGAGTGTGCATGTGTGCCTTAAGGAGCATACATCTAGATTCCTATGTGTATTATTACACAGCTGCTTATTTAACCTTGATAATGGTATTCTCTTCAGGAATATAGTCAAAGGAAATAGCATTTTTGGTTTCAGACAGACATCTTTATGAAGGATAGCACAAGGGATCTGTATACATAGTCCAGTGCTTTACTGAGCCTCACAGAAAAAACACACAACAAAATAAAACTTATTTAAGAGCACATGGAGTAATGTCAGCAACATGGCATCATGAGAGGACCTCCAAGTCTCTCCCCTTGGAGTTACAAGTTGCAAAGCTATAATTCAATGAAAATTTCCTGCTCAATACACAAACACTCTGAGAGATCTGCACATTGAGACATCTGAAAGTTAGCATATCCCAGTGAACAGGGGAGACAGGACTGGGGGAACAGAGCTGGGAGCCGGGATGCAATCCAGCACTCACCACGGCCCCAACAGAAGTGATAGCAATGAAGGGTCAAAGTGTAAATGGAAGGGCACAGACAGCCTGCTTGGCTGGCACACAGTGAGGCAGAGACCAGGGTAAGAAGTAGAGAAGCAGTGCAATGGGTGGCAGCGTTCCACAACCTGCCAATCTCCTGTGGCAGTAAAATCCTCACTCAGCAGATAGTGAAAAAGGCCAAAAAACTCTTTTTTTAGTCCAAGATGTCTGTACTCACTGTAGCTAAACCCACTAGAAAGAACAGAGCTGCAGACACGGGAACCCGCTCACTATCCTCAAACCTTCCCCACTCATCACAGTGGAGCTGGTAGAAGCAGCTGGGTCGACTCAGACAGGGTGGCTCTGCTGGCAGCTTCTGGCTACAGAAAGGCGGTGTTGGGAACAGGCCAGGAGACCCATAGGCAACCACTTCCCACCATGGGGGTGATGCCCTAAGACCGAGATGATGGAGTTGTAAGGGGGATGCCCACACCTCAGGGTGTATGGGGGTATTTTCCACCGTCAGGCAACACTGCCCCACAGAGATCCCAGCAGTCCCAGTAGTGCAGGTAAGAATAAATAAAAATTTGTGCTCTGGCGCCACCTACTGGAAATCAAAAGAAATACATCTCTTATCAACCTGCTGACCCCCCGAAGAGTCAAATACTTAAAAAAAATTTTTTTTCCCCCCACAGATAGGCAGAGAAATAATCCATCAAGTATAATGAATAACCAAGGTAACAGGGAATTCAGAAAATAAAAAATTCCAGAAAATAAACTCAAAGACATGGAAGACTATGATTTAAGTGATAGAAATGTCAAGATTATAGTTATGAAAACACTCGACAAGCTACAAAAAGTTCCAGAAAAGCAATTCAATGAGCTCAGAAATAAAATCAATGAACAAAGGAGTACTTCACCAAGAGATTAAAACTACACAAAAGAACCAAACAGAAATTCTGGAGCTGAAGAACTCAGTAAGATGAAGAATGGACCAGTGAGCTTAGGAAATAGAACAGACAGAGGGAGGAAAAAAATTAGTGATATTAAAGATAGAAATCTAGAAATGACTCAAGTAGAAAAAGAAAGAGACTCAAGAGATAAAAAATATGAAAGCATAGAGATCTTAGATTATTTAACAACTTGTTGACAAATGTCTAGTATCATTAGTATGACAATTCAAATTTAAATGAGATAATATTTTGCACTTGACACTAGAAAAGATGTTTAAACTAAGAATATGTTTTGATCTTTCATACCTTTCTTCACTATTATTCCAGGTCTCCAATGGGGATGTTCATGTATTGCTCATGGAAAAGTAAAATAAATTTGAAGATGCATATAAAATATAAAATAAATATAAATGTACTGAACTCATCAATTAAAAGTCACAGAGTAGCAGAAAACTATATGCTGTCTTTAGGAGACACATCTCAGCTTCAAAGACAAACATAAACTCAAATTGAAGGGGTAGAAAATTATATTCCAACAAAATGTCATCCAGAGAAAAGTAGGTGTAGCCATACTTAGATAAAACAGATGCAAAATAGAAAAGGTAAAGAGAAAAAGATGGACATTTTATAATGATGAATGAGATAATACATTAAGAAGACATAGCACATTAATATATGTACACCCAACCTAGAAGCATCAAAACATATCAAGCAACAGCTAACAGAACGATAGGGAAAAACTGACAAAAATACAATTATAGTAGGGGACCTAAATACCCTATTGATAGCAATGCATAGATCATCCAAACATAAAATCAATAAGGAAATATCTGTCTTTAATGATTTAGTAGGCCAAACGGACATAAATGATATTTACAGAGCTTTTCATCCCAGAACATAAGCATATACATTCATCTCTAATGCTAATGTCTACTCTCAAGGATAGACATTATGTTGGGGGCACAAAACTAGCGTCAACAAATTTAGAAAATTTGAATAGACTGATCAATAGTAAGAAATTTGAAAAGTCAAAAATCTCCCAAAAAGTAAAAGTTCAGAATCAGGTGGCTTCACTCGTGAATTCTACCAAACATTCAAAAATAAGTGATTAATATCCAAAACATATAAATAACTCATACAACTCAACAACAGTCCTATTAAAAAATGGGCAGAGGACCTTAATAGACACTTTTCCCAAGAAGACATACAAATGGTCAACTGACATTTTAAGGAAAATGCAAATCAAGCCACAATGAGCTACCAACTCACACCTGTTGACTATTATCAACAAGACAAGAAATAACAAATGTTGGAGAGGATGTGGAGAAAAAGAAACCCTCCTACACTGCTGGTGGGAATGTGAATTGGTTCAACCACTCCGGAAAATAGTTTGGAGATTCCTCAAAAAATTAAGAACACAGCTACCATATGATGCAGCAATCCCTCTTCTTGGTATCCACCTGAAAAACTTGAAAACATTTATTCATAAAGATATATAAATACCACTATATTAATTATAGCATTATACATAGTAGCCAAGATATGGAAACAACCTATGTGTCTTTTGATGGATAATTGGATGAGGAAGATGTGCAATGGAATACTGCTCAGCCATATGAGGTTAGGTCTCACTTTCAGTCATTGAGAACCTTGACCTGACTAATTCTCTTGATGACATCATATGTGATATAAGCAGGCCTTGTAAATGTCAACCTCATTCTTTCCTAGAGATTATACAATACAATTCCATATAAAAGAAAAACCCTGTCAGCAGGGTTTTGCCCTTGATCATATGAAATAAACACTCTCTAGTTACTGGGCTGACAATCCCTTGGATTTTCCTGCCCCTTCTTACTCACGTCTAATGGACATTCTGTTTCCTACCTTAAGGAAGAGGGGGAGTGGTGCCAGCTTGGATTTTGTGGGTCTGATTAAATTTTTTATTTTAAGTCTCTTTCTGATAAAAGCTGGTGGATGGGAGGTATAGAGGAAGGCTGTTTATTCTGCCACACAAACACAATATTGAAGCCAACCCTGGATTAGTTTCTATTCACATGACAGGAGCAAAAACCCTGACTAGGTTAGATGACTTTAATTTGGGGCATTACCAAGGGGCTTGTCTGTTTCACATTCTATTAGATTATGGATTCCTTGCTGGTGGAGGTTTGTGTTACTCATGTTCGAAACACAAAGTCCAGAACCTTAACTTGCCACTTGGTTTGCATTCAAAGGGTGTTTGCTGAATTGAACAAAACCAAAGCAAAAAAGATTAAATGATTCAAAATAATCTTTTAAAAACCCTCTAACAGGGCTATCAAATGCATCTGAACAGTGTGAAAATATTTTGAAAAAAAATTCTCAAATTTTCATTCCCTTGCAAAAGTCCTCTATATCTCTTGGACCAAGAAGTGAGTTGTTTTCATCTCTATCTGGAATCTTCTGGATGTCAGTTTTCTGTGTCATCCTTATATGTGGTTCCACTTTGACTCCCTTCCTGAACTCATTGAGACAGCCACAGCTGGAAGGGTTGCTAACCTTCTGCCAGCAGGATCCTTGTGCAGAGGCTAACTTCTTAAGGGCTCATTTTCTTCAGTTAAGCTTTCTGAATCTTGCTGCATTGATCAATGAATGGATAACTAAGGGCATAGCTGAAAGTACAAAGCAGTTTTTTAAATTTATTTTAAACATTGATTTTTGTTTTTTTTCCCCACTGCCCACCTTCATTGTATTTTATGCTTGTATATGAGTATCTTTTAGTACCAAAAACAAAATAAAAAAAAAAACACCCCTCACTTCTGGATATAGGAAGAAAGTAACACATTTTTGTCATAGAAATTCAGCTTTTCATATTTTTTCTGTGTATGTGTGTGGTCTGATTGTATAAATCAGATTCCAATGAATTCATTCCTCTTATAGGTTTACTGAAAGCAAAGTTAGTAACCCTTATCTGTCATTTAACTTAAAGGGGATAGATTGCTGCTAAATCATAGGATGCTTGTTACGAAGGTGTATGTGCCAACACAGATGGCTCATGTTGCCCTGGGAAAACCATCAAGATCTCAGTCACTGCGTCCTCCTTGTTCCAGACATGTAGTCATTGGTGGTCCAGACCCATCTGCAAAGGAACTCAGAGGTCGGTGCTCTGACTGGGCGGTGACATGCAAACAGACTCTTCCTTAACATATGCAAGGTCCAGGACAAGGATAATAATGGAGGCTCATATACCATATGTCTAAATATTTAAAAGTTACCCTGCAACACATCACTTTTCCAACTGAGGAATAATAGGCCATTCTAAGCACTTCCTCAAACTATACCATCTGAGCAGAATGGATGGAGAGCAGTTATCAGGTGTCTGGCCTGCCTACTTGGGTGAATTAGGAGTGGTTAACTTTAAACAAAATCAGCTCCTCTTTATTTGGTTTCCCAGGCAAAAGGTGGTGATTCCACTCCCTGGCATATTCTCTCAACCTCACATCTGGTTTTGGTGGGCAGTGGGAAAGGGATTTGGTTGATATAATCCTCTTCTATAATTCCTATTAGCTCAATGAATTTCTAAAATTTAATGAAAAATCTTTTTTATGAGATTAAAAGAAAAAGATTTTGTGATTATGTATTTATGATGCATGGGATCCTCCAACACCTCAACGCCTAGGGCAAGAACTCCTCTTGCCTGGATCTAAAGGTAGTTCTCTAGGTCTTGTCCTGGCTCCTTCAGTGGCTTCAGTTTAGAATGTCTGAATCACTATAAGGCCACTTCCCCGAAAGCATCAGTCTCTAACTCATTGGTCAGCCCAAGGAAGTAATACAAATGGCCCTTTAACTGTAAGCAGCCATGGAAGGGATGATAAAGTCAGCTATTGGCTGGACTTTAGGTATTATAGAGAAGAAAAATTGAAGTTGCCATTGGCAATATTGGTTGGACATCTCCAGTAGATTGTTAAGAATATCAGGTCTAAGAAAATAATTCAACCATACTAGTTGCCTTGAGCTTGCTGAGACTTTTCTTCATATACCTCAAGTTGAGGAACAGAGCAATTTTCCCAACTCCAACTGGAACCTCTATTTTATCACATTTACAACTAAGATTTATTGAGCACTTACTATGTGCCAGAGACTATACTTGGCACATTATATGCATTTAGTCTCACAGCAACCATTGAAATAGGTACTGTTTAAACAGATAAGGATACTCTGGCACAGAGAAGTTAATTTATAATGTCACCCAGATAGTAAGTAAATGAACTGTGATTCATATCCAGGTTTGTTTCATTCCCAAGCCCTTACCCTTAATCTTATACTACCACCTTCCATGGGTGGTTCTTGTATACTGACCTTCCAGTGGGGTCAGGAACATTATCTTGCTCATTTTTTTGTTTCTTTGAGGTACCTACTTAGTATATGTTTATGAAAAGTATTCTAACTTGTGATATGATAGGTTATGCTATATTAAATAAATATCCCAGACACTTATCTGGTCTATATAATGTTTACTTAGGCTCATATGTGTGTATCAAAGTTTAGGACAAGGGTTGGAAAATTTTTCATGTAAAGGGCTGTTAGTAAATATTTTAGGTTTTGTGGTTTATATGGTGTGGTCGATAGAACAGGGGCTCCCCCAAAATTTTCACTTCATAATTCCAGGAATTTGAGAATATGTTATGTTACATGGTAAAGGGAAATTAAGGTTGCTAAGAAGCGGACTTTAAAATAGAGAGGTAATTCTGAATTACCTCTCTATTTGGGATGGGCCCAATATAATCACAGGGTCCTTAAAGTGGAAGAGACAGAAGAGAAAACCAGAGTGATGTATGAGGCATGAGAAGGCTTCAATGTGCTGTTTTTTGGCTGTGAAGTAGGGGAAGGGGCCCAGGAGCCAGTGAGTGCAGGCAGCTTCTAGAAGCTGGAAAAGGTGAGGAAATTGATCTCCCAGAGCGGCTCCAGAAAGGAATACAGCCCTACTGACATTTTAATATTAGTCGGATGAGACTTATGTTAGACTTCTAACAGAATTGTAAGCTGATAAATATGTTGTTTCAGTTTGGGGTAACTTGTTATAGCAGCAATAGACAACTAATACATATGCTCTCTGTCACAACTGCTCAGATCTGTCACTGTAGTGTGAAAGTAGCCCCAGGTAATATATAAACCAATGGGTGTGGCTATGTCCAAATAAAACCCTATTTATAAAAATAGTCTGGCCAGCCAGGTTTGACCTGTGGAATATAGTTTGCCAACTCCTGGTTTATGATCTAGAGCAAAATTAAGTGTATTTTGTGGACAAAGATAAAGATGACTATCATGAAATAAAAATGTAGGCAAAAGAAGTGGAAATTATTGGTAAATTAGAGAGGAAAAAAGAAAAATAATCTAATATTTATTAGCATCTGTTTCAGTATGTTATAGGTATTACTAAGTTACAGTATGTTACAGATGTTTCATGTGTGTTTTCTTATTTAAAGCTTGAAATAACATGGTAGTGTTTGTTTTATTACTTCCATTTTTACAGATGAGGAAACTGAGTCCATAGAGATTAAGACATTTAGGTTCACACAATTAATAAACTGGATTTTTAAATCAAACTTGTTGTTATTCTAGGTTACCATTTTCTACACTGAGGGACATCTTATTTGTTTTCTATTTACTCTCTCTGAGTCCCCTGCTCCTCTAAGATGTGCTAGACTGAATTGGAGAGGCTCATTAGTTGAATCATTTTGGGGAGAGGGTGGCTCAAATTCAGTTATAACATTCAGCGTTTAGCTTCTCTGAGTTCTCCTAATGTTAGCAAACCTCACTTCTTATAGCCCTGTCCACTATTCAAAGGAAAGATATAATGGTTGATGGAAAAAAACAGTAGCAGTTAAGAGCTAATTTGATTTGCATTTGAATGTTTCATTGAAGTTAATGGAGTTATTATTTAAAACAAATGACACAGAAGGTAAATTCTCAATTTGGAATAGAAGATTTGAACATATATTTAACATGGGACATTTTTCCACATTTCACTGCTTCTCTGATGTAAAAAATTATCAATGCATCAATCTTAAAAACATACTGTTATGGTTATCAAGACTCAAACCTGATATGTGTTTTCTTGGATTTTGCAAAAATCCATCTAATTCTGTGACAGATGGAATTAATAAGATTAGAACCAAAGTTCTTTTATTTCCTGAAAATAAAAATATTAAATATTTATCAGGCTCAGAAGTCAAAAGTGTGAAGGACCGATGAAACTATCACACATATAACCACTCATGTATAGGAATGGAGTTTCTAAGATATATTTCACAAAATGCTTCTTCTGATGTATGTAAATCCCAGGAAATTCTATTTGAAAATAGAGTTCTGTTATCAAATACTTTTATGAAGGAGTAAATGGGTTCTGGTGCCAATTCCAATTAGAGGGTGTTCCCCACACCAGCAAGCAGTTCTTCGGGCGCTAACTTTGTGTTTTACAATTCAACTCAATTGTGACACTATCTAAGATAGCATCACATTTCACAGGTAAAGAGTTCAGTTCTCCAAGACCACCCTTTCCACATGTATTTCAGACGTGAGTTGTGTAAGAAACATGCCTCTGATTTATCTTCATAGAAAAGAAACAACATGTGGCCAGGCCATTACTGAATTTCCCCAGAGCAAATAGGATGTGGGGGTGGGGAGAGAGGATGAGAGCTACACACACGGCTGATAGCACATGTCCTAGGAAGATTCCCCTAGACCAGTGGTTGGCAAACTGCGGCTCGTGAGCCACATGCGGCTCTTTGGCCCCTTGAGTTTTTAGTAAAGGCCAGCTTAGGAGTACCCTAATTAAGTTAATAACATTGTACTTACCTATATAGTTTAAGTTTAAAAAATTTGGCTCTCCAAAGAAATTTCAGTCGTTATACTGTTGATATTTGGCTCTGTTAACTAATGAGTTTGCCGACCACTGCCCTAGACCAAACATGTCAAACTCAAAGGCTCACATGGGCCAAATAAACAAGGTTTAAGTTTCTGTGGGCCTCAAAAAAACAAAAGCTTCAATTTTCATAGAAACATATGTTTATTTCGAGACATGTTGAATACAAAGGGTTGAAATAAATGAGTAATTGTTAAAATAAAAGAACATTTTAATAAAAATTAATATTTTTTTGAATATTAACTTACCAGACACTGAATAACTACACAAATTAATAAGCGCAACGCAAACCTATTTTTCTTGTTCTCTGAAAGCAAAATATTTCCTGTCGTGAACACCAAACAAGTCAGTCCAAGACTAATGACGTGGCAACCGGCTACTAAAATATTTGCTGCTAGTATTAGTGGGGAGAAATGGTACGCCTGTGTGTAAGGCACGTAAAGGAAATGAATGCAACACAATTATAGTAATCAGTCATTAGCGAATGTTGTAGTGCATTATTAATAATTATGATGCGGGATTTTTGGACTGGAACACAGTGTTCCCCTGGGCAGGATGGTTCCCTGGATTTTTTGTCTGTTGGAGTTGAAGAATGATTCCACGGACAAAAGGTGATATAGCAAAGGTGGAAATTTATTGAAGAACAAGTACAGACTCCCACGTGGAGAGGGGGAAAGAGTCCCACTGAGTTCCCTTTTCCACGACTTATAAAGACTTCAGATCTTTGTGCCTTGATAGCCCCTCTGATTGGTCACTATTCCCTTAGACTGATTATTATAGTAATTCCTGAGCTCAAAGGTCGAAACTCACATGGAACATGTGAGGCTCTCCTCCCCTCCTCCCTTATTGTTTTCTTATTCCCTTTGGGCTTTCCTCTTCTTCCTCTGAATGAGGGGATTCCTTCCCTTTATTTTGTAAATATAGACCTTCTGCTGTTCCTAGCTCCCTCATTCTATGGAAATGTACCTGTTGTAACTTTTCAGCTTCATTAGTCTATGGAAATACTAGAGGCCTGGTGCATGAAGTTTGTGCACTGGAGAGGGGTGTCCCTCAGCTCAGCCTGCACCCTCTCCGATCTGGGACATCCCTCTCACAATCCGGGACTGCTGGCTCCTAACCACTCGCATGCCTGCCTGCCTGATTGCCCCTAACCGCTTCAGCCTGCCAGTCTGATTGCCCCCTAACCACTCCCTTGCCGGCCTAATTGACACCTAACTGCTCCCCTGCTGGCACAATTGCCCCCAACAGCCCTCCCCTGCAGGCCTGGTTGCCCCAACTGCCCTTCCCTGTAGGCCTGATTGCCCCCAACTGCCCTCCCCTGCTGGCCATCTTGTGATGACCATCTTGTGATGACGTGAGGGCAGCCATCTTGTGATGACATGGGGGCAGCCATCTTGTGATGACGTGGGGGCAGCCATCTTGTGATGATGTGGGGGCAGCCATCTTGTGAGGGTGTGAGGGTCAATTTGCATATTACCTCTTTATTATATAGGATACCTTCTGCTGCTCTGCAGCCCTGTGCTTCTTCAATAGTCCCCTTAATTTCTAAAATTTCCTAAATCTGTCTTTTGCACTCCTAAAAATTCCTGTTTCAATTATGTATGACAGGATATTGTAAAAATTAGGTCACAAAATTTTTATTAAAATGTTTCTTACATACCTTATATTGGCTGGGCCGCAAAAATATTAGTTGTGGGCCACATGTAACCCACAGGCTGCGAGTTTGACATATTTGCTCGACAAAGGGAGGTGGAGTCAATTAGAGAAGATCCCAGCCCATTTTTTTTTTTTTTTAATAATCCAGTGGGAGACAGCAAGACCTAAGTGACCTATTAGGAAAGAGGTGACCAAATAGTCCTCAGCCAATGAGGAACTAAAGGAGGTCTAAATAATAGGCTATGTTCCTTGCCTCATGTGTGATCCTATAAAATGGGCGCCCACTCTCCAGAGTGTTATTAAAAGTCTCATTTTCTCCATGCTTCTGTTTCCTAGTCCATCATTTGAAATTTGGACAGGTGAGCCATTTCTCACAGTTGCAAGTCCAGGCTGTTACCTGTGCTTCTGACCAACCAGGTACAGATTGGAGGTTTCTAAGACATTGTCCTTGGACTTCAGATGCCAGTTGAAAGTCCAGGTTGTTCTGACCAACTGGCTATAAATTGGAGGTTCCCAAGAACCCTTCCTCAGGTTTGATTGCTTTGCTACAGCAGCTCATAGAACTCAGGGAAACACTTTGCTTACTAGACTAATGGTTCGTTATAAAAGGATGTAACATAGGAATAACCCAGATGGAAGATATGCAAAGGGCAAGCAAGGTATGAGAAAGGGATCACAGGCTCTTTCCTAGTGATATGTGACTTTTGGACTGGAACATGAGGTCTTCCCTGGATTCTTTGTCTGTTGGAGTCAAGGAATGAATCCATGTGTTGCAGAATTTACCAGGCAACTGGAAAATACACAGGGAGTACTCAGAGATCCAGGAAAAACCCATTTATTTTCAGATGTACTAGTACAGTGACTCAGGGGGTCAGTTCTCCAAATCCTGAGTGAGTGAATATGGAGGAAGCTTCCCCTTTATACCCTTTAGTTTCTTTGTTTTCTATCTGTTTCCTAACTACCAGGCTTTTGTGGTAGCCTTCCACAGCCCCTCCTGAGTCAGTTATAATGGGGAAGTTACATTGCATCTAAATGCCTAGTCTGGGTGGTGTCAGTGCCCTCCTTCTAGCTAAGCTGTTGCATTCTTTGTTTATGGTCTCTGTAAAATGGGAGTATTGTGGGAAACAGGTTCTGCAAGACAGGACAGGCATCAATGGAATTAATTATCGGCTAGCAAGAGTGTGTGTTAGAAGGCAGGTTACTGGCACAGATTCAGATTGCTAGGGCCCCCCCCCCCCCCCCCCCAAAGTCTTATATTCCCCATCACATGGACTGAAGATGGTATAGCAAAGGTGGAGATTTATTGAAGAACAAGTACAGACTCCCAAGTGGGGAGGGGGAAAAGAGTCCCACAGAAAAGACTCCTATGTGGGGAGGGGGAAAGAGTTCCACTGACTTCCTGTCTCCACGTTTTATAAAGGCTGCAGTTCCTGTGTCCTGATATCTCCTCTGATTGGTCAGTATTCCCTTTTGAATTGGTTACTATAGTAACTCCTGAGGCCCTCCTCCCTCATTGTTCTCCTATTCCTTCTGCCCTTTTTTCCTCCTTTATTTTGTAAATATAGACCTTTTGGCTACTCCCAGTTCCCTTGTCTTATGCAAATATAACCAGTGTGGTTCAGCTCCCTTGTGCTATGGAAATGTACCTTCTCCCAGCTCTCTTGTCTTATGGAAATGTAACCTCTCCCAGTCTGTAGTCTTGTTTTTTTTTTGTTTTTTTGTTTTTTTCCCCATAAACCCCAATTCTAAAAATTTCCTAAACCTGCCTATATTCCCCTAAAATTCCTATTTCACTAGTGCCCCCTACTTTTCACCAACCTGGAAGCTCTCTGAACCCAGTCCATTTGGATTCTTAAAGAGGCTTCATTACATAGTCACGACTAAATCATTGACCAGTGGAGATGGATTCCACCTCCAGCCCCTCAAGGTGGGGGTGAGACTGAAAGTTCCAACCCTCTAATCAGTTGTTTCTCCTGGCAACTAGCCCCATTTTTAGATTACCTAAGGGCTTTCTAAAAGGCACTCATTAACATAATAAAAGATACTTTTATTGCTCTTATTACAGGAAATAGCAAGGATTTGAGGGGTTCTGTTCCTGGAGTGGATGGAAAGCCAAATATATTTCTTATTATAAATCACAATATCATAAGGATTAAACAAAGTTCAATACAGTTCCTGCCTGGCTGGTGTGGCTCAATGGTTGAGCATCAACCTATGAGCAGGAGGTCACAGTTCAATTCCAGGACAGCCTGGGTTGGCTGGCTCAATCCCCAGTGTGAGGCATGCAATCAATAATTCTCTCTCATCAATGATACTTCTATCTTTCTCTCCCTTCCTCTCTGAAATCAATAAAACAATATTTTAAAAAATACAGTGCCTGATTATAGGACATCTTATAGTCTAAAGAGTTTCCAGAAAAATAATTAGGTGTGCAGCTTTTCCTAAAAGTTATTTGATGCTTCATAGAGCATCTTAGGGGACTAGTATTTCATGAATCACCCTTTGAGAAATGTGGAAGAAATGGCATGAACAAATGCAGAGACATAAAATAGCCTGACAGACATGAGGACCAATTGGTAGTTTACCATAGTTGTGGTATGTGGATGGAGAAGACCAGGAGCCAGATAGCACAGAGGGCTGTGTTAACCTAAATCAAGGGGTAAACTGAGACAAGCTCCAATTACCAGGAATTTCATTTATTCAGGAATAACAGAGGAATTGCAATTTGAGAAATGTAAGCTGTAGCAAGCTACAGGTGTATCCATCGAAAGTTTGGGGTGGTCTCTATTTATGGACAAGGAATGCAAAGATGGGCAAATCCAGCCAGAATCCAAGTAGGAAACTCATTGGCTTGGGGATGGGGAGAGATTCTTGATGTATGTTCATTGGTGAATAGGGTTGGCTGGAGGCTGGGTGGTCCAAGCTTGTTTTAGTGCCATGTGGTCTCACCGTCAGTGCCTAGAACTGATGGTAGCTGTGGCCAGGATCCAAGGAGCAGAGAGAAGTGTGCCATTCCTCAAAGCAAATCGCCAGCCCAGAGAGATTTAAGGGTGGAGAAATATATTCCACCATTGATGGGAGAAGCTGCAACAAATTGTGGCAGTTTTTGTAACCTACCATAGGAATCCTTTGTGGTTTTATTTGTTTTAAGGATTTGCTTTCATCCATCTGAAGTCCACCAAATAAAATTCTGTGCTTAAGGAACACTGCCATGGAGTTATTGTAGTAAGCTTCTTATTCATTTCTGAGTCATTCTTCAGTCGTATTTCAGATACATAAATGCCTTGACAACAAACCCAGATCCTTCTTAATGTCTCTGATACACTGTACACGGAACTTATGCAATTGGATCTCAGAAATAGTCACCATGAACCTAGGTAGATAAATTAAGCTAGAATAATATTCCTAAATTCTGAAGCATTTTATCCTTTATTATCTCTTCCATTTGCTCAACAGTCCTGTGATATAGGCAGGGCAGATGTTACTGCCCTCTTTTTCCTAATGTGGAAATTAGGAAATACACCTGTAGCTTGCTGGAGTGGATGGAAAGCAAATCCTTAAAACAAATAAAACCACAAAGGATTCCTATGGTAGGTTACAAAAATAACCTATGGTAGGTTATAAAAATCTTGCTACAGCTTAGATTATTTCTGTGAGTCTCACAACTATATAAGTGGTAAGGCTAGTATTTGAACCCAGGTTATCTGACTGTAGATCTATCTCTTGATTTACTGTGCACATTGTCTCTAGTTGGCCAACTTGCTGTAGGTTGCATTTAAAACCAAATTGACTTCCTCGACTGGTCATAAACAATCCAATATAAAATTTCTCAAACTAGAACTTTGAGCCCTAGGTAATGAGGCCTGGTGGTGGCCTGGGTCACAGAGGCCTAAACAAAAAACAGTCGATCGTGGGATAGATCTAAGGGCTGGCCAGCTCTCCGAGTTGTCCTTTCTTGACTTTATTTTTTTCTTTGTTCTCATAAACCACAGAACCGTTCAAGGTGAGTAGTGAAGGTGGGATGTTGGGAGAGATAGATGATCTCTCAATTAGGAAAACAGTTGAGGGCACTGCTTCAGTCTCATATTGGCACAAGTCTAAGAATGTCACCTGGTGGTGTAATGCTTAGAGCTATGATAACCCTAGGAATAGCAGTGGGATTATGGAGGGAAGATTCACTCTTGAGTCAGATACATCTGGGCTTAAATTCTTCTTTTTCTACTTACTATCCAGTCTGCTTACTTGCAAAATAGGGCTAATTTTATCAACTATATAAACTTATCCTATATAATAAAACCCTAATATGCAAATCGACCGAATGGCAGAATGACTGGTCGCTATGACACACACTGACCACCAGGGGGCAGATGCTCAGCGCAGGAGCTGCCCCCTGGTGGTCAGTGCAGTCCCACAGGGGGAGCACCGCTCAGCCAGAAGCTGGGCTCATGGCTGGCGGGCGCAGCAGTGGTGGTGGGAGCCTCTCCCGCCTCCACAGCAGTGCTAAGGACATCCTCTGAGAGGTCTTGGACTGCTAGAGGGCACAGACCAGGCTGAAGGGAGTCAGCCCCCCCCCCCCCCCCACAAATGTTGTACACCAGGCCTCTAGTTGAATGAGTAAAATGAGATAAAGTATCTAAACTTCTTTACACAGAGTAAGTGCTAAATAATTTTTATGTTCCCCACTTGAAGAATACATTCATATATGATAGAAATTTCTCTCTATAGATCTCCAAGTCCGGTTCAAGCTACACATGAACTAGATACAAACACATTTTTTCTCTCCTTTTTTTCACTTAAATGAATTTCTATTTTAACCTGAAGACTTAGTAATTAAATTTGAACTTAGTATATTAAATTAATACCTACTGCTTTAGATACTATGTTAGACACTTGGCTAGGCATTGGGGTAGAAACATAATAGTGACTTCAGTAAATCTCTATTTCAAATCTTCTCATAGCCAAGCAGAGGAGATGCAAACATAAGAGCTGTTCTGTAAGGTAGACTAGATACAGTGGAAATAGAGAGCCCAACAAAGCGCTCTGAAAATATAACAAGAATACATATTAACCTCAATATAGTGTAAAGCTTTTTAGAGGAGATTTCATTTGAACAAAATGAGCTGACTTTAACAGATGTGATGTGATGTTGAGGGAAAATATCAAAAGAGAAAGGGCAAAAGACTAAAAATTAAGTTTATATTCCTTGGCAAACCTGAATAAGTGAGTTTCAATCTTTGAGAACTTTGTTATTATGGCCCTATCATCTATACATTAAGAATTACTGCCCTGACCGAGTTTGGCTCAGTGGATAGAGCATCAGCCTGCAGACTGAAAGGTCCCAGGTTCGATTCCGGTCAAGGGCATGTACCTTGGTTGCAGGCACATCCCTAGTAGGAGGTGTGCAGGAGGCAGCTGATTGATGTTTCTCTCTCATCGATGTTTCTAACTCTCTGTTCCTCTCTTCCTATCTGTAAAAAAATCAATAAAATATATTAAAAAAAAAGAATTACCAAATTTATATCTCTAGCTGAGATCTCTCTTTTGGATTGTAAAGTAGCATATCTAATCACTATCTTCATATCTCTATTTGGACTTCAACCAGACATCTCAAACTCAACATGTCCAAAATTGAACTTATCTTTCCCTAATCATGAGCTTTTCAGACTCACACTGTTCTTTATCTCAGTTGATAACAACTTCTTCCCTCTAGTAGCTCATGCCAAAAATCTTTGACTTGTTGCTTTTTTACATCCCACATTTAATTCAACTTAAAAGTATATACTTCAGCCTCAGGGCCTTTGTGCTGACTATTCCCTCTCTCTGGAATGATCTCACAGGCTTCTCCATGGATAACTCTGTCACCTCTTTTAAATTCCCCTTTCAATGAGGCCTGCTTTCATAACCCTCTTTGAGACTACAAGTTGCCTCTTTTCCTCAACCATGTACTTCTTTTTATCCTTACCTCAACCTACGTTTTTAAATTCTAGTTATTATATTCTACTATACCACAAAATTTACTTTTTTAAATTTAAGGATGTGTGTGTGTGTGTGTGTGTGTGTGTGTGTGTGTGTGTGTGTGTGTGTTTGCTGTATATTCCAAGCATCTAAAACAGTGTCTGGTATAGAATAAGCACTCAGTAAATCTTTGTTGAATAAATAAATGAATTCTGAAACAATTTTTTGTCCATTTACCATCCCATACAAATCCCTTTCTCTGCTTATTCTAAGTTAAATACATAGCATGTTTTGATTGGCAGCTCAATTTATTTTTGTCAACCAGTTCAATGTAGAAGACCATGGTTATTTATTAGCAATGTAAGTATAATACATACAACTATAGCTAAGCTATTTTAAGAATTTAACAGTTACACAAAAAATTAATATATTTTTTCCAGAATTCTGCACTAGAAAAAAGCCATATCTTGGGAAAATGATCAACTACGGAACATACAATACACATGAATTAACATTTATTTCTATTTGAATAGGCTTTGTGCTGCATAGTTTTGAGATAGAAACCTTTGCCTTTTACTTTTCAAATCACTCTTTGCAAAGTCTTAACCTGACCTGCCATGTCCACTTACTTTAATGAAACATGAAGCTGCTTAAAATGAAATTTCTCATCTTCACATTCTGTTCCTCTGATTAATTTAGTGTTGGCATTTAAGCATGATTACATTCCCTTGGGAATCAGTGATGTTTTAGGCAATTTCATCTGTTTAATTTACATTTTGTTGAAAGACTTAGAAAGGCAACTGCTTTTTAAATCAAGATCCCCAAATGTCCATGCATCCTGAATACAGCTGATCTTTCTATTTTCATTATGCTTTCATGAGTTGAACTTATTAAAATATGAAAATAAAGGAAAGCAAATCCACCATGTCAAATAAAATGCACCACTGCTCTCCACTCTCCACACAGAGATGCTTTTCCATCATGCTTCCATAATTTTTAAATTAAATGTCAAGTTTTGCACAGCTGCCTCAAAAGACTTGATCATGGGTTCAAAGTTTTGCTTTGCCCTGCCCTGGATTGTATTTGACTTCGTGCTTATTACAAGTAAGACTATTATATGATTGCAACAACTAATATTATATTGTGATGTTGAACAGGTCAAGATAATTTTTAACCAATATCCCATAATTGTGTTTGTTCATCATCATCTATAATAGAAATAATGGGGATCTAAAATTATTTTAATAAGTCTCTTTTATAGGGTTTTCTGTCCTTTACACCTGATAATATAAACAACAGAAGACAGAGAATCAGAACCTTTGCATTTATAGAGCTGAAGGAATATTAGGGATTACTATTATTTTTCTTATTTTTCATCCCATCCCATCCTTCCTGTTCTGTCCCATCCTGTCTTGTCCCATTCCCTAACTGTGAGGAAGATGCTCACTAAAATGTGGAGGGCAGAGAGGGAGAACAGTCTTTCAGGCAGTAGTGATGCAGGTATTCTGGGGACTGGACTCAGGGTCCAGACTCACTGTGGGTTAATGGCTTTGGACAGGAAAGAATTCAAATGCAAACCAGCATAGAGTTTATTAGTGAAGCAGTGAGACACAGAATGGCTATTCTACAGACAGAGCAGCCCCACCCCCCACTTTTAATGCAATTTGCTTCCTTTATTGAGGTTTATTTAATCAGAGGTAGGACATTAATAGAGGGGGAGGAATATTCAGAATCTTTCCAAGGAAAGGGATGGAGACTTCTTGGAAGAGCCCTATTGGCCATTTTGTGTCCTTATATGGGCTTTCCGTTTCTGATCATGGTGATTGGGTTTGTTGTTTTAGGATGATAATGTATTACAATGTATATATATATAATGAGGCTAGGGTTTACTTTGAGGTGAAATTAATTGTCTGTTGGATCAAGCTGGTCTCTGCCAGATTTAAGCCATAAATCTGGTGGGGGGTGGTCTTCCTTCTTGACAGCTCCTGTAGCTTTCATGGATTGCAGCTGTTTCGCCACATACCCTATCTCAATAGGGCTCTGATTAGAGTATCTCTTTCCACTTGTTTTTATTAATTTAACAAAACTGGCAGTCCTTTATACAGTGTCCTATCCCTGTGCTAGAAGTTGGACAAACAATAAAGAATAAGACACAGGTCCCGAGTTTCAGAAATTCTGTTTAAAATCCTCTTGGCAGAGCCCAGCTGGTGTGGCTCATGGGTTGAGCATTGACCTATGAACCAGGAGGTCATGGGCATGCAGGAGGCTGCCAATTGATGATTCTCTCTCATCATTGATGTTTCTCTCTCTCTCTCTCTTCCTCTCTCTCTCCCCCTCCCCCCCCTCCCTCCCTCCCTCCCTCCCTCCTTCCCCCTCTTCGTCTTTGAAGTCAATAAAAATAAAATTTAAAAATCCTCTTGGCAGAGAAATTTACTATTTTTTATTCCCTAAGTACCAATAAGCGAACACATTAGCATGGATTTATTTTTTATTTGTTGTATGTTTTAATTTATTGGATTTTGCTGACTTTTCTGTGCAATGGTAGATATTCTCCAGATATTCTCTCAGGCAGTAATTTGAGGTGTTCTAAGAAATTTCTAGTTATGACACACTAGATTATCAGTCCATCTTGGAAATAGTCTTTCCATAGGGTCTTTCATAATTTAGTGTTAAGCTCTAAGCTTCTGAATATGAACTATCCCCACACTTGTTTTTTTGTTTTTGTTTGGTTCCCTCATATTTTCACCTTGGTTTTTAGTACCAGTTTTGATACTATGCCAGGACTTGGTTTGAATTGACTTACCTCTGCCTAGCTGGGTTAACAGAATGATCACATACAGAAATGCACTCAACTCTAGGAATCATTAAGTATATCACAGTGACCCCAAGATATTTGATTTTGTCATGCCAAATTTTTGTTGTCTAGACTTGGACTTTATTTGGCTTAAAGCTTATTACTAATAAGACTCTTCAATAGTCTGAATAATTAATATTGTGTTTTTCATTACTCATATAGTCTTCAGCTCTAATAAGAAGAGTGAAGATAACCATTATATAAAGATCTATTGAGTAGTATTTTTATCCATTTCACTTGGTGGTATTAGTTGTACTCTGTGTAACAAATTGCAGAGTTTTCAGTGTGCAAATTGCAGAGTTGCACATGGTGGCTCGTGAGTTATCTTGGTGCAAGAGGGTAGGATCAACTACAGAGCTATAATCACATAGTTCTCCATAAGACTTCTGACACCAAATGCAAATTCAGGAGTGGGGGGTAGTTCTCAAACTATTCTCAGGTTTAATCATTTGCTAGAAAGCTCATAGGACACATTGAAAGCTGTTACACTTATAGTGATGGTTTATTACAGGGATTAAGATAATCCAAAGGAAGGAATGACTAGAGCAGAGTCCACCAGTGTCCCAAACATGAAGGTTCCATCCTTACTATCCTGGCAACTGTGTTACTCTCTTGGCAATGATGTGTGACATTATGCATGGGGTATTGCCAGCTAGGAAAGCTCACACAAGCCTTTGTATTCATATTGGGACTCCATTATGTAGGTGTGATTGATTGATTGTTTATCCAGATAGATCTTAATCTCTGTTCTCAGCCTGTCCAGGTGAACTCTACTGAGTAAAGCTCCTATCCTAAATTGCATGGTTGGTGTGGGCAGAACCCCACTTTAACTCACATTGTTACTATTTGGCTAGCCCCATGGTCGGCAAACTGTGGCTCGCGAGCCACATGCGGCTCTTTGGCCCCTTGAGTGTGGCTCTTCCACAAAATACCATGGCCTGGACAAGTCTATTTTGAAGAAGTGGCATTAGAAGAAGTTTCAGTTTAAAAAAATTTGGCTCTCAAAAGAAATTTCAATCGTGGTATGGTTGATATTTGGCTCTGTTGACTAATGAGTTTGCTGACCACTGGGCTAGCCCAAGGCCCTCTATCAAACACACATGTTATCTCCCAGTAGACTAGAACTAACGTCAGACTTCTTTGGGGGCAAGATTAAATTCTTTGTAACTCACTTGGGAGGTTCTTTAATTTTCTTTTATCTCTAGTCACTCACTTATAGAACGAGACTAATCACATGTAATTGCTAGGGTTGTTATTTTGATTAATGTTGAAGTATGTAAACTATTTAAGATTTTAGAAGTAGAAAGTGAAAAATATGCTACCCTTCTTTCTTTATTTATTTAATTTTTATTTTTTTTAATAAATCTTTGTTCAGATTATTACAATTGTTTCTCCTTTTCCCCCCATAGCTCCCCTCCACCTGGTTCCCACCCCTTCTGCCCTTACCTCACCCCCACTGTCCTCATCCATAGGTGTACAATTTTTGTCCAGTCTCTTCCTGCACCCCCCCATCCCCCTTTCCCCCTGAGAATTATCAGTCCACTCCCTTTCTATGCCCCTGATTCTATTATATTCACCAGTTTATTCTGTTCCTCAGTTTTTAATTCACTTGATTTTTAGGTTCACTTGTTGATAGATATGTATTTGTTGTTCATAATTTTTATCTTTACTTTTTTCTTCTTCCTCTTCTTAAAGAATACCTTTCAGCATTTCATATAATACTGGTTTGGTGGTGATGAACTCCTTTAGCTTTTTCTTATCTGTGAAGCTCTTTATCTGCCCTTCAATTCTGAATGATAGCTTTGCTGGGTAAAGTAATCTTGGTTATTGGTTCTTGCTATTCATCACTTTGAAGATTTCTTGCCACTCCCGTCTGGCCTGCATAGTTTCTCTTGAGAAATCAGCTGACAGTTGTATGGGTGCTCCCTTGTAGGTAATTAACTGTTTTTCTCTTGCTGCTTTTAATATTGTCTCTTTGTCTTTTGCTCTTGGCATTTTAATTATGATGTGTCTTGGTGTGGTCCTCTTTGGATTCCTTTTGTTTGGGGTTCTGTGCGCTTCCTGGACTTGTAAGTCTACTTCTTTTACCAGATGGGGGAAGTTTTCAGTCATTATTTCTTCAAACAGGTTTTCAGTATCTTGCTCTCTCTGTTCTTCTGGCACCCCCATAATTCTGATGTTGGTACGCTTGAAGTTGTCCCAGAGGCTTCTTACACTATCTTCAACTTTTTGGATTTTTTTTTCTTTTTGCTTTTTCGGTTGAGTGTTTTTTGCTTCTTTGTATTTCAATTCTTTGACTTGATTCTTGCGTTCCTCTAGTTTGTTGTTGGGTCTCTGTATAATATTTTTTATTTCAGTCAGTGTATGTTTAATTTCTAGTTGGTTCTTTTTCATATCTTCGAGGGTCTCGTTATATTTATTGGCCTTTTCTAGGATATTCTTGAAAAGTCTTATAACCGTGGTTTTGAATTCTATATCCAGTCATTTGTTTTCCTCCATTTCTTTCGTTTGTGATCTGTTTCTTTGTTGCCACATTTTCACTGCTTCCCTGAGTTGGTAGGGTAGCTTTGTGTGCTAGGTTTCCTATATGTCCCAGTGGGTCAGCCTCCCAGTTACCTGAGGTGGACTCTCTTGGTGCACCCCTTTGTGGATTGTGTGTACAGCCTTATTGTAGTTAAGTCTTGACTGTTGTTGGTATCACTGGGAGGAATTGACCTGCAGGCCAGTTGGCTGTGCAGATCAGCTGTGTCTACGCTGGGAGAAGTTTGGTGCTGGAGACAGCCTTATAGGATTAGACTTGCCAGATTGCAAAAGCCTCTGTGCTCAGCTTGGATGGGGTGGAGTCTCAGGGCGGAGCAGTCTTGGCTTCCCATCAGCCCTGCCCTTGTGTGCGCGCAGCCTTCCCTGGCTCCCGAGCCTTCACCCGAGAGTCCAGATTCCCCCTGCAAGAGCGTGCATCCCCAGGGGCTCACCTGGAACTGGGGTTCAGTGCAGTCAGAACTGGGGCCCAGCGCAGTCAGGAGCCTCCGAGTCCCCTCTGCTAGGGAAAGCCAGTGGCAACCTCTGCAGTCTTTGTGCACACTCACGCGTGCGCTTCCAGACCCCTGCCCACAGGGGCTCCCCTGGCTCTCCCCTGGGTCTCCGAGTCTCCGAGTGCCTTTCTCTCTACCTGACAGTCCAGACTTCCCCTGTATTCAGTGCAGTCAGAACTGGGGTTCAGTGCAGTCAGGGGCCTCCTTCCCCCTCCCGCCAGAGAAATTCAGCCAGGCTCTCAGCCACCCTTCCTCTCTGCGTGCATAAAGATCCTTTGTCGTACCTCAATCCTTTGCCGTCCCTCCAATTCTCTGCGAGCTTTTCTCTTTCCTTCTAGTTGTAGAATTTCCACTCCCCCAGCTTTCCTGTGGTTCTGGATGGTGTCTGTTCTTTCTTTTAGTTGTAGTTTTGAAATTGTTGTGTGAGGCAGCAGTTTAGGTGCTTACCTATGCCACCATCTTGGTTTCTCTACCCTTCTTCCTTTAGCTTACCACTCTCTTCATTTATATACATGCAGGTGCTGCCAGCCCACTCTTGTTAATTTTGTCTTTCTTCCCAACTCCAGTAACACTCCTGTGTTATTTTGATAAACACAGCCTTAGTCACCATCACTGGGAGTCCTTGGGTTTAGCTTTTCTTCTGTCTCAGTGCACTGGTTTATTACCTTTATTTGGATTCTGTAATGAATTAGATCTTTTCAAAATTTGAGCTATTCTCCCTATGCTTGAAGCTGAAGTCTTTTCTCAGAGGCTCTACCACATCAAATTTCCCATTGTTCAATGATGGGGTTTCTATAATCATTATCCTATAGTCATTCCAGGATTTCTTAATAATTTGATTTTCTTTTTCTTTTTACTTTTCAGTTAAGAAAGCTGTCATTTTGGCACAATAACTAAAGTTTCTCATTCAAATGCTATGTGTGTGTGTGTGTGTGTGTGTGTGTGTGTGTGTGTGTGTGTTCTTGGAGAGGACTAGGATGAAATGGGTAGGGTCTTCTTTGGCTGAGTTCTAACCTAATTTAGAAATAAGACAGAAGGTTAAATAGACAGGACACAACATTTCTTAATTGGCAAAATCTAGGAGAATATGACTTTTATCTGTAGACAAATTGATTTTATATTTCAGAGTCCCTAAATTCAATAAACACAGACAACTTTTAGGGTGCAAGTGAGAATGTATGCTCTCTGTAGGTAGGCCCACTCCAAATAGGGAGAAAGAGAGGAATTCACTGAGCATACTTGCTTTATTTTCACACAAATTTCTAAGAAAAAAATTACTCCCACTATCCTGGGGGTGAGAGAGTAAAGCAGCAGAAAGAGACCAGGGGTACTGCATGATTGAGTCTTCATCACACAGAAGCAAATGTCAGAAATGGTATGGTTGAATATTGTAGTCATGGCCCCAATTTGTTCATGCCTCCCTGGATCCACAACATTCACTACTCTCCTCTCACATTGACTCTGGGTTTGGCTATGTGCCTTGCTTTAATGGGAAAGTAGTGAAATTGACCTAAACTGTAGCTTGAGAAGTGCTTATGCTATGGGGGCTTGCCTTCCCTTTCTGCTCTTGGAATTGTATGACCTCCATGTGGACAAGTACAGATATCTGGATGGAGAGTGAGGCAGTACATGGAGAGAGTTCCAGTCATCCCATCTGTCTCGGCGGGGGGGGGGGGGGGTTCTCATAATCTAATCAGCTCCAACTGACCCAACAGCTCACCACTTACCACTCTCACAGGGCGTCCAGCAAAAGTATCACCCATCTGAACCAGCCCACATTACCATCCCATGGAACTGTGATAGAATAAATGAAACCATTACTAAATTGCATTTGTATGTCACACAGCAGTAGATAACTGACAAATGGGGAAGAATACATTCCCATAAAATGGGAAATTTATGGTCTCTGTGGCAAAGGGGCAATGAAAGTGTGTCAGAGATTCTATAACAAGGAGCGTTTTATTATACATGAAGAAAGACTAAACAACCCCACCATATTTCCTGCAATCTATAACTATGGAGTAAGCCCATCAACAAAGAGCAGACAAGGAAAAAATTAGCTGTAGCACTGATATCCATAATAGATGGAGGAATGTTTTCTTTGTACTATCTTATCAATTAGATCCACAAAGTTCAAGATCCTAGGTTCTGTGAGTCTTTCTCTCCAAATCACTCCCCCGCCGCCACCCCTGGATTTTAAACCCTACTCTCTGTTGTGCATTGAAAACTGTATTCTCAAGCAGTTTTCAATGTCTGGTAATTTACCAGGCATTTCATTGGCATAGATAAGTTCCTACCTTTAGATTTATAGTTTTCAGGACCAGAAACCTCATTTCAGAAGAAATCTCTTTCTTAATTTGATTTCTGACAATAAAAGGCAGTGCATAAAATATAAAGTCTATAAAAAGAAATCATCAACTGCGATTATAGAAACTGCTCTCCCAGTGGGAAAATTATGCAGCTATTACCAAAGCGTGGCATAATGTGACTGCCTGAAGTATAAATATACATACAAATCAATATCCCCTCATATTTCAGATACACACACATCACAGATACTTCTGTACCAAAGACACTTTGATAAAGAGAATATAGGAAAAGTATGCTTTGTAAGGTTTGTGTTTTGCTGGGAGGAATGTTCACAGGGCGTACTTACTAATTCATTCAACAAACTTTTATTGAGTACCTATTCTATACCACATACTTTCTTAGGGCTCTGGATACAGAGATAATAGACTTGGTTATTGCCTTCAAGGAAAGTCTTGTTTAGTGAGGGCAAGTAGTGTGATTTAGTGTTAAGACAAAGGCAGGCATATGTGAACACAGATAAAGAACACTAACATGGAATGGGAAGAGATCTCAGCAAAGGCTTCCCAGACACAATGAAGCCAAAGCTTGTTCTGCAGGGGGAGTAGAAGTGATCCAATGGAAGATGACTGGGAAGGTTGATTGGATGGAGGAAGAGAATTGTGCAAGATCAGATTGGGTCTGGGGGATTGAGCATCATGCATGATGGTGGCCTGCTAACTACTAAGAAGCATGGCTAAAACATAGAGTTCAAGGTGATAGAAAGTACTGTGCAATGAGTCCAATGAGGTGAACATGGTTCAGATGATAAAGGAATTTATAGGACATCTTGATGGTTTGTAATTACCATGGTACAATGAGGAGTCATCCAGTCACTGAAGGATTTTTAAAAAGGCCACGATTTGGTGACATGAATTTTTTTAGATGTCACTAATTAGAATATGGAGAATGAATTGGAGATCGGTCAAGTGGGCCTTGCAGAAATCCAGGAAAGAAAATATGAAGTTCCTAATTAAGGCAAAGGCATTGGGGAAAATAAATGGACAGATTCAAGAAATATCTAAAATAAAGAGGATTATATTACTGAGTTAGTCAGAATGCAGAAAACAGAGAGCACAAAATAGTTATTCTGAGGTGAATCTTGGTAAAGTAACTATTTACAAAGGTGAAGGCAGAATATAGGTATGCTCATAAGGAAGATTGATTCAATGGCAAGTTATTTATACCCATAGGCTTAAATTGCAAGAGGAGAGAGTAGTTACTAGAATCTGGTGAGAAAGAACCCTACATAAGGGCTGACCTTTGGTCAAAGGTCACAGCCATCTCACAGTGTCCTAGTAGAGAAGGAGCCATGGTCATATCTACCCCCACTTCCCTCTCTTCCCTATCTGATATTTTCCCGGGGCTCTGAATGGGCCCAATGTAAATCCCCTGATGCCCTCCAGACTGAGCTGACTCAAGGAAGAGATGAGAAGAAAGGGGATCTGGAGAGGGGATCTGGAAGATATCTAGCATAATAATACACTGAATGCAGGAGACTAGAAACTAGAGTCAGGATAGTTTCCAGAATTCTGGTGTAGGAAACAGAGTGGATGGTGATCTCATTCCTTGATGTAGGGAAGTGCAAGATGAATCAGTTTATTATTATATATTTTGAAAAGGGAAGCTTACTGAAAATGAATTTAGTTTTGGAGATGCTGAGTTTCAGGTACCTGAGGGACTTTTTCATATATTCATTTGACAAATGTATGGTGGACAGCCTCCATGATGACTGAATGTCATTTCTTTTAGGGACAACAAATTGTGTATTCTTGGAGAGCCCCAGACTGTCACCTTTCTACACTTTTTATAGTGACAGTGAACTTGATGATCTCTCCAAGTAAGTGAAAAAGCCTAAACTGTTTATTGTGTTTAAATAAGGCTAGAGCTCCTCAAACATGTGTCCATAAAAATGATTGAAGTAAAACACATTTTATTGCTTAAATAGCATCAATTTAACACATTTTTATTGGGTTGAAGTAGCATGATGAAATGATAATGCTAGGTTTGGATCTAGACACAGTTTAATTAGAATATGAGCTCTGTAATTTACTTGCTGTGTATTCCTGGGCAAGTAATATTATTGCTCTGAATCTCAGTTTACTCTTTTGTATATGGGGATAACAACCTATTTGTCAAAATTCCTTGGCATGGTGCTTGGAATATAATACAAGGGAAATAGAATTAAAGCAACATTAAAACTTCCATTAAAATAATTCTTTTGAGTTAGAAATAATTTTTAGAGCTGGAAATCAGTTCAATGGGTAACACTTATATAATAAAGATTTGGCTGAGAAATTAACTTTTAGGTTCTCTGATTGTGATGTGCTTACAAATTTTTATGTGACCTTGTCAAGCTTTGACAGTTAATTTCCCATAAATCAGGAGACAAATAGATTAATTTGTGTGTGGTTTTTTTTGCTATATAATTTTTCACCAAGAAATAATTACATGTAGGCCCAATGTGATCCAACAATCCAAATGGAATACATCTTCTGGAGAAGCAACATTACTATTCTCTTATACTCAGTTTGCTAATTGATGACAATTTTTGTTGGCATTTCTATAAATTGGGTGAGTTTGGGGACATGCTGTTTTATTCCTCTGTCATTAGCTTGTCTAATAGCATGAGATTGTTGGGATTAATTCTTTTAGATGGTTTAGGTGTAAGTGAGCCAGGGCTCTGTTGGCTGCTTCAGTGTCATCAGCAAGTACTCTAATTTACTAGGGTCTGCATAGCTGGTGTCTCTATGACAGACTAATCAAGTGTGGCACTTCAATATATGAGTGATACCATATTAAGTGAATCATATAATTTTACCATCAATATACACTTTAAAAATATACATATTTTTATTGATCTCAGAGAGGAAGGAAGAGGGAGAGAGAGATAGAAACATCAACAATGAGAGAGAATCACTGATTGGCCACCTCCTGCACACCCCCCACTGGGGATTGAACCTGCAACCTCAGCATGTGCCCTGACCAGGAATTGAACTGTGACCTCCTGGTTCATAGGTCGATGCTCCACCATTGAGCCACACTGGCTAGGCAATATACACTTTTAAAATAAGATGTGTAAGTGGCTTCTAAATGAGGTTATTTGGGACCATTAAAGTAAACAAGGAGTACTCTAATGGAAGCTTTCATTTATTTGGTTGTGAAAAACAGAAACTGTTAACAACTGCTACAAAATGGAAGCTTCTTATAGACGGTGCTGGTGTGGGGGACTGAAGATGGGGACTTCTAAATTGCTGGGCCCACTAAATCTGGAAATGCAAAGCTTCAACTAAGGCACATTTCCCATCCCTATGTTTCCTGGGAAAATTTGTGGTCACTCTTCAGAGACATTTCTGCTTCTTTCAAATGTCCATCTGCTTTGGTCCCTCTTTTCATAGACTAGCATTCTCTTCCTCTGTCATCATTCTGAATGTGGCCAATAGATGCCTGTTCATCTCTTCACCCACAAGCCCTTTCCACACAAGCCCTTGGGCATACATTAGTTCCCTCTTTATAACTGATACTAGCCTCATTGTCTCAGGTCCAAATTCTCAACATCATTATCTGACTGACCAAGTGGATCTTCCTGAATTATGTCTCAGAAGTCTCAGATCTCTGGCCAGTCAATAGTTATCTACTAGTGGACCAATCCACCCCTGGTACAATGCACTACTGCCAAAGAGTTGGCATTGTGTGGGCTGATGTTTACATCGCAGGAGTCATGAGTGGAACTTGCAATGATGACATATTTTGTATAAGTAGAGTCACTGGGAAACTATAATTAAGCCAGCCATGCCCATTCCAAATGTAATGCATTTCATTATTTTGTTATCTTTCAGTAAGATAGAAAAGGGAAAGGAACTCATATACACAACTTCTGACACGTGGGAAATCACCTTGAAGCAATGGCAGCCTCCAATCATATAACCAGGATAGTTGTCTCAGAGGTCATGGGACAGAGGTTTCGTTGACCAAATTAAGGTGCTTCAATTGCCTATCTTATCAAATCAGTTTAAAAGCGAAATAGATCATATTAATATACTCATATGCAAGAGAGATGTGTGGGCCACACTACCCAAAATATGCTGTGTTGTATGTTTTGTCTCTCTCTCTTTGTTGCATCAATCTTCCTCATTGATTTTGCATATACAAGGACTAGAATTGAGGTTTGAACAAATTGGCCCAATAAACAGATGATACCTGGGCCCAAATACATAATCTTTCACATAGGTATAGTTACAAATACACATGGCATATCCTATAGCTCACAAATTAGCCTGATGAGCTGATATGCATTTTACCTAGTATTTATATTTCTTAGGGGAGAGGATACACCAGGTCATAATGGGCCTATACTGGGTAGCTAATTTTTTTTTAATAACTTAGCCATCAGCTCAGAGATGGCATAATTGCATCTTATGAATTTGTCTTTTTACCCATTTTATTTATGAGTTGCACTCTTATTTATTCTCTAATACATGGCATTTATTGTATCCATCTTTAACATATCTTATGGGTTACATACTTACTTACTATTGATATTTAACTTCCTGTGAATTCTGCACAGGAATTTTACTAGTACACACTACTTTCTTATTTCCTGCCTATACTTCACACTTCTTATAAGTTGTATCCATCTCATTTATTTTTCTTGTATTTTGGAGTAGAATTAAATATTTTCAAATAATAGATCAAACACACATTATAACTTCTATGGCCCATGCATTGAGAAAATATATGTTATCTCATTTAACATACTCAAAAGTTCTTAGAGGTAGATACTAACTACTATTAAATAGGAAATTGAACCTAAGTAAAATTATGTAACATATGCAAAAATAACACAGGCAGTAAGATGCAGTGCTGGAATTCACATGATTTCTGTTCTTCATGTTGTTGATATACTAAAGTCCAAGAAGGCCCTGCCACATGGTGGATATGACTCTAATATGGCCCTTGTATTACACTGAAAACATCTATTTCACATTCTACTGTGAGGTGCTCAGCAGCAGTGATTGTGCCTCATGAATCTCAGTACCTGCAGTGCCTGGCACAGTGTTTCACATAGAATATATCTCAATAGATGTAAATATCCCCTCCTCAAAAATTTCAAGCTATTATCTGCCATATTATTTCATGCTTTTCTTTTCCCCTACCTCAATTCCTTCCCCCCCCTTTCTCCCAAGAATCTTACCATTTGTTAGATAATCCTAATGTTCTGCTAGGGGTGTGTTTACATAGCTTCCTTCCGACCTTATCTCCCCCTCTCCCCCTGCTCACCATCTCTGTTTGAGACTATATCATTCACTTCAAAGGTATTATGACCTATTGCTTCAATAGTACAAGGAGTGGAAAATAATTTTACTTAATGAAGTAGAACATCTGAGTTGCTATTTTAGAAAAGATATCCAAGACAGTTGTTCGTTATTGTCAGCCTCTTGGTTTTTAATGTAGAGGCCTTCCTAGTTCCCTGAGACATAAAAATGTGTCATTTAAAAGGCATCAGGTGCATTCTCTGGTTTAACATGTTTCATGAGTCTAAAATATTGTAAAAGATGGTGGAATCTAGAAATCTTATACCCCCAGTGTTGAGAACTATCTACATGGAGCCAGAGGGTAGCAGATAGTTATAAAAATATGGGTTAGCTACCCATCTACCAGAGAAAAAAGTTTTTCTAGTTTATATTTTTCAACAGATAAACTAGCAAAAGTGCCCTGAACATTAAATGAAGTAAATATCCAGCACAAAGCCTGGCACTGAAGAAATGCTGCCCCCTTCTACTCCTCTCCCTTCAGAGATCCAGTATTGATAATGGGACCTACTAAGTCCTGTTTCTCAGGGAATCAACATTTTATATAGGGGCGGGGGGCAGGAAATGCTTTGTCCCTTTCATAGTACTCAGTAGGAGGTGGGTAATGTGGTGGTGGGGGCAGTGAAGGGCTGTTGATCTCTGAAATCAGTGATCATAGTCCAGAATTAGTAGAGGACCAGAGTGGTCATCTTGTGTAGGGGTCTTTAACAGATCTCTGTATCAGAACAGAAAAGTATCCCTAACACTTATACACAGTAGCTCCTTAATTTTTCTTAAGATTTCCTGAGAAAGATTGAGAGAATAGCAGATGACCCCTAGCCATGGTATGGCTCCTGGGGTGTGTCCTCTTCTCTTCTTTTGCCAGGCCCAGGAATCTCAGTGCACTCACCTCTGGCAAGCTACCTCCTCCACCACACGCCTCTCACCTACTCTGTTGCTTGAGTCTTTTCTTGTTTTAGTGCTTTCCTTTGTATTTGCCTCTGAAGGGAAATCCACAGGCCCTTCTGGCTTCAGGGCGTTGCTGACAACTATGGAGTACAAATAATTTTAAGCAATGAATAAAAACAAATGAACCAGTTTCAGAACCTTGGAAAGTTCTCTCTTGGAAAGAATACAATTATACTGAAATAAAGGTATCAAAATATTACCACAGCTCACACCTTTCAGTATATTAACTAATAAACAATTTTAGACAGAGTACATTGGAAAGCAATGCCATATCTTGGTTACCAATGTGAGAACACCCAGCTTCATCATTAGGGGTTAACTGACTACTCAGGGTACAGTTGTCCTGTAGTTGGGCCAATATCTGTAGATGGGAAGATGGTGATTAGGGCCAATTCTAAATACTTCTATAATTTCAAATTAGTGATGTATAGTAAGTGATATATATGCAATAACTGAAATGTTATATGAAAATATCTGTCATTTTTCTTGGAAACAAAGTCATAGGTACTTGCATTCATGGTTTAAGGAAATGCTAAATTTCAGTTAACATAAGCAAAATTAATATGCAATATGTTTTCACTCCTAAATTCATGGACCACAGAAATCTCTTTATAGTCTTTCTAGAGGCCTGGTGCATGAATTTGTGCATGGGTGGGGTCTCTCTGCCTGGCTGGTGATCAAGGCCTATCAGGGGCCAGTCAGCCAGGGGGAGGGATCCCAGGAGGTTGGCCGGCTGGTTCCCCAATCAGGGCCTATTGGGGGGTCCAGCGGGAGGAGGGAGGGACTGTGGGAGATTGGCCAGCTGGGTGTGTGTGGTGTGGTTGGCTGGTGGGGGAGGGGGAATTTGCAGGAGGTTGGCTGTGGGAGCACACTGACCACCAGGGAGTACTCTTGTGTTGAGCATCTTCCCCCTGGTGGTCAGTGCACATCGTAGAGACTGGTTGACCAGTCATTCTGGCCGTTCAGTCGTACCAGTAGCTTAGGCTTTTATATATATAGATTGGTGAACTGTGGAACTCAAATGAAGACTGTCCCAGCACTCCCTGTCAGCTGTAACCTCTCCCTGTCCTCTTTACTAGACCACAGTGACCTGCCCTTTGCACCTTCCTCATGGCCATGTAGTTTTATCTAAATATCCTGGAATGTCACTAATATTAGGATAAATTAACAACATTTATAAAAATAGGGAAGCTTGAGCTGCCAATTTGGCTGTGGCTACAAAATAGAGTGATACAATTTTGCTTTCCTATTCTTGCCATTTTCTGCCTTAAAAAAAACCCACTCAGTTATTTACTGGGAGAATCAAGTGGGTGGGGAAAGGAAGATGGCAATTGCAGATGGAGCATAAGGACTACATAGCTCCTGCTAGCTTTCCAGATGAGCATGAATATGTAGATTTTAGGCATATGATAATCAAAAGACCTGGAGGTCCTTTCCCCAAACTTCTGATATTCCAGTGCTATTTCCAAAGCACATTCTGATGATCCTAATTAGCTTTTTCTCCCATATGTGTTAGAATTTCAATTACGATTATATGTGCATCAGTGTTTGAATAGGAAGGAATACCATCTCATCTCATGGATCATCTGAGCTCTGTCAGTTCAGCAATGCCAGGCAGAGAGTGGCTTCTAGCCTCAGTGTTCAGTGTGTTGTGTTTATGTGGGCTGGAAGGCTTCCACACCTCTGGGTCCCTAAATGAATGCATCTATGGTGCAAACTGCTGCCTTCTTCAATTAACATGGACAAAAGAGTGCATCTGCACATTATCACGATTATTTTAGTAAGCTGTCTTCCTAAGAGGTTTGTCCTGAGCAAAAGGGATAACAAGTCTATTCTTTACACACACAC